>CM029925.1:42916468-44166468 GCA_017639245.1 Myiopsitta monachus | reverse complement strand
CCTACCAAGCCACAGGCTGGTAGCTTTCCAGACAAGCAGTATGCTTTCTAACAGAGTTGACTTTAAAGCTGAAGCTGGAGTGCTCCTTCCCTAATTCCACTGATGAGTTGATGGGCTGCAGAGAACTGTGAATTTGGAGGATACTCTGCAGTTAAGGCTAAATACAGTTAGTTCATCTTACATGACTATGAATTTTAAAGAAAGTAATCAGCCCAGAGTAATGTAAGTGGCATACAGTCATGCATCTTTGCTTTCCAGTTTCATTTATTACTGGCCACTTCCAAAAGAGTATTGGGAAAACCTTTTTTCCTATATTAGCAATTTCCCCAAAGAGCAAAGACACAGACATCATTGATTTCAACTTCACTAAGTGCATTCACTGTCATTATCCACTATCAGAGTCAATGTCACCAAAAAAAAAAAAAGAAAGAGAATTGAAATGTAACTTCAAAAAACCCTGACAAGTGTCAAGTCCTATTATCAGGGGACTTGAAGAGCTGCATTTGTTATGAGATTTTTTTTTTGCCTAATGTCCAGCTAACAGTAAGTGTTCAGAGGGAAAATTGGGTAAAAAAGAAACAGAACAAATAAATAAGCTGTAAACATCAATAAATAACGTAAAACTACAAAAGATTACTTAGCAACAGCAATGCAGTTAAATCAATATTCTGGCATCAGTGCTATGCATTTCAGGATGACAAGTTTTGGTATTTTCCAGACTCTTCCACCCTATAGCTGCCCATTAATTACCTTCATTTCTCAGCTGGCAGTACAAACAGGGTACAAATGTTTAGTCTGCTGCTTGTGTTAATATCTAGGAGCTGCAGTAGACAGAAGGTTTCCAGAACTCCCTATATAATCACCCTATGAAATTGCTTAGCTCTGATGTTTGCTAGCACTACTAGCATATTTTCTTTTTCTTACAAATTAAGTAATAGATGAAAATGTCTCAAACTAACACTAACTTGCGAGCATTCTTAACAAAACCTTTTCAGAGCAGAGCACTATTTCCACTTCAGTATTAGTTTTAGATGCGCTTACTTACAAGTCGCATGTTAGCAAGCAGTTTTAGGGCCAAACTGATTTACACAGTGGAACACTTACGTAAGCCAGTTTGTGTTCCCACTGCATGAAAAACAGTTTAGGAAGAAGTGGAGGTACATAAACTACCATGTTCTGTAAGTCTTCTCAGGCAGTGAAGCAATAGCAGTGTGAGACAAGAAGCACATTGAATGTTACCGCTGTGCTCTCACCAAGGGAAACAAACTTGATCCTAGGCATTGGCTCACTCAGTCACTTGTTGGGGCAGAAAGCAAACCAGAGTATAAGCATGCATATGCACAAGAGCTTTCCGTCAAGCCTGGCATTGGGCCAGGCTTCTGCATTGCCGTGTAAACCAGCCAGTGCAAGACATCATCAAAACTCTGACTAGAGGTAGCATATCATTACTTTTTTGAAGTACTCATTTATTAGTGGCAGACAGTTCCACTTTGAGAGAAGTTCTAGGAAAGAGAAACAGCTAACACCCTGTGTCAAAATTTCTATTGCCATTTGGTTAAGAGGCATCCTCAGCCTGTTTGGTCACTCAGGCACAACCATAACCCTGTCAGCATTCCTTGGACTGTATCTTCTCTATGAGCAGCATCTTCAACGGCTTTTAATGCCACTTCTATTTTTTTACCAGATAGGAGCTAGCTGAATATGTACAGGAGGGACTCAGCCCTGCTCCTTAAAAGACTTTCTCAGAGCATGACAGTGTGAATTTTTTGATTTACACTTGGGTTTTCGGCTTTTTTTCACTGCAGCTGTAGAAAAGTGGTAATTCAATGACCTACTAACTTTTCCGCATAAAAAGCCAGCAGCAGCAGAACTGTCATAATGTAGTTCCTCCTATTGCAGTAGGCTGGCACGGATGTAACTGACAGATATGATAGCTACCCTGATCTTGCAGTGTTTTACAAATGTCACCTAGCATCAATAGATTTCTCATATACTTGAAATTAAACACAAGTTAATATCTGTAGGACTATTGTTTAAGTCAGATCCAATAAAACTATAGGTCTGCATAGCAAAAGGAATATAAGTGGCCTTGCTGTCTGCCCATGTACATACTTCATCTTGTTCATAAGAACTACTGAATACAATAACGTGGGTTTACTTGTTTCTATACATTAATGGAATATGCTGAAGATCTGAAGATTTCTATCTATCTTCACTGTTGTTACTTCAAGCTCTTGCTGAGGCAGCCTGCAGGTTTATACAGCTGAACTTTCCTCATTTATTTCATAGAGATTCTTTTTTGTCAGTATAAATACAGATTAAACCAAAAATGTTTTAAAATTGAAGCTAGAGACAAATGATGACAGCTGGTGCCCAGAGTGAGGGTTCAAGTCTCTAGGTCAGAGATACTGGGGAATTTCCTCTTTGTGTCACAAAGGCTGTTGCTAAGGAGACAACTTTTGCTCCAATAAGCCTGTGAGATGGATTAGCTGTCATATATGCAATATTTCTGCTACTAAGACAAAAGAGAAGCACAATCTGTGGAGTCTGTCACAGAAACCCTCTTACAAGGCCATTTTCAACTACTATAATTGCTTCTACTGACCAAAGTTGGTAACCTCACCATTTCTTCCTGTTTCCTTTGCAGTCATCTTCATTTCAGATGAGAAGGAAAATGTTGCTGTGAATGGCAAGGACATGATACCTTACTACCAGCAGAAATCCAAGAAGAGCACAAGCTGTTTCCCTGGAACAGCTCCCCAGCTAGGCGTAATGCTTTCATTGCAGGTTCATCAGGTAATCATTCTAAATTTAGCACCATCTGTGTATTTTCTAACAGTATTCTTTTACAGTGACACGAAGTAGTGTACATGAACCTGAGCTTGTTTTACCCCAGATAGTGCTCCTGTGTTACTGAATAATTTCAGTGGTGCTTCTAAATAGCACAAATAATTTGGCCTGTTTTAGAGCTTAAAATAACTATTTTTACATCTAACCTTTCGGCATTTCAAGTTTTGATAATTTTATGTTCTTTCACATGGAATTTAGCATCAATAGATTTGACATTCACATCAGTTGTGTGAGGTCACAAGATTTCTATTGTCCAATCCATTGTTTCCCCATGATGATCATCATATGAGATAAATTAATCTTGACTAGTGTTTCCTAAAAAGGAAGAGAGAAAAGTTTCCACTGAGGGCTATTGAGAATCAAAAGGTCATTTAAATCTGATATACTTTTAAAAGTTTTACTGTTATTGCTGTTTTGATTAGAAGTGTAGTGCTTTACCAAAATAGTTATTTGCAGGAAAGGTTGTTGGGTGAACACCCATTTGTAAATGTATTGACTGAAATAGCTAACACAGCTTCCAGAATAAGCTGCGTTTAAATAAGCATGTTTCATCTGCACTAAGGAAATTCTATAAAACCTTGTAGCAGTAAAACTAGATAAGGCTCCCTCAGCAATCTATGGCTCATCTAGGAATAATAAACAATAAGCCATTCCCCTGTTCCCTGAACATAACTTTACAAAACTGTTGTACAATATGGAGGAAAGGCAAAGGGAAGTTTTCATCAATGAGCTTCTTGTTAAGTAGGCAGTTGGCATAGAGAATCCAGGAAGCCTTAGTAATTTCTTTTCAGTTCATTTAAGCTCTTTTATTTAGACAAATTGATGCTCAGTCTACAGGGAAGTAAAAATGGAGTATGGCAAGACTATGTAGAGCCCATGTGCTTAATTTCAATCGTTTGCTATTTATAATTCTTTAAAGAGAGATTAAAATAACTTCCCTAAATGCTCAATTAGTTCAATAGAGCAAATACATGTATTCACACTTACGTTTTACATATAATTACATTATTTACTGGTTCTATTAGAAGGGTGTGAACATTAGTAACTTTTGGGTAAACATGAGGCATAAACTAACTGATTCCTTGATGATCTTTTGCTTTGTACTTTTATGCTTTGAGGGAAGAAAACCAAAATATTAAAGGTATAATACAAAAGGTGCCAAAGTATGAAAAATGTTCCTCCTCCTTCACCAGCTACTATTCCTACTGCTGAGAAGGAGCTGGTTCCAAAACAGGCAGGTGAATGTGAGCTAGTAACAGCTGGAGAAAAGTAAGGCTTATTTAGGGTGGGGGCAGCTAATTTCCCAGGGACAGAATTGAAGCAAGAAGACCTGGAAAAACTCTTGAAATGACCTGATGTGTCATAGTTTGCATGTCTTTTGTAAACTAAAAGGTAATTTTCGTATTCATTTTTGTATTGTTACTTTTTATTTTGGGAGGAGGTATAATAATATTCTGCAATACATTGTATTTTTATGGAGTATTGTTTCATAAAATCATCACCTCCTCGATGCTGAGCTAGTAGGAAAGAATTAAATTTCATTGTCATGTCACTTAGATCTATCACCAGTTAGCTCCGGTTTCTTCTCACTTAATTACTCATCTCATCCTAAACTATTTCTATCTTAGAAATACTTGGTTTATTTTTCCCACTCAGAAGGAATGCAACTGGAACAAATTGAAAATAAAAGGAAAAACCCAAAGTTGCTTCAAAATGAGTGAGCATGGAATTATTCTTCTGAAAACCTTTGAGCTTCTTGATAAATTATTAACACTTGAAAAAGCCTAAATCATCAGAGATCTAACTGCAGACTTTTTGTACTGAACCTTCTTCCTTTTAAAGTTTTATAGTGAAAACACTACTTTGTTCACAGTGCATCAATTCTTTCTGCTTGTAGAAATTATTTTGGAAGGTATCATATTTTAAATATGAATTTCCAGTTATTTTCCCACATTACTTTTTAGCTTCTGGGTTTGTACTTGCTGCCAGTAATATACAACATGGCTTCATTTCTTTCAAAGTCAGTATATTTTACATTCTGAATATGTTATTTAGTTTCTCTAACATGGTCTGAAGAACTTGAACAATCCATGAAGCTGGGGCTTCCCAACACTAAATCAAAATGAGTCATTAAGTTGCTTCCCACACATTTTAAGTTCCTAACACCTTCCCTATTCCTGTATTTGAAATGCATGGAGAGCATTCTTTGCTAACACAGTATGACTTCAGCTAAGCTGTGACAGTTCTCAGTAACTGAGGATCTCTTGCTCAGTTCTCATATATTGCTGTAATTCATCGTGTCTGCAATAATATTTGCATTAAAGCTATTAAAGCCCATCAAAATTAACCCATGTGCAGGATTTCTGGCTTTACCGAAGAGGATAACAAATAGAAGCTGTGATTTTACACCTTCCTGTTAACATCCATGCCATCCAGGTCCCAGGAAAGTCAAAAGGAATTTTAATATTACTTCAATTGACACCAAGTTTTTACCAGATCCTACAACTAGATTTTCCCGCCTGCACAATGGCATGAAAAAATTGGAAATTTTCTCATAAAAAAGAGAATTATATCCACACAACACATTCATAGTTACTGCTTCTAGAAGGATTGAGAGCTACCTCTGCAGAATGCTTGCATTTGCCGTAGTCCTGAGGATGACCCGCAGTGGTGGTTCAGCTGTATCAGATTTCAGCCTTCCCAGGTCCGTGGGACCTCAGAGCGCCTTACCAAAAAAGGATAAAATGGAAACTGCATGAAAACTTTCTGAGATTTTTTGCCACCACAAATGTGCAGGAGGGGTGTAGCTAAGGTACATCCTTTTACTTCAGGAAGATTTACTGATGCCAACAGCTCTGTGCTCCATAAGAGACCTGCAGAGAGCCAGCCGTTTTGCTGCTATGGTCTGGGTCATGGCGCAGGATGGTGGGCAGCAAGGCAGCATACTCTGCTAGTCGTGGGTGGATAATATCCAGGTCTATGTGGTCTTCCTTTCAAAAGCAATGGCACAACCCTCCAGCTTTCTATCAAAGCAAAATCAACCATTGCTTTGAGAAGAGCCAGCTGGAAGTGAGTGGCACACAAAGAGGCATTGTAGCAAGAAGAGGGAAGTACTGAGGAAATACATCCAATTCACATAAGTGCTCCTCAACTTTTAAGTTCTTTCAAGCATTTCAGTGCTATTAGGTATCCAGATAATGTCTGCTTATGTCTAAGGCTGGATTTCCCTTTCAGAAGTAGGCCTGACAGCAGTGATCTATAAATACAGAAATTCAGGATTATGTTGCCATAACACTTAGCTACAAATAAAAACACACACAGTAATGTAACCTCTAACTGGTTCACCACATGGCAGGCCTTATACTTAGCAACAAAAGCCAGCAGTAGCATCCAACTTCAATGTTTTGCAGTCTGTAGTGGCTTCTCTCTTCATGCAGGTTACAGGGAATCTCTGATGCTAATTAAGGCCCAGGACTCTAGCAGACTCTTCCAGTACAAATTGGGAAGTTCGGACACTAGTCAAATCACTTTTGGGAAACTGCATCATCATCTATATACAGGAAGGATGAACTTAAACGGGAGTGTTAGCAGAAAAGAGCTGGAAGGATCATTAGGGAATGAAAGGCTTTTTAAGAGATTTAAATAGAGCAGCTTGTTTAGACTAGCAAAATGAAGATCGAGGGAGAAAATGGATGCTGTCGACAAACATACTAGTGAAGAGGGGTAAACACTAGGAGGGAAAGCTATTTAGGGTAAAAGACAGCACAGGCACAAGAGTACAAACTGACCCTTAATGATTTTAGACTGGAAAAACAAAGAGAAGGCTGCTGGAAGAGTGAAATGCTGAAGTTATGACAGCGGCAGTGGAAACTAAAGGTTTAAGATGGAGTCTGACCTAGTTGTGAAAGGGTCTGTATAATGGGACTTACTTACTATGATGGGGGAGATTGATCTTGATAACTGTGATACTTCATACAATTTTATCTTTTTAAGACCTAGTCTACAAACAAACATGTACTGAAATAACTCCAGTCATTGCCTCTCCAGCTGTGAGCAGGAACTTCATGCAGGAACTGCATTCCACAAGAACAATGAAATGAGTCCAGCCCCCCCCATGAACAAGGGAGACAAAGACTTGGCTTTACTACATGTGGAATATGTTACTTGTAGAACTAAGGACACGCTTCAGATCTCACTGCATTCACAACTAAATATAAAACTAATTCACTTGATTTTCTACATCAAGATTTACAGGCACATAGACACGTTCTGATTTTAATGATCTTTTTGTTATTTCTACAATTGGGGAGAGAGGTCAAGTGAGGAGACAGTGTGATTGTAATTTTCATAACTGTTATCAAACGTTCATTTTTAAAACTTCTTTGAGAAACATAGGCAGGTGTCTAATGAAGCATTCTTCAGCCTTTCCTTACACAGTTTCTTCTAGGATATGTGTTCTTAGAGATCTAATGAGCTTACAGAAAGAATTTCAGAGCTACTCTAAGTTTTTCAGTGCTATATTAATAAATAACTTGGAAAAAAATCTTTACATATGAGCAGGCTTATAACTGTTCCTAGAATTCTCTTCCTACCATATCTGGAGATATATAATTTCTACAAAACTTCTTAGTCTTTCATTATGGCTTTGTATTCTCAAGCTATCAATGAAAGTCCTCTGACACTCTAGTCAGAACAAATAATATAAAGACAATCTGTCTTTTGTATGTCCTATTGCTGGAGAGAGACTCAGGTGTCCACTGGATTGCCCCATTTCCACGCAACACAGGAAGGCCGTTTTTGGCCTTGTTTGGGTGTGTGGCTTGTCTGAAAATGACTGACTCCTCTTCACAAGTCTTAGAAGCAAAGCATTAGAGCCCTATCTCTTTATGGTCAGGTTTAGATTTGCTGGTTTTAAATTCCTTGTTATATTTTATCTGATGAGAAGAAACTGTTCATCTAGTACAATAAGTGCTTGCAGGCAGAATATAAAAGTATCAGTTATTCTTTTTCAGCACATTCAGCTAATGCTTTGGGTAAACTTACCCAAAGATCTAAACTATTTATTTATAAAACACAATAAAAAAATGATCTCTGGTGTAAAGCACTTACTGTAGGGAGGGTTTGGGCCAGTTGGATCTAGCACTGCAAATAAGAGAAGGGAAAAACCATCCTATAAATGGATTAGATGAAGATGACCATGAGATCATCTTGAAATTCCTCCAAAATAAACATCAGGAATAAGTTACCCTAGGAAAAAAGTGGAGATTATCTGTGATTTATCAAGAGGTACCTGATTCTTTCTGAGGAATACTGGATCATCTAATTCCAGAGTAGGATCCTATCATGGTCACATTTCAGATCCGTGGTCTAAACAGGGCTGGATAGGAAACTTCCAAGGCCATCTATGTTATTACTGGAAAAATAACTTGGGAGTCTGTGAAGTATTTCCCCACTCAGTATTAATTTCTGCATACATTTCTTGTGCTCTGGTGCCGTGGTCAAGGGATGGTGGCCAGAAGAGGTACATGCTTAGTATTTTACTATGACCTTGTTGCAAGGAACGGTGTGGAAGAGAAAGGGGGCAAGCTGAGAACCACTGGAGCATTATAAGCTTATGTAGCTTCCCACAGACAGCTCTATTTTCTGATTGCTTTCAGACAACCACTCAGATCTACAGATAATATATTTTAAAGTGAAATTATTCCTTCATTCCACAAGAGCTAAACCCTTCTTCACTGTAAAAATGATCTGTAGGATATCCAACAAGAAAATTCACACAGCACCATGGACCCCACTTATTCTTAGGTCAGAACTACAGCTGTCAGTTTTTTAAACACTTTTATAGTAGAGAAATCCTAATTTCCTTTAACCTAATTTGTCCTGTGAGAATCCATCATAGGTGTGAATTGTTCTGGCTTTATGGATGGATTTGCGTATCTCTTTGTTTCTTTTCTTCCTTTTCTTTATCAAGTCCAGACACCACTGGCTTTTACAGAATGTATGTGAAATCCTATCTAAAGCAATATCTTTCATTGTGAAAAGAAGGAAAACCACCAAAACTGTATCATATTTTGCTTTCAAGGTATTCTTTTGCAGTTTAAGTTATGAATTCATGGTTTATTCACTTAGAATATCTGAGGATATATACCAGTAGCACAGCTAAATATAAAAAAAGGCTTCATACCTTTTTGGACTCTCCTACATCATACATACATTTGTAACTAGAAAAGCACTTTAACTGCACAGGAAAACATGTTCAAAAAAAAGGTAGATTTAATTAGGAAATGTGATTAAATGGATTATTGCATAAGTTTCAGATGGAAAATGTCAAAGTTCAATATTTCAGATTGTGTGTCCTCCCTGCTTTAACTCCATCATATACAGACATTTGCAGACATAAATGAAAAGACCTGGCTGATCTGAAGAGCTGGCATGTATTAAATACTAATTTTAATATAAATTCAATGCTGGTAGAGAGTGTAATTAATAAGAGCAAGCAGGTATAGATTGCAAAAACCAGTATATATCTACCTGCCTTGAATGAAGACCAGTGGAAGTTTACCCTGTCAATAGATTTTCCCCTAAAAGGAAACAATTCACCGAATCAAAAAAATAGCCAAGCACAAGCCCAGTTGTACATATCTCTGCCTGACAGCCATGAACTTTTTACGAGATAGTTTAAATTATATCCTTAAGATATTTCCTAAAAAGGAAGAGATAGAGTTGTCCACAGCAGATTAAAAGATGTGTTAAGAAATAATGAGCAAACAATCTAAAATTGGACTCCATAGCATTTAAATTTATTTGCACTTAGCACACATCTGAATATCAAAACACTAAGGAGAATTCAGCATCAATTTCTACTTTGCCTGACTTCCTGGGCTTCAGTGTGGTATACAACACAAGTACACAAGAACACAATTGGCCTGGCTTTTTAAAAAAATGACATCTGAAAATCTCACTAGGGTTTTGTATGTGTGTAAGATCACAGAATCATAGAATCATTGAATAGTTAGGGTTGGAAAGGACCTTAAGATCACCTAGTTCCAACTCCCTTGCCATGGGCAGGGACATCTCACACTAAACCATGCCATCCAAGGCTATGTCCAACCCGGCCTTGAACACCGCCAACAATGGAGCATTCACAGCTTCCCTGGGCAACCCATTCCAGTGCCTCACCACCCTCACAGTAAAGAATTTCTTCCTCAGATCCAATCTAAACTTCCCCTGGTTAAGTTTGAACCCCTTACCCCTTGTCCTATCACTACAGTCCCTCATGAAGAGTCCATCCCCAGCATCCCTATAGGCCCCTTTCAGATATTGGAAGGCTGCTACGAGATCACCACGCAGCCTTCTCTTCTCCAGGCTGAACAGCCCCAACTTTCTCAGTCTATCTTCATACGGGAGGTGCTCCAGTCCCCTCATCATCCTCGTGGCCCTCCTCTGCACTTGTTCCAACAGTTCCATATCCTTTTGATGTTGAGGACATCAGAACTGCACACAATACTCCAAGTGAGGTCTCACAAGGGCAGAGTAGAGGGGCAGGATCACCTCCCTCGACCGGCTGGTCATGCTCCTTTTGATGCAGCCCAGGATACAGTTGGCTTTCTGGGCTGCGAGCACACACTGAAGCCGGCTCATGCTCATTTTCTCATTGACCACCACCCCCAAGTCCTTCTGCGCAGGGCTGCTCTGTATCTCTTCTCTGCCCAGCCTGGAGCTGTGACTGGGATTGCTTCGACCCAGGTGTAGAACCTTGCACTTGGCATGGTTAAACTTCATCAGGTTGGCATCAGCCCACCTCACAAGTGTGTCAAGGTCCCTCTGGATGGCATCCCTTCCCTCCAACATATCAACTGAACCACACAGCTTGGTGTCATTGGCAAACTTGCTGAGGGCGCCCTCAATCCCACTGTCCATGTCACCGACAAAGATGCTGAACAAGACCGGTCCCAACACTGATCCCTGAGGGACACCACTCATTACTGGTCTCCAGCTGGACATTGAGCCATTGACCACAACTCTTTGCGTGTGGCCATCCAGCCAGTTCTTTATCCACCGAATGGTCCACCTATCAAATTGATGTCTCTCCAACTTAGAGACAAGGATGTTGTGTGGGACAGTGTCAAACGCTTTGCACAAGTCCAAGTAGATGACGTCAACTGTCTTACTCTTGCCTGTCAGTTCTGTAGTCCCATCATAGAAGGCCACCAGATTGGTCAGGCAGGATTTCCCCTTAGTGAAGCCATGCTGGCTGTCACCAACCACCTTGTTGTTTTTCATGTGCCTCAGCATGGCTTTCAGGAGAATCCACTCCAAGATTTTGACAGGCACAGAGGTGAGAATGACTGGTCTGTAGTTCCCCAGCTCATCCATTTTCCCCTTCTTGAAAATGGGGGTTATATTTCCCTTTTTCCAGTCATCGGGAACTTCACCTGACTGCCATGATTTTTCAAATGTGATGAACAGTGGCTTAGCAGCTTCATTTGCCAGCTCCTTCAGGACCCACGGATGCATTTCATCAGGTCCCATGGGCTTGTATACGTTCAGGTTCCTAAGATGATCTCGAACCAGATCCTCTCCTACAGTGGGCCCAGGGTCTTCATTCTCAGTGTCCCTGCATCTGCCTTCCAAGACTTGGGTGGTGTGGTCAGAGCATTTGCCAGTGAAGACTGAGGCAGAGAAGTCATTAAGAACCTCAGCCTTCTCCAAATCCAGGGTAGCCAGTTCTCCTGATAGCTTCTGGAGAGGGCCCACATTGTCCCTAGCCTGTCTTATTTGCAATGCACCTATAGAATCCCTTCTTGTTATCTTTCACATCCCTAGCCAAGTTTAACTCTAAGTGGGCCTTAGCTTTCCTAACCTGGTCCCTAGCTTCCTGGACAACATCCCTGTATTCTTTCCAGGCTGCCTGTCCTTGCTTCCACCTTTTATAAGCCTCTTTTTTCCTCTGAATTTTCCTCAGCAGCTCCTTATCCATCCAAGGAGGTCTCCTGGCCCTCCTGCAGCGATTCCTTCTAGTTGGGATGTATCACTTCTGAGCTTGCAGCAGGTGATCCTTGAATATCAACCAACAATCTTGGGCCCCCCTGCCCTCTAGGGCTATATCTCATGGAACCTTACTGAGCAGGGTCCAGAAGAGGCCAAAGTCTGCTCTCTTGAAGACCAGGGCAGTGAGTTTGCTGCACGCTCTTCTCACTGTCCTGAGAATCCTGAATTCAACCATCTCATGATCGCTGCAACCAAGGCTGCCCTGGGGCATCACATTTCCAACCAGCCCTTCCCTGTTGGTGAGCACGAGGTCAAGCATGGCACCTCTCCTTGTCGGCTCCTCTGTTACTTGCAGAAGGAAGTTGTCTTCCACACAATCGAGGAACTTCCTGGATTGCTTGTGCCGGGCCATACCATCCCTCCAACAGATATCAGGGTAGTGGAAGTCCCCCATGAGAACAAGGGTCTGTGAGCGTGAGGCTGTTCCTATCTGTCTATAGAGCGCTTCATGCATAGGGTCCTCTTGGTCAAGCAGTCTGTAACAGATCCCCACAGTAATGTCTCCCATCATTGTTCTCCCTTTAACCCTGACCCACAAACTCTCTATTGACTGCTCACCTGTTCCCAGACAGATTTCCATACTCTCCAGCCTATCCCTAACAGAAATAGCAATTCCCCCTCCCCGCCTGCCGGGCCTGTCTTTCCTAAAGAGCCTGTAACCTTCCATTCCAACACTCAAGTACATAGGGGCCATCCCACCATGTTTCTGTGATGCCTATGATATTATACTCCCGTAGATGTGCACACATCTCTGATTCCTCTCGTTTGTTCCCCATGCTATGGGTGTTTGTATAGAGGCATCTGAGCTGAGCTCCAAATGAAGCCTGCTCATTGGCTGGAGCAGCTGGAATATCTCTACATTGCTCCAAACGTTTACTATAGGTGCTGGCCAGCAATTGGGTGTGTTGGGATGGAATGATGCCCCCCTTCCCCAACACATCTAGTTTAAAGCATCCTTGACCAGTCTGGCAAGCCTCCTACCAAATCCACTCTTCCCTTCCTTTGTCAGATCAGCTCCACCAGCACCCAGTAGACCTGGCCTACTAAACTGAGTCCCGTGTTCAAGGTACCCAAACCCCTGACTACAGCACCACCTTTCTAACCGTTTATTAACCTGGCCAATCCTCCTTGCCTTTTTAAGGTCCTGCCCTCTATCCTGGAGAATTGACGAAAAGACAATCTGAGCTCGAGAGCCCCTAACCACCTCTCCCAGAGCTCTGTAGTCCTTCTTTATGTTCTCCGGGCTACTCTTATCTATATCAGTAGCACCCACATGGATCACTAGAAGTGGGTAATAGGCAGTGGGACCGACTAGAGCAGGCAGCTTCTCTGCAACATTCCTGATCCGAGCCCCTGGTAGGCAACACACCTCCCTTAAGCCTGGGTCAGGCTGACAAATGGGTCCCTCTGCTCCTTTCAGAGTAGAGTCCCCTACTACTATGGTCTGCCACTTTTTCCTGGCAGCACCAGTAGTGATCTTCTTTACCAGTGCATCAGCTGGCTGCTCCTGGTGGGAGTGTGTTTCCTCATCAGCCCCCTTCAGGACAGCAAAGCACTTCTGGGTGGGGACATCAGATTTAGGAGGAAGCCCCTTGCTTTTAATTGTCCTCTTCCTCCTTTTTTTGTTGTTTTTTTTTTCTGCTACTGTTTCCCAGCTTCCTGGGTTAGCGGCCTCCTTTCCTGCATGAGCGACAGTAGACGCTTGAGGCCCCTGCACAGCCTGGTCCTGGGGCAAGCAGTGCTGCTTCCTCTCAGCTTCCCTGACACCTTTCAGCCTATTGACAGCGTCCCGCAGCTCAGCCCCTGCTGCAGGAGGAGCTCCCCCAGGGAGCACCGAGTGCAGCCCTGCCCGTTGTGCACCCTCCTCTCAGGAGAGCAGTGCAGGCGCTCTCTACACCCCGAGCTCTGCACTGCAGCCTCCCCTCTCATCGGCTCTGTCTGGGTGCCTACACTGGTCACTGCCAGGGCAGCCAGAGCAGAGCTTCCAGACCTGACCCTGGTACTTTTGGATACCTGGATCTGTTTCAGTCAGAGCTGATGGACAGGTAAATGGCTCAGTTCTGTTTGGTACAAACTTGATGAAAATAAGCAGCTAGGCAGCAGAGAAAGATCCTTTTAGTGTGCCTATACTCCTCCAATGCAGAAAAGGCTGTATCATGAAAAGAGCCTTTTTCTGTTGTGAGAGAATCCACACAACAGGATTTCCTCCTGCTTCTAAAGATGTGAAATCTCTTAAAAATCATGACACATTAGCAGTGTTGATTTATTTGCATAAGTATACATACTTACGTCTTAATATGCATATAGTGTCATAGATTCAGTTTCATTCTATACTAGAAAAAGCTGCATTACCTTTTGGGTCAGCCACTAACCTACATTCTGTTCTCAAATTTACCCACTGGCATGATGTATCTTCCAACATGCCAAGGGCTAAATGGTTATGATTTAAGGAAGCTTTAATGGTTATGACTTAAGGAAGCTTTCAGCATACATCTTGCAAATGAAAGTTAATAGTGGAGAGAGGGAGGCAGTAGGACTTTATTTTATCCATATGCAGTTTTCAGAACTGCAAGAGGAGCCTTACAAATGGAAAGTGTGTAATTTCTATTTTGCTTACTGTCATACTATATGATACACAGAAAGCAAGGCACAGTGGGCATACTTCCATCTAAGTGACACTTCATAAGGTGCATGGTGAAGCAGCAAAGCCCACAATTCCAGAAGAAAAAAGCTCTAGAACTGTGCATAATTGGTGTGCTGTTGGGTTTATGGCTGTGGGGTATGGCCTGGCATCATCCTGAGACGTCTGAGATCAGAGCAAGACCCAAGCAGACATCATTCGTTATTCTTATACTCAGCTTTCAGTAGAAGGAATGGAACATATGTGGCAGAGGTCAGCTCAGCATGCCTTAGCTATGCCTTGATGCTGTTCTGCTGAAGGATCTTAGCCTCAGTGTGCACTGTCTCTCCACTGTTCAATGCCAACAGTCTGAATGAATTAATTTCTAAATTAAGTGGAAAAGCCTAGAAGCTTTTTAACTTGGTGTGAAGGCACTGAAACTTAGTGAGCAATGGCACAGCCTTCTGCAGATCGTGGGACAGCTACATGTGGGCTCTCAGAACCACTCTTCTGTTGCATGAAGTGCAAGTAATCTTCCTGCTATACTACTCTCCCACCCTGATGAAATGATCTGGTGAAAGATGACACCCCACATGTGGACTACTTACAGTTTTCCTCCTTTCATTCTATAACAGTAGGAAATGAAAATATCCCTTAATTACTCCTACATGAGGGAGCAATCTACCGCATTAACAGGATAAATATTTTTCATGATGCAGCAATAATTAGGGATATGATTTCTCTCGCTTGCTTTAGGAATAGTGCCAGATACTCTGTGGCTACAGGGTAGTTTAAAGTTACAAATACAGCTAGGGTAGTGTCTCATGCCTCATTTAGAACAACTTAACCAGAGTTATTTCATGGTGGCCTGGTGCACCTGTTCACACTTAACTGATTCTGCACAAATTTGACCTCTGTCAATGTGTCATGGCACAGGGAATATCCCTCTGTGGCTGGACATGTGTTGTATTATATCTTGAAATGTGCTCACAGCCAGGTTATTCTAACTGCTCTCCAGACATAGGATGAGACAGTCCTTGCTCTCCAGTACAGTTCCAAAAAGACAAACAATAATAGTAAAACAAATAGATGCCTTGCTTCTAATCCCTGAATATTAGATTTCCTGAAGCCATCACTATCCTATCATGCCCTCTTTTCCAAGTTATCATACTGCCTTATGATTGATCACAGTTCAAACTGAGAACAAAGCCTAGATTTTTTTCTTCAAATGATTTTTTTTTTCATGGAAGTTTACAGAAAATGTTTTTAAGGCATCTATCATTGCAACCTTATGTAGTCTGTTGAACATACCATTTCAGAATACGATGTTGTATATAGTCTAGTAAAGCACTGCAGTTCCATGTAAAAGCACTCCTTAGATACCCCAGCTAATACCCCTAGGTTAAGCACTGCTCTCCAAACAATTTACCTGCAGTTTTTCATCTAATTTGACAGAGCAGACCCAAGTTGACAGATGCACAGTGTTATCTTTCTTATTCTAGAGATGTGATTCTTATCTGTGGAGAGATTAAATGATGGAGGAACTCTTCATTAGGGACTACAGTGAGAGGACAAGGGGTAGCGGGTTTAAACTTAAACAGGGGAAGTTTAGACTGGATATGAGGAAGAAGTTCTTTACTGTAAGGGTGCTGAGGCACTGGAACGGGTTGCCCAGGGAAGCTGTGAATGCTCCATTCCTGGCAGTATTCAAGGCCGGGTTGAACAGAGCCTTGGGTGGCATGGTTTAGTGTGAGGTGTCCCTGCCCATGGCAGGGGGGTTGGAACTAGATGATCTTAAGGTCCTTTCCAACCCTAACTATTCTATGATTCTATGATTTGCCCAATTTCGTGCCCACCGTTCAAGTTTGTGGTAGGGCCAAGAGAACCTAGAAGTTCAGGTTAATGAACTAGTTGGAGGAGCTGTAGTTGAGGAATCTGTCCTTCCCCTTTCTCTTCCTCTTCCCTTTTCCCTTCCCCTTTGTTCTTCCTGCTGGCTAGGTTGTCTGTCCTGGCAATGTTAGGGAAAACTCCATGTAAAGCATGTTACTTCCAGTATGAGAAATGTCATTCCTCAGTGTGCACATCCTTAGTGTGGTTATAATCTCCCCAACACTGTCACAGGATATAGGGCTCACTGTAGAATCCTAGATAACATTTAGCATATTTGTGGTTTCATAAGCCAAATACAATGAAGCTCTTGCAACCCTGTCAATGCAGAAGGCCAGCATTTACAGTGAGCTTGTTAAGCCGCTGTCTCCATCTGCATTTTTCTAGTGAGAGCAGTTTGGATAAAATAACATGCGAAGCTTTTCTGAATTTAGAAAATACTTGATGTTTAAACATAAATACATGAAACATAAACTGCAGATCTGTGTATCTGCCGAGAGAGGAATTAGAAATGATATTACTATTAAGTCTATTCTCACAGTTTTTCCAACACTCCCCCCCCACAATAAAATACACTAGAAATTAAGGTGGAGGAAAAGAGTATATTCCCAGAAAGTTTTCTGTACTGCAGCAGAGTGCTCTGTCAAAAAGTAATAGGTGGAAGCCCTGAGTGACAGGGCTAACATCCTATAGTATCATTCAGAAACAGAAAGCAATAACTGGAACAGTTTCCTATAAAAAGAAATATTATATAACAAATAAGTCATTCACGTATTAAATTATAAACTCAACAGCAATGATAGCTATTTGGGACTACAAGCATTTAAAATACTTTCTTTTGATTCTAATACTGCCTTTGGACATATGACTAAGGAGCCTGGTGTAAATGTTTTCAGTTAAGGTGCTTTTTCTTCCATCGTCTAAACATAGTGGAAGTGAGCATGGGTGGATAGGCCCAACTCACTTTCGTTAGGTGCAACTGGGATGACTTGATATACATGGAGGAGTCTGGCAATAAGCAAGGAAAGGCCCTGTGCGCTGATCTTTCACAGGTGCCTGAGACAGTATGCAGTGTAATGTGACCATCTCTGGGGAGTATCTGGGGGCTGTGACCTCAAAGCACTTACAGCTGAAAGAAGGCAAGCAGTGACTGGCAAAAGATCCACTTGGCTAACTGCTTATATGTGGTATCTAACTTGGTGTGAATTTTACAAAAGTATAGCTACCTCTACAACACGTGTGAGCACCAGTCTTCTTGTAAAATAGTTTTATTGATCAGCACTTTGTCTTGTTAAACTGAAACATTTTTTAACAAGGCACTCGGGTGCCCTCGAATGGCATTAGGAATTCTCTAAATGAGAAAATGGGTTTGACTTTAGTGGATGGTCCCATCCTATGTAGCAAATAGGGAACGGCCCAAGACTTCTTCATTGCACTGGAACAAAATCTAAACTCATTAGACGGCTTCTGTGACTGTTTATGACTTCCTGAAGATAAAACTAAGCTTCATCTTTCAAGTTAAAAGCATTACCCACAAAAATCTGCCAGAGGTATCAGGGTTCTCAAGTGGGACCCCACCACTGTCCATGGGCTCAGAAGCCCTATTTCAGCTCAGCCCAGGGTCTTCAGTCCCTGCCCTAGCTATGCCTTGTGAGTGCTAATCTCTAACACTGCCATGGCTCGTGTGGCACCCTGACACGAGGTCCCAATAGAAGAAAGGTTCCTAAGTATATGGATATCTTAAGAAGCAAACAGAACATAGCACAGGCTAAAAGTCACCCATCCACAAAGCTAAAGTCCTAGTTTCTCTGAGCATGAGCTAAAAACCAGTTGTCTTAGACAATGAGGAAAAGAAATAGCTTGAAGAGTGCATAGGCTCATACTGCAGTGTATGTGTGAAACCAGATAGATACTCTCCCTGGTGCAAATATTCTAGGACATTTACTTATATTTAAAACAGAATCTGTGATTTTATTGGAATAATGTTAACTTATACCAGGAGAAAATCAGTCTTTTTATAACTGTTATAGAGAGAAAATAGTTTACAATATTTAAAAGTATACAGAAAGTACTAGGTACTTCCTTGATTCTCTAGCACTTATAAAATGCTCATTGGAAAGAAGCAGTTAGTGATGGATCCAGCCTTACATTTAGAGTCAACAAAACCTTTAAAAAAACCCATAAAAAATGAAACTGCTTACGGGAAAGAGATGTACTAATGTACTTTGTGTTTATATGAAAAGCAAATAAATGCAAGCAGAACAGTTAGGTCACTGTTAATTTAATCAATTTTCTTACAATAATAATTAATTTCTTTCACTGGAGTAAAGTCCAGTGTGTCTCTTAGCTGCTTCTTGCATCATTCAAACTTTATTTGGCCTCACTGTACCAGGTCCAACACCTTCCCAGCTAGGTTTGCATCCAACTTATTTCTATCTGACACATCAAACAGCTGCTTCTGATCCTGGTCATCAGTAACATGCTCCAAAAGACAGACACCCAAGGTGTCCCTCCTCTCACTGATTCTAGCAGGAATAAAACACACTTGAATTAACATACCTCCTATGTTTTTCTGAAACTTGGCCTCAGCCTATTCTTGTTGCTTGTTAAGAATTTCCTAAACATTACAAATTAAAGAACATCCTCCAGCCCTTGTTAACACCAATAAATGCAAAAAGGAAAAAGGTCTACAAAGTAAAATCATCCTTAAACAATGTATTGTGTATAACTTCAGAGTTTTGTTTTGCTGTTATTTTCTGTTCTTTTCTGTTATGTTCACATACCCACTTGCCAACAAATCCAGATGGTTCTGTCCCGTGTATACTTTGTAGTAGCATAGGTAAATAGGTGAAATGAAATTGGTACCTTTGGTTTATTAACATTTCAAGAGTGTGAATTCAAGCATCAGTGATGAGCAATTTTTATTAACATAATGTAGCTTTGTCACTATGGGAAGCAAAGTAAGGTTGCTTTGGAAGTTATTAGTTGATGTACCTACACAATGGACTTTCAGAAGAAACTTTATACAAACAGACAAACTGCTTTTGCATCAAACCCATCTCAAGGTTTCTGCTAGCCTCCTTGACAAGCTGTTTTCCATCCTTTCATTCTGATCTAGCTTGGAGGTTCATGTTGCTTTTCAGTTTCTTCCAGGTGATTGAATTTGGTTCTAGGTAGGAAAAACAAAAACCAAAACAACTAAAATCGAAAAAGGAGATTAATGTGGCATTGTGTATTTCCCACCATTTGACCTGCTCCTTACCTTCCAGACATCCTCAGCACAATACTGTGTTAAATTGGCAGGGGAACTGTGAAAGCAGTTCAAGGGTTCTTGAACTGGGTGATCACCAAGTTTCTGGTATGTTTTTGTATTATACTGTGCATAGCCCATCTTGTAGGATTACACAGATGAGCAATTTAGCAAATACTCATGCAAGAACAAGGCATGTGCTTTATGGCTTCTGCTTTCTTCCTCTAGCACATTTAGATTATGCTTTTAGGTTTTCACTGTACTACTTCAGTTAGTAGAAGAGATAGGGAAATATTTTATGGAATAATGGAAGACTTGCAAAACATCTGTGGAACTTCCTGTGCAATTGTACAGTTAGCTTACTTTTCCCTGTGACCACAGAAAATTGATGAGATAATCCAAGGCAACTCCCCCCAGACCTCTGTTCCAGCCAGAAGGCCAACTTGCAGTGTTATCTTGGTTTTCAGGAAATTGCAAGTAACTCCCCCTTGTAAAGTCTAAGATCCATTAACAACTTTATCAAGGCTTCACAAAAGCAGAACTTCTTACAAGCCAGAAATTCAGGGGTTTGATCTGACAAGCTCATTGTGATAGCTGAGATGCCAGCTCAGATTACGCAAAGCAGTATTTTATAGAAGACCACATCCGAACAGAAGCTGAGCACATTTCAACTTTGTATCTTCTAGGTCTTTGCAAGAAAGACCGAGCAGATCTGAACAATTCAAGATCCAGCCTCTGAGGGAAGCAACAAGAAGGCTTTAAAAGAAATACAAAATCTACTTTGCCAGTGTAAAAATCCTGTTCTTGACTAAAACAAAGGTTCTCCTCCACAATACTGTAGTTCTTTTTTTGCCTAGAGCGATGGTTTAGTTCAGACCACCCACCCTCATCACAAGACCTAAGAAATCACAAATTTAGAAGAGCAATCACATATGAAGGATGATACAGATCAAAGCCTCTTGCAATAGTGACATTTCTCAGCAGACTAACCCAGTAAATGAGCTGTAAAATGTGACAAAGCAAAAATAATGAGTACAATAGCTGCTTTAAGAATCTGTTTCTGCTTCCTAGAGATTACTTACTTGAGAAGTCCTGCAAGATGACGAATTTCCATTCACGAAAATACCTTTCGTGTTCTGGTCATGGTATTTGAAGCTAGTCTGATCAGAAAATGTCTAATTCCCCATTTCACCTCAACTTCCCCTATGCTAATGACTGACAGATTTTTCTAGTGAAAGTTTTGGCCTAAATTCTCTGTCAACCCCATAAGAAACATGGCCAAGCAGAGCCTTGAACTTGCTTTCTAGACTGCAAATCCCTATAGCTGCAGAATCACCAGTCTTCTTGGATCATGAATGCCCTGGAAATTTGATCCCAGGCTTGTACACAGAGAACAAGAAGTCAAAGGCAATTAAGCATTATCTTTTAAAATAAACACGGTTCTTGGCCATTCTACATCTCAGTTTCTTATTTGCAGGAATAATATGGGGGACTGCAGCTCAGTCTCTCATTAATGCACAATGATACAAGTGCTTGACTGGAAATAGAGGTAATGTCTGTGTTACCAAAACACATTGAAGGAATGGAATTAGTTGGCATTAATTCCCTAGAAATTTTAAGCGTCAAGATAACTATTAAATCATCTAAAACTTACATGTTCTGTTTAGAAGATACAGATAAATGTGGTTATCTAATGAAGAGCAGTCTACAGACTGTCAGGATTTTACCTAAAGACTTCAGCGAAAGCTGCTGGAACTTTGCCATTAACTTCACTAGGATCAAAGTATTACCCTGTTGTCTCCAATTACTTAAAATTAATGTATACCTCAGAGGGTCTACCTGCTTGGAGTTTGTCCTTAAAACCTCAGGAAGTAAACTGGAGAAGTCAACTGAACTAAGACAGTAGAACTGATCTGCCCCCTGGTCCTGTATTTCTGAAACTGTACTGCAGTCTGTTTCATTACAGCAGAAAACAAAACTTTGTGTTTTGGTGAAGCTATGTACTGAATCACAAAGACACAGCAATTTAAAGGGTTTTTATTGTATTGCACAAAATATCTATGCAATCCATGTAGATACTGTGTTAAAGGATCCACATTTCCCAAAACATTGGCTGTTGCAGCACACATCACAAGCATTGTGAATAACCAGTGCCTTCTTCAGAAATTAAAATAATCGGTTGCAGGTTTAAGCATCTTGTGGCAATAAATGAAGAAAAAAAGCAAGGAGTATCAATACATATTTCTTTCCGAACACACAAATATACAATTTTTAGAAGAGCACCAAAAATGCCAAGCAACTATTTTGATGAGATACTGTATGTGTAGGCTCTGCAGTAAAAAGCCAATATGCACACAGAAAATATATTCCAACTTTCAAAATAATTTAACCATATCATCTTGCATGTGTCACCTGTTTACAACATATCATTTCATATACAATGTCAGGCTCAAGCCTCAACTTCTGTAAATTTGTGCATACTCATTTAAGCAGCTGAGACTCTGGACCAGGTGTTCAAGCTGAAAAAGCCTTCAAATTGCTCACATCTGAATACAGAGCGATAGTATAACACCAAGAGAATAGCTACAGTGAAGGTATAACAGAAATGATACTATGGAAAATGGAAAACACTACCAAACCCTCAAACACAAGGTTCTAGAAAGAGGCCTATATGTAAAGTGATGCTGTAATAATTTATAAAGTGAATAATTAATATCAGTCTCCTTTCTGACAATTAAGAGATTCTCATTTATTCAGAAGCCCATAGAAGTGAACTAACCAAATGTCACGATCAGTATCATCCTCAAATTCTGTTTCTTAAGTTTCTGATAATTAATACTGGTACTTAAAAACATTTTACATTTGCTGAAAACCAGTATTAAAATTTACCTTCCTGCTAAGAGAATTTAGTGTAATAAAAATCATGAAAAACAATAGGTAAAAAAATAGTATTTTAAGAATATTTTTAGAAAACACGTCAAACAACTGCAAATACAGCTGATTTTTTAAGTGTCTACTTTTGAACTACGCTTTTTGTTTGGTTGGTTTTGTTTTAAGTGAATCACTTGTAAAGAAGCAAGAGAGTACCAGTTCTAAGATTTATTCTTGTCCATTACATTGAGGACCTCATCCAAAAGTGAAGGTCCCAAGTCAAGTTGTAATGAGAGAAGAGAGCCTGCAAGATCTGAAAGGGACTCTTCTGACTTTGTCTTGGTTAGTTCACATGAAAGTTGGCTGTCATCAAATAAATCAACTGTTTGCCAATCAGTGCATCGTTCAGAGCAGCTGGATGAGTGACTGTCTCTACCATTAGTAAAGTGTGAAGAACCGCCGTTTTGCTCCCATATGGCACCTTTGTATGTTTCTCCATCCTCCATCTGTTTACTTTTCTCCTGCAATTTTTCTTCTATTACTGGCTCACAACTAAGCCTAGGATTTCTCGATGACCTGATGGATTCTTGCTTTGAATTAAATGTCACTGGTGACAATAAAGGCAATGTAAGGGCTTGGGAACCACCAATGGCAGGAAGGGAAATAGCATTTTTGAGCACTGGTGACGGAGTTTCTGTAAACATGGATTCAGAAGTGCTGTTTGCCCTTAAGAATTCATTGTGGCCACCACCAGACTGGCTAAGTTTGGTATCTCCTTCATTTCCAGGCAATAGCTCATACTTGCCCTGCAAAAAGGAGATGTCTCCAAAAACATCATGTTGTCCCTCTTTTCCAATGTGAATGGTGTGACGAAAATCTCCAAGTGGTGGACTGATCATATCAGGAGATAATATATCCCTTAGTTTGAATTTCTTCCCTTTCTTATTGTTAGCAGCTTTCAAGTAGATGGGGGTCTTGGCTGGCATCTTGCTTGTAGCTTTTGTGAGAGGAAGTTATTAAAAAAAACAAAAACAAAAAAAAATTGGAGAGGGGATGGAGAAGCTTCTTACAAAGTCAGTTATTCTTGGGAGACCTTCAGCATTATCCACATTAAATCATTGTCTTGAACCACTTGTGCACATGAAGCTTCTTTCTTTCGTGGTAAAGAACTGTGGGGTATGTGAAGTATGGGATCTCTCTCACAGCAGATCTTTCAATGGAGAGCACAAGTTTCAGGTCAGCTAGCAATCAAATGCCCTGCTACTTCCAGAACTTCCAAAACCTGTATGGGATACAAAATCAAGTTATCATTCATTTGTTTTTCATGGTTCTTTCAGTCTCATTTTTATAAAAATGAAAAAATTGGTAATGGTGGTGACAGTTCCAGTCTGCAGATTAGCTTTATGATATCGCTTCCCTTCATTAGGCAGGATAAAAGAGTTTAGATTAACAAGAACTAGCTAACCTTTCTCTGACTTCATTGCTGATTTTGAAGTCAGAGTTTCTTAGACACGGCTGCTGAGCACAATTCATTTGATAAACATCACTATCTCAAATCTTTCTTCTCTTTATTCTAGCAGTCAAAATGCTGACCTTAAGAGAGCACATGCAGAAACATATATATAACATTCAATAAAATTAAGCTTTTGGTAGACCCAGGAAGACTGATAGAGACATTCTGGAAACCGCTTTGGAAACAGAGCAGACCATCATGCATTAGAGAACTTCAGATACCTCCATTTAGTGCTGTAACTCTCACAAATGTTAACAAATAATATTTCTGATAATTATGCTCATTTAAAAGGATAGTCTTAGGTACTTGAAAAAATGCTAGTCCAGGTCTTTATGTCTAGTTAGAAACATCCAAATGCAGGTGTCTTAGAAGAAGCTGATTCTTGTGACTACAATCTTTAGACTACAAGAACTATTCATAGCAATTAGCTACAGACTAGCTCATGAATTACGTAGGTTATGAGGCTACAGTGACTCAGACTTGTTCTGTGCAACTGAATGAAACTAAACTATTTGGTTTGCAAACCAAATAGTCCTATTAGAACATGGCTTCTGAAAAGCCTGATACATGAGTCCACAGAGGCTAACAGGCTACTGGGTCAACAAGTTATGGAAAAACACTCTTCATTAACGCTTTAATGGTGTATTTCTTCCTTACAGTACCAGTTCCTGACTCCTGAACAATCTTGGAATAAATGCTTTTTTTCTCCTGGACACTGTTTTAATTTCCCCTATTAAGTCTATGGACTACTAGAGCATCACAAGCCACTCCTCTTCCAAACACTCAGTCACAACTCCCTCACACTCTGTTCATTGCTATCCTCACTCTGTAAAGGAGCTTGCATTTTTTGCACAAGAAAGACTGCTGTATGCACTAAATGAAGGGAAGCTGTCTAAAACAAGGGCTACTTTTGCTGCCTTTTATTCATGTCCCAGCAGATACTTCCCTTCATCAAATTAAGCCCAGAAGAGTGACCAGTTTTAACAATTTGTACTGTGTGGCCATACAGCCTGAATGTCAAGAAGCATTTAAGCATTTTCACAAATCCTTTAACCTGAGTAATTAGTTCCTGCAGTAGGGTACTTTGCCAGCTCCCCTTGTGATGCACAGTAATCTAACCAGGTTAAGTATTTTGGGTTTTTTTGATTCCCATCAGGTATCCAGTGCACTTCTGATATTATTGAAAAGCCCTTCTAGCAAAAATACACCAGAAACAAAAGCTATCATACAAAATAAGCTCCACATTCAAGAAGTTACGAGAACATTTTATACTTTTAAGCTCAATTTTGAAAATACAGTTGATTGCATCAATCAGTAAAAAGCACTTCAAAGCTTCCTTCTACACATCAAAATGGTAATCTATTAGGATTTACAGAATACTAGGAGATTCACATTACATACCAAAACTCAACCAACTTAATTCTACCTCAGTACTGTAAGATATAAAAGTCAGTCATAAATAAGATCTCTATTTGTGCCACATGCCATAGGAACAGAATTAATTAGAAAACTCAGTTACCTTTCAGCATTAAGCCAAGAAATTTATTGCACTGTTTGCTCTCTGAATATCATTTGACACAAGCTACCATTCAGCTAACCAAAGTATCCTGAACTCTAAAGAGAAAATTATTCTTAACAAACGAAGATGAACCATGAGGTTGTTTTATGTTTATCTGGTAAATTCAGCTCTACCTGCTTCCCAGGAATAAAGCTGAATCCCCTCCATTTCTAAATCCCCATTCTTTCAGATCTTTTAATCTCTAATAGATGGCAATGTAGTGTCAGTGTGGTCTAAAGTCATGCCTGTTGGTCACTAGTTTAAAAACAGAAGAAAAATCCTAATTTATTCAAGGCTTTCGTGGGTGGCTTCCACCAGTTTGGTTATGTATCAAAAATCATTATCACCAAACTCCACAAGGAGATTTCAAAGAAACCTGAAGGACATAATGAAGCATCTGAACATCAAAAAACATTAAAATACAATGTAAATTAACATTTATTAGAAATAACATGGTTCAGCACATAAGAACGCTGTATTTAACTCAGGGCTTGGAGTGTGTGGGAAGAATGCAAAAACCCCTAGTAGAACAAACTTTAGGGCACCCAGGCCTCCTTCAGTTCTTGCATTATGAGATAGCCCCAGTAAGGGGCACTGCAAAACCACACTACTTCAGAGGATGCTGCAAGAGACTCTGATGTCAAGAATTATAATCCCTCCCTGTACAGCAGTCCCTTGTGATAGGAAGGCCTTGCCTTCCATTTGGCAAGTGCAAGAGGCTTTACATTAGAAGAGAACTTTCAGAATTACATGCTAACTGCAAGCACGGTTTTCTCTGCAAAAAACAAAGGCTGCCCTTGCTGCAGATTTCACTAGCCATCTACTGAAAATCTGCAAATTATACCTTGTAAATAAAATACACAGGTTCCCTACTCAATAGGCAGGTTTTCCATGTACAGCATAATATGGGCTTCAGAGCAACTGTACTTAATTTCTGCATACCTATCCTCCTTGTCAACTACTGCTCAAAAGAGTACAGATTTTAAGTATCAAAAGTCTGGAAATATTCACTTAGCCTAAAATACTGTTGTTACTCATGTTTTACTTGCAGTTAAGGAAGAACCTATATCAATAGGTAACATGGGGTTTAAAAAAAGTTATTTTAGTAAGAAGGAAAAAAAAATAAATCCAAATTTGGCAAATGAAGAAAGGCTTATTAAGACTAAGCCTCCAGCTCAGCTCCTGAAGAGCTAAAAATTTAATCCACAAAACTGTCACAAAAACCTTGCATACTCCCTGAATTCAGGAAGATTTAGTGACATCACCAGTACACAATGGCTAAGAGAACAGACAGAACATTCTTCAATCCTGATACCAGGCCACACATTAAAGTTCACCTTGACTTAAAATGAGACCTTTTTCTGATCTTGCCACTAAAAAGGTCTGTTTTGACTAATTTCAACTAAGTAAATGCACAGCCAAACTGGAAGGCTAAATGAGAAAATATCAGAAAACCAAATGTAGAACTCGCGTTCCATAGTCCCAGCCTGCCAGCCTGAGTAGAAGACCTTAATTTAAGAGGAAAAGCAACACAAAAGGATTCTTATTCCAGTTGAAAAGATGTTCTTCTCCTTACAAGATCCAAGCCTGTGCCAAGCCAGAGAAACTTCAGCCCAGTAAAAATTCAGTTGTCGTAACACTTGTCATTTTCATTCCAATCACTTCACACCCTCATATAAAAGTGTTTTGCTTGGTAACAAAGACTAATATTTTCAGAGGCACTTCTCAACCCATCTTGTGGACCTTCCATCCACTCAGCAATCATCACCTTCCACACAGCTCAAAGTTTTCCATGGATGCCTTAGTTTATTCCACAGTCTGTTTTAAAAAGACAGACTACCAGCAAATATCCCAACAACTGAGCTTACAAAGACAAAAAAAAGGTCAAGGTGCAAAATTTTATTTGTGCACCAATCCCAAAGACATCTGGATCCCTAAGCAGTGTCCCAGGCAAAAAAAAAAAAGAAAGAAAACTCTATTTCCACAAGACACGACCAGAAGCAAGCATATGCTGTGGAAAGCCTACGGGCTTTCTACTGGACAATCCCTTGCAGCGGCTCTGCTTCACACATCACTGGCAAGAAGCATGTGTGAAGAACTTCATGAACTTCAGAGAAACCCATTTCCAAAGCATCGTTAAAAATAACATTGAATTAGCTTGTGGAACAATTCACCTGGAGAAAACAGTCTGCACATTTAAATATCCAAATGAGAATAGAGTTAACACAGCAAAAGACAAACAGCAATAGGCTGCTGCAACAACACGAAATACCTGCAAGCATAGAACTAGGATTAAGGGGTTCGTTTCACATATTCACTACCATTAGCTACCAGTAGCTTTCAGCAGCACAATCGAACTATTGAGAACATCCTTGTCAATGCTGTTACTTTCATTATGCCTGAAACAGCAGCAGTACAAATCACATTCTCCTAGGTTTTGTAACAGAGGCCTGAACTTATGCCATCACAATTCCTGAATGCTGGTAAAACAAACTCCAAGGATAACCAAGTCTTCAGGTACAAGAAAAGCAGCAGATGATGTGCCATACAGCTTACCTCTCAGGTTCCTGTGGGCTTAGGTGTCTGTATCAACTAGCAGCCTCTGAAAATGAGAGGCCAGAAGTCTACTTGCTTCTAGACCAGGCCATCAGCAAGCCTCTGCTTATAGAGCCACCACCTTCCGAGTAGTTTTAGCCAAATCAGGTGGTAACACTTCTCCAGATTGCTCATCTAAATTTACCTTGTTTATAAGAGGACCAGCCTTGAAATTCATCTGTATTAAAGTCAACTTCCCTGATCAGATTAGAAGTCCTCACCCCTTTGTTTCTCCCTTCATCAAAGAATTTGCACCTTTCTGATTAAAGCTACAGGTTTAATTACTTTATAAAAACAACCAGGCTAATCACACTTCAGTTCAACTGATTTTATTACACTGCACTCAACCTACTTTCCTAGACCAAATCTAACCTCTTTCATACCACTGTCACATACACTTTTTAGAAAGTAAAGGGAAAAAAAAAAATCCCAGTCCTCCCCACTGCTACAGAAACATGGGTCAGGAGTGGACCCTATGATGCAATTCACTAATTTCTCCATCATCCTGCAAAGACCTACATGCCTTCTACTAGTAATTGAAGATATTAGTCCACCCTCCTCTTAAAATTCCCCTACGGGTGCAGACTGCACACATTAGTTTACTTCACAGAGGCTAGTCATCAGAAGAGATGTACCTGAAGTCTCCCCTGCTCCAATCTGGGCCCTGATGAATACAAACATTATCTTATGCATTCTGTATTTCCTTTCAGCCTTTTCTTCTTCAGATTAAACAACACAAATAGTTCAACACAGGTAATGTTTTCTGGAGCTGAGACAGCCTCCCCCAACCTCCTTTTCTGGTCTTCCTCTCCTCAGCTCAAATCTTTATTTAAACACACCCGAAAGCAAATACAATATTCAAGTGGAGATCTCAATTTCTCTCTTAATAGTGTCTGCATTTTTCTTCCAGCATCATAACAATGTTGGCTTATGGTTAGATGTGGTCCACTAAAAACCCAGCTCCTTTAGTGAGGAACTGTTGTCTAGCCAGTTATTCTACATCTTGGTCTTGACTAGGCCCCTGTAGCAAAGTTTCCATACATACTGCACAGCATTCTATTAATTTCAAACACTTCAAATGATCAGGGATTGCTTGGAATTTTAATCTTGGCCTCTACAGCATAAAAAGTTTAGCATCATCTGTGGATGTAATAAGCATACACACGAATCATTCATGAAAATACTGTGTAGTAACAGAGATGGAAGATAGCCTTGCAGAGTTCCCCCTGATCTACCTTTCCAGATTAATAGTGGCTAAATACTCCAAGGTATTACTTGAAGCAGCTTGAATTCTTGAAACAATTGTGTGCTCAGGGGTAAGGAAAAGTGAATACGCTCCACAATACAGATATACTACTGAATTACAAGGAAGGCTGGTAAAACTTCAGCTATACAGTAGGTAGGGAGAAATTGATTTTATTTTTTTTAAAGCAGAGGAATTAATTCATTATCAATCATCTTTGCAAGAGAAAACATAAGAAAAATCATGTAAGGATACATTTTCATCTCTCTTGCTATAAATATTTTTCTCAAAGATAAATAGTGCACTAGCTGTGAGCAGTCCACCTGAAGAAGATTTAATTGTTATTAAGTGTAAGCACAAACAGGTACAAGCTGCTTAAAGTGCTTGTCTTTCTCCCCAGGTATCTTCCATTTCTCCAGCACCCTCCTATTTCCCCCCCCAAACCTAAGTTTGCAAATGAATAAAAAACAAGTTCCCAGAATGATTTTTAACTGTTGACCCTTTAAGTCTTGCCATCTTTCACTGCATAGTACTCTTTCAAATGGATCAAGCCAGAGTAAGTCGTATGTTAACCAGGGAACACCTTCAACTTGAAGCCATTAAAGTACCTGAGCATTATATTGAAAATGACTGAGGTGTTTCACCTATTTAAGAGTTTTCATTGTAGCTTCTACGAAAAAGAAATAAAGCAAAGCCAACTGGGTTTGGAAAATCAACAACAACAAAAAAATCATTTTCACAGTTCACTGTATCCTTCAAACAGCTGTTTGAAGCACAGCAGGAAGGAGCTGCTGAAGTTATCTGCTGCCTGAGCAATTGGCCCCAGTCTCCAGTTATTAATCTCAGTATCAGACTGAGATTACAAAAGCCCTTTATCAACCAGTAACCTTTATCCCTGTTAAAGGTACTTGAAAACTACCCAAGTTGTTTCTCAGTCATCCTTTCTGATTGAAGTGAACAGGGAAATTCCTCATGTGGTGATGGTAGGGGAGTAATTTTAAGCCTTCAAATATGCCTATCTCCTTTGAACCCTCTCCAATTTTCCAACATCCTTTTTAGAGCAAATCAGAATTAGTGACAACATTACAATATCATTCTCTCTAACACCATATACAAAGATAAAAATCACTTCTTCCCATCACTGCTGCCTTGTTTATAAACAAGGTCATATTTCTGCTTTTATCCTTACATCTTACAACAGGAATTTTCCTGAATTTGCAGGGTAGCATTACACTGTAAACCATTTAAGAGTTCTTGTGCAAGCGTAACAAAAAATCAAGTTCTCCAAGCAGAATAAACTATATATTAACAAAAGTAGAAATTTTTTAGCACTGCTATTCCTTGGTTCAGAGTGGGCATTCCCATTCTATTTTTGGGTATGAATATACACATATATTCATTTAATCAATAAATTTTGCCAGCACAGCCATTGCTGGTGCTTATATTACACTGTTTGGCCAGTAACACTCTATTGCTTACAAGGCAAAAAAAAAAAAAAACACCAACAAAAAAAAAGGCACCTTTCCAAGCTAGCATTCTCCAGCAAATAAGCTGGATTTATGTTCTTTAGGATAAAAAGCAAGGCCATACTACTTCAGAAAGAGAAAACATTTTACTTGAATGTGCTCAAGCTGTCAATCAATAAACCAGTTCAGAGTTCTTCATCAATATACTTCCTTGCCAATCTCTATCCCCTGTAAATTGTACCACAGCAATTTTACACTTATTTGCAGATTGCATAAAAATACTGTGAAGCCCCATGCTGTGTACAATGATCTCTGCATTATCTCAATAGAACTATAACCCTCTCTGATGCCAACTTCTTTTTACTCGGAGATTCTAAATGTTTTTAATACATGTTTTCTTGAAACTGTAAGAGGGACTAATGTTTTAAAAATCTGGCTGTGATGCAATAAAGTCAAATGCCTTATAAAGCCTGGTTTTGCAGTTATGCTTTTGACCACTCATCATTAAAATGACTTAAATAATTCCCATTTCTTTCACCAAGCAAATTTTTTTTTCACTTTCCCCACAGGTTTCAGTCACAGCTTGCTTTCAGCTTTGAAAAGTTAGCATCTCTACTAGATTAATAAAAATGCTTTTTATTTTCTTCTACAGACACAGGAATTTAAGAGCTCAAGTATTGTGTTGTTTGGCATCATGGACTGAAACAGGTTCCTCTTTATTATTTTCTCCTTAGCTTTGTTGGCTGGTACATTCATACATATGAATTTAATACCATACAGCGTAGTTTTATCATTGGCTTTTAAAAATTGGGCAAGTGCAAGATCATGCAGATTTAGACATAGGTACATGTCAGTACAAAGCCTGGGACCTTAACAAATGCAGCAGTCAAAATGAGGTTATGCTATGTCAGACTGACTGTGCAGTGAAGCAGTGTCACACGTTTTCTCCTACAAAGACAGCAAACCAGGTGAGCAAATAGCTGGGGACCATAAATTCATAAGCCACAAGATGGAGGGGCTTAAAAACATGTCCATCAATTCTCTTAGGCAAGAGAAAAAGCACTTGAGAAAAGTTGAGAAAAGCACTAAACAAACCAACCTATAACCTGACCCTATAGGCCACCTAAAAGATGGGTAGCTGCTCTGGTTGAAATCTCACCTGCTGAAGGAGAAGAAAGGAACAGGTTTTAGCCAAAGCATCTGCCTGACCAAGTTCAAGGCATGTTCACCTAAGTGCTGGTATTGCCATGTGGAAGAACTTGGGAAGATGTGGATTGAGGCAGGCAGTAATGCCCCTTTCGATGTCAGCCAGCACTTATATCAGTTTAAGTGGATTATGAATCCACACCCATTGTAATTCTGAGCAGGTTAGCATAGATGCCTTTCTCTTTTGACACAGAGGGTGTAGCTTCCCAACCCACCTCTGCTCCCAAAGCTGGTTTAAGAAGTTCCCACCCTAGATTCCTCACTCCTCACTGCTGGTTCCCACTTCTGCACTGCAGTTCCTTGTACCCTCCATGAGCCGGCAGATCTATAAACCACATGGCAATCCAGTCACAGCAGCAATTCTCCCCACTGACTCAAGTTTACAGTAAAGGCTTACCAACAGCTGCAGTGTGATTGATGGCAATGCTTCAAGAGAGTTCAAGCCCAATATAACTACTGCTGTCAGAAAGGCATTCTCTCCTTCCCCCTTACTGTGTGCACACACTTGACCCCTTATAAGCCAGTTCAGCACACAGGACTGGGTGAAAACTAGCTGGGAAAGGAGTGTAAAACCATAAGGCTAGGAGTGAGACTGCTACTTTCAGGTACAGCTTGTAATTTGAATAGCTCAGCCACCTCCTGAAACATCACTTAGAGCAAGGAGTTCTGGCAGAAGGGGTGGGCAATTCTTAACCAACTCTACCAGAAGAAAAACTGTCCATCGAATGACATCCAGATTTTATACACTTCTGATGTAAAAATGACTTGGGAACTCCAGTAGCCTGAGGGTTCCCAAGGCTGCTGTCAATTTTATATTAAGTTTTTCCAACTACAGTTAAGATGTTATTATTGCTATTTTTTTTTAAAGGATCCCTAGCTTAACATGTCCTTAACTGGCAGCTTCTGAGAAAAGGCAATCTAAAATTAAAACATCTTGCAAGATACTAATAAAAAACAAAAACAAAAACAAAACCCACCAACCATCCTACCCTGAACTCCCCACCTCCAATTCTCAAGCACCCTTCATCTGTAAGTCAAATATTCTTTATCATCTCCTTGAAACACACAAGTGTCATAGGCATGATAATCATAGTTCTATTATTCAATTCTCAGTGTTTCACTTGAAATAAGTATTTACCATCTTGAAGTGCCTCGTAGGCAGTTTTAAAGCAAACCTGAAGGCCAGAGAACCCTCTATATGCAAAGGTTAACAACGAGGTAGAGGTACAAAGCTACAGGAAAACCAGAAAGCTGCACAGGACTTATTTGTTTTATTACGTCAAAAAAGCATGAACCCTCTGCTCAGCAGAGCAGTTCTGCCTCCTTCACGGAACTGAATGGTCATCAGGATGAGATCAATGAGCATGGAGCTGGGGCAGACAGAAAAAGGGAAATTACAAAAATCCTCAATTTCCTTTTTTTTCTTTTTTTCCCTGACTCACTCCGTCTTCAAGGAATGGGGATGAAATCATGGAGTATGGTAATAAATTTTGTTATCTATATGCAATTCAAAGCAGATTGTCAATAAAACTAAAGTAACTGGTTTATCTCCCTTATCTGAAACAAAAGTGAAAAATAGAAATTACATCTTCACTGTGAGTTTATACTATACTACTAACAAAACAACTCCACTATTTGAAGGCACCATTTGAGGAGATGCAAGAATCTGGATGAATAAGTGACAATTGACAGACATGCCATATTCTGGCTCTGTTCTGCAGTATGTCAGCAACACCTGCCACATGCCCCAGCTGATAGGGATGCATCAGCCTGGACAGCAGTGCTGAGCTCCCCACTTCCTCCTGAGAGCTCTCTGCCACAGACAGAGGTTCTGTTAACTTGGGTTGATTGTACTAAATTGATCAGACTTCTTTTTTCTGCACTATATCAAGTAGCATCAGTGCATTCACTCTTGTGCCAACAGTTGTATTTCCATATTAACTGTGCTTGGTTTTAAGGGTAATCAGTTTAATTTGAAAGAAATTAATATTCTCGACACTTGTACAGAGGTGTACTGTCTGAATACTCAGTGGCACAGCACTAAAGCTAGTTTACTGATTAGCAGCTGATGTGTCTTTCAGACTCTAAACTCCATGTATTTAATTAAACTGTCTGAAATACTGCTGTCTCAAATCCCACTAACGCTATCTTCTCAACACTCAGGGTTTTACCTCAGCCAGTGCTCAGCACCTATCTTCCCATTGCTGCAGCCATATTTCAAAAGATAAATACAACTCCAAGACACAACTTAAGCCAAATTATGAGATGACAGCATCTGTATATAAAGAAGACTGGATCTCAAGCCTGCATGTGCAGACAACATGACAATAATTAAATGGGTCAGGGAAACACACTTATCCAATGAACCCAAACAGACCTAATGTACTGCAAGTCAAGTCCTGTCCTTTGCAGCTTTCTGGAAAAGCAGTTTGCAGACATTCATGTTCTCTCTACACTCTGCAGGAGCTCCTGCTTAGAACTTTGCCTTGAGACTGCAAAAGAACATAAAGCCCTCTGTTTAAAGGTCAATATTTCAAAGTGCTCCAAAACGGACATTCTGTTTTCAGAAGTAGCATCAAGGGAGAGTGTACTGGTGGCAAAAAGAAAACTTCTAGTAGGCAGTCACATTAGGGTAATGTAATCATGACTCATGCTCCTCACCCATTTCCTGACTGGGGCTGTGCATGATCAAAAGAAAACCAAGCCTCAGTAATGCTGCCGCTCGTTAATGTTAGCTAGCCTGAAAGGATTACAGACTACCAGAAAACAAACTCATTGCAGAGTACCCTATTTAAAGCCTGGCATATATTGATGCTGACAAATACACTGGTGTAATACCATACTCAACCAAAACAACAACTTTCCTTTGTTGCGAGAAACAAGCTCCAACTTTTTATGGTAAGTTCTCGTACCTGAACAAACCCTCTCACACACAGCTTAAAACACGAAATCCTTGGCCTATGCTGCAGGAGGGAGGGCATTACCCAATTGCTAGTTAGTATCTAAAGAAATACAAGCTACATGGCCCTTTGGAAGAGGATCAGGGCAAACCCAGGCTGCTACAAAAGAACTACTGCCTTCCCAGAAAGATGGTAAAAGAAAACACACATAAGCCAAAGCCCAACCCAGGCCTAAGGGGCTGTCACCTTATAAGAAAGGCACTGCAAGGGACAATTTCTCTCTCAGTGTTCACTCCTGTCAGGCAGCCCAAGTGAAGCATGCGGATAATGATGGCAAATTGGTGTTTATTTGTTTAAAGAGCTCTTTGGCAGAAAACAAATTTCACATCTTTGTTGGGACACTGGTCACATTTAATTTGTTCCAAAAGACACATAAAGGAAAACCCCAAAATTAATCAGACATATCAACAGAAACTAGGCTAGATGTTAGGTAAGACATGACAACACCTTTCTGCACCTCTCTGAAGCCCTCAGGCCAAATAGAATGACTTAGGTTGGAAAGACCTTTAAGGTCATCACAGCCAACTCTTCTCCCTCCCTCCTATCTCAGCAGCACAGCTCTGCATTTGCAGGTCCCTTTCACTCCCTCTTTACAAATGCCAAGTAACTGCTAAACATGCCCCTCAGCACCAGTCATTGTTTTTCTTATGCTGTTTCAGACAAGGGATCTCTCTCCCTTTTATCTCCTGAAGCTGACCATTAAAAGTACAATCCGTTGCCAAATCCATAGTCCATAGAATTAAGACTGATCAGCAGCGGCACTCCACCCCCAGGATGTTGTGGACACCTACATCAGGTGTCTGAAAGCCAAATTCAACCCAAATTTAACGACAGACTGGCTTTTTAGTAATGCCTCGTCTTATTACACAGAAATATCAGACATTTTGCCCTTCACATGATACAGAGTACTGGAAGACAGGTAAGAGAAGCAGCCACCTGCACAAGGCATAAGTTAGATTTAGGTCTGACTAAACCAACACCAGCCAAAAATTACTGATCCTGCATTTTATCTAGGTTGCACTAAATAATTCAGGGTTGAGAGAAGCTATCTCTGAAACAGAGCACACATATACCAAGGCCTTACACTGCATTGTGCACTTGCTCCTGGACTGTTACAACTCTTCTTGGTCACCACATGTCTTATTTATACAGCTGTTACAGCACAGAAATGAGATGCAGCAATTCCTTTGGGCCTGGATGCACTTCCATCTTGACCAAGAATAAGCTTTTGCCACATATTGCAAATTGTTCTGGTGTGGAAGGCAGTAGCATGCAGGCAGAAAAATAAAAGAACAGAACTCAGGGACCTGTTTTCCTGTGTAAAGAGCACATTTATTTACTTAATCCTTTAATAAGGATTGTGCAAGGCAAGATGAACTTCTGCCTTTACAGAAGGCTATTTAAAACAGATTTCTAATAGCTCGTGAGCTCCAGGGAGTCAGAATTCAAGTCATGGGAAGAGTGATATGTTGTTAGTGTGGCTCACCATCCTTCAGAAATTTAAGAAAAGGTGACCTGTTGTAGGGTACAGGACAGACAGCTGCAGTGTGACAAGAAACTGCTCAAACACTAGAGAATACGCACCTACCCCACTCAAAACCAAACAAAAATCCCCAACAACAAAAAAACCCAACAACTATGAAAAAACAAACCGACCAACCAAACAACAACAAAAACAACACCACCACCCACACAAAACCAACCCACAAACAAACCACCAACTCAGCACAACAAAACTAATGTAAGGATAGTCAGAATCCAAGCCACAACTAAGTGGCCAGGTATTCTTGATCTTCGTGTGGGCAAGCAGAGCAGAACCTGAGATCAATTTCTTTGTTCTGAGTGCAGATCCAAACCATACCCAGAAAAAAAAATAAAAATCCCCCATACAATACTGTAACAATGCAACACGATTGCATTAATTTGAAGGCACAGTGTGGTGCTATCTTCTCTTGTGGAAGTCCATGATGTTTCTTTTAACAGAGATAACCTTCGTAGAAACACAGGGAAGCAACAAGTTAGCTTCCCAAATTACTGAAGAGCCCACGGCCGAAGAGGCAGTACACTCAAGAAATTTAAGAGGGAACTTGCATCTGAGGAGGGCATCAACATCTCCGTGTTGCTGCTTCAGTAGTGGACAGGATGAGATGATTAGACAACATCGGGCCTCTTGCACAAACTCTCTGGATATGGCTCACATGAAAAGGAATAGAATTATCATAATGAAAACATGCTAAACCACAGTCCCAGAAAAAGGCACATAACTTCTAGAAGGATGATATTACCAAACTGACATTCCTTCTTTTGCTGTATATGTGGATGCTACCTGGATTCAGCAGATGCATGCTCCTTCTGGCTGCAGAAGCAGCAGAGCAGCATACTTGAGCTCCAAGGAAGGAGCCCAAAGAAATCCTTACTGGAGAACATCATTAAATTTTCCACCAACAGCTACAAAGACTCATGTTAGAAATAGTTCATCAACACTCTTATTGCTGTAGTCTTATGCTTCTTAAGTTAAACCACATCTCTTGGGGAAAGTGGGATTTTATCGCTGAGTTCTCTCAGAACATAGAACACTAAATATGGGTTATTGTACAATAATTCAAATTAAAGATAGATATTTTCTTAAACAAAAATCCCACCACAGGAACTGCTGTTAAGCTCTTGCCATTCCTGAAAAGACCATAATCCATTCACTTTAGACCACAAAAGTGGGAAGGCAGAGGCAATTTAGCAGGGGAAGAAAGGCCACAAAAACAATTAAAAGAAAGAAAATTGGCGCCTGATCAGTAAACCAAAACTCTCCAAACAAAACACATTAGCAGCTTGCAGTAGAACAATTAACTTTGAATAGTCACCAGGTTAGTAGCTGCTGCAGAAGAAAGTTCTGAGACAAGGAGGCACAAAAGCACAAAATGTAATCAGTTTTAAGTAACCTTAAGTTTGATGGCTTTGTAATGGAAAATAACTGAGGTGCTTGGAAGGTAGTTGACATAGTTTTAGGTCCTAGTGCAAAAAGTGTAAGAAAAACAATAGAAAACCAGGACCTTGGGATGAGGAGTGTCTGGGACTAGCAGATGTCCAGGATGGGCACAGTTAAACTAACTGATAAGTAGAAGGACAGGATGATTGCTATGTCCGTAATGTTAATTAAGCTGGTGCTCCAAAGACTGCCAGCAGCGATGAAGACTGCTGGAAGAAGTAAACAACTCTCAAAGACCACCACCACATTTTGTATGTATGCGGGAAACTTTCTGGAAAATGATGTAATTCATGTGCAGCCTCATGAATACGTATGTATGCCCAGTGACTATATAAGGAAGGCCTGTATAGCAATACGGGGACACACGTTAGGAGGAGCTATCCCCCGTGTCTCCCGGTGCAGCAACAAAGAGTACCTGCTTGTCAACTTCAAACTTTGTTAGTGAGTTTGTTCCTGGAGTTTTCTCCGAATCAGTTCACACCTCCCATAGTGAGTGTTTCAGACTGTCTGAAACATGGCAGGAAGTTTCACCCAGGGCGCCAACATAGGCTTAAAGAGAATCACATCTTAAAGTGAAACCCCAATTTTAAAACCAAAAATATTGTGAATACCTGAAAAATCCAGTGACCTTTCATCTGCCTTGGATATGGCCATCACATTCCCCATGACTTACTATCCAGCAAGATGAACAGAGTGCTGCTTTAGAACTTGATTAAGCCTAACAAATATTGTAATTCCCTTCACACATCTTGCTAATAATTTTTCTTATGCAGGAAAAGATACAGATTTTTTTTTTCTAACATGTTTTCCAGACATTGAAATGTTCTTTTAGGGCATTCCATTAAAAGGCTGTCAGTTACCAAGTACCTGGAAATAGCCAAATGCTCCTTGGTCAAGCAAGAATGAAACAAAATTAACATACTGGAACACCCTAGCAGTTGACAGCTACTGATGACACTTTTCCCATGGCTTAAAAAGCAACCAAGATTAACTGTCTGAGTCAGTCACTTTTTGAGTCACATAGTCCATCTCTCTCTCCCACCCTCCAGCAGTTAAATCACTGTAATTACTGGACACTGGAACTACTGAGAATTGGATCAGGACTCTTGCTTTACTAAACAGATGATAACAGAACTAGTACATCTGCAATAGGTTTGTACAGCACCCAATATACACAGCTCCTCTTCTGCCCAATACATCCACTCAAAACCAAAAGAATATTCCTTTTTCCTGTCATGGGATATCAGAATAGATAAATTATGACTTCTTATATACCAGTTTAATATGCCTGATTTCTCACCGTCTGTATGACATAAAAGGCGGTGCCACTCCCAAGTTATATTGATGTTACACACAGAAGTTGTGGCATTTTTTTCCATGGGCTTCCTAGGACATGTGTGAGCTTTCTGCTCAATAAAAGGACTTCTAACGTGCATTGCGGGTGGGGTGCTTTTAAACTTTTTGCCTTTAATTCATCAATTTCAGTTGCAGAATTAGCCTAACGTGACCTACATTGCAAGACTGGGAATCAGGGGGAGGAGCGGAAATTTAACAGGTAGATAACAAAAATTAAGAGAGTGATCTTGATTATCTGTGTACTGGATTTGGCTGGGATAAAGTCAGTTTTCTTTCTAGTACCTGGTACAGTGCTGTATTTTAGACTTAGGCTGAGAATAATAGGGATAACACACCAATGTTTCAGTTGTTGCTAAGTAGGGTTTACCCTAAGTCAAGGACCTTTCAGCTTCACACTACCCCACCACTGAGTAGGACAGAGGGCACAAGAAGCTGGGAGGAGACACAGCCAGGACAGCTGTCCCCAGTATTCCATACCCTAGAACATCATGCTCATTATATAAACTAAGGGGAAAGCTGGCCAGGCACAACTGCTCAGAACTGGCTGGGCATTGGTCAGCGGGGGCTGAGCAAGTGCATTGTGCATCACTTGTTTGACATGTTTTAATTCTTTTATCACTATTATTTTCACTTCCTTTCCTGTCCCATTAAACTATCTTTATCTCAACCCACAAAATTTCACCTTTACTTCCCAGTTCTCTCCCCCATCCTACAGGGTGTGTTGTGCTTAGCTACCTGCCAGGTTAAACCACAATAAGCTGATATCTGTATATCAGCAAGCAACTCTGGCTACTATTAAAACTCAATTAATGTATCCAAGATTAAAATTGGAGACTAAATCACATAGCCCTCACTTCTAAGACATAAGACTTTGCTCAGAAACAGCTGAACCTCATCCTCTTGTGCTGTAGTCACAAGGGGTTACTGCAATTCCCTGCCACATAAGAAGGTATTGACAAGGGAAAGGGAAGGACCAGTTATTCCGTATTTGGCCACCATCATGTCCAGTCCTGGTGGCCACAATTCTGGGAAGATGCCACTAAACAAAAGGTTTCAGAAGAACCATAAGACTGATCCTATCACTTATGTTTGCTATACTGAAGATAGACAAAGCAAGGTAAATTAAGAAAATGTACCAGCAAGAACAACTTACCAAGGCTTGTGGCGGGTTCTCTGTTATTTGGATTTTTATTTAAATAAATAAATAAAATCTAAAAACTGTCCATTAGCCAATTCAAACAATTCAGGCAGAGCCAGGAATCATACCAATACAGAACTGGGCAGGATTCAAGAAAGGCCTACAGCTTGTCACAGACAGGTTTCCAATGGTCATTCAAGATAGGAACAGTATTTTCCCCTAAATGCATGACATTTCTCTAAAGAATTAAAGATTTTGAAAAGTATTTTATCTAGGCAAAGTCTAAATCTTTAGAGCCTTTCTGTCCACAGACTGTGTTTTCTTGGCCATCAAGATGATCATGAAGGGTAAAAGGGCAAATCTCTCGGAAGTTATCAAAACAGAGCTCTCATCCAAACTTGTATTTGGAAAGTTCTTGTCTTTCACCACAAAATACAAAAAAAAAGAAAAAGAAAAAAAAGTAGATCTCTACTTTTGACAGTGCTTCAAATCCTGCATGGAGAACTGAATAAGGTCTTTCTTGTCAAGTTGCCGTGAGCAGTTCGAGATCTGCAGGCTTTAAAAGCTGCTTCTTATCTGACGCTGCGCAAGAAGAAAGGGCACACATTTCACAGCAACCTAGCCTATTCACAAAAAAAACTAAACATTTTAAAGTACAACTTTATAACAAGGGTATCTCAAACCCATGACTGAGCAGAACCCAGTGTCCAACTTCAGATTCTCAGTTTTGAAGAAAAGCACATTGAAAAAAAGGATATGTGGGCTTCATTCATTTTTACATAAAAGAAATTGAGATAGTTCTTTGACAATACTCCATAATTTCTATCCAAGCCACATCTCCTATATATTGTTATTGCTGTAAAACTTGACTTTGGGACTACGTTTGTACTTTGAGGATATTAACCCAAGAACTACAACCTCTGAAATTCAGAAAGCCCAGTGACTGACAGCTACCTCACCAGACGGACTGAAAGAACACACTGAATCAGAGTACCTGAAGAATTACCTGGTACTATTTCAGACAAGGATCTCCAATTTACACACACACACACACACACACACACACACACACACACACACACACAGAGAGCTGCTTCTACTTCTGCAGATACCACACTGTTTATTATAGAGAAAATAAGCACCATTTCTTAGATAATGCCTTTTTAACATGTCTACTTACCCTACAGATGTCTTGGAAGCTTCTGTTCTAAAGCTCATTTTCAGAGTTTTATCAACATCCAACTGCTATTCAAGCCAACATTTTCTACCCTTCATCTGCAGCAATCTGTAAATGTTTGTTTATTGGGAGGATTAGAAAGAGGTGAGAGAATTTTACCTGAGACTGTTAAAACTGTTTCTCTAATGAGACAAAATTACGTATTTCTACTCTCCTGCTCTAACATAATGTCCTTTACTCCTATGCATACAGCACCCATCAAAATCCACAGCCTTGCTAAAATATTCTGGCCCTGTTATGCTTTTAAAGGTAGTCATGACATTCAAACTTGGATCTGGGAATGTGTCTTTTCCTGTCACTGTGAATTACCAGGACAGTCAATTTTAAGGCATTATATTATTTTTGCAAGATTCAGTAGCTTAGTGTCTGCCAGTGAAAGGCTTCCAAAATCCACTCTCTATTAAAAATTCCACCCCTCCTGCTTACATTGCTCTATCTCACAAACAACTCAGCAGGAAGCAATAACCATCAATCCAAATCCAGAGGAAGAACAGAACCTCTGCATAAGAACTACTTGTGTGGAACCAGGAGAAGGAGGACAATGGGAGAAGGGATTGATATGACGATGCACAGGAGAAAGACATGTAAAAATGCTTGATGCAGGAAAATTAGCTGGAATTTAGCAACAGGAGCTAATATCATGTTTAGATTGCTCACTTGGGCATTGAAGCCTGCTTCTCATAGATTTTTTGGGTTTATGCAGATTATACCTTTGTATTTTCAGAGATCACTTAAATACATTTAAAGATTTACATTTCAATGGATATACTGCTCTTACCAAAAGCAGTGTCACAAAGTTTACAACTTCTCTGTAGCTGCTTCATTAGATGCTACTCCTGTCTCTTCCTTCTATATGGCTGTCAGAGCATATCCCAGCAATCCAACCGTTACACCATGACACAAAATAATTTATTTGTAATGTATGTTCCTCTGCCAAAGCAGAGACACCCTTACAGTCTCAAGGTAAAATAACTACTGCAGCTAAAAGTGGAATTAATTTTCAGACAAAAGTCTAAAACCTGCCTGCAGCATAAACTACTTGATTGTTCATCACTTCCATTTGGAGAGGCAGGTTTTCTCTTTGCCCTCACAAATTCCTTTAGGAACTTCTATAGATTCCTAACCTACTTGAGCTCTTGCTATTGTAACTTTTCTTCTTTGGGACTAGAAATATGTATTTTCAAAAAAGCTGTACAGCCCACTACCATAAATGGATGGCTTTGTTGGTTTTGCTGTTGACCTTATCTAAAAGACTCTGGAGGCTGAGATGGGTATTCATCATGCCCAAGGGTGCATACAGACAAAACCAGAAGAGCTACAGCCTCCCTCCCTACTAAAATCATAACATGTAAGTGGGGAAGTGGCATACAGCAACAGAGCGGCTGCCATACAAATTACTGGTCTGCTCAGTCCATTATCTTGCTCCTAACAATAGATCTTCTATTCAGTCAGTTTCTCTGTACCATTAATTATTTTGCATATTGTTAATAAGGAACAAGTTAGAGCAGATATGATAATATTCACAATCTAATCTTTTCATTTGAGGTTTTCTTCAAACTGACTAGATTTTATAATTTCCTTCTAGGCAAGACCAAACTGTGCAATGTGTTACTGTAAATTTGTATTATTGTAGCATCAGAAGCCCTAATCACAAGCCAGGTATCTGATATATTAGGAATTATGCAGACATAAAATGCCAACAACAGAATCTCATTAAAGACTGTTCTTCAGTTTTTGCACTTTGGAGGCAGGGAATACTGTTAGCTTTGCAACAGAATTGTAACTGCTGTGAGCATCACCTCCTTTCTATTTCACCTTTCCACTGCAAGTGTTTGGACTGAAGCAAAATACAATTCCATATGCCATATATACAGCCTATGTGTGGATGCACACTGCTCTATTCTTTACCTCCACATTCCCACCCGGTTTTAAAATCCAAACAGAAAAGACCCTTGGTGTACCTGCATCTTACCCTCTTATGAGCTGTGGTTACTCTTCCAAGGTCATCTGCTAGAGAGCCATGAGCAAGCAAAGAACCAGCTTAAACTTGACGAAGAGCAGTAATCTTTTCAATCTGGAGTAGGAACATGTGAGCTGCATCTGACACGCAGGACAATCAATGCCTCTATTCTTCCCTTGCCCCTCTTTCACTCATCATGTAGCTCTCTTACTGTTCATGTCTTCCTTAAATTGTGTTAACCCCTAACATAGATGCATAGGAGCCATGTATCTTTAAAAGGAAAAAACAGACTGCACAGCTTTTAGTATCAGAGATGCTTTTGGTTTGATTCCTTGTGGTTACAGAAAAGCATACCCTCAAAGCACCAATAAATGCTTCAAATGACAAGGAGCCTGTAAAATTAAAATTGATGAAGCTATCATTTGAAACCTGAACATTAGGAAGATTGGCCTAGCCATTCTCCAGAGACAAAATTTTAACCAAACCTAAACTTTGCCTTAGTTCTCAAAAGACAGTTTATCAAATAATCCAAAAAATCAAGAGTGAAAAGTAATACTGATGATGATTCCTCAACAGAAATCATCATTAAAAGCAGTGGAAGGCTGACTGAACAAGATGCTGTTCCTTAATGGTAGTCTGTCACATCGAAGACAGGATATTTATGGTGTGCATCTCAAGAACAGAAAAGAGGAGAGAAAAAAACAAACCAAAACACTCACCTAATGCACCACCACATCTTGGACTAATCTTTGCCCGAGTTTCAGATCTAATTTAACTAATTTCATGAATAAACAGCATTAAAGTAAAACAAAGTCAAAGTATACATTGAATCATTTTAGCTGAGGCAAAAAAAAAGGTAACACCTTCGTAGAAATGATGTATGTAAAGACACAATTAAGGCTTTACTTAACTAGAACTGGAGATATACACAGAAGGAAGAACGAATTTAACTTGTTTCTGATTGCAGGATCAATTTTGAAAGTTTGATTTTGTAAGTTCCGGAATGATGAGGAACATTCAAAAATTGCTCTGGTATCACAAGGATTTTTTTTTTCCTAAGGTTCTAAATTACGTAAGGATTGGTTTTGGTAAAATCAAACAGCTTTCTAATGAGAATCCATTAGTGCTGTCAGACTCTTCATGATGATAGAAATAAAATACAGGAATAAAAAAAAGCAAGAAAGAAAACTGAGGGAAGGATCGGCAGCAACAATGGCATCTTGTTCCTGTACATCACTTGGTACTAGTGCACTACCCAAGCACTAGAAAAAGCAAACAAACAAAAAACTGTCTACAACATGAGCTGACCCAGCGGGAGAAAACCACCTTCTGAGAAGCCAGTAAGGAGCTTTACTGGAATAGGAGAAACAGAGGAATTGCTTCTCAAAGCAACAAGGTCCATCAGAGTCTTCTCCACGAAAGACTTAAGCCCCAAGTCTTGTCTACCTTCTCCGCCCTGCCTCTTCTTTGCTTCCTGCTAAAGATTTGAAACAATATTACTCATACTCTTACAGGTATCAGGGTTTCTCCTTGCGAAGATCATGAGAGAGAGCTCTGCCAACTAGAAAGCTAGTTTCACAACCTCTTTGGAGAAATGTTTCATAGATGCTGACTGTGGTGGCAGCAAAAGCACCTTTGATCTTCCTTGAAGAGCATCACTGAGAATTCTGAACCCCATCATTAGAAATATCATATGCAGAACAGTAAGGCTGCAAAGTCCAAGAATGCAAAATTAGGAAATCCCACGATTATATCGCTTCTGCAACCACTGTTTGGTCTCTTTACCATCTGTGTTGCCCAGCACTACCAAAAGGACTACAACAGAGCAGGATCTTCAGCTTTAGCCCAGGATTTCAAACAGATAATCTCTTTTTGTTACTTCTCACTTCATTCACCTCACACGCTGTTTGAGGCAAGAGAGCTATGAGAAATAATGCGACCATAATGCACCTATATATGTATCATCGTTTCCTACAGCCATTTTCCAACTTATGGACACTTGCTTTTGCCAACGTTATGTTGGTTTTAGGCTTTAGGTTTTTGGGTTTGCTTGACTTTACTTGTTGTAGTGTCCAGACTTTTTAAAAAGTCACCTAAAAAAACCCAAACAAAACCAAACCACCAAATCTATCTTTTCAGACTAACAGTTTACTTTTAGTTACTATTTTCATGATGGTTTCTAATATTCTAATATGAAAAAAGCATTCAGAATGAAGACTTAACACCCGTTTCCTTTGTCTAAGGCACAACATGAATATTCAGAAAAACATAAAATTTTTAGAGCAAACCAGCAAGAACCAGGCTTGAAACATCTGGTATGTGAAAGCAAAGACATGAACAACTTTTTATTTTTAGAACATTCTCTACCGATGATTAAAAAAAAGCTATCAAATGCATCTAAACAAGTTTGCAGACCTGACTAAGCAAGTCATACCTAGTTTCAGCAATCACAGCTTGTCATCAGCACTTGTATCTCTACAGAAGGTCAGCTGCTGTTTACACATAACCACTGAAAAGTCCACTTAGCTTGTTCAGAATGAGCCCCAGCACAATAACTCACTATATCAGCCCATTTAATTTCTTATCTAGCTTGTTCCCTGTTGACCTTTATGACAGAAATCAAAGCAGTGTATCAGACCCAGTGAGCCTTCTTCTATTATTCAGTACAAGTAAACAACATTAACACAACATTTACATAGTTAGTTGCATCCTGTCCCACACATAGTGAGGGTTGATACTCTTCATGTGGCTCCCTGGCATTCAGGATATACTAGTCATCAAGTTTTAAGAGTATTGCGTAACTTAAATAATCTCAAAGATAACAGTATTTCAAATTACTTTTGCTAAACATACATTTCAATAAAATGGTCTCACATAAAAAGCTACTGTGGACGTGAAGATACAATTTCAGTATTGAACTATTGCTTACTCATTTTCAGAGCTTTAGGTATTAAAATGTGCTACTCCAATGTATGCTCAGCCTGTAAACGGCTTCTCTACCCCCTTCACGAAAACAAAACAAAACGCAACCAAAAAGGAGTAAACCACATTTAACAGTTCAGTAACGTCTCAGAAGAAAAAACTCACAGTTGTATATGAAAATTAACAACTGTGCCCTTGGGGACTTAACTAGTGACAGAACTGTAAGACAAACCTGACTTGTGAAAATGAAACCCAAATAAAGGTATAAATATATCTTGCCACCCTGGCCAAGTCCATCTATTTGTACTGATCTCATTTTTATCTTGGCAGTGTGTTTTCTGAGGCTTTACTGCATTTTAATTTAACCCATAAACAATGAGGAACCTAGTCTTGTCAGGCAGCTCCAGCTGCTCCTGTTCTACTCATCTCCCCAGCAGTCATTAGGCTGGATCAATAACTTTGATTGATAACATTATGAATGTAAATACAGAACAATATAAAATATCCTAAGCAACACTCACCCTCATGACTGTCATCCAAAAAATCTTTCTTATTTAATATGGCACTAGAAATAGACCTCTTCTTCAGCCTGAACTTTACTTGAGCTTGTGTGTAGCTTGTACTCATTCTGCCATCCTGCTTCAGACAAAACCCTCCCCTGTATAAGTGGTGTTTCAAATCTGCTCTCACTGCTCTATCCAGACACAGCCATTAGCACCAATTAAGCTGCTTCTACTGGCTACCAACTAGTCTGCTTTGCAATGAGAGGAAATCATTTAGAAACAGCCCTCCATGCAACACCTGAATACAATTGTCCCCACATCCCCATTTAAGTTTTGACTCGAGTTTATTTGGGAAATTCACTTTGCTATCACACAAAAACCAAACCAACCACCCACCCAGAGATACACCTTCACTGACTGCTCTCCCTGTTAAGTGTTGTACCCATAGGGATACCACATCTCTACAGCATGGTGCCTGTTAGGCACTGACCACCCAATTAGTTCAGTTTTACCACTGTGGCAGGGAGAGGGAGCCTGTTCTCCCCAGTATGGTTCAGAACTTGAGAAATATATCTACTCTGCCTTAATCATGCAGTCAAGTGAAAGCCTACAGTGTTTTACATCATTATGAAAGGCCAAAATGGGCACCACCTGACATGATCCACAGCAATTCTGTCAACGAGGGTGAGCAAGAAGAAGAAGAACTGGTCAGAGAGCATCACTGAGCCCTTTGGCCACAGCCTCACTGGCAAGAAGTGATGAATTTGATGGCAAATTCTGCACGGAGAGGGAAATTTGGTTTTAAATGCCAATTCCCTCCTATCCTGAACTATTTCTCAAGACCTAGGCAAAGAACCAGAATTTCTTCTATAAGAAGTCATGGAACTTAGAAGACTATAAACCAAAGCAGCATACCTAATTACAAAAAGCTGAGAGCAAAACATGTTTTGCCATGAACCATAGCTTTCTCTGGTTACAGTAAAGCTGATATAAGTGGTTTGGAACAGATTTAGATGCCTCTTAGAAGTCAATGTGACATGCAGCCACAGCAAATGGGGATGGTGCAGAGCCACGCTGACACAGGGAAAGTGTGCCTCTGGGCTGCCTCTTAGGCGATATCCATCTCTTTCCTTTCCAGAATGCACCCAGGCCACCTCCTCATGATCCTGGCTGGCTCTCCAGAACACAGAAGAGAGGCAGAACCGCAGAGGTAGTTTCTGCAACCTGATTTCACTTCTGTGGATGTACAAGGTGCTCCTGAGAGAACAGTAAGTGTGATTATCTTCAATCTAAGGAGGAGATAGGCTCCGTTGTTTCCTTCCCAGATCCCATTGGCTACTGCTGAGGCCAGGAAAAATAATTCCTTTCAGTACCATCCTACCAAAAAAACCTGCTCAGATCCTCTCCTCTGTATGCTGTAATAAAAAACAAACGTTCAAAGCAAGGAGTGCCTTGACCATAGGAGCTTCAACTTACTTTTCTGAAAGCCTCTGCTGAAAGGCTATTCTTAACATGCCATAGAGCTAAAGTAAATCTTACTGCTAACACTAAAAAAAGGCTGGACCCTTTCAGTAGAAGGCATTTTAAAAATAAATCCTTGCACCAGTAATCACTTGCTGATACATGCTTTTATGTTTAGCCAGCTGCTGAGATGCCACATCTGTCACTTCTTGCTTCCAGAAATGCACTTTCCTTTTCTGTCGGGAAGGAGAAAATTCTGCTCCTGGAATTACGCAGAGTATCATGATGCCTTTTTTGGTATCTCTGTCATTCCTCTAAACATCTGAGCCACAGCACATGGATTGCAAGATTTCTAGTACTGTGCATCTCCAGAATTGTTCAGCTTTATATTTTTATACCTTCAACCCTCCGATTTTTAATCCCTACACTTTGCTGGACAATGTTACACCCTTATAACCTACATGAAGCTAGAAATAATGATGGATGCCTGAGTAATTTCACTCCCAGGAGCTCTCCTTCCCTCCCCCCGCCCCCAAATGTTTTTCAAGGGATAGTAAGAGATCAAGATCATATTTGTTACATTGAACACTTCATAATAAGCCCTCTTCCTATTTTTAAAACATAACAACAATCTCCAATGACGCAAGTCCTAAATTAATTACTTCCTCTATTTCGGTCTCTTCGCAATTTCAACTGAATTAAGTCCCTTACTACAGTACCGCCTGCGTTTCTTCATCAGCAACCCCATCCATACCAATTCTTAATTCACTTCCCGACTTGAACTCTTTGTTCCACCACCAGCATCACACCGGGGCCCCGACTCTCCCCGCCGCGGGTTTGCCCCAGCCCCGCCGCACGGTTATATCCAACCCCACGCAGAAAGGCTGGGCGAAAGAGGACATCCCGCACAAAAAAAAACCCGTGTCTGTGCTGCTCCGGGGCGTTGTAGGCACGCCTCCAAGACGAGGGTATGTCAGAATAACGCTGGGAAGAATATTTAAACCTATTATAGGGGAGAATTTCACCTCGGAATTTCAGCGATATAGAAACACCCTGACACCGTCTTAGCAATGCGGCTCCGGCATAACACCCTCACCACCACCACCACCACTCCCCCTACCCCCCCCAAGGAGCCAAACACTAGAATTAAGGGATACTCTCCTTGGTCACCCTGAAACGCTTCTCTCCCTGCCCCCTGCGCGGACACGGTGCGACCCCGCTGCCGCTCCGCAGAAGAAGACGGGCCGTACCGGCTCCTCGCCGGGCCGCGGCCGCGCAGCCAGCCTGCCCCGCTCCGCGCACACGCCGCTCCCTGACTTACGGCGCTGCTGGCTGCTCCCCACCGCTCCTCCTTCCCAACCTCCTTCCCTCGCTGCCTCCCTCCGTCAGTGCGGAGCCGGAAGGGCAGCGGGGCCGCCCCTCCGCGTCCAGGGGCGAGCGCGGCACCTGCGAGAGCCCGTCAGCGCGCGGCAGCGCCCCGTGCGCAGGGGGCCGCGAGCGGGAGCCGCGGGGAGGCGGCGCTGCCGGCGGCGGGGCTGCGGGCGGCGAGGCGGCTGCAGGGAAATCCTGGCACCGCGGAGCGCCGCCCGGGAGACGAGTTGCAACCACAGTAACAATAAGGGGCTTTCCTCTCCTTTCCTTTTTTGCTTCGGAGCCCGTCGCCGAGCCACCCCGGCAGTGTTCCTTGGAAGCCCTCGGGTGAGCAGTCAGTCCCCCCTTTCTCCCTACCACGGCCAGCTCTGAGAGGTGCTTAAAAGCTGACGGTTCTCCACACAAGCCCTCTCGCCCCTCACCTCCTCGACGCCCCGGTCGGCTAAGGGTGCGGCTTTCAGCCAGCTCGCTACAGCACCGCCCGCAGCTCTCTCTCGCGGGGCTTTTCCTCCCGTCTTGGCGCGGTTAAGGAGCGCTCGGGCTTTCGCGATTCTGCAGTCCGCGCTCTGCAGGTAATCGGCAAACGCCGAGGGAAGACGGGGCGCAGGGGCGTCTCCTCCCGCCCCGCGGCGGAGCCGGAGGAGCTGCGCGGAGCATCCGCACCGACAGCCGTGGCCAAGAGCCTTTTAAAGACGGATTTAAGGGCACCTGCCCGTCTGTTTTACACAAATGAAACTGCCTTGCCCAGAACCGGAAAGGGTTAGACTAGCTGTGGGCAGTTTTTACAAGTTCCCTGGTTAATCCCAATGGAGACCCCGATATTGTTTCACCTCTCCCAGGGACATCCTCCCAGAGGTTTGTGTTGGCAGGTACCTGGACTCAACACTCCTTGTCTGACAGTTGTACCAAAGGGTCATTTTTCAAAATGTTACATTTGGCACTGCCATACAGGCACTGCATATGCACTGAAATATTAAGTGTGGTCTTTACGTAGGCTACAGTATTTTTATAAATGTTTGCATAATTTTCATTACGTATGGTATTTTTAAATCGGTGTAAACAGTGGATGCAGTGTATATAAATGTAGACTTAGTTTAAAATATGTTTGCATACCCACATCTGGGTGAGAGAACTTTCCCCTTTGCTCTCTTTGCATTGTTAGCATTGGAGCACTCTAAAGCTAAAGCACTTTACCCCAGGGTAATTCTATTTTCTTTTCTGTAAATGCAGTGCCCAAATTCAGAGAGCATTTTCATCTCGAGGTATTGAGGCTGTAATATTCAACATGCCCGCAGACTGCTTTTCCCTTCCACATAAAAACTCCCCTGGGCAGGAAACATCTGACCATCCACAGCAGTTTATAGAATCATAGAATTGTCATCATAGGTTGGAAAAGACCTTTAAGTTCATCAACTCCAACTGTTACCCAAGAACAGTTACGGGACAAGGGGTAATGGATTTAAACTGGAAGAAGGGAGATTTAGATCAGGTATTAGGAAGAAATTCTTTTTTGTGAGAGTGGTGAGGCACTGGAACAGGTTGCCCAGAAAGGTCGTGGCTGCTCATTCCCTGGCAGTATTCAAGGTCAGGTTGAAAGGGGCTTGAAGCAACCTGGTTTAGTGAAAGGTGTCCATGCTTATGGCAGGGGTGTTGGAAGTAGGTGGTCTTTAAGGTCCCTTCTCACCCAAACTATTCTATGATTCTATGGGTGCCAAGTCCAGTACTAAACCATGTCACTAAGGGCCTCCTACATGGTTTTTGAACACTTCCAGGGGGTGGTGATTCCACCACTTCCCTGGGCAGCCTGTTCCAATACATGATCACCCTTTTGGTGAAGAAATTTTTGCTAATATCCAGTCTAAACCTCCCCTCGTGCAGCTTGAGGCTCTTATCTCTTGTATCACCTGTTACCTGTGAGAAGAGACCAGCTGCCTCCTTGCTCTATCTTCCTTTCAGGTAGTCTGAAATAAAACTTATGCAGAAAATCCTGCCCTATCACACAAAATTTCCCATTGCCGACGTATTTTCAGTTGTATGGAAATACTTTTAGCCGTTTGATTTACATAACGTGATTAAAAAAACCCAAAATAAAACAAACCCAACAGCAGACCAAGCCCTCCATAGGTCAGTTGAACATCTGAGGATGAAGAGTTTCCTGCAACCATTCCCTCCCTGTGCTAGGTGTGTGGCCCCGGCTGAGCGCAAGCACTGCCCAAGCAGGTGGTTGGAGGGCGCTGCTCAGAGGAGCGGGACGGCTCTGCTCTTCTGACAGCGCTGGACGCGTGATGGCCACAGACTGCACAGCTCCAGTAATTCTTAACTGCTATTGCAGAAGCCAAAGTAAATTTGAGAGCAGCCTAGAGGCTGCTCCCAGTTTATGCAAAAGAACAGAGCAAACAGCTATTATAAAGTTTGTGTAAGCAAAAGAAAAAAAGAATTCTGTAATAAATCCTGTCTTCTTTGGATACATTTCCAGCCTTGCAATTATTAAGTTATTTATCTGGCGTGAAAGCACTCCACACTACCTTTAATCTACCAAGTCTACTTTTGAGAGTACTTTCTCATTTAGGAACCTAATTTAAGTGGTTTAAAGCCTTTTAAAAGGGACACTGGAGGAATGACCTTGCTCATGCTTCTTTTTAGTTCAGAAAAGACATGTGTGTGGGCAGGCATGTGTGACTCCATGTGCTGAATCTGAAGAAAATCCACACAACTCTTTCTGAGGACAAACCAGACAGGCACACAGATTCATTTGCTACAGGAACAGGCTGGCATCATTTTGCAGCAGCACACTCAAAAGCTCACCCCACTGGTGTCACATCTCTGCCTCTTCTGAATACTTTCCCTAGTTCTTTTTCAGAGCCGGGGATCAAGCCTCTGTGGGCCACAGCTGGGTTAACTGTCTTGTGTTAAGTTTCTGTCTTGTACTCTTTTACATTGTGATCTCCTGTGCCTCTGACCTGCAGCGCCTGTTCCAGCTTTTCCTCTTCAGTTTTCCCTTGTCTTTGTCCCTTCTGAGATTCATTCTTGTTTTCACTGTGGTGAGATGACCTATGTCTCTTTAGCTCTAAAAACCTATCTGGCTCACAGCCACACCATTTCTACTGTCCTTTTCTCATTGCTCTTACCTTCTCCAGTTCCATGTTAGTCACCCCAAGGTTGTCAAAAGGAGGCCGCATTCCCCAGTACAAGGAGCACGTTCTTTAGACTGCACTGCACTCAACTCAACGTCATAGGCCGTAATGATACAGGTTCATTCTCTTACAAAGAAGCAAAGGACATATTACTAGGAAAGTGTTGTTTGTACACATAAATACAGTTAGTGTTTTGAGGCAGTAACAGTTTAGAGTGAGGTTTCAGTTTCTCTGCAGAAAAATGCTGATCCCTACCCCAGTTTTTCATGCTATGGGAAACCCTGGAAGACAGAAGTGTAAGGGCCAGAGGCAGAACTGAGGTTCCTAGAAGAACCTCGATTCTGAATTTCTTCAACTTCTTAGAAGCTAAAGTATTATCATTATTAATAATGTGCAGGTTTTGAATTGATCGCCAGGAAGGACTGATGGGGTCCTCTGCTGTTAGGTCTCTTTCCACCACAGATTTATGCTGGTCTCTCTTGTCACTTCAAACCTCTCTCATTAGGAACTAAACCTGGACTTTGAAGCATGGTATTAAGATTCCTAAATGGCAGGCATGCTTGAATACTTAAATACTTGAATACTTATGTCGCTGTGATATCTAGAGAATGTAAGTATCTGTTTAAGTGCTTTGCTGAATCAGGGCAACTTCTATGCGTCATAATAGTGGCTTTATTTATGTATGCACAACTCAAGCCTGCGGTGCTTTTGCATTTCTTTCAGCTGGAGCTAGATCATGAGTTTAGTGAGGATTGTTAAGCAGTTTGTTATACTTTGAAATTGTCTCTTTAAAAGCTGTACTTTTACAAAGGTTTTATGATCCTTTAAGCACATGTGATTAACATAAGCTCTGGAAGCTAAAAAGTTACACTATTTAATGTAAACACTCTTGGTATTACAACCATAACCAAGAAAATGTTACTAAAACCTATTTCGCAAACTATCTAATACTGTTTTCCAGTGTTCCTGAAGACTGCATTCTGAAATACTATTGCTAAATAACGTTTAGCCATACTACATAGGAATAGTCTAAATATTCGTCTCCTTTTTAGTAATACCCGTGGATTACCAATGCACACATATCCAAACATCCAATGTTTCTGATATGTTTCTTTACAGAGTTACAATAGTGTAGGGTCAGAAGGGACTTTAGGGTCATCTCCTCCATGTTGTGCCCTGATGCAGGATTGAGCACTTCATTTTTAAAGCCTTCCAGAGTCTCTAGACCTTGCCGTGTTCTTGTCTAGGGGAATAGACAAGAGTTCCCTGAACCGTACTGCTGTGTAATGCATACAAAATCATCTCCTCAGCCACCTTTCACAGTCCATACCAGATCCCTGTGGCTCTGTGGGCAAGATGGGCTACCACACACCCAGGCAATTCCTACATGTGTTCATTTATTCTCTGTTCTTAATATCATCCACTGATGAAAATTCTGCAACCTCCTGAGGTAGCTCCATAGTCTCATCTTTTCACTATCCGTATTTTTTCTGTTTTCCCAACAGATACGCAACTTAACTTACATCTCTCTTTGCTGCAAATTAGTCTGCTTTCTTCTGTCACTGAGCCCAAGGAACAGTGAGACCATCTTTTTTCACAACAATCCTATTTGGACTCTGTTACCTTCCCCAGCCTTACGATTTTGCTTCGCTGTTTGCTCTTACCAACTCTAAACAATGATCATGGCTACTTAATACAGCTTCTTTTAATTGAAATTACTATGCAGCATAGGAAAGAAAGAATATGATCTGACCGAGGGAAAAAATTTTCTGCATCTTGTTTGCCGCAGATTATTTCTGTAACTTGTTACTTTGGGAATTTCTATAAATAAAATCACTATTACTCTTCTGAGAAGTGAGCATTTACTACCATTTTTTAAACAATGAAAAAATAAGATCTGTTTTTCATCTAAATTCTTTATATATTTGAAAGCACTCAGAGAAGAAAGTCCAAAGAAATGTGGTTAGGTTTGACGAAAAGAAGCCTCCCAGTGGGATATTTAACAGAATACCTGGAACACAGTGTTGAAAGACTTATAATATTTGGAATCCACTTTTTTGACTCTTGTTCCATGACCTCTGAGCTCCAGAAGACCTTACTTGGCTTTAACTCATTATCCTCCGTGGTGATAACACTTTGGACCCAGGGGAGAAAAGGACTAATTGACCCACAGTTCAAACATGTCTTTCGCCTGACCTTGTGCGTATTAATGATGGATGTTTGCCTTGCAACTTTTTTGGTATTCAAACACTGGAAAAGATTTGGCTTTCCTTGTCTGCCTTTCCTCACCTCTTTATGAAACGCCAAGTGGAAGCACGCATGTGTGCGGGGGGCACCAACCTTCCCTTCTCCTCCCTCCCTAGGCTGCCCAGTAGTGCATAGGGAAGCGCACGGGTGAAGTGGTGATTCAGCTGGTGAAAGGAGATGGTAGTTCACATATTGCCCCAAAGAACTTCTTCTCCTTTCTTCTGTCATTTGCACTCTCTGCATGCGCTAAGCTCAGAGCACTGTTCTCTGCAGAACTCCCCAGGGAGAAGAGGACAAAAGTTCCGCAGTGTCTGGTGGGAGGGGATGCAGAGAAGTCTCTAGTGCCAGATGAATGCCACTGTCTATGAGCACCCACAGCTTCAAATACATCAGTAATTAATTTTTAATGACAGGACATTATTGTCTGTTTTAAGCTAAGAAGGGGATTAGCAAACCAAAAGTTACTTGAAAGGGTATTGCAGTAGCTCATATAAATGTAGTAAATGTATATTGGCATAGAATAAATACTACTTTTATAAATAATTGCTCACTTTACAAAGACAAAGAAGAGTGAAAGAGCAATGAGAGCTTTGCAAAATGTTGGCTTGCTTAATATGAAAATCTGTGCATCACTATCAGCAGTTAGGGACTAATTCTGAAACTGCTGAGTACTCTTGCCTTCTACTAACTACTGTGGGAGCTGCGAGCACCTGGCATCTTGAGAAATCAGGCTCTTTGGCGGTTTTAATTTAGGCTGACAATAACGCTGAATAAAAATATTCTAGGGGATAGCCCACAATTATATAGCATGAGCTCATTTATTCATTATAAAATATGAACTGAAACCATTCATAACTGCTAGCCAATATTACAACAGGCAATTCCAGTTTTTCATTGCATGGGAAAAGCACTAGCAAGCTTTAATGAGTTTCAAAAATAGCTGCCACATCAGAAAATTGTAATTGTGCTTGTTTTTCTAATGTGAATACCTGTTCATCAGACGTATCTTAAACAATGGCATCCAAATAGACCAGGGCATGTAAAATAGCTGCTTTTATTTGTCAGCTGCACACCCATTGTTTTCAGTTGGAGCCTGCAGAGCAGCTTCAGCTTTACATTCCTAGGAAGTGAATAATATCAGTTGAGATTACGCTACAGTACCACATCTATTACAAGCACATTATAAAGATTGAATATAACCTAATTAGGAAATGCTGAAGTCGGCTGGGTGTGGATGTGGGCTGGTAAAGAGTCATTTTACATGAATTTAACTTACTGAAAATGAGAGTTCACAGAGGATAAGGCAAAGGTAGCAGTGTAGATTTCAATCCCAAATCCTGACATCACATACACATCTCACATTCCGCATCCCCTTGCTGCTAAGCTAAAGAATTGCTCCCTTAGTTTCACTTCCATGAAATGCTTTTGTAAACACTTTGCAAATCCAGCAGGACAAACCAAATTTGGTCACATTCTTATTTTTTGACACAGATGAGAACTGGAGCGCTATTCTGGCTTCCAGTGCTGCAAGGAAGGGGTCACAGAAGGACACAGGCAGAGTTTCTCCCAGGAAGCAGTTCTTCTGCATGCCCTTACAGAAGGCTGTGTTTCCCAGCACCGCCTACTATAAAACCCCTTCCCTGCACCACTGGAGAAAAGAAAGCTTAGCCAAGCCAGGTGTCTCCTTTGGGTCCTTGCATACTCCCTCAGCTGAGAATTAAGAGCAAAAGACCACAGTGTCTTACCTGGATGATGGGACAATTCCAGCTGTATGTAGCTTCAGTTTTTCTTCATGTTTGGATTTGGAGGGATGTATTTAGAGGATCAGAAGGCCATCTGGTTTGGGATTTTTTTCACAGATCCTTGAGGGCTCATCTTCATTGGACAAGTGAAAGGGCACGTTCTTCAGCAGCTCCATGGGACCTTCCTCTTCTTCTGGATCTGGCTCTTCTGGCAGCCTTTGTGGGCTGCAAAACATGGTTGTTTCATTGCTGTCTGCTTGCAGCCTTACCACAGCATCACTGATCAGCATTATGGGATTTCACAGCTACAAAAACCTCTATCAGCTATCTCTGTGTCTGCATGTTGTTAGCCAGGCATGCTGCTGCCTAACAAGAAGTCACTGACAAAATGCCTTCAAATGTGTCTCATGTCTTGCATTTACATCCTGGTTCCAAAATGAAAGTTGCATTAATGCCAACAGCTGGAAGAGATCAGTGCTCCAAGTTGGACTCATGCCTTACCACTGACTGGAATGAAGGATGCAGGGAGAAAACTTCAGCATGCCAAGCTGAAAGTAGTCTGCTACGCTTATGGGACAAAGTCTCATCTGTACAGGTACTCACAAAGGATAGACCAGCTTTCCCACAGCCCACCGCAGAATGGTGCAATTGAGTGTGCAGTTAAAACCAATAGATGTAACCACAGACATCATGGTATGGCCCATAAATTAATACAGTACCAGAATAGATACATTTCAGCATAGTTCTACTGTTCATGTGCTTAAACCTCAGCTAAAAATCAACAATTGCCTATTTTCTTTGCCATGAATATATTTTTGAGAACCTATTCCCACCAGAAACAAAGGAGTGATTCATCTTTTCTTTTATTGGCCTTCACACGTTGTTTAAATACTATGAAATTGATTCTCAGCTTGAGCTTTCTGTAGTCAAGAATAACTATTAAGATCAATGGCATGATGCTTGTGTGAGATCACATGGCAGGCATCACGTAAAGAAATGCACTTCATAGAAATGTGTATTTACTTCGTATTTACTACAGTGTGCACATCTGCATCTCCTGATGTTACCATAGTTGTGCAACTCCTATCCTGGGACCATGTCTTCCTCTCCATCTGCTCTGTAACACTGGAGACCTATTTCTTCTTAGTAACGTGATTAGCTATGTGTATCCTTTGCATCCATATCAAGAAAATCTGCATTTAAAATCCAAAATGAAATTGCCTATTCCACAGGCCAACAAATATTCTCTAGTTCACAACATAGGTAAGTCACAAACCAAACTTCAAACCACCAAAACCTCCAAGACTGTAAAGGTCTGACTTCTTTTTGTTGCTCGGTGTTTCCATAGCAGTTAAGAGAAGCGAGCTGCTACCTTACTTTGAAGCACTAGTTTTTACTAGGAAGACACAAACTGGTTTTATTACAAGATTTCCATTACTTGCAGCAGCCAGAGCTCTGGAAACCTAATAACAAATATAACTGTCATTTATGTTTGAATTTCCATAATATTCACATCAATTATGGTAATGTTTTTACCAGTGCTCCTGCTATATAATTAGATGACCTGACATCTGGCTAAACAAGCAACATACTGTATATGATTAAAACACTGATCAAATTGCATAGGATAATAATATGACAGTGCCTGAAAAATTCGTTTGCTTGTGATAAATAGTGGTGTGGGCTTTTTTTTCCCTAGACAAAAATACTCTCATCTGAAGAATATAACTGTCATTAACCCCTCCTCTCCCTTCATCACTATATGTATGTTGTCATCCTAGAGGATTATTTGGGAAGCAACAGGACTAATCTTTTAAAATGTGGTAACAGCCTACAGATTGGTGATTAAATAGAGGCAAAAAGTGCCCTGCTAGTGTAATTAAAGCCTAGAATAAGGAAACTGTCACTTAATTGAGTAGGAATTTTGCCTGCACTAGCTGAGTCCAGAACCAGGTACAAACTGGTTTTATTACAAGATTTCCATTACTTGCAGCAGCCAGAGCTCTGAAACCTCTAAGAACAGCTCCTTCTACTTGGTCTAAGTTTTCAGGTTTCTACACAGAGATACATGGTGACCCAAACAAGGTCATACATTTGCATTGATATCATCTGATGATGGAATTAAAGAAAAAACCAAACAGGCCAAAAGTTTGTCACCAGCCCTCCTGTAAGTGCAGACAATATAAAATCTAACAGACCTTACCGGGTCTGAGCTAGCACTGCATACAGAGCAGGAAACCGCACCACTTTCCAACCATTTGTTTATTCAGCCTGTTTGAATACTTACAAAATCCATTACCTTAGTTTTATATTTGACTTATGTTTTCTGTTCAAGGCTGTAAAAAGTAAACCTGGAAGACAGAAAAATGTGAAATTGCTTTCAGATATCTATTGTGCTTCCATTTTGATCTGATTTGTAAGAAGTGGGAGTGCCTTTTTTCCCATCAACTTTGAGTTCCTTGCAAGTATTTCAGGTAGGTTCAGGTAGTATTGGAGCCACAGCAGCGTAAAGCTAGGGTATTAGTACTCAGCTTTGGATTTCCAGCCATGTGTGCCTATCTTGAATTTCTATTCTTGAAGATATAACTTTTCTACTAGGTTAATTAAATTTTTAACTGGACTCCTAACTGATGTGCCAATCTCTGTTGTGTATTTTATGCAGTACAGGCACATCTTTTGGAGGAAAGACCTTAGCATAATTGAAAAATGTCATGTAATGACTTGCTCATGACATATCCAACTACGAAAAAACTACTTTAAAAATGTATAATTGAAAAATAATGCCAGAGCAGATTACAACAAGTTCCCCAATGGATTCCATCACAAAAGGAAGGAGTCTTAGTCGGTGTTTACTCATAGCCAACCAGTTCCTGAAGTCCTGAACGAAGATTTACTCAGGATCTGATTTAGTAGAATGTGCACAAGATGCATAGGCAATCCTTCCTGTAGGGATGCCAGAGCTCTTAGTGTTTCCAGTGGTGTACAGAAGGGAGAAGGGTATCAGCTGGCAGAAGATAAAGGAAGGGATCCTATTTTTGCATCTCACTGTTTTCATATTTACCTTAGCCTGGCCTTCTTGCCATTGTGTAGCGGCTGTTTAAAAAGTGACTCAGAACTAGTGGAGCCTTTCAGGAGGATGTCCTGCAACTTGTGATTCATGACATCCTGCAGAAATTGCATGCTGGTTAATACCCTCTCTGAGCCGTGAAACATCCGAAGTGCTGACAAATCCTTCTAACCTAATTCCATCAAAGACATATTTTGTCATGTGCAGCCTTTCAGACTAGAAGTCTATCCCCGCAAAAGGCTTCCAGAGTGTTTGGTGGCAGCTCACAGGCCCTACAGAGCCCATCCTCGCAAACACACTGATCTGCAAGAAATAAAGGGGTCGTATTTAAGGAGCTTGCACACTTGGTTGCTATGATACCTTAAAGACTGTTGGATTTTTAAACCACAAACTTCCAAATTAAAGGTTTAGTCTGTAAAGACAATCACCATTCCCAGCACTCCCTGCTGTGGGGCAGTCCCAGGAATTTTGCCTGGGAGAGGTCATCTGATGGCCCACTTGAGTTCAAAGGAAAGTTTGTTGACTTCAGGTAGCTTTCTGCCTGGCAATGTGCCTAATAAGATTTACAAGTTTGGAGCATGTTGACAAGCAAGTTATTTATACCTAATTTTAAATTACACTGTTACTTAAGAGTAAATAAAATGCCACACTAGTAACAAATTAACATTATTAACACCTAGGGAAATTGATTTTGAAATATACAGCCTCTTAGAGGTGAAAAGGAAATTAAAATGCAGGAAGGAAAATGCCATTAAAAGCAAACTACTGTAATGGTGCAGCATGTGACCAGGTGGGCTTTATAGTTCATTACGAGTTTCCATGGAATTTGCTGGAACTTTGCTGCTGAGATTTGGCAAAATGTGCCCTTAGCAGAAAGTCCTGCCTGGACATCAAACTGATTTATGAGAACATAATGTCAAGGACATTATTATACATGCCTTACTGTTTGGGGGATTTCTTCTGTGCAAGGTAAGAAAGTTTTAGTCTCCTCAACAGGAATTACCTGAAAGGAAAATATTGAACAGAGAAATATATACTGATCTGAACTGTATTACCTCACATCTCAATAATAATTTCTGGGTGGGCACACGACATCTGACACTAGAGAAGGATAAAGAAACACTGAACTTCTACATTCCAGCACTTCTCATGTCAGAGTAGTGTTGCCATTTGCTGTAAATAGCCGTGGCTTCAGCTGAGCAGTACAGGATATTGTAAACTGAAACACTTCCTAAAGAACACAATGCCTGCACAGGTGCAGTGAGCCAGCAGGATGACATAAAGAGTTATTCTGTGACGCTCATCCTCACAAATATATGTGTCTCTTAATCCCTGTGGCCATAAGAAACCTTTTAGCCACCTTTCTCTTAGCATTGAAAACTCCAACATGTGAAGAATGTTTTCAAACAGGATGACAAGGCTACATCCTGCTCGGATTTGAAAGGAATTGATTGCAAAGAGCAGGCAATAACCCATAATATCCTTCCTGCTCAGTTGGTCCTCCTATCGCTGCTGATCTCAATATGGGGAAGTCCCAAATAAATAGGAGCTTTAAACTTCCTCTGTTGTGCCACATTCCTATTTGGCATCTAAACCCCTATTATTTGCTATCCAATGGGGAGACAAATGGATCATCGATTAGCTCATGGTAGGTTTGAATCGAGGAATGTGAGTACGTGAAATTGCAGCACCATTAGATCACCCTGGGCTGATAGCTGCTACAAACAAACCTCATCCATTGTTTTTCAAGGATCTTTCCCATTCCCTGTGGAACACAGGTATTCCCAGTCCCTGGCAGATGCAGCTGGCGCATACAGGCTATGTCTAGGCTGTGTCTAAGGGCAGAGACCTGCTTTGGTACCCACTGAGGATCATGGCTTCCTGATGGCATCTCAAGGTCTTGCGCTAAGCACTTTGCAGCTCTCTGCTCAATTTCCGTGTTGCCTCCAGCAGAAACCCAGGACAGGAGGAGAGAACATGTGTCAGAGCTTACCTCCAGCAGGCAGCTGGGAAGTGGCTGGGCTGTCCTCACCCAGGGGATCGGAAATGCTTCTGAATCCACCAGTTTAGATAGGACTCAAGCTGGTTCTACAGTGATAGTTTGGTTTGACCATGAGAGTCACCCCTCACTAGGTTCAAAACATGAGCCACTCCTCATTCTTGTTTGCATCTCACATCCAAGCTCTTTTCCCAGCTTCCATATGATGATGATGATGCTTGACCTTCCAGCAGTAATGACCACCTAGTAATCAGCCTTTCTCTCCCTTCATAGTTGTTACCTGTAATTAGGGAGAGATTGGTGAGTGGAGAGTGGGTGACAGTGGGAAGGCAGGAATGGAGCATTGCCTAATTGCTGCTTGCAATCAGTGCAAGGGGTCTTTGCACTGATGGTCTGCAGCCCTGGGGTGCTTCACATAGGGACTCCCCCTCAGGTGCTGGCATCCTTCTGGCCATGGGGTAAGGATCTGCCAGGAACAAAGATTTGCTGAGGACATGGGGGGAGGGTCTGGCAGAAATTTACAGTCCAGTCAGCCACTGTGAGGCTCTTGCTGTGGGCATCTCAAAGGGAAAGCAGTGGCCGGATTAAATCTGTGGCTGACTATACAGATTTATGTGTTTTCTCTTAACTGTTTCTGCAGTTACCCGGTAATTGTGTAACTTTCATGAGGGCTGTTTGCTCTTCCTCACAGTTCTTCCATGTCCTATGTTTCCACAGTGTTTTTTTTAATCCAAGTTTCAAACAGTGAGAAGAGAATTTAATGGTATTTTGTGGGACAGTAGACTCCAATAGTAACTGTGTCTTCTGCTAATATGCTTTTTGCCAGCAACCAAATGTGACTATTAGTATTCATTTCCATAATGTAGGTCTCATAAAGAAAATGGCATAATCAAAAATAATGCAGCATTTTGTATTGCTTAATTAATGGAAGGGAAAGGCTGAGATAATTTACCACTTGATCATCCTCTAAATTAAAAGTCTGGTGCTTGAGGCCTCTACCCAAAGCTTCTATTTGTCACTATTAGAATAAGAAAAAAGGATATGTTGACAGGACAAATTTTTTTAGGAGCTGATTTTGCTTTCATTAAGGGAAGTGTAAATTAGAAGGAAATCCCACAGGTATCAGGGGAGCTGTAATGTGAAAACATCAGTGATAATATCTGGATCTTAGATATTTATAAGAGAAGATGTAATGTTCATGTCTGTCCTATGTTTGTTGATAGTTTAGTTTGAAGAAGAAGGTACAATCCAAACGTTTAGCCCGATAGTGATTACTTAATTCCTATTTTCTTTTCCAAATCATGCGTGTCTAGATTTATTTCTATCTTGTATTTGGATAATTCCATAAATTCATGAATAAAAGAGGAAATAAAAGAGTCTGCACTAAACAGATAGCATAGTTCTTTTTTGCAAGTCCATAATATAGCAGCTGAAGCTAAGGCACTGACATGAAAATAAACTTTTAAGTGAAGATTAATATACTTTTATGACATTCTCTGTAAAATGTCCTGAATCACCAAGTGTATCAGAGGAAGCAGTTAATTATTTTTTAGCAATCGCCACATGGTTCTAGATAAAAGGTTTAAAACTGGACTTCGAAGGTATTCTGCTTGCTGTTAATTGGAGGGATGAACTGGATCAGAGCTGATGAGTCATTGCAGGAGCCTGCTGGAATGTTGCTCCAGCTGCGTATCGAGATCCGCAGGTGCACATTTGTTGGCTTGAATATTCAAAATTAACAGGGAGGCATCCAACGTTTAGCAAATTCTGACTAGATAATGTTTTCTGTGAAGGAGAAGGGTATGGTAGCCAAACTCCTCATGGCAGCATATAGTACAAATTGCAGTATGGAAATACAGTGATTTCTGACCTGTTTGACTTGCTGCCTTGCCTTCTTTTTTTATCAGTCCAAACACCGTAATGCATCAGTGAGCAGGCTCCAGTACTATGAGCTGTCTTGAATGTTTTTCTACTTTTTTTTTCTTTCTCTTTTTTTTTTTTTGCCATTTTTGCCTCTAAAGTATACTGAGAGTGAACATCCTGAGACTGGCAGGACGGCAAAAGCAGGGGGACTTCTCACCTGCAAGAGTTTCTTGTGAAGCAAGGGGGAAAGCATGTGCAAAAGATGTGAAGTATTGTCACTCAGTTTGTAACTAGGAAGTTTACAGCCAGATCCACTGTGCTCTGCAAAGGACTGCCTACAACATTCAGCTTACCCTACTGGCAACACGTTACACTTCTCCTAGCCAAAAGCATTGAAAATTCGGTTTCCTTTTAAACACCATGCATTTTTAAAGTGTTTTGTGGTTTTTATCACTTATCTTGTTTGGTGTTTGGTTTTCGTTATGAACAAATACTGAGGGAATTTCTCAGCATGTGTTATCCCATTCCTCCTAAGATTTCCTTTAATACTAAACAAGAGAAATTATAGTTGTTTGTCTTTAATAAGACTTTTCTGACCTAAGCCACAGAAAAAGGTGACTGTAATCATGGAAAATTATGAAGTGAATCTGAACTGAATATGATTCGGCTCTAGTAATTAATAGATGATATAATCAGACTTTTGATTACATGATTTGATTAGTCAGTCGGAAGACATGCTTATGCAGAAGGACTTGAAAAGTTTTTATTTACATACTTTCTAATAGCAGTAGCATGCATTAACAGCTGTGAATGATACAGCAAAACTGACATTCCTGGCATGCCCCCTGATTTTGTTTGCTTTCTGTTTCCCAGCATGTGCCCTCTTCCTGCCTGGAAATCTTGCCTGGGCAAATTTGGATCACTTTCTATATTTGTCTGGGATTTTCAGCCTTCCTAGAGACTAGTTGTTGGTGAAAGGTCAGATGCTGTTTTGCATATGCCCTGTACTGACAAGTGAGCTGACAGTTTTGGACTGCGCTGATATAGAGAGGTAGAAGAAAACCATAATGCGCAGACACATGGTAAGGATATATATCTCATTCACACGATGCCTAGCGGTTTGGCAAGGATGGAATACACCCCAAGTGCATTATGCAGCTGTGCAATTAATTTGATACTTATAGGAAGAATCAGCTTTAGTTACTGGGCTGGTGTTGCAGAATTAGTCTGTGGAAGGGCAGTAGGTCTAGGAAATCACAGAGGCAGATATAGTAGTGCCACACAGAGATAAAGCATCTGCGGTGGAGTTCAGCTGGTGCTATCCTCAACTGTATGAGAGCAGCTATTTAATCAAATATAATTCCGTACTTTCAGTTAATTAGCTGTGGCTTTCTTGAGTGTTTTCTCAAAGACAAGCTCTCAGTGGAGATCGTCTTGTTCCTCACTTGATTTGGCTCTAGGTTTTTTTTAGAACTACCAGAGATTTTGGACACTGCCTTTTGTGGCTTAATATGTTTGTGAACACACATTAGACATTTAATTCGATTTGGAGTTTCAAAGAACTCCTGATGATATGCTATGACAAGGTCATTCATTCTGTGGCCTGCTGCGCATATGAATATATGACCTTCTGTAGCATAGCTGAAACACTGAGGTATAGTTTCTTATTGAAGTCACTCATCTTAACTGGAATTTAGAATAATCAGATATTCTATATTTTAGATTTATGTAATTATATAAGCACTGCTAAGACTACAAATAAAGCCTCAGATCATTGTGAAACAGTGATAACAGTCCAAGAAAAACTCCAAGTTACCAGAAGAATGTTCACTTGTGGAAGGAAAGATAAATATTTCAAAGACTCACATCATAATTTTATTCATATCTGAAAGAATATTCTTTTTTTCTCAGTTCATCTTTTACCTTTGGTAATTAGAAGTTATGGTTCTTGCCCTGAGGAACTCCAGTTTGCATTTAGCTTTAATTTCAGTGCATGAATGGAATGCAGCCCTCTATGCAAAACACACATGCCACTCCATGGCTTTCTCAACACTGAAGATGTGCTTGTCTGACGTTAAAAAAAAAAAGGCCTGCATTTAGGATTGTGCAATGTCCTTCGCTTATGGACGTATGGGATAGATTTGTGCATAGATAGGGCTGCTGGTGTCATCTCCATGTAGGTAAGCTTGCCAAATACATGATTACCTTTTAATCAGGATTGTGTTTATACTCATTACGTGGCTGTGCTTCATTAAGTTTCATTCTGAATTTTCAGTTAAGAAAGGGTTCCCTATCCATTCTTTTCCAGAAATAATATAACATAGGAACAAAGATACATAAACATTAAAAATGGAGAATCATCTTTTGCCAAGATTATAAATCCTAAGGAATTTATTCATTTTGTTTGACTAAAATATTTTATTTAAAATAATAACTGCTTTTATAGCACACCAGCTCCCTTCTCAACTAAGCTACTTCAGGATCTGTAAAAGCAGTTGTTCTAACAGATAGATCGTAATTCAAATTTTATCACGCAGTTTATTTCATGCTATTGCAGAACGCAGGCATCCAAATATTGTAAGGTAGTTTTCCCTCAAATCACAAGATTTTAAGTAATAAAAATGTTGGTGCTGCTTTTATTCCTTGATGTTAGATACACTTCCTTTGACCTTCTACCTAGTATGTGTCAAACCTTGCTCTAAAAACAGTGCATAATATTGTGTTTCATTCTCCTTAAAAGCCCATGATATCCCTGGGCATTCAGCAGGTCTGTCTGACATATCATCAGTTTCTGTGCAATATTACTCAAACCAAAAGTATTTCTAAATAAGAATCCTTCCATATGTGCATTAAATTAGTCAGCACATTTTTTCTCATGAATATAGTGTCTGTTTACACATACACGTATTAGCAATCACTACTATGAAGATTTAATGCTGTTTAAATATAAGCTACGTACTACATTTCTTCATTTAGCCTTGCCAGTCCCAGCATTTTGCAAAGGAGGCATCAAGCCTTGAGGTCAGCCTGCAAATCGCAATATTAAAAAAAATCCATAAATATTGTATTCTATATTTTCTTTGGTCTTTATTTTGTGTTCTTAGAACTTCTTTGACAGCAGCATGCGTTCATGCTTTTTGCAGCACAGAATTACAGGAACTTTTTTTAATGAAACATGGTAAATATCATAGCATTTGGAATGAAAGGCTGGGTTGGCAGCTGTGCTGCTATTGTAACCTCATTTAAAGCTTTTCTGCTTTCCTCCCCTGCCAACTATATATAAAGACAGTTAAAATGATGTAGGGGGAAACATGTAGCAGGCTGGCTAGAAAGGGCTCGAGAAGCTGTCACAAAACGAGTGTCTAGTTTGAAAAAGAAGTTTGTCATTTTAACTATAGATACCACATTTTGGTATGTACTTAAAAACAAAGTGAGGAAATCTAAATGAAGAATGAATACCGGACTGAAAAAAAGATTAAAAAGCAAAACAACTTGTCTTAAATTTCTGGCTCATTGTATCTAAACCAACATATACACTGCGCTTAGCATGGAAATAGGCAAAGGAGTAAGCTGGGATTGATAATACTGCATGTAGTCCAGAAATACAAGTGTTCGTAGTGAGTTTATGTTATATACAGACATTGGTAAACCACTCCATCTTGAAAAATACAGTAACAGGCCAGGGCAAGATTGCTTCCTCCAGTAATAGCTTATACCAGTTTCTGCTGGCTGAAGTTTGCCTGGGACATCAATGTGTTGCATAAGACATACTCAATAAAACATAAAAGTATATAACAGTCATTGAGAAGTTTTACGAGGAGCCATGGAGATTGACTGGGATTGAGTTGGAGAGGACTCTGTGCAGGCTCTGGTATGCACACGTCACCCCACCACGTCACAGCCATTCATACAGATCTAAAACTGCAAGCCTACAAAATAGCTAAAGTACCCCTAAACCCCATTCCTCAGCTGAATGTTCTAGTTGAACCAGATAACCTTTGAAGGTCTCTTCCAATCCAAACTATTCTATGTTTCTACAAAGCCTGCTGAATGCCATTGAATCCACCCAGAAAAAGAGACATTGCCCCAAGTGTGGGGAATGCCTCGGCATTTTAGCTTAGCTTAACTCGCATGTGGTGTAGGGGGAACCGGATTTTAAACTTGTAATGGAAATGTGGGTTTTAATTTCTGAAGTTTGGTGCCAAAATCTTCTTGTTAGACAAAAGAGGGCTCTTTCAATTGTGTCTAATAGAATCATAGAATCATAGAGCAGTTAGGGTGAGAAAAGACAAACCCCCCTGCCATGGGCAGGGGCACCTCACACTAAACCATGCCATCCAAGGCTATGTCCAACCCGGCCTTGAAAACTGCCAGGAATGGAGCATTCACAACTTCCCTGGGCAACCCATTTCAGTGCCTCACCACCCTCACAGTAAAGAATTTCTTCCTCAGATCCAATCTAAACTTCCCCTGGTTAAGTTTGAACCCGTTATCCCTTGTCCTATCACTACAGTCCCTCACAAAGAGTGCCTCCCCAGCATCCCTATAACTTCCCTTCAGATACTGGAAGGCTGCTATGAGGTCTCCACACAGCCTTCTCTTCTCCAGGCTGAACAGCCCCAACTTTCTCAGTCTGTCTTCATACGGGAGGTGCTCCAGTCCCCTCATCATCCTCGTGGCCCTCCTCTGGACTTGTTCCAACAGTTCCATGTCCTTTTGATGTTGAGGACACCACAACTGCACACAATGCTCCAAGTGAGGTCTCACAAGGGCAGAGTAGAGGGGCAGGATCACCTCCCTTGACCTGCTGGTCATGCTCCTTTTGATGCAGCTCAGGATACGGTTGGTTTCTGGGCTGCGAGCACACACTGAAGCCGGCTCATGCTCATTTTCTCTTCGACCAACACCCCCAAGTCCTTCTGTGCAGGGCTGCTCTGAATCTCTTCCCTGCCCAACCTGGAGCTGTGACTGGGATTACTCTGACCCAGGTGGAGGACCTTGCACTTGGCATGGTTAAACTTCATCAGGTTGGCATCAGCCCACCTCACAAGTGTGTCAAGGTCCCTCTGGATGGCATCCCTTCCCTCCAGCGTATCAACCATGCCACACAGCTTGGTGTCATCAGTAAACTTGCTGAGGGTGCACTCAATCCCACTGTCCATGTCACCCACAAAGATGTTGAACAAGACCGGTCCCAACACTGATCCCTGAGGGACACCACTCATTACTGGTCTCCAGCTGGACATTGAGCCATTGACCACAACTCTTTGCGTGTGGCCATCCAGCCAGTTCTTTATCCACCGAATGGTCCACCTATCAAATTGATGTCTCTCCAACTTAGAGACAAGGATGTTGTGTGGGACAGTGTCAAACGCTTTGCACAAGTCCAAGTAGATGACGTCAACTGTCTTACTCTTGCCTGTCAGTTCTGTAGCCCCATCATAGAAGGCCACCAGATTGGTCAGGCAGGATTTCCCCTTAGTGAAGCCATGCTGGCTGTCACCAACCACCTTGTTGTTTTTCATGTGCCTCAGCATGCCTTCCAGGAGAATCCACTCCAAGATTTTGCCAGGCACAGAGGTGAGAATGACTGGTCTGTAGTTCCCCGGCTCATCCATTTTCCCCTTCTTGAAAAGGGGGGTTATATTTCCCTTTTTCCAGTCATCGGGAACTTCACCTGACTGCCATGATTTTTCAAATGTGATGAACAGTGGCTTAGCAACTTCATTTGCCAGCTCCTTCAGGATGGATTTCATCAGGTCCCATGGGCTTGTATACGTTCAGGTTCCTAAGATGGTCTCGAACCAGATCCTCTCCTACAGTGGGCCCAGGGTCTTCATTCTCAGTGTCCCTGCATCTGCCTTCCAAGACTTGGGTGGTGTGGTCAGAGCATTTGCTGGTGAAGACTGAGGCAGATGGAAAATTTTACTAAAATATTGAAAAAAAGTACAGTTACATGCACTGCTGGAAATTGAGTCATATCCTAGTGCTTACCTGGAGATAAGTACTGATAATACTTAGTCTTTTCTTTATTCAAAGCACACTTGATTATCAACTAATTACATGCTGATTTTCAATTACCTAGTAATTTATCCTCTTTGACGTAACAGTGGCTTCCATTTTATGCATGGAGTAATTTGAGTAGATCAGATGTGCCTGACACTGGATTCTGATTCAGTGGTGCAGTAAAGACCAGACTTTAAATTTCTGAGCAGACTTTAAATTTCTGAGCACATTGTCTTCCCACTGGCAAACTATAATTTGATAAATTTATGTAACTGAGTAAATGCAAAAAAAACCTCTTCAGTAACCAACTTGCATTGTAAAGAATAATTTTTAATTAATCTGTTATGGATTGAATTTTGTTCATGTGACCCTGAAATCTGCAGCCTGGATTTTCTCAGAGTTTTCATGGTTCCTTCCACAAAGGGAAGGTGGAGAAAAATTGCTCTCAAGTTAAAAATGCAACATTTTACATTCATTGTGCTCTTCCAGACAAGTGGAAGTTATTCCACAAGTGATGTGCATCTCTGGACATGAATCCTTATGCTTTAATCTCAGGCTGTAATGTCATTGTGTGCCTTACATGGTAGGACAGATGGAGTACACTACATTGCTCCAAATGTAAACTCTGGAAAATGAAGACTATAAAAGCAAGGTGTCATGGTTAAAACTGAACCCAGGACACAAGGCACACATCATCTCTTCAGGACAGAATTACCTCTACCTTTCTGAAATGCTGACACTGCATGCCAGAAATGCAATAGCTTTACGAATGACATAGGGGCACTTTGAGAACCAATGCCATGGCAGAGCCCTGAAGGCCCATTCCTTAACTCTTCTCTTTGTTCACAGAAATCTCCAGTTCAGGTCAATTACACTGAGTAGGAGACACTTAATCACACAAGCCATCTCAAGGTCTGTAAATATTACTTTTCTCTCTTTTTCCTGCTCTCAACATTACTTCTGGACTTCTGCATCCTTTTGACCCTCATGAAACCTTGGAGTCCTTTCTGCAGGATACATCCAGCTTCTGGTAAGTTCTATGGTGGTAGGAGAGCTTGTATACCTCTGCAGGCACAACCTACAGAATCAAGTGTTGACAAAAGCCTTGTTTCATGTACATGTATATTTCCCCTCTTGCTGCAGTCACAGCTCTGGGGAACTGTGTTCAGTTTGTTCACCATTCTCTACAGTTATGTACAGCCCAGTGGCTGCAGCTGGACTGAATACAGAGAATTACTGCAGTTTAAGCCATTAGAACACAGACCCAGTAAAAGCAATTATTTCAGCACTTTTACTATTTACTTTCCAGGTTTTGGGCACCACTGAGGTTAAGTGTGACCAAAGCATTTTTCTGAGGAATGCCAAGCTGGTCCAGAGAGGGTGCCCCAATTCACAGACCATTTCAATGGTTATGATAAGGTGGGGAGGATGAGGGAATAGGTTCAGATAGAAATAGTGTGTGTGGAGCTGCCCTCCCCTCTCAGCTCCGACTGCTCAGTGTTTTTACACCACATTTGGCTCCTGCAAAGCAGGAACATCTGACATAATCATTCAGCAGCTTTATTTGACCACACTCAGCCTCTCTCTTTAGGAAACATGATTACCAGGTCCTAAATGCTTCCTACAGCCTTTCATCTTTCCTCTATCTAATTAATGCTAATTTCCTTGATGGTACTCCTAAAGTACAGTTGGAGCCTGGATGTAGATTACAGAGCACTCTACAACATCAGCAGTAAATCAGACAGAGATTGTGAAGCACATATAATATGCATTTCCTGAGCCTTGTGAAGGGTGGGATTTTATCTTGCAGTGCATTAGTGCCCCTAAGATTGTGTAACACTATAAGTCACTCAGTTATCATGACACTCGGTTGCCTGGAAATCCTCTTCCTCTACTCCATATGCCTATTTCATTTTTGCAGACAAATCAGTTTGACACATGTTAACCTGGGACTATAACTTTTCTCTTTCAGACAGTTTTCAAGAGTGATTTTTCCCAAAGGTCAAAATGTATATTAAGTGTGCTGAGAGAAATGAAGAGGGACTAAAATCATCTTCATGAAGATTACACCCATATTTTGAGTCCAGAAGTGTACCTAAGACACAACAGAAAGATGCATATTAAAACTAAAAGGTACGTGTAACTTGCACTGTAACATGTATGATACCACTGAATCCATGAAAGGAAAATTATCCTCCATTTTAGACATATTTGCCTTCAGTAAGAAAAGTATATGGTTTATTTTTCAATGTGATGTTAGACCACTTGGCTGTATGACTGAAGTCAAATCATGCAGCCAGCATCGTTCCATATATTATTGAGAAGTCTGTCATATGGGGTTATATGACTGCTTGCACAAGTACATTTCAAGGTATATTTGTGGATGTACATGCAGAAGTGCAGGTAGGATTTGGAGGTCAGGTTCTAAAGACATGTCTTAAATGCTCTAAAAGTCAAATCTACGTGGTTCCAATAGCCACAGCACCTCATCATCTGGTCCCTTCCAGTGGTGGAAAGCAGATATGAAACAAGATTCTTTTGGTTTGGTAGTATTTTGTCATCACTTCCTACTGATTACCAAGGGATCTGTTCAACCCAGGCAATTCCCACAGATTTCATCTGTGCTATTCTGAACTGTATTTGTTTGCTGGCAATCCATGCCACCAAGTACAGTTTAGAACTTCACTCAGATTACTGTCATAGTAGGGGCTCAGTTTCTCTGTATCTCTTGTTACTGCCAGAGATCAGAATGCTCTCAGTAAATCTTCCTAGCTAAAATACAGTAGCTTCTAAAATCCATCCAGGGAAGGAAAACTTAAACAAATATACCTTTTAGTCCTTAATAATATGAGGCTTCTCCATGTTTTTATATAAATGATAAAATGACAACATGATCAGAGCACATGTATATAAATCTATATACATTTAAAAAGAAATGTATATTGACCATTCTCCAGAGATGTTTTTTCTGAGCCACTATATATGAAAATCAATTCATTTTTTCAATAACAGCTTAGCTTCAGTGACTACAGTGACCCAAACCCAAATTGTTTTCATTGTATATTATGTTACCCACATTGTACAAAACCTATGTGTTATTTAGTTTAAAATCCTCCTTCTTTTAAATGCAATACAGTAGCTGGCACTTCTACTGAAAAATTCATTAAATATTTCCATATTGGCTTCCAACTTGTCTGGTGTTTTTGCCTGGCAGAATACAGTGCATCTTTGTGTGTTATTAATGGGCTGAGCTTCTGGACAAGACTATGCTTTTTGCCACTGCAGAATTTTCTTACAAACTCTGCACTATAAAATGGACAGAAACAGAAACTTTCGTACATCCACAAGACTATTTTGGTCAGAATGAGTTAAGCCACTTTCATTAGACAAAAGCTGAAATAGAGATTTCTTCCCTTCAAAGCATAAATGAAATATTTTTTAAAAATCCTAGGCATTTTAGCAATTGCAAAATGGGAAGGAATGTGGGAGGCTGTTAGTGTGCAGGTCTGGTCTTTGGCCTGTACAAGTCCTCCCCTTCTTTTGACTCTAAGGTGAAGGATAACGGTATGAACGCTGCATGCGCAGAACTACATAGAAGGGTTGCCAGACGTGGGTGGTGCAGACAAATCACTGTCAAGTATTAGAGGCACCTTTCCAGGAGGGCTGCAGGTTCTGGGGTGGGGAATGTGCCATTTGCAACAGCACTAGGAGCCTTGTGCAATACTGATACATCCCTCAGACACTCCAGAGATATCTCATGACCTTAAGGTTGAGTGCTGAAATGCAGCATTTCAATATTAGGAACCCTCACTGCCCTGACACTCAGGAATCCTCTAACAGAGCAGTGCAGATGTCTCTGCGGCTCAACTAAGACCTTTCTATACTTCATAGCATGCTCAGCACAAGTGGTGGAGGAGAGCAGCTGTGCACAACCCTGTGCCCAGTGGGCAGGAGCTGGTTGAGCTGATTTCTCTCATACAGAGGAGTTAAACAAGAGGTTTCCTTGGCTATGCATCTGTCCTTTTAATCCTTACTCCTACAGCTGAACATGACTTCTGAAATGAAAGTGGTACACAAAATTGTCTGGGAAATGTCAGCTCTTTGAGATCTTTATAATATAAAGACAGTTTTGGGGAATCTGCCAGATATTGTCACCCCTGGAGCAGAAATAAACATGCGCCTTGGTCTCAGTAGCAATATGTCATAAACCTGGGTAATGTGTAAAACCACTGGTGAAGAGAGAGTTGTGCTATTGAGCCAGCATGTAAGTTGTTAGGGAGGTAATGACATGATTTCCTTTGTGCTGTCTCCCTGGTAGGGGGCAGCTCTAGCAGATAGACGTAGAGGAATTTTCTGAAATTAACTGATCTAAATTTGCCAAATGAGACCATGCCCTAAATGACAACAGGAAGGTCTCATGGAGCTGAATAGTTTATTGGCAGCATTTCTGGCTTCCTTCATTTCAGAATGATTTGGACTGGGATAAAACCAGACACAGACAGACAAATTGGTCCCCTGAATCTCATATTTATGAAGTTTAATGCAGTAAAAGACCAGGCAAGAGTCACTCATTTAAACTGCCTCAATCACATTCACCGAATTTATGTATTTAACCACCAACAATCTGAATTATTTCAAGTGTGCTAACTTTCCGTTCACCTCCATTCAAAACCTATCCTTCTGACTCAAGACTTCTAGGTTTCGAGTGAAGAAGAGGGAAGGTCTCCTTCAGCTCTATACAGGATGAAAAATTACAGTGTCCCTAACCCTGACCAGGTCACAGAGCAAAAGTCATATAAAGATAGGAGACTATGTCTTAGGAGTTTTAGTGTTAATTTAGTGGGAAGAGATGGGGATCTGACCAATAAGGACTTGTATTTCCTGACTGTTTGGCAAAAGTGAATCTTTCAAAATGACTTTGTATGCAGTGGCTGCCTCATGCTTAGCAGTCTGATATCCTGGAATGAGACATAAAGAAATTAAAAAGGAAGCAGCAGTGGCTGAGTTAAGAACGACAGGATATGAGAATGGGGGGTGGAGGGTTTAAGCAAGAATAGTTTGGAGAAAGTTCTAACATCAGGTCTGCAGCAAAGGGAATAGCATGTCTTTGATATAAAACTTGTCTTCCCCTTTTGCTGAAAGTTCTTTTCTGAGAATTGCAAGAAAACAGCATGATTTTCAATCTATGCTAACAAGTTGAAAATCCAGATTGCTTTCTTCTTCAGCTGTGTACGCTCCAACACCAGCAGCCCCTTGCTGAGAGCAACAACCGAAACTCGGGTCCATGCTGCATGTTCTTCAGCACCACCTACTGGCACTTTCCCTATCTACCACTTGGGCATTGCATCATCTACACCCCTTGGGACACCGTCAGGAACAAAGAAAAGTTAAATCCTCCAAAAGACTGTCCATCCATAGTAAACTTAAATACTACCATGGCTGAATTCGTGCTTAAACGAGTTATTGTTTTTTATTAGAAACATAGTACAAATCCATCACCTTAGAAGCTGTGCAACTGAGCTAATGGTGGCACATGTCCCCTAACAAAAGCATAATTATAGAATCATAGAATAGATACGGTTGGAAAAGACCTTAAGATCATCTAGTTCAAACCCCCCTGCCATCGGCAAGGACACCTCCCACTAAACCATGCCACCCAAGGCTATGTCCAACCCAGCCTTGAACACCGCCAGTGATGGAGAATTCACAACTTCCCTGGGCAACCCATTCCAGTGCCTCACCACCCTCACAGTAAAGAACTTCTTTCTTATATCTAACCTAAACTTCCCCTGTTCAAGTTTGAACCCATTACCTCTTGTCCTATCACTACAGTCTCTAATGAAGAGTCCCTCCCCAGCATCCTTGTAAACCTGTACAGTAGATTTAGCTCATAGAGCAGATTTACTTTAGACCTCAGCTCCTGACGTTTGAGCACAAAAGCTCTACTTAGATGTAGTTCTTTTAAAATGAACACCACACCCAACTTATGCCTTTTAATTTATTTCATAGAATCATAGAATCTTAGAGTAGTTAGGAATAGAAAGGACCTTAAGATCATCTAGTGCCAACCCCCCTGCCATGGCCAGGGACGTCTCCCACTAAACCATGCCATGACATTTGCTAAAATTACTTTTGAGCCTTTTGCTTAGAGAACAATAAATATGATTCAATAACTTATATGGCCTGCTCCTTTACAGATGGTAAAGAGAAAACGTTTCATTAACCAGGACTAATGTCCCAAAAGACTACAAAATGTTCAAAGATTACCTTTATTAGCGTTTACTGTGGGAAATTAGAGGTGTACCTTGGCAAAGCTGACTTCCATAATGGAGGGCAGGGACAAAAAGACAACTCCTAGCCAAACAAAACTCATGAGGTGATGAAAAAACAAGATGAGCTTACCTGGGCAGAGAAATAATCCACAGGAAATGTAAGAAGATATTAACCTGCAAAAGAGCTTTTGGAAGCAGGGGCTGGGGACGGTATATATTTCCTGAGATCTGTTCCTTAGGAATGGTACTCCTGAACAGGCTTGGATTGTTAGTCTCAAATTTTGCAATACTCCTGTTTAAATATCAAGCTGATTAAGAGGGAGGGATGCCTGTTTTTAAGAATGCTTTAGATAAACAAGCTCTGACCTCTCTGACTAGAGTAGCTCTACGTACTCCTTCAGTGGGACAGATCTGGTGGTGGGTTTATTGGCAGCCTGTACTGTCTTCAGAAACAGCGACATGAAAACAAAAAGGAAAACAAAATTTGGAGCACATCTTGTAGACACTGTAAATCAGTGCAACTCACAGACATCAAAAGCACTTACTGATTTGCTAAAGTGGAGGAACCTTTCCCTCAGTTTGATGCCTTTTCTGCCAGTGGAATGAACCCAAATTGAAGCAGCCTCTGGGTGATCCCTGAAATATATTCAATAAGTTGAATAGTGTTCAGTGCTAATTTCAGTATTTATTCCACTGACAAAAGGTGGCATGCCAAAGGTATTCCAGATAGCCATGAGTGAGTTGTTCCTGGTGTTCCTGAACATGAAAAACAACAGAGAAAAATGGTATAACAGAATGTGCTACTGACACATTGGGATAAATACTCATTAAGCCTATCTAAGGTGTTGGGGGGTTTTGTTTATTTACAGCTCTATCTTCACAGATTTACAACAGTTCAGTGAAGCAGTACAGAGAGAAATGTATATTCTCCTCAGCAAGGAAGTTAACCTTAAAGTAATCCAGCCCAATAAAAAAACGTTGCTAAAAGGCTTTTATACACAACCTTCAATTCACAATCTTTTCTTTTAAAAAACTTCATAATTAACATTATATATAATTGCAACGTGAACAAAATGTTGACAAAATTAACATTTCACAGCATCAGTTTACAGGATCTATTTTGACAGCAACACCTGAATCACGTTTCAAAGTTGTCAGTTTGGCCTCATGAGAACAAAATTCAGGCAAGCTCTCATTTAACATAAGTGCTTGCTTATGCTATTGTTTCAACCATAAATGCCTCCAGTTGCTAAAGACAGGATAACTTAGCATACTTTTGGGGATATAAAACATCCAACAAGCTCTTCCATTGCAGTACCATTTAATGAAGTTTCCAAATCTAGTCATTGCAGCAACTCTGGGCTCAGAAAGTTGCTACTGTACTTCACTGAAGATCTGAAGTTGGCAACATACTGTTCCAGATGGCTTTTAGACATATTCAGGGTGCCCAGCTAGTGTTGAAGAGAGTTTGGTGAACATATGCGTGAGTTGCTTGTAGGTTTTGCAAGATGTTGATAGCATCACACTTCTGGCAAAACATAAACTACTTGTTCCCATTTCGAAGAAATGAAAGCCTTGAGAAGTGCTTGTTTTGGATGACAGAGGGTAGAATGTGCACCAAAGAATTTCCTAATAGCATCTATAGCTGAGGTAGAACAAATCCGACTACTTCGGGATGGAAACAGAAAACAATGAAACCCCACAGGCAAAGTGGTGGAGCTGGAATTTGGCTGGGATTTAGAAATGTAATGATCCTCATATCTCCTTCTAAGAGCTGCAACTCAGTGTGTCAGGCAGTGTTGCGATTTGGTCTTCAAGTGCAATCCAAAGTGCTAATTCAAAGCTACCATGTCTTCCATGCTGCAGGGACAAGTCAAAACTTGACATTAAAGGAAGGTGTTATTCCTTGGTGTGAGGGTAATCAAAGGTAGCTCCAGAGGACGGTAAGAGTTCATACCTGAGCAGATGGCCTGTGGTAGTAACAGACTTTAGCTCATATTTCCTTCCCATTCAGTGCTTTACACATGGCACACATCACACATGTATCTTTTGTTGGTACTGACATAATAGGCTCTGAATGCAAATGTAGAGTAGCAAAGCCCAGAATAAAACTAAGGAAGAGTAAAATGTGCATCGCACATGCACACGTGAGGGGCAGTTTTTTTCTGTGTGTATCAATGAACTTACCCAAGAACAACAATGAAAGGAATGTAATTTCCTGTTAATAAGGCCAAAAACTCATGGCAAGGAGACTTTATAAATAATCCAGTACCAAGACCCCTGCATTCAGTTTGTGTGGAGATGTCTGTGCACCCAGAGGATGCATACACAGAAGGAAAAAGACTTCTAGCTGGACCTCACTCCATGCTAGGGGCCAAGGCAGCCAGGGTCGCCTCCGATGCCCTGTGGTAAGACCTGCTTAGAGGTGTTTGCCCTCCCATCCCAGGCTAAACCCCCAAGCAATTAGCTGTGTTCCTGTATAACAACTGGGATGCCGGTCAGATTCCAGTCCAGAGCAAGCTTCATGTGTTCTTTCAGATGGACTCATGTGCTGTCAGCAGCGAACGTACACCAGTTCTAGTGAAAGCTGCATCCGCTGCTGAAGTAGTCACTGAAAAGATGGATGCGGAATCCTAAGAGAAGACTCAGGTGATGGGTAGGGTCCTAAATCTCAGTAAGCAAATGCATCATTATAGCAGTGAAGTAACCATGCTAGTAGCTGTATCCTGTATCAGTTCAGCTCTGTTTTAAATGTGAAATAGTGGATGACTCTTCAGAGGAAATAAGAAGAACCAAGCATCCAGTCCCCTGCTTGCAGAAGCACAGCAAAGTCCAAATTTCTGGGTAATTCAACTATGCTGTCTTGCTGCTGGGTACCTGAACACCATTTAAAGATGCAGGGTAATTACAGCTGCGCCCTAGTGCCAGATGCATTTTGTTGCTGATAGATAGGAGAAACTAGAACAGTTTTCTAAGAAGCAGCATTAATAAGAGAGTGGTTGAGGAGATTCTATTGGGAGAGCACAAAAACCACTGCTTTTGGAAAGAAAGTGGAGTTGGAAATTTGTATTTTGAGTGATAGATAAAGGGCCAAGTCTGGACTACTTGCAGAATATTCTATGGTCTTTACTATCTGGAATTCAGTAAACTAGTATTCACCAAGTTTTAACTGGGAATTTATCCTTCTGTTAGTATGCAGTCTGCAGAGCTGCCTCTCAGTTTTCAACAGGCCCAGGTGCCCTCTTGCTCCAAGGCAAAGGAGCGCAAAGGAATGCCATCTGGGCCTCTGCAGGGAAAGGAAAGGAGTCAATGAAGAGTATACGCAATGCCCACTTCAGTCAACAGTGCTATCAAGTGTGATTTTATGAAGCTGAAGAATATACAATAGCATTTCATATATACGCTTTAATGAGCAGATAATCTTACCCCAGAGGACTGCTCAGTCACAAAAAACCCTGAATTTCTTACAGCCATTGTAACTGTGCTGTAATACATACTTTAGTCACAGTATACAATGATGGCAAATCACTCTTCTGTATATGTCATATACAATAGAATTATAAGTTACCTAATGGAAGTTTTGTCTCACCTGCAGTTGTTTCATCTATTTAGGATTATATTTGGGGAACAGAGAAGAATTTATTCAAAAACAATGATCCATTTGTGGAAATAAAGAGCACTGATTATTGCATAAAAGTTACCTGCAGTAATAGCAGTAGGGTAGAAAGCACCAGTGCTCAGTAGAGTTCTGTTTGTAACTCCTGGAACAGGTATCTGAGCCTGTTTCAGGCTGGTGATGCCTGAGAGTTATAGAAGACTCATAGAAAAGAACCCGTAGGCTTAGCTGAAGCATTTAAACCTATGCTTAAAATCCATTAACTCAGCTGAAACTTTTGCCTAGGCATTCAAGCCCACCATCCAATATATTGGATGCTAAGGCACACCACCACTAGTGTATCATAGCAACTGGACAAGACAGTTTCAAAGAATTCTGAATTTAGAGAATGTTTTGTTTTTCTTTTATTTCCTAGCTACCTGTAGAGATTGGCTTTTTGCCTTGCTTTTGACTATGCTTCATTAGATCTGAATAGGAGCTTTATTGCCTGTGCTTCATTAACTATGAATTGGAGCTTTGAGTCTCAGAGGGACAACAATCTAGCATTTATTAAGCACTAAAATAAAATATTATCCTAACAAAAAAGCCAGTCAAACTACTGTTGCCTTGTGTGACAACATTACTGCAAAGTCCAAAAGCACTTACTCAGAAAAGTAGTATCTATCGAAATTGTCAGAAACAAAATATTTTCTTGTTAATTGCATGGTTCTACTGAACATTTTCAATAATACAATTTTTCATTTTATTATATTTCTAGAGAACTGGAAAAATGTTCATAATAGTTGGAGCTACCCTGCTAGGATGGGTAAGTAAACAAATGTTGGCAAACTAAGTTGTTTCTTCTTCTTCTTCTTATAGTAAGGTAACTACAATTCTTGTATAGGGTGAAGAATGGAAGACTTTCAGAGGTATTCAGTAGATTTTTATACCCAAGTAAGAGCGTGAGAGTAAGTTTTAATAATGTTGGATCGATTCAACTTCAAAGAGTGAGCATAAGGAGATAATTTAATTAAAAAGTTACAGAATACATGGCTAGAATAGGTTCTTGACTGGTTATTAGCCAAGGCAACATATAGATAGCCAGTCTGCAAATCAGTGATGTGAGTCTTCTTGAAACAAACCAGTAACAAAAATGCTAGCATTGAAAACTTCAGCCAGAAGGAAGCTACTTTTTATTGGAAAGAGGAGAGGATCATCAGAAAACCGTTGGCTACTTCCGTGCATATCACAGTTTTAGCTGAGAAAATAACTTCCGAAAATAACATACTTCCATGTACCTCAAATGCAGACTGGAAAGCTAAAAGCCAGTTTAAAGTCTGCCTTCTCTGAGGCAGGAAACAAACCTGAGCAGTTGCAGCTTGACAAGTGATATAACCGTTGAGGTACCCTGATAGAGACTGAGAGGATTGGACATACACTGCTAACCAGAAGGGTACAGGCAAATTTTCTGGCTGTAACAGATGTATCTCTCACTCTATTAACTGGGAGAAGGACAGAGACTAGTGCATGTTTTAAAACAAGGTGTCCACTCTCTGTTTTACCTAAAGGCACTCTCCTAACTACAGCAGTCATACTGCACTCTAAGCAGATGCTCTGACTTTCTTAATTTTCTTCCAAAAGTTTTGCTTTTAAAAGATGCTTTTGAATAGAGGCTTTTATGGGCCAAATCACAGTGGTCTCTCCAGAGGGCTGTTTTCTGTTGCTTCCTGAGCAGTACAGTGGAGTCAACATCCTGTGAAGCATGCAGTGAGAGCAGGAACAGGCTGAAGGCAATTGGGAAGAGAGGCATGGCACAGCTCTGTAAAGACAGGGATTATACAGTGCTGCACACAGCAGGAAATAGAGAAAATGGATTTCTAAGAAAGAAAAGGCCAAGAGAATGAGATCAGTGCTTAGGGCAAGAGAAGTAGTGCAAGAAGAAAAGTAGGTGCACCCTAAAAGGTTGTCCTGTGCAATGTAGCAACTGATGGTTTCAAGTATGTGTGTGAGATAGAATACTGGAGTGTAATATCATCTGCTTAAAAATGAATGCACTCCTGCTGAGCAGGCCTGTGCAAATTCTGTGTGCTCCCACCTCTCACTTGCGTGGCAGTTGGGCAAAGAGCATGGTGCTTGGCTGACCCTGAGCCGATGCATTTGGAAGAGTTAAAAGTTGAGTTCCATCAGATGGTGGCTTGGTGGCACACAAGGTCTTGGAAGAGGTATAAACCAGGGACCAATTAACCCAAAATATATCTGTGAAATATTCAACAACAAACAGATTGAACCAGATTGTGATGATCCAGAGTAGGGCTGATACATCAAACAGCAGCTTGGCTTTCTGAGGAGGACAGCTTGTTGAGTGTGGGGTCTTTGGCAGCCTTTTTTGTGGCAGACAACAAAAATTGCCCAGAAGAAAATGCAGAAGTGCTATTTTCAAACAGCTCAGTGACTCCACAGAAGCCATTTGTGGCTATGATTTCTCTCATATTATTTTACTGCATTTTTGTGTTTCAACAAAAAAGTATATTGTGTGTTTGCATGTGGTGAACTGCAGATGTGCTGGAGAAGAGGAAAAGTTCATTTCAAACTTGAATGTTGAAAAACTTCACACAGTGTGAACTTATTTTCTCTTCAAACTAAACATGTATTTGTGTACATTTAAAAAGTGCTGATTTTGACTGTTTTTGTTTCTGACTGGGGAACCCAAAGGGCAGTTGTCTGAACAAACTTTTGCTCTCTCGGAGCTATTATTACACCTTAGAGAGCTGAACAGTCCCAGTGTGTGAATTTGAAGGTAATTTGACAAGACATGTGGAATCGAAGGTAGCAGAAGTGTAGATAGAGGTTCATTTGAAAAAGGTTCAGAGTATAACCTGACCTGAAATGCCGACTTAGCAACAAGGTGCCACAAAAATTTCTTTCCAAACATTGTGACATCTGTTCATGCCAGAAAACCTCACAGAAGTTAAAGAATGTGATTAAGATAGATACTCAAAGTAAGATCCCAAATTCTACTCCAAGCTCTGGTGGTGACAGTTTCTGGTATGTCTATACAGGAAAAGAGAAGCATCATCGTTATACAGGTAGGTCTGTTTACATTGCCAGGAAAGCCCAGCGGCATGGGTGACAATAATAATGAAGACTCAAAAGTCTGACATATTAGCTCGTGACAGCAACTACACTAAAAACTCTCCAAGAATTATGGCCATGCATTTTGCTTTCTAGCATGTCCCAAAGGCTAAGCCACTGATTCTCCTTGGCTGTCTTCTGCCCTTGCCTGCTGATGCTAGCCCACATCTGCCAGCACAGCCTGCAGTCATGCTCCCGCATTTTGCTGTGATGCTACTATCACAGTGAGAACATTTAGATGCATAAATTTAGATATCTAAAAGAGGAAAATGCATTTGCATTTCATTTTTATGGTTATCTGAACTGACTATCATACTCTGGCGAATTAATCACAGTGCTTGTTTTGGTCACAGGCAGCTGCACACTCCCACACTCTTTCCCTGTATCTCTCGCTGTCTTAGAACATGCTCTCTGTAATCACTGGGTGGCAAGTGATGTTGGTAAATGAAAGGGGTATTTCATACTGAGTACACATAGATGAGGAGGTGTAATGCAAATGGGTAATTTAGAAATAAAAACTAGGTAGATGTTCTAAAGCAGTAGCTATGATTTGTCATCTGTAAAATCCTCACACCACATCTAAACCAAGGAGTGTTCTGGAACACCTGCACTTTGCTATTGGAAGCTCATTTGAGCTGGAAAATTCTTCCTCCGGAGGCAATTTATTACCCACGTAACGGATGCTATTCTGTTAAATGTGTAGCATACTGAGGTTTGGAAATGAGTTTCACTCTTTCAGCACAGAGGGAAAATATGGAGCTTGTGGGTTCAGAAGAACTTCTCTTGCTGATACGGAAACCTGAGAATTTAACTTGGAAATTCTTTGCTTAACTCCTGATTTTGTTTATGCAGGGAAAAGACTGTTAATGTTGGAAATTAAGTTCAAATGCATTTGACAACAAACTCCCTCCTTCAAAGGCAGCTCAAAATGTCTTTCAATAGGCTGCTATCATGAGTTTACATGTTTTAAAATTATACGAAGTCACATATTTTACAAATAGGAAAAGTGAAAGTCTGAGAGGCTAGAAGGGAACACTTTCACTGTCCTACTGCTGTGGTTTTAGATTGTTGAGAACAATTAAGAACGCAGGAACTCTGAAAAAAATCATGTTGAACTCTGCCCTGAATTACATTACATCACTCAATTTTTCTACGAAGGACTTGCAGTATATTTCCACACTTCTAGAGCACTTCTTTTGAATGTGTGCCTACCATCCTGACTGATGCACAAGATCTGAGACACTCTAAAACTAGAAATCTAATCACTTCATCCTTCCTTCCTTAATCTTTTTTTACCTGAAAAGGTATTTTAGTTTAATTTTCTGGTTTAATTTCAGTAAGCACAGGAAGACAGGAATGACTGTGTTCATTTTGTGTATAGGATTGTTAAGGAATTACCATACTGGACTGCTCACATCCATCTGGTACCTGATATTTCAAACATTTATCCAATAAATTGTGAAATAGTTAACCACAAAGTGAAGCACCCTGCTGTGAAACACACTGCTGTGAAACACTTGTGGAGCTGTCACCTGCCTTTGAATTTCAAATGCTTCAAAGTGGTTAGAATTTTGTATTCCTTGTTCTAGTTTGCCTCAAAACCCATTTAATTATGGCAGTTTTGATGTTGTTCTTGGTTTTGAACAGGACTAGAGTATGCTTGTGAATCTTCTTCTTTTCTAGTGAAATGTAAGGTTTGTTTTGTTTTAGCTGTGAATTAATAGAAGTTAGTAAGCAAATCCCTTGCTAAAAGGCACACCAGTTTGGTATTTTCCTGGTGTTGATAGCTGTAGCCCAGGTAAGTTTTTGCTTGAGGCCAATCCCATATCAATCCTAAAGAACGGCCTAGATGTGTGCAAATGTTCTAGGGAAGTATCAAATCTGCAAACACAAAGAACAGGTATTGCTATTTCTTCTGTGAAGCTTAAGCTTACATAATGGAGGATCACAGAATCATAGAATAGTTAGGGTTAGAAAGGACCTTAAGATCATCTAATTTCAACCCCCCTGCCATCGTCAGGGACACCTCACACTAGACCATGTCACCCAAGGCTTTGTCCAACCTGGCCTTGAACACTGCCAGGGATGGAGCATTCACAACTTCCCTGGGCAACCCATTCCAGTGCCTCACCACCCTTACAGTAAGGAACTTCTTCTTTATATCCAGTCTAAACTTAACCTGTGTCATGGTTTTTAAGCCCAGTCAGCAGCTCAGCCATGGATCCGCTCACTCACTCTCCCGCCTTCCTTCTCCCCTCTCCCAGAGGGATAGGGAAGAGAATCAAAAGAATGTAACTCCCATGGGCTGAGATAAGAGCAGTCCAGTAACTAAGGTATAACACAAACCACTGCTGCTGCCACCAATAATAATAATGATAAGGGAAATAACAAGGGAAGAGAATACAACAGCTCACCACCCGCTGACTGATACCCAGCCCGACCCAGCAGTGATCTAACCCTTCTGGGTAACTGCCCCCAGTTTATATAGTGGGCATGACGTGCTGTGGTATGGAACACCTCTTTGGTCAGTCTGGGTCAGGTGTTCTGTCTCTGCTTCCTCCCGGCTTCCCCTCCTCCCTGTCAGAGCATGAGACTCAGAAACTCCTTGGTCAGAGTAAACATTCCTGAGCAGCAATTAAAACCATCAGTGTTATCAGTGCTGTTCCCAGGCGGAAAGTCAAAAACACAGCACTGCACCAGCTACTAAGGAGAAAAATGACTGCTACTGCTGAACCCAGGACACCCTGTTTAAGTTTTAACCTGCTACTCCCTGTCCTATCACTACAGTCCCTAATGAAGAGTCCCTCCCCAGCATCCCTATAGGCCCCCTTCAGATACTGAAAGGCTGTAATGAGGTCTCCACAGAATGACAGGCAGCTTGTGCGACTGCAGTAGTATAACTATGAGAAGTGGAAGGAAATATCTCAGAAGCCTACACCAGGTCTTGCAGCAGATAAACTTAGCCATAAAAGGATTGCAGAACAATTTATGGGCTCTTGAGGTTAGGGGTTGAACTGGGTATTGATGTATTCAGAGAGTTTGTTGCTACTGGGAGAAAAGGAATAATAATGGTACACAGTACTGATCAAATCTATTTCTTGAAGGTGGTCAATACTGAAAAACTATTAGCCCAAAGGGCAGGAATGTAGTGACATGGAAGTGGTTTATCAGAACTGTAATGTTCTGTAAACAAAGTTGTGTAACTCACGTTTCACAACGGCTTCAGAGACGGTCTTTCCACTGACGTTCAAACCTGGTTAGTATGGAAAAGACAAGTTGCACTTCAAGAACTGTTTATCAAAAAAACCACCAAAATATCAAAGCTATAGGTTTGTTAGGTTTCTTTCTTTCTTGATTTTTTCCCCCCTTTTTTTTGATACTGTATTTAAAAAGTGAATTTCATGTTGACTGCATGGATACTTTAGCATTCATATTTGGGTTATTTGAGGTCCTTTTCCAAGGCTTATTATCAAAGCAACTGATTTTCTCCCAGCTAAGGTGACTGCCTCATTCCTGACACTGAGGTTCTCTAATCACTGCCTGCCAAAAACCTTAGTCAGCAGATAACAAAAAGAGAATGAGAGCATGATATGAACAGCAGGGTTCCTTCTTCCATACAAGCCTCTGTTTCCTGATTTAGACAGGAGTGGGGAGAATTGGGTCTGCCTGGATTTTGCTCACCCACCCTACAGTTCTCATTTTAGTTTCTTTCTTCAGCTGTGCCATTGAAAACACTCTTCATTCAGTCTCTCAGCATGAACAGCAGCAGGTATGAGAATCATAACACATGTTAATGCCAAGTAAACCTCTATCCTGTATCGTTACCTCATCCATCTCTAAGTTGCTCCTTCTGTCTTGGCTGTAGGTTCAAATGACATTGTCTTGCTGCATGGAGCTGCTGGCACAAAGCAGCTCCAAGGCCAGTTTGGGACTGGGACCACAGCCCTGCTCTGGGGACAGTGACTGGAGTCACCTCCTCATGCCTGAGCTGCACAGTGAGTGACTTCATTTTTCTCCACGCAGCATTGTTTCCTGTACTCCCATTCAACTGTTCTCCTGCTCCCCTGATCAGGGATGCTCTTGCAGTCCTAATCTATTTTCATACTCTTTTGGGTGTGGAGGTGACCACTAGCCTTGATGGGTACAGAACACTCATCCAGACATGAGTAATTCTTCCAAGGTTTGGACACAGTAAATACTGCATATTTGTGATTAGTATACAAAATGACCATGTGATTTATCCCAAGTCACCAAAGATGCTGATGGTAGACCCACAATTCCAACATCCCAGGTTGCTTCCATAACCTGCTTGGTGATTTCTCCCTCTTCTGTGTTCACATTACAGCTGGGAAGGAAGTGGTGCTGAGGTTGCTCTTCTGCCTTACTCACGTGATGGGAGCTCCTTCCATACAACTCCACTATTGCCTCATGTACCCCCATACGGGGCAGAGCTTTACCTCAAATAAACTTCTTGGCATTTACTAAGTAAATCTCTGATCATCTTACAGCACTCTTGTGCAATGACATAAAAGTTGGTACACATTTTTTCTCTTATGAGCTTACCTCCAGGAAGATGAGAAACCACAAGGAATCTGAGTGCTTTGAACACAGGCTTTGCATGGAATTCCTACCCACTCCCCCGATAAATCCTTGGAAACAAAGTTATTTTCATATATCCCCAAAGAATCTTTTCATCAGATTGCTAAGATCATGAATAGGTTTATTGATGAGAAATGTCAATTGCCTGATCAGCAGTGAGGAAAAACACGATGGCACTTTTTTTTGGCTAGATCTTTAAGACGTTTTATTTTCCTCACCATGAAACCTTCAGGCTTGTCTCTGGCACACATGAATGAATTAACTGTTCAGCCCTTTGCCACTGCCAAGATCCCTCTTATCATGCTTTGTAGATGAAAGGATGAGGAATCTATGGATCTGCTTTGCATCTCTCACTGCAGGCAAATGTCCCCTTTATCTCCACAAAACACGCCAAGACTCGGTTAAGATTTAAGGCACATGCTTGCTGTGCTCAAGCTCAGGTCAGAGCTCAGCAGGCAGCTGGCAGCTGGACCTAAACCTCATGACCACTTGAGTCAGACAGACAGTGTTTAGTCATACTGTACATACTAAGCTACTCTGACACTGACATGTGTGTCTCTTTTCGGTGTCACTGCTTCCAAGCTGGTAAATACAATTGCGAGTCTAAGTCTTGAGCTGGATTTTAAATTCCACAGCTAAACAAAAGCTGTGTCTTTGGTATTGAAGTCTCCTTATGCTGGCTGGAAGGTTAGTGTTTTCAAGACGTTCTGTAAATCAGGTCATTCAGAGACATCTGTACTTACTCTGTACTGCTCAAAATTTGGGCCACTGTCTTATTTTGAGAAAGTAATGTTTGATCCACTGTAAAGTTAGTGGCACACATAACATCTAATACAGATGAGGGGCTCAGCTGAAGACTTCTTGATACTTCAAGTACTAAATTTCTACTCAGCAGAGACAAAGGGAGGCCTCATCTCTACCCCTGCTCCTATGTCAGTTGGCTATTTACTTCCGATAGGATTGCTTTGGTCTATTCAAATTGCATAAAGATTTGTCTCTATTCAAAACACATACGGATAATAGTACCTAATCCACTAATAACAGTGCATTAACAATGCTTCAGACTTCAGAATATGAACTTTTTCAAATGTAAGTCAGTTGTGAGTACTATCCATGTAGCACCAATATTTTTGATCTTTTATATTACGTACCAGGGACCACCATGGTGGGCTTGCTGAAGCTCATATCTAACATGCCTTATGATAAGAAAAGTGGTTTTAAAAAAATTTGGAATCTTTTCTACACTTTTCTATGTATTCCCTTTAAAATTACTGTTCTATTACAACCTCATTGTTGAAAATAGCTTTCCTCTTTCCTTTCCTCTTAATGCAAAGGATAACTCAGAAGGAAAGATGCTAGCTGCTTTTAAAATACGCAGCATTTGAAACTAGAAATAAACAACATACATGGCAGCTCGGGCATTGCCACACCTCACAAGGAGGAGACCTAATGTAGCATTCAGCTTTGAAAGTAGCTGAATTTTGAGGGAAGAGCTGAATCCTTATTTAACTGGTGATTTCTGGGTGACAGACATTGTGCTGTTTCCTGTCTGTCAGCTTCTCTTTGATTCTTTATGTATCTATCTCACATATTTACAAGATTATCTACAGGCAAAATTTGATGCAAAAAGTGGCATGGACTTTTATTTTTGTTTTATTTCATGTTAAAGCAGCTCCTGAGTGGTCTTACTGAAACTGAACTAAACCTGGCTGACATTTAAGTAAGTGTCCAGACAGTTTATTTTCATTATAATACTTTTAAAAGAAATCTGTAAAATAATTTGTCTGTAAGTGCAGGCATTTGGCTGTTCTGCTCTAAGGGTTGTTCTTTGCCACATAATCTCTGCTAAATGCAGCAGAGATGGTTCTGCAGTTACTGAACTAGTGGGTTTCAAGAGCCCCAAACTTGCTTATGGGAAGAAATATTTTAGCAGGAGCGATTTTTACATACTGTTTTAAAAACACGTCTCAGAGCAGCAGGAAAAGGGATGTGCTGCTCTGCAAGTCACAAAGTGATACTTAATTCATAATTTTCTGTACTATTTTTAACCTCTGGCTCTGCATGCAGCTTCAGTGGGTACAGACTCCAGCCTTAATAGCCAGGCTCCACTTCCTTACTGGTGAAGAATATGACCCTATCAGCACTCCATTACATTGAGCAGGAATGAAAATATCCTAAAAGGTGCCCCAGCATAAGGGAATGGGAGCATAAGTGTAAATAAAGCAGAGGCTGGGCAGACCAACAAGAAATGTTTAACATTCCATGCTCTCCACAAAGGGCAGGTCAAGGAAAGGGAATGAGTGGTTGGGATGAAGCACATGCCACAGATATTTTTCAAGTACTGTTCGGGAGAGTATATCTGGTCACGTAAACATCCACAACAAACAGAACTGTCTTGTTCTTGAACATGGTAAACCTCCTGAGGTTCTTCTGTGTATGCAGGAGATGGCTCTCACTACCCAGAGAAGCTGCAGCTGCTGAATTCACAGCTGTATGTTTGAATTCATAGCACGAATAATATTGAAAATCTGTAATCAAAGGGCAAGATGTTCTCAGATGCAACCAGCTGAACTCTTTCTTGCTCATGTCCTAGTCAAACCAACATATTGTCAAGTTATATGTGCATTGAATGACCCTGGGCAGCTAGGAGGTAGAAGTGAACTTGTCAAGTCATAACTCAGGATTTGCAGGAAAGTTAGCTAAACATTTATGACAAATGAAAGGGCCAGACTTCTTATTCTTTCTTATTCTCAGATGCAATCCAAATTCATTGCATGGAAATCAGAGTTATTAACCCTGTCTTTGAATTTATATAGACTTAAAGCAACAGGTATCATTCCATTTACAGCTTAAGTCACTCGGGCTTTGAATTTGTGAGGCTGTAGTGATGTAAAAGTGGTATGAGTCCAAAATGATGTTTATTTTTTATTTATATGAAACTTAATCCATACAATGTCTAATAGCAGTTGGATATATAGATATGGGTCTTCAGAAAGCTGCAAAACACTCAACAGAAATAAAATGCTTCTGCAGACAAACCTTCCTCCCTCATGAGTCAGTGACTACTCCATTCTGAGAACTACTATGCATACATATAGAAGCAAAAGCATGTCACTAAAATAGCTACACTCAATAGGGAAAACATAAGCTGGATTCTGCAAACAATGGTATGGAAAAGAGTACTGTCAATGTCGAGGATGCCATGAGGAAGACATATGCCCACTTCCTCATCTGGAGACTGATTTGTTAACTTTGTTTGCCCTGCAGGATAGGGCCACCAACAGCTCTTGAAGGGGCAGAAGCCCTCCCCAGGTGTACTATGAGTTCACACCACGCCCCAGCTGCTGCAGATATTCAGCAGTGGCCAGCAAGGCTGCCTTGGTTGGCAAAACCTTTTATTCATGGGGAAGAAGGGAGAGGTAACTGCACCAGAACTACAAATATCGACTCTTAGGGATTGCAAAGGAATAAAAGAAATGGAAGAGCTTTCTTGATCCCACTTTGCAAGACTTAGACATGACCCAGTTTAGCATTAGTAGTTCTCTTGAACACAGTAAGGTTTTTGGATGCCATGCTTATAACTACTGCGTTAGTGCAGTGGAATGATGTAGCTCTACTACCTGAGACAGTCACAGTACCTGTTTTCCTTTTTTTCCCCTTCTTTTTCTATTGGTTTATAGTTAATACCAGTAGCTATTTTGACTCATATACAGCTTCAAAACCCTTCTTGGGTAGTTTGTATGGTGATCCAGAGAGAGGTAAGCTTCCTGGAGCTTGAGAGTTTTGCAGAGATGTGATATTTTTGGTGGTGGTTTTTGCTTTTTTTTAAGATGGCAGGGTCCAGAAATCTCTGTGCAGTTCATGAACCTATTCTTCCTGTAACTGAAACCCCTGGTTTTGTCAGGGTTGAGTCAATTTTTAAAATAAACCTTTTCCTAGTTACAGGGAAAGTCGGTGCTATGTATAAGGGGTAGAATAACACCCTTCAAAATCCATGTGTCAGGAGTGGGTGGCCTACGCACAGGATATGCATGCACACAAACCCTAGCTTAGAGTAAGAGATTTTTCCTCTCTCCCCATCTGTTCTCCCCCACCTACTCCCCTGCCATGATTTCCGTCATCTCACCTCTGAGCTATCTGTGTATCATCAATTGCCATATTTTTTAAAGATAAGTGTGTGGTCATTTTTTTCAGTTTCTTTAAATGGAAGTTAGGCTCAGTACCATTAGATTTCACCAATACAGTTTTTGTCCAGTTTGGGCATAAGTAGAGTTTACTTTTCCTTACTGAATTTGGGTGTCTGAACTGGGATTACTGACATAAACAGGGTAATAAAAGGTTCTTCCTGCTTAGGTATGTCATCTATTCAGCCTGAGTCACCCACAGCACCTACAGACTTGAAGCATCTGGACTACCAGGTTTCTCTGCAGAGACCCAAATGTGGAGATAGGGACATGCCACGCTAATGTCTGCAATTTAACCCTCAGAGGAACGGAAAGACAGAAGCTTCTGTGTTACAAGTGCTCCCCAATCCTTACGCCTGGGTCCCTCAGTTCTTTTGTGCAGTGGAGTATCACTGTGTCCCATCACTCTCCAAGAAAAGCTCCCCAAGGACAGCAGGATATTTTTATTTCCTGGACTGTGGTCATCCACGTTGTATGAAATTCCCATTCACACTGGGGAAAATTCCATGACAGGATAAAGGGCAGCACAATCTTAGGTATGCAGTCATCTGCCAAGAACAGACACATTGATTTCTTTCATAAAACCACAGAATTACCCTTTGCAAAAGGGAGATAAATCATTAAGAGCATGTTAGGACATCAGACAGGAAAATGTAAATTACCATACATAACAGCATCTGTTCCTGATCAGGTTTCGTTCTTTGATCTTCAGAAAGATGGCTATTAATTAACAAGGTCAACACTAGGCTTTTTCTTGGTAACAGTGTTCCTCTGACCCACCCACATAATAGATGGCTGCTTGTAGTTTGGCTATGCTAAGCTTTTCTGGGAAGGATTCTTCAGATAAATGGGATAACAAAATTACATTAATATGAACAGTTTTTAAGTTAGGCCATGTCTGTAGTAGATAGAGGATCCATTCAATTGACAACCGTGAATCTGAAATACTAAATAAAATGAGTTTCAATCATACTGACTTGGTACTGCAATTAAAGTCACAATCACAATCTATCTGCTGTGCCATGCTCCATAAAAAAACCATAAAAGCCATCACATTGCATGCTCCAAGACTGCTGAAATATCCCTGTTAAGCTGTATTTCTGTCTTGCACTACTGGCTGGATTGAAGAGCATTCATGGAATGCACTGGATAAACTGTAGAGTCCTATTGATGCTTGTGTGACTGGACGCCATGATGAAGCGTGGCATCACACCCTAAGGCTGGTCTCAAATCCACAACAGGCAAATCCTAAAGCTTAGTGCCAAACAATACGGCAAGAGTAAACCACCGGATGCACAGTATGTACTAGAGCAGGTTCTTAGTAGTCTCCAGTGTGCCTTCCCTATTTCCACTTTTTTGGAATTCAGCAGCAAACTGGAACAAGTTACACCTGTAGTTTAATTGTGGGTCATAAAATGTACAGGCAACATCTTTCTTGCTGACATAGTCATAAAGTCATGCAGTGTTTTCTCAATGAAAGTCCTAACAACCTCTATGGAGGTTGTTTCCATTCTGAAAGAATGGAAAATTACCTTGACTTCTCCTAGTTTTCACAAGCAATAGGCGCTAGAAGTCTGGGGTCTGTAATTATGTCTCTGCCTACCACAAGACACGCAGAAGACTAGTCTATGTGAGTTTGCACATGTTTGACACAGGCCTAGTGTGGCTCAAAGTAATTAGGATTAGAATTACTGTTTCACAATTTTCAGGGCCGAATGTTCAGAAAATTATGGACATGCCATCTTATCTAGCTGCTAATGTGACTTGACAACAGAATAGTTCATCCTCTCAGAAAGGATGTGCAGTCAAATACAGGGACATTTCCTCCCAGCTCAATCCGACAGATGCTTGTTATAATATAAGCCAATGTTAATCTGTTCATGTGAGTAACAAATTGGGCTATTTATTATTTCCTCTCTGGCTGCTTTGACAGAAATAGAGTGGGTAAAACTTGGCATCACGTACAGAGCTTGCAGCCAACAACAAAATGGCAGACTAAAGGGTGGGTGAGGAGTCAAAGCAATACACGCACGAGCTGCAGACATTTTGAAAATATGGACATCTGTGGTGTAGGCTTATCTTACAGCAACTGCGAACAATCGGGTCACTATTTGCATGTGTCATCACTTGCACAACTGTAGTACGGTACACAAGAGTGAAGTAAAGGCTATGTACAGCAAAATCATCGCTCATTCAATCCTTATGTATAATGCTGCAATAAAACCATGGCTATGTCTGACTGGAAGAGTAGGAAAAATGTAAACCCAGCTGTCACTGATGCATTGTTAAGGTCATAGTGTAGCATAGTTGAAAGCTGTTGCATTGGATGTTGTGAAGGGAAAGATGAGGTACCTTTCAGAATGATCCTCCTTGTTCCTTAGCACACATTGCAGAATCATGAAATCGTGTCCCATTTTAAGTATGTGAACTGGCCTATGGCTTTCAGCTGGCTTTTCACCAATCCATACATCCGGTTTATTTTCCAGGACCTGTCAGCATCAAGGCTGAAATGCTAATGTCTCTGTGGCCACCTGCAGCAGCATGGTACCCAGCAAAGTGCAGTGTCTGGCCTCATGCTCCCCACTCCACTACCGCCTCATCACTTCCACAGCTACACTTACATGCATACTGCTTCTGGGTATGACTCTCTGTCCACCTCTTTCAGGAAGAATGTCCTATTGAACGGGGTGCACCAGCCTCTGCAAAGTCTGTAACTGCATCTCCATAGTGAAACACTTGCATAGTGGGCTTCACGTGGTAAGAGAAATGAAAGCATGCTAATGCCTCAGCAGCCTGAGCTGTACTTGTTCAAAGAACCTAGCTGGAAACTAGTGAATGGTGGTAGGAGTTGTTTAATCTGATTTTTGCAATTCATAACTAGTGCTAACAGGCTTGAACTTTAGCTGATAATATGATGCCATGTCAGAACTGTATCTTACTTTCGAGTCCTTTGTGGATAACACCAAATTACTGACCTTAAAAAGGGTTGAGATGTGTAAAAAGAGTTGACGTGTCCTTTTCCTAAGATGTTACCTTTCTCCTTCTCTTGCTCCATGTCTTTTCGACAGTCCCATAAACTACTCTTAGAAGAGTTCAGAAATCAAGTAGGAAAGCTCAGAGCGCTCCTGGTGCCCTGCCTGCAGAGATGCTCAGGTGCGTTGTAAGTGAGAACAGAGAGGAAACTTCTGAGAAATAAGCCCAAATTTTTCCATGAAGTGTATTCCCTCTGTACTGGGGTGGAGGCAATCGGTTCCTTTCTTCTTCTGTGGACCTAAGCCCTGAGTTTATAATAACTAACCATGCAGGGATACAGCGTACATACGAATATTGTGTCTTCTTATACTTCTCTGTTCTCCCCTCCATACACAGCATATAGACAGAACACTGCTTGGCCCTCTACTGGGACTCTGAATTCTCTGTCTCTAAAAGGCTTAATCTTTTCCTAGGGAAAAGGAGTCTAATAATAGGTAAAAAATATGGGGATGTATTTGGAAGGGTGATCCCTGTAGTTCTTTCTGCTGGCTACAATGCTGTGTACTACTACAGACTAGTCCATAGCAACAACTAACAACAGGGACTTCTCTGTATCCCCTTCTGTCTGAACACTAAGTACTAAAAACAGATGCTAATTGTATGGTTCCAGAGAAAAAGAAAAAGAGCGTGCTGGGGTGACTCAGGACATATTCCCACTGTTGTGCAAGGAAAAATGGTATTTAGATATGTGGAGATCTGTCTGTGGTTAACTGTGGCTTGTTGGGGGCAGGAAAAGGGTATGCATGTATATGCAAAAACTCACAAGCACCACCCTGAGCTATTTTAAGTCTTGGAGATGAAACTGGTGATTATCTACTAAGTTGTTAGCAAATGACTATTCAATGCCATGGTGGGACAGGCTGAACTCAGTGACAAATGAAGAATGGGACAACAAACAGAATTTTATGTGTTTCTTTTGAAGCATAAAACTTGCTGCAAATTACATATCGTTAAGCCAAGGCATAAAAACTTATTGGAAAACAGAGGGTGGCAATGTAAATGTGATGCTGGTGCACCTGAGGGAAATCAATGCCTGTGAAAACACTCAAGACAAGAATGCCTATGAAAATGAAAACACTCAAGGCAAGAATTTATTACACTATAATTTCATTTTTTATTGTATTCTTGAGCATCCAGTCAAGTGATAAGAATGCAGTGCTCTGGATCGCAGTCATCCTTCTTTCAGTGCTTGACTATAAGTACTGACAAGGAAATTAGGACAGCATTTTACAACTTAGACACTTAAGTTTATATTAGGCACCTAAATAGTTAGCATCATTATCATAGGATAATGGCACAGGAATGGAAAACTTCTTTAGAAGAATTAACTGAAATTGCTTATTTAGGTGACTTACAAGTTCCAAAGCTTGACAATGCTGTCTATAACCTTCTTGTGCCTTCAGTTACTTCAGTTGGTGGGTCTGTAAAACTTCACTTGCTACAGGACATATCACGCTACAGCTGGTTTTTTTGACTGTAAAGCTCCACATACTGGAGTCAGGTTATTAACTGGCAGGTTTTTGTCACTCTGCTGTGACTTAGGTCCATAATAGACCTGCAGCAAACACTGGTTCCAAGCAGTTAGCTTCTCCAAACTCTTTTTTAATTATTTACTTGAATGCTTGAGTAACAGAAGTCGCCATGGAAAGGTAAGCCTCTTTTCCTTGGTAAGGTCCTTCCTTGTCTCACTTGATAAAAATTCTGTCTTTAGGGCATCTTCACCTTTTGGATAGGCATAAGTCTTTCTCAGTAATGCTCTAAGCTGCTAATGAGATTGTTCGTACAGACTCTAAGTGGTTAGCAAGAAGAAGATCTATTTTTACCACCACCAAAAATGAAAATTATGGCTCAGGACACCACTTTGCAACCTTAGCCTTCTGGTTATGAGGTCTCATTTGCTGCAATGAACTGTCAGGTTCAGTGCTGAATGTTACATTATTTTCAGTTCTGACCTCCAGGCTGCAAAATCCTACAGTAATCCCCCCAGAGCAGACAGAGCTCGGCTGTCAGGAGGAAGTCTGGAGGGAAGTAGGAGCAGCAGTGGCACACTGAAGACGCCTCTCCAGGACTCTGCAGCAGTGGGAAGCACTCTATGGAAGCCAGGACTAGAAAAGCAAGCACCTACTTGCAAGTGGTCACCACAGAGCTCCTGATGACAGGAGGCCACAGCTTGCTGGTCTGTGGCTCTGCACCCCACAGTGTAACTGTGGTTGGAAGGAATAACCATGGTGGGAGTGAAGAGATGCATTTATTTTCCTATAATGCACTATCTGTTGGGGCTCAGTATGAAGGTGTAATCTGTACATTTACATTCGTTCTTAAGGCACCTGTGCCCTGAATATTTGTATGCAATGTCTCTGGCAGGCTTGAAGAAGACCTCCAGTTTCTTTGCTTGTGTACATTTTGGGGGGCACTGGTGTGTCTGGCAGATGGAGAAACTGATGTTTGCAGAAACTAGGATGAATTGTTTCCAAACTTCAGCTAATTCATGGCAATTGCAGGCACGGAGTCAACAGTGGCATCCCACTGAGCTAAAGGCAGACAGGACCCTACCTGTAATAGCTGGTAGGGTCCTCTGGTATTTGGGTGGTATCTGTATTGTCCTGCTTTTTTAAAGCTCCAGGTGCTGTTGTCAAGATGGTATCTGTAAATGTGAGCTTTTGTTAAAAAGAAAGAGTAATTTAAAAGCAATAGTCTTAGATATGATAATGAGAAGCTTGAAAATGTAAACTCTAGATGGCCTCAAACCATGAGGAAGCAGAGGCAATTATTTTTTGATTTAGAATTTTTAATCCAGCTTTTGGTGGATGCCCCACAGTTGGCTCAGTTTCCCTCAGCTGTTTGGCTTTTCCTGAACAAGTCCTGTCACGGGAGAGCAGTTTCTAACTTTGTTTCTCTTACCAGCGATGCTGGAGTGGGAGGATTTGCCACTGTGAAACTTACATTTACACTGGCTGTACCCCGGCCACTTCTCGTGGTTCTTTCCCTCCTTCTTGCTGAAGACTTCAGTTTCTACTGCCAGAAATAAGAAGATGTGATGATCGAAAGCTTTTGGTGTGAGTGAAAAGCAAAGATTGGGTGTGCCATGACAAAGGCAGCAGAACTGGGAAGCGTGTGGGGGAAATGGAGAGGAGGAGGAAGCTGAGACATCAGGAAGCAGTGTGAGTCTCAGATACTTTGTGTCATTGAACCTCCAGCACTTCCAAGACAGAGGTCTCTCTAAGTTCTAAACAACATTATTTTTGCCTGGTTACTATAAACCAATAAACAGGAAATGTGTTATAGTAATAAACAAAGGACAGGAAAAAGGAAACACCACTGATCAAACAGGAACACAGCCTGGGAACACAAAAGGAACAAACAAGAGTTACGTTTTGCTCCATTCTTGCTCAGGTCTGAGAACGATAATGAGCATGACCAAGAACAGGACAAAAAAAGAGACAGCTGTGGTAGGACAGAAATGAAGACCAACATTATCAGGGACAGCCTGGGGCCTTGTTTATTGCTAGGAAGGAGGATGGGAGCTCTTGACCTTGTGCAAATTCTAGCTGCTGTTCTACCTCTCACACAGGGGAGTTCTGCTAGCTTGTATGTATATAACACTCTAACTACCCCACCTTAGATCAGCCTCTTGTCCTTTGCACGCGCATTTGCATCAATAAAATGAAGCCGTATTAGCATGAAAACATGCACAATACTCAGCAGTTGCCAAAGTTAGACTAAGTTTGTGCTGGATGGAAAGCAAAAATATCGCTTCTTTCATTTTTATATACATACATTATATATATATGTATGTATGTATTTTTTTTGTGCAGGAACATTCTATTTGCAGCATTTCTAGGTTTCACTTCAAGGCTAGGGAGTATTCTTTAATGCATTCTTTGTTCTTTTTTTGTATGTTTGTTCTGTGTTTTAGCCACAAAACCCTCTTTAGAAAACAGAATGTTTCTGTAGAAAAACTTTAGTCAAAAATAAGTCATAGTGTTCTTCTAAATGATGTTCCATGAGGTTCATCCTGAAAACAGATCTACTTTCTTAGGATATATTCCGCTACAAGTTTTATTGGATTATGATTCACTTAAAAATCCCATGGCTTTATATTACACCTAAAATATAAAGGTGAATAATGGAGAATCATTTGGATTTACATTTTACAAACAGGGTATTCGTAAACAAAATGCTTAAATGAGAAAGTGAGCTTCCAATAGATAAAAACTCTCAGCATTTGAAATACCTGATTGTTCCTCATGAATGATCTAGATAATGAGGCAGACTGTGCCATCAGCAAGTTTGCAGATGGTATGATACCAGGAGGAGTGGTTGGTACACCAGATGGTTTTGGTATCATTCGGGGGGACCTGGACAGGATGGAGAAATGAGCTAGCAGGGAACTTACAAAGTTCAAAAAAGGGTAAAGCAAGGTCCTGTCCCTGGGAACAAATAACCCCATGTACCAGTACATGCTGGACACTGACAAGCTGGAAAGCAGGCTCTAGGGATCGTGGTGGACTAAAGCCAGGAATGTGGTGGTACCCACTGAAAGGACAATGGGTACACACTGAAATGCAAGAAATTCCATCTAAATATAACAAGAAAAATAAAATTACTATAAGGGTAATCAAACACTGGCACAGATTTCCCAGAGAGTTGTGGAGTCTCCACACTTGGTGATATCCAAAAGCTGGTGCTGAGCAGTGTCCTGATCAACCTACTTAGCGGACCCTTCTTTGAGCAAGGGAGGGTTGGACTTGATGATTATATGAGGCCCCTTCAAAAGTCAGCTATTGTGTAATGATCGTGTAAAATTCACAGTGAAGGAGAAGAACGGGAATATGCTGCAGCACACCTCTGTCTATCTCATTTCTGAAGGTACCCAAAAAGCCAGGAGATGCTGCTGAACACTGCTCTGGAGGTGACTGAAGAGCTGACATTAACAGGGTCCAAGCAGTTGAAGAGGTTTCCTCCACCAGACGCCACAGATGGCTGAACCAGGAGGAAGCTGGTGAGGAAAATCATGGGTTCTCGAATCAGAGGAAAAAAGTGCAGGTGGAGTCTCAGCAGGCTGTTTGGAGAGGAGTTACATGCTGGCATAGTAGCTGGTAGGGATGTGGCTGGCTCCCACTGTGTGCTGGAGTTCTCTTAGTGCTCCTGAATGAGTACACAGTTGTGTCTAGCCCAGATGGATGCTCAGCTTCAAGCTGAAAACAGGCATGGGTCTCGCATGACTGCTTTCTCATTCAGCTCTGGCTGAATTGGCTTTAGTTGATCATCCAATTCCTACCAACCATGACAAAATGACTTAGATGCTTCTCAAGCAGTACGGCAAGGACAGCTTTGGAAAGTACTACTCAGCATAAGGATGGCAGAAGGATGGGCTGAAGGAAATCCATCCCCCTCATCTGTTTGGGTCCTTGTGCCAGAAAATAGTGCCACAGAGGTCTGGAAAAAAGAGAGAGTGTTAATACACACCACCTGCATGACCTTCCTACATGGTAGCTTAAAGAAAGGAGTGAGACACTGCTCCACCAGAGACCAGGGTATCTACGGTTTCCACCCTAATTAGCAGTGGACTGTCTGTAGCTTAGATCTATATTCCGCCATCAGGGAGGCACATGTGTGCTTGCTTTGATCATTCTCGGGATAGAGGAATTGCTTTGCTTCTCTGGCAGGAGCCTAACCCTGATGGGCTGTGAGCTCACTTTCCAGATCCGCATCTTCCTTGCAAATGCCCCAGCTTCAGTCAACAGACATGCCTGTAACTGGCACTAGAAGTTGACTTCAGGTGTTGACCAGCTTCAGCACAATTAAGCTTTTTCCCTCACCACTGTGTGCTCTGTTTGCCGTACTGTTTTGTGTTTCCAGTACAAATAAAAGCTATTGGAAGAGCAGCATGTGTGGAGAAATAAGAGGTTCAGAGCAGACAGCCCTTCTTACACGACAGATCATTTCATCAGGCAAAGGGCCTAGTCAGACTGAGCAAATACAATGTAATTAAGTTGATTTAGCTTAATTTGTGTTTTAAAGAAAAGGACCCATAATTGTATAATGGCCCATCCCTGCTAAAATGGCAGCAACAGGCCAAATCTCAGGTTTTGCCTGTAGGAAACCATGCTGAGGTCATGAATAGAAATGCAAAGTGTGGTGAGCAGGACTGATCTCTGACACCAGCCACGCAAAGTACCACACATGGTTCATCATCATAGCACATAAGGCTATCAGCACATATCGCCAGATCTGGCTGTGGTTTAAAATGCTGGTAATTATGATTCTCAGACATATGAGCCAGTTCTACAGTTTTAATAAAGGGGTACATTTTCCCTCAGGCCATAGTTTGCATCCATGCCTTATCTGCTAAACCTTCTGATACTTCAGGTTTCTGCACACACCAAGTGCTGAACACAAGTGTGAAGAATTTTGGTAATAACTGTCGAGCATTCACACTGGCCAAGCGCACAGCAAGCAAATCCTTTATGCAGCCCATTTCCCCTCAGTGTTATTAGTAAAACTACTTAAAGTTTAATCAGTCTGTTCAGGTTCTTGGCTAGACTCTCATTCTGATGTCTCTAATGAAAAATTCCCTCAAGAAGATTTGTGCCACTAAGCTGATACAGGTGCAATACACCAGCTCGCTGAAGCAAATTATTCTGGCTTTGCAAACCTGAGATATTCATTCTTAAGTCCAAATTTTAAAACCTTTAAAAAACAAATGTCAGAAGTAGAAACCTGGGAGTAAAGCAAACCAAAGCCTGCATAAGTTAGTCTTGGCAAAAATAGGAAAGAAAACCGAACAAAACAAAATACTATCAAGGGAAGGGGAAACTCACAAACATAAAGGCACTCACAGTGTAATTTTGTCAAAGTGGATTTTCACCAAAAGCTCTACATAAACTGAAAACTTCATTAAAACAGAAAGCTTGAAAGGCTTCAGTGGACACAGTTCTTGTTTATTATGTGAGACTGTGATGTCAGTCCAGGCGGATGCTGTAATGAAAATAAAGCATTTCAGTCCAGTTTCTTTGAAGGTTAACCCAAAATCACAAACCCATCATGTCGTATAAAACCTGTTGGCAAGGCCAGGGTTGCCTCCATCTAGAAAGCCCTAAGACTGTACGGACAGTACATAAACTGACCTACAAACCATTCGTGGGACAGTGGCTCAGTAAACGTAGATTAAAATCTCCTGAAGCTTATTATCAACAGTTTGGAAAAGATGAAAGGCCAGGTTTTCCAGAAACAGGAATGTGTCTGTCTTGAGCATGAAAAATGGTCCCCAGGTGTGGAAGGGATCAGTATTTGCACAAACAAATACCTGAAGGCTCTGGACCTGCAGGTTAGTCCTGAGCTCTATGCACATGTCACACGTGATGCAGACCGTTTAAGAAGTAAAGCAAACAGCATCTTTTTAGGAAATATGCCATAACCCCAAAATGAAGAAAAGGAAAGAAGGGAATTCATCTGAGACAGGGAACTCTCCCACATACCTCTCAGCTTGACAAGATTTTTGTGAGAAGCTAAAGAGAAACTCCTCTCAGGAGGTCCCACAATAGCTGTAAACCAGCCTCCAGGATCCAAATGTCTCAAGAACTTGTTTGCATAAGCCTGTTACTGAAGAAGATAAAGGAGAAGGAAAGAAAGTCTTGGTTTTGACCCAAAAAGGGAGCATTTTCTTTCGTGACAGAAGAGTTGTGATATGGTACCTCTGTCTATTGCTGCCTGGGAAAAACCAGTGTGAGGAAATTCTCTATTAACACTGGCTGTTGTAACTTCACCTGGGTTGAGAGAATTGCAATGGACCTTTACTGAGGCTCAGTCACTATGCACTTAGAGAACTCTCACACACATGTACACACAAGAGGCTGCATTTACTCATTATGGTGTATGCATCGCAACCGCAACAACATACTTGCATTAAATGCAATCTTTTGCTAAGGAGGTCTTTATTCCGACATTGCAGGAAGGAAAACTTTCTCTTGCAAAGCATGCATTTCACATTTCTTACTCCAGCTTGGAGGGGTTCTCTGTGCTCCCCCAGCTCTCCCTGCCCATGTTTCCTTTCATGTCTTGTACTAACAGCTAACAGCACGGAGTGGATCCACTGCTCTCAACTGGTACATGGATACCTTGTCAGACACACTGTAAGGAGTCCTGGCAGTCTCCTGGAAGTTGAAAAGCTGATTTGGAAACTAGTGTAAGGTGCTGAGGCCAGGGGAAGGCTCTGGGGCAGGTGGGGACCTAACTCCATGCTGGATGGTTGCATTTACACCTCAATATTCATCACCATGTGCCTTTTCCTCAGCACTGGTACCAAAAGCAAGGCAGCTCCTTTTCATGAGAACAGGGTACTCTTTCTTTTTCCCCTTATGAGAAGGGTGCTGGTTATTCTACATATCCTGAAGGTTCCCTTTCTTTTCTGGGTGGGGGGTGGTAGCGGCAGACTCTCTTCCAGAGGTTGCACTAGTTAGGTCAATCAGGAGGAAACCCCTTTGCCGAAAACACTGTGTCAGACCCTGTGACAGCAGGAACAGAAAATGCCTGGAGAAGCAGACCTGGAGGTCATGTAGATCTGCTAATAGCTTGTTCAAGAAGGGCTTAAACATGTAATGGCATGGACACATCCACACCTCAGTAGCTACAACACACTGAGAGGCAGTCACTTAGGCAGGCACACAACTCTGGTGCCCTCCCAGGCAGGTGCACTGGAAAAGCTGCTTGGGGATTTGAGGGCTGAATTCAGGCAGCTGAAGTGGCAGGCGGAGGCCTCAGCCCCTTTGGGACTGATCCTCTCATGGTTGCTAAAAGTGCAGTAAGGAATTGAAATTCTTCTGCATGAGTGAAAAAGAAAATGTGCCGTTAGTGGAAAAAAAACCCATTGCAAGCCTGTGGCTTCTGCAAGGCAGGCACTGTCAAAAGCCCAGGCAGCAGTATCCACCACAACCTTTAGAGACAGCTTTATTCAGTTCTGCCACTGCACCCGGGTGTGCACGAGCTCCCTGAGGACTTAAGCAGTAGCGTGGAGCACATTCAGACTCCAGCTAGGTCCCAGAAAACCCAACTCTACAGATAGTTTCCTGATCCAGTTTTCTCATCACTGCAGGAGTCTTTGGCTCTGGCTCGTAAAAGCTAGCACCAGAATAAACCACGCATTAGCTTTTTTGTTCTGAATTTGTTAGATTTCTTTTTTTCTGCCAACAGCAGCCCCCCTGCAGAGTGTCAGGTTTGTTAAGTGCTTGTCTAAACCTGCTTCCACCTAAGTAAGTTACCACTGAATTCTGCTGATAGAGTATTTTTTCCCGATCTATGAGGAGCCCGGATTTGCCAGGTGGCTGGAACTGACCAAGACAGCCTGGGTTTCCAGGTGAGTGCTGGCTGCCTGAGCCATGAGCCACTCCAGAGTAGTAAGTCAGTCAGTCTCAGGCTGAAGTAGACAGGAGATGACACAACAAATGTCACAAAGCACTGCTTTGTTCTGGGTTCAGACAGATTTAGGAAGTCCAGGGACACACGGTATGAGCCCTACTGAAAAATACAGAATAGCACAAATCCTGAGGTCTTCGATAATTCAACCGCTTTGTAAGTCTAATGACTGCTGCTAGGTTGTACAGGCATACCTCAAATTCTACTTATGATTAGAAATTTTCATAGAGTTATAGAAGACATAGGTTGGTTAGGAGCTACAAAGACCACATGTAAAAGGATTCACATTTGAAAGCCAAACACCATAAGCCATATGCTCACTGTGCATATCGCTCTCACTGTGCATGTCTCTCTCAAATCGTCTGCTCTGGAGATAAGTAGCGAGTTCAAAACCAACGGTGAAATTGATGTCATTTTCAAGTAATTTTTTAATGACTTATTAGCAAGGAATAGTGGCAGAATGTCACTTGTGTCTTGGCCAGTATAGGGTGTGAGTTGAGAGGAGAGAATGCTGGGCACAGCATATCTCTACTCAGAAGTTCTTCGAGTCTCAAGAGAGCCTGAGAGCTCTCCTTCCCCAAAAACGTTAATTAATTTGTTGCTACTGACATAAATTGATTTTTCTCAGCATCTCATAGCAGGTATGCATTTGCTATTACATGTTGTTAGACATTTAATAGCTGCTGGCCTTATTTTTGTCTCAAGATACTTTTTCTACAGAAAGCAAATACAGTTTTTAAAATGTTCTCTATGTTTCTAACTTCATTTTTATGTTTCCTTTCTCTGAACTAATTGCCCATTCCTGACCAGTTCTGTTTCCCAGTATCCCATCTGAACATCTTTACACTGTGGATGTATTCAATCGCCTTTTTATCACCTCAGAAGAAGGGGCTAGTAACATACTACTTTCTTTAGCTTACACTTATTCAAAGAAAAATAATATATTACCTTGGGGACCAATTTCTTTTATTCTGGTTATTGATGCTATCATCTGATATCCATCAATGAAGCTTTTTGTTCTGTATATCTACATGTATAATACAATTGTCTGGAGAATCTATGTGAACTTTTAAAAAGAATTAAAACAATATACAACCTTCTTTATATGTGATAGCAAGTGAAAGCCTTCTACAGTGAAGGCATCAGCATTGGCTTGGTTTAGTTCCCAGATGTGCATATTCCACTTCTCCCGTAACTCTCTAAAGACCTCAGGTTGGCTCAGTATAGGAAGTCTATTAAAAACTCCCCAGTGACATCCATGTTACAGCAGAACTGCTTGGCTGCTAGAAGCATTTTGGAGTTTGAATGCTTTCCTGTTTGCGTACTAAAAAATGCTGGATGCTAGGCTGTGACAACACCTTGTCCCAAATCCTATCTTTCTGGTCTCAACTGCTCTACTTTCCCATGCTTTTAAGGAGCAGTTTAAGCTCCTGCAGCAGCTTGTTGGTTCAGTGGAGAGATTTTTGACTCTTTCATCCAAAGTCTAACAAGCAAACACTGGTGATGTAGCATGAGTGGAGGGCTTTATTTGATGAAGCCTGCCTCTCAGGGGAAGTTTATTGGCATATTTGAAGAACTGAGGATGTTTTTGTAGTATAGAAGCCAAGTTGACTGTGGTAAGACCCTGTGGGGTGGAGCACCAGGGTATTTTCTGTGTTTAGTTAAACTCTTATATCTGTAATTTAAAATGCTGATTAGGTTTTATTGAAGGCTTGTGATTCCATTTTCTCAAGAGGCCTATTAACATGAGGGTCTTCTTAGTCAATGAACAGCCCATATTCCAATGCCAGTCTTTAAAACAAACAAACAAAAATCCCCAAAATCTCCCCTAAGATAAATTTTGAGATTCTAAGGCCTTATAAATTCATTAGCTATCCAAAAGGAAGAGAGGGCGAAGTCTAGGAGAGTCACTGACCTCCCATAATAGTGCACTGAGCAAGCTGAAGTCTGATCCAAGGCCTGCTAAAACACAGTGAAAGGACTTCTTTCACTCCAACAGGAGTCTAAGGACTCTGCTATATCAAATGGCACCATGAAATATAGGGGATTGTGACTCAAATTTAATGATATATTACAGTCACTCGGACACTTTGGATATTTGGCAGGAATATCAGCTTTATGGACAAGAACAACGAAGAGCTGGAATTTTGTATATGTAAAACTATCTTACTATAAACTGTGGAATAGTAGAAGTCAGCAGTGGCAATCATAAGTTGAATAGTAATAGGATTCTTGCTTTTATTTGTCTGGTTAAGACAAATGGAAACAGCCCACGAATATACAGGACAAAATTACTTCCAAACTCTTGTCTTTCCTTGCTGAGCTAATGTTTATACGGAACGTACAATAGGGACAGCAGCACGCTGTGCAGACCAACCACTGTGCTGTGACTGCCACTCTGTTAAAACCTGTTGCTCAATATACAGCTGGCATACAGCTAAGAAATATTCACCCTGAACATTAGTTCTGTTGGAAGCAACCTTTGATGTCTGGGATAGTCACTAGAAGAATTGCAAATACGCAATAATTCCGTACAGCTTTGAATCCGAAATACTCCACGGTTTACAAAAATATTAGTTCCGTCGTTTCCAGGAAATGTGCCTGCGCTTTCCCATGGACTGACGTGACTGACTTGCATGTCCAACTAACCCAGACTGGTTTCTTGTGATAGAGCAAGCAGGCAAACAGAGAAAACTCTCTACTCTGTGTAGCAGAGATTGTAATCTTCTACATGTGTTAACTATGAAAATACAAATTAGATACCCTCCATAGGACTTCACCAGCTGTATGTTGGATCTTTTCCTCTGCTAAGTTCCTCTGCTTCCATAGGACCACAATTTCACACCAGTTGTGTGTAATCTGCTTTAAACAGCCACATAAATGGAGACCCACTGGGGAGAAAAAGTAGGTTTCTGTTTTGGAAGTGCTGCAATTGATGGGATTTTTATTTGTACCATCAGTCTAAAAAACCTTTTCTAATTAAGACTGCTTTAAAGGCAATCTACTCAATGTCTTAAGTTTGCAATATCTTCAAACAAAACTTGAAAACCTAAATGCCTAAAGATGAGCTTCTGATTTTCCCATATTTGTGACTCTTGAGTATTAACTAGATAGGAAAAGAAAATTGTTTCTCAGGCTTTGCTTTGCTATAGTACTCCGGAGTATTTTTGCCACATATGCTACACAGAGGATTGTGAGAAATGGAACTTCAAGCACTAGGTTTGGGGCTCTTTTTCTATTCCAGAGCTGAGGGATCAAGCAGCAAGCCAAGAAACACCAGAGAGGAATGTGTTGAAGGAATAGTAGTTCAGGTAGATGTATTGGCATGTTTCCTTCTATTTCACCATTAAAATCCGGAGCCTGAGCTTGCCAGGACTCAGTGCAGCCTTCTGCATAAGTTACAGCCCAGTGGGGCTCCCAGGTTCACTAGGTTCACACAGCAGAAACCTGACAGCAACACTGCAGAAAATGTAACTCTTTGAAAACCAGAGGCAGCCGGCAGTGGTAGAGAGGTTAGTATCCTATACACCCACAGTGCGTCCAGGAAATCCCACCCCATCGGCTTCTTGCTGTCAGCAATTTCAGAAACCGTTCTGGAGTCTCCTATAAATTATTGTTTTTCTCGAAAAATATGCTTTCCATGAAGTTGCGTAGGTTCTGACACAACAGACCCTTAGGAGTCTGAATTTTCCTTTAAAATGCCTTAGAAGTTCAGGTAGTATTTTTTTCAGGGTTTTGATCACTTTCTGGATTTCTTCCTGTTGAATTTTGTGAAATGCTTTCATAAAGGAAATAATTCATTAATGGTTGTAGCCCTTAGTACAGGCCTAAATGAGGAAGGGAAGTCTGAGTTCCCTGTTGCTGGTGATGGCAGTACATAGGAAATCCTTGCCCAATCCTCCCACCCAGTACTTGGCACGGGACATGGCTGGAGAGCAAAAGGTTGGAGCCTGGGGAAGTGCTATATCTAAGGTGATTACAATTTATTAGGGCTGTACACAAACAAATCCTCTGCGCTAATTAGGGAGACTGGCAGAGAAGGGAGTAAACTGCAGCAGAAAAGGAAGACAGGAAGGTGAGCTGATAATGAGAGTCTCGCTCACCAGAAGCCTGAGGCACTGCTGTCAGTGCTGCCCATTTTCAGTCCCGTGGTGAAATGCAGGCCAGGTTAAAGACTGTGCTGCCCATTGGGAGCCATGGTCTCGACAGGACTCTGATTTAGAGCTGTCATCTCTAGAGACTTTATTCAAGAGGAAGGAACTTGAGCAAGGGAGATTCCTTAGGACTGGTAAAAAGGTTGTCCAGGGAAGTAAATACAGACTGTGTGGCTTTAAAGTACTTGCTGGTTGTCTCTGTCAAGCACTGCTACAGCGAAGAAACCAGACTTTCGAGAGCACAAAAAGGATCCTTTCTCAGACTCTTTCCTTTGACATCTAAGTATTACTTTTTCTTATGCTTGGAGTGACAGAATGAGGGTTTTCCTACTTCCACTGAGCCTCAACACTCATCGTGATGGAAAATTGTCTTGTTTAATCTTTTCACAGTGGCTTAGTTGGTCTTTGGTTTTCCTGGTTCACTCCTGATTCTATAGTGCCCGTCTACACCCAGAGTAGAGTCTGCTGTTCTTGTTATTAGGAGCGTGATTGCAGAGATGAATGCTTATAAAACAGCTTGAGGAATTTCATACTCTCCCTGGTAAGCTGTAGGAGATAGCCTTAATGGACAAAGGAAAACGTCTGCTGGACTGTAGCCAGAAGCTTGGACTGGCTTACCAAGAAGCAAATACATGTTCAACCTTCTGGTATCGTGTACAGAAGTCACATTAAAAAAAACAAAACATTAAAAAATTCATCTCTCTTCCCACAGCCTAAAATGGAACCAGTGAAAGATTAACGGCCTTCACCATTTTATGGCAAATTACTTAGTCGTGACAAGTTTAATTCTGCCTCTAGACCAGACGTCTTACAAGGCTGTTCTGCTCCACTTTCTTCTACATATACCTCTAGCTGAGAAAATAAATCACAGATGACTGTAAAAAAGTGAAGAGAACTAAAAAATATGAAAAGAGAAAGTCATAAAAAGGACTTTATTCACAGGTGTAAGGATTCTGACTCGAAACAACAGGTTAAAAGCTGCAGCCCTGTTTTAACTTCCCTGAATAGTTTGCTTGAGCAAGACTTGGGACTTAGATTCAGCAAGTCATGATAGATTTATGCTTGCGCAGTTTATTTAATCAGGGCCTGGATAAAAACTTCAGCTTTTGAGCTGTTTTCAAGTCTACATGGCACAAGGCACTCTGATCTGAAGTTAAATTTGCTGTAAACTGGTTTCTAACCTACATTGAAGAGAAGCAGAATCACCACGTGTTAACTGGCTAATCTATAATGTTGCATTTATTGTAAAGGTAATATACAGAGCTATACCGAAGAATGGCTACTGAGAGGTAGAGAGCCTAAAAATATTCATGCCAAACAGTGGTTGAACACTTCACAGCCTGCTTAAAAACTAGATGCTTAGCAGTTAGAGAGCTTCAAACAGAACCTCAACATTACTGAGCTAGCAGCCAGGGTGCACTAGCGTCTTTCACAGACTAAGTACAGTAACTGGGAACTATGAATGGCCTTCTGTATTTCCTCCCCTCACTCACTGGTCTAGGTTAAATGTCCACTAACTGTATCCCCATGGAAAATGTTATGTGCCAGGAATGGAAAAGCAGCAACAGTCCCATGTAGCTGATGGAGTGATTGAAAGTTGGTAGGTTGCTTCTGCCACTGCATTCTCAAAAAGGAAAGATGGAATGCCTCTTTTTCCTGCAGAGCACCTTATCCCTGCTGCTGCGTCAGGCCTGGAGAAGGATGGATGCTCCTTCTGCTGTTGGCATTACTTGAGGTGCTCTGGAATAGGAAACTGACAGCTCTTCCCTTCACTGAAGCCCTAAAGAACCAGAATTTTTCTTCCACACTTCTGGAAAAGACTATCCAAAGTGGAATTACAGTAGAAATGTGGGCTTGATCCTGGCTCCACCTCTAAGGTCCGCAGGCCCCCTGATGCATGATAGCTTCCCTATTGAGCTGTCAAGAAGCCCAGAAAGCATGCAAACTGCTGACAGAGAAAGCCAAGTAAGCCTGCAGGGGAAGCAGGCAGCCTGGGATCCTGCCTGGCTTCTGTCACAGCCAAAGTGCTGCTCAGCAGCCTGTCAATTACAGTTTGGGTTTGGATTCTTTTTTTTCCCAATGGAGAATTTTTTGTCAGAAATTTCCCGCAGCTCTGCTCTGTGTTGCTACTGAAGCTTCAAATGAGAAAGCCCAAAATTGCCCAAGCAGCCTCACACTGCCCAGGGAAGGTGCAGGGCCTTGGGAGACCTGGCATTACGGCAGGTCTGCAGTTCTGGCTGCCACAACCCAACCATGAATACACTTCAGGAATGTCAGATATTCCCTCCAGAATTACATATGCACATTCACTCTAGTGTGACTTCCAAACAGCGCACATGCCTTTCCAGGGACTTTAAAGGGTTTTATGCAACACTGTAGTCCTCTGATCAAAAGTTCTGCTTCTTATTAGAGTACTCGTCCTGGTCAACATTCTTTGCATTTAAGAGAAGGGAAAGTGATTTCTCCTGCTTTTTTTCTTTCCCCCACAAAGAAACATATGCTTTTTTATTAAACACCTAGCTGTAGAATAACATGCACTTGCCATCTTAGCTGACTAAAGTGCATTTATAGCCAAGCTGGACAATAGCATCTACCTGAAGTACGCTGAACAACCAAAATTACTGGGTTCAAAACTACTAGCACTGAAGCTGGACTCTTAAAATGAATTGGGACATTGCTCCTGATAAGTAATACTGTTGAAGTGTTACTGTGAGTTTACTGGCTCAGCTTGAGCAACAAATCAATAATTGTTATTTCTTTGCACTGCAACTCTTCATATACTGCTCTTTTCCATATAAGAAAGTGAAACATGATGAAAATATGAAGCTTGTGCTTAGTGCATTTTTTTACCTTCTCATGATATTTAGAAGTTCATACAACAATGAAAATGGACTAGAACCTAAGCAGTAACTTGACTTTTTAAACTGAACTGCCTATAATGATGCTGTTTGAGATAATTTTTATTATGCTTTACTGTTAAACACTGATTATAGTCTTAGAGCCAGCACAAATAAAGACTGCCATTGCCTCAAAGGAATAAAGTACAAAAAAAAAAGAAGATGCAGATAAGAAAAAATGCACTGAGAAGCCCATGTTTGTTCAGAAATACAGGTCAAGCTTCTCTGCTGCACCAGGCTGCTGTTCAGTACAACTATTCGGGAGAAGGCAGCCAAGATAAGCAGGGCAGCTCTTACAGCTTCGTGATTTTCTGCTCATCCTCCAGTTTCAGTTCAAAATAGGTTGCAGGACATCTTGCCAAAGGCCAAAACTAAAGTCACCCTTTTTAAGACAAAAGAGATAATGATGGTCACATGGGCTGGCCTCCCATATAATACAGTTCAATATCTGTCTCCCATAATTTCCACGTCAAACATGTCTTGCAACAGGCAGAGGTCAGTATACTGACATATGCACATAAGAGCAAAGCTCAGCAGTCTACTGCCTGCAGCAGATGGACAACTGCTGTTATGCAACTTGAAGATCTGTTCCCGTTTGAAGGAGGCTTTCTGTTCACAGAAATTACAGGAAGTCTATACCTATGTACCCTGGTTGTACCCTTAAATTCAGGAGGAAGGAACCCAGACCATGGTCACCTTTGTTGCAGAAACAAGCTCTTCTTGGCATTTAAATTCCTATAGACTTTCTCCACCTTCCTTTATTTCTTCTTTGCTTTCACCTCCAGTTTTTACTTGTGATTATTCCACCTTCCTTCTGAGCGTCATTTCTACTGCTTTCATTTCTCTTTGACTTTTTTTTTCCCTAAGATTCAAAGGACAGAACACTGAGAGCTGGGTCTTTCTCATTAAGGGTCAGCTTACATGGAGCCACACCAGGAGAATTACTTTCATTCTGATCTTATCTAAAACCAAGAATGAACACAACAAAGATCTCTACTACTCTCTTCACTAGTCCTGAGAGATCCGTTATTCTCAGACACAGGTACAGCACATGAGCAGTTACATGTGGTCGTTCCTTTCTTCGTTGGTATCTCCTACCCTTTCTACTACAACAGTCCCCGTTAGCAGTGTGCCCTCAAGGTGCACATCCATGAGATGAGTCAAATCCATTACCTTTTTAATTCAGCTCTTGGCCATGTGCTCCTGCCTCTTTTCCTCACACTGGGCTTTGCCTGGGGCGGATTCAGCCCACCAATCTGGCAGAAAACTCACTCAACAAATAAGTGTTTTTCAGCCAAGTCAGTGAGTTGAGTGACTTGGTGAGCACTGGATTTGGTGCAAGTGAGGGTGTGAAAGCACACACTCCAGATGGCAGCAGGCTGTTGTCCGAGCAGCTTCATTTCCTGCTGATGCTCTTTCCTCATTGCTTCCTTTTTTTTTCCAGACTTCAGACCATCTATTTTCTTTCTCTTACCTCTTCTTAGACAAAACTAGTGAAAACCAGACACTGACATACCTGTTCATATCTCAGGATCCTCAGGCCGATTTGTTCTTTAAGCCAGGCTCCTACATTCACCCAAGGTACTCCCAAAGTGATCAGTGGCTACTGACCCCATCCCTCCCTGCCCTCCACAGCTGGACCTGCCGCGGGACACAGGACACGACAGATGGGTATCCCAGCCCAGCCCAGTCGGACGTAACCGGGGGTCTCACACGAGGAGACTACGGCGTGAGGATTCCTGATCACCCCTGGAGTGCAGAACTACGGGCACGTTGCGCTGCTGTTTGTCCCCGAAATGCACCGCAAAGCTCCCGCTCAAGTGAGGAACACCAGCGAAGGAGGTGTGTCTGTGGACTTTTCCTTCGGTACAAGCAGGCTCGTTTCCAGGGTCACCACCGGCACCCCTCGCTCTCAAGCAGAACGCACCCCCCGCGCACCGCCGCGGCCACGCAGACGGCGCTGCACAGCGGGGCTGCTGGCACCGGCCTCAGCCGGCGCCGCGGGGAGCCGCCAGCAACGCGCCCAGGCCGCGAAGCCGCCCCTGGGCTGCGGACCCCTTCCGCCGGCCCGCGGCCTCCCTAAGGCAGAGCGGCCGCCGCCGCCGCCCTGCCCTCCCCCGGCCCGCCCGCAGCCGCGCGGCGGCACTCGCGCGCCACCAAGTGGGGCCGCTGAGGCGCGTCGGCGTCCTCAGCCCCGGCGAGCGGGTGGCGGGAGGAGATTTACCTCAGGCGGCAGTTGACTGCGTCGCTTCCAGGCGGCCGTGGCAGTGCGAGGAGGGCATGGCCGGGCACAGAGCGTTTCCGAGAGCCTGTGGTGGTGTGGGGAGAGACTGGCGCCTGGGGAAGGATGGAGGGCTCCGTACTCCTGCGCTGGAAGCACCTACAGTATGTATGGTACAATCGTCGAATCAGCTAGGTTGGAAAAGCCCTTCAAGACCATCAAGGCCAACCATTACCCCAGGACTGCCAGGTCCACCACTAAACCATGTCACTGAGGGCCTCATCTACACGGTTTGTGAACACTTGGAAATTCCATTCATGCCCTCATTTGGGAGAACAGTGCAGTAAATTAAAAAATAAGCTTTTTTTTTTTTTTAGCATTATTTCTGTGTTTTTGGAACATGATCTAATGCAAAATAGTGAAATTGCTACCTGATCTACATCACTGCTGCCTCACACGCTTGTCACTTTAGAGTAACTCTTGATGTGTATCAGATTTGTTCAGTACAGTGCTAGATTTAATTCTTACTTCAGAATTCTCAGTAGGATTTTCAGTTGTGTGAGGAATGCAGATCTACAGACTCCTTTAAAGCATTCTAATTATTTTTTAATGGAAGTATCAAAAAGGATTGATTTGCATGTGGAAGACAGACCATTTTTTGCTGTTGTCATACTTCTGTAAATTGTTTTCTTGCCTTTGAAGTAAATGTAAGGGCAAACCAACCTTTACAACCCCATTTGATTTTAAAAGTGACAGACACAATCCCACTGAAATGAAAACAATTTAATAAAATTGCATTGACATTATTTCCATTTTGCTGGATCTGGGGCAAACTCTTTCATTTCTGTTTCTGACTTTCCTAGGTGCTTCACTTGCTTAAATCCCACTTTCCCAATCCAAGGCTATTGGGTAAAACACAAAGTACTGCCTTTATGAATGTGGATGATATTGAAAAACTGTTTAGGAACTTGTGAAAGTGGATTGTATCCATATGCAATAGTACTTTATGTGCTTGTTGGCATACAAACCTGTATTTCCATGTGCGTTTGAAAACTGGAGAACAAAACAAGAAAACAAAAACGTTTCAATTCTTGATACAATTTCCTCTTAAAGCTGGAAGTCTTACTCTGTTGTTCTCAGAAACAGCTGGTATTTCAGTATGAGTATAAAAGCACATGTCAATGAAAATGCTTCTAAAATAACTACTTCGGCCAACAATCTGTTTAAGAGAACACTGTAATGTTGCCTGAGCTGTTCTTCTAGCTGTTCATCAGATTTGGATTTTCGAAACTGTGTATTGAGTCAATAATAAGTGGCAATAGAAGAAACATTTTCATTGCTTTCGCAAACAGTACTGCTTATACTTTACAATATACTGGGAGGGATTTTGTTACTTCTGCTAAAATACAAAGTTCTAGGCAGTCAGAAAGCCTGAGTCTCCATCTGGACCACACTGAATAATGATTCCCCATATAACCTACCGGTTTAATCGCACTAACAGAGGCTGGGTGAAATATTTCTAAATCAGAAAACCGGTAAGTCAACACAACAAAAACATGCAAAAATTTAAAAGGCCATTGTTACGATTCTTGGCTATAATTGATGTTAATACCCTCTTTTACAAGAAGGCTAACTTTGTATTGAAATTGTTGCAGCCTTCTTTTCCCACAAGGTAGCAGCATTAGAATTATGAATGAGCAAGAGGCTTGTGAGCCTATCTCACCAAAATTCAGAAAGCCTGCCTGGTATATTAACTTTTTAGTCTTCAGGAATCTGCATCTCAAAATTGGAGGAAAAGCTTCTAAAACACCAGGACTGGGTGCGAACAGCAATTAAAATAATAACATCTACATTTACATTTTACTTTAACAGACCTGTCACCTGCTGAAAAAGCACACTGGGGGACGTGAAACAGTCTGCAATGCTAAAATGCTGTGTGTATAAATATACTTGTGGGGGTGTGTACGGGTGTGTGCCCCCCTGAATACCCCTGTACCAAGTATTTTGCTGTATAAAATAACAAGGCAGTAGAAATCCTGCCTTGTTATTTTATACAGCAAAAATCCTGTAACTGATCAGGAGTTTCTTCTTGCTTCCCCTTACTCTCCTGGTTTCACCAGCTTTCCACATGCTTTTTTGCTGCATTTATCGATTGTCATTGTCCAAAAATCACCCTGCAGTGAAGTACGAATCCCTTTGTCAATGCACAGTAACTGCCAGGAGGAGGTGACCTCCTGCCCTGTCCTATCTGAATAATTGTGTAACCTACATCAAAACCTCATAGTGTAAATATGTGTGTATAGAGTAATGGTTGGATTGGGTTAGGTGTGCATTTCACAGGCAAATCTCCCAATCGTCCCAGCTTGGCAAGCTTTGCTTCACCCCATGGGCCAGGCTTGGGGCACGAGTTGCACTTTGGGAAGATCCATTGCAGAGGTACACTCAAGGCACTGCAGCCACACAAAGGCACACAGATTGTGGCAGATGGCAGATCAGTCAAACTTAACACAGGGCACAGCACGGATGTCATGGCTGCAGCACCAGTGGTTTTGCCTACAGATGCATGCTTCTTGGTACCCACAGCTTGCTAACGTACGCATAGCCTTAGTGGTCTAGATGGAAAATTAAAATCAGAAGGGAAATTTTCTATACGCTCACAAGCGCTAGTACAGAACAGGGGCAGAAATGATTGAAGAACACACCATGTCACCCAGACAAAAGTATTCTTTAATGTGAAATTGGAGGCATCTTAGGGCCATGTATTAGACTACACTTACTGGAGGGACCAATCTATGGAGCTCAGAAAGGAGCACTCTGCCATTTGCAGATGGAAATGGTGAAACTCTTTAAAAGACTTCTATATGCTCTGAAATAGCATATTGATAGGGAAACTGAAAAAAAAATATATAATAAATCATTAAATAGAAAATACATTGGGTGATGTGGAATGCATGTGTACACACACAGATTTATAAAAGGTTTGACTTTTTAAGTTTAGACTCCCAAGGAATATACACATACATATGTAAAATATACAAAAGCTGCATTTATTAACACACTCTTCTGTTTTTTTTCTGACTATCAATATATTTTTTCCCCTTTGGAGTGTACCCAGGCACTCTCAGGACCAATTCTGTTTGTGAAGGAATCAGAGAGAGCTCTGGGATTATGTCTAACGCAGCCTTGAGTTGTTAACACAACATACACAAACTCTTTTCGGCTGCCAACTCTCATCTCTTACATCAAGGAAATTGACTCGTATACCAAGGCCTAAAAAATTAACATAGCTTGTATAAATATATCTTGATAATGTCCTTGAGCTTTCTGGTGAGAAGACAAACCCTAAGAAGTAGGAACAGCATGTGCATGATTTTTTTATTTTTGATTTCTAAATGCCATGTCAGCACTGACCATTTGTACTTCAGCTGAAATTGCAGCACAGGATCCTATCAATCAATGCAATAAATAAATAAACAGATGATTGTGTGTGCAGTGGAACTAATGAAGTCAGCTTTCCTATCAGTTTATATCTTGTAGTTCAATTCCCTCTCATCCAATAAAATGTAAGCTCTGGTTTAGCTTTCCCTGTCCTGCAAAATGCTTTTCTCCTGTGTGGATTCTCAGCTGTGAAACAAGGGGTAGCAACATTCCCCGTAGTGGATGCCCTAATTCAGGGCTTTCTCCTTTGAAATATCAACTAATTCAAAGAAACTTGACAGAAGTTAGTTTCTCTGTGGAGTTTGACTGTAGGCCAAATATTGAAAAATATTGGAGAAGATGCAGAAGTACAGTTACACTTGCACTACACAGACATAAGGACAGTGGCAGTTCCAATAACATCTCCTCTGGGAACTATGCTGAGCAGTATATCTTCATTCGAAGAAAATAGAAAAGATAAGTACGGCATTACCCATCTCCTTGTAACTCCAATTTATTTAAGGGCACTGGATGATTGTTCAGGGCAAGAGCAGCAGAGAATATTGGTAAGTTTGACAGTGAATGCTTCCTGTCCCTTTCAGGTAAAGTATAATTTTGTTTAATTTTATAGCAAACGATTCAGGATAATTCAGTACAGCTTTACAGAAAAGTAGACTTTCTGTCAGGTGGTTGCAAGTCTGGTCAAAGGTATTTAAGCTTTCACAATATCTGGTGATTTATTAACAAGATTTGATTTTACAGTCACGACTGCTGAAGTAATAAGCATGAAGTGTTACTAACACATTTAAAGTTTCTGTATTCATTCCAAGCAGTAGATTAATCTCTAGGGGTGGAAGGGGAGGAGGGGGAAGGGGCAATTTAGAAAGAGCAGCATATTAGAAAAGAAAATTTACAGCTAAAGAATTTTGTGTCAGTTGTGAAATAAGAATGCCTTCCATACAGAAATGAAAACACCAGTAAATTAAGCTATTTGGCTGGAAAGAGCACTCATCAGTTACTTACAGTGTAAAGGTTCTCTCATCCATTGAACACAACTGCTCAATAACTTTTCTAATATGACACATAAAGTTCAGAAGTCCAAGTTCAAAATTCCCAAAAGACCAGTTAAATGACATGGCCTGGTTTCACACAAGTAGTACTGTAAGAAGGCTGGTACCTTCAGGTGTGCCAGTGTTGCAGCTCTGCTGTGCTGAGCTCACCCCTGAACATCTGCCTGTGGCCAGGGGTGGAGAGAGGCAGGATTTTCACAGGGTCTTGCCACCCTGGAGCTGCTGACCTTCACAAAACTTGTCAGAACTTTGGTACCTTGACATTTTTCTTCTGTTAAAATTGGATAGAATTAAGCTACAGGTTCAGGAACTACTGGGTGGAGAAAGTGTTGTGATATTGCCTGACAGAAGGACAGCATATGGCCAGACTGGGGATGTAAGCTTTGTCTTCTTGGGAAGTAAGGCTAAAAATACACTAAGAATACTGAAAATACACAGGGCTAACCATTGTATAACAGGTGGTGGTCTGACTTACAGTGTTGTTTAGGACTTCAGGTTCAAAGTCTCTTTTGAACTAAGAAAGCATCCACATGCAGAAAAGCAGCACTTTTCTAAAAACAGTTCCTTGCAGTTTTTTAGAACATATGTCAAATGTAGGCCAACTTAATTGTGTCAAATCTAGGTAAATTCATGTTTAGTTCCCCAGCTTGGAAAGCTGCTGTGTTCTGGCCAGTTTCTACGTGCATATAACAACTTCTGTACTTCCGCACTGCTCTGCGTAAAATGGCCACAGGTGAAAAGCAAGTAAGGTGTTTGGGATGAGACAGGTGACGTGATTTCCACAGTTGCTATGCAACCAGGCAGCTGTGATGCAGTTCTGCTGGGCCATTATTCTTGAAAACAGGCCCACTTGTCTAAGGCCTGGAGCCTGAGACAGCCACTTTGGAGTATCTTGGAAAAAACTCACTTAGGTTTTTACAATCTGTCATCTTTTGTTTCAGCTTTGTTCTGTGTCTGCCCTCTGATTAATTCTTTTTGAAAAATCCTTTCCTGTTGTAATCGGCTTATAGAAAGATTTTAACAAACAGTACTGAAAAGAGAAAATAAAAATGAAGGTCTTCTAACAAATTGTTACTGTTCCTGAACATCTGAAATACCATCAGCATGGAGATTCATGTAGTCCTGTTCCATTTTCAAGCATCGATGGATTAAGTAACTTCAAACAATTACTTATAATAAAATTTGCTGTCTAAAATAATTAGTAAAGTTCCCATAAATTTGAAGAGATTTCCATTTTCAATTAAAAACTTCAAATTACAAACATATGAACATGTTGTCTTTTTTTTTTTTTTTTTGTAACTAGGAAAACTGTAGAATACTGAAACAGTATTAATTTTTCCATCTTAACAAATCTCTGCCTTTCTGTCAGGTTGTGGTTTGGGCTCATGTAAGGCTAGTTTCATGCTTAGGTTCTTAATGGAGAATTAGTTAGCAGATTTAGTCATTTTAAGTCTGTTTGAAGATAAACATTAGACTGATTTACATTTGCTAATCTGCAGTAAGATTGAAAATTATTGAGTTCTTGGTACCTGTTTAAAGTACTTTATAATTTTTTTTTTAACAGCACTTTGTTCCCTTTGTTAAGGTAATCAGTAGAGTTTTTTAAGAGCTACGTTGTATTTGTTTACGAGTGATACGGCTGAGGAAAATTACAACTGTTTCTTTCATTGCACAGATACAGTGTTTTCTGTGATGGTTTCCCTGAGATCTCACACAGAAGAACAGGAGTTTTAATGCTTCTAAATTCTGGCAGGATGTTGTGCATCCTGATGCCCTTCCAGAAGACTTCAGGAAGATGAATGGACACGGGGGGTTGTCTGTGATGATCCTTCTTCCGCTCGAGGCTAGAAATGGGAGGCACTGGAGGCAGATCCAGAAAGAAAGACTGTCCTAAAAGAGAAGGAAGCTCTTGTGAGCATTACTGACACAAGTGATGTTCCTGATGAGATGCAGGACCAATAATTCTCTGCACCTTGTTTAACCCAAGTTCCTCCATGGTTTTGGACAATCTATAATGCACTTTGGTGAAATCAGCTTTGGGCCCTTAGATGGATAAAGCTGCAATGAACCTTTTGAGACTGCCGTTCTTCCTGGCAATGGCCAGAGATTCTCGATAATTTTGCAGTTTCAGTTCTTTAATGCTGTGGAAATACTGTTTCTCTAGAGCTTAGAAATAGCAAAGCTTAAATCAGTGAAACAAGTGCCGACGGACTGAAGACACAGGAGCAGGAACGCCTACACCTGAGCGGAGTGCCCGAGCCATGTCTGGAGCACCGCCTGGCGGGATTCCCGGAGCTGCGACCCGCCCCGGCTCACAGCCCGCAGACCCGCCCACTGTGGGGCGAGGAGGGCCCGCTCGGCTCAGTGCCTCCTCAGCCTGTTCGCCCGGCCGCCGCCGCGGCCCGCCCCCCTCGATCCCGGGTATCACCGCCCCCTGTGCCGCGGCGGGAGAGCTGCGGGGCCGAGAGGGTGCCAAGCGTCGGCTGTACTCGCTCCCGGACCTGCCCGCTGGTACGTAACGGGGCGGCGCTGGGCCCGGAGCCGGCGCTGCCGCCGACCGCGACCCGCGCCGGGGCGGGCGGTCCCCTCGGGGAGGTGACCCTTCGGCTCTGTGGGGCTGGGGCGGCGGCGGGACGCCCCTCGGAAGGGCGGTGAGGGCCCTGGCAGCCCTACGGCCTGGCAGCCGGGCTTCCGCCGCCGTGCAGCTGCGGGAAATCCGGTCCTAAGAGTTTCTGACGTTAAAACGACAAAACCCCGAGATGCGGGGAAGGTTCAAAGTGAAGGTTGCGGTCCTCCGCACGTGTCGGTGCAGGGGAGTTTGCCCCTCGCACCCCCGGACTCCCTAAACCCCTAGCCGAGCCCGGTTTGCTGTGGCAGCACATTGCACCTTCTACTGCGGAATCTGCTGGAGTTGTAGTGCAACTTTGTGTCTTGCAGTGCGCGCCAGTTTCTCTAGCCTTACACTTTGGTGATGGGTCGAGTAGGAAGAACGTCTTTAACTCCGACTGTTGTTGTCTCACAATTTTAGGAGAGTGCAGAAATGTCTCGCTTCGAAAATAAAGGATTAATACTGGGCATAATGGCAGGGACTGCTGGCGTAAGCCTGATGGTGATTTGGTACCGTAAGATCCGAAAACCTGGTGCAGCTGTGCGTATGCCTGCTCTCCTAAATGCAAGTAACAGGCTCAATTCTGTAAGCTTGCAAAATGAAGCTCCAAATGAGCAAGGAGCAGTAATGGTTTTATATGGAAGGCAACTGCAGATACTAGAAAAATTGAATGACTTGCTAGTGAGCGTGGACGAACTGAAGAGAGAGGTAAAATTTCTGAAAGAAGCTATTCCAAAGCTTGAAGAGCTTGTTCGCAAGGAGCTTCAAGGGAAGGGAGATGTTCAGAGGGTAAGCCCATCGCACAGAGCAACGAAGAGGAGAAAAGCTGAGACAGCTTCTGGTGCAGCAGAAACTACCAGCTCTGAGGAGGCGGAAAGTGAAGGAGGGTGAGTCAATAATATTTTGTACATACTACAGTACATGTGCAGTGCAAATTGCATCATTACCTGTGTGAAACTTTGTGTTGTAAATAGGAGTCCTTTGAAAGTTTTACTAATATCTTCTGTCATTTTTTGTTTTGGTTCTCTGTATAGAGAGATAGAAGTTCAGATTAGTAATTTTTAGATCAGAAAAAACTGTGGGTGGCCACCTCTGAATCTGCACTGTGGTTGAAGCTGGCTTAATGCCAGGCCTAATACAGTTTTTTAAGGGGGCAGTATTGCTACATAGGTCTGTAATGAAGGCAAAGTTCAGAATAGTGGTGTAATTTTAAAAGTGATTCTAGTAGTAAAATAGTCTTGTCTCTGATGGTGTGTGTTCGCATTGTACAAACACTCATGTGCTTTTTGCAGTAATTGTCTTCTGTGGGCCTTACAGATGAGTTATGACAGTGTTCTGCCTGAAATTATTATATGCTGTGAAAGCTATGTCCAAATGCAACATGTGTATAAAGGACAGAATGTTTATGTATTTGCTGTTGAATTACACTTTCTGGTAGCTTAAAGAAGACTTCATGAGGTATTTAAAGTACTGATTCAATAAAGTGGGAAATTCCTAGTTTTGGTTGCATCTTGTGTCCTGATGTGAGTTGAGGAGCATGCTGAAGGATCAGATGTACTTGGAGTCCAGGATGAGGACTATATTTCTGTCTTTCCATTTGCTACCTAATATACAAGTAATGTAAAAATGGTGATGACATTACTGTCCTGTAATTGCAACTTTGTTTTGGTATAATCAGAGTAGATACTTACATGCAATTTAATAAGGGTGTGTTTATAGCAGCTTAGTTTTTTGAACCATCTCCTCAGTGTATTAACATGTCTGTGTAGGCAGCATTATGTCTGTGAATTGCCCATCTTAAGCCGCTTTTTTCATTAAAGATACTTTAATTAACTGTAATATTCTGAAGTTAGTAACATGCTCCATATAATTAATGGAATTTTATTATTTAAGAGGTTCTCCAAATTTATTTTCAGTTCCTGTGGGCAGAACTTCTTGTGTTACATCCCAGCCCACATGCTTCGCAAGTCTTATATTTTGATAGCATATTTTGAGACCTGTCAGTTCTATTACGAAATAGTTCTTTATTTTAAGCATAGAGTATTGGCAGGAGAATTAAAAGGCATTCCTTCTTCATCTGGTGTAGAAACATTTCCTGTTCTGTTTTCTCAGATTGTTTTATCCACTGGTTGGTTTGCAGAGGCCTTTATGTTATACATAAGAGATTTGGAGATGTAGGTAAGGGCCAGTTTATGAATAATCACACTCATTGACTCAATATAGGGTCTATTCCACACCTAGCAGGTGAGCAGATCCTGTCTTCTGGTCAGGAGAGATGCTTTGCTGTTTGGGAACTAGCCAAGGGAACTTGTCTGTTCAGGTTTTTCTGTGTGACGAAGAAGCTGATGGGATGATCCAATATAAGTGATTATAGTGTGCAAGGCCTCCACTGACAAGTATTTGTGTACAGTCAGAGGAAAGGAAGATAATTCAAGGTTATAGATAGTGTTAGTCATTTGAGTATGTGCTTTTTCCAATGCTGGTTTTTAACCCCTTTTGAAAACAGGTGTTTTTCGTACTAACACCTTGTACTTGATGTGCTTATTTTGCGTATCTTCTTGAAATATAATCTTATTTCATTTAAGTAATTTTGTGGTGTTTTTTTTGGGGGGGGTTGGTTTTGTTTTAATTTTTCCTAGCAAATAGAAATAGGTTGCTGATCCCAGCGTATGTACAGTTGCAATATATACAGCTTTTTCTGAGGTCTTCTGTAACTTTAATGACAGTGGTACAAGTTCTGTGAGAGTTTGCTGTGAGAGGCAATAACAGCACTGTTTTTTTCCAGATAACGTGCACCACCACTTCATGTGCTGTAGGCATTACATCATGTGTATTGTTTTACAATGTCCTGTGGTGTGTTCCACACACAATAGTGCTTTCAGTTGTCTGTGCACAACACAATTAATTTTTGCTTGTGTTAAGCACTTTTGGTTTTAACTGACAAGTGGGTACATGCTGCGAATTGACAAAGTGATCTTTAGAGTTGTGTGGACCTGTGCTGCATGATTACGTTGGTTTTGAATTTGTGTATTCTTTCAGAAAAGCTTTTAATGCTACGTGTTGTTCCCCCCTCCCCAAGTCTGGTTTGAAAGCCTTTTCGTCAAAGGCTACTTATCATTGCTGATGGATACACACTCTGCTGGCTCATACAGTGCAAATTTGGTCCAGATCAGTCCGAGACATATAATCATCTTTCTACTGAATTAGCAGGAGTGGATGAGATGGTGTTTGTGTAAACTTTTGTAAAATTGTCAGGGAAACAACAGATGGTATTTGATCTGTCTAAAAGCTGAAGTGTTGTGAACGGATGATACCTGGCTAGGCCCAGTGTCTGCCAATTTACAGGCAGTGTAACCTGGTTTTTGAACCAGCAGAGCAAATTTATACCATGTAGCTCTAGGGTTTTTTAGTGGAGTACTAAGTGCCTGGATTTGCCTAACCCCTTAACCACAAAGTGGAGAGTCTCTAGCACAGTTTCCATTTGTTCTTTGAACTTCGACCAGTCCTTTGTGATCCATCAGAGTGTTCATGGTTGGTCATTACTCCTCACATTCTCACCACTGTTTTTCTCTTTTAAATAAAATCTATTTTTTATAAAGGTGAAAGCAAGTTTGCACTGACTACACATTTTTTAGGCTCTTTCATTTTCTCAAGTATTGGCAATGTGTTTATCAAATGCAAATACTTACTTTTCTATTTATCATCAGCTAAAACCTCTTGCAGGAAAATGCCAGGTAAAATTGCAGACGTCAGCGTTATATGAGAGATTTGTAAACCAAGCGGTAATGACTCTCCTTGTTTTCTGTGAATTTCTCTTTGGATTACTGTCATCAGCCCCTTAGACTTTCGGAGTTTTTAAACTTCATTAAAAAGAATCCCCACTTCTGTTTGTGTTAGCCCTGGGTTTTATTTATTTATTTATTTTTAATGTAGAATTGTTTTTCATAACATGCTTTTCTAGAATCAGAAGTAGTATAAGCCTGCTAGCTGTTTCGTTGAAGTCAATCATCAAGCTCGTCCTATTGTAGTTTTATATTAAAATATCTGTTATCCTGTTATTTCACTCTTATTTTGCCCTTAAGTAGCTAGAGGGACTTCCTACCTACTAATAAAACCAACTTCAGTTCAAGTTAGTAAAGTGCAGCTTACCGAAGTTGTTAGGACAAATCCTAGCTGTTTGTTTTTTAAAAGTCTGTATTGCATTCTTAACATGTTGTTTTCATGCTTAGAACACTTCAGCTATGATAAGGATCAAACAGAGAGCTAGTAAGAAAACGAATGTCATCAGATACAAAACAGGAATACATTCTTTATGCCTAATTTGCCAAAATGGTTGAAGAGATATTTAATGTTTTATACGTAATTAAATTACCTTAATGTCACTTTACTTCCATAACCCATGAGCAATGTAGGAGTTTGCCTGGGGTGTGTGATGCGTGACTAGTGAGGTAGGAACTCCTCACAAGTCAGTCCTGAAGCTCGTGGCTGATATCTTGGTGCTTTTCCTGTGGGAAATGCTGGGAGGCAGCAATGTCAGCTCTGGAGCCAAAGAAGAGACAAGGAAGAGAGGACCCCCCGAAGGCACTATAGAGTGATTTTTCTGAGGAGAGAAAGGCAAAGTCTAAAGGAATGCTGATGCATCCCAGGGGTAACTAGGCATGCTGTATCTTGAGCACTAGCAATTGTTTGTGCTCCCTTGGATGTTTTGATGTCTGGATATTCACTGCAAACCGAACTTGGAGAAGATTTTAATAATTTTCTTCCCTTTGTTTGAGAATGACTTTCTTTCTTGGTTGAGTAAAAACTTCTGCCCCTTAGTGTAACTCATCCGTGTCAGCAGGCACAAAGGTTGTATGGTTTGTGTGAGACCCCAGGAATAACTGGCATTGCCTTAAAATGAAAAAAATTATTCACTGTTGTGTATTCACTACCCACAGATTGCTTTATAGGTATTGTTTTGCGTTCTTTAAAGCACACACTCAATAAGTAAATTGAAAATTATGGCATTCTCATTAAGGCTTAAGATGATGTGCTCCACATTAAAATTGTTTGAGGATTCATAAAGCAGGTGGAGACAAGGTAGGACAGAACTTTCCAGGATGGTGGAGGTCAGAGGAAGTGGGAAAGAGATGACCTGTCCTCTCTGCTGTTTCTCATTACAGACGTGGCCTGAAGATCATGTTTCTGTAGGAGAGGTGGAATAAGGAAAGGTTTAATGCTGTAAGGCCTGGTCTTAAAAGATTATTCTTCCATGGTATTTTATCACTAGCTCCTCTTAAATTCTATCATCAGTTAGGTAGTGGCCTACTTAATACTTTTTCTGTTTGAGTGTCTCGGTGAATATTCTCATATAGCTTATGTGATGTCATGAATTAAAGTGTTAGGCCGTGACAGTTTGCTGATGAAACTCTCTGCTGGGCTTGTTTGGAGTGAAAGGACTTGGCTGTCAGCCCAGTATATATATTGGCCTTTATATTTTTGCTGGGAGAGTAACGTTTTCTGAAAAACAGTTTTGTCTGCTTTCTAACATTGGAACAGTAATGATAGTAGAAATTTTCAGCAGATGATTATGCAGCAAAGGTAAAGATAACAACATCAACAGTTGACTTCCAAACACTGATTCCTTACTTTCATATCTACCTGCGTAGGTAGCATTTGTTGATGCAGTGCCCAAAGTCCTGTAACTAAAGGAGTGTTTCAGTAATTAAAGGAGATGCAGTGGGGAATTTGAAATTGCCTTTGCTGCTTAGTTATTGCTGGTTTATATTATGTAATGCCCTTATTTTAGGTCAGTAATTGCAGAGGTTGGGGGGGTGGAGCATCCAAACCCTGCGAGGAAAGGTGCTTTCAAAACATTTCACATCATAGGATTATGTATTGGAGCTAAAAGACTGCTTCTTCCCACCGAATCCCTTTTGGTGACCCTAACTTCTGGTCAAGTTAGTGCTCTGAGAAATGCAGCCTACCTATGGTGTTGCTCTGCACCCACTTCAAAATAATTATGGAAGAACAAGGTGCTGTGTTTTTAATGATGCTTCAGAAAACCAAAATAAATGTTTGGCGATTTACAAATAAAGAATCTGCAGGATAGGATGTGTTAGCAACTTCAGCATCATCAAGATTATATAAAGCCTGTGGGAATCTCTGAAGTTTCCCCTCTCTCCTCTGCTCCATGTTTTTCAGTTTGAACACATATGTATGATTTACATATGTATTGTTTTATCCAAATGTATTTTTGACTCCTTTCCCATACTGCTGGGTTAATTTTGCAGCAAATCTGTCATGCCACCTCTGGCACTTCTATGGCTTGATGAGCTCTTCATTTACAGGCTGTAAGTGTATCTGCTTGTGTTTTAGTTCTGGTCATTTTCAAATAGAATGTATTAAAACCAGAATATTTAAAAGCCATATGAATATTAACTCCATTTATATTACAGGCATTCTGAACTGGTTATTTTTCTGGGAAAGAAAAAAACCAAACCATTTTATATATTTTGACTGTCATGGCTTGCTTCAATTACTCAATTGCTTCATGTGAATAGTTCATGTTTTTTCTGCTCATAGCTATCATTTTAAAATTCTCTGAACTTAGCAGCTAATACTTGATTATTTCTCATCAGAGCAGTATTTTCGAAAGAGGAAATGGATAAGTTTAGACTTTTCTGTTCATTTTTAGTGCACAAGCAAAAAGCTACTTTTAAAAAATAATGCCTTTCAGCTGCTTCTATATGAAATTAGAGGACCCTAATGTATTCTCAGCACTTCGGACAGTAAGGCCACCTGCTTATCTCTGCATGGTATTTATGGCTTTTGTAAATATTTCTTTGTCCTTGACTGCCTTGTGCTGAGTAATTGTGCACTAAGCATAATGAATTAGTATAAGCTCTTTCACAGTTTCAGATATTCTGACCTTCCGAATGTTCAAAAGAAATACAGGAAGAGAGATCAGTGATGTTACTTTTTCTATTTAGATCTTAAAAGTGTGTAACAAAACATTGTGTAAGTAATTCTTATAGCACTTATGGTTTTGTTTGGAGCAAGCTCATTCCTATTTCAAGAAATAGGGAAATTGAGGTTGAGTTCAAGAGGCCTATTCAGGGTTACAGGTCATGTCTTAATACACATTAATGATTTAAAGCATTCTGCGTTTGAAACTCAAGGATACATGTGTTTCTAATATGTAGCTGTATTTTTTTTAATTCATTATTCGGCAGCACGACAGTGTTAACTTGCCTGTTAAATTTGGAATATGATTGTGCTGTCCTTTTGAAGGTAATGGTTTAGTAATAATACTAATGAGCTTGATACCATTAATAAGAACACCTTTAAGATCGGCCAACTGGAAGAAATTGTGCTCTGAAATTTTTGTATTTGAATTGAAAAATGCTTTACGGATGTTTTAGAAAAGATGGTGATTTTCTGTGATTTTAGTTATCTTACAGCTCATACTGATACTGAAGGAGACTCTGAGGAAGAAAAGGGATGTAAGAAATCACCTGATGCCATTACGAAATCAGAAGACGAAGAGTTGTTTAATTTTTTACAGCAGGTGGACAATTTGCACAAGGGTTCAGAGAATGACAAAAAGGAGGGCTTCAGACTGCTGCTTGAGAAAGATGACAAGGTATTAATGGGTAAACTTAATATTACCTTGCTGTTGACTTATGCTTTGTACTGCTTTTGAGAACTTCCTTAATACAAGCATTAAAATGAACACAGGAATGGAAGATGAAATGTCATGATTTTTCTTAAAATGCAGTAAAAAAGAAATATTTCAAGGTGGTGTAAATATTCATGTTGGGTGGGCAGAGAATTTTTGTTGGTTTATATCCCATCTGGGTGCAATAATTTTGAGGCTTTTTTTTTTTTTGCGTATGTGTTCTTGGATGTGACAAAGTAATGATATTTATTTCAGCTGGTTTTAAAAGGGTCTGTGTGAGAGAGTCCTGTGGAATTAAGTACTAACCTGACCTGATGTTCTCAACAAATCAGACTGTGGGCCTGTAGTCTGCTTATACCTTAACATTTACTTCATGTAAACTTTTCCCTTGACTGTATTGTGCTCATAGGTAACTCCAGATAAAATTTCAAAGTGGCTTGATATTCAGTGCTTAATTCAGTGTATCAGTTTCTTCTGATTTGGTAAACATTAGTTCTGATTGTATTTTCATTTACACATTGAAATACCCAGGAAGGTAGATGAAATGCTAATTATGAGTGAGTGTGGTGCTTATGTCACCCCTAAACAAAATACACGTCACATCATTCAGGAATGGGGTGTGCTTTACTGGATTACCTTTTTATTTTTATATTAAAATCAATTTGACTTGTGAAGTAAAACCTCTTCAGACAGTCCAGGGTATTTCCAAAAGCTGTGTTTTGGTTGTGAATGATTGGTCAAGTGGTTCTTGCATAAATTATAAATAATATAGAAGGATACAAAATAACCAGGTATTTATGCCATGTTCTGATAACCTGCTTTAAGCATTATGAAAGGAAACTTTAAATTCTGATCAATTTAGCTACCTAGGTGTCCTCTACTTTCAGTATGAAAACTGTGTGGACTTTCTTTGGAGACTTGCACGTGCTTATGGAGATCTGTTTGAGATGACTACTGATGCTAATGAGAAGAGGAAATATGTTGCTGAGGGTAAGCAGAGGAAAAATATATATCTAGAATGCCATCTGAATGTAGTGAAAGATGTTTGAACTTCAGTTACATTTTCCAATCCAAGACATTTCCAGTCTAATAAATGGGAGCACTTTGTACCATAATAATGTTTTTGGGTAATCAACTGCCACAGTATACAACTTCAGTCCATTGGAGAGATCCAAAATCAGTGAAGGAGAAGTATTGTAGGTCCTAATCACATACTGTTGACTCTGGATGATGCCTTAAAATCCTATATTGTGTTGAGAATCAGATGGATACAGAATGTGGAAAAAAAGACAGATGCTGTCAGCGTAATTTCTTAATTGCATCTTTGGGAGAGCAAGAGAAATAAATTCCACGGCAAAGTCAGGGTTTGTTTTCCTGCTTTCTTGTGGTGAAGGAGCACTCCTACATATCAGCAGCCTTTTCTTGTGGTGATAATACTTTGTGAATCTGGAAAAACTGTTGACCAGAAGCAGAAGTCATGGGTGACAGTTGATGCTGCTGCCAGGTGTCTCTCCCTGCGTGTCCTGCTTGACAGCTTAACCTCAACAAGGTCCTGATTTTCTTCTTTGCAGCACTTCGTTGCTTCTAGGAACATTGCTCTTTCTTTCGCTATCTGGATGCATATTAGCTACAGGAATAGTTTATATTTCCCTTTTTGTTTAGGGCCTTCTCTTTATTACAGTAAACCCTACATCTTTTCTACCTGTGTCACTTTCCTCCAGTCAACACACTGTTCTTAAAATAATCCCTTTTGCCTGTATCTGGGAATACTTCTCTGTCTCCTTTGTTTCTCCATTGCCTCTCCTTTTTTTTTTTTTTTTTTGTGCCAAATTCAGGTTTTCCAAGTGTATTCCAAGTTTTATTTCTTATTTTGTGACTCTTTTCCTGTTTTCTATTTTTTGTTCTATCAGCAGTGACAACATCACTGACAAAGCACTTTTGGCTGCCCTTTGTTAACCTCAAAGGCAGTGTCATGCCTTTGTGCTGTGATTATGTGTTCCATAGCCGACCTCAGCTTGTCCAAGGTCCTTGTCCCTGTAATTCTGTCACCTGAATACTCATGAAGACTTGCACTGTCTTAGGTATTCAGTTGATACTGGCTTTGCTTTAGTAAGTGTTTGGCTTATTTGTATGGAAATCGTGAAGTGCAGTGGGGATTATGACATGGGCTAAATTACAACAGTAAACTCTGTTGTTGTATCCTTTGCTTTTTACCAGCGACTACATGTAGCTTTAGCTGATGGAGGATAATGGCATGGCAAAAGACAGGGAGAGATAAAGAATGGTGGAATGAAATTGGGTCTTAGGTGTTGAGTAATCAGCCTAGTTTGGCTCTTTCTCATGAAGTGGTGGGTGGCAGCAGCCTTTTTCATCTCAGCTTTTGGAAGTGGTGCAGAGGGATTGAGACTGCGGGGGAGCTGGCAGTAGTTTTGTGGGTTTTTTCATTCCAGGGAGTTGGGGGCCTGTGTATGCTGTTCTTTGTTTTGGTGAAGTTAACTGGCAATACAGAAATGTCAGTGTGGTGTAATTGGTTGCAGCTGAGACTGCAAACAGCAAAGCATCTCATCTGAACTTCCTACCGGCAGCACGGGTTTGATCAAATCACCAACTGCCGTCTTTATTCAGTTAAAAGTGGAGCTAAATGGAAGCCTTTGTGCTGGAAAGGAACTGCAGCTAGTTCATTCCTGTACTCAAGGCAGGAAACAGCTTTGCTTGCTCTCCTGACAGGTGCTTTTTTAACCTGCTTTTAAGGGGTCTTCAGTCTTCTTACACACAACACTGCCTCCTTTGGCAGTCTAGTCCAATCTTGCCTCATTTAGCTGTGTCTAAATTGGATTTTAAGAGAACATACTAAAATTGCACCCATATATATGTATGTGCACATATATATGCACACATATTTACATACAGGTGTGTAAATGATGCAAGGCCAGGATGTTGCATTGTCCAGCTAAATGTTTACAAGAATGGGAAGCAATTTCTTCTTTGCAGCTAGAGTATATGAGGTTGCTTCATTACTGGGAGTTGCTAAACCACAGAAAAGTGCAATAAATCTTTTAATATATTCCATTTACAGGAAAGATTAAAGCTGAAAAGGCTGTTCAGCTGGATGACAGGAGTGCTGAGAGTCACCAGTGGTAAGTTTGAGAAAGTGTGCCTTTTACCAACTTGTACGTATATATCAGATCCAACAAAAAAATCCCAGCTGTCTTTGGCTCTAAACAGTGCTCACAGCAAGTTACATTTATCATACTGCACTTTGACATAAATTTCATATATGATTCACTAATAGTTCTCATAGTTTTATGGAATTCAGTTATCAGTTGAAGCTAAAAATTACATTGATGTATTTTGTGAAGCCTTTACTATGGCATATGAAAATTCAGTCACCGTACTTCAGTATGTACCATGAAATTAGAAGGGAGTATTTGCTTAAAACGATATAATATTGCTCAGAGAAGCCATAGTTTTTCATTTGCCTTTTCTTTCAACACTTTGCAAAATAATGACATTTGACCTCATATTTTGTCCTTTCTTTAGAGTAATCTAAATTCTAATTTACATTTTAAATTAAAAATAGACAACGAGGGCTATGGAAGTTTGAATTAACTTCTCAATTTTTGTTTTACCATATCATTTTTCTTCAAGCGTGGCAGTTGGATTAATTTTGTAGACCTTGCCAGGAATAACAAGCTCTTTGCAAATGTAAATATTGTTTTTTATTGAATCACCATTATCAGGTAAAAGATAATTCTGCTGAGTTCTAGTAGATAGTTCCTCTATTTTACTTTATTAATCAATTTTATTGAGCTCCTGATTTCTGATATTGCTAGTTTTCCCATTTTGATTTCCATGTCCTTCATTAATTTTGTCATTACACGTGTAGGGTAGGATTTCACTTAGTTTTTACATCTCTAAACCAAATCCTTTTATCCCAAGCTCATTTCACAATCTAAAAAGAAGTAGCCTTTTCTGGAGTGCAGTTCACCTGAGTCCATTTTGCCCATCTACATTAGGGTGAGACGAATATCTCCTGAGGTTCAGTTGACAACATCTCCATTGCCAGTAAAGGGAGCACATGTCAGCTATCTCAGATTTAGGTAGTTGATTACACACGGATGTTTTCATTTCGTTAAGTGACTCTCTGATTTGGTCTCTCTTTCCTAAACTTCACGAATGGCTGTTATTGTTCCACACTGTGTTCCTGTGAGCGTTGCCATATTTCTGATTCTTTTTTTATCCTTCTGTTTATAACAACTAGGGATCTAAACATCTGCTTTGTAGCAGTGACATGCTCGAAGTGGAGTGCTGTGGGAATCTTGGCTAAGCTTCACTGCTGCAGACAGATTTGCATTTGCTCTTTCCATGTCTTGGAAGTAATGGTGATGCCTGCCTGGAGGTGAAGTTTAGGCCCCATGTGGCTATAATCTGTCAGTTTAAGATAGGAGAATTTGATTTCGGCCTTCCCCAGCTGTTTGTTAATTCCTGTCCGCTGGAGGGTGCCCTCTGGCAGCAGAGCCAAAGAACAGTTTAATCTGAACTACAGAGTGTAAGGTGATTTGAACCCCATAGCTTGAACACTTCCTGAAAGCAGTTTACAGCCATTTCTGCTGTTTGCCTGACCACAGCCAAGGTCACTTCTTCAGGATAATGCTGGTGTACCCCTCTCAGCTAGAGCTATGTGTATAAACAACCACAAAAGCATATGCAAACACAAGTCCTGTCCCTCCTTTCCTTTCCAGCCCACGAGACTGACAAAATCTCCTAGCATAAATATTTCACTGGCAGAAACTGCAGTGATAAAACATTACATGTTGTTCAGGGAGATGTAGGTGGTCTGCTGGACTTCAGATGCAAGATCCTGTACTGGCAGGCACATCTAGCAAAGGAAGAATCATGAGTGTAAGGAGATGTGTTCCATAGGTTAGCTCAGGAAAGCCTGTTTGAGAGGTTACGGAGGAAAATCTCATTTTTTGTAAGCTACTGCTTTTTATATCGGGCAGTGGATTTCTGTGTGGTTTACAGTTTTCATCCTTTTTCTGGGATGAAAACTCTATCTGGGTTTACAAGTGAATACAAGGGTTTTATCACCACTAACTGGTGGCTTTCTAACTGTAGATGGACTCCACAGATTTGAATAGCTTGGTATAATATTTTTTCTGAATATTTTATCTGCATGTCTGTCTTTTCTAAAGTCTTTCTTACTTGATGCATAATTTCTCAAGTGTAATACCCCATGCTGTTTATGCTGCTCTGAGGCTGTGAATACTCGGCAGAATGGACTTCCATGATCCAGACATCTAGTATGTTTTTTGTCTAGCCCACCAACTGTTGTTCAATTTGTGGTCCCAGTAGATCCCTTTCTGCTATGCTGCTGCTTAACCAGATTGACTTGCTTTATAATTGTACATTTCTATTTTCTTCTTTGGTAGAGTACTTTACACACATTTCATTGGTTCCATGTTGATTGCAGGCTGTTTCTAACATTTACTGAGGTAATTTAGGTTTGTAAATACTTGCATCATCTCCCAGATGACAGTTTTATTTTAGAAGTGTTTTGTTCTTGGGAGAGATTATGAAATCATTTACTTCATTAATGTAATTACTAGAAGCTAGCAGACCCAGCGCAAAGCCTTGTGGAACACCTATAATGATGTTCAGATTCGCATGAACCTGGTTCTGCGGCCATCTCCATGGGTGTTTTCATCTAAACAATATTTCCGTGGTTAGATTTTGAAGCACATCAGGTGGGACAAAGCTGGAGGCCACATAAAGGTCAAGCTATACCCCATTTGTTGCATTTCCCTAATATTCCAGGCTTGTTCATATTGTCAGAAAAGAAAAATATTTTTGTTTGATACTGTTTGTTCACCACAAAGTTATGTTAACTCTTTTGTATGCTTCTGCGCTTAACAGAACGATTTACCTTGGAATGGTTAGGCTGGTTTGTCTGTAATCCCTCTCCTTTCCTTTTTTTGTAGATAGCAGTCATGTCTACCTTTTTCATTTCTGCTGAGATTTTCTGCATTAGCCATTTTGTACATCTTGATAGTCAGCTGTATGTCAGGTCTGGGTTGTTTGAGCCTGGCTAATGCAAATTTATCCCCCCCCTTTTTTTTTCCCCCTGATCTTTATTTTACATGTTAATCCCCATGAGCAGGAAAGAAGATTTCAGTGAATCTTCCCTGCAGAACCTGTGCTAAGCTGTGTACAAACAGAATTTTGCCAGACCTTGTAAGTAGACATTGCACAACATTTCTGTTTGTGAACAGCAAACAGTGCAATACAATTAAGGCATGAAGAAATAGTATGTGAAAATAATATGAAATACGTAGTGTACAAGGACAATAAGAGAAAAAACTTCAAAGTAAAACATAATATTTATACAGAAATACTAGGATCACGAGCAGGCAGTCACTTACAGAAGAATGAAATACCAATTTTACCTAAGATCAGAGATGAAGGGCAGTACCCAAGTGCAGATTGACACCTAAATGTAGTGTCTCCATTATTGTATGTGTGAGTGAGGGACTTGTCCTTCTCTTTCAGAGAAGGGAGAGTAGATAGGCAATATGTGCCATTTGAAGCGCCAGGATATTTGTATGGCATGGCAGATATCACACCGGACCTTTTGGGTTTTGTACCCCTTCCAGCCAGCCGCTGGAAGTAGTGGAAAGCCCTAGCTTATCTCCCATGGCAGTAGGCATCAGTATGCAGGCAGGGATCCTCTGAATTGAATAGGGTCTCCACTGACTGTAATAGGAGGTCAGATACATAGATGAGAAGCTCAGCATGAATGCAAGCTCAGTATGAAAGCAATCCTGTCTCAGACCAGCATCCTTCCTCTTCATCTCGCTGCTAATATAACATTTTCTTAAGCTGTATAAGGTAAATAATCTTAACCTAAAATAAACTCATCTGGTTTTTTGGACAGTTTTCTCATTTTTCATATAAGGTTATCTCATTGTCTGTCAGTTGCTGGTGTGGAAACTGGCTTTCTGGCTTTGACTTAGGAAAGCTTTGGTTGGTTTCTTTCTGACCTTCACTTTCTTAATTCTGAGGGATTTTGATATTTCCCAACAGCACAGCTGAGGTTTTAACTCATGTTTGGTATAGCTGCTATCTGTATTTTCCACTAATACATTACTTCTAATGTTCTCTTAAGCTGTTAAATTTATTATAGCTTGCTGAATGAGTGAGGATTAAATGATAGGACTATTCTTTTCCTGGTTCTGTTCCTTGCTCTCTACTTACAGTTAATCCTTGGGGGGTAGAGGCAATATAAAAAAAAAGAAATTGAATTCAGCCTTATTGGTTTCAGCTTTTGTCATGATTTGCTCATTGCTAATTGCTCTGTACTTTCATTTATGTTTCTTTTCCTTCTGCTTTATTTATATATAGAAGCAATAAGAAGAGGCTATGTCTCTTGAAAGTTGCAATTTAATTTGTATTTAGCATTTTTGATATATACACCTTTTAAATATGCCATCCAGTTCTGAGATAGATATTTATAGATATATAGATACATATTTAGCACCCATCCAATATCCATAGCTTAGCCATATGCTCTTATTTTCACTTTTAAGCTCAATTACTTTTGAATTTTTATGTCAATAGAGAACAGCTTACTGGAGCTGAATTGGTCTTTAAAACTATTTCCTGCCTTTCCTCTGCATCAGGAAGGGTCATTTGTTGCTATGCTTTTGAATATTGTCTCTTAATAATTCTTCTATAGAACATTTTAGAATGTGACCCTTTTTAATGGTTTTGTTTTCTTCATTATAAATGCACGTCATAAGTGTCAAGCAAGGACTTACGCTATAGACCTCTGAAAGTTTCTTTTGGAAGCTTATCCCTGCTGCTTGAAAGTTCTGTTTATCACACACCCTGGCTGAGATAACTGTTGCAGTAAAGCCTTGGTGTGGATGAGTTATACTTGCAAAAACATCTCTTTTCCAGAGCAGTGTTCTTCCTGCTTTATGAAACTGCTTTAAGCTGCCTGGGAAATAGGATGTATCTTTTGTCTTCACCAGGAGAATTTCATGGAATGGTCTCATGAGCTAACTCTTCCTAATATATGCCCAGTGTTCAGCTCTCTCACTTTACTCTTCATGTTTTCTTTGGTTAAGAACAAAAAAATTGCCATGTATCTTAGTAGATAGCTAATATTTTTTGTAAACCTGTATTATAAAATATATCAACACTAAAGCTGGTCAGTTTACTAATCTGAATACTGACAAGTAACCAGTATTCATCCTCAAACTGAATTTGTCAAAATGTATGCAGAAAGAACAGAGCAAAGTATCTTGAAGTAGGCAGTCTATTTTGGTAATAAACTTGTGCAGCTGTGAATAATTTTCATATCTGAATCCAGGTTTTTGAAGATGCACTCATACTTAATATATAGTTGCCAATGAGATCAAAAAACCTTCAGCTTTTTTGAATGGTGACCTCTCAAAAACTGAAGAAAATGGAAACCCTAGAGAGGAAAAACATAGCTGTAACGTTTTATTATTTCTATAGCCACTCCAAAGAGAGGCAGAATAGATATTTGAAGTGACTTGTTCCTTTGTTCAGCTGGTGTCAATTATTCAAGCTGTGAAGGAACTCGCATGCAAAACTTAGCGCCAGCCAGTTGCAAGTAGTCTTGTTTTTCCCAAGCCTCAGACAAAATTGTTCTGTGGGTCAGTGATTCCCAAACGATAGCTGTGAATCCTCACATCTTTATCATCCAAATTTTAATTGGAAGTGCGATGCAAATAATTCAGTGCTATAGTTGCTTCGGACGGCAACACTTTACAATTACAGAAAGCACAAAATGTGGAGCTATGTTCATAGTGCTTTTATTTAAAACTAAACAATCATATTTAAATTATTTTTACAGATTTGCAAAGAATAGGAAGGTTGCTAGATGTGGCTGGTGTTCATGACATTTACTTGAAAAGATCATTCTTTGCACTGAGCTTTCGTTTGTTTGCCAAAAGCAAATTTAGTGCTGCCATTAAGTTTGGGTTACTCTGTAGAATTTACCTGCTGATAGGATTCGTATAGAACTATAGAATGGTTTGGGTTGGAAGGGATCTTAAAGATTGCCCAGTTCTAACCCCTGCACCACAGGCAGGGACACCTTCCACTAGACCAGGTTGCTGAAAGCCCCATCCAACCTGGCCTTGAACAACAATAGCACGTGTCTTATTTAGATTGGAGTGGAATTATCAAGTGAAAACCTACGAATCTTAAGTGAAGACCCCCCCAAACCACAGCTGCTCCAAGGCTCTTCTCCATTGTATGTGAGTTATACAGTGCAGAAACAAGTTTCACACTCTGAGGGTTGTTTGTGCAAGCGAGTTACAGAGCTGACAAGTCTCTTACTGAGTGGGAACACTTTTCTAGAAGGGAATGGATTGGCTTCATTGAATAATTACCACTTACTTGGGTGTTTTGGCTGACCTGTATTAGTAAGCCAAAAAAGGGAGAAGGATATAATGAACTTAAAAAGGGGAAGTTTACATTGGATATAAGGGAGAAATTCTTTACTGTTAGGGTGGTGAGGCACTGGAATGGGTTGCCCAGGGAAGTTGTGACTGCTCCATCGCTGGCGGTGTTCAGGGCCAGGTTGGACAGAGCCTTGGGTGGCATGGTTTAGTGTGAGGTGTCCCTGCCCATGGCAGGGGGGTTGGAACTAGATGATCTTAAGGTCCTTTCCAAGCCTAACTATTCTATGATTCTGTGATAGAAATCATATTGGCTATTGTTGTAGAGATTTGTTATTCAATTCCAGGACTGATTCAAAATGTTGACCCTTACGTTCACATTGAATTTTGCGCTGAGCTTGTGCTTGGGCTAGAACTGATGCTTATGGAATCTTTGATTTGCTAGTATGACTTATACTTCTGAGTGGAATTGCTGTAATTGGTATACAAAAAATTAAAGAAGTGATAGTCCCAGGTAAAATATATTTCAGTGAGAAAGCCTAGAGCTTGCAAAGATACTGAGGGGCATGTCAGTTAACAGTGGAGTACCTAGCCAGTAGGTGTTTTATTTTACTTGAGAGATACAAAGTGTACAGAAGTGTAGAAATTGTGTTTCTACACAAAGAAAGTATTCAGTAATGTAGAAACTTTTAAATCATGTGTCTTGTGAACAAAAGGTTGTAAACTGACTCATAATAGGATAAAGAATTGCTCAGAAGATGGAAGTCTACTACTGTCTTGACCCAACTGGGATTAAGTTTGTCCTAGAATTCAACCAATGGAGTAATTTTAAGATTAAGAGATTACTACCCTGCATGATAAATTCAGGTTCTTAAATCCATATAACTTGGTTATTTTGCAGGCACAGAAAAAACATAGTTCTTATAGAAGACCAACTTTCCTATTAGGTGGCATGTACATGCAAAGGGATTTTACAAACTTCCCACAAAAAGTGAACATCATGTAATCTCAGTAATGGAATCGGAATACATAATTTGTCAGATTTGTAGAGTGCAATGGCATAAGAATAATTCTCTAGTGATACAAAACTGTTTAAGATTGTAGATTATGTTGTAGGATATTATCATTCTACAGACAACTTTTAAATCCAGTTTTCTAACTAAATACTTGTAACCTTCTGCTCTTATTGTCCCTTATTTAGACTTAGAAGAGACAGACAATTTACAAGCCACAAGCTTTTGTTTCTACCATATAGTCTTATTTTTCAGGAGTTGATACCTTGTGCAGAAATACTTTCAATCAAAACTTTATGTAACAAAGTTTCAGGTTAGTAGTTATTTGCCCTATATTTGATTCCTGGGAAGACCAAAAAAGTTTAGAGCAAAGTGTTGTTAATTGTGCTTGATCTTAATAAGCTTTAAATTACTTACAAGAGTAATGTAAAATTTTGAATGCAGAAGGGCAAATTCAGAAGCCATTTCTGAAAAGCTGTAACTTGTTGCCTAGCAAGTGGATCAGAAGGATGCATAGCTTCTGTGTATTTCTGGTTAGGCCATTTAAATGTCAGAATGGTGGAAGGTCATGCATTAGGACTGTGCAGTTGCTGGGGTTAACGATTATATCTGTTGAAAGTCACTTAATCGCAATCTAGTAGGGATTTGGACTGTTTTGTTTTTGCTTTGTTTTCCATGGAGCAGGTCAGTGGAATGTTGTTGCAATGCCTCAGGGTATTTGTGGTCCCTTCTCCGAGTTCTGCATCTGCTGATCTTCTTGGTGTCTGTCTCCCTCCCTGCTGAAGGGAGGTAGGAGATATTGGCACTTGCATGGTAGTAGCCCTTCACCAGGGACTGAGCTCAGGTCTGTAGTCCAGCCTGTGAGGAGGAGTGTGATGCATCCTCTAGGAAAAGGTTTTTGAAATAGCAGTACATCAGTGACATGCTGCAGCATCCTCATGCAAGTGAAAAGGAGGTAGGTCTGAAATGTGGAAATATCTATTTGCAGCAGGCTTTTTGCTAGAATGATCACAGAGGAAATAATGCTGGCAACTTAGACACCCCTATTACTTTTCCATCAACAGCAACTGTTGTGTTGCTGTCCCTGAAAGCTGTTGTTTCACTCTGTTTCCACGTTTGTGAAGACCGTGTTCCACTAATTTCTTCAAGATTGTATTTGCACTGAAGATGTCTGTTATAAAAATAAATAAAATTTCTGGAACTCAGAAATTTAACACAATTGCAGGTTCCACAGAAGTGCAGAACATGGCATCCACATGTTCTACTGGTGAACTTCTGTGGATATGTATGAGCAGCAGCATTTTTCCTTGGTATGGTATATTGTATACTTGGCAATAAGTTATTGACACAGAATTCTTAAATGTCTTTTTTTAAACTAATACATGGAATTGTTTCCATATTTTTGCAAGCATCACCTGTACAAGTGTGTGCTACATCTGATGTTTGCCTGGAGGTCAGCTTCAGTGCTCTGGTGAATTTTTAATATCAAAACTATATTTCTGCCAGTTTCTACAAAGGAGACTCAGTTGTATTCCAAGAAGAAGAAAAAGGAAAGAAAACGAAATCCAAACAAAAGATTTCCAAAAATCATGAACAAAACCCCACCTAAAGACTTCACTTTGCACCTAGGCACGTTCTACTTTGTATGTCAGCAGTCTTTCAAATTCTTAGCCAGCTGCTCCCATACCCTCACCACCACGAAGAAAATTGTATCAAACTAATGCCTTATTTTTCCAGGGAAATTTAGTGTCAGATGCATTTTTATAGATTAAAGGCCATAGTAGAAAAATGATACAGTTTGAAAACTGTGATCTCTCGAAGGGTAATGCAACCGGGATCATAAATTGTCACAGAAGTTGCAAAATCTGCCTGTGTGGCAATTAATATCACATGAAGTCAGATTAAAAAGAAGGCCTAAGGGTCTGGCTCCATTACAGACTATCAGAATTCGTAAGTGTGTGAAACTGGTAAGGGAGAGAGTTGTTGGCTAAGAAATAAGATGGGATGCACGGGACTCTGAGCTGTGCAGGGATAGGAAGACAAAGGAACACATTTAGAACTGGAATGGGAATGAACTTTTTCTCAGTGAACCTCTGGTGTGTTACTCACACATTAGCCTTTACTCAGACCACCATATGTCAGGTGTGTCTTGGGTGAAGAGGGGGGAGTGAAAGAGGTATGAAATGTATTAATTAAATTATTTTGTATTAGTAAATATCATAAACTCTCTTCCCATTCACAGGAATTGTAGCAATTACAATTAAGAAAACCTTTCCTGTCTATAATAGGCTGCTAAAAGAAAGACGTAGACTTCCAGGGGTAAGCCCTGTACCTAGACATTTCCGAAGTCTACATGAAATAAGAGGGGTTTCTGGAGCTGGGATACATGAAAGGGAATACAGAAGAGGGAGGAACAAGCCTGAGAAGATGTACATTATTTCTGATTTTGGGCCTATGAAATTTATTAGGGAAAAGGTAAAAACTTGTATTTGAGTGTCCTAATGTAGCTTAATCTTTATTTGAGACTTTAAATCTTTCCTCTGAATTCAACTCGTATGGAATAAACTGTGGTTGCCAGACTCTAAGTGCTGGTAGCATGTCCTGCATTTTTGGTACTAAAATTCAGGTTGCCTGCGACCATGCTTAATAAAACTTACTGGATCAACCTGCTGTTCTTCCTTTTGCAGCAGGCAAGGTATGTCCCTTGCAGTTTTACCTTGTCTGAATATGTATAGCAATTCTGGAAAACCAGAAGGGAAATTGTTAATTCATCTTGATTTGGATCCCGCTGCGTGAGGGCTACATAGGTGCTCTGCATCCACCTCTGTCAACCACGGTTTCTTGTGAGTCTGAGTTTCAGTGACCTTGTTTGCAGCAAAGGGATGTGGTACTGACTTATTAGAGTTCATTTAGTTGTGTTTGATGCTTAGAAAAGGAATATTAATTGTGGATGCTTCTACACTGTTTTTGGTAACTCTTCTTACATCTGTAAATACCTTTTCTGATGTTAACAGAAATACTGTGCCTATCTAATGAGGTCATGATTGTTATGTTTATGTAGGTGAGCATGCCTGCAGGTGGTTTTTCACACTACCCAGGAGCAGCACTAGCTCAGCAGCATGTGCCACTTCCTTACAGCACTTAGTTGGTATAATTCTCTCTTCATTTTCTCGGTGAAGGCGCTGCAAGTGGTATTTTAATCCTGCTGTTCAAAGGGAGTGAGGCAAGCAGTGGTGGTGAGAAAAACCAGGATCCATTACTCTAACAAAGGATATGTAGAGTTGATGAGTTTCACGGGGAATTTGAACGTTATTGTGTGATTATTTTTTAATTCGCCCCCCCCAATTTTTGCAGTAGGGCGCAAGGTGAAGATGTAACCGAGCTGCGAGAGGGTCGTGTGCTGTGGCTGCCTGCCTGCCGTGTCCCTGTGTCACCACGAGGTGGGGCAGTGACAACGGAGAGGGAAGCATGAGGGTGCCCGGCGCATGCGCAGCGGCGGCGCTCGCGGAAGCCTGAGCCTCGGGACGGGGGTCGGGGTTGAACCAGCGTTTGCTTCTCTGTGAGGGTGCTGAGGCACTGGCGCAAGCTGCCTAGGGAAGCTGTGGCTGCCCCATCCCTGGCAGTGTTCAAGGCCAGGTTGGACGGAGCTTGGCACGACCTGGTCTAGTGGAAGGTGTCCTGCCTGTGGCAGGAGGGGTTGGAACTGGGTGAGCTTTAAGGTCCCTTCCAATGCAAGTCATTCTGAGCTTAACGTTACCCTTTGCATCAGTGAAGATGAAGTTTGCTTTGTTTTTAAGGTCTTTGAAAATTATTTAAAATGCCTAAGAAGTCTTTTCCGGGGAAAAACAAAGAAACAAAAAAACCCCAACAGCAACAAAAACCCAAAACAACCTACCCCAAAAAAAGATTAAAAATCCCCCAAAACCCACAAGCTGAACCCCATTCTAAAAGCCTTAAATGAATCTCTGAAATACCAGTAGAACTCCACAAATGAAATAGTTGATTGATGCTGCTTGCCTGCCTAGCCCAGGTTCAAAAGTATGAAGGAAAAAAACCCCAGCAAAACAAACAAAACACACACAAAAACCCCCAGCAACCTCCCCCCCGACAACAAAAAAATGGTGATCCATGAAAGACATTCTTACTTTTTCCTTGAAAAACCTAGAAGTTAAAATTGCTAGGTTAGCTTATTTTTCATTCGTTGGAAGTTTTACTGGGATTTCTCTCCCCAGAGATTTTAGCTGAAAGTAGGAGTTTCTCTTTGAACTAGTTTAAACTAAGGCCTTCTTTCTTGTCACGCACAGACAGGGAAATACTGCAGGATGCTGGATTAGCTTGTTCGCTTTTCATTGTTTTCTTTTGTAGCAGCAATCCGTTTAGCTATGGTATGCTGAGTTTATCTGATTAGCACTTAATGAGTGAAGGGAATAAGGGAAATGTTGCATGAGTTACTTAAGCCTAATAAAGTTTTCAGTACCTTCCCCCTCTTTCTGAATACCTGAACTTTCCTGACCCTCACCCTTGCTTTTCCCCTCAGCTGCAGCTCCTTCCCACACGAAAGGCGCTCCCCCCGCAGCTTTAACTGTCAGAAGTAGTGGTGCCATTAGCCAGGTTTTGTTCAGTGCACATTGGTCACAACATGCATCCTGCTCTACGGTGTTTGACAGTCTGTCTGGAGTTCTTACGGGTTCAAATGCTGTTGTTATGCTGACCTGCATGCATTACCTGGGAATGCTTACTGACTTAAAACACAACAACCTGGAGCATGAGTATTTCTATCTTGAAACCATCAGCTATAACTGTAAGCAATAAAATGGTTTCTTTAGTTCTATTAGCAGTGACATTTAATGAGGATTCACTGGAGCCTGAATAATTACATTACATAAAGAAATTCAGGAAAGATGAGGTTTAGTAATGCTAAAAACCCATGTGTGCTATACAGATTGAGGTTCTGTTACCATAATTGTCTTGATAAGTTTCTTGTACAGCTCATGTTTTTCTCTGGACTTCAACTTGCTTTCCCTCTTTTAGGATTAACTTTTCTTGATATTGCATTTTAAATTCTTTAATACAAAAGCAAAATTCTGAAAAATTTATAGCAGTAACCTGTATTAACTTATGCTGCTTAAACAGATATTTGGCGATTCTGTTATTCTATACAAAAATGCAAAGTTCTTTTAATACCAAATAAAAACAGGTCAAACGATAGCACAACTGATGTCTGCAGGAGATTCCTTACGAATGGTAGATACTGTAGTGGTTGAAGTAATTAGGAAAAAGCTAAGGAAAAAATGGATTGTCAGTAAGACAGTTATTTCGCTTAGAAATCTGAATCGTTATAGGTAGGCACCTCTGAAAATATTTTCAATTATACTTGTTTAAAAATACAGATTTTTAATATAAATGGTCTCATTTCTTTTATCACTGTCAGTGTCCCATCAGTGTCCCAAATTTACTATAACAATAATAATGTTAATAATCTTAGCAATAGGCAGCTAATAATAGCAGTAGCAATCCTGTTAGAGCAGAATGTGTGTGTATGATTTTAAATAATTTTAAAGATATTAAAAGAATGTTAAAGGGGCAGGAAAGGGGCTTGAGAAGGGTAGAAGATTACTATGAATGAGTTTTGGAGTCTACACAGCTTCCTGCTGAGCATGCCCCAAGGATTTGTCTTCCTGGGTAAGGTACCATGCTGATGGTGTTCGCATTCCCAGTGCATAGCACTGCAGAGCACAGCCTGTCCAGTTAAATTGTCAGTGCGGAGCCAGGCTGCAAGTGTTGCACTCCGAACTAAATGGTAGAAATTTTGGAGGGGTAATCCGTGTTTTATGACTTTGCTGACAGCCCAAATAGTGTCATTTAAATTTCTTCTTGTTTCCATTATTGTTTTGTTTTCTGTTTTGTTTTTTGTCTGCTCCTGACTATGTACCACTCATGCCAAACTTCTATCCAGCCGTCAAGATGGAAGAAAGGTGTTAATCTGTGAATTAGGTATTGAAATATTTTGTAATTTGATTCAAAGCTTTATTTAAATTATGAAAAGTATGTGTGTATGTTTTTCTTTTCCCCTCTCAGGTTTGCAATTATGTGTGGCTATATGTCTCAGTTTGAAAGTGTACAAAACAAAATCAGGAATGGTTATCTCTTTAAGGTATGTTTTTGTAGGGTTTTGTGGGTTTTTTAAGCTATTCCTTTAAACTATTTCCTTATGTAGTCAAAGACAGATTTTTCCAACACAGTAGTTCAGCCTCACAGATCTATTTTGGTGTCACTGTTAAAATGAAAGATATCTTTATGTATGCAAATATATGCTTGCAAAATACAGGAATTCAGGTAGGATTCTGGGAACAGCATTAAGATTCTTGTTTAATTTTGTAGTCAAAGGGGGGAGGAAAAGGAAGTGACAGTTCTGGTTAGAAAATAAAACCATGAAGTATTAAGTGATGAGCTAATACAGTTCTGCAATCATCCTTCATGGTACCCTTAAGAAGTAATATTTGGTTTTAACACTGTCTTTTTTAAGGTAATTGTGTTTTTTAGAGTCAGCAGTTTGTGTTATATGTGCTACTCCCTTCACTCCTTGTCCTCGGTGTTGCTTAGGCCCTTTCCATCCCTTGCTCTCCCAGCCAGCATCCCCACTTTCTGGGTGTCAGTGAAAGGCAGCAGATGTGTTCCACTTCCCAGGGGATGCCAGGGATGTGTCCGTATCACATCATGTCCCCGTTAGAGCTTGCAGTGTCATGGAGTTTTCCTACAAGAGAGCATTAATTATACATGAGCTGTGCCAAGAGAGCTAAGCCCTGAGTACTGGGACAAGTTGGGAACAACAAAGGGAAAATGGCAAATAACACAATTGCTGCAGTTGTTTAAGGAAGGAATTTTAAAACAGCCTGCAGTGTTAGCAGTAGTTTTCTTAGGGATGTTTTCTTCTTCACAAGTAAGTACTGAAATCCATGTGAATAATTTGGAAATGGTAAGGATTTGGGGCATGAAAACATAGCTCCTATCTGGATATTTTGTGGACAAAATGATAAAAGAGTAGGCTCTTAGATCTGTATTACTCAGGTATTTTAGTGACCGGCTTAATTAGGGAAACAGGTATCGGGGGGGGGTGGGGAATGAAACTTTAGAAGTACAATTTATTTTGTGAGGCAGATGCTAGTTAGGGGTGAAGTAACCTATTTTTTCTTCTAACTCAAGTTGAGCAGTAAGAGCTTTCTGTAGTAAATTAGAGAAAGATACTCATGATATCTAATGAAAATGGTTTTGGAAGATGCACCTCATTAGATACTTTCTGTGTGTTATGGTTTCAGTGTAAGTGGAACCATCTTATTTTCTGAATTTCACATTATAGTAACAGTTTTCTGTGTCATGTACCGTTTCACTGGGGCAGTCACATTCCAAGGTGGAAGAGACTATGCTTCAGTGATGGGTGCTGGCATGTAAGATCTGTCAAAGAGAGTGGTTGCTTTCTCACTGATTTGGTGTGTGACAGTTTCCTAATACTAACTGTAAATAAAGTGAATTTAATGGAAGTTGTTGCCTTTTAAAGACTAAAGTCCTTGAGTTCTTTGACCTTTAAGAGCTGTGGAGTCATGTTGTAAATACAGCATGCCTTTTTGCGTTGTGTGCAAAGTTGCTAAATAATGTTGTTTGTGGTTTCCCTCCACGAAGAAGGGGTTTGCCAGTTGAAATATTTTTTACGTTGTTAGAAAAGAATTGCAACAAAGAGAATTTTTTACTTGTGTAGAATTTGCAGCAAACTTCCTAGAATGTAAACACATTCATAAACAAACATTGAAAGTGACTCTGATTTTCTTTCTAATAGGAGCACCTAGACAAAGCAATTGAACTTAAGCCTCAAGATCCTTTTTTATATTACCTAAATGGAAGATGGTGCTATTCAGTAAGTTGGGTTTTATCTAACATATGAATTGAGTATACTGAAAAGTGATGATGCATTTGAAATGAAATAGTGGGACTTAAGACAATGTAGGTATTTATTGGAGTAGTTATTTTGTGCTAAATGAAGCACTACATTAACATTTCCTGAATTAACTTCCACATGTCTGATGTTAACTGCTGGCCATTCCTTGCATTAAGTAAGCTGTGTTTACGAGTCCCTCATTGTTGTGTTCAGTTCTTATCTGAATGTGTGAATGAAACGTAATTGACATTTGGAATGGAGGAAGGGTGACTTCTTCATTTCAGTTCTTTGTTCTGCCACAAACTTTCTGGCTAACATAGCTTTTTAGTAACTTTATTCCCTATCCATAACTGAAGTTAAAGGCATTTGCATGCCATGGGATTATGTCTGTGGCAGCAAGGCTGCTATATTGGCTTGGTAAATTCCAGGACAATGTCATAACAAAGATGCAGGCATAAAAATCTCTCTAATTTGTCCAAATGTTTTGCGAGAGATACAGTTTTTACTATGCCAACACAACAGGTGCTTTTAAAAATTGTAGTAATGATATAGTGATAAGTGTTTATATATGAAAAACTAAAGTAATTGGTTTACAAATTTAGCTGTGGACTAATTTTATTATTATTATTAGAATAATGGTGCTTGTACTTACGAGTTGGATTATTCTTAAACTCACATCTTTAATGGTTCAGGTGGCTATCCTTGTCAATCCATCTCTAGCGCTGTGAGGAATCTTTCAGTCAGAATAAAATGGTCTTGCGTATCCTGTGCTGTAAAAGATCATTGGGAGGTTTCTCAGAGCAATAACTGGTAATGTGCAGTGACTTCCAGCCCGGCCTTTTTCCTATAGCTGCTTTCAGGGCCAGTCACTACAAAGTGCCTGCAAACTGGGAAGGAGTTGCTGTGATACACTGTAGACATTGTCTTTATCTGCAGCAAGACTAAATGCAAAGTAATCTTTCAGCAGTTTTTTCGGATCATACATTTAACTTTCAAAGAACTTTCAACAACTACATTTTTTCTCAGTTGATTTGAATAAGGAATGACACCAGTTTTTTCAAAGAGCTTTTAATTTTGCTTTTCATCACATTGTATTCTTGAATATCAGCATTAACTATGCAAAAGTGAGTTGCTGAAGATTGTCCTAGAATATGCTACTGTGCCTCTGAAGAGCCTCTCTCTCACTAGTGATTCCTTCATCAATTTTATACCGTGTTGTGTCCAGCAGCTGAATGTGGCTTCCATTTATGTCAAATACTCCCAGATGTTTTTCATGGCTTATTTCTCACTTAAGCTGTAACTTTTGGAAACTTAACCTACAGTCTCAGTATACCTTGCTTTGTTCTTGTTGTACTGGCTTTTAACTCGTGTTTCATTTCAGTGACAATCACCACTTCCTGACTGAGTAATGCACATAGTTTGTTGCACTGTTTCATTACAAACTCATGTTTCACACTTGTAATGTCTATGCAGGGCTTCCTTACTGAGCATTAAAGCCATAGATTAGCATTTGCTGTAGGGTATGACCTGACCTACGTTTTATTAAGTGAAACAATCCACCTAAACAGATGTAGCCACTGAAATATTTAAGGATTCATTTCCAATTTACTTTTTTTTTTTAATTCTTGCCTTCTATGACTGCCATGACAAAATGTAACTTGAAACACTTAAATTTTCATGGTACAAATAAGTGAAAGTATGGGACTGAATACATTTTGCTATTACTTATGTGTTTTGCACACTTTCAGCAGCAGGATGAGGCCATCACTTGGCAATGTTAGTTTTGAGGCTCTACTATGGAAGCTAGATCTTAATCCTAGTCCAGGGAAGCTGGTGATTATTGTATCATATCCTCATTTGTTTTAGCAGACTGCATAAGTAGGTTTCTGTGCTGATCCTCTAACGCAGATTTTGGCTGTGCATGTGATATAGGTAGATGAAGGAACCTGTGGGAGATGTGGCAGATTCCTTAGTCCTGTTCTGTAGACTGTGGTGTTTCCTGCTGTGGTAGCTGCCCCAAAAGTAGACTCTTAGCAGTGGCATTGGTTCCAAATACATTATATGGGATTATGATAGGGTGCTTGAAAACTTCATTAATCACTTCCTTCTTTGTACCAGTACCTGTAGATGGAGTGATGATGCTCCCCTTAGACCCTCTGCTTTTTCTGTTTAGTTTGGCTGTGGTTGAGGTTGGGAAGGCTGTGTTATCCAATGTGAGGAAATTAAAGAAGCAAAAGGGATGACTGAGGAAAGAAGGTTAGTTTTTACATCTAGTCCAGCTGACTTTGGGGTCAAGTTAGGATTGGCCACAATATTTGTTCTTTCGTAAGTATTGCTTCCAGGGGTGTTATTGTTTAATTTTAGTCACATCTTCTTTTACTGAAACAGCTTAATTAAAAAAAGATACCTGGTATTTGGTATTTTACAGGCTTTGGTAACACCTTGGGGAAACCTGATGTACTTAAGTCTTCCTAGTAGAGTCAGGTATTTCCCATTCATTCCCCATTTAATGCTGAGGGATCTTATTACTACCTTCTAACACTGTTTTTTGGGCTCACAAACTGGGGGGAAAAAAAAAAGGTGTAGAATAAAAGAATGTAAAAGGGGATGCTTCAAGTGTTGTAACTCAAGGTTCCAGTTCATCTTCACAAATGAAGTTGAACAGACTTCTAGGTTAAAAGTTAAAAAGTGTACTGGAGACAAATGGAGAAGATTATTGAAGGCTGAAACCTATATCCAGAGGCTGTGTGCTGTACTAGTAAAAACTTTTGATTTGTGGAGTTTTGCCAGAAACTTTGCCAGAGACTGCCGTTTCTCACCTTCCCTCAGCATAACACAGTCCTTTGCAAAGAGCAATGGTATGGCAATGCCAAGTTTCTTTCTTAGCAGTTTTTTCTGGCTGGGCCACATCTGAAGCTGATGCCAAGTGTCCTAGCACCTTCCAGGAGGAAGGATGAGCTGCATCCTTCCACATTCTTTTCACTAACTTGCATCAGTGAAGGTTTACCTTTAATGCACTGCCATAATTATGTCTCACCTTCTCCAAAAAACAGTTTTTGCTGTTTCTTATTTCTCTTACCATTATAAAGCCAGGAGATACGTGGAAGAGGAAGCTTCTGTTCTGATGCGTTTATCACCTCAGCTTTGTTAAAAATTCTTTCTGGAATGACAATCAGGTAGGCAAGATTTTCACTAATCATTTCATAGATGTCACAATGGGCACAGTTTTGCCTGTGAGACTTGCTGTGTATGCAAGGAGCCACATGCAGCTCTAATATTTTTTGGTTTGTTTTGCAAACGTGACAAGGGAGAAAAAAACCTGGATTTATTTATACATTGAGCAAGCATAACTGAACGTCACTCGGAATGGATAACTCTAACGAGTGTTGTTTTAATATTCCTTGTTTTCTAGAGCTGATACGAACTTCTACTCGGTGATTTTTTTCCAGGGTAGCATTAGTGAGAATTTAAGGAAAAGAAGATTACCATATAAGTGCAGTGAAGATACTTTATCTAGTAAGTAAAGTAAACCAGTGTTTAGTATGTAAAAGAGATGTTACTATTCCAAAGAAAAGCAACAGCAGCAAAATAATTTTTGTTTAAGATGTCTTTGGTAATGGATGAAATTTTGTCTGCTTGGCCTTGTGTGACCAAACCAGGCTTGGTTAATTACATATATTTTAGGGAAGACATAATATTTTAAATACATGCCTGGGTTGGTTCACGCAGTTTAAAATAAGTGCAGTATTTAGAGCCTTTCCAGTTTCAGCTTTGTTAAGGGAAAGTGAACACTACTTTGTTCTTCAGAGCAGCAAGAAATATTTATTGGAAGTGAATTGATGTGTGATGCATGGTCTGTAGGAATCAGTTTTCTTTCCTCAGAGTTTTGAGTGCAATTATCTAATAATCCTTTACAATTGTGTGTTTGTGGGCTTTTTTAGTGTTTTAATGCTTAGAATAGTTTGAAAATGGAGTATCTATCTAGTTAAGGCTTGTGGCTACTTGCTGTTACAGGACTGGCACAGAACAGTTAGTGTATACTTCTGGATCTGGATCAGAGCCACTGGTAAAGGCTAGTGGGATGTTAAAAATTAGATTTCTTGGGATTTTCTTTTTGATGGTTACATGCAACTGTTGATGCATCACCGGTTTATCCAATGTCTGTACGTCAGGCAACAAATTGACTCAGTTCCTTTGTCTGTGTGCTCTGTAAGTCTGCTCCCCTTACTGGAAAGTGAAAAGTCCAGGGGATGCAAGTTGTATAAATGCCTAAATGCCTGTGCAGACTGTCCTGGTTCCTCAGCTGGCAAGGAGGAGAATATTTGTGTTGGAAGCCAGTGTTTGAAAACTTCTGTCCAGTTACTTAATATCTTCCAGAAGTCAAAACGTTGCATAATTATTTAATATAATTTTACATTAATATATTGTAATGAAAAAGAAATAGAAACTCTCTGGTGATATTTGAGTAGATGCCATTAATATTTTACTGAAGCTGGATCAATGGGGTGATTTTTCTTTATGAAAGACAACTGTGTGATCTGTCTTCAGTGAGCTATTAGCAAGGAAACATCGGAGGAGGAAATCCTTTAGGAATTGTAAGTCAGTCCTGGCTGAATTTTCAGTCCAAGTGGGTTAGTTTCCTTGGTACCAATGTTGTGGGATTTTAAAAGAGCTGTCAATGAGCAGGGCTTGCATCTCATCAAAAGATGAGGAGACAGAAAAATAAACTCCAACTAGTGTTTTGGTTCATATGTGATTTTTGCAGATCCTAGGCTAAGGAAGTGAAAGGGATTTTAGGAAATCCCTTTTCGCAGTACTTAGGGGAAACAATATTTTCTGTCTTGGTCTTCAGAGGAGCAAGAGGCCTGAAAGGAGCTTGCTGGGTATGAACTTTGTGATCAGCTGCAGGTTAACTCTTTGGGTGGCTTTCTTCCATCTTTGGTACTAGTAGAGATTTGAGGAGAATAAATGCATGAGAGCTTGTTGTTTGACAGATGTGTAAGAGAAACTTTGAGACAAACATCTCCATTAGCTTTGGGATACTGAAGAGTGGCCTCCTTTCTTTGGCAGGGGCCAGGATGTCATGGTCACTCCCTTCCCCTCCAGCCCTAGGGAAGTTCAGGACTTGGTTGAAGGTCCCTCACGCTGTTATTTCCTGCTCTTGACAGAATGAGACCAGCTCTCCTCACAACAGCTGGGGAGCGATGGTCCTCCTGTGACCCAATAAAACCTGATATTCTATGGAAACACAATGTTCCTTGCAGTGCTTTTGTGAATTTTCTGGCTGCTGGGAGGATGACATCAGGACTTGAGAGACCCAAAAAACCAAACCTCACTTTAGGTTTGGAAATCATCTCTAGGGCAAGGACAATCTTCATTCTTTAATTTTATTGTTGTTGTAGCTGTTACTTGCTGGAGAACCTGCTTTTCTTATTATTTTCTGCTGTCCTATACCATTCTTGAAACTTGCATTAAGTGAAATTATGGTTCCACTGAAGCTGATGAGAGTTAAGACTGATAAGAACCAGTCTTCTGGTCCTTGATTTTGTATGGAGCTCCAGATAGGGTTCACACTATTTGGAATAACCTTAGAATCCTAGAATAATAGACTAGTTAGGGTTGGAAAGGACCTTAAGATCATCTAGTTCCAACCCCTGCCATGGGCAGGGACACCTCACACTAAACCATGTCACACAGGACTCCATCCAATGTGGCCTTGAACACTGCCAGGGATGGAGCAGTCACAACTTCTTTGGGCAGCCCATTCCAGTGCCTCATCACCCTCACAGTAATGAACTTCCTCCTTATATCCAGTCTCAGCTTCCCCTGTTTAAGTTTTAATCCGTTACCCCTTGTCCTACCACTACAGTCCCTAATGAAGAGTCCCTCCCCAGCGTCCCTATAGCCCCCCTTCAGATACTGGAAGGCTGCTCTGAGGTCTCCACGCGGCCTTCTCTTCTCCAGGGTAACTTCAGCCTTGACTGCAGAAGTCAAATTTGCGCTACACTAGAGCATGTTACACCAAGGTTTCTGTTGCTGTGCTTGCTTCCACCCAGAGAATGCTTAATGAAGTTAATTGGTATAGTACAAATGATGTTTCCATTTCACTGTGGCGTAAGATACTCTAATAAAGTTATTACAAATTGCAGACTGTGCTTGTGTGTGTTTAGGCGAAGGGTGTGATTTCCTGTTCATCATTGTTGCTCTAGGACACAATTTTGTGTCTTGTGTGAAACAGGTCTTTTCCATTTGTCCCACCTCACTCATAGGAGGGGGCAGACTGACTCAGGTGGGGTGTGGTTCAGCTGTTGTGATGGGATTCACCTCATCTGTCTGTAGCTATCCACAAGGTATAATTGTCTATGCTCATTTTGTAGTTGAAGGGAAGAAGAGAAAGAGATGAGTGTTCATCCCAGACTAATGTAGGTGAAGGGAGATTGCCTTTCACTGTATTGACCATGCAAGGAACCTGGACAACTCACGTAAGCGAGGCACTTCATTTATGGATGGCTGGAGTTAGCTGCGAGGAATTCAAGCCAGTGGCATGTAAGGCTGACTGCTGAAAACATTCAGGAGCTCTGTCTGTCTAATAGTCATAAAGTATAATGCTGAGGCCAGCGCAGCTTACAGGAAACTCACTATTGTGCACAGATACATTTCACTTTTAAACATGAAAGTTTAAAAGTTTTAGATTGGTGGGATTTGTCATATAAAAACGGCCAAGTGCATATATGTTTGCGCTTTTAAAAGTTTGAATAATGCAAAGCAGCACCTAAGCCAGACAAAATAATGACTAAGACCTCGGTAAATCAGTTCTGATTAAATCTTGTAAGAAAAGAAAACAACTGCCAGGAAGAACTTGTGTTTTCAATAGGGAATTGTAACTCCACATGGAAAAACTGCAATTTTGTTTCCTCACTATTGCATAACAGCAGGCACATGTGTGGTAATTGTATCTGTGCAGTGTATGTGCGTATACATTCCCTTTATTATTTCCCCTCTTCATTTGTAAGCTGCCTCTATCTTGATGCGATGAACCTAGAAATATGGAAATCCCTTTCCTCTTCCAGATGAATCCTGCAGCAGGAGGTTGGCGTGAAAAAAACAATACTTTTGCAAAAATCCTTTTTATATTTCTTGTGGAATATGGCTCAGAAACTACAGAAGAGCTGGGGAAGTTAAGTGTGTGAGGGCATTAAATACATGCCTGCAATTTGAAGTTTTAACCAGCATGCTTTCTATGCAGTGTTCTGTGCTGCAGTTTTTAACATAGTATGAAAGCACTGCAGTGCAGAGAGGGGAAACATCTTGTTGCTTCAATGAATAAGAACTGTGGGATTGTTGGAGAGCGTTTGTAAACCACACTTTATTCCCTTAGAAGAGAATTCAACAGCGGGTTATGTGAGAGAGAATTAAAACAAGCATCCTTAATATTGTTTCTCTCTGGCATATAATTGTTAGTGGTTTTGTGGGAAAGACTTACTGTTGGCATTAAACAAATAAGGTGTTGGACTCTGCTGAGCAACCAGCAATACTTGTGCAGGATCCCTTCTGTCTCCAAGCGATATTGGTCTTACGTAACTAGAGTCGTTTGGGGCAGAAGGAAAAACAGTCCTATGAATTTTCCTGGTGCATGCTGGCCTGTATTTGTACTCATTGCAATGGTACTTTTGGGGGCAGTTTGCAACAAGAAATTGATAGAGCTTGATGTCTCTTTAAAAGAGAAGCATTCTGGTTGATGGCTGTGGGTAGTTCTGTGTGGATGAATTCTTGTGTTTTACCATAATTAACTGACATCTACTAGGTTGCTGTATTTAGCTGGAGAAGGCGAGGGGAGCAGCAACAGCCCTGACAAGATTCGAAGCCAGGGAATGAGGCAGAAATAAACTAAAGCTATCCAAAGCCACTTTAATTTTTACAGCAGTAGGACAGATATGAGTTCAAGGCTCAACTCTGTTATTTGAATTGCAGTTTCCTCTGAAAAAGAGCTGTCTCTGTGACTCATGTTTCATTTCCAGCTCTCAGATGAGAGGCTCTCTTTCTTTGCATGTGTGTATCCCTTCTGTGTGTTGCCTCTGCATAGACGAGGCCAGAAATTGCTACGGAACCTTGTTTTTAATCTCTGCCCTACTCTGTGACAGGAGCCATCAGTGCTGTGGTTCAAATACTGCTGTGAAGGAGTGAAGTCCTGACTGTCTTTTACAGATGTAGTAAAGTGTCTGAAGCGGGTGGCTTCACTTCTGCATTTAACAGGCTCCATTCTCATACTGGTTTTCTTAGCAGCTCCATCCTTCATTAGAGATGTGAGGTGTGTTTTGCCAGGTTTGGTGAGGGAGCCAAATTCCTTACAGCAGTAGCCAGAGCAGTTTCTATTAGTTGTCAGTACACGTAAGGGAAGAAGTCACATACATTGTGTGGCAGTATCACAGTTCCCTAAACTTTTACAGCAGCCCATGTTCCTGAAATGAGGTCTTTGGCAAGTGTTACTTGTCAGATTTGAAGAGGAAAATATGAAGCTTATTTATTAACAGTGGCTGTCACTAGCTTCTGTGTAATAAATGAACTTGTTTTACAAGTGCCAAAAGCACTTACATTTTGACTGTAGCAATAGCATTTCATAATGTTGAAAAGTAGTCAAGTACATGGACTATTATGCTAAACTGAATGTCACATGAAAACCTTAGCAGTCTTAAAGCACTAATTCTGGCCTTAGGTTTTAAAAAATTGCAAGGTCTTATGAAATCTCAACTGTACTTTAAGCTTCATGCATTGGAATAATCTGATATTAATTATGCTTTTGTTTTGTCATGTATTTCTTAATATGTACATTTTCCTGTTAACGGAATCTAAAAATCTAAAAGACTGGCTTTGGAAGATGGCCAGTATAAAACATTCATTTACAGGTTCTTTTGCAAAATAGGCTGTATGAGTAGTACAGTGGCATAGGACAATATTTATTCCAAAACTGAGAAGCAAACCTAAAGACTTTTGAGATATATACATATATATACATATATCATATATATACACGTATCATGTGCATGTATATATGTACATATATATACATATACATGTATACATATATACATGTATCATATACATATGATATATATAACATATATACATATATACATATAAATGTATACATATATATACATGTATCATGTACATATATACATATATGTATATAAGATATATACATATATCTCAAAAGAATATAAATAAATATGCATATTATTGTTATTATTATATATCATATACATATATATGTATATGATATATATACATATTTACACATATATACATATACATGTATACATGTATCTTATACATATATATGATATATAACATATATACATATATATACACATATACATGTATACATATATACATGTATCATATACATATATATACATATATGTATATAAGATATATACATATATCTCAAAAGAATATAAATGTATATATGCATATTATTGTTATTATTATAGGTAGCTCAGTTGTCTTGGGTTGAAAAGAAAGTAGCTGCTGCTCTCTTTGGGAGTCCACCAACTTCAACAGTAGAAGAAGCATTGCAGAATTTCCTTAAGGTAAGTCCTAGCCAAGGGTTTTCCTGTGTGACTGTTTACCAGCTGCTATATGTGACTGTCGTCAAGATGTCTGCTCAACAGGTTATGTTCAGTAGTTATAAATCCTGGGCTCTCCTAAATACCACAGAGCTCTGTACTAGTATTTTTTGTTCTTTTCTGTGTTAAAATTAGTTTGCAGATGTGTGGCTAGCACCTTTCTTCTCTTTCTTTAGTTTTATGGAATTCTTCAATGACTTGCCACGATTTAATATTTAATTGGGCGTAATGTGAGATGAATGTGGCTGAGCTACATATGCTGTTGAAACAAATTAACCGTAGTAATAATCAGTGATTTGCCCATTTCTGTAGGAGGGTTAACATAAGCAAAGAAAACTTCGGCACTGTGACACTCTTTTTCTGAACTGAAGCTCTTTCCATTGAATGTCAGTAGAAGCCTTTCTTATATGGGGAGATGAATTTACATTTGTAGTGAAGTAGAAAACTCTTGTCATACAGGACCATGTTCCTGGCCATTCTACTTCAATGCACAGTTATGAGAAAACACCACATGAATAAAATAAATCTGTCTTTGGATGGTTTTTATATGAATGATTCCTAAATCTGGAGCTGAAAAATACAGGTTTTTCACTCTACTGAATTCAAAGCATAAACTTCCATCATGGCAATTCCTTTCAAACAGTTTCTCAATGGAAGTGAACAAGCATACTATACTCACTATCAAAAGAACTTATTCTCTGTTTTTAGTCTATTTAAAGATGGAATGATCTGAATTTTTGACAACACCCTATGTTACCATCTTCCCAGTTTAAGAGTTTATCTCTAAGGTCAAACTCCAAAGGTGGTAGAAATAATTGGAAGTGTTCCCTTTAGCTTCAGGGCATTTTGTGGTGGCCTGCAGAATAACTACGGTTTTAAGTCATCTTCTGCAACAAAAAATAAATGCATGTCTAAGATAACTGCTTGGGTTTCTTTTTCAGCTGTTTGATAATACACAGTTATGGCGAAAGCAGCATTGCTTTGGTCAAGGGATTACGGCGACTATATGTTTCACTGATTTAATTTTTCCTCTCTTAAAAGCTGTTTGTTGCTTAAAGCTGCTTCTTGGTTAGTAGATAATTGTTAAGGTTCTCATCATTCAAGCTTCTACATCCTTGCTGTGCTTTAAAAGGAAGACAATCTTGACGTTTTTTAGCAGTCTGAACTTTTCAGAAGACGGTAATGTAAAAAGAAGGGTTAACCCAGAGCTAGAAGATACAGGTCTGTGAAAAAAAATAATTATGAAGTTGGTGAATGCTGTTCATAACCCATTACACAAAGCATGAACAGTTTGTTGCTTGTTTATTTCTGTAGGTGGTTGCTATATTTGTATAAGGAAATAAATATTGATAATCTAGAGAGAGCAGTGTCTTACAACCCACTGTGTAAGTGAATTAATGCAGTAGATATTATGTAGAATGATTTGAGATCTTTACAAAGCACTCAGGGAAAGTGGAGAACAAGGAGAACAGAAAATTTTTGTGTTCAATATCAGCACCTTATGTGCCTAGTTCAGGGTTTGGGTTTAGAGTTTCCTAGGTTTGCTGGGATTTTTTTTAAGTGCTGAACAGCAGTACACACAGTAGGGATGATTCAGTCTGATGTTTGTGGTATGCAGACCACATAAATCTCATCACACTAGTTTTATGTCTTATTTTCTTTCCTGTTTTTTATTATTTAGGCGGAAGAAATGCATCCAGGGTATTCCAAATACAATTATGTGTATTTGGCAAAGGTAACCAAGTTCTTTTAAAAATTATGATTTGTAGACTCTGGTATTCTTACAGCGGTCTGATTGGAAACAAAACATGGTTTTTTTTTTCTCTCAGTGCTATAAAGATCTTGGCCAGAAAAACAATGCACTGAAGTACTGTGATTCTGCACTGTCGATTCTTTCAGTTACTAATGAGGTGAGTACTGAGAGTGATAACTTGTTCTCTTGTGACCACTGTCTTGTCTTTGGCTCCCATTATTGCACTGTCAGTAATAACATAACATTTCAATTTTTCTTCTAAACACAGAACCTTCCTTTTTCCCCCCCTTTCTGTTGGCTCATTTACAGTTGTCTGTATCAACAGCTTTAGAAAAAATATCTGTTTGGGAACTGTCAAGGACTTGTCTGTGTCAGCAATTGAACAGCACTCTTTGTAATTCAACCCATTTCATTAGACTATCTTAAGCATAAGTGGTTGAGTGTGTCACTCTAGCTGTACTGAAATTTTGCCCTGGACCTACTTTTTCTCAGTTGAAAGCATTCCACATTTTGTCGCACAATCTCTGTCTCTGCTCCTAAAGCCCCTGGTTTGTGATTCTTGTCAAGGCCTCCAGGGCAGTGTGTTAGCTGCAGCAGAAGTAGATGAAGGAGTTAAGATTGCCTTTGTCTTCATCCACAGTGAAGCTAAGGAGGCACAGTTCTTCCAGTTACATTTGCTGGAATATGGTTTATTCTAAGAGATTATTAGATTCCTTTTTAGGCCCTTTAGAGTATTTTTAGTTTGTGGACACAAAATTTCTGCAGATATTTGAGAAATTTTAAGTGATTTAATTTCTCGAATATAAAGCAAGTCATGGCAAGACGGTTCACTCTGATCTCATGTAGCAGCAAGTTCCATAATTACCGACCTATGACTGGAAATGTCTTACCATCCTAGAGCGTGACAAGTTCAAACCTGAGCTTTGTCAGCCTAAGGGAACCCCCTTTGAGCACAGCAGATGTGGTAGGGAGAGTGAAAGGTGATTCCAGAGAGGAATTGGCCCTATCCAATTTAATTCTTTGAAGTTCAGGGGAAAGACCATTAAATAGCTCTGTAACTTGATTGACAATAAATGCTGTGTGGAGCATTAACATGTTTATGTCAAGTGTTCCTGCTGGGAATAAAGACCACTGCATGCCTCACCAGCAGCTGCTCCTGGGTGGCCTGTATTTTTGGCCCAAGTTATAGTACGTACCAATCATAAATTAAGCAATCATTGCTTAAGTTCAGTGTTTCTTTGAATATGTATTGATACAGATATAAGTAATCTCTTAACTCTAATTTATTTTTTACTTACTGTTGAAATGTACCTTCAGCTTGCCTATTGCAGAACATAGAAAAGACTGCTATACATTATCCTTCATTTTGTACCTTACATCTTTGCATTAAGGGTAGGACCAGTGGTGTCAGGGAAAGGGCATGCAGCTGAAATTGCCTGTGCTCAGCCTGTTTTGTATAAATCTGGGCTGGCTGTGCTGGCGGATTTTTTATTTTTCCTGTATTCAACTTACTACAGGCCTGGTAATCTTGCAGTGAGCTCTTAAACTACCTGGTAAAATTGCAAACAAACATGTATCACAGAAACTTCTGATGGGCAGAAGACTGCCTGTGTTTAGTAAACTGCAAATCACTCAACGTGTTCATAGAGACTCCTTGAAAAAGTGTGGACATAGCTTAGATTTGGTTTCATCTTTGCTAACAGTACCTGGGCAAAATTTTGGTGACTGAAGGTAGTTGCTGCGGTTTCACTTATATTCTGTGGAGAGAGAGAGAGGTAGGGTCAGGTTCCCCGTCCTGCCTCCCTCTGTCCCCCGAGATTAGATGTAGAGACAGATGTAAGGTGTGTACCTGAGACACGTGGCTCCTAGACTGTGCAGCTAATGAGATGTGAATCCTGCCCCTAAATTCCAGTGTCATCAGTCTAAACGTAACCTGGAGTTCAGTGTGTCCTAGGCCACCTGGAGGGGATTAGTCCCTGGTAAAAGGAATCACATTCTTGAAGTACCATCAGACCTGAGAAAGAAGGAGGACTCTGAGGTGAGAACAGGAATTTGAGAGCAATGTGAAGAGGGGGTGTATGCACCCATTCAAGCAGGGTGATGATGAGAATAATACTGGTTTGTGAACAGAAGAGTGTCAAACAGGCCCCAGAAATCTTTTGTCCGCTTGAAGAGGGCAAGATGATTTGTCCTCTTCTGTTTTGGATAATTCTGTAACTATCATAGATTTGTCTGCTTTCTTTTATTTACTCGTGATGTGTTTTGAGTTAAGTATAGAAAAAAAAAAGTCCATGGCAGTAGTGTGTAATTCAATTAAAACAAACAAAAAAAACGCAGTCAGCATGGGGTAAAACCAAGTGCACGTGGGAAGGAATTACTGTAAAATGGAGATCTGGAATACAAACTGCTGATATGAACTGTTACCTCAAGTCCCATCTGAATTAGAATATTATGTGTTGTTTTGGTTATTGTATTAGAGAAAGACTATTACTGATCTGGTGGGGGGCGGGAACCGTTGGAATTGAAGTTGTTTAGGGCTTGAACTGTATGTAGGAATAACATTTAGTCTGGTTAAAGGGAGGGAAGAGACTGTAATAAAACTAAAGATACGTTGGGGAGATAGTAATAAACAGATGCTGATAAAGTGCCTGAATTGATTACAGCCCTGTAAAAGATGGTCTGGAAAAGAAAACACAGGTCAACAGCATTGTGAGGATTTCTTTGTTTGCCACAGCACAGGTTTGCAAGGTTGTCAGCACCATGGTGTGTTGTCACAGTCATACAAAAACCATCATTCCCATGTGTAATCACAGTTTCTCGTGTCAGTTTTCTATCTTTCTTCAGGCAGAGGAATTTCTGTATTGTTTTTAAATGTTGGCTTCTACTGAGAAGCATGTATATGTACAAAGGCATAAAATCAGGAGCAGACTGAGAAACAAAAGTTGCTGGAAAGGTGCCACGTTGAGGAAATGTGTAGTATTTCATGATACAAATCATCCCACAGTATAAGTATGAAAAATAATAGTAGACAATGGTTTACTTTTTATTGCTTCTGAGCATCCACAGCTCCCAGTGACTTCAGTGGGAACCAGAGGTGCTCGACATCAGTAAAATAGCCCATAGCTCATTTTAAACCTTGGGTCAAATTCTCAGCTGGTCTAACTCTGGGCACTTCTTTGACACTTTGTCTAGGATTCATGTCATGTAACATTTCCAGTTAAGTGATATGATTTTTGTCTTGAATGTTGTATTGCATCCAGTATCCCTTCTGTGCATCTGTTCTACCACTTGGAGAATATGTTTTTAATTCAAGGGGTGGAGGGGCTTCCAAACAGAGGTAATTCTTGTTAAAGAGAAAAAAAAGTCAGGTGGACAATTTCAACCCTATTGTGAACCCGAAAAAAGATACCAAAGAAATCATAAGAGACAAGTTCTGATTGAATGAGTCCTCTAAGTCCTAATGCCTGGTTTAAAGAATAGTTTGGCACATTTTTAACTAATCAGTCTCTGCATTTTTTAATTTTAACTAATGGTGCAGTACAATGCGCTTTTTATCCTCTCTAAACAAAGAACTCCAATGAGTTATATGGTCTTTCCTTGGCCATAAATACTGTCATGCTGTGGAATGGTACTTCACTGTTGGAAGTGTACAGGGCATTAAGTTATTCTGCTTTTCTCTGGTTGCTGTCCAGGTGAATAAACTCAGGGTCCTGGGAAAACATTCACCCCTTCAGTAAAAGAGATCCCGATGTTCAGGGCTGCTGTGAGCTATTGTAAAGTGCCTAGCAGCTGCTGTGTTTATCTAGTAGATGTTGCATTACCCTTACTGAGAGTCATTACTTTGTAGTGCGCTCAAAGCCTTGCTGAGTGTGACTACATGAAGAGCTGTCGAAACCAGATGTGGTGGACTACTGAGGTGGAAAAAAAAGGCTTTTTAAAATTTGAAAACATGAACATTTGTCTTGCATATATAAAGACAAAATGCGGGGGGTGTGCTTGATTAAACGCATAGAGCTTTGCGTGAAAGGGGAATAAGACACTAATTTCTTTTTTATAACAAAGATTGTTTGGTATTTTCAAGGCTGGAACTTGTAGAAAATGAAAATCTGAATGTAGGATTATAAAGTATAGTTAGCAAAGCAATTGTTTTGTATTTGCTCATCTGGAGATGAGCATTGGCATGGGAGTGAACTCTGTGCTTGTAGGACCAGTAAGCTCACCATAAAGGTGTTTAACAGGCTAACAGAGAAAGTGATTTAAATGTCAAGGTTCTGGTCTCTATGTCATTTTTTGAAAATGAATCTAAAAAGCAGCAGTTATATTACAAAAACTGTAGTCTTGGAAGAGCCAAAGACCACGAAGTAGGAAGAATGCAAAGCAAATCTATTTGCACTGAGAGCTGCTGAAAGTCTAGCTTAAATTACAGGTAAAAATTTCCTTGAAGCTGAGTATCTATTTGACAAAATCATTGGTGATTAAAAAAACCCCAATAATAATTTCAAAAACAATCCCTGCAATTACAAATTAAGGCAATTCAAAGTTGAAATTAACAAGTGGGAGAGATTTAGATATTACAGAAACTGACCACTTCTTACAGGTGATAGAATGTCAAGAAGCAGAGGCTTGTTAAAGACTCTGCCTTCAACCTCAGTGACATTTGAAACTCTAGGAAGGGCCAAATGGAGGAGGAAGTAGATATAATAATGGGCAGGAGCAATGGCTGAGTGCTTGTACAAGAATGCAGCTGCTGAGGAGAAATCATGCCTGTAAGATTTTCTTTTGGGTTTTTTTTTTTACGTTACCACAGTTGATCTCCTTGGTCATTAATTTCCATTTTTCATATTGTCCATAAGGAAATGAGTGGGGATACAGAGGGATGGAAGAGAAGGCAGAGTATGAACCTCAGCACCCATTGGTTGTTCCTATTACAACAGACCATTTGTATACCTGCCTATTCTTCACAGCACAGCAGATTTTTCAAGAAATCCCTGCTCCAGTTACCGTAGATTAGTTGTATGTAGCCGACCTTGCTGTGGTATTTCCAACAGATCTCATTTGAAACTGCTGTGGTAATCTGTCCTTCTAAATAGGATTTGAAGGAGAAAAATGTAATGTACTTTCGCTTTGAAAGTGAAGGGTACAAATTATGGCTTGTATGTGAAAAAAAATACTCATTGAAACTATGTGAATAATTTGAGTTAACCTCAAAAGTGGTTTTGTTTTCTCATCAGAAGGAACAGTTTACTTTCTCAATATCATCAGCTCAGTGTGTTTTCAGAGGATACTTATTCCTTTAGATTTCATGCACATTTGTTCTCCAAATGCTAAGGAAAAGTCGGTGGTGCTTCAATTACAAAACAATGAAGCATTCAGATTTGTGTTCATTTTGAATTACAGGCTGTTGTTTTCCTGCTAATAATGTTTGTGGAGTTGAACAAGAATTTCCTAATAGCTACCACTAACCTAAAATGAAAGCATCTTTTGAATATATTTTAAAAAACTATTCCATAATCAGTGATTGTTTTTGCACTGTATCTGTGTGCTTCAAGCAGAGGCAATGGGTCTTTTAAAAACTCATTATGAAGAGATCAGATTTCAAACTTTAAAATCCTGGTAAAAATAAGACGTTTGTAAAAGCTGCTGAAAGAATTTGAGACCTCCTGTATTTTACTTTATTTTGCACTTCAGAGAATACAGTCTCTTTTTCTCTTGATCAGACTGATTTGCCGTCTGCATGTTTTTGAAGTTCTTGCCAAAAGGTTTGTTTGCATTGTCTGCTTATTCTTTCTCCTGCTCCAAAACAATTCCAAAAAATGATTATTTTTTTTGTAGTGTAATAATTCCATAGATAAGGATAAAGTCTGTCCTAATAAATACTGAGTTTATTATATTTATGATTTAATCCACTAGTATCACAAAGTACTCATTTCAACATCCTAGCAAAGGTAACACAGATTTAGCATATGCATCTTAGTTCAGCAAGAGTGATCAACAGGTGATTCCTCAAAGCATGGAGTATATCTTCTATGCTGGTGTGCTGGCAATGCAGGTGCAGAGTGGGAAAAGTATTCACAGAGGTGGGGGTGCACTGCAGGCTGAGGAGGTTCAGAACTGATTTCCTATTTATGTAGAGTGGCCAGAGGAAGTCAGGCTTCCAGGAGTTTGAAATATGTTGTCTCAGAGTCAATATATAGGGTGAAGGAAAGCCTCAACAGGCATCTTTCTGAAGGGGCTGTAACTGGGCTGATCATGTTCAAGCTGTTTCAGTGATGACTGCACAGAAAGTGCTGTAGGTCCCATCGTGGTGGGGTCGGCAGCTGGACAGAAAGAAGGAAATGTCTTAAACACCAAAAGCTCCAGATTGTGTACAGTAGGAAAAGGAAACCAGATTACTCATGAAACTTAGTCTTTTAAGTTGAAAAGAACTAGGTGGATAAAAATTTTACATGACTGTTAATTATTCCAAATTAAATTCTGCCATTCTGTAATTTCTCAACAGTCCTCAAACTTTATTCACAGTCTTCTGGTGCAAAATGGTGTTTTTCCCTCTACTTGAAGGATAATCAAAAAATGCAAACTTACTGTCAGCTATGCATTTTAAAATTGTGCTTGCCTTGATCCTAAAAGCTTTGAGAAGTCACAGTTCATCCTTAGAGGAAGATACTAAAAATAATGAAAGAACATGAAATGCCCTAACTTGTGACATACAGCTGTCATATAGGAGGTTGCATCGCTTCATTGAAATATCTGAAGGGAAAAATAGTATTCTGCAATTGTATGTAATTTAATGCCTACTACAGTCACACCATCTGTGAGAGTCTGTCATGAATCTGCGAAGGGAGAGCATATAACTGTGTGTGATTTAAATTGCCCACAAGAGCTATTACTCTTTAATTAACAATCACTGTTCATGTTTTGGAGTCTCTTCTGTTACAGTCCAGGATTTCTCCTGGAGTTGCAACAGAATGATACAGCTGTACCCGAAAGCAGGAGTGGCTCTCAGCACCTCATTGCTGTTAGCACATATCAGAGTACAGCTTTGGACAGCCCTGGCAGCCCAGCTCATTTAACACACCATGCAGCCCTGCTGACTTCAGTGAAACCCTATGGGCTGCATGTCAGCTTGGGATCTGGCAGCAGCTGCACGCAATTATGTTTTAGTTGGCCAGTGTAACCGTTTTGGTTGTGGTCATAGGGGTGTATCATTCTGTGTTGACAGTTGGGACTTTGTCAATGAATGCACATATGTGTAGTGCCTGGGTTGAGTGTGTTTAGTGCATAAGGAAATAATTAGCAGAGATGGAAGGTAAAATCATTATCTTTCTGTCTCTGCTTTAATTGCCATTTAATTTTTACATGTGCATTTATATGTGTATGTCTGTGTATACATTTATCAGTAAATTTTTCAGCAGAAATTAACTATCAAAATGTGGAATACCTCCAGTTAAAGCCAACATTCCGTTTCCCACAAGCTCTCTTCTCTCTTGCTCTTGTTCTCAACTCCCTCTGTTCCCTTCTTCAGTCCCTGGCCTCCCAGGTCTTTTTTTCCTGTTCATATTCCCTGTGGATGATGAAACATAAAAGAAAAGCAACTAAATAGAAAGAAGGGAAAATATAGTCACTGACCCTGTAATGTGAATACCTTTTGTGCAGCAGTTTGCAGAACATTTTGAACTCCTATTCAACTCTGAAAATGATATGAGAAGTGTTTAATAAATGTAAGTCTTGACAGTAGAAAGACAAGTTTGGAAAATGACTGTGTATTCAGCCAGTGCTGAGCTATGCCTCAGGGTGAACAAATGGGTCTGACACAAATATATTTCATTCCTCCTGTGACTTGCGCCTCTTCCTCTCCCTGCCGTGCTCTAAAGGGAGAGCAAAGCCTGCCCATCTTAAAAAAGAATAGCAACACAAAAACCAAAAAAACCACCACAAACAGAGCACCCTTCTCTGCCAGAAAACCACAGGTCTGAAAATCAGTGAGAAGAGAGCTGGCCAAATACAGGATTTATGGCTTTGTCTTCCCATTAACAGTCAAACTTCAGGTGTTAATGTTAATGAAGTTTTCATTCTTAAAACTAGAGACCTGGTACACTGAACAAAGTTATGGCTTCTCTCTCCTTTTGGCATGACACACCTCTTGGTCTGGAAGGACTCTGTCCAAAGGTGACATAATAGTTCGCTGACCATTCTCAGTTTTGTTTTTAATGCCATTACTGAATTTATTTTTCCAGTGCTTTTGACATATGAGTTCTTACTGACTGGAAGCTGCTGGCTCAATTAACGCAGCCTGTTAAGTAGTTTGCAGCAATAATTCTTCTTGCTTATACTGATACAGTCTTGTTTGGAACTAGCAACTCTGGCATCCAGAGATAGGACTCTTTGCACGTTTGCAGTTTCTTCTCCAACTGGATCTTAGAACAATCATGGGTTTGTTTTCGTTCTTTTTCCTAAGCCCAGTGGAAGATTCAGGGAAGATTGCCCAATATTTCTGGGACCCTTGCAACTCATTAAAGCTCATTGCCCAATATAATCCTTTGCTTCTAAGGAGAGAGGCAATTGTACAAAATCGTTTGGAGATATATTTTTTACATGCTGTGTTTTTCAAAGTGTGTAAAGAATCCCATCAACCCATGAAATGCTAAACACCATTGAGAGATGAGAAAATCATTTTTGGCTTAGAAAAGTGTGAAGAGTAGGATCAAATACTGAACCAAGGTTTTAGTGTATATTTTCTTAATAGCAAGGGACAATAGCTGTCTTTTTACTGTTTTGCTTAATGGAGTTAGAATCGTTTTCACAAGTTGACCACACTCAGTACAGAAGAGAGTGTATTTTCCCTGAATTAACCAGTATATTGATACAAATTTTGAATTTCCCAGTTCTTGTCGAAAGCTACAACCTGGTGCTGCAGGCAGCCTTGGTGATGTGGAGCTTAAGGGGTGCCGAATTCAGTGTGACATTTCCTTCTGCTAGAGTATTTTGGCAAGAGCTTACTGGCTTTGCAGTGTGTGCCTTTTAAGGCCTCTGATAAATGATTAGGCAGATAGTTTAGCCTGTTGTTGCCAGTGGGAGTAAAGCAGCAACTCCAAGAGAAGTGTCCAGCTAATGTATTAATGCCTTAATACAGACCAGTAATATAATATAGTTTGACATGTCTGGCATATGGTTTCTATCATCTCAATATTCTTCTCTATTCCTCCATGACATTATAGACAACTAACCAAAATAAAGAGAAGCAGGAATTTCTTCACCCATAAAGTGTATTTTAAAATGTCCTGTATTTTGTTCCAGCTCTTTGGTTGATTGGATGATGAAGTGATCTTGAAATTCAATGATTACTTCGATGTCTGTCTACAGTATTTTCTTTCAGAATTGCCTCTGTTGTTATCTGGGAAATAAATACTCGTGTCTGTCATTAGAAATACTTGCACAAAATTTGTGACATGCAAGTGCTTTTCACTTGCAGTGGTAAGTACACATGGGTGCATGTTACTGGGTGTTTGGACCCTTACCAGCCTGCAGGTTCGAGATGCTGACTTTTTTGAAATGTGGTTTTAAACCAAGGTGCTTTTTACAAATAGAGGTTTTGCAGTGGCAAGTAAAGCAAACAGATTATGTCCAGGAGGCATTTAAAAAAATCAGTAGAATAATGGAGTTTTTGTACTGTGGTTACATGTTCACGTGCATGTACCTCTTTTCGAATGGATTATACATGGAATAGCTAGAACATATGTCACTGGTTACCTGTGACAAAGAGTCTGTGAGCTGGGTTTGGTTTACAGAAAGCTCTGTGCAAACTTGTGCGCTTAAGCATCAACCTGAAAGGAGCCTTTCCCTTCTGTCCTAGGAGGTATAATGTAGTGTTGGCTCTGAGTGCAGCAGATTACTCGCCTCTTGCTCCACCACTGGGTCCTCTCTGCTAGGAGCCCAGTAGCATAGACAGAGCTCACTAACACCAGTATGGAAGATACTGAGGGTGTAGTTAATCCATGCTGGTTATTACAGGTAGGTATGGCTGTATGCACCAAAACCACAGTCTGACTGATGTCATTAATTACATTTCCCAATATTTTATTGTCAATTGCATAATAAAGCATTAGCAAACATCACAGAAGTATCTTTAGTAAACCTGCACACAGTTGGATTGCAAGATTGTGTGAAGTATAAGGCAAGGCAGTACTTCCTGTAAAGCACATCAGTAAAAGTTATGGCCTAAGCTAAAAGGCTTGCTACTCTGCTGAGAAGGCTATTTGTGGCTAACATTGTAAGTGCTTTAATGGAGCTGTAAAGGGAGGGCTGCCATCTGGCTCTTGTTTTCACTTCAAACTTTATTTTTGCTTTCACTTAGAAATTAACTTACTATGCAGTCTTTACATTTGTGGCAGTTGCAGTTGTGTGTTATGTCTGTTAGTAAAGAAATGTGGATAGGTGCATATTAAACAAATGAAGGAATTTATCCCATTTAAGTTCACGCATGATTGTCTGTTTCTTTCAGGATAAAGAGGCCCAGAAAGACTTAGAGGCTCTACTTCTCACACTGAGGCAGTGACACGACGCACTCTTTAACTCTTTATGCTGTCATAAGATTGCAAAACTAAAATGAGAATCTATAGTGACTGGGAACTGTGGGTGAATTCCAGCTATGTGAATGGGAAAACTGTCATTGATTTTGGTTGGCTTGGATCATGGCATTTAAGCATCTGGTGATTATGATATGAAAATGATGGATTCATTTTTTATTATTTATAATCTCATACTGAAGTTTAATTTTAGATTGCTGACACTGTGAGTCTGATTCTCTGAACATGAAGTCCACTGCTGGCAATGGACATACTGGGGGTTAGAAAGCAAAATGCATAGATCTCACTCTTTGTAAGATTAATTGACTAGTATGTGATGCCAGCATAGAACTGTCTGTAGCAAAACCAAACAAATGTTTCTATAGTAAATTATATTTGTATCAACTAATTTACGTAGATGTGTACAGAAAATCATGAATGCCTACGTTTACACATTTTTCTCTACTATTATAAAATTAGAATCTTGTTGAAGTTAAAGCTGTTGCCTCTACAAAGCTCTTTTTACTTTAAACCTACTGTTGGTTTTAAATGGAAATGTGATAACTTTATAAATTAAATATTAAAGTTTTATTTTATTTGTAATATGAAGTACAATATTAAAAATCAGACCAATTGAAATGAAGTGTTTTGGATTAATCTGTTGCAGCTGTGGTGTTAAATGGATTTGTTACTGGACCTCCATCAAGTTTGTCAATCCTGGCTTTTTCTCTTTGAACAGTTGCCTAGCATGGTGGCATCAGTGTGTCTCTGGAGGATCTAGTCAATGGTGTGACTGTCACTAACCATTTATATCCTCTATATATATAGCTTAACTTGTACTAGACTAATCAAGGACTTACTACTTCCATCTGAGCATGTAGGATAGCAGTGTTTTCAATAAAATCTAACAGGTAGAGAACTAATGTACTTAACCAACAGGCTGACAAAGAATTCACTGAACTCTGTAGAAGAATAAAGGCCTTTACTAAATAAAGAACAAAAGCTTTTATTTCAGGATCTTAATCTAGATGCAAGGAGTGTATCTGGAAGAACTAAGCATTTCTGGTAAAGGAAATACAATCAGATAAGGATAACTGCACATTGCTTTGACATATTTGATGTGTAAGGTAACATGGACCAGTTTATGGCTAAGACGAGGAGGACTCATATGGCACCAATATATTGAACTAGCAATTGGGGCTTTAATTTTGAACAGATGTGGAACAGTGAAATTAGCAAGTAGGAACTCCAGTCACCTCAACAAAGATCTAAAAATTGGGCCAGTGTGAAGAACTATGAATACCTATGACTGAAGCTTCTAATAGGGAGAGTGATTTTAACTACTAACAACAGAAGGCAATAGATACAGTAGACTAGAAGAAGACAAATATGTAGAGTAACACTTGAGTTTAGCCTGACTCCATGACTCATAAAATACAGAGATTTCATAAACCAGGGCTGTTCATTTCCTTCAGACATATTCTTTAAGAATACGTTTTCAGACATGCAAGCATTACTTTCAGATATCTCAGAAAAAAATCTGAAAGTCCAGGACTAGTTCTGAATTCTTACTGTTATCTTGATGGTTTTCATTATCCTGAAGATCTTCACAAGTTGAAATATGCATTGTAGTAATTTTTAATATTAATTCTGAGGGAAATATTTCCTATACCTATTTTTCAGTTCCAGAGTTCTCTCTTTTTTTTTTTTTTTTTTTTTTAATTTATATGTGCATCATTTCAGAGAAAAGGAAAAATACTGTATGACATAAATCATATCAAGTAATTTGTCTGTGACAGAATAATTGACTTGTGAACAGAGAAGCTGCAGAGGTGACACATCTTGATTTTGCTAAGGGGCTTTTTGGTAAAGACTATTTGTGACGTTTTCGTTGCCAAAGCATAAAGCATAGTTTAAATGGATCTACAAGAGTGATTTGTACTTAGGGTTGTTAGCAATTCATTGTCACCTAGGACAATGTTAGAAGGAGGCCTTTACTTAGATCAATTTTATGCTAATCAATATACTTTATAAAATAGATTGGATTCTGCAATAGATATTTCATTTACAAGCACGTATGGCCAGTAAAGGCTAAAAGTGTACCAGAGGAATAGGTTAGAACAAGAAGTTATTTAAATTAATTGTCAAAATTAGGTGACAAGTAAGATTCGCTTCATTTAGAGCGAATAGAAAGTACTAAACTGAGCTAAGTGACAGGTAAAGGATGGAAGAGACCTGGCTAGTTGTTACTCTATGAAATAGGATGTGCAGGTTCTACTGAGTGGCAAACTAATTGTGGGTCAATAGCGTAATGCTTTTGTGAAAAAGCAGATTTCCTACTAAGCTAAATAAATAAGCTTTCCCCATTAAATTCACATGAAATAACCTTTTATTCTAATTATGCCTAATGAGGTCAGAGCTGGAATACTTTATCCAGTTTCAGGCACTGCACTTTGAGGAGCTTGGGGGCTAATTGGAAAGAGTCCAGTGGAGAGAGACAAGAAAGATGAGAGTGCTAGACAATATCATTTTGTATGTAAAACTGGAAGAATTTGATTTGTTTAGTCTGCAGGAGCAACGACTAAAGGAATATTCATATTTGTAAAAAGCTTTTACAGAAAGACAGTGAAAAATACAGAACCAAAAGCTTGTTCCCCAAATCCCCTGTTCACAGGGCAAGAAGTAATTGCCTACCTTTAGATTAGGCAATTGGAGAAATAATCCTGATGGTAACTTTGCAAGGCCCTGCAATACATTTCCTGAGAACATTATAAAATCATTTACACAGATTTTTAAACAAAGACAACTTTAAACATTGGCAGTGTTTAAGGCACAGTTCATCCTCTGGCAAAGGTTGAACTAGATGACTTCTTAAGATCCCCCCTGGCCTTCTGTCCCTGGGGAGCGCACAGCTCCAGCCCCCTAGGAGCCACAGGCACTCCCGCTGAGTTTCTGCAGTCAGTGGGATTGTGTCTGCACGCACTGGCTCTGCATTTGGGTCCAAACTGCCTAATGAATTTGTACTGTGAAACATCTACCATCATGTTTCAAGACTTGAATTTAAAGATAGGCATTATACTGGCCTCAACTATTTATTTATTGCACTTGTGGTTTTAATCCACATGTTTAAATTTTGAAAGTAAATTTTTATTTTTATAAATTAAATTACCAATTTTCCTTTCAGCCTTTTGAATTAAGTCCATTCTTCTGTTTAAATTTTTGGTCCTTACTATTTTTGTGTAGAATCACAAAATAACATCTGGGAGAGAAAAGGCTGTGTTTTTAAGTAAGTTTAATTCTAAATTGTCTTTCATAGTTTGTAGAAATATTCCTCACACAGGTAAGAAAGTGCTGGTTTACACAGCCAAGATATTTTGTGGGTTCTAATTTTTTTGCTAGTTCGTATACATAAGCATTCTCAACTTTTATGAGTTTTCACTTTGCTAATCTGAGAACCTTTATGTTTGGAGCATGTTCCCTAAATTGTTCTCTAATTGCTCCTTGGAATAAAGCTTTTGCATTTAGTTCTAGGCCTAGGCTATCTGTTCTCTGTGTCATATCTGCTGGAGAAACAGCAAGCATAGTTCCAGAGGGACATATGTTTTCTTTTTTGTTTAAAATATCCACAAGCAGACATTCACTTCCGTAGTTTTGTCTCCATGGAGGAGCTAGAAGTTAACTGTATTAACCCCTGCGGGCCTTGAAGCTGTGCGGAGCAGATGAGACTGCAGGCAGCCTGAAGCCACAGTGCCTTGGCCATGTTGCGCAATATTTCCTTCATCTCTCCCACTGTGGCATCTCTTCTTGGTCTTTGCTCCAGTACATACTCTGTATATTCTCCTGGGGAATTTGTCTCTTTACACATTTGTAAAAGGTGGATTCAGGGGGCCTTTATCTGGTACTTGTGTTTCATTAGTTAAAATTACTAGTTCTGCCTTCCTTGGATAACTGAGATACTTTTGATTTCTTGTGGTGAAGCTAAGGGCTCTGTCAGTGGATCCTGGTCCCTGTGGGATTGTCTCCCTGCAACAGCAGGTAATCACAAACTAAGTTATATTGTGGAAATGGTTAAAATGATACACTCTCACATTACTTTGTTTAAATTATTGTCTTTTCTTTTGCAGAATCTTGGGGTGATTTACTCATTTTTATGTACTAATATCAATATACTAACTTGTGGAATATATTAGGAAGCTTCCTAACAGTGGTGAGTAGCTGGCAGATTAGAAAGGAAAGTGAAAATTCCCCTGTCCAATTAATTTAAAAAAAAACCCCAACCCTAATTCCACACCTGAAACCCTGTTAATTATAGTAGTAAAACCTGAACTAAACCAAACCAAACCAAACCAACCAACCAGCCAAAAAGAAAGTGGCTACCAGAGATCTACCCAAACATATCAGCTTGTCTACTTATCTTCAGCCATCACTACCTGAACACCTTCCACCTCAAGTACCGGAGAACTGTAGGCAGGTGCTGTGAATTGCAGCAAGGTCTGTGGGTTTTCTGGATTTTTTCTGGGCACCCTGGGGGGTAACCCTGTGGTGTTTTCTTTCAGTGGACAAAATAGTCCTGATGGGTCCATTACCCCTATGCCAAATCAGAAAATCCTGCAGTAATGTGACAGTTAAAATTGTATTGCAGCAATCATGCATATGAACTCAAGGAGTAACTTTGCCTGAGGGCAAACATTATTGTTAGCTTTTTTTTTTTTCCTTCTGATGTAAGGTTATATTCTTACTTTCCAGCACTTTCCCTTCTTACAGACTCCCAAGTTCCTTGGAGAAGAAACAAATCAAAGTGCCTCGACAATACAAAAAGAAATAAGCTTTTCTGGCCCCATCTATGTTTGTGTAACCCGTGTGTGATGCTGGTAAATGAAGCACTTGAACTAAAAATGTTAAACATTAATAATTTTTTTCCTGAGGAAATATTTTACTTATTCCTTTAAAATAAACAAGCAGTCATTCTAGAAGTATCTGTGGGAGCAATGTCCAGCATGAACTTGAATATGAGCAATCTGAGCTCTGTGCTTGGTAGCGCTGCTGACCTGTAATGTGAGTGGGGGGTAAGCTATGTACCCAAGTTACACGATGCAAACACTGTCTATCTGCTCTTCATGTCATCTTTATTAAGATTAATTATAAGCTGGTTTGAATTGACTATCTGTATGAGTTAAAAAAATAGCCACACAATACTGACTGGGAATATTGTAACCTAAACATGTCTTAAGGATATGGGGCATGAATATGGATGTACTTTTTAATCTACAAAACTGAGTTGAGTTTTCTAATTCATAGATAAAGGTAATCAACTGGGGCTGATGAAATGTCATCCTCCAGGTAAGAAAACGTTCTTGTTAGTCAGGTTTAGTGTGAGGTGTCCCTGCCCACGGCGGGGGGGATTGGAACTAGATGATCTTAAGGTCCTTTCCAACCCTGACTATTCTATGATTCTATGACTCGATGATTCAGAAAAACATGGCAAGTCAGCAAAACGGATTCAGCAATTTACTTGTGTTTTCCTAATCTTAGAGGAAAATAATCATAGAATCATAGAATCAACTAGATTGGGAAAGACTTCTAAGGATCATCGAGCCCAACCATTACCCCAGGGCTGTCAAGCCCACCACTAAACCATGTCACTAAGGGCAAACTGATCTCCCCTCATGGCTGCCCCTCATGGTTTCCAGATGCAGCCACCCCTCATTTGCCCTCTCATAGTGGCTCACACTTACGGAACTGCTGCCCCTACCCCTTATGGCCATTGTCATCTCCCCTCATGGCTGCCCCTGCTTTCACTTCACAATCTCCCCTCACAACTGCCCCACCACCTCCTTCATGATTTTCCCTCATGGCCACCTCTCCTTTACCCTCACGACCTCCCCTCACTCCTCATGGCTGCCTCTCCTGTCCCCTTATGATCTCCCCTCATGGTCTCTCCTCACCCCTCATGGCCACTTCTGTCCTCTCACGATGTCCTCTCACGATCTCCTCTCAACCCTCATGGCTGCCTCCTCTGTCCCCTTGCGATCTCTTCTCACCTCTCATAGTCACCCCCTGCTCTCCCCTCATGATCTTCCCTCACCCCTCATGGCCACCCCTGCTCTGCCCTCGAAAAGTCATTTATAAAGCTTCTGACTGGCTTTGGCTTAAGGACCTCTGATTTTCAGAAGCTAGGCCAGCTTACAGAGTGCCCAATAAAATATTAAATCTTAAAGCAATATTGTTAATTAGTTGCCCACCAGACATGATTTCTGTAAAGGACATTAGTTTTTTCTCTCAAGGGGGATGCTTATGTTCAGTCTAGCCTACTGAACACTCAGGGTTTGGCCAAGCACTAACTGGTTGGAGAATACACAGACCAGTAAGCAGTAAAATAGGCTTCACGTTTTAGGCCTCTTTTGCTCTTTCTGTCCGCCCCTGAGGAGCTGTCGGGCAAGGTGAGCCTTGGGAAGCATTTATGCTGCATTTCCAGGCTGGTTTGGAAGGCACAGAAGTCCATTGCAAACACGTGGACAGACACGCAGCTGTACCTCAGAAGCCATCTGCCAGCATGGCTGTGAGTGGCAGCAGCCCAGTCTCCTCACAGGTGTGGGCCAGCAGCCTGGCGAGGCGGGGGACAGGTAGGCACACTGGCATGGGCAGTGGGGACAGCAGCCCAGGGAACCTGGAGCTGGGGCTCAGGTGGGGCCTGGCAGCAGAGAAGCCGCACTTTGGCATGTATGGTCGGACTAAAGAGAGCTTCAGAGCTTGTGGAAGATGGCTTTGGGTGTGTGCACTGGTCATTCTGGAGCAGTGTAACTGCAGGAGTTTGCTGGAAGACGGGCTGAGTCCCCTGGTTGCTGCTGGTCTGGAGGCAAAGGAGTGGTGAGCACATGTTCTGTGGGGTATCTAGCTTTATACTGCCGTGTCTGTGTGACACATGCAGCGGGCACTGTAATGGTGGGTGTGCCTGCTTGCGGCACCTGCCAGCATTCAGTTAAAAGAGAAAATCTGGAACCTGTCCCCAGGAAAGCTGACCAAAGGCACACAGGATCTGTTGCCTCCTGAGGAGGAGGTCTCTTAAGACTCTGGCCTGTAACTACCTATGTGCAAGAGTTCCCTTGTGCAGAGCTTTGATTCTCCTCAGGGCTTGCACCAAGGATCTGGGGGGATGCTCCAGAGCCACCTTCTGTCACCGCCACATCTCTGGGACACTGGTGTCCTGTGGCAGGTAAGTAGTGAAATGAAAATGTGTTCTTAATTTTTTCCTTCAAAAAATGTTCAATAACTTAAATTTATATGGAAAAAATACAAGGTATGAAAGGCATTTCAAGTGCAGTGCCTGTGGACTGCCATTTTCCTGTGGCAGGAGCTAGTTACTGTTAAGCAAATGAGTACTAAACTCAAGCTAGAACATGAGTGTGAAAGCATTGCTGTAGCTTGATTTTTATGAGGTATATTTTAACTGGAAATATTTCACTCAGTTTTCTCAATAACTGCTTACAGCACTTACTTAAAATCCTCCCTGACAGACCTGCATAGAGGTTGTGTGGTGGGTGTGAGGCAGCTGCTGCAAATAAGCACGGCTCCATCAGCAGCATTTTGCTAGGGGAATTATCAACGATTCCCAGCAGCTGAGATCTGCTTCATTAATTGGCAGCATTAAAGGCAAGCTGAGGGATGCTGTGTTTTCCTTAAATTGTTAGGGGGTTGCTTAATCCTTAAATATAGGTGGGAGAAGGAACTTGAATAAAGGAGTTTTTCTTGCATCAAATTGAGCAGCAGAACAGAAGCAAATGTTAGGTATATCTACAATGGTATGAGGTAAAAGCAAACAGGTTGATTAAGTTTGCCTGTGCTGCAACATCCTGATTTCTGTGTTGCACTGGCTTTACTCTGGTAGGAGTGTAAGGGATCATGTCTTATTTTAAATGTCAAATTGTAATTATATGTGCAGAAATTGTAAGGGGACTACAGTGTTTGTGTGTCTGTATGCATACAAAAATATTTGTGTGTGTATACACATACATAAGTTTAAGAGAGGAACTAAAACAGATATGACTTGCTGTGTTTTGTAGCTACAGTAAGCAACCTGATTACTTTCTGAATCTTTTGGAATTTCTATCGATATGTGAATACTTGAGAAAGATTCTTCTTGCATGGCCTTTTATAGCCTAACTTCCAAGCACAGCATTGAAACTGCTTCATGAAAGGAATTGCCACAGTTTAGCACATAATTTGACCTCCCTCTGAGAGGGTAGATAGGAAAAACATCTGTTGAATATAAGGTATTGCTAGGTAAAGGTGAAAGATGCTGTAAATTCATCTATCAGCAATCTTTGCCTTGGTTTCTCAAACTGAGAGCTTTTGAACTCTAAAGGGTTTATGGATGCAGTAGGAATCCACTCATAGTTCATTACCCTCACCTGAAAGAGAAATGGGTGTAACTGGTATCCCCAAGCCATCACTTTTGCTTCTAGGGAGCCTGTGGCTGAAGGGAAGGGATGGAGGTGGGGAGAGCTTTATGTGTCTGGAGGTAGGGCTTTGTTTTGATAGTGCTTTTTTGTAAGCAAGCGTTATGGTTTGCAGAGAAATGCTCAAGGAGGTTTGCTTAATACCTGTCTGTGTTGTGTTTTCCTTTCTCTGATTTCCTGAACTCAGCACTTGTTCACTGAAAGTTAAAGTAACTCCTGTGGGAGTGGGAAAGGGAGAGAAATTCCAGGCAAGATTGAAACACTCTTAGGTATTAAATCTGAGGAGTACTGAAGCCCATCTCTGAACAGCTCTTGCTGAGATGCTAATAGCTGGTCTACTCACCTCTATTACACTGAATCTGTTCTAGTTTTCTTGCTAAAACAAGTGGCATTTTCAGTCGTACTCCAAGTAAGGAGAAGTTAAAATCTAACCTTAAACCAGTGATCTTTAGAAGCAGTAGTGCAGGTGCTGTGAAGTGCTTTTTCTACCAAGCAGTCAGGCAGGGCATTCAGCAGCAACCGCAGGCCTGGCAGTAAGTTTCACCTGAAACACTTGAGGCCCTATGGCCAAAAGAGAAAGTGTCCACAAAACTTAAGTCCTCAGCAGGGCTGTGTACATCTCCAGGTCTTCAGTTTCCAAGGGTTTTGGCAAATTCTATTTTTCAGTATTGCTCTTGTGCTATTCCTTCTCTCTAGAGTTTGCTTTGATTTTTATTCTGAGCTTTCTGACACATGGCAGCCAGAAATGAACAAATTTGGAAGCCTGGTTCAGCATTTGCTTTCTGCCTTGGTATCTTCATTACTATGTACAGCCTCCAATATATTTAATACTTGATGCATACAGTATGTACAACTGAGGGGAGGTAATGCTGTATTTACAGAGTTAATCACCATCTTACTGAACTACTTCAAATTACTTACGTATTTTATCAGTCAGAATCCCTTCTCATTTCTAGCATAAGCTTTTGCAGTTGAGTGGAGCATCTCTTTTTTTTTTTCCTTCAGTCTCCTAAAGGCTACAGAAATATTTCTCACACTGGATACCTGTGAAACTTTGCAGTCAGGTAGTATTTCACTCAGTATAATTCTGATAAAATACAGCTGATGTGGGAACTTGGGTAGGAAGCAGCACAATTGCCCAAGTTCACATTGTCTTTTTTCCACTGATATAATAGATTTCCCCGTTGTTTGTGGCAGATTTCAAAAGGATAGCTCACATTCAGAGACAGATAGAGTCTGACCTTCCGGCCCTTTCTGGCCACAGGGCCCCAATTTTTGATATTACAGGCGTCAGAGCAGCTGATACATTGGAGAGATGCATGGTCTTTCAGCACAGATGGAATTCTCTGTTACGTTTTGCAGAATAGTTTAGAAACCTTTTGGTGTGAAAGGATCCCCTTCTGAGGATTGCTTCACGCAAAGCACTTTACACCAATGTTTTTGTGCTGTGATCTTTGAAATAATCTTTTTAGATGCAATACTTTCCTGATTCTTCTGTTTTGAGAAACATTGTGTCAGTCTTTTAAGACATTTCTCCTGTAGTTGACGCTTACCACTTGCAAATTGCTCTGCTTTCCTTATCCCTCATATTCTTCTTGATTTAAAACCAAAAACCAAACAACAAAGCCCTCAACTCAGCCTCTAACTCTATTCCAGAGAGGGCATCCAGGTGCCCTGGAATTCAGTAGGGATTTTCATGCTGATTTTAAGTGGAGTATTCTCATGTGTGATACTGAGTAGGGTGCCATGAAATTAACTGTAATTATTCTGGGTTTCTGTCACTGCTTGAAGGGATGCAAGTTGACAACAGATTAATGCCCTGTGAAACAAAGCCAGCCAGTGAAAATGTTCAGAGAACACTGTTTGCACATCACAAAAGTGAGAGTTTCTAAACTGACTGTAAACTTAAGGGATGGGAGAAGCCAGTGGGTTTTGTGGTGTAGGAAAGAAAACAGTATGCATCTACTACAATGAGCAACAGCTCAGTAAAGAACTTACAAAAATCACATTAAAACCAGATTGAACGTGTTAACTTTGATCTATATTTTTCTTATCAGTTAACCCTTTTTCTTTTTTCCTTTTTTCTTTATTTTTCTTTTCTTTCTTTTCCCCTCAAGAACGTAGCTTTAACATTTCACTGATCTTGATTTGTAAAAGGGCATGTCCAGTAATTGAACTTTTAAAAAAATATATAAATGCATCATCACTATTCTTCCCATAAAGAGAGACCACATGGCAGCCTGTAGTTCTGTCCTAGTAAGCAGACAACCCTGTGAGGACACATGTGGGAGAAGCAGTGATGCTGGGCTACCGCTGAGTTGCCACCAGTGTGGTTCCCTCTCTGACAACGTGCTGCTTTGTGGAAGCCCCATCCATTGTTTCAGTTATTGGAGTTCTCATTAGTCGTACTGGAGAAAGCAGTACAAACATTACAAAAATAAGCCATGAGAAACCCTGCCATGTGCCAGGATTCCTGCTTTGACTCCCAGTGGTTCCCAGTTGCTGTTCCACTGGGACACAGGGGTGCTGAGGAGTCTCTGTGGTGCCAGGCAGCAGTTTCTGAGGTGCCTGGGGCACAGCATTTGTTCCAGGAACACCATGTTTTGTTGATTCCACAATTAAATGCTATGGGATTTTAATTTGCTATTTACTCATTTTTCATTTCCTTCATTTTTGGCATGCAGACCTAATTTTGATGAAAAAATTGCCCTGGGACATGAACATTTTCCTGGAGCTGAGAGTTGGATTATCAAAGCACTTTCCTAGGATCTCCTCCTTAACACCCGTCTCTTTCCCTAGGGAAAGGGTGGGCTTTCTGTAAGGCTATGGCTCGAAATGTGCGTATAGGTTTCATGGTTACAGAAATCCCCAGCAAGAGATTTGGCAAGGGGCTTGACTGCATTTATGCACTGCTGTTACATTTAGCTCTTCCATTTCTAGGCTAGGATTGAAAACTGTGAGCTTGCTTGGAATCCCAGCCCCTGCAATGAGCAGGGAGAACTGAGGTGTCTCACAACATAGCAGTGAGGTGTGGTTTTCCTTGGGGGCTGCAGCCTTCCCTGTTAAAACACCTAACAGCATGTATGTCTGCATCCTGTGAGACTGTGTTTTCTCAGTTGATGCTCTAACCCTGGCAATGGCCCCATTTACTGGTGAAACCAAAGGGTCTGTCATGAGGCAATGAAGAGACTTGTCTGCCCTTAAATCTCATTCTTGCCCTTGGTTTAGGTGTATGGGCCCTACCCTGAGTTGTTTCCCAGGTTTGCATTTTGTTGGATGTTGTTACTAGTAGTGTGTAATTTAAGGGATTATATTCAGCTGTTGGTAACTGTGAGTTGGTCTGAAACAAGGTGGTCTACAAAACCCACCTTGTGTTTGGATATTTGCCATAGCATTGTTTGCTGTTTCATGAAATGCAAGGGAGGAACAATCCAAATATGTATCTGTGGGGAAGATGCTTGGCAATATATTGTTTTTTTTTCTGGGATAACTCCTTATTGTTGAATGATTATTGTCAGGGCTATGTCCGAATTCATTCCCCTTCCTCCTGCAAAAACATGAAACTCACCTACAGTACTTGTAGTTGAAATGTCTTGTGCCACCACCAGAACAAGCTCTGTCAGAAAAGGTGGGCTTCCCAGCTGTGAAGTATGACATGCAAGAATATTCTTTAAGGTTTTTCTCCTTGCCAGCTTCTGTGGACAAACTCTGCCACTCTTTGGAATGCTGCTATTAATAACTAAAGCTGTTTGGTTTTGGATGTGCAAGTTTCTCAGCAGATTTGCAGCCATAGAGGTAGATACCACATTCATGTTCCCAGCTTTTCTAGACATTCACTCTTTAGATACAAATGCTGAAAGAGCCTAGAGTCTGGTGTCACTACAGTCAAGTTGTCCATCTGTTCTTGTGTGATTTTTCTGCCAGTGCAGGATAGTTCTACAGATAGACCAAGAAATTCATCACAGGTGTTAACAGCAATATAGGGACTTTGGATTAAATTCTAAGTACCATGCTGCTGATGAAACTACATTTTATATTCTGTTGTGACCAAGGCTGTAGTTGGAGAGTGAAAAGGAAAGGAATTTGCTAACTAGGATGCAAACTGAAGTTTTTTAGGGGCTTAAACAGTTTACATGATACACCATTTTAATTGATGTAAACCCTTCCAGCAAGGAGGTAGAAGGGGATTTACCAGGATTGGAAATAATTAAAATCATGCTGAAACTTTCCTAACAGGTACTAAATGTGACATAGTGTGTGGTCTCACTGAACAGGGTTGGCTTTCGAACAAATGGGAAAGTGCAACATCAGATGTTTCAATGCATGCACATGGACAAACAATGCCTTTATGGCATACTGTGAACAGTTTGATTTATGGCTCTTTAGATGTATCTTAAAATCTCATTCTGTGATGACTTTAGCAGAGCTGTCCGATTTCCAAGATGTGCTTCTGAAGCAGGATGAAGATTGTACCTGTTTTTTATTAACTGTATTACAAGCTAAAAATAAACCAAGTTGCAGACAGCTGTCAGCAATGTGGACCCTCAATGTGTTTCATTAATAATAATTCTCAGGGGCATGGACACAGAGATCAAGCTCTTTTTTGTCTTCTGGAAGCCCTTTTGCTTGTCTGGGAGTGGAAAGTAACTTGACAGTCTTTGAAACTAAATGATATTCATTGAGATCACTGGAGTTTGTTACTAATGAGCTTTAACCCCATGTTTTAATTTGTCCCTGGACAAAATAAGTGGCTTTGTTGTGCTTTGCAGGCTACTGCCAGAGAAGTCTTCTGGTAGTGTGTATGAAAGGATCCTGGGATTGTATGTCAAAAGTTGACAACTGCAAGCTCAGGATTACAATGAGGGTGGTCTAGTGTTTTAGACCAGCATACAGATATGGTGATTCTCTCTAATTTGTTATTTAATCATGTCCGAGTGCCTTTGTGAAGAGTGGGCTCAAATGGACTTTGCAGTTAATGTTTCAGTAGAGAAATTCATTGGACCTCTGCAGGAGTGCCAGCTGGTTACTAAGCACAGGGTGAGAGCCAGTCCCTTGAAATGAGCATTATGAAAACTCTAGCCTGGACAGAGCTAGACAAATGAAAAGAAATATTCTAAAAGAACACCATTGCTTTTTTTAATATTTACTATGTAAGCCTATGCTACTACTGAAATCCTTTTCCCCAGGGGTCTTATTTTATGGAAGCCTTTTCAAAAAGCATTGCTATTTAGCAGTCAAAACTAAAAAGGCAATAAACCACACACACTTCAGCTGAAAACATGTTGTACCTCCTAATAAATTTGGAGACAATTTCTGTGGCACAGTTTTATTAAACATCTGTAAACAAATGGGTTTGTGTGTTGGACAGAAAAAAGCCCCTAAAAATCTGAAGTACACTTTTGATACCGCTTTTGCTAACTCAACAATGTTTCTGGAGACTGGGAAAGCAAGCCTTGTGCAAATGATTTTGATCAATATCTGAGCAAGGATGAGAGAGCAAAGGAAGAAGGAAAAAAAGCAATACAAACCAAACATGGGAAAGAAAAATGTAGAGTTCCAATTTCTAGTATTTTTAATTCCGTGGCCTGAAATCCTTTGTCCAGATTTGTGCTGACATAAATTATAATTTGTTTCCTGTCTTTAAAATTTAGTTTTCTGTATTGTATAAATTTAAAAAGTAGACAGTAAAATGCAGTGGCCAGATTAGGGACTTAAGTGTTTGCAAATGTGCTTGCTCTACAGGTTTTCCTCTTTTAAATCTTGAGTTCAGAGTATGACTGAAGACATGCCATGCACATATCGTTGTCTTGATATTTGGAAACATATAAGAATAGCTGACAGTACTTTGAGAGGAATTTGGGTTTAAAATACTGAGGGGAAAGCTTAGATTCCTTGATTCATCATCATCACAATAAACACCGATGTCTGTGCTGAAACTCATTGAGCAAAATGAGTTTATTATCCATGTCTTAAATTGAATGGCTGCTTCACTTACTGCTATAGATAAGGTTGCTGCAGATAGTGCTTAACTGTTACTTCAAGTAGCAAAGACACTGTGGTGCTATTTAGAACTTTAAAAGGATTAAAGGATTAAAACCTTTTGGGGGGGGGGGGAGGGAGGGGTGTTCACCAGTGGGTCATACCTGTGTATACTGGTCCCAGTGGTTCAGGAGTGGTTCTTTGTTAGAGCCTTAGCTTGTGAAGCATCCTGGCCCAACCCAGCTCCTGCAGGTAAGCGAGCACCTGGTTCCTGAAGTGGAGAATTCCCTCCCTCCCTGTTTGTGCTGGCCCAAGTCTTCGGGAAGAGACAGCAGCACATGCAGTTCCTGTTAGTTCAGAAAACAGAAACATCTGGGGAAGACATGAATGACTTACTGGCTCAGTTCAGCAGCAGGAAAGCCTGTCACAGATTGTTCTGGGCAGATAGATCCTCTCCATTATGTGCTGAAGCAGAGAGCAAATGCTCATAAAATCACATAAAATCCAGCTCAGAACAGCAAGAGATGGGCAGTAATGGCTGTCTTGTATGGCCTTTCACTCTTCTTGCGTCTGTGGATGCTTCCTAGAGGAAGGTAAATAGAAGGCTTTTCTCATCCAGTGGGAGTGGGATACGTTGCTGAGGAAAAGCACTTCCTAGGACAACATTGTTTCCCAGGGTGATGCCCATACAGGGTTAATGTCAAGAGGAAAGGAAAGTGAACTAGTTGTGAGCATATTATTTGCTATGTGTTTACTGTGAAATATCTGAAGAAAAAAGCCTATGGTTTGGTGGGTTGTTGTTATTTTGAAGTTAGAATGACTAGATGCACTCTAAGAGGCCCTGCTTGATGAGGGGCTGGAGCAGATGACTTCAGAGACCCCTTCCCATCTCAACCAGTCTGATTCTATGTGTGAATTCTATGTCTATCTACCTAATGCCATAGAATCACACTCGGCATTAGGTAGTTGGGTTAGACTCTGCAACATGGCCTGATTAAATCAGAGTGGCTTATTTCTTCAGTCCCTAAGGAAGTATGTCCCAACAGTATAAGTCTTTGTTTTTTTCTAATCTAGCTGCACCACTGAAGATGTTATGTAGCTTAACATGTCTGTTTCTAAGCAGAACAGATCTAAATATCTGTCCCTAGCTTATGGTGAGTAGTAAGGGAGGGACGTAGTGCATCAATAGCCTGAACAATAGGTGTTCAGTATAAGCAGGTGTCTATGCTCTCTGGTCAGTGGAGATAAAGAGCTGACAGGATGAACTACTCTCTGAAGGGGCATACTTGTATCCTCATCAAGTATAACCTGTGGTCCCAGGGGTACCCCAGCAAGCTATTGTAGCTGGGGATGGGCAAATGGGCATTAGCAGCTGCTCCCATTCTTTTTCCTGATTTTTCATTCTCCTCCATGTGATGAAAACTTTCTATTTTCTCTGGCCTGTTATATTCATGTGTTTCCTTCTCTGCTGTTCTCCTTATCACTTCTCAACTGCTCAATTTTCCCCATACTTACTCCTCCATCTGAGCACTCCATGTGAACGCTCCATCTCTGGCGGTATTCAAGGCTAGGATGGATAGAGCCTTGTGTGGCATGGTTTAGTGGGATGTGTCCCTGGCCATGGCAGGGGGGTTGGAACTAGATGATTTTAAGGTCCTTTCCAACCCTAAATATTCTATAATTCTATGATCCTCCATAGATACAGAATCTTCTTGGCTATTGAGTCTGAAGAACTACTGTTCCTATTAGCATATGATCAAACCTGATTTCCCCAAAAGGCAGAAAGGTCACTATTTAGAAAAATAAAAATGTATGACTTGAGTTCAGTGAAATAACTGAATAGAATTCTTCTGCCAGTTAAAGTTGTGTGTAATTCAGGGAAATATAGAAGAAAAGAAAGGGATGACAAATCCTCAGGGAGGAAGTTGTTCATAATTACATGAAGACCGTGACTGTATATGAATGTAGGGATGCAAGAAACCTTGCCAACTGGATCTTTTCTAGGGAAAACATTATGGTCTAATCAGTTTGGGGGCTATAAAGAGAGCTAAAGAGTTACTTCATTAACTGACTTTTCATAAACCCAGAATAAAGCATCTGTTCTCTGGAGAGCGAAAGTTATATTTAATATCCAATCCTTATGTATCTGTTCTGCTTTCACAATTTCAGATGATTGGCTGAAATGGATGCATGGAACATATAGTTATTCCAAGAACTTCCCTAAAGGTTTCTCTTCTGCTGTATAGTTTTATGAGCCTATACCCTCAGAAAACTACTGTATATGCTTAGCCCTGTGGAGAGGCTAGATCTATTCACTCAAGCAGAAAAGTATCGTATTAGGGTAAGAGACAGCTTGTGAAGATAAGAAAGGAATCTTTCTGGCTTTCAGTAAGACATGAAAATATTTTAAAGTGTTGTATAGTGAATACATCATCAGCCAAATGCTTTGAATTCTGGCTCTGCTGATGACTTCAAGGAAATTACTACCTTATCCTTGAAATGCAGAGGACGGTATTGTCAGTGTTCTTAGATCTGTGTGCACAGGTATTAAGTATCTCAGTCTTAATGCCAGGAGCAGGATTTTTCTGTACAAGGTTTCAGTTCAAGCATAGTGTCACTGAAGGATCTGCTTTATAATCCTCCAGGGAACCTTCTTAATTTAAATATTTATCTAAATAGGATCTTTTTTCCTCCCCTCCCATAGGGGAATTCATCCTTGTTTAATTTTATTAAATATTTTCTGTGGTGGTTCTGACTGAAACCCATTGACTGCACTCAGCCCACTGTGGCACAAGTGCTTGTCGTATACTTGGAAGATGCAGGCTGGGCACAATGTTGGGCATGATGTTAGCCACTCATGAGAAAGAATGCTCATCCGGAGAAAGCTGGTGGAAACCACTTCCCTTTTATTCCTGCATCACCTGGAAGGGTTGCCCAGAAAGCTTCCCTGCAGGCATATTGTTCTGGAGTGTAGGTACAGCTCTTTCTCACTTCTGCCAGAGACAGAAAGATAAATGTAGTTATGTCTTGGAACAAGTTGCAGCATGACGCCATGTCCCAGCAGCTATATACATAAATGAAGGGGAGGAAAAGGAGTTTTGTTATAATGAGACAGAGGTTCATTTAGGAATCCCATTTTTCATTAGTGAAATTACAGTGAAGTCTGAGTTTAATTTCTGGTGGCACTTTTTTTAACTTGAATTCAGTCATTTAATTTTCTTGAACCACAAAAGCTTCACAATTTATAATTTTTCTCTGCAGAGTGAAAAAGTATGATTAAAAATAAGATATACAGTAGAATTAAATTTTCAAACTGCAGCTTGGAAGTTTTTCGCAGAATATAAAGCGTAAACATGGAGTGTTTTGTGCTATTTTGCAGGTGATTGCAAACCATACTTGCTTTGTGAAGTCAAAATTTGTCTTAAATCTTGTTTTTATACTGGGAACAAGGGTGTCTCACTCCACCTCAGTTATGATGAGTAGTCTATATAAGTGGAGAATGTTCCGGTTTTCTTAGCACAGAAAACATGATTATATGAAATCCTATTTGTTATCATGAAAGGATTAGAAGCCTGTCTCTACATGATAACTCTTACGCTCTTGTCAGAGCTCAGGTTGAGAGAAGGAAGATTGTGGAAGGATGAAAATATACCAACATCACTGAAAATATAACAATAGTATCAGAGGATAAAAGCAGTTCTGGAGCATCCTGCAATATACATGTCATCCTTTCCCTAGGGGACATTGAACAAGCCTAGATACAACTGAAAACATAACTATGCAGCAAACTGATACAAACCTATTCCTGGTCAGCTCGCCCAAATAAATGACACTGACCTGCTCTGGGTCCTCTAGACCAGTAGTGTTTGGTGTAGTGCCCACTCCTTCCACCACCCAATGTCAAGAGTAAAATTTCCCCAAAAGGGGTTTAGACTGTTGTGGCCAGACTGTCTTTTCCTCCTGATTGTTCTTGGCACTGGGGATGCTGAGGTGAGGAGAATGACACGCTCCATTGCTTTCTGTTGTAGACAAGGTTGTGTTCTCAAGTCCTGCAGCCTGTATGGTGCAGCCTGATCCCTCATATTTGGTTCCTAAGTCATCCTTTCCATGTTTGCCATGTCTCAATTCTATAGTAATAGAATTGAGTTTAACAGGCAGTGAGGAGTTACTATTTGGACATCATTTGTTTGTCCAAAGTTTTTTGGAAAATAATCACTCATTCTGTGCTCAGCCTGGTGTGAAGGTAAGGTTTGGTTCAGGCACCCTCAGTCTGATGTTCCCTGCTGATGTGAGTGAACGTCTTTAATGCTGTGTGGATTTGTACCACCCTAATCCTGAGTGTGTGTTCAAGCAATGTAAAGTCACTCCCATGGCATTCACTCCATTCTCTCCCCTCTGCACTCATGCAGTTGAAATGCCTTGACATCCTGTGTTCTGAGGTACCCATACTGATCCATCAGTGTTCCCAGGCATCCAGCACAGATAGTGTAGGGAATCGAGACTCTTGTTTGATTTGGTTAGTTCTAGCTTTGTGCTTTCAGGCTGGAGCAAGGTCTGCTCTGACTATTGAAGGTCAGGGCAACCTAACAAGACAATGAATTTTTTGGTGAGTGGAGCTGTCTGAATCGTTGGCAAAAAGCCCCACAGGAGGGCCATCAAGGCATCCACCACAGCCATTTTAAATGCCTCAGGCTATCTGTGCCTAAGACTGTGCTTGTTTTCACCTGACAATTAAGGGAGTAGTCGTGGTCTGAGTACAATGACTGGTACTTGGAAAAACTCAGCTGCAATAATGCAGGGTGGCAAACAGCAACCAAGTTGCTGAAACTTGATTCATTGTATCTGTGTTACGCTGCGTACCAAAATAATGCCACCATTCCTAATCCAGTCCTTCATCAATGAAAAAGAGAGATCCACCTTCAGCATTATCCCAAGTTGAATTTGTTACATGGACAAATGAAACTTCTGAGTAAAATTTAACCAAGCTAAAAATGCAGCAAAGACAAATGTGAACTGCTCATTTTCCATGGCTAATTCTTCCCCTTTTCTGAGGTAAAATGTAAGCCCCCAATTGCTTAGGCTCTGATTGCTCTGCCTGGGTAATCTGAACCGGTCTCCTACAGGCAGACCTATGCATCAGCCCCTGACACTCACAAAAACATACTGGGTCTGATGCAAAACTAGTTGGAATTGGTTGTTGTGAATTTGCATTTAGCTACGTTGTGCCACGACTATGCTGGTACTGACAGGTGTTGCACAGGTCCTTGGACTGACCCCCCTCTCCTCTTTCGAGCAGTGTTTCTTTTTCTTTTCTCAAGTTCTGATGAGTCTTGTTCTTATTGTTACATTATTGCTATTTATTTCAGCAGCTCTGAACTGACTCCTGCTGAAGACAGCAAGTTTAACTCTTAGTTCACAAAGAACATAATGGTACTCTTGAATGGTATAAACGTATGCCATATCAACTGTTCTATCTCAGCCTCCTTGCTTCCCTTCCCAACTATGTAGTAGGGTGGTCTGACAGCTACTTGTTCTCCAAGAAGCATATGCTTGTCCTAACCGTGTGCTTCCTGTTTTGTGGGTTTGGTTTTGGTTGGGTTGGCTTGTTTGTTTTTGTTTTGGTTTGGTTTTGTGGGTTTGGTGCTTTGTTTGATTTTTTTAACCCCTTAACTTGAATGAAAGATGGTACTGAAATTTGGGGAGATGGACTAAGCATGTGTCTGTGTGCAGATACACAGGGAAAACGAGCATGAGATGACATTTGGCTTTTCTGACCCATTGAAATCACTACAACATGAGCATGAAGGTTTTTAAAGTAACAGTCTTGTCTTGAATACAGCCTGCTCAACTTCTTTGTGCTTTATTTCACTGAGAATGAGCAACATGCATCTGTCTGGTATTGCTGTGGTGACCTCCAGTCACAGGATGGTGAGAGAGGCAGTGACAATGCAAACACAAGATCTCATGAAATGTGCATGACTTCCTGTTAGACATGACCTTGCCTGATTCTGAAAATTATCAGGAGTTTATGGATGCCAGCATTAGTTACAGAAGGGGAGAAAGAAGAAGGAAAATGAATCTGTGGGTTTGAAATAAGGGGAGGTGGAGATAAACTGAAATGCCAGGAGGAAGAGCATACCGCAGGAGATTGTGTTGGCTGGGGAGAGATTAATAAGTCTTAGAAGAAAGTAGAAGACATGAGAGAATTCAGATCAATGCTGAGATAAGCAGCAGGGAATAGTCTTTGGAAGGAGCATAAGAAAGCTGAACATGGATGGTAAGGTATGAATAAGCAGGCAGATCTGAGAATCTGTAAAGGCAGTGTGGAGAAGAAATCTTAAAATCTAGAAATGGAAAGAAGGTGGAAAGTATACGAGTAACTAATAGTACGTTCCAAATGAGAAATAATAATTTTATCTTGATGTTAAAGGCCATAAATAAACTAAGAAAAGGCAGTGTAAGAATAATTTTATTTAGTATTTTGGCAACGTGATACATTTCAAAATGACCATAAAAGTTAGCTTGCTGAGCAACTGCACACATTCTAAATGAGTGCTACTACATTTGAGTAACTTCACAGATTAAATGAGGCATTATTTGACCAACAGCTAGATAGTGTGTGACCCTGACAGACATAAGCAGTGTGAATGGATGTTGCATTAGTAGCCAATGCATAAAGCTTTTGGAGAGTACAAAATTGCAAAACTGCTTTTATTAAAATATGAATAATGATTCTCATGTTAGAATATTCACTTGTAGGTTACATTTCTTTTTTTCTTTTTTTTAATAATACTTACAAAGGTACAAGGAAAATCGCTGTGCTAGCATTTGATCTAATGTAGATCTCCATATGAAAATGCTGAGTATCTTATGAAGCTTTTCACAGGAATAGGCTAAGTTCTGGGCTATCGCACTTGTACATAATTCAGAAAAACACCTGAGGTTTCTCTATGTGTATGTAACAGAAAGCTTTTTCTGTGTGCCATCTGAAGTCTAAACAGACTCTAAACAGGTACATTACTGCTGTGTGGGGTTATGGAGCTGTACTTTCAGGCTTGATTAGTGAAGCTACTGCTTCAGAAGGATTGTGTCGTTAACCCAGCTCTTCCCAATGTCAGTGAGAGTTCCACCACTGCTGTGACATGACTAAGACTGCCCATCTTTTGGAAGACCTGGTGGAAATCTTTACTTGCTTTAGGTCTCAGCAGAGCTACTCTGCTTTCTAGCACTGCACCCTTATTTTTCTAGCTCTACTAATACTTTCTTTAGTACTAAGCTGAACACAGCAAGTCATGTGAGATTCTTTCATTTCTGATGGATTTCATATGTAACTGAAGGTGATCTGCAGCTCCAAAGAAGTGCCCAACATTTTCCAAAATCAAGTATTTACATAAGGTTGTGTGCATTTTAGAGAAATACATGCAGCTTTGTGCACACAAAAATCAGCCAGAGGCTCAAAGCCATAAAGTTTCATGTGTGTGTTTTAGTTCAAAATAATAGTTTGGGGTCGTTTTGGGTATTTTTGATTCCCCCCCCCCCCCCCAATTATGGGTACAATAATTAGGACATGTAATATTAGCTTTCCTTCTGTGATTCTGTTTCAAGCAATTTGTAGTAAAACTACGTAGTTAATTTTTGGATATACCATTTCCCTTCAACCTAAGAGAATGACAAGTGAGCAGGGGTGTATTTGCTCTACACTTTACTTGAGGTTTGTGGCATCAAAGTTTTAATATAAAAACACAAATTCTCCTTTCTACATGCCTTGGCCAATGTGGATTTGACTTGGCTTACCTATGTGCATAGCAACAGGGATATTAACTCTTTACTAGAGAAATACAAACTTCAGCTATACCCTTATAAGGCTTTTTAATTCAAATAGTCTACATTGTTAATGAATATGCTAATGAGCAGACTAGCAATTGGTTTGTATCACTCTTGCCTATTTGGTCACATCAAATCTGATCTTTCAAAACTTAATGATGAGTTACTAAATTATTAAAATACAGATTTTATTTTCAGATGTGCTTCTTTCTTAGTCTTCTTTTTTAGTCATTTATGTAAACATTTTGGAATGCTAAAGGCAAGACTACATTGTCATTTTACTGAAAATCATTTGAACATGTATTATTGAGGCACTAATGTACATCCAAGCAGTCACAGCAGGTGAATTCAGAGGCAGGTTGCAGTGTTCTGAGCAACCCTTTATATAATTAATATTACTATTTTATTTAAAATAAGAGATTTCACTTTGGGATGTGGAGTCACTGAAGGCAAACATAGAGTTAAGACACAGTACATGGAGACAGGGAAAGGACTGTACAAACAGTTCCTGGAGATGCTCCAACCAGTCAGTAGATAAAAAGCGCTTTACAATGGCAACTTCTGTGAACAAGCTAGGAAAAAAAAAGTCTTACTTTCAAATTGTATATGTTTCATTATGTGCTGTATCAGGCTGTTCTCATGGCTTTCCTTCTAGAATTTAAGAGAGGACTGAGTTACACCTTGTGCAGTTTTCCTTCTTACTCTTGCAACTTGTAATATCAGCTATTTTCCAAAAAGATCATCAGAACAAACTGTAACTTATTTAAGCCTAAAAAGAGAGATGGATTATCTTTAGATGCAGGGTTTGTTGCTTAGGCATTTGCTGACAGCTGATTTTCACTGGTTGCTTTATCTGCTTGCAGTCTTTGGACAGCCTGATCAAGCAAATCCATAGTATCTCTAAGTGTAACATTCAAGGTAAATGGCTTAGGTTTAATGGTCAACCCATAGGTAAAGTCCATTTTAGGGTCCTCGTTTGGATTAGCAATAAAATTGCACTGGTGCACCAATATGGAGGTAAAGAGAAAGAGCTGCACCTTGGATAACTCCTCTCCAATGCATCGACGTTTTCCCAGTGAGAAAATCATCACGCTACTAGTAAGGTCTTTATTGATGAACCCATTCTCATCCAAGAATCTTGTTGGATCAAAATCTTCTGGGTTGGACCATTTTGCTGGATCGTGATTCACTGACCACTGATTAATAAAAATCACTGTGTCCTTGGGAATGAGGTAGCCCATTATGAAGGTGTTGGCTGTGGTGGCATGTGGGATGGTGACAGGCACGAAGCTGCTGAAGCGCATGGATTCGTACAAGAAAGCCGTGATGTAGGGCAAGCGAGGCTGATCCTCGGCACACTGGCAGACGGTCTCTTCCAACAATCCTATCCACTTCTTCTTGCATTTTAGCCTGCACATTCGGATACCTGCCATTTCAAGTAAGATGTGCAGTACATACATAACACTTCCGAAAGATTTTCTTAAAAACAATCTTTGCTGTCAGTGTGTTTTCACTGACACCTCACCCCTAACCGAAATCATGTAGTTTGAGCAAAGCTTGAATATATTTTGCAGGAGTGTGTAGACCCTGATGGAAAACGTTATGAGAGGAAAAATCCGAACTTCCCATGGAATGGTGGTGTTTTAGATTTGCTCTGTTTTCACTTGAATACCACCGGGAACTGATTCTCAACATAAAAAAATAAACTTAAAGTGTGCTTAAATTGAATATCCTGATCCAATTTTGAAAATTCATTTTAAACCTGAAATTACTTGTCTCTTGTAAATACTGGGCTTTCCGTGGGAACTAGAACTTGGGTTTTCCAGCTCTGTAGTGTGACCTTCAAAAAGCCAGCACAGTTTGTTATCACTAGACATACTGCATACATATGTTTCAGTTTAAAAATCTGCCTACAGGTTTTTAAACTGAAAAAGCCCCTGCTAATAATTGTCGAAATAGCTTTATGAACACCCCACTCTTAAGTTTCTGTGTACTTTTTCTAGTTGATATCAAAATATGTTTTATTTATAATCTGTTTTAAGATGACTGACTTGAATTCTGGATAGTTTGGAAGACTACACAGTAACCAGACCAGATCAAGATATTAACACATTTTGGTGATTCTCTTTTGCTTGTCTAAAAGCAGGTGCTCCTCCAAGGAGCCTCTGTTTGCTTAAACTATCTGAGTTTGGCTTTTGAGCCCTTGCCTTTTCCTCCTGCAGCAGAAGTGCATATGGAATGCTGGGCAAATGTAAGAAACAAGGAGAAACACAACAGTTCATGTGAACTCCAAGCATTGTACCCTTAGCTCCAAGTGTGAAATATTTGCCTGTTTTCCAGCTGGGCAGATAATGTTTGCACAACTCTATAAACTATGCAGATGATGAAGAGCAAAGCCGGGTTAGAGAAGGAGATCAGTGTTACGGCTCTTTCTGTTAAGCTATGTCCCCCAGCTAAGCACCCCCCCACTCTCCCCCTCCTCCCCCCCCGCAAAGAGCTGGTCCAGGGCAGTGCGGGGAAGACTCTCCGCGGGCTCGGCCTTCCCCCGAGTCGCACAAGGCACACGCTGCTGGCAAATTAACTTAACAGCGGGTTTGTAAGCTGGTGCGCCAACTCTTTATGTTTCTTAAGCAGTTACCCTGTTCCTATGAGCTCTTTGATCTGGCCCTGGTAAAATCTGCTGCTTTCAGACTTTTCTCGGCTGCCTTTTTGCCAGGCTCTCTTTATGCACCATTACCCGACGGCCAAACCAGGGTTTGGTTTGCGGGTTTTTTTAGCCTTTCTTCTCCTTTCTTTTTTTCTAGCTGCTTCCCCAGCGCCTCCGAGTGAGTGCGCCGGCGGCGGCAGCGGGGCTCCGGCACCACCCGCCTCAATGCTGCGGAGGGCGTCGGGTCCCTCCCCAGCTCTCTGAGGACCGAGGGACTGAGGCGCTCCTGCGAAGGCTTTTACCGCCGAGGCGGCTTTGCCCGTGCAGAGCCATTTAAACGGGGGCGGAATGCCCCAAGGTTGGCGCTCGCCCTGTGTCCCTCTTCCCCGGGCAGGTGGTGCTTTCCGGGCTCTCCCCGCCGGCACCTACCTGATGAGGAAGATGAGGAGCCACTGCAGCGCGGTGGAGAGGGTGTCCTGGCTGGCGCCGAAGATATCGGTGACGGTGGCAGGCACGTGCTCGAGCTGCAGCCGCGGCTGTTCCCGCTGCAGGCGGATGAAGGCGTCCATCATGTCTCGGGGGGCGGCCCCCGGGCGCAGGCTGCTCTGGTGCTGCAGGAACTTGCCGCGCACGAAGCCGTAGAAGTCGCGGTTGAGGTCGCGGAAGGCGCGGTACGCGGCGCGCACGGGGCTGGGAAAGCGTTGGAGCCAGGGCAGCGCGTCCACCAGGCTGCCGGCGCCCACCGCCCGGCCGAACTGCTCGTTGCGCCCCACGAGGCGCAGGAACTCGCCGTCGCCGTGGCTGTAGCGGCGGCCGAAGCACAGGGCGCTCATCACGTTGGCCACAGCCACCAGCAGGACCCGCGACGGGTCGAAGAAGGCGCCGCCGGCGCTGCCGCTCACCAGCAGCGCCACCAGCGCCCGCGCCTCGCCCAGCAGGTGGCGCTCCAGCAGGCGGCGGGTGCCGGGGCTGCCGGTGGAGAAGGCGCGCACCGTGGCGTGCGCCGCCCGGCGGTGCAGCTTCCACAGCTCCGAGTAGCCGCCGAAGGCCAGGCTGCGCCCGCCCGACACCAGCCGGAACGACGGGAACGGCGGCCGCCCCGCGAACGCGGCCCCCTGGCGGACGAGCGCCTGGCGGATGGCGCTCTCCCCGTTCAGCACCACCACAGGCCAGCGCCCCAGGCGCAGCTGGAACACGGCGCCGTAGGTGCTGGCCAGGCGGGCGAAGGAGAGGTGCGGGGCGCTGCCCAGCTGCGCCGCGTTGCCAATCAGGGGCCAGGGGAAGGGACCCGGCGGCGCCTGGCGCTGGCCCTGCAGCCGGCGCTGCTGCAGAAGGAGCTTGCCCAGGTGGATAGCGGTGAGCAGGCAGAGGAGGAGCAGCAGGGAGCTTTGCAAGGGGGGGATGCCGCCCAGGGCTTCCCCGAGTTTCTCGAGGGCCATGCTGCAAGGGAAAGGGAAGGGGAAAGGTCAGCGGGCAGCGGCCTTGCGGCCAGATCCACGTCGCCCGCAGGCAGGGGCGAGCGAGCAGCGCTGGCGGCCGGCTCGGAGTGCTCCTTTCTAGCGCGTTCCTCCTGTGCCTAAAGCCTGCCCGGATCCTGTGCGAAAAACCAAGGCGTAATCGATAATCAAGTGACAAACGGTCAGTAAGGGATACAAAGCATATTTGGCGGCCTGGCCGGTGCTTTTATCTCCCGCCCCCCTCCCGGTAGGGAAAGTTTGCGGCGGGGGATCCAGAAGGTGACGGCTGAGAGAGGCAGAAGGGGAGGCACAAGGATGCTTTGCCTGACGGGCCTCTGCAAATTCCGGCAGCCGCCGGAGACAGGTTCATCCCTGCGCTGCGCGTCCCGCCTCCCGGGGAAAGATCCGCTGCGAGAAACGGGCTCCCCGCCCCGCCGTCGGAGCTTCCTCGGTGCTCCGGAGGGAAAACCTCCGTACATGGACAGAGAGCCCACTCTGCACTGAGCCCTTCCCTACATCTCCGTTCCCGTCGCGGCAGCGCAGGCTGGTGTCCGGCGTTCCTGGGGATGGGCTGCGGAGGATGCCTGAGCTCCCGGCGCGGCAGACAGACCCGATTGATCCCCCTTCCCATACCTGTACCCGGGGACCGCCCTCTCCTACCGGCTGTTCCAGTCATTCTGAAGCAGCGAGGGGAGAAAGGGGTGAAATACACGGTCACCTCGGCAGCCCGTAGCAGAACTGACCTGTTGCACGCTCCTTCCATGCGCGACCTCGGGGAGGATGGAGAGGACCCGGGCAGCCGGCGGCAGCTCTAACAGGCAGCCCCGGGAGGAGAGCGGCGACGGCAACGTTCAAATCCCAGACTCTGGGAAACTCATTAGGAGCCCCGGTTCCTGTCACCCGCAGCTTGGCAAGTCATGTGCAAGCAAATGCCAGTTGCACCCGATCCCAGCGCAGAGTTATTATCACCTTCCCAGCTCTTTTAACCCTTAGGAGCTCTCACCGCCGGCAGGCACCTGCCCGGAGCAGCCCCGCGGACTGGGGGACAGCGGGCTGCGGGGCCGGGGCGGGCAGAGAAACCTCGCTGAAGGGAGTGAAGGCGACCGGTTCAGAGGGCGCGGGGAGCTAGGCCCGTTGCCCCCAGCCGGAGCCGTCGTGTCTGGGCGCTTAGCACCGCAACCCGCCGCTTCAAATTCGCCGGGATCCGCGGTGCGGTGTGTTAGACCCACGGACAAGTCGCCGCTGCCTGGCCCTTCCCCTGGCTCGAGGGGTCGCAGCTATTTGCCAGCTGCCTTTGGGTCCTCGCCAAGCTGAGCGGCTGAGCTGCGGATGCTTTTATGGCCGGGGCCAAAAGTTTGAGCAGAGGAGGTGCCGGGCGGGGAGCGGGGCGGCGGGCGGGCTCGCTCGCAGCCCTCTCTGTCGGGAGGCAGCGTCTCGCCTGCATCTTGGGGGCTGAGGAAGCCGCAGAGCTTCCCCTCCTCCGCCTGTCGCCTCCCCGTTGCGTGCGGAGTTTGCATTGCGTGAGCTGGGGCTGGAAAGCCTCCAGCCATCTCCTCCCCGGGCCCCTACCCCTCCTCGCAGTACCTGACACTGGCTCGGGGGGAAGGAGGCAGGGAGCGCCGGGCAGCTCGCACCCCGCCAGCCCCGCTGTCCTCCAGCCGCTCTTCTCCTGCTCGTGGCGCTTCTTGACCCTTAAACTGGCACCTCTGTCCTCTACCCTGGCTCCGGGGCTTTCCGGCGCACCGGGGAGCCCGGGAATGCAAAACTCCCAGGCGTCAAGGAAGCGGTTCCCCAAGAAATCAGACCGCTCTTGCTTTGTTATAATCGCTTTTCCTGTACCAAGCAGAATTTAAAAAGACAACATTTATTTCAGATTCTCTACAGTCATGTCGTGAGAAGAAAAGATGTTTTGGTAGCATTTAGGGATTAGACAAAATTAGATGCTGGGAGTCAGCCCACCTCAGGGTGCGAACCCAGGCCTGGCTGCGCTGCTACTGCTTCTCTCTTTGCTAAGAGGTGTAATCCCGGTTGCTGTCATTGTCCCAGGCTCTTCCAGTCAGTGGTACTGCCTCTTGCTCCAACGAGCATCAGCCATATCTCTCTGCATGCCTCAGAGCACACTGTGCTTCTTCCTGGTGTTGCCAGTGCCAGAAAAAGTGAGCTTCTCTCTTCCCAGCCCCAGCTCTGGGTGAACTGGAAGGATCCTACAGTCCAGCCCAGCACATGGCCCAGCTTTGAGGAGCAAAGATGGCTCCAATCCTGTGGCATTAAGGTTAGGACAAGCTTGCAAGGAGGTTAGGCACTTTGATCTCTTCGTCACCCTCAGAAGGTTGAAACTCAGTTTCATACACTGTAACCACTCAGCTGTGGCAAAATGGCTGGCTGTTAGCCACTCTTCTTCCTTCCTTCGTTGGGCACATGTCAAACAAGAGGTGCAGCTTCTCTCTGCAAAGAGTGTTCTGGGCACTGGATCTGCATGGTAAGGACTAGCTTGGATTGGTTACATGAAGTCTGGATTACTGTGCTGGGCATTCGCCATTTGGAAGTGGGTAAATTTGCCCTTTTCCTGGTCCCTGTGATAACCAGTTGCCTAAACCCCAGGCATTACAGGTCTTGTTAATAAGTTCCTAAATGCTTTCTTCAATGCAGCACATAAACTAGAGGTACTGCAGTCAAAGTGAGAGATTGCCGCTTACTCTGGAGGATGCAGAGCAGACTCCATTCCAGCTCTCATGTAAATCTGAATTTATAAAGAAACAGTGTCCTTAAGGGGCTCAACTCTGGTTGCAGTTGGTAAGAGGAAAACCACTTTGCCATGGGGCTGCTGGAGATGGCATGCTGTGCCACTTCTGGCCTCTGCTGCAAGTGTCCCTGCACCCACCTTGCTGTTTATCATCCATTCAGTGAAGCAGTGTGGCTCCAGTGCACTGTGAGCTTTGCACCCTGCTGACATTTTTTCTCAACGTCATACTGTAAGTGGGATTGCTTTCTGGCTCCTGCCAGGCAACATGGAGGAAGGAACACATTTCCACTATCAGGACCTGTTTGTAAGGCATGAGCCCTGGAATTACAAATCCTGATACATATTTTTTTGATGTATGAATTAGCATTAATTTATTTTCTTTTTTCTTTTTTCACTTTTCTCTGGTCTTTAGGAGTTCTATCACTTACATAGGAGAAAAAGAAAAACCTGGTTTAGATATTTTGTTCTGTTACAGTAGTACCAGCAGGCCACCCTGTGCTATATGCTGTACAACCACAGTCTGGGCTTACCATTGCATCTATTACAGCTGGAGTATTATTTTAACTGTAAAGAACAGTCACCCAGGTGTCTAGGCTCTGATTCTATGTGACCTTGATTAGTCCCTTACAATCGGGCATAGCTTGCTGGAAGCGTTTTATCACACCAGTGATTTAATGTGGTACAAAAGGCAGGCAACAGATAATAAGGCCCTTGGTCTTTGTTAAATTTCACAAATTGCCCTCCTGCCTACCTTTTCAATTACACTTCTTGCTTCTTTTGTTTGTAGAAGCATAGCAGCTCAGAATTGGCCTTAGATTATGTGTGTTTCTTTTTTTCCCAGTTCTGGGCACTTAATTCAGGTGCAGGTCCTCCTGAAGCCAGTCCAGGATTCCTGAAGCACTGAAGACTGAATCACTGAAAGTATACACCACCTAAAATGAATAATTTCTGAGGCTTAGAAACCCCTACTTGGTGTAAGATACGGAAAAGGAGTTGAAGGGGCAGAAGTGAGTGGGTTTGGGATTAAGGGAAAGGAATTCAGGCCTATTCTGCTAAAAATCCTGATTGATTTGTCAGGAATGCTAGGTGCTGGAGGCTGGTAGTGTTTGTGGGGACATCAGTACCTCCGTGACTCTACATGAAGGTACTTTTTGTATGAGCACAAAGATCTCATACTCATACAGGTAAAAGTTTGATGAAGGAGGAGGAGGAGTTACTCCACCTGGAGAGTCTTCATTTGCCCTTTGAGAGGAAATTCTTATCTCTGCAGCAGTCCTCCTTTTTGAGGAAAACCCCTTAGCCCCTAAGAGATCTTTACTTACCTAAATAAGGGTTTGCAGACTCGGTTCTCAGGTTTGCTGCTAACTGTGGCAGCTGTTGGCTTCTCTTTTGGACACAGGCAAGGTATTCATAAATCCTCATGAGCAGCAACTGGAATTTCTCAAGGACCTGAACTTACCCCATTTTCTTTCCTTCTTTTCCTCTTCTTTTTGCATCTTTCCATGGAAAGCCTTCCCACACTGGGTTTCTTTGTCTATTTCCCATACCTGGGACTGTGTTTCTTTTCCTCTTCTCTCTTAATTTTACAGAATCTCAAGGTGAATGACAGAACAGTTGAGCAATGTTTTGTCCTGGGATTGATACAGTACTGAGCTTGTACAAATTGTTTGCAGTTTATAGAGTGATCCAAGCCATTCTTCATTAGATATTCCTTGGAAATACTGTCTCTGATTATCTGTTTCTGAGTGTTGTACAATACCATATAAGATGAAGGAACAAGTATCGTAACTGTAAAACACAAATCACTTGGAAACCTAAACAAATGTAATATCCTATTGTTTCAGGCTGCTTAAAATTCTGCAGGTTATATACCTCTTATATACCTCTGCCGTTTGACTCTACTCTCAACAGTATTGCTGTAAGTCAGGAAAATCACCATTAAAGCAATTCGATTAAAAATCAGAACCTGTAAGCCTCTGCTTTTACAACAGGTCCCTCAGATCATGTTTACACTGCAGTCCAGCCAGATGAAGAGGTATCACTATGCTTCAAGTAGTTTCAGATCCAGGAGCAGAAGATCTGCACCAGCCACTTAATCCTGGACAGCTGGCTCCACAGCCATCATCTGTGATTGCTGCTCTGCACCATACAGATGTGCCTGTTTGCTTGGGTTTATCTGCATGATACTGAATTGCTCAGTGTTTAAACTAACCTGAAACTGGGGTACCATGAGTGTGGATGATAATGAGATCATGTCTGATGCAGGATCCTGGTTTTGCTCAGTTTGGCAGCTTTCCTGTCATGCTAAGCATGAGGCGTAAGCAAAATAAAAGGAGGCACATCTTCACAGTGTTACCCAGAGTGCTAGGCATACATGGGAGCGGACTGCTGCAGCTCCATCATTCAGGGTTATTTATGTAGACTGCTCACTGTGGCTTAAAATAAAGCATTTGTGGTATGCTTTTTAAAGCATATGTATTTGTGGTTACGTATCACATTCTTATCCTTCATTTGCTTGCGTTACTGTGAAGAGTTCCTTGGACTTTCACTGTTCCCTGCATTCCCACTGGCTTTGCAGCACACATTTTCAATACTCCCTTGCAATTGAAAAGTCTAAATTTGGCTCCTAATTCTGAGCCAAATTCCCCTATGCTGTGGGAAGTCAAGAAACTTCCCAGTACTTGCTGGGGCTCAGTTCAGTGTTAGTCTGAATTGTAGCCTCTCCACCTCTTCACTTTCCAAGTTACTAGCAAATTAAAGGTATATATTGTGGTCTGCCTCCACACAGGTAACACAGAGCTGATCCCTCCATGGCTACCTTTTGAGAAGCCTTTTAAAACTGCCTTCTGCTGTGAGTAAAAAAAGCAGACTCTAATTTACACACTGTTGGGAACTTATTTGTGGTGTTTTGTGTGTGTCTTCCTACTTTTACTGTACAAATGCTCTTGTAAAGTACTGTGAAAGAAGTACTCTGAAGAAGATGGATGAAATGTCAACATTTAGGAAAGTTTAGATACTGCTTAAGGTGTGCATAATTGTATCTATCTTCAACATGTGGTATATGGGCAAACTGTTGTGCCCACTCACTCTCCCTTTAAAGCAATGCAGCTCCCTGGGGCATCTGGAAGCTTTGCATCCTCACACTGTTTTTGAGGTTTCTGGGACCAAAAGCTGTGTTGCCAAGGCCCATCTTTATTCTGAAGTATTAGAAACTTTACAGTCTGTATGATGTTCTAGGTCACTCTAAAGCTTACAAAATGAAAACCTTGCTTAGGGACAATATCGTTTACATGTTAACAAGTGATAATATTATATTTCTCATTTGTTTTCCAAACTCTTTTGGGTGTTGTATTAGTAGTGGTGATACAAAATTTGTAGTGTGATTGTTTTATTAAGTCTAAGATTTTAGTATTTGCTGTTTTAGAAAATGCCAGTGTGCTTGTGTGTTCAGGGTAGTGATGGATGCTAGCTCAAAACAGCCCTGGGCTATGGCTGAAAGCAAAGTCGGCTTCACTCAGAGGCAGAAGCATATTCTGTAGGGGTGAAGGTTTTGAAGATTTACTTATGAAATTCTACTAAGTCTTTCCTACAGATGTGCAAAATATGACTTTTCAGAGTTTGGAAATTTGACAGTTATTAAGGGAAGAGCAAAAGACACAAATGTGGGAGAAAAGACATTACCCAGATGAACGTCAAGTTCCTGCTTGAGAGCTTGAGGCTAAAAAGCTTTCTCACCACCATGTTTAATGTGAACACTTAACTTCTCTTGTTCTCATAAATGGATTCAACTGGGTTTGGACTGGACATTTTTAAAAATTACAATGTAAAATATGGATTACCTGGGGAATTGAAAATGTTGGTCTGGACGACTGAATTGGACAAAGTTATAAGTGATGGAGGACCAGGAGTTTTCAGCTAAGAGAACTCTGTGGGAGTAGATATCATGACTCTTCTGCGCAGAGAGAAGATAGGGAAGCAGATGGAATGAAGAAACTTACAGTTCTTTGATAAGAATATGGGTTTTCCTACTGTGTTCTAGGTTTCCTAGCCATTGATTAGCCCAGCCTATGAATGTTCAGATCACCACTTCCCAAGAAATAATTTCCCACAATACAAATATTGATCATTTGGGTTCTTCAGTTTGGTCTGCAAATGTACCATTCTTTGGTGCCTTGACAGCAGAACAACTCAGCAGAATGTTAAAATAGGCAATGCAGTTTGAAGCTAGTAGCCTCTAGAGCAATCCAAGTTGATCTTCAGAATTCTTCTTCCTTCAGAGAATAAGCCTGGCTACCTTATGGGAGAGGCAGGTCTGATCTAGGGAAGGGAGCTGCACAGATGTGTGAGCAATACTTTGTCCTGTTATCTCCAACCTTGTTGCTTAATGGCGTTCTTGGACTTGGCTGCAAATGTCTAAGAATACTTCAGAAATTGATGCCAGGGGTCTAGTACAGTGTGTGTACAGATATATATGCTTTCTCTTTTGGAGTCAGACTAGGACTGTGGCTGAAGCATAATGTCAAGTGCAGAAGGCCTGCCTTGGCTACCTGTGCTCATCTGGTGTTTTCACAGGGCTGGCAATGTGTATCTGCATTCAGGTGGATACAAAAAACTTGCTTATGCTATTGGGCATGGACTCTACAAGGTCTGGGGTAGTTTCTTGTCCAAAAGATTGACATTTTAGAAAGGGAAGTTTTCAGTGTTTTTTAAAGAAGTATCATCCTTAGTACTACTCCTTTCAGGTTTTCAGGTGCTGAGAGAGCAGGTGGTGCTGGGCACAAACTGGCTGTCGAGATAGCAGCTGAATCAAGCTCGAGCACAATAATTCATGCATCATGAGGGCTTTCCCTCACTTTTAATCACAAAGAGACAGGCCTTTATCTGGGATTTTCCAAAGAAGATTCATGTCACAGACCTAAGAAATTTCATGTCAGTCAAGGAGTTGCTTGTAAATGTCGCCCCGTAGATGGCACTTCCTAAATGAGCCAGGGAACATGCTCACCCTCCTCCCTCCAATTACTGCAGGTCAATAAAATATTTAATAGTATTTGTGAAGAAGCTACAGAGTGATAGATTTTCCACCAAAAACACTGGTTCTGGTCACATGGGCATTGCTGAAGTATCCTGTCAAGTGGAAATGTGTGAATCCAAACCACAACCTTCAGTGATTTGGCTGATGAAACTCAGCTGAAGAAACACTTGCATATCCCTCTGCGTCATGGCATTCTTGGCTTCTTCTGCTCTGTTGTGCAAGCGTATAGTGTCTTTGCCTCCAGCAGTAACTGCATATCAGTGGTAAATGAAATCACTCAGATACTAGCGACTGGGACATATGTGGGTAATATTCTAGCTTGTAAAATTATTCATGCTTTTCCCTGGGGTATGAGAAATAAGAGTTGTTTGTTTGCACGTTTTCTAATTTGAAGAAAGACTTGGAGAAAGTATATTCAAACCAAGGGGATAAGGGAAACTCCCATTGTGGTATTTGTGGTCAGTGATGGAAAATTGACCCATGGAGATTTTGACAGTATTCCATGTAAGGGCTGTAATATTGATCAAGACAGTTAACTTCTCCTGTAAGACAAATAATAATAATAAAGATTTCCTCTAGCTCCCAGTAAATGCAGCAGGGAGAGAAAACAGTCTTGACACATACAGATTGCTTGTAGCATTTGGAAGCAAACCTAAGGAAGTTTCTGAGCCATTCAGGCCTTCTAACCTTCAGCAATGGCAGATCAAAGACCACAAGGGAAACAGACTGCAGGTGCCAGTCAGGGCAGGTTTCTTCTTGTCACTCCAGGAAGAGGCATTTCTGTTAATCTCATGGCACGCCAAGGGAGAAAGACCAAAAAAAGTTGCCATAAATTCTTGCTTTCCCAAGCAGCCCACACCCAGGTTCAGGGTGCCTGCAAGAAGGCTTGCTGGCTGCCTCCATAAGGGAGTGCAGAGCAGGAGCCCATGCTCTCCCTGGGGTGGCAGGGAGGATCTGGAGTCACCCTGTGAGGTGCTGGCTCCATCAGGAATTAGGGGAGGAAGCACCGTGTTGGAGGTGCACTATCATGACAGAGGTGAAAGCAGTGGTAGCTGAGACCATGAGAGCAAAGGTCTCCCAAAGAAGAAAGCCCGAAGTCCATCTTGGCTGCTGTCTTCTTCCATAGAAACAATCTCACCATGCAGTGAAGGAGGAAGCGCAAAACACTGTGTGACACTGTGGGGAAGAGATAGCAGTGGAAGTAATAGGGTCCTTTTCCAGATGCGGGGAGAAAGCAGGATTAGGCACAGCCTGGGGTGCTATAAGGGATGGCTTTGGCCAAAAGCCAGGTTTGCCCCTGTCTTTCTTTTGAGGTGTAAATGGCACGCAAGGAGGCTCCTCTCAGTGGCTTCCCTGTGAAGATAAATAACCTGATCCCCCGGTTATTATCCCCCTGCTCTCCTCCCCTTCCCCCTGACTGACTTTGATTATTGTAACTTTACATGCGCTTTTAATTTGCGTGCAGGCAAGTACAAAGGCACAACCGGATATACCTGTTATTTGCCAATGACCTGAAAGAGTATAGTTTATGTTAAGCCTTGGGTTATGCTAAGGTTTGCACGCAATTCCTCAATATACATGCTGCAGGCAACTAATGGATGGAGGTGATAGAGGATAGAGGAAAGTTTTAAAGTGACAGAACCTGATTTGGTTCCTACTTAATCCACCAATTATGTAAAAGCCTATATTGCAAATTTGTGCAGAGCCCAAGTCTTGCTCTCTCTTCAGGCAAGGAATGGATGGTCATGTTGTCTGGGGTGTAGTTTGTTCATGGCTGCTCCTCCAACTGATCTCATGAAAGCCTTAGGAAAATGAAGCAAAAAAAAGGCAGGTAGGATATTTGTACTTCTCTGTTTGTACGTACTCTGGCATGGCAGAAAGCAGACTGGAGATGGAGGAGGAAGCCACAAATGAGATGATTTGTGGCAACACACTCAGTGAGGATGCGGACCTGAAGATGAATGGGGGCCTGTGATGGGCTCTGTCCCCTGCTTGGAAGAGATTTCATTTGAGCTAGCCTCCATTAGCGATATTTAAATAATATGCACTGCTCTAGGGTTGCCTGGTCCTGTGGGAGAGGAAAAGAGTAGTTAGTCTAGTAGTTACGGCAGCAGTCTGATGATGAGGAGATGAGGGGTAGATGAGGGATACCCACACACCAACTTGCTCACCCTTGGAAGCAACCACCAAGAAAGCCTAATGACATTTTTTTTACATCGCATTTCAGTGATTCCACATCATATAGCTAGATCTTCAAGCAGAAAGGAAGTGTTTTTATCTGCCAGGCAAGTGATCTAACCTTGAGGTCTGAAATTTGAGTGCGTTTATTTCTGGTATGTGTCTTAACTCAGTGTTAGAGGCTGCACCAAAGGAATTAATTAAGCATTTTGTCTGGAGGTTCAGGAAAGGGAAAGGATCCCATTCTTTCTCAGTGCCAGCTCTTATCTCTAGGGAAGCGAAAAACAAGAGTTAAATGCAATTTTATTGGGACTTTATTGGATAGACTTTGCTACTCACACTTCCCTCAGAAAGAGTGGGAAAAAGTACAGGGAGTCAAGTGCTACTCTTTCTTACAAATGAGGGCATCACAAAAAGAATGTTAAAATAACAGAAGACAAGATGGACCATTGTTACATGAGCACAGTGTAAATTTGTGTTTCTGGACATAAACACACGTAATCTTTTCTGTGTCTCAGCATCCCCATAAAATTGGGACTGATAATAGCATGTGGATCTGCCCAGTATCCATTCTACTGTTCTGTAGCTTGTTAAGATAGACCTTCTACAGCCAGCATCCAGGAAAATGATCTTTACATTTGCAATTGAGGGACTGACTTTCTACTCCTTTTTTAAGTCAAACAGACCAACAACCAACATTGCCTTCCATCTTCACAAACCCACAGTAGAGCAGGCAATCACGGTCTGCTTGTGAAAGGCATTTCTCTGAAATAGCCTTGAAAATAAATGCTTTTGCTTTTCTCCTCTGTGTTCTTGTATTTCTTGCTTCCTGTTTTCAACCCACTAGCTTATCTGCTCTATTAAGGAATTAGTTTTATTTAAAAGACTCTTTTTTTCCTTATTAGTTTACCATCATGTTTTTCAGTTCTGAGCACCCAAAATAGATAACACATTTGCATATCTTCATTGTTATTCTTCTCTATTTGTTTTTATACTTCATCTGAGTGTAGAAAACACATCTAACAGCAGCTTCTCAGAGGTCATGAGCTCTTAAACACATGGTCTTTCTGTGGTCAGTGTATTTCTGAAAGCTAAAATGTATATGCAGGGTTGTTCTGATGATGAAAGGTTTCCATTTTGTTGAAAATAAAGAAATCACATGTAGCACTCTGCAGCCTAATTTTTAAACAAGTTTAGCAAAGTTATCTAATGTTGCTGTAATTACTGATGCACAAAACAAGCACCTAAAGTACTGGGGCCTCAAAAACCCCAAAAGAGTGTAAAACTGTCTGCTTCAGCCCTAGAATAAAATATTCACAACAGCAAACCCTGTTGTGATAGGGTTAAGCTGTCAGGAAAGGGTTACAGGCTGTCACTTGATTCAGCAGGGGTTTAGATGAAGATGTGTGCCCTTTTTCTGGCATGGAAAGCCTGGGAGCCCCTGCAGCTGGCTTTGAATGAGGGAACAGCTTTGCTTTGTGTTACTTTATGAATTTGATGTTTAGATAATAAACTGTATCCCAGGGCGAAAGCTGAAGAAGACTTGGGTATTTTTGTGCCTTGACCTTTCCCTTTCCCCTGGGCAAGAAAGCCCACCAGCATACAGGCTGTGAAAAAGTGTGTGACATGCATAGTAAAATATTTTTCCTTTTCGTTTATTAAAGTAATCTTGGGTTATATTATCCAAAGAAAAGTGTGAGGAGGCAGGTATGAAGAAGCTGTAAATAAGCAGAAGGCCCACATTTGAGTTGTACGTGCATGCAAGAGAAAGTCCTACTGAAGGTAATGTGGGTTTTATGAAAGTAGAATGGTTGAGATTGGTTCATGGTATCTATCTAATTCTCAGCATTTGCAGTTCTTGTATTGCAAAGCAGCGGCTGTTGGACCATGAAGTATGTCTTCTGTCTAGTGAAGATTGTGAATTCCCAGATAAGAACCCTAACATTAGATCAGGAGGACAAACAAGCTACCATGACCTTTGTCTGGATAGGGATCACAGAAGTGGATGCGAGTCTGAAGCACTGCATGTGTAAATTATGGTAGCAGCAACAATCCACTACAGTGTAATTTATTCTTGGTGTTTCCATAGAGGGCAGAGTCACTCCTGCAGAGAGTGCGTAGTCTAGGTGTGAGAGAGGAAGGAGATACAGATAGTCTTAGTAGGTAGCATCAAGGAGGTTGATGTCATGATAGATCACAAATGAAATAGAAGGTGCGAGGATGTTGCAAAAGGCAGATGTCAGTTTGCATGGTTAAGAAGCAGAATAATATGTAAGACACAGGTGGTAACCGTATCTTCCTGCCCAGACGAAGTCACAGGAGGATAACTTGAATTTAATTTAAGCACTATATTTAAGGGACATTTGGACAGACTGGAGGGAGGTAGGAGCAAAGCAGCAAGATCTATAGGAGAGTTTAAGAGATGGAAACTCTTTGGCTTACTTAGGCTGATAAGGACTTGAGTATTTAGGTGAATACCTTAAAAAGTAATGAGGACTGTGGGGTTTTTTCTAGCTCTAGTGCATCTACAGTCAAAAAGTACCTGATCTTTACACAAGATTTAAAAACTAGGAAAAGCTTTGTACCAAGAAAACAGAACACTGGAAAATGCTACCTGTTGGAGGTTTTGGCAGCTTGGAAAAATGTTTCTCTGCCATCACTGACATGTTTTTACCTCGTTTTGATGGGTGTGAATGAGTGGTCTGTTTCACGATTGTTGTGGCCCGGGATGGCTTTGTGGAGCAGGGCTGGTGGTGGCCCTGGTGCACTTGAATGCACTTTCATCAAGCACTTTCACCAAGCACCCAAAAGAAGGCAACCAGGGACCTGCCTGCTCTGTGCAATCCCGTACACCTCTTCTCCTGCATAGTTCTAAAGGTGACTCTTCTTAGTCCTGGTAATGTCACTCATATATGAGTGCTTTTTCAATCTCATTATTTGGCAGTCTTGTTAAATGATTTTTAATGTTCACATTGGTAAACGTTCCTGCTTTTTGGGTAATGATAACACCTGCAACCCCTTCATTTATCTGCCCTTTAAGTTCTTATTTCTGGAAGTCAAAGAAGTAGTGCATCATGCACATGCTTCTCTGGCCAGTCCTCTCCCAGCACACTGAACAGTAGGATCCATGGGTGCATGCTAAAGCCACCTCAGTGTGTTACCAGGTTATCTGGCAGGACAAACTTGTGTGTGTGTGAAAAAAAATCCCATGTTGTCCGGCATACACTCTGCATAGGTGACCATATCTCTTCAGAGACTAATCTGATGTAACAGAGTGAGCTTGTAATAGCTTTACATACTCCAGGTTTTTTTGATCTATATTCCAAGTATACTTCTGGAATTGTATTATCAAGTTGTAGCCTTACTCGTTCTGCATGGTCCATAATTCTTACTCTTCCATCAAGGTAATTTGAAATTATTGTTTCAGCAGGTAAGGATTCTGTTTACTAAGCCTGCATCAGGCATTTTTAAATGAGTTGTTTACTGTGGTTTTAATGTACCCCTCCTTGACATATTTTGCTCTAGAGCATCCTTGCTTCATATTATAAGATGAATTTTGAGTAGGCTCTTCACTATTTGTACTTGATTTAACAGATCACTGCTATCTAGGCAATTGTCCAGATTAGACAGCAAAGCAGTTTGTAGTCTGGAATAAATATCACTGTCAATCAATTATACTAAGATATGGAGGAACAATCTAAGTGTAATTAGTTACTTATCTCTAAATTCCAGCCAGCATCTGAAATAGATCACCTGGGGATGTAGATGCATTTGCATAAATGTACACAGATTGTAGAGATAATAAAGTGAATAGCATTTTTCTTAAGGTAATCACAGATCCTTTTTCAATCACTGCTAAGCATAGCAGTACAGCACTTTGTGAGGTGGGTAATTATGAAAATTCCATTTTAGAGAAGGAAAGACTGAAACAATGCAATTAGGGACTTTCCAGGGGCCAACCCTGACGGTTTTTACTTGCTTGGTAGTAAAATAAAATCTAATTACTTCTGTCACTGTACCTTATCTACAGACTCATTTTTCTTTTTTATACTTTTGCCTGGCATTACCTGTTGTGCCTGATATCTTTTTACAGTTGAGCAGACCTTTGCTAAGTGTTCCCACTGATAGGTAACTTTTGACAGGTATTTTCTATCTTACTAAGAAAATGAGAAAAAAAGATAGCATCTTCTATACCAGGAGAAATAAATGCATGCACCCCCTTCTGCTGTTTCCCAAAGTTTGTTTTGACAAGCCAGACCTGTAATAAAATTAGCTAGGCATCACACTCCCATCTTAATCCCAAGTGCTGAAGCTGACTGATGATGCTGGCTCACTCTACTTGAAACATTTTCCTGGCACTTCTCATGAAGTTTTTTGGGAAATCTGTCCACAAAACACAGGCTTAAAACACAAAATGTGGTAGAAAAGTACTCATGGCAACAAACAATCAACTCCACATGCGGTCAGGGAGTGAATTATTTGTTACATCTGTTAGGTATCACTTCAGACAAATAACACCAGCTCCGCTATGGACGTGATCATGCCCGAACTCGTGGGAGAAGACACACATGCATGGCTCATGTGCACAGACCTGGAGCCACAGCCTCAGCTATAGATGGGCTACTTATAGTACCAGCAATACATGTATGAGCATACAGAGAAACACAGAGCTCCCCACTGCCTTGTTCTTTGACTTTATGTCCCTGTGGGCAAGATGGAGCAGCCTAGGGGGTGAAGCAACTGAAAACTTCATCTGGAAGTTGCAGAGAGGGTGTACAGAGCTGGAGCCATTCAGGACTGAGAAGAATTTTCAGGGATAACACAGCCTACCCTGCTGATGCCAAGCCTGAATCAAATACTCCTGTAACACTTCCAACAGATGCGTGCCTGAGCTCTCCTGAAAACCGTTCCTGATGAAGATCCCCCTTTGTCCTTTGATGGTATGTCTGGGGCTTTGTTGCCCTTTCCCAAAGGTCACACTTCATGTTTCCTTCTTGCAGTTCAGACACATCACTGCTTATCCATTAGGGATCTGGAGAATAGGTTCTTCTGTCTGCAGTCTTTTATATATTTGAAGTCTGACATGGTATCTCCCTTTGGTCTTCTCTAGATGGAGTCCCCCAGCCTCCTTGTATATTATAGCTCCTAGATATATGGTGATTCTTGTTTGGGTTTTTTCCAGGCACTTTGCTATTGTTGTGTTATTCTTAAAGCCAGAGCCTAAAACTTGACAGAGTATCCAAAAAAGCACAAGTAATAGAACAAAAAGGTTTTTTAACTTTTATTTTAATATAAATCTTGTGGCACACAACCCCAGGATTGCAATTTGTATTATCTTGTGGCCATCTTTTCAGAGTGGGAAGCAGTTTCTTTTCAATGTTACATGTCCTGCAGAAAGATCTCGTGAGGTAATGAGAGAGGTTGAACAAATGCAGTATGAATAAGTTCTAATAGTTAAATATGTGGATATATAGCTACCTTTGAATTTTATTACTTTTATTAATTTATTATTCTAACAATGTTGTAATGATTAGGAGTATTTCCTGTTCCCATGTGAATGACGCAGGGGGTTTGTGCGTCTCCAGGAGCAGCTATTTCTACTTTAGCAGGAACTGTTTTTATGATCTGCTTGGAAAACCCTTTCATTACCCTTAACTTCTGCTCCTCACCTTCTAGCTAGTCAGTTTTGATGCTTGAAAAAACACAGTGTGTGTGCATTTGAGTAAAGTACACAGGTAGGATCATCTTCTTCATCGAATTCATCTTTCATTTCTTTCCTTTGATAACTGTCCATGTCATCTCTTCAGAAGCTATCTCTGGTGACTGTGGAACTAAGACATTTCTGCAGCATATCTTTTGTTATTTGAAATATCTGCTCTTTTTCATACAGAAAACAGGAAGAGGGCAATTATGAAAACTGGGCAGACACACAAAAGCCTAATGCAGATGTTAAGTCCTACTAGAATAAATTTTCTCTCCAAAGTTGGTAGAAGCATAGTTGCTCTGCAATCATGGTAGATTTCTCTGCTCATAGCTGACATAGAGGACTCATTTAATTACGGCACCCAATTATCAGGTGCTTTCCCTATTAGAGACATTAAATGTGGGATTGTTATGGGATCTGGTGCAAGTTACAAGGGATTTCTGTATCCCAGTAAGTTTCGGCATGTTTTTCAATCCCCACAGATCTTCTCTGGCTTAGTACACTCAGTACTCAGCATTTCTTTTGACTGGCAGCTTCTTTAGGGAAGATGGGAGGGTTCAAGCTAAACCTGTGTCTTGACAGTAGACCAGCTATTCCACGGTATACATGACCAGTTCCTTTATTTTCACTGAAATTGTATTCTGTGCCAAGGCTGGTGTCTCCTAGCATAAGAAGCATACGCTGCAATGAGGACGCCAGCTTGAAAAGATCATGGGTGAGAATGAAGACAAAAATAACTGGTAAAAAACATTTAAAAAAAGCCCACAAAACCCTTGGCTATACTGTGAAAGCTGAAATAATTAAAAGTGAGATGTATCACTTTTTTCTTTTAGCTACATGCAGCATACATTTCCCATGTCTCATATTACAAGCAAATGTGAACTGAGGGTTTATGGTGATGCCACCAAGGAAGTTATGATATCATCTACCCCACAGGTGGTAAGTCAGTTTTCCAAGGTGTGTTTACACCGTGTGTTTCAGAGCACTAGCACACACATGAGATACTTAAGCAGTAACTGTAATTAAGGAGGAGTTGGAGGAATAAACACTGTCTAGCCAGGTATGAGTTGTAAAACACCTTATGGCAAAATATGTGATGTCATTCACGTTATCTTGATAAATGCTTGTTAGGGCATGGATTTGGCTGAAGTTAAATGAAGCTGATAATGTGGTTTGTATGTGCACAGCACGTATATCTTATGTAATAAGACTAGTTGTTTATAAGATAAATAGTCTGATAGTGCAGAAGCAAATTTGCTTATATTTCGAGCATTTAAGGATGCTGGCCTGCTTTTATCTAAGTTGTAAACCACAAACGTAACAAATTGTACTAGATTACTAGAGGAAAAGTGACAAAAATGAGCATCAGTCACATGCCCAGCTTGATACAATTACTTTCCTTTTGGGTCATCAGAGGACTGAACAACCAAAGCTTGTTAATATTATTGAAGTATTAGCTTCCCTTTACATTCTTTGTGTTTATGTTTATTGAAACAATTTCATGCAGTTAAACAGGATGGCAATGGCTCTTGCCTGCTAAGTCTATTTGCTGTTTGTTTTCGTTTATGTTGGAAGCACATATATAAAACATGTGCTTAGAAGGTGTGAAATGGAATAAAACTGTCTCCACTGTATGTCACTTCAGTTCCAGTGCCTAGCTGCAGGACTGACTCACAGTTGTCTTCCTCTAGAACCTAGGATATTTTGGTCAGAAAATGGTACAAAAGGGGAAGGAACTGAGTTTTATTGCCATTGCAGTGCTGGTCCATCTTTTTTTTTCATCATTGTTTTTTCAGTCTGGTCCCATTCAAGTGTCTTAACAGATGTGCTTGACCACCTACAGTCTTTTTGGATTGTTTTCCTTCCTGGCTTTTCCAGCTCAGCTATTCATGAAATCTGAACTATGTGTTCATCTCTGAGGCTGTTCCAACTTCCCTTAATGCAGCAATTATTTAAAAGAAGTAGGCAGCAGTTCTGCAAAATATTTATTCACATTTCTCTTGGATGCTTTCCTTTAATAAGCAGAGAAGGACAGTGTCTGGATTTAGCTGGTTTCCTGGGGAGGCAAAGCAAACAAGTACTTGCTGACTGCACTTATGCATGTGACTTAACACCCTGCAAACAGCTTTTGAACACACTGTTCGCTCTGGACTAGAAGACCAGAGATCCCCTGCGTCCTGGACATTCCTATAAACTAAAGTCAAACTGGACAGAAGAGAGATGTATCATCAGAGGTTTGCTGAAGGGCAGGCTTCATCACAAGCTCGTCCTTTAAGAGGCAACTCGACCACAAGACGCAAATCCACAGAGGCAGGTTCATTAGTTTCACTGCTCACACCATTCCTATAGGACTAATGAAAGGGTGCATAATGAGTAGCTTCCGCCTCTTGGCCAAGAGTAAGGCTGTGCTTTTGCCAGTGCTAAAGTACTGAATCTTAATAAAGACCTTGTCAGAAGTTATTCCTCCTATCTTCCACATCAGTCTCTTGGTAAATTTGTTTCTAATTACCTTATGCATTATGGAGCCCCACAAAGCTCAATGCTGCACCTACTTTCTATTGCATATATGTTGCTTCTCAGTCCAGCTTTCCACTAAAGAGCTATGAGGCATTGCTACATCAATCATTCTTCAACACTCTTTTCCTGATGTGTCATATTTTTCTCTTTCATGCTGTGCTGCAGAGGGAGCATTAATAGCACACAAGGTTTTCATCAAAAACAACTTAGCAAAAATGAAGTGCTACTTTGCCTATTTTATTGTTTATGTGACAGCTTGTTCAGCTCTATTCATAATCTCTTTTTAATCTATAGAACTGTAACATTATTGATATTTCTTTTTCTTTTTCTCGTCTCCAAGGAGAAGTCTCCTACTGCCAGTCTTTACAGATGGCTTTTCCCAGCAGCAGCATAAGGCCCAATTGGATCCCCAGAGGACTGAGGATGGCAGATCTCCCCTGCTCCATCCTCTCCTGGTGGTGTGGGGGGGCTGCATTCAAGCTGCTGAAGCACTCATTGCCAGAAGGGACTGCTCTGGGGGTGGACAAGGCATGCAGTGGGTACATGCGCACCTTGGGGTGCCAGTAAAAGTTGGTATGACATAAGACTTTGGGCAGTGAGTGTGCCTTGCAGCAGTGCAGGAGGAGGCTGCATTCGCGGGTCATTTGAGCCTTTTCTGAGCTATTTATTCTGCATATTTTGGATACTGTGAATATGCATACTAGGCACTTGGACCATTGGCTTGGGTTTCTCATGCAGGTGATTTATCCAAAGGCTGTTGCAATCAGCCCAGTCTTTTTCCTCATGGCATCAGACTAAGCAATCCCAATTTGTATTTTTTATGGTTGATAAAACTTGCTTCTTTCTGAGTCAGCAACAAACCCATCTACACTCATCAAACCCAAATACATCTCTATTACAGAGAGATTTGCTGGAACTCCTGCTGTCTTTTTGACCACTAACTGTGGTAAAGACAGTAGGGATCCAGATCTAGATGTATTCAGCTCATCTGCATGCCTTCATGAGAAAACTATTTATGCCCATACTCTTCTATTACAACTTCAGAAGTAGCTGAAATTTTTCTAGTTTTAGATGAAGCTTTTGGGCTTTGCACTATGAAACAATATGTGAGACCTCCCCATGTCACAGATGTTGCTCAAAGGGATGAAGTGGCTCTGGGAGTAATGTTAAAATAGGCTGAGCTGTGGAGAATCCAAGTATTTCAGTTTTTGTCATTTCTGACTCTTTAAAAATAATGTGCATTGCATGAGTAAGACATTTGGGTCCACTTCCCTGCTAAGGTTTCCGAGATGAGGACTCCCGCTTGCCGCAAGTTTTATACCCTGTAGTGCAACTCATTCATGGTAGTTTTTAGTTCTTCAGTAATTCTATATCTGTAATACGGGAAATCAGACTTTGCTGTGAAAAGTAATAAGAAAACAGTGACATTAGAAATCTGAGTCTCTGCTTTCACTAGAACAAATCTTGTATTCTCCTTAGCCCATCATGGCAGTGTAATCCCTATTCCTTTTAGGAAACACATTTCTTAGATGGATTTGAAATGGTAACACCAAAACCTGAAGAAAGGTGTTCAAAAGGTAATGATTTGCACAGCTCTGCAATGCTTGCCGTCAGCAATGCTTTAGAAGAGGAGTGAAGTTTCTCACTTGAAAGGAAAAAAAGTCAGCATTGGATTTAGAAGCCTCTTAAGCTGACTAAATGAATTACTCATGTTTCATCCATTGACAACTGAGGTGGGAGCTGCTTTTATGAGTGACTGACACCAGAGACAGAGTCACCCAGGAAAGCACCTGACAATCTAGTTTAATCACCGCATTTGTCAACCTGAGAACGAAGAAGTCTACAAGCAAATTATTTTCTAATGATGCCTCAGGCTGATGCATGAAAAAGAGAGTTGTTTTCTCAGGGACATGCTTGGTCCAGTGGTTTGATCTCTGAGTCTTTAGATATTTCTCACCAGGCATGATGTGTCAGTCCCTTTCTGATTGTAGACGTAGCAACATTTTCTCAGTTCCACCTCCTAGCGCAGGAAGAGTAGAAAGAGGCTGCTCCTGCTGCCTCCAATGAATCCGAGCTTCCATGGAGAATAAGGTAGGGCATAAGCAAAAGGGAATGTGTAAAATTAGACAACATCATAAAGCAGTTTGAGCAGTTAGATTTGTTGCTTTTATAACCTTTCTCACAACACAGGAGCAAGGGGACAGTCAGAGATGAAAAATGAACAAATTCCAAACAGATTAAAGGAAATGCATTTTATATACAGCTGGAGCTTGAGACTCATTGTTAAGAAGTAGCAACTAGGCTCAGAAGTCAGCAAAACTGGTAAGAGGAATGGATACTTCTGTGAAGTTACTTTGGAAAGGCTCAAGAACAGGTTTAGAAGGGATATAGTGCTGGAGATAGTGGTGAAATTTGCACAAATCAACCCTCTTAGCATTAAACTTACAACTACAATGCTCTTCATCATATGATCTTTTGAGCCTGTAGGTAAACATACCTGTCAAACTTCATTGGTGTTAAACAGCATATTAATTTGTCTGTACATCAGGAGTGTGCCTAGCTGCTGTGGGGAGCTGTATTTTCACGGGCAACACTTTCTCAGTATCTGGTTTGGGTTTTTCCCAATCTTTGGTTTTCAGTGTTATGTCCTAGGGACCAGAATTCAGCCTTTCCTTTTTCCTCAAGATTTTAGACAGGTGGGTCAGCCTGTTTACCTGTTGGAAATGTTCGTTTGGGAGATTTATTTCAGCAAATCCTGAATACTTTTAACATCAAGTAAGTTTTGAACAGAGAAGAATTGTTGTGGCTGGTCATTATTGGCATGTATGCTAGTTGGTCATATCCAGATCCACATGCTCCTGCTACAAAAAGGAGGATTTTGGCACTTGCTGGATCATTGTAGAAGAGGAGATTTATTGATATGTTTTTTGTTCCTGTAAAGATGTCAGCTGTGAGGTTCTCCTTCCCTATTTTTCTCCCTCTGGGCAATTGCATGGTCACTGCTTGCTCCTTTCCTCCACTTTTCATCTGCTCAGGGCATGCCTCTTTTGCATGCAAGGTTGTGTCAAGAGGTTAAGAAGGAATCTACAGGTAGGAAAAAGTGAAGTTCTTGCAAGAGGGGAAGAACCTGGCTGTTGTCCTCATGCCCCTCTGGTGAGCCCAGAGGGAAAAGCCGGGAGATGTAGACCCACAGTCATGTCACCTGTGTCACCCACGCTGTGAAATCTAGACCCACAAACCAGAAAATAAGATGAAAGATTACTTTGTCACATGGGAAAAAATAGTTAGCAAACCATAGTGAAGCACTTCGGGCCATCGTCTTACTAATTCTTAAAACTGTTTTATTTCCTTTTAACATTAGCCATCAAACAAAATATTTGAAGCTTTTAAGAATTGTAGTTACTTTTTGCCTTGTAAGTAAGAGACTAACTTATTCAACTGGAGCTGTCTTTGAGATCTGCTTTTTGATTCAATGGAAAAGTGATGACAGGTGTTGTCACGCAGAAATTAATTCTTTCAGCATAACTGTCCAGGTCCTTGAATGATTTATTCCATGCAAAGTATTTGGCAAAAATGAAATCTACTTAACCTGTTTAAACAGCAAGAGAAAATTATTAAACTAAACTTTCCACACTGCCTGCCTGGGTGATGCTGCTTGGGAAGTGGCACCCTCACCACTACAGTGGGCAGTGCAGAGGCTGTTAAACTGATACTGGGCAAGGTCTTGTAATGGGGGATTTTCTCAGTGAGATGAATACCAGTAGTGATTCAGGACAGCACCAAAATCATAGAATCATGAATCATTTAGGTTGGAAAAGATCTTGAAGATCATCAGGTCCAACCATTGACCTAGCACTGCCAAGTGCTCCACTAAACCATGTCCCTAATGTCACATCTACACATCTTTCAAATACCACCAGGCATTGTGACTCAACCACTTCCCTGGGCAGCCTGTTCCAGTGCCTGACCACCCTTCCAGTGACATTTTTTTTCCTAATATTTAATCTTAATCTCCCCTGGTGCAACATGAGGGCATTTCCTCTTGACCTATCACTTGTTACTTGGGATAAAAGATCAACACCCACTTCACTTGCTCCATCCTCCTTTCAAGTAGTTGCAGTGAATGATAAGGTTGCATCTGAGCCTCTTTTTTTCCAGACTAAACAACTCCAGTTCCCTCAGCCATTCCTCATCAGACTTGTTCTCCTGACCCTTCACCAGCTTCATTGCCCTTCTCTGGACTCACTCCAGCACCTCAGTGTCTCTTGTAGTGAGGGGCCCAGAACCGAACACAGGATTCAAGGTGCAGCCTCACCAGTGCTCAGTACAGGGAGATGATCACTTTCCTGGCCCTGCTTCCCACACTACTGCTGGTACAGGCCAAGGTGTCGTTGGCCTTCGTGGCCACCTGAGCACAAGTTGGCTCATGTGCATCTGTCAATCAGCACCCCCAGCTCTTCTTCCACTGAACAGCTTTCCAGCCACTCTTCCCCAAGCCTGCAGCATTGTATTGGGTTGTTGCTACCCAAGTGCAGGACCTGGCACTTTGTGTTGTTGAACCTCATACCATTGGCCACAGCCCATTGATCCAGCCTGTCCAGATTCCTCTGTAGACTTCCCTCGAGCAGATCAACACTTCTTCCCAACTTGGTGTCATCTACAGTTTTCTAAGAATGCACTTGATCCACTCGTCTAAATCATTGATAAAGACATTAAACAGAACTGGGTGGGGGAGAGTGGGCAAGCAGCTGTGTGGTACTTAGTTGCCATCTGGGGTTAGACCACAATACATCCACAGCGTTTGTGGATCCATCATTGTTCTTATTCTTGTTGTTGGTTTTCACTGCATTAGAACAAATTATAGCCTTAAAAACAAAGGTCTTTGCTCCCCATATCCATTACATTGTTCTCATGAGAAGAAATCCGTGTCTGCCTGTTATTATAAACTGATGTACCAGATTAAGGTGAAGTTAATTGGAACTGACAGGATAATAGGAACAACTGCAGCTTAAGTTGCAATAAATTTGTTTGTTTATAGATGGGATTTTGCAACAAAGAACAAAGTGTTCTATAAATCAAAAAGATCTCTCACCAAACTTACCTTACTGAGGAGTAAACTAACACCTAATAACTAGAAAACAGAGCTGTTCTGAGAAAGCTATTTATCTTCATTTCTTTTGAAATAGATGGTATGTGAGCATTTTGTTTATTTCTTCCAATGCAGCATTGCCATTGTTTAATACAGTGCCACAGCCCCACAATATTTATCCTGCATACTGATTACATGTGAATGCCAGTTTCTTCCCTTCCCTTTTGCTTTTAGTAAATTTCAGTTTTTCTGGTTTCAGGGAAAAGAGTGGGCTATCACACCAAGAGACTAATGCATTCTCTAAGTTCTATTATGTATATAAATATATCATAAAATTCAAATTGTTGTTGTGACTCAGGTCCAACTCGTTTTTTCATTCTTGGCTTGGCATTTTTTTCCCTATCTATCAGTCCCACCAATATTAAGCAGATTTGGAGATGTATTTAGAAAGCACCACCAAAAGTTTTAATATCAGTTTATTTGCTACTTCCAGAAAATTAATCTTTTGCTCTTTGATGGATGGACTATGAGTACAGGCTTCCCATGTATTACTTTTCACCCTTCTTGAAATCTACTAATATTGATTAATGAATATTTTACATTATTTTAACAACCAGAAATCTTTAAAAGTGTACAGCAGAAAGCAGTACTTTTCTCCCTGATGGATTAAGAAATATGGAGTTATATTAATACAACATGCTGCAGCACTCTCCTTTCAGTGTAATAGACCTGAGATCTGTAATTTGCAACTTGACAACAGGAAAGTCAACATCTCTTGCCTGTTGCTACTGCCCCAGTCACCATGGCCCCAGTCACATTCCCAGAAGCCACGGATTCTACTTCTTGCTAATGTGCAATGCACAGAAGGCAGAGTGGCAGAGCTGAGAAATGCTGCTGACATAGTTCCACAGTGCGGCAACTTGTAAAATACAAGACCTGAGAAAGGGAAAGACTTTTTTGATTTCTGTGCACCAAAACCCCCCAACATTTCACTAAAATCCTGTAAAAAACGGTAAATAAGGTTAATTTTTTACTGCTCCTACAGGCAGCCTGTTAGAGAGCACCCTCCTTTTGACAGTCATCTTGGCTGGATCTTCTCCTGCCATGGTGTGTGCCCCAGGGTATTAAATAGCAGCAATATGATAGTTAGGTTTTAATTTTGTCGGGATAAATTCCTTCAGTTTTCTTTTGCATCATGCATTCCCATTCTCTTGCTGTCTTGATGGACCTTGCCTGCCTGTCTCAGATGGAATTTATCTTTCCTGAATACACAGATAGCAAGAACTGACCAATTTGGTGGCCTTCTATGATGGGGCTATGGAACTGATGGACAGGGGTAGAGCAGTTGATGTCATCTATCTGGACTTGTGCAAAGCGTTTGACATTGTCCCACACAACATCCTTGTCTCTAAGTTGGAGAGATATCAATTTGATAGGTGGACCACTTGGTGGATAAAGAACTGGCTGGATGGCTGCACACAAAATGTTGTGCTCAGTGGCTCAATGTCCAGCTGGAGACCAGTAACGAGTGGTGTCCCTCAAGGATCCGTGTTGGGACCGGTCTTGTTCAACATCTTTGTGGGTGACATGGACAGTGGGATTGAGTGCGCCCTCAGCAAGTTTGCCGATGACACCAAGCTGTGTGGTTTGGTTGATACGTTGGAGGAAAGGAATGCCATCCAGAGGGACCTTGACACACTTGTGAGGTGGGCTGATGCCAACCTGATGAAGTTTAACCGTGCCAAGTGCAAGGTCCTACAGCTGTGTCGGAGCAATCCCAGGCACAGCTCCAGGTTGGGCAGGGAAGAGATTCAGAGCAGCCCTGCAGAGAAGGACTTGGGGGTGTTGGTCGAAGAGAAAATGAACATGAGCCAGGCTTCAGTGTGCACTTGCAGCCCAGAAAGCCAACGGTATCCTGGGCTGCATCAAAAGGAGCGTGACCAGCAGGTCGAGGGAGGTGATCCTGCCCCTCTGCTCTGCCCTTGTGAGACCTCACTTGGAGTATTGTGTGCAGTTGTGGTGTCCTCAACATCAAAAGGACATGGAACTGTTGGAAGAAGTCCAGAGGAGGGCCACGAGGATGATGAGGGGACTGGAGCACCTCCCGTATGAAGATAGGCTGAGAAAGTTGGGGTTGTTCAGCCTGGAGAAGAGAAGGCTGTGTGGAGACCTCAGAGCAGCCTTCCAGTATTTGAAGGGGGCCTATAGGGATGCTGGGGAAGGACTCTTTGTGAGGGACTGTAGTGATAGGACAAGAGGTAACGGGTTCAAACTTAACCAGGGGAAGTTTAGATTGGATGTGAGAAAGAAATTCTTTACTGTGAGGGTGGTGAGGCCCTGGAACGGGTTGTCCATGGTAGCTGTGAGTGCTCCATTGCTGGTGGTGCTCAAGTCTGGGTTGGACAGAGCCTTGGATGGCATGGTTTAGTGTGAGATGTCCCTGCCAATGCCAGGGGGGTTGGAATTAGATGATGATCTTAAGGTCCTTTCCAAGGCTAACTATTCGACTATTCTATTCTGTTCTGTTCCGTTCCGTTCCATTCTGTTCCGTTCCATTCCATTCTACTCTATTCTACTCTATTTTGGCTTTTGACATCATTGTAATTGAGATCTGTGGCATTAGCAATAATATTGATGTTGCTGGGAACACCCTTACTTTTTCTCAGCAGGTAATAGTGAGAAGTACCTCAGCACATTCAGTGTAATGCAGCATAATTGGCAGGATCCGGTGTAAAGGGTGCCTGTTTCACAGGGTACAACGTCATCGCCTCTAAGAATCACTAGCAATAATTTACCTAGCCTTTTTATTTAATTAATTCTAATTTGATGGTTAAGATTTGTAGTCAAGGACTGGATCAGCCCTGGGCCAAGAGGCTCGGTAGCTGCCAGGCCAGATATCTCAGGATAAGACGTAGGCTGTGCTCCTGTGGAAACCATCAGCAAGGTTTCTTCAGGATGCTCATTCTCAAGCTTACTCCAGGTTAGCACATTGCAGTTTAATTGCAGTAGTGTTTTCTGCTTATTAAAAAATCTCCATTGGAGGGAGCCTGTTAAAACCTGCCAGCAGCTCCTTCCCTTTGGCAGCTTCTGAGCTTGGGGTGCTCTTGGCTTTCTGCTCTGTGACTTTGTACTATATGCAACCTGTCCTGGCTTTGATGTAACCCTGCCAGGAAAGAGATCCTTTCAAAAATACTCTAAAATAATATAAAATTTCCACATGCCTGCAGGAAAAGCAGAGGTGTGGATAAAAAGTTTTCCAGGAGCAAAGTTTTGATTGTATACAACAGTTAAGCTTGCTGTTGTAGAGTATCCCCAGACATGGTCTGTGGCCTATCTGCACTTGCAGGGGGCTGGCTGCAGCCTCCACCTCCTGCAAAATGTCCCTCCCTCCTCCTCCCAGTATTCTTCAGTTGAAATTAGTCGGTTTTGCTGACAATAGTTGAGCTAATGGGGACTGAAAGGGACAGAAGGGTTCTCACAAGCCAGGAGGTGGCAGCCCAGACAAGGGAGGGCAGGGACATATTGTCCTCATGCGCTGTATCACTCCGGGATGTCTGTCTGCAGCCAAATGTTTCTTGCCGCATGCCAACGCTGTTGGGAGTCTCCCATCTATAGTAATTCAGAGCCTGCCCTCTCTTACTTGAAACTGTGAGGTTTGAAATTAAGCATCGTGTTCTCTATAAATTATCTTAATTGGCAACAAGCTCACTGAACATGGTCTTTTGCATATGAATTAAAGCCTGCTATAGTGAACTTGAGACAGTCCTGAAACAGGTTCACTGTTGCAAAGGGACTTTAATTTTGTGCTACTTCCTGTGAATTAGTTTAAAACTGGTTTAGCAAAGCGCTGCCTTTCTTCAGGGCAGACCTCTTTCAGGCTCTCTGCAAGGGTAGCTGTTCCACTGCCAACACTGAATTAATATTCTCCATCCTGCAGGGTGTTTGGTTGTAGCATTGATAAGAACCATTTGGCTGTGCTTGCAGTGAAAAACTCTGAAGAGCTTGTCCTATTACTAGCTGCCTGCAGGGTCTGTTCACACTCTTTCCTCCCCAGTTATATCAAACATATGATATCTTTTGGCTGTGGAAAATTAATTATGTACCCTACCATAGGCACTTACCTGTATCTTTTGCATTGGTGTTTCATCCCAATGACTTCACTGAGATCACTTCTGCACGTGCATCCACGTGTACAGAAATCCATTTCTGTACAGAAATATCTGCAGAAGTAAGAGTCTAATACATACTAGGCCTCCACAGCAATTTTAACCATAGCAGACATGGAATCACCTTAAATAAAGTCCGTGCAGTTAGTGCTGGAACAAGTGTTTTTAAAGTGGGATATCTGCTGCATAGGAGTGGACAGAACTAAGGGTTTTGAACAATTAAGAAAGATAGAGAGCTACAGTTCAATTTATTTTACAAATGTTTACTCTTCTGAACAAAAATTTTACTCGATTTTATTTAATACAAAGAGAAAGATCAATTTATCACTTGAATTTGTAGAAATGTGGGTGTTGTGGTTTAAGCTCAGTCAGCCACGCAGCCGCTCTCTCACTCCCTGCCCTTCCTCCCGCCCACTCCTGGAGGGATGGGGAGAAGAATCAAAAGAATGTAACTCCCACGAGTTGAGATAAGAACAGTCCGGTAACTGAGGTATAACACAAACCACTGCTGCTACCACCAATAATAATAATGACAAGGGAAATACAAGGGAAGAGAATACAACTGCTCACCACCCACTGACCGATACCCACCCCTACTCAAGCAGTGATCTAACTCCTCTGGGCAACTGCTCTCAGTTTATATAGTGGTGTGGTATGGAATACCTCTTTGGTCAGTTTGGGTCAGGTGCCCTGTCTCTGCTTCCTCTCGGCTTCCCCTCCTCCCTGGCAGAGCATGAGACTCAGAATGTCTTTGGTCAGAGTAAACATTCCTGAGCAGCAACTAAAAACATTGGTGTTATCAGCGCTGTTCCCAGGCCAAAAGTCAAAAACACAGCACTGCACCAGCTACTAAGAAGGAGAAAAAATGACTGCTACTGCTGAACCCAGGACAGTGGGATAATGTTAGATGCTGTTAGCAACCCTTGAAGTTTCTCCAAATGGGACTCTAAGTTAATCTGGAAAGAGAGAATATTTACACAATACAAGTCTGTAAGTACTTTTTTATATGAGGAACTCGCAATGCTGTCATGTATCACCTAGTTTCAGCCCCTGTGCAATAAGCAAGGACATCTTCCACTAGACCAGGTTGCTCAAAGCCCCATCCAACCTGGCCTTGAACACTGCAAGGGATGGGACAGCCATAACTTCTCTGGACAATCTGTTCCAGTGTCTCACTATCCTCGTCATAACGAATTTCTTCCTAATAGCTCATCTAAGTCTACCTTCTTTCAGTTTAAAGCCATTACCCCTTGTCCTATCAGTACATGTCCTTGTAAAAAGTCCTACTCCAGCTTTCTTGTAGGCCCCCTTCAGGTACTGGAAGGCTGCTAAAACACTCCTGAATCCTCTCTTCTCCAGGCTGAACAGCCTCAACTCTCTCAGTTTGTCCACGTAAGAGAGGTGCTCCAGCCCTGTTTCATTATTCCTAATTCAAAGTGCACTGAACTCAGGTGGAGTCCATCCAGTGATTTTAAGTGCATTTTAAATTGCGCTCTTAGACTATGGCAGCTTTCCCATGCCAAGATCTGAGTTAAAATAATCTAGATTAAAGATACCACCAAATCCTCTCAAGCCAGCTTTGCAAATAAACCTTGAGAAGTGAAATACTAGTAAGGTGTGCTGCAGGAATATCCATGGTCTGTATTGGTTTTGAGGACAAAGTTTCCTGACCCACCTCTCTGAAAGTGAACGGCCACTGAGCCCACTCTGTGTGTGAAGAACTACCCTCTCCCTGTTGCACCAGAGAGCCTGCACTCCTCTGGCACAGCCCTGCACATGGCTACACAGGCAAATGGTTTGGCACTTTTTCACTGGAAACTGCAGGCAGTATTTCATTCTCACTAGTATAACTAAAATCGCAAGAGGTTGAAGTTCCTTGTGTCCTTACCCCTTTGTCTCACTGGGGTGCCAAAGCCACACCACTGTCTGCATGCTGTGGAGACTGCTTCAGGCCCTGCAGGATGAGTGCCTGCTTGCGCTTCTTGAGTTTCTTATTTTAGTTTGTTTTACATATCTGTTCTCAGTCTACTAAAGGTAAATGGAGGATACAGGCTGAAAGAGTGAAGTTTACACAGCTGCTTTTCTGCAGCCTACTTCTCTGTGTTTTCCTTTCCTATTATCTACCTTTATGGATAATGTCTTTATAAAGAGCAAGAAAAAAACACATCAGCACCTACTGATTAAGCATGAAGCACCTTTCCAATTTAGAAAACAGAGTTATTGTAATACAAGCTTATTAAGATATGGAGAGAAAAGTAAATATTTGGAAAAACAGGGAATCTAATTTTTCAAACCTCTCTCTGTTTCAGTTGATTTCCAGAACAAAACCTTAAAAAGATCCAACCAAAAACAACGTGAAAGAAAGTGCAAGGAATATTATTAGTGAGATTGTATCTACTGAAATTGGCAAGTACTTACACAGGTTGCTGAAAGAAATTTGATGCTTAATTCTTTCAGACAATTTGATGTTGCCAGAGGTGGTGCTCCACCTGCCTACAGGAAACTATCTGCAACTTTACATCTTAAAAAAAAAGTCTTAAAATTTATATTAATCATCTCATTTACAAGCTACTGGTACTATACATGTTGCTGCAGATTAAATGACTCATTGGCTGGGCTTCAAATAGTAGAAAACAAGGCTCTGCTTCTACATCTTCCCTTTCTGTCATGCTGATTAGACTCTTATTTGCATTCTTTTTATCCCATCTGGAGCCCTCAACAGAAGGAATTGTTTAGCACTGAAAGATTAAAATCAAAATTGGTCTGATGACAATCTCATGGAAATTCATCTGTTTTCATGCTGGCATTTAGCATGTACTAGGTTTCCATTAGTTCTACACAGGCAAACAAGTTACTGTGGCAGTAGATCAGCTAGCCAGAAATGATAGATCATGATTGTGCTGTTATCTTGTGCTGTATTGCAAAGGCTTCCTGGGAGGGACAAGCTCTTTGCATTTCCTACAGGTACCACAGAGTAAAACCATATAACCACAATCAATTACTGAGCAGTAACTGCTATGCTACTAATTCAGGCCTGACCTCAGCTTTGGTGTCTCCTTATCTGATGATCTTGAAAGGAGGAAAGGTGCCTCTGGAGTTAAGAAACTGAAGAGGTGTGTCTAGGTGTGAGGTATGTTCTCCATCACTTTGTGCATTGCAGGGTTCCCTGTTTGCAAGCAGGAATGCTCCCAGGGCAAAGGAGGTGGTGCATGGGTGGGGTCCCTTCCACCTTTGTGGCAGGGCTCATGGTGACCACCTTGTTTTGAGCCTTCTTTCCACTCTTTTGTTGCTTGTTGACAAATCTCTACTACCACATGCAAAAGGAGATGTCTCTTCATGTCGTGATGACTTTCACTGCCTCATTATCAGCAGGCCTCTGGGCCACTGGGGTATTGCCCTGCAGACTTTTTGGCTGTTAGAATTTGCTAGCTCATTCTTGAATGGTAATTTATCATAGATACGGATATAAGACTTGTGTGCAGGGCAGACAAACATGACATGAGGTCTACAGGAGACTGTAATCTTCTGGGTGGCATCTTGGGGCAAAGAGATCTGGGACATCTCAGATGCCCCTAAACACCCATGTTTAGCCTATCATATTAAGATCTAGGCTATGTGTGCCACTCCCACACACCCCCAAACCTACAATAGAGTAATTAATCTATGAAAGGCACAGAAGAGTTAATAATTACTCATAAATACTGCCTTTCTTTGTCTTACAGAGCATGAAGTCAGGTTTCTGACAGCAGTTGTTCTTCCTGATAAACCCACTTGCTTTACATTTTTTTACAGTTTTGTCTTTGTATCACCAAGTACATATATGCATTTTAAGGCTAATGCTTTGTGGAGTTAGAACCACATAGCATTTGTGTGTCCTTGCAGATGGAGATGGCTTACAGTGTGAAGGCTATGCCAGGTTCCTGGAAGCAAAGCTGTCTTTATTGCATCTCTAAATGCTTCCAGGAAACAGAAAGAAAGGACGTCGTACAGATTAGATGCTTCCCAAATACTGATTGCTTCCCAAATACCTAATACTTCCCAAAACTGATTGCTGACAACCTGCCATTAAATTGTTGCTGAAAACACGAAATCGTATTGTTTAACCTGGTTCTGCAGAAAGGTTACCATGATGCTGTGAATCATCAGTTGAGATGTATCAGTTCAAACTAACAAAAGAGCTTTTGCTATCTTATCTGTCTAAAACACTACCCCCTGCTTTTACTGCAAGTCCTATGAAGGGGCTTCATTTGTAGCCTTTTGAAGAGAGGAGGCCAAGATCTGGTTAGAACATCTGGGTTAAATTTGCTATCCTTTGAGATACCTGTACTTCTGTCAGTTCCAAAAAATTAATCCTGTATCACACAGTATAGGATAGGTGACATCTTTGGAGGACACCCACAGCAAGAACTTTGTGTTTCATGGACAGTTTGTGTGTGGTACTTCAGGATCATGAAACATACACAAATTTTCAATCTCGTATGCAAACACAGCCTTTGTTGGATGAGAATACTCTTTTGATATATCTTTGCAGAAATCCTTTGGAGAGTGTTGGCCACTATTTGCATCTAGTTCTCATTGCTCAGGACTGGCTCTTCAACCTCTCTTCCTTAACTCACTTCTTTTTTGGTCGAACAGTGCGTTTTAATTGTCTGTTCTGAATTACATGAAGCTTGCACCATGAAAACATAGTGTTTAACGGACAGTAACATTTCTCTTTGAGACAGGAAAGGGATTTTACTGTTGAAATTCCCTTTTCAAATGTGCGTAAGCTACCCTTTTTTTATGGAAAAGCGAAAGGAAAACCATACTGGCTCCATCTGAGTGCATATGTTGTAAAGATGAAAACCAACAGGAAAATATGGATAAATATCATGAAGCTTGTGATGACTGTTGTGTTTAAACACCATATTCTATAAACTTTGTAAGGGAGTACAGAAAGTGTAAAGGGAGAAACCTAGAAGCAACCTGCCTGGGATCATTTATGCAGTTCCAAAGAAACTTCTGCATGAAAGGGTGGTTTTGGAAAGCACCAACAGAAAAGCCATTGCTGACGCCTAACATAAACTCTAAATAGGCAAGATTGGTATGTTAGGTAGACATCAAGAAGGAAATAAGAGAAATGGTTATCAAGCCCACAGAACTGGTTACATCCTAACTTAAGGCTCCTCGTAGTGATGCTAAAATGCTCTGAGTGGTGCTTCCCAACCGAGTTCTTTCAGGTTTTGTTAATTTTGGTGGGAATCTGTGGAAGGTCAGAGGAGCCCGTGCCAGCAGTGGGTAGCTGAGAAAGTCTGAACTGAAGAGTTTTCCTTTCCTTACTCAGGTAATTTGGAACCTCATAAACAATTTCTATTTTCATTGAAAAGACTGTTACATGCATCAAGTGAGCCAACACACAGCGCTGGAAAAGGAAGGCTGATAATGGAGGGAATAAACCTTATGTTCAATTTACAGCAGACCAAAATGAAGACAGTTGGAATAGAAAATGTAATCAGAATATAGCTTTGTACCTCCAAGTGAAAATAATCTCTCCCAGTCTACTCTGTCCTTCCTAACCTTCACCATTGCCCTGCCCAGCTTTGGGCTCTTCAGATCATGGTGGTCTTTGACCATTTACTCCCCATTTGCACGGCTCCCATCCAGGCCTTTTTTCATAATCTCTTCTCTATTTTACTGCTACTTTAGCCTTCCTACCAAAACTTCAGTCCAACTGTTGATTATCCCGCTCCTGAAATACTGCAATGTCTTCTGACTAACCTCCATTTTTCACTTTCTTTTCCTAATCGCATTTGTCCATCTTGATTTGAACATATACCCCTCCAACCACACACATGTACACACACTTTTGGCTCACTCCTAGGACTGTTCTTTTTTTTTCCATCCTGTTCAAGATTTTGTTTTCATCTTTTGAAACACTGCATCTAATATTCCTTGGCATCTTTTCTTACTTCTTCATACTGCATCCATCTGCTATAGTGCTTCACCAGTTTTCTTTTTCCACCCATGTCCTTCATGCAAGACTGAGAAAACAGCAGTAGCCGAAGAAAGATCTGAATAAGAACTGTGGATGTTACTCACCTTCACCTTAAGAAGCAACATGTTCCAGTCCAAAAACTTCTGAATACAGACATGCGAGTTCTCATGAAATAAAACAGCGTTACAACATCCTCTTTAAAGGGGCATTCATTAGTGCGATAAAGACCTAATAGGTGGGCAAGTGCTGATGAACCTGCTTTATCTCTTTCAAGTGCATGAAATTGTAAGAAATCGTAAGAAACCCCCATTTGCTCATTAAGGGTTAGCAGACTTGAAGAACTGTGAATCTCACTTCCGTTCAGCATCGTGCATAGCGTGTTTTATGTGAAGCAGTAGACTATGCTATACCTTCTGTGTTAATTGAACGTACAAAACCAAAGGGTTGATAAGGAGTCCCATTAGCCTGCAGCTCCATTATTCACTATTACTTTTCAGGCATAGTCTCTGTTACACATTCCATCATTAATATAGCAGAAAAAGCACTTATTCTTGGAAAATGCCCTTCGCTGTTTCAAACGACTGTGATCAACAGCTTGGAGATCCTAATTGGATTATTAGGAATAATGAGATTTGCATGGTAGAAGCCAGAGAATTAAATGGTTAAAGGAAAATATTCAGCACATGAAAGGTTAATACAAACATATACTCCCCAAGAGTGCAAAGGACTCATAAATTGGTGGCTCATTACTGCAGACTGACCCATGGGTAAGAATGTCACCCAGCTCAGAGGCTTTCCCAGGAAGTTTGGCTGCAAAAGTTACAAAGGATAAGGACATGCTTGTGGAAACCACTAAACTAATGAGAGCTGAAAGTTGTTTGAAATATCCCAATGACCTCACAGATGGGATGCTTATTAAGGTATCTGCATCAGCCTCTTTTTTGTCTAAGAGACTGTTGTAAAGCTTTGCTGAGGCGTAGCCAACAGTCCGTGAAGGTGTCTCCATGCTTTCTGACATACCAAGGGCTTTTTTTTTTTTTGGCTGAATTCAAAATGAAAGCCAACATGCATATCCAATTTTTGTTTGCGGGCATCTTTGTGGAATAGCACAGGCGAGGCAGTCAACTATGATTACTTCATCAACACGGGGTCTGCCTGCTACCTACGTGCCTATCTGCTCAAGTGCGCTGGTCAGCAGCCAACTGCAAATTTAGGTCTTGAAAGTCTGAAGAAAAGCGCTTTATGTGCGAGGGTCCCGTGAAGGCTCCATAATGCAATTAAGCCCCATTTCAACAAAAGGCTAGCCATTTTGCTGAGGCATGACATGAGTAATTAAAATATCATTTTAAAAAAGACAAATGAGTGTTCTTTTCTACACTCAGATATTGTTGGAGAAAGATTGGAGGGCAGGATTATGATTTTTGTTTGTTCCAGGGTCCTCTGAGTGAAAATCATGGGCAATGCAATGAACCTGCAGCAAACCCCAAGCTCTTATGGTAACCCTATCACTGCTAACAACCAATATAACTGAAAAAGTAGCAAAAGCTGTTTTGTACTCTACTGGAAAGAAATTGATTTTCCAAGTGCTTTCCTAGTCTGTTATAGATGACTGTGTGAGTAGAGAAGTGTTTTAGGAAAACTTAGGCAAGAAGGAGAAGAAAATACACAGTACGAATTGGTACATGGATTTTACTTGTAGTGAAATGATGTTGCAACCACATGAGATCATGGCGAGTCAACAGAAAGAGTGAGAAATGGCCATAGGTTAGAAGAGAGGAGCTATGGTTGTACTGGTTCCTACAGAGGAGAAAATAAAGAGAAATTTTTGAGGAAAAAGTTTGTGTAAGGTATGTTAAAGGAAGAAGATTTCAGTGACTTAATTTCAGAAACTCTTTTGTTCAATGACTTTTGATAAATCACAATGAGATGCAACTGTTGCAGTACTTTTGGTAAGATTGTGATGGAAGTCTCATGTAAGACAGAAGTCTAGTGGATATTGGGTTTGGCTTATTCCCCTGGGTTGTGATGGAGTTCATGATTGCTATAAAATTCATTGTGTTAAAAGTACATGGTTATATTGCAGTGAGATATCGCCTGCAATGAGGAGTTCACTAAGAGGACAGGGGCTGCAACCTTTATTTAAGAACTTACATTCAGATTTAAGAGTCCAATTTTAGATTCTCAGATACAAAAGGGTACTCTTTTTTGAAAACATCAAATGAAAATAAATTGGATATCTGCTGCATGCAGCACCAACTAGGTCTTTCCAGGGCCACACAAGCCAATAAACCCCTTCAGTGCATGTCCTCTGCCCATCTGGCAGTTTCCTTGGATCCTGGTCAGAAAGGAGCCCAGCAGCAAGCCACATTAACAAATCCACTGTTTTGCTAAATTCCTCCTACTGGCTTCCTTTGCCTCTCCTTTCTGGTCTGTTCCTTTGCTGAAGTCCCACAAAAATCTCTGTGGTTTCAGCTGTGTCAGGCAGGAGGCCTCTCAGGAGATGTGTAGGGCACTCTTGTCCTCTCCCCACACCCTTTTCCTGCTAGAGGCTCTGTTCCGAATTAAAGCAGCAAAGAAACCCAGGACCAGTGATAAAAACGAAAATCAGGGGAGATTCTGATCATGGCCTCTCTTGCTCCAAACTGTTGAGCCTCAGTGGAGGAGGGGATAGGCACCGGGCCCCAGGGAACTCTATTTCCTTACAAATACATTTAGCAGTGTGAAATCCCTCAAGAAGCCTTATCCTGGCTGAGGTGGTGTTTTTGCAGGCCACTGAAGCTGCGTAAGTTTGCAGGAGGTGCTTAACCCAGCATGTTCTCTGCAGCAATTTTGGGTTAGGAGTGGTGCTTCCATACAAACATTATGAGCACCTTAGGTTAAACATTGACTTTCTACATCCCGAGGCATTAAAATCCAATAGGTTTTTCCCTATGTGCACTGAGAAATATTTTCATTTTGTGGGATTTTTTATTCCTGCAAACAGAGCTATTATTATGTGTGAATGCATCATGCTATTGCCATGACATTGCCATTATGCTAAAAAGTAGGACTGAAAATTATTGACAATCTGGTGTGCTGTGTCTCTTGCAACTCCCATAACGAGGAGAGAAAGATCAAGTTCATGATTCTTCTGAGAAGTTACCGAAAATGGTGAGGAAATGGCAGAAATAATAATGTGTGAAGCCTGTGATTTCTAAGCGTGCTAGTTATTTTGCTGTAGGATGCAAGATACCGTGTGTGTGTGTGTGTGTGTGTGTGTGTGTGTGGAGGGGGGGAGTTGCTCTAAGGATTTGACTCCAGCGAAGGCTGGTTGTAATTCAGCTTTTATAACCCTGTGCTGGATCTGAACTTCTGAACTCAGTATTGTCTTGGGTTTGTCCTCCTACTGGTGTGCCCATGTGCAGCTGCAATATCATTACATTTCCATTTTCCCCAGTGTTCTGTCATATGATTGCATACTGAAATGAAATGGAAAATGATTTATTGTGTGGGATCAGGTTTTATTTTCCTCTGCAGTGTGTGGATGTAAATCTAGGGTGGTTTCCCATGCTCCTGGAACTAGGATTCACTTGAAAAAAAATTCTAGAATCAACAAATGGGAAAGCCACTCCAGAGCACTAGAAAAATAGAAGCATTTCTATCTGCCTTCCTGTGTTGGTCCAACAGGACTTTGCTGAGGTTGCTAATGGCTGTGAAATGTATTATACAGAAATTCTCTAAACCCCTTCTCATAATTACATTTCATAATCCTGTGCAACTGAATACACAAATGATGTTAAAATAACAGTCATGTAATACCTCTGAATTCTTGCTGTGAAGCTATTGTAAGTTCAAGATAACTGTCACAAAGAGCTGTTTTGCAGAGTGTAAGTGCCAGAGAAATAGAAATTCAGATAGAACTGATGATAAAACTTGTTGTGAACATTACAGTCATAGAGCCAGTATAGAAGATATCCAAACATTGAAACAGATGGGCTACTCTGATGTTAAACGAGGCTCAGATGAAGTATATGTCATTTAAATTAAATATATGGTAGTTGATGTTGTTCTAAACTGTTGTTTTATACTGATATTCTCAGGGGATGAAGTTTTGCCAATCCACAGACCCAAGCAAATCTTTTCCCACTGGGACTGCTCATTTTCATGATGTGTGTGTTTCTTTGCCTGCAATAACATCTGAGTTGTTTGTCTTCTTATTTTAGACTGTGACTTTCAGTGTGTGTAGCTGTAACTTATACATAGCCCGTATCATCCCAGGGCCTGTGTCTCCACTGGGGCTTTCAGGAGCTGTTGTAGTACAAATCATAGTAAACAAATACTGCTCAGAAGAAAAGCATCAACAGCTGGATTTTCACTTTGCCTCACTCATCTGATGAGAATGTAGTCCATTCTTAACACAGGAAAATAACAGAGGGATGAATGATGAGAGTTTATCCTTGGTAGAGGATCACAGAAGATGAGGCTAACTTACCAAGACTGGGACAGATTTCATCCAGGATGCTGGCAGACACAACACTCTTAAAGCCAGAAAGATATTGAAGCTCATGTGGGTGGGACTGATGAGAAAAAGAGTCAAGTATATGGCATTTCTGGGGAGTTCCGAAGGCTTGGGAAGTCTCCTCCATTGGTTCCTACCAATCCTGACCACTGAATTTTGCTTCAGCACTTTTTATTTCTAGTAAAAGCTGGAAAGCACAATAAGAGCTTTCCAAAATGTTACACTTTCCTTTCTTTTAGCCAAAGAAATGGGACAAATAAAGGACAATAATTCATTAGTGGATTTTTCCATATAGCGCTATTTGAAGTGTCCATCTGCACCAGTCAGTGTATTACTCCAAGGTCCGATTAAGCGGCCTGGGAAGGGGATGAAGATGGATTTTGATGAAACCACTTGCTTCTTTTCTAATTTGAACAAAAATGTAATCTGGTACATGAGGCAGGATCCAGCAAGCAGGATGAGATGGCAGAAGCGGCAGTAATCAGTGTCCAATCTGGCCAGCAGCAGTGAGTTTTGAATCTCAGTTCGGCATTGCATGCCTCTTGCCGTTGCTCCAAATGATTAATTTTGAGGATAACAATCTCCTTCGCAGTGCTTCGACCTGTAGCAGCAAGGGTGATGGGCTCCCCTTCAGATTGAATCACAGCACGATGGCTGAGTTGTTTGTTTAACCCTAACAAGAGCTGTCATTGAAAGTTACTGAAGCCTGACTTTTCCTCCCTGTCAGCCCCCCTTACTCTGGGCTGTGGGTCCCACATCCTTTGAAGCCATCTGAGCTCCCTTTGTTGCTTTTTGGTGCATAATGACGCAGGGCAGCTCTGTGTCTGAGGGCGCCCAGCAAGACCCAGAGAACTATGACTGGTGGAAAGGCCAATACCTAAGTAAGCTGCAAAGCAATCCCCTGCAGTATTTCCTGAGCTGTGTCTGTTTGGATTAAAGGTGGCTGTGAAAAATGTGGTGCTTTTGCTGGTCTTCTGCCAAGGGGAAAGGAGCCCAGTTCTGCAATTGGTGTCATGCAGGGTATAACATGGATGAAGGAAGGGTTTTAGTTCATTGTATTTAGGATTATTCACCTTATGTAACTCCATTAATGACACATTGCATTTTGCTGGTGAAGACAGTCTTGTTAGCTAGGATACACACCTGTTAGTATTGCTTCAAAATCATAGAATATTTAATTTCAGAAAGGGCTGCCTGCTGTCAGAAGCACTGATTTCTTAGGTATTTACTTTCCCATTTGCCACACCACAAGTATCAACAGTTGTTTCTGTCACATATTTATCAGCAAGAAGCTGTCAGTGGGATGAGAATTCAGAAAATAATCAAAGATTAATGGAAAGACTTCCCATGGGCATTCAAATGTCCCTGTAATTGGTATTATACTCTAAACACAGCACAAAGAGAATAATTTCTGTCTAAAAATGCCAAAATGCCATCATCTCAGCGATTTTTATTTGGAGTGAAGAAAAAAAAAGAAACGTGGAACATGGGTTTGATTGGCACAGACCCTTCCCATGCAACATCCACGCTCCTCCTGTCTACCTCTTCTGGCCCCTCAAAAAAGGCTTTGAAGCTCTGCAGTTGTTTGCACCCTGGGATTGCTACTGATGACTGTGCAATGTTACTCCTCTGATTTCCTCTTACACAAGCAGTGCTGATGCCATTTGTTGAAAGGAATTTTTTTCTTGAACACCCATGAATTCTGCTACTGACTAGTTCAGAGTTCATTCCTTGCAGGAATCTTTATGCTATGTAAAAACTGGTGACCACACTGAGCAAAGAGGTGGCCACACTGAGCAACCTCTCCCTGTAACTGGGAGCCAGGCAGTAGTTTCTTGTGTCTCAACAGCCTTTGGCAGTTTTGCTTGCCTTTCACGACCCATTTGGTGCTGATTGGGAGTCCTTATTTTCTGTGCTTGTAATATGCTTCCCACACTGTCCACCATCTGCAGGAAAACATAAATCGATGGTTTTTATCCAAAGCACTCTGTTTCCTATGTCTTGTAATTATTTGCAATGTTCTTTGTTCTGTGCTTCTCCTGACTTCTGCTCTTCCCTCTTCTGGATGTCTCTCAAGTAAGCCAGGCTCCGGACGCAATGATGTCTCCATTTCAATTATTGCTGATGTGATTTAAATTAAATTAAGCCAATAATTTACAAATCGGAAACATTTCTTCTTTTCTTTTTTTTTTTTTAATGGATGAAAACATTGGCTATAAATACCTGAGTCGCTCTGGTCTGTGCCCACTTGAATGTGGTAAGTAAGATCTTGCTCTTTTCCCAAATTTACAGCTATGCATGACAATCTGCAGAGTACATCTGTCTTATTATTCAGTAAATTTCATCTGCGTAGTTCATTGGTAATTAAAGTAAGAGACACCATGGAGCACCAGTTCACCCAAATAATTTCAGAGAGAGAAGGCAAACAGTCCAAAGAAGATCCAAAGAAAACAAGTACAGCCACTGTTGTCCCTTCTGCTTTTTCTTTTCCTCCTTCTCAAGTTTTGCTCATTTATATATTCCTGCATCCATCCAAGGCCCGCATTTCTTAGTAAATATCACTGGCACCATTTGTCGCAAAAAGCTTTTCAGCGTTGCAAAAAGCTTTTCAGCATTGTGAAGAACAAGTGCAGACCAGTGGGGGATGAGGGGAGCGGCGCCCTTGCTCTGATCTTCACTGCTGATAGGAGACAGTGTCATGATCCTCTCTCACTTTTCCAGCCCCAACCAGCAGATTAAAGACTTGCCTCTGAAAAGCAAGTTTAGAAGGCAAATATCATAGAATCACAGAATTATAGAATAGTTAGGGTTGGAAAGGACCCTAAGGTCATCTGGTTCCAAGCCCCTGCCATGGGCAGGGATATCTCCCATGGGTTGGGACACTTCCCACTAAACAATGCCACCCTAGGCTCTGTTCAACCTGGCCTTGAACACTGCCAGGGATGGAGCATTCACAACTTCCCTGGGCATCATCCTTAGTATATGAGTATTTGAATACATTGTTTTACAAAACTGTACTTGTATAGCAAATTGCAAGGACAAGCCCATAGCTGCAGCATCAGGCATCTGTGGGGCTTTTCTAGCTAAAGGGGAGCAGCCCCTTTACTTACTTATCTTGTGTAAGGTATTTCCAGGTTAAGAAAAGTTGCCATTACAGGATAAGTTGCAAATCATCTAACAGAGGCATAATAATGTGCTATAATCAGGAATCTACCACATTCAAACAGACTAAGTAGGACTATAAACTTGCAGTTACTGCAGAAATAAAATGTTGCTCAGGCTACAGCCCCTTCTGTGAGTTCAGCAAAACAGGAGTATCCATCATCTGCTCTGCTACAAGGTCCCCCACTGTGGCAGTTTGACTGCAATTTCATATGCAGCTTACACATCTACACCACTCCTCATTTTTTACATCTCTTCCAGCATCACATATTCCCATGTATATGAATGGTATTTCCCCAACAGAAAGCGAACATTTTTCTTAGTCATGTCAATGAAGCATTCATCCCACAAATGTAAGTATTCAAATTTGACTAAGAGAGTAAGCCTATTGATTGAATTTCTTTCAATTTCTTATCTCTGCTCCCATTGTACTGTTTCTCAGTTCTCAGAGTTTATTAATACAGATGTTAAAAAACCTGTTTTCTAGTAACTTTCATGAATAAGTTTAAATAGAAGTAAGCACATAATTGAGTATTTTGTCCACTTTGAGAAACATAATCAGATTATCATGTGGATGCATTTCTGCCATTGTCTGCTGTTCAGAAAGACAACACCCATTTCACTCCAATTATCTGATAGGATATGAAAATCGCTAAAATACGGTTACGTGTAGTGGACCAAAATACTGACCTTCACAGTGGTATTACCCAGGAACTGAAGCATGTACAGGTTTGAGCTTTGGTTGAGTGGAACAGAGATTTATAAAAGGAATCTAATAGCTTTGAAAATTAAGAGGGATGACACTGCACATCAGGAATTAAGATGGCAAGGTGGGGCTGCCTAATGAACTCTCCCAAACCTGGGCATGGGAAGCATGCCATAGGTGGGACTGGCTTTGGAAGGTAGTAAAATCAGGTGGCGGCACTCCTGTCCAGAAATGTTGCTCTTTGCAAGAGGGGTGATTTAAGGCAGTTTGTGGTGCCTGTAAGGATTTACTTGGACTGCTGGAACTACACTGTATCCAGAGTGTACAGAAACAGGTCAAAGCCATGTCTGCTCTCCTCCCCTTTTGGAGTGCTTTGTCTGTGTCTGTAGGACACATAGCAGATTCCCACACTGTGTGTTTCTTAAAATGTGTTCTACTCAGAGGCAGAATGTTGTAACACATTAAAATTATTTCAGCCATTTTCAAGTGAGAAAAAAAGGCACAAAACTAACCCATAAAGACCATGTTACCACTGGGTTAATTGAGGAGTTGGCATGAGTGATACATCTCTGTAGACTTTTAAAGGGCAGAAGCCTATCTGCAGAACTGCTGTATTGGCTGTTAGCCTGTGTCTCAGAGGGTGAACAACGAAACTGGAATTCAATCATAATCCCTTTCCTTTGGAAAGTGGCTGCTGACAAGGGGGTATAAGACCAGCAGGTTTTTAGCCACCTGCCTAACGTCTTAAGCCAAAAATGGTTGAAATAAAGCAGAGCTGCTCAAAATGTGATGGTTTGGGTTTTCATGAAAAACATTTTATGCTTGGATGGTTCCTTCAGGTTCACACCCGCTAATGTTACTCTGGCTTACAGGCTGGGATTAATACAAATCTCCAAAGAGCAACTCTAGCCAAAATAAGAGAGAAAGCTTTATACCATGAAAGCCCATGGAGTTTCAGATGTGTTCCACCTAAACACAGAAATTTCACATCTGAACACATTTGGATTTAAACCAGCTAGGTTTTCTTAGCACTCAGCTGAAAATTGCAAGAGATTCCATCTGTCCCTGTCTTCTGTAACACATTAAACAAGACAAAGAGGTATTGGGTCATGCTGTCTGATGTTAGTAATACTACTCTCTGGTCACAAGATTCCTGCCCTAGGACAATCTGGTGAGCAATGAAAGAAACTGACCATACAGTGTTGATACTTGTATTATTATTACCCTAGGTCTGTGCATCTTCTTATTCTGGCACTCATGTCAATTTTTGTCTGAGATACTTTAAAATGTTTTCCTTTAATCTCCCAAGTTTTTCTTCTTCTTTCTGTTACTGTATACATCATGTAAGAGCAGCACTGTATTCTCTGGATGCCACCCCATAACAGTAGGCAATGTTTAGGAGCCCTATCTGTGAATGAGCTGATGTTGCACTTATCACAAGACCTAACACAGGACAAGCAGAGATACTACAAGTACTACCTCTGTGCCTTTCCTACAAAGCCTGGCCTGTGAAGAAAAACAAAGGCTGTGTCAGGTGAATAAATATTGATGATAGTAGCTGAAATACAGACTGGGTAGGGATGCTCATTAGGGTAGGTAAATATGCTATCTTAAGAAGCCTTTTTTACACGGTAAAGTTATGTTTCCACTGAACAAGAACATGACATTTACTTAGGAAAGAAACGAAACAAACCCCAACAAGCTCAACCCTTACTTTCACAAAATATTCTGTAGTGATCAGTAATCAAAATAGTGTAGTTTAAAAAAGAAAATGAAAACCTAAAGAACAGATTCCAGTGGGGGAAGAGAAAAAGTCAGCATGTAATGACTGAGATTAGTATTTATCCTTTCATTTAGAAGACATGTGTTTCTTATTTGGATGCAGCATATTCTATTTTGTACAGATGCCGCACAGTGTATCGAGGTTTCTTACCAGTTGTCGCAAAATATTGAGCAAAGCTTCACATGTATGATTTAATTTTTGTCAGATTATTGTTACCCCCCAGTAGTTGGAAAAAAAAATAAAAATCTTTAAAGCTTAGAGACATTTTCTTGGCAACCAAGACGTGATTTTATAGGGGTGCACGGAACTGTAAATGTACTGAATGCCTCATAACAATGATTCACACGGGCTGTATTCATTTGGAGGATTGACAGTTATAGCCTGTAGGCAGTATCACAGCCCAGAGAGCAGATACTGCGGAGTCATCACCTTTCATACTTGTTTCCTCATTTACTGGTGGATGGTAGAAAAATTATTGGTAAAATATATGAGGTCTGTATGTTATTTGGCTGAGCTGAGAACAGCAAATATAATAACAGGCAGATACCAATCAGTGAAGCATGCAACATATAGGCCAGCTATTACTGTGTATGAAGTTGACTCAATCTCAGTATGAACAAAAAATGGTGAACATTATATATGTATATTCAGAAATAAAGATCCACTACTAAAACAATAAATTGCAGACTCAGAAGATGGTGTTTGGAAAATCCCTTAGAGAATATCTATGTCAAGTCCTTTCACCAAAAAAGTACTTTGATGAACTGCATTTAGGCACTCCCTAAAAGGGGTTTGTCCAGTGGGCTTCTGAAAACTTCCAACATTCCTAAGGAGTCTGTTCTGCTAGTTCAGAACTCTGATCAAAAATGTTGGGATTTTCCCAACATCCAATGTAAAATTTTGCTGCAAATTAGAAGAATTTCTTCAATTTTCTCTGAGTGTCTGTGGAAAGAAATGTATGCCAATCCTCTCTTAAATAACCTTTAGAGCATTCCATTGGAAGATTACTATCTAATCGTCCTCCCCAGCCTTGCCTGTGTCTAGGGTAACCAAGACCAATCTTCCTCCATAGTCGACATTTCAAAGTCTTGTAATTCAGATTCTCTCTGCTTTCTCCAGGTCTTTTATAACCAAACACATTGTGGCATTTGAGGTCTTTTCTATCAAAGAAAGTTATCATTATGTCCTGTGAGATGTGCAAGATGCTGCCACTAGTACAAGCTGAGATGAATTAACAGTGTTACATTATTACTTCCTATTCAGCTTAAAATCAGCTTCCAGCCCAGCCTCCCTTTTTGACTAACCACTTACCTGTACTTTTGGTATTTCTTTCACAAGTGTTGGACCATGCACTGTTGTTACTGAATGTCACCTTTGTTTGGGTTTTGCTTTTTTTTATTCCTCACATTCAGATTGAATTCTAGTCCCATTCTCCAAAATGCTTTAAAAAACCTTCCAGCATGGTGTGGCACCTTTCATCCCACTCTCCTCTGTCCTCTAAGCTGCTCACAGGAATATGGATTACAACTCTGCTTAGGAAAGGCCCTTGCAGAAACACACGTGAAGGTAGTCACCAATGCAGCTGAATGCACTATGCTAATGCCAATATCCATCAACTTGCTTTTGCAAGTATGGTGTGATGCTACTAAAAACCTTACTCAAGTCAAGATGTATCTGTATCTAACACTTCCAACTTATCCAGCAAGCCAAAGACTGTTCTTCAGATATACATGCTGATCATTTTCAGTCTTGTTGATGTCTTCTAAGTATTACAAACTGATTGTACAGTTGCTTGTTCAACAGCTCTTGCTGGTATCAAGGGTAGGATTGCTGGTTTACTGTTTGCCAAGTTCTTGCTGAAGACACACACAGTGTTTGACTCTCTGCCAACAGAATGAGCACTCGCACTGCCTCCTGTCTTCGGTAGCACCAGTGTTTCCCTCTAGAAGCCTCACTGAAAAGAGAAAATATGTACAGTACTATCTTCTCAAGTAATGAACAAAATCTTGTTTTTCAAAAGGAAAAATAATTTAAAAGGCCTGCAGCTGAATGACTGACTGATCCATTTTTCAAGTGAGGGTATGGAGGTTTGGGTTTATTTTGTGTGGGGGAGAAAAGATTTTGAGAAGACAAGTATCTTTACAATGATAACGTTGCTAAGATACACACTGTTATTCCTTAACTTTTAACAGCCTTTATCCATCTGATAAGTCTCTCTTTATCTCATTTTCTAGATCAGTTTAATTTCTTTAAGAGCCTTCTGTGAAAGACCTGCTTCAAATGTCTTTTAGAAGCTCAGTTAGACAATGTCAATGAGATCTGGTTTGGTTTTATGTTTGTTGCCTTTGGATAACTCTAGTAGATCTGTGGCATGCGACGTTACTTTTCAGAAGCCCTACAGCTTTTCGCCGATATACTGTATTTAGCCATGTGCCTAATTGCTGTGCTTTTCAGAGCATTTCTGGTGTTTCTCCTGGTGTAGCAAACATCGGGTTTGCTTTTCTGACAGTCTCCCATCTACCTTGAAATTCTTTTCTCTTTAAGCAATTTTTGCATCTACCAGTATTAGCCAGTACCATTTCTCTGACACAGTACACTGTTTATTCAGTGGCTTTAGCCTAGATAGGTGAGATTCATTGTGTTGTAAGAGTTTTGCAGTAAATTTCTTACATTTTCTCAAGCCCTCAAAAGCTGATTTAATGTTTTCACAGCCATCATTCTGCAAAATAAGGCCAGATCCTGAAGGGGCACTGATCAACATAGCTCTGATGCTTTCAGCATTGTGTGAGAATTGATAAAGCCAACCCAAGAGGTAACTAGCTCCCCTTTTATGCAATTAGCACCATGATTTTTAATTTGGGTATCATAGTCCATCCATAAGAAATAATATTTGATGACTGCCTCCTGTTTAGAAATTGCTCAAACCCCTCCTAATACTCCAAAGTTTCCTCCATTTTCTCTCCTTTACTCTCCTCCAGACTAGTATCCCACTAGAAATATGCTAGTGCAGTGTCTTTTCACCAATGTTAGAGACCTCTGTTAGTCTGCCTCCAGGATCCCTGGCTGAATCTGAGATATGATACCTTAATTTGTTGGTTAATGTTTAAAAAGAGGTGTACAAGTGTTATGTTCATGGTGCAATGATTCAGGTCTTAGAAAATGACTACCAGAGCAAACAGACAAATAAGAGAGTTAGTATTGAGTATTTTTCTCCATTTAACACATTTTCTTCACCAGAAGTGGATTACAGGAAGGACTTCCTAGCTCAGGGAGTTACTTTGCTTCTGAAGGCCAGCAGAGAGAATGTGTTGAAGACCAAAATTCCAGAATTTCCCATGGTATTACTGTATTATGGTAACACCAGAGCCAGCATAGCGTGACTGACTTGCTAAGCCCAAGGTGTAGCATGCCAGGACAATTGCCAAGTTTTTAGACTGTGTCTTTGTTGTCTTTCAGAATTTAGACTGCCAAGATATATGGTTTTGGCTGAGTAGAAGCACTTTTTGTTGCGTGCTGGTAGATCAAAACATATTATTACTAAGTTCCGACATGCATGGAATACTGGCAAAGAAAGTGGTTTCTTTATCTCTTCAACAACCAGGCGTTGCAGGATGTATTGCTGTCTGTGATACTTGCTTTTGATTCATTATAGGTTTAGGAACACTGAAATGGTTGCAACTTTTCTCTCTCAAACTAAGGTTATGAGTAGAGGAGAAAGTTGTTCTTGTTATTGGTGACTGGACTTGTGAGGAAAAGAGGATATTGACTGCAGGTCTTCAGGTGTGAAACTTGCAGAAATGTAGGGTTTACCTAACCAAATGATTATTCATTCACCATACCACTGCCCACTTGCTCCCAGGACTGAGAGGCATCTATTTGTGCACTACAGAGAGCTTCTGGTTTGGTTATAGCTTCTTGTTGCCCTCCTTTTTCCACCAGTTACTCTACTATCGCTGAATGCTCTCATGTTCGTTGTGTGTTCATTCTTTGTACACTATATCCTCCATGTCTATGCTATAGCATACTTGTGTGGTTAGCCAGTCTTCAGCAGAAGCAAAGGGAACGTTCACCACCTGCCAATTCTGAAGACTTGCAGGATATGGTACATGATGTTTATCTCCATGTGCTGGGGGAAGCTGAATTTCATTTTCTTCACTAGACCTCTAAAATGCTAGCAGGTGGAAGTGATTCTTCATTAGGGACTGTAGTGATAGGACGAGGGGTAATGGGTTCAAACTTAAACAGGGGAAGTTTAGATTGGATATGAGGAAGAAATTCTTTACTGTAAGGGTGGTGAGGCACTGGAATGGGTTGCCCAGGGAAGTTGTGAATGCTTCATCACTGGCGGTGTTCAAGGCCGGGGTGGACATAGCCTTGGGTGGCATGGTTTAGTGTGAGATGTCCCTGCCCATGGCAGTGTGGTTGGAACTAGATGATCTTAAGGTCCTTTCCAACCCTAACTATTCTATGATTCTATGACTACATTGACTAGAAAGACAGTGCTCATCTTGGTCCTGTGAGTGACATTGGAAAGTAATCAGTTCCCTGGCACATATCAAGACTGCAATTCTTCAGTGTTCACTACTGAATATACAGGATAAGAAGCAGATTTAATGAACTCCAATAATTACTAGTCTGCCCTTCCTTTAGGCAGGGAAAGGCAATGTTATCCATAAATACAAACACTTTCTTGTTGATTTATCTTTTTGATAGTTCTGATAAGGTCAGTCCAGCCAGGATTTCCTTCCAAATTTCATGGGAGGTCTGTCTGCCTTTCTGCGAGGGTTGACTTGTGCCTGACCAGAAAAAAAGCTAAAAACCTGTGAACTTTACTAAAGTAAGAAGCAAAACCATAGGGTTCCAGTGGAAGAAACACAAGCTGCTTGCTGAGTGACTGAACACACAGCTGCAGATGGCAAAAAAAATCAAAAGAATAGGAAAAAATAGTAAGGGACACCACAGGGAGAAAAAGTGGATTGTGGCCATGGTGTGATAGGAGCAACTGGGAAGCAGGAAATCTTAGACCAAGGGGTCTGTATCATTTCTGTTGATGATCAAGAGGCTTGTACAGAAGGGTTTCCATGTCAGGGGGGCCCTTGCTCAAGGAAACACTCATAGAGGCTACAGGCTACTAAGCACCCCAGCACCAGCGTTGCGGGACAAGACAGGAAAGCAGAGCCGCAGCAGCTCCCTGTGCTGATTGACCCTGTGGTTTGGGGAACTGGAGGCTGATGAGCACAGTTCATTTAACTAATAGCAGAGAAAAGGAAGAGGTAATTCAATTAGAGTCTGAGTGTGTACACAAAGGGGAGGGGGGGATACCTGAAACTATGGTCTCTGATCTCAAAGGCAAAGCAAGATTTAGTTTCTCAAAGTTGAAGTCAGCCAACTTTAGCTCTGGGCCCAATTAGCTGCTGAAATGGCAGAAGATGAGAAAGTCCCCACTCCGAAGCTGGGTGTTTCTGCCAAGGACAGATCACTGATCAGGCATGGATGGAAACCGAAGGTGTCAGCTGCTGACCAATCATCCACAGCTCATCTTGTACCAAAAAGCTCATCTTGTACTACACTGCCACTCAGTTTCTGCGGGTCTTGTGCCTGGGTTTGCAACAGACATCTGAAACCAGGGTCAAGTCTGTTGGTTAGTACTGGTTGGGTACTGTCTACAGCCACAGCTGAAAGTTAATATTTTTAATCATCATCATTGTCCCTATTCTGGCAATCATTATTATCTATACTGCTGTAGATCAGGACCACTTTGTACTGGGGGCTATAGGGACACTCCATGGCAATTAGGGCAACAGCATCCCTGGACTCAAAGAAAATTTCCTTGCTATTTATTTAACTAGTAAAATGCATAAAAGAAATGGCTTCCTTCCCCCCCCCCCCCCTTCTCTTTTTTCATTTAACTCTTACGGATCATATGGATCACAATAGTTTACTGTTGAAAAAAGATCCCCTACGTCAGAAAAGTAACTTGGTCTTCATTTCTTCATTTCCCTCTTTTCACTCAATAGTGGGAAACCTAATCTATACTGCCAACTGGGTGTGTTTGGCTGTTCCTGAAGCTATAACAAGACTTGGAAGATTAAAGTGGAGCTTGGCTCAAGATCAGGTGAATCAGCACAGTAATAATGGCACAAAATGGCCTGCAGGATGGCCTCCTCTTCTGTAATTACATAGGGTTTTCATGCCATACAAGCAAAGGAAGTAATTTAATTTATCTGCTCAAATTAAATATGTGATATGAGGAAACAGTGACATTTCTGTTTAAAACATGCTTTAGGTTCTTTTGGTGAGAAAATTAATAGTCAGGCTGCAGATACTGTGTTCTAATGTGACTGTAACTTTCCCATTAAAGTACATGCTCTTAAATATCATTTATGTAACAAACTCTAATGGCAGGTTTGGGCTGATATACTGATGAAACTCAGTGCAGAGAACTGGACTTAGAAAGTGGGTATTTCCCCCTACCTTTTTACACTATGTGAGTTTATTTTGCAACCTCTTGCAAGTCCCTTGGTGCAAATCCTCATATCCACAAAAATGAAATTACATGAAGTTATCACAGAACCAGAATAAGTGAAGATATTTAACAGCGTTAATTCTCATAGACCGCAGTGGAAGCCAGATTTGGCCCACACGTGACTTAGCAGTGAAACAGTAAAGTTTCCTTAGATGGAGCATTTGAAGGCTGACATTCAGTATTTCTCTTCTCAGTTATTGGTAAATGCCTGATCATAAGAGCCCTGCCCTTGGTTCCAAAAGCCAAGGTCAGCCCTGAACTGTAACAAGAAGGCGCTAATGAGAAGAACTGGGTGGTGGGGAGGGGGACTGGAGAGGGAGGGGATTGTGTTAATGAAAGAAAAGGATTTAGCAAGTTAAATTGTCAAATATTGATCAAATATGGAACAAGAAAATTAATCAAGTTCTCCATTGTGCTCTTTTATCTAAGGCCAAGACAAGCTGAAAAATTGTTTGGGGCCATTCACTAAAAAATAATACCAGTGGTTTAAGACAACTAAAAATGTGCCATCTTATCACAGCACTTTGTGTTTTGCAGGTGCTTTCCCATATTTTTATGTGTGATTAAAAAAAAGGCCATGGTTATTAAAGCCTTCCCCATCAGTGAAGAATTCAAAGGCTCTTGAGGAGAAAATGTTTTTCTGCTCTCAGTGGTTGTTTGCCATAAGCTGGCGCTGTTATTTCATTATGTATCATTTGTAGTGGGCTGGGGTGGGTTTTGCAGAAGGACTTAATGTTCCAGCTATTGCAGGATGAGAGAACATGCTGTAAATTGGACCACAGCTCTTTGCTGAGGATTAGACCTAGGCTTTGAGGCAGGAAAGAGAGTCTGTGCAAGCTTTGGTCCTGCTGCCAGTGGTATCACGCCCCCGGAGCCATCCCTGGCTCAGAGTTTAAAATGAGGATAAAAGAGAAAGGGTGTTACCTGTATCATCAAGGAAGGCTTTGGCAAGGTTACCCTGGAAAGCTACCAAGGGGAAATGATATTTCTGGGAGAAACTAATGTCTTGTTCAAGTCCTAAAGCCGGTGGTGCTAATGACTTGGAGAGCAGGATGTCTTGTGTATGTAGCTGAACAATTTTTGCTGACTGTGAATGATGGGTTTGCCAGGGCAGAGCCCATCCTGAGTCTTGCCAGCAAGCCAGAGGAGGAATAAAGGAACTATCTGCCTCTGACTTTCAGGAGAGGGGCCCACAAGCTGCCACGATGAAACCCCCAGGTATGAGCCTGCTGGCTGTTGGGCAGTGCTGCTTCCTAGTGCTGCCTGACAGGAGTCACAACTCCCACCGTGCCCTTCATGACTATGCTCCCCCAGGATTAAAGGAAAGGTACCTGTCTGCAGCTGCACCCCATGCTCTGGAGTGGCTGACATACAATGTTATAGCAACATTTTAATTGTCTTTTACAGCAGTATCCAGATTAAATTCTAGCTGGCTTTGGCCCTTCTCATTTTCTCTTTGCATAACCTCACATCACCCTTATACACCTAAATTGCTTGCCCCTTCTTCCAAAGGTCATCAACTATCCTTTTTTTCCTCAGGTTCAGATGAAACTGGAGCCCTCTTCTGAGCACTGACGTGTTTTCTGTCCCAGCACCTCACTTAATCCCTTCTTAATCCATCAGTTCCCACCTGAGAAACCCATACCCCTTTGTGCTTCAGGCTTTGTGTGAAAGGCAGCAGCCTGTTACGTACTCTCAGTGGGATGACACAAAAGGGTGACTGATGTCACCTCATAACTGGAGAAAGCCAGAAGATTGGCTCACGGTGGGATGCCAGGCTATAAAAAGGTGTGTGAGAAGACAGACACTAGTTGCCATTGGCTAAGTAGGTGTTTTGCATCCACTGCAAGATAGTCCATGAGGAGCTGGGGCATGAGGTACGTGCAGTGAAACATCTGCAGAAGAGCAGTGCCAGGAACTGCAGAGCTCTTCTGTGCACTGAGCAAAACCCATTGGAGGTAGAGGTTGTTCTCACTTCTCCATGCTAGTGGCACAGCAGCCAGAACTGTTTTGCAGGCTAGGTCTGATATGTAAATAACTTTCCCATTCCTCCTGCTCTAGGCAGAAGGAGCAGCAGCAGAGGGTGCAGGGCTTTCTCAGATACCCACCTACAATCAGCTGTAGTGGAAGAGCTCCAGAGGACTTTGTAGCTCCTTGTGAGATGACCTTGTGAGATCCTCTGCCCAATTTCAGCAGTGCTCACTGACACCAATGAGGCCCTACTCATTCCCTCTGCTCTGATACCTGATCTGGATCGGTTGCTTCCTTTCCAGGCATCCAGGTTCTCCCAGACACTGTGTTGTCTGGGAGACAACCTTGCTGGTGGCTGTGGGTGCATGCACCCCAGCAGGGAACAGCTCAGTGGCACTCACACACGTGGCTGTGGGCTATGTCTGCTCCTGGCCGCTCACTGCTTCCTCCTCTCTCTTCCAGCCTTGCTGGGTCTGTCCTTCTGGGTCTGTCCTTCTAGGTCTGTAAAATGTCCTGCCTAATCTTTCAGCTAGTTTTAACCTACCTTGCCATATACATACTCAAACCAGTTCACATACAGCTTTTAGTAAGGTTCATGTGACATACTAAATACTCTCCTGACTCTCCTTTTCTTCTCTCCCCATTCAGCTTAACCCTATTCCCTATATTACTGCTCCATTGCCTGCCTCTGCTAATGGTATTGAAACGTGGGCTACTTCATTAGCTCACTATATACACACACAGGCAATTTGCTAGGGAGACTCAGAGCATAGCTGCTAGTACTCCAGTCTCTGGCTTTTAATTGCAGTTTGGTGTAAATGCAGATTTCAGTTACTACAGTGGAATTAGGAGTCCAGTAAACCTGTGCCCCATCCTGGGACTTAGCTTGGGCCACCCTTTTCTTGGTGTGAGTTGAGGGGCATAGGAAGCAGTGTACTCTTTTCAGCCTGGTGATAGCCAAGTCCGAAGGATGTCTTTCAGCCAGGTAATTAATTAGTTAGCTAGCTAATATGCACTGTTGCTGGTGTCTAGAGAAAAATGTTTGGGCTTTGTCACCAAAGGAACTTGGTGTTTTGTCCTAGCAGGCTAGGACATAGGAAAACATGCACAATGTGGCAATCAGGTGATCAGAACCCCAGAATAAAACAGGAGCTGCTTCATCTGTGGCATGGGATATGGATGGGGTAGTCCTGCTGCCACTGTGACTGGTGGTGCAGTCTCTGGACACAGTGAATCGGCTAAACAGATCTCCTCTGCTCTTCATTTGTGCAGCTTCTTTCACCACAATTATCTGCTGTTTCAATATATTGCAGTAGTATTTTTGCCTTATCTGCTGGATCCTTAAAATAACAAATAGTGTCTTGGCTGCAATGACAGTGGGTTGTTTAAAGGAATGTGCAGAGCTGCTGATAAAGGGGGAATTCCAAATACAGGAAAACACATTTGAGATTGCTTTGTGGCTGAACAGGCAAGGGCAAAAAGCTTGTGAGTAATATAAGATTATAATTTTCTTTAAAAAACAGATTAGGTTGGTATGACCCACAGCATTAAAGTTCTTTTTAAATAGATATCCTTATATAAAAAGCAGCTTGTTAATTTAAGCCACTCTTTGCTTGTGGCTGTATCTGTTTAGCTGAATTGGATGATACATTAGTAACACGTTTGTGAGAAAACAAGTGATTCGGTTTAAGATCTCAAAGTATGAGATTTGCTTGCATCTGGGATAAGGAGGTTATTTTGCTGTTTTAGCTAACTAATTAGTTTGCTAACTAATACACGCCATCAGAATAAGGTATCCTGGCACCATTAGGTGCCAGTTCATCATCTAAGAGCTATTATTTTATAAGTCACTGAATCTTCCCATATGAAATTAGTTTATTTAGAATTCCTGCTCCTTTAAGTAGGGACCTAACTCCTTAGGGGTAGGTATAACTGAATGTCCACATATCTTCATTTTTATTTCTGATGTATATAGCAGAAATACCTGTCAGTTTTTGAAAGCATCTGCCTTTGCAGCTATGCTCTCATGGCACACCAGTTTCATTTAATATTTTAGGCAGTCTTTTTAATAGAGAATACAGCTTATTTACACGTTACTCTCTGAAACGTCACCCTGAGCACATTCACAGCACATTAAGTTCCTGTCCGGCTATGGTTTCACGGTGCAAGGAATGGTTCTCAGTGCAAACCTATGCCCTTATGATCCCCAGCCCCAAGATGGTGATTTGTGGAGTTCTCCTTTGGTTTTCCTATGTGGATTGTGGCTGCCTAAGCCATCTCCCACAAGTGGGGTTCCCTAACAAAGGTAACATTTACTTTCAACATTTTGCTGTATAATTTTCATTTAGTCATATAATCTGAAGACACTCTTGATTCAGTTTGAAAAGTTCTGTAGAGGTGGCGACAAACTCAATTAACTAGGCTGATATAAACATTATTTAAATCGAATTAAGTGCATTTCTGCAGCAGTTAGCATCTATTTCATTAAATGTGATTAAAAACTGTTTGGGAGTTAAATTGGTATGACTTTGAATGTAGACAAAGCCAAGGGAAGACAGAACTGGCAGCCGAGCCTGAACCAGACTGGGGAGTTTGGAGTCTTTCTTTGTACCCAGAACACCAGGGCTTTGTTTGTTTTAATTAAAACTAGGATCCCGCAGAATGTAATGGATGTTGTTTAGAAAAGCTGCCTGCTTGTTTCTGATAATTGGATTTTTCTAGCCCAGATTAATATCCTTCTGTGGCATTTTCACTGGGTCTGAGAGGATTCCTCCAAATAATTAAAAAACGAGTGCTGTAACCACCTCATTAAGATAAACTTACAACATCTTTGGTTCCAATAAGGAGTTCCTTTATTTTTTACTGGAAAGAGGCCATAGTTTGTTTAGCCTGGCATCAGCAAGGAACTAATTTTTGAGTATGCAAAAAAAGCTTTTTAAGCCATATTGCTGAATCATTGTGTCTCAAGTAACACAAAATTGGACTGGTAAATTTTGACACGGGTCTGCAGAAATTACTTTTGAGATGGTTGCAGAGACCAAATAATGAAAAATAGAATATACATATGAAAGTGTAAATATTTTCAGAGAACTCCTAGTATTAGTTTTACACCAAAAAGAGACTGAAAAACACACCTGCCGATACTTGATGTGAGAAATAATAGCTACTGTGTTTATTCATCAAAACGATATTATCTGTTTGTGGTTCAATGTTATGTAGCAATATATCTAGTGCTGTTTGTTAACACAAAGAATTACTTACTATATGATCAGCTGGTATTATGATGCCTTATCTAATTCACAAGTGCCATTTTTTGTTAGTTTCTGCATTTTTTTCCAAACAATTGATACACAACACTTCTGATACAATTTACCACTAAGAAATACACAGCCTGGGAAAGCTGGCTAGCCTATTTAGGGAGAAGCTGTTGGTAAATCTCAGGGGGAAAACAGGCACCGGAGGAGAACGTGAGGGGTATATAGGTCCATGTGAATGTTTAGAAAATATATGAAGATGAGCAGAGCTGTATCAATGAACAGGGTCAGGGAGCCATCTGCAGTTGCATGTGCTTGTGCTTATCACATATGCAAGCCAATGAAGCTTTGCTTAAATAGGTACAAACCTAACTTTAAACCTGAGAGCAGATTGATGGTGCTTGCACATGTTGAAGTCTTTGCAGGTTTGCAGGGGCTCCCCTTGCTTTGTGCGAGCTGGTTTCAGACTGAAACTTATGCAGTGCATAGCTTTACTCAGAACTCTTCCCAGGACAAGTTTCATAGAATCATAATATGGATTGGGTTGGAAAGGACCTTACGATCCTCTAGCTCCAACCCTGCTGCCATGGGCAGAGACTTTTCACACTAGGCCATGTTGCCCAAGGTTCCGTTCAACCTGGCCTTTCACATCAAAAGCTGTAAATTCCACTACTGTCTTATTTAGAGAGGTAACTTATTAGGGTCCACCTATCGAAATATATTCTTTGAAAGCAATAAAAATAATATCTTATTTCTGGGTCTGATCATAAGCAATACCTTGTATGCTATATATGTCATACACCTGCTCCAAAGAGACCTTATTGCAGCCTTTCAATATTTAAGAAGTAGCTCTGTAAGAAAAAAGGTCTATAAGAAGAGGGGGACACTTTTTAGCAGGGCCTGTTGCAATAAGACATGGAGTAATGATTTTAAACTAAAAGAGAAGAGATTTAAACTAAATCCAAGGAAGAAATTTTTACGAGAGTGGTGAAACACTGGAACAAGTTGCTCAGAGAGGTGGTAGATGCCGCATCCCTGGAAACACTAAACATAACGAACACCCCTTAGAAGAATATACAGAGAGCAGCGGTGATATTTGTAACAGTAAGTACTAGCTGATGAAACTATCCTTGCACAGAGTAGGACCATATTTTATTCTCAATTGGGGATGTACATTACAGTTTTATAGTAAGGTAGGGGTGAGATATTTCTTTCCATATGACTTATGTCAGGTATTTTCCTTGGGCCACATAATTCCACAGGATATTTCTAATAACTATTACGGAGATTTCATGTGCAGGACAAATTAAGCAGGTCCCAAAGGTGTATTTGAAGCACTTTCCTCCAAGTGTCAGTTGGAAGCTGGGAGGTAATGAAGGTGGTAGGTGCCAGCAGTCACACTGATTGTATCTGAAATACCTGCACATTTTGTCTGGTTTTGTTTGTAAGATGCATGAAGCTCATATCACAATCTTTTCTAAATGAAAGAGACAGTCTATATGCAAAGTATATAAGTTTAATCTGAATTCTGGGGATATTTTCCTGAGATTTTGGGGGTCAAAATATTGTATGAGAACATCTGTCTGGGGCCAGCTCAGTGAGTCACTCTAGTATGCTGTTTGCAAGGGTGGCATGCGATAAGTGACTGAGGAGGAGGATGGGCACTCAAGAGGTTTTTTGGCTGCTTCTTTCCCTGGTAAGCAGCTCTAGCTTCTGGCCATTGGTGTGTTAAGAGACTCCCACAGGCATAAGCCATATCCAGACCATTCTGTTCAGGATATTCTTTTGGATGTATCTGCCACAAATCGGTTTAACCTTCCTGAGCCGTTTATACTTTGGCAGTCTACCTGCTGTAGGATGTCCTTATTTCCTGGTATTGATGTAATACCCACTTGCCTTGTGCTCGTCTGTAGAGATCCTGGGATGGCACTGCATGATTTCTCCACTTTCCTCCCAGCAGTGTTCAGGTTAAGTGCTCACTGCTCTACATACCATGTTTGTTTTCTGCATGCTAGACTGCCGCATGCTGACAAATACCTGCCAGCAGCTATAGGTTTTGCCTTGGGAAATTCCAGGTAAACATGATCCCTCAGCCTCTCAAAGGTAACAGCTGCTGCTTTTGCTCAAAGGGAATTCCCACTGACTTTGATCTGTAGGAGAGGACATCACCCCTGGTTTGCTTCGTGACAGAGAGATAACAGTCATAAGCTAAAATGTTTGGCAGGGACATGTGATAGCAGCTGCTTCACAAGCAGTAGGTCAGACTTTCCCACCACTTACCTTAGTCATAGATGCTCATCCTCTTAACAGAGTTCTTCTCTATCCACGCCACTAAAAGCATAACAGGACTCTGAGCCAAAGAGCAGCAAGTAAGAACAGGAGAAATCAGTTATTTCTCTGATATGACCTGTGGAAATCTGCAGGCATGTTGGATTTTTGGCCTTTTTACCTTCTAAATTTTCTGTCTCCAACGCGTGGAAAAGCACTGAAGCTTTCAGGATGTCTCGTTTTCATTGCATAATGAAGAAATATTACTCATTAGAACAAAAGAGTAAGCTGTGCTTACTTTGGGCATTGATGCACCAGCCAGCCTCCTGGGGTTTTTTTTGCTAGGCACTCTAGAAACTTGTAGTAAGACTGTTCCCTGAAGGGAGCTTAATAAAAACATCCTGAAAAGTGGATGAGACAAGAAAGAGGAGCTGGATGGTCAGAAAACAGAAAAGGAAATGGAAATGGTAAAGAAAAAGGAGAAGGAAAAGGAAAAAAAAAGGAAAAGAAGAAAAAGAAGAAAATGAAAAGGATAAGGAAAAGGAAAAGGATGCACCTTTGCATCCTTTAGCAAATATGGTATGAGGCACATCATTCCTAGTCAGTCTTGTAACAGACTTTTACAACCTCAGTGATCAAAGCTGCAGTGGCCATTTATGCTAACTCTTCCAGACATTTAGCATCAAAGTTTTGATATTTTGTGTTATTCTGACCTGGGTAAGGCAAAAAAATCCTTTAAAATTGTTGCATTCCCCACATTTGGGGTGTGTCTCATACAGGCAATCACTTGGGCAATGCAGCATCCTGCGTGCTAAGCATCTCAAGGAAAAATCTTGGGGATTGTGTAAAGGCATTTTCTCTGATAAAACACCTGATATTCTTATTCAACATGGAGAAAAGCTAACACTAGGCCTATTGAGAAGGCCCCAAAGTGTTCCAGGCACTTTCAGTAGAAGACAGGCAGCCAGTGCAGAAATGGGGGTTTCTGAGTATGCACCGTAATTCACAATTGTTTGTCAGAGGTGCTTCACTATAGCACTACTTCTCTGGCACATCTGTGCTCTCAGGTGAGAAGAGTTGCTGAGTGCAAATGAACATTGTGAACCACTCCGATGCTGCACTGTTTATTCTCATTACATGGACAGACCCTGCCACCATGCTGTTGTCCCTGCCCTCAGAGAGCTTCAAGGGAGGCTTTGCTTCATGTTCAGTGGCCAAGGCCAGATGTATCTGGTGATGAGCTCTGTCTCCACCCTAGGCTTGCGGTGGAACTCTCAGCCAATCACTGGTTTTCTGAGCTCGTTCCATCTCTGCTGAGATGGAGACAGCAGTTTTTCTGTACCTCACAGTGGGAGCATCCTTTATCTCTCTGGGCACGTTCTCTTTGTCATTTTACACATCCTGTCAGCACAAAGCCTGGGGATTTTTATACATTTTCCTACTCTGGTTGACTGGACCAGCAGCAGCAGATGCAGCTGTGGTGCTGGTGATCTATAAGCCCTGGAGCTGCAGATGGCTCAATCGCAGCAAACAGAGAGGCCCAGAACATGCAGGTTGGGCAGTCTTCCTGCCTCCACACCTACGTCTGATGAGTGCCGAGTGTGTACTCTGTAAAATGCAGTGGGCAAGCCCTAGACATTGTGGTATAAGTTTCTGAAATGCAGCAGCACGCTGCAAGCGCTGGTCAGCTTTTCTATGCCGATCCTCAACTGCCACCTGCTGTACATGGAGGAAAAACGCAGCAGAGATTCCTGCCTGCCTTCATTCATCGCGCGCGGACCTAAAGCTGCCGCCCAGCGCCAGAATTCCGGTCAATAGTCAGGGGGAGATACTAAACAGTGTCACTGGGTTTCTGAATGAAAATCAGCGCACGTTTTCAGGTGCCCAAATGGAAACGGAGGTGCTGAGTTTGGAACCATTGTCTGAATTGCTGGTCTGGGGATGCCGCCAAGGACACCTAAAAGTGAGAAAAATGCGATGTAGTAGCAACCCTTTGCACAAGGTCATAGAAATAAAGTGCTAGTGTGTTGTCTGATTATAGAAAGAGGTCACTAGGAGAATTCCGAAATCATAAGGATGCCACATCATTTTCCTGCCAGCTGCAGGGAAAAAAAAGTTTCTAAAAAGTTTTCTTAAACAAATCCAATACCTGCATGATGTAAATCAAATTAATCTCAGGCACAGTACACCAGTACCTTAGAAGGCTACATTTTGTTTGCAACCATGATGTTATGACAAACTTGTTGCTGATCCTCTCAATCATGCTCTTTTTCAACTGACTGCTGTGCAGTTTGTAAAATATGCCACAGATCCTCAGACTTAAAATAATGGTAATACTTATCCACCTAGATGAAAACCTCTTCTAAGAAGGCTATTTTGCCATCTTTGTTTACAGTGCCTTGTAGAATAGGAACTCATCATAATTTGTGGTGTCTGGAGGGAAGTGTGAAATGAAGAGTGCTCTGAGCTCATTTATGGGTACCAGGTATGTTTTGTTTCTAAAACAGTGAAGGAAAAAATAAGAAGGGGAGGGGGGAACAAAACCAAAACAAACCAACCAAAGAAACCCCCCAAACCCCCAAACAAAAACCCCTAAACCAAACCAACCAACCAAACCAAAATCCGTGCTTGCATGTACATCTACCAAGCCTCTAGTGCCCCCTGCTGAGACAACCCAAAATGAAGCATCCAGCAGCCTAATTGAGCTATTTCTATTGATTTATTTGAAAATCTGCATTATATAAAAATACCGATGGGATTTTAAAAAACTCAGATGGGCAACAGTGAGTGTAATAAACTGGATGTATTTTTAAATACCCAAATGATAGGAGTTTCTTTTCAACCCTTCTCCAGGCAGCAACTCCTTGTAATCAAGAAATGGTCCTATTTTCAACTTTAGTTTTCTCTTTCTATTCTCCGAAATTAGCCACCCCGAAATTATCCTAAAATACATTTGCATGTTTTAATATGGGAATGATAACTTATTAGCAGCACTTTGAGTCCTCAAGGACATGGCTTTAGTGCTCAGCAATAGAGAAAAATAAAAAGCTATTTCTTACTCAAATCCTATTATAGAGCAGGTGCATGCAACCCTAAATACAGCACTGGTCCTTTGTAACAGAAAATAGCAGTAGAAAAATAGTGAGGCTTATTTTTTAATATCTTTAAAATGTTTTATGCCAGGATAAACCTGCTGATACCTGAACAGCTGTACTGTGGCACTAAAATGGAGAATCCAGGCCAATTATATACGTCCCTTGCAGTGTACTATGAAATTACCAGGCAGTATTCAAAAGCGTCTTTGCTCATCACTCACTGGTGAGAGAATATAAGCCGCAAAAGAGGCTCCTAAGTCAAGCTAAACCCTGCCAGGTCCTGTAAAATGCTGGGAACGTAAATACTAACACAGAGGCTATCAGAAGCCAAGAGGGTTTTTTGTCTGCATTTTACATACATCTATTGCATGTTGCTCACCCTGCAAATATGCCAAAACACTGCTACACTACAACAAAGAGAAAAACAAATGGGAAGTGGTTTGGGTGGGCAGAACATCATTAAATGGGGAGCACAGTATTCAAAGTAGAACAAAAAGGAATTGTTAACTAGGTAGATTTATATCAAAGTAAAATATCTCTAGAGGTAGGGGCTTGTTTTCATTTTGAGATACAGAACAGAAATACAGTCTGAAGATGAACCTGTGACTGCAGCAGTAGCAGTTTTAAAAACAGGCATATAACGTTTCACAAACAGGATAAAGATAACAAATGCATCAAAGTAGTTTCGACATTAAGTTATTATTAGGTACCTTTTAAAATATTTTCAGACAAGAGGGATGGAAGCAAAAAAGTATTTTTACCCAGTTACATTTACTGAAGGAAAAATAAACAAGCCCTTTGTGTTCATGCATTTTCTTCCTGAAAGGAAAAAAAGAACATTCAGGACCCTTCTCATTTAAATGTCTGAAACAAAGCACAATGGAAGGCATCAACAGTTTGAAAAACAAAGGCTGTCAGTCCATCCACTGCAGACTTCCTGATAAATCCTAACCCCAGTGAGATTTAATGGGCCACACCAGTAACAGCAAAGACCACCCAACCAGTAGCACAAGTAAGAACAGTTGAGCCTGGCTTTATCTGACAGACAGATCTGCAACACACTTGTGCTCTGATGGAAACAGCATGGTAACTTTGAAGATACTTGGCCTAATTCATCGAACAAATAAAAGAGAATACTTTACGGAGATTCTGCATGCTTGTGTAGCCGAAGAACTAATAAAATACATATTTGAGCAGTTGATGTATTTTGACATATAATGGTTTTACTTCCAGTTAGACCTTTCTGTTACACTGATCACTGCTTGGGAAAATGGTCTTCCCACATCTGCCTGAATGCAGACCATTGAGCAGGCTCAGCAACAACACAAGTAAATAAAAACTTGCTCATCTGATGCTTGCCAGGATGGATTTTGACTGGAAAGGAAGAGAAATGGTTTCCACTTCATCTTTATGATTTCCACCTTTCTTTGCTTCTGGGGAAATGGAGCCATAACTATCCTAAGTGACTTCCTACAATCACTGGGAACCTAAATTTTTGATCTAAAGCATAGCTCTTAGATGAGCACAGTCCTATATACTCAGATACATCTCTGTACCTTCCTGGACCTGTATTTTATTGCATTTTTGCACTATCGATGGTGTAGCAAAATAAACATTTCCAGGAATATACAAAAAAGGACATAACATAAATATGTATAAATTCATTAAATACTTTAAATAAAATCTATATTAATATGTAGTAGGAGCTACGTTCAGTGTTACTTCCTCGTGGCCTAGTAATGTTATTCCCAAGATATAAAGAAGTTGGATTCTCTCTCTGTGTGACAAAGTTGTTCTTGAACATAATTAACAGAAAAAATGATGGCAGCCATTGATGAACAGACTGAACAGACACTGGGAAACTGCTCTAATAATAAGTAGTGCTTTGGTTTCCTCACAACATTCACTTCAGTCAACTAATCATCAACACTTCTTTTTAAACTTGGAAGAAAAGTATTTCAGATTTGGTATTTTACACTTGCCTTATCAACCTTGATACCAATAGGTGACTAACAAAGGATTCTCTTTGGAGGCTTCCCCACACCACACCACACCTCCCCTCCCCCGTTTTACATTTTGGTGAGTTTGGGGCTTTTTTGTCTAGTCTGTGTGATATGAACGGAAGTTCTTTTGAAGGAAAGCCATGTAAATCAAACACAACCCAGACACATGCTTGCAGCACACAACTGCCAAGGAGCTGGTACTAAATCTATGTACTTAACATGATCTTGCTATAAAAGCTGTCTGTCTCCCATTACTTTGTGCTGCAGTCTTCTGCAGATTTCCTCCCAAACACTGGATAACTGTGATTCATAAAGCCTAAAAATGGAACTGAAGAAAGAAATGATAAAGATCAGTTATCTGAGGGAGAAGTGAAAGGCAGAAGTCACTCGCAGGTGGTTTTACAGAAATGATCATACAAATCATACTTAAACCTTGTGAAGTTCCACTGATGTTAATGGAATAATTTTCCTGCGTTAAGCTGGGCCTTTTGCAGAGTTATCATCCAGTCTTTGGTTAGGTGTTGAGAGACATTACTTGCAATTCTAAAGGACTGAAATTTCATATATATTAGCACCATCATTTAATTTAGAATTTTTCTGGCATGTGACAGCTGTTTAGCAGGAGCCTCTCATGCAAGCCTGTTTTCAGTAGGTAGAATAAAAGGTCAAAATATGCTATATGAAGCAGGCAACGTGATTCTCTGTATTTAGGTCCCTTGCAACATAGGCAGAAAGTTGCAGGTTTTGGTTTAGACACAGCTGACATCATCTCTGCATTGTTATGTCTCTTGTATGTGCACAGTGTGTTCTAGAAAAAGAGCTATAATGGAGACAATCCCACTGCAAGGCTGATAGTAAAAGCTATGCACAAAAGAACAGTATACCACTACATACAGCAGAGATACATTGTGTTTCTATTTGTTGTACTTCTCAGTAAGTTCAAATGATTTCCAGATGCTGAGGTTTATTAGTATAGGATTAAGGTAGGTTTTAAAATTCATTTAAAAGCCTCAAGATAACCTGGGAGTAAAAATACCCACATTTTAGAGCTAAAGATGAAAAAATAATCCCTACATATGTGAACAGGAGAAATTGCTGCAATGGATCAGACTACTCCGATTTAGTTCAAAGCCCTGTTACTGGTGTTGTCAAGTGACAGAAGCTTCAGATGAAAACACAAATAGAACTGGTTCAGGTTAGCTTGGGCATAGGAAGTTGTCCATTTTATGTATTTTAGACAATTTAACCTTTAGCTGTTACCAATCCAAACATCTCATCACTTTGCATTAACTTCATGTTCTAATGAAAGGTACGTATCCCCAGTATAAAACATTTGGGTCACAACTAAGAACTCTAACTTTGTGCTAAACGTTTTCAAGCATATAAGTAAATGTCCTCATTTCTAAGGCTGTCACTGTCCAGCTTAATGCCTTACATAAGCAAAGCTTCCTCAACGAGAAGGGATGCTGTGCAGACCTGTGATACTTCAGACAGCTACCTGGCACAGCCCAGTGCACGTAAGAGGCTGAGCCCCCCTTTACTCAGTTTAACACCCTACCCTCATGTAGAGTACCTTTAAGAGTTTTTCTACTTCTCTCAATCTATCTTCACAGGCCCAGGAGATGGATAATTTGTTCTGTTACCCACTGGAAAATCATCAGGGAACAGCTTCCTTTTCTGCAGCCAAGAGCACCATGAGGGGAGCAACCTCCTGCTCTCCCCACCCCTAAGTCACACAGAGGTGAGCTTAGCAACAGCTCAGATATGGACCTGTCACCTGCTGAAATGAGTCCCCTGGACTTGAGATTAAAGTGTTTATCTACCCTGCTTTGCAGTCTGTTCCTGGGCTGCTGCAGCAGCCAGGGCCCTGATGGCAGGATGTGCAGGCATTCCTGAACTGGCATTCAGCATGGGAAGTCTGGTTCAGCGAGCAGTGAACTGCAGTTAGGAATTCAATATACACAGTCAGGCCAAGAAGCCTCACAAATACTAATTACATTCCTGCCTCTGTATGAAACGATGGAAAATACACCCAGGTGACAGATTCTGAAGCCTAATTCTTTGCTATTTTAAAAACCAAACAGAACTCCTGCCCTCTGTTGTAAACCTGGTCACAAACACAGTTATCCACAGTAATGAAGATTTTAAAGAAATGTTTTATAAACAAAATACTTGTATTACACTAGTACATGGGTTATTTTAAAATTCAGAATTAAAATACAGTTGGTATTAAACTATAGTTTCACTAAAGTCAAAGTTACCTTAAAAAACCCTCAGGAGGCAGTATTTATCCAAAAAAATACAATAATATTTAGATGGAATTTCTTTTTCCTTTTTATTTAGTGTGTTTTGGCAATATAATTTAAACTAGACAGCTAATAAAGCATAACACTAACCAAACCCAGAAGTTAACTGGAACTGAATATTGACTGTTTTATTGATTTATTCCTGCTTCTGATGTGAAAGTTATCTCATCACTACATTTATGTTTCTATTTTGTTAAATGTAATTATTTTCATTAAGCTTTCTGTAAGAGCCCCATCCATGGAAAAACATTTTAAGTATTTAGAGATACTCCAGATACTTAATCCATCTTATTGGGTAACAGCTTCTAAGAAGACTCCTAGACAGAGAAATACCTTCTATTGTTTCTTCCTGTTTTATAGAACCATAGTAATACTGTTGCAGTCACATTCAGCCTGGTACAGTACTCAGCAACGGAAAAAGTATACTTGACTGTGGCCTCCACAAACCACACTATCACCTGAGTGTGCAGTTACAGTAGTTTGTCACAGATTCATGGATTTAAGAAGACGGCTGCCCAAATGCAAGACAAAGAGCAGTCTCTTCTAAAACAAGAGACCCTTTATGCGAAGCAGGCTCAGCATCCCATTTCAGAATGATGCAGTGGCAAGAGAATACAAGCCTCAATGTATCTTAAAGAAAGGTAATCTGGCATGTATCAAGCCCACAGACAGAATTGTGAATTATTACCATTTGTTATTTTAAATCTCAGCTGTACCAGAAACCTCATTCTGACCCAGGTTCTATTACCCTGATGCTGGGCAAACAAGTGCAGGTCTTTTTGGATGCTGTTGTAAGTGAAGTTGTTGCTTTTCTATCAGACAGTAGTTAAACCAAGTTACTTCAAATAACTATCTTTACAGGGATCCATCTAACCTTTTGGAGACCTTTCTATATTTACACATTCTTCCTTATTGGCTCAATCATCTTTATTGAATGTTGTTCGTAATGCTTTGCTCACCCACTAAACCAGTGACCGTTTTCATGCTCCTCCAAGTGGGAAATAAAATCTTAACTTAGGCCTCTTACTTCAGCGGGTGTGTTGTGGCAGCTTCCTGCATCAGTGCAACTGGATCACTGTTAGCATATGCCCACTTCCTCAAAGGTGCCCCAGGCTCAAACATTTTGCCTGTGTAGCATTAGGAACCTGGACTGCTTTACCTTTTTCAAGGGACAACTAGATGAAAGGGGCTCCTTTCCCCTGTCACTCCCCAGTGTAGGAGGAACATCTTTTGAGGCAACCTAAACTTTTTGCCAAATAATTTAACTCGGATCAGTAATAGCCTCCTCCACACTGAATCTGCCATCCTATGCAAGATTTAACTGCATTAACTTAAATTCATGTCAGGTTAAGCAAAGGAACCTTTCTTGTATACAGGATTCTTTCTACACAAACATTTTCTGGTAGGTTTTTATGCTTTTTGCTGATCTTTTCCTGCATCTTTTCTTGCCAGACACACTTCTGCTAGCACCTCAATATCCCTGTTCTCAGAAGATTCGTCATGGATTTATTCTAAACCATAAAATTTGATTGTTTGAATATGGTCAGATATTCAGCCCAATGTATATATAGCAAATACATTTTGAAACACAGAGCTTTTCCAGCAAGTGTTTACAATTCCATTTAATATGTGAATACTTTCCCATTATAAAGTAAGAATATGAAGTACAGAAACACTAAATTATTAAGATAATGATCTGGGAAGAAGAAATCTTAGTGTTTTACAGAGTGACCTCCTGCATCACAGAAATAGCACACATACATTATAAAGTTGCACACCATACTGTAATACATATGCCATCATTTTCCAATTTCCTGGAAGAGAGTCATGAAAGCTGTTTACAAACAACTAGCTCATATTTTCTCCAGAGTAAATCACATGAAATACATGCAGAAACTGAAGTAAAGGAGGGATTGTATAACGCTGCCATTAAAACAGTAGAAAGAAGGCTCTGATCCTGCAGTTGAATCTGAGTAGTCATACACCTGAGCAAGAGCAAAAACAGTTTCTCAAAAAGGTCTGATCAAAATTCACTAATAAAATCAGACAGAACAATAAAATTAGCTTTTAAGGAGTCTGACAATACGTTAAGACCATTGAAAATATCCCTGTTTCATCAATTACATTCCAACAAATATAATAATCTGAATTACAAGTATACTGCATATCTTCATAAGCACCAAAATGATATAAAATAAAAACTAATCCATCAAGTTTCTCTGATAAATGGTCCCCTCTATAAATGCAAATTTTAAAGGTACATTTAAGTACTTTTGGCAAGAGGTACAGATTCCAGAAAAGAAAAGTCACTGCAAAGTCTGAAAAAATTCTAAAACTTGAAAACTTTGAAAAAAGATCAAAGGTAGAGCATTTTCTAATGATCTGATATGTAAATGCTGTCAATAAATTCTGGGTTTAGAAACAGCAAAATTCACTCCAGTTCCTGAGATAAACTGCAGATGAATTGTGAAGATTTACCAGACTACACCACACTCTTTTCCTCACCCTCTTTTGCATACTGCAAACAAGGTCTGAACTGAAGCTTCTGGTAAACTTACAAGTCAGCAAAGCATATGAAAGATCAAAACATTCAAATTTTTCTTTCCACTATAAAAACAAGAGACTGGCAGCTTAGGTCAGAGACAGCTTAGCCAGTCTATCAAAGTCATTTACAGACAGTGGCAATTGTTTTAAGTTAACCGCACTCGCATCTTTTAAATTAATCTTTGTTTCTATTGTTTTCACTGACAACTGTACTCTTATTCACCCATATGCTGTCTAAGAAAGCATACCGTACATAAGTTCAAAATCCCATGGGATCAGAACTGTTGAAAGTGCATGAGTCACCTAACAGCTCAGCTCGTCTCTGATCGTATGCTGGAACCATCAATGTGCTGGGTTACTACCATCCACGTGGTCAGTTCCTAACTTAGCATTCACTTTGTGCTCCATCTTCTGTAAAACTGCTGGAAGATCCAGAACAGAAGAAATAATGTAATGAGGTACTGGGGAGGTATCTCCTGGGGTAGTCATTGCTTTGTTTAACCACACCGTTGCTTTCAAGCCAGCATTCAGGCCTCCTTGAATATCTGTATCTAGAGAGTCACCAACCATAACACATTCTGCAGGCTGCACCCCCAGGAGATCGCAACAGTAATGAAATATGGATGGCGCCGGTTTCTCTTCTTTCTGCTCTCCTCCCACAACGATGGCATCGAAGTAGGGCTGACAGGCGCACGCTTCGATCTTCTCCCTCTGCGTCTGCTTGTCGCCGTTCGTCAAGAGCAGCAGGCGGACGCCCTTCCGCAGCTCGGTGAGCATGCCCCGCGTGTCCTCGGCCAGGGTGAGGTTCTGCAGGCGGGTCCTTTTCCACAGGAAGTAGCACTCGGCGGCCAGGTTTCGGTTCGCCTCCCCGCCGATGGTCTCCTGGATCGCCTCCTCCCAGTGCGAAATCCGCAGGTCCGTGATGCACATCTTGGCGGGGTCGTGGCACTCCTTCAGCAGCTTGGCCTGGACCTTGTCGCAGATGACACGGGCCTCCCCCTCCCCGTAGTGGTGCTTCGACTGCAGGGCATTGATCACCTGCAACACACAAGAGGCTCTGGTCAGCGCGGCCCCCTTGCTCCCCGCAGCGCGCAGCGTCCCCCGAGAGGCCTTCGGTCAGGCGGCACCGTGGCCGGCGGGGCGGGTGGGACGGAGGGGGATACGCGCGGCACCGCAGCCGCTGCGCCAGGGGCGCCCGCAGCCTGCGTGTCGGAAGGCAGCAAGGAGGCAGCAAGGGGACACGGGCAGTACCTCCTCAATGGCGCGCCGCCCGGCAGCCGCCGTATCGACCAGCGTGTTGTCTAAGTCGAAGAATACCGCTTTGACGCCGTGCACCCCCATGGCGGCAGCGCCGCCTCCCGCAAGAGCCGCTCCGATCTACCGCTCAGCGCAACCGCCGCCACAGCCGCCAGCGCCGCGCCACAGCGGGGGGGGGGGGGACGGACGGGGGGGGACACCGCGTCCCGCCCATGTCCCACCCCTGCCCCGCCCCTCACGCAGGCACCGGGCGGGGTCTCGCTCCAAGAGGCGGCGGGTGGGGTGGTGATTGTCCCGTCGCCGTCGCCGTCGCCGTCCCCGTCGCCGTCCCCGTCCCGTCAGGCGTGGTGGGCGGGCTTGCGTGTTGGGTCGGGAGGAGGGCTGCGGGCGGCCTCCCGCGCTCCGGGAGCCGCAGTGCCGTGTGCACCTCCGGCCGTGGGGCGGCGCGCGGCGGCTGCTTCGGGCAGGAGGAGGAGACCCCTTTTTGAGGAGGGGAGTGAGCGGAGCGGAGTGCGGAGGCCGGCGGTGCGCGGAGAGCTCGGCGGTGCGCGGAGAGCTCGGCGGTGTGAGGGGCCGTCTCCCTGGTGCCGGTTCCACGGTTTGTGGAGGGGTTGTTTAGGGTTTGATCTTTCTGTTCCCGTTTCTGCCGCCCCCAGCGCCGTGCGAGGGCGTTCACTCGGACGACAGGCTGGAAGGCGCATAGAGCGAATGTTACGGGTGTGCGGGTCAGCTGCTGCTACGGGATAGATCGTTTTCCCCAGGGCGAAGTTAAACAGCCAGCTTGATTGCTCAAGTAATACTCCTATTGTCCTTTGGCAATATGTTTTGTTTAGTTGATTTGATTTCTGTTCAGTACTGCTAATGGCAGTTGAGCATTAATAGTTAAATGAAATTCGTAAAGCTGGGGGAAACTACCTTGCCAGAGAAACTGAAAGTTCACTCCAGGCTGCTTCCAGTTCTGAAACTGCGCCTTTGATAGTCATCTTCTTTTGTGATAAAAGCTGTTGGGTCACGCCTAAGGGCAAAAAAATCATGACAAAGAGCTTGGTGTGTGGCAAGCAGAACTAGAGAAGGCGGGTAGTTAAGGAGAGCGAGGGAATCGGAGAAGAAATGTGTGGGTAATAATCCTCTAGTTGAGGAAATGAGGATTTTAATAAAATCGCTCTACCTGACTTGTAGTAGAATGTGCTGCTTGATAACATGGCAAAGGTGTTAGGCATGTGGATTTCATGTGCCTCTACTGAATCACTGGGTTTCAGAATTTACGCAGAAGAATGACTAAAAATATCTGAATTTCTAGGGTTCTCTTCACTTAAGATGGTGTCTGTTTCAGACAGCCCTGTATTCCCATCAGGGAGCAGTGGATACTGTGTGTGTATTCCAGAAAAGCTGCGCTTCCATAAATGTAATCTTTGTGCTTTTTTTGACAGTTTGTCAGATCATAATTTGAAAATTAAATGTCTTAAAAGATTTATTTATGTTATGTATATATAAGTTTACTAGAAGCTTTCAGCTACAGTATTTAAGTGGTTAAACTGTGATTTATAATTATATTTAAAACTTATTTTTGTGATTTTATTTTCACTTCAGTAACTGACAGTACACAGAAAACTTATGTTCACTTCAGAGTAGGACTGGAATTATAAAATTTGCTTTCCTGTATACTTGTAGAAGTTACTGCCAGGCTGTTTAACTTCAGCCAGCCTTTTGCCATGCTGTATTTGTATGAACCCAATGGCTACCAAACAAGGCCACTCATGGCAGCTTGTTCTCTCGGCGTGGTCTGTGTGCAGTCTTACACTTGACATGCACAACACTTTCTATCTGTTCTTTCTTCAGGGCTCACTAGAGGCCAGAAATGCCTCATGGAAGCTCAGAGCCAGGGAAAGAATGGTGATCAGAAACGGGAGTTGGAGCTGAGTTAAAACACGAGGTGTGTTGCATGGTCTAGAAATGATAATGTAAGAATTGCATTTGGCGTCTTTAAGTGAGTTCCATATGTAGAATTATGGAATTGCTCTAGGTGTGTTTTAACAAGAAAGAAGTCATAGGATCATCATCATTCAAAGGGTATGTTCAAGAAGTCATAGGATCATCATGGTTTGGATTGGAAGGTACCTTAAAGATCATCTAGTTGCAAGCCTCCTGCCATGGGCAGGGACATCTTGCACCAGACCAGATTGCTCAAAGCTGTTGAGAAATCTGGAGAGGGACTTTTGACAAGGGTATGTAGTGACAGGTAAGAAGGAGTGGTTTAAAACTGAAAGAGGGGAGATCTAGATTAGGTATTAGGAAAAAATTCTTTACAGTGAGGGTGGTGAAACATTTTAACTGAGAAAAGGAGGCACCAAATGTAATCAGTTCTGGGTAAGGCTGGGTTTGGTGGCTTTGTAATGGAAACTAACTGGTACTTGAAGGTAGCTGACATATGTTTGGGTCCTTAGGACCTTAGTACAAAAAGTGTGGGGAAAAACGATAGAAAACCAGGACCTGGGGATGGGCACAGTTAAACTGGCTGATGGGTAGAGGATGATTGCTATGTTATTGAACCCATTGAGTTGGTATAAACTTCTACTGGGGAGTATCCCAGACTAGCAAATATCCATGGTGGGAGCAGTTAAACTAACTGATAAGTAGGACAGGATGATTGCTATGTCTGTAATGTTAATTAAGCTGGTGCTTCAAGGACTGCCAGCAGTGATGAAGACTGTTGGAAGAAGTAAACGACCCTCAAAGACCACCACCACATTTTTGTATGTATGTATGCCCAAATGACTGTATAAGGATGGCCTGTGTGGCAATACAGGGAGGGACGTTAGGAGGAGCTATTCCCCGTGTCTCCCAGCGCCTAATAAAGATTACCTGCTTGTCAGCCTGAAAACTTTGTTGGCGAGCTTGTTCCTGGAGTTTTCTCTGAACCAGAACAAATTGCTTAGAGCAGCTGTGGCTGCCCCATCCCTGGTGGTGTTCAAGGCCAGAGGGGTTGCAACAAGATGATCTTTTAAGATGCTTTCCAACCCAGACCATTCTATAATACTATGATGATCCTGTGAATTGAAAATTCAAAATGTATAAAAGGAAATACTTCCTGCTACATGCCCTATCTATGGTTTGTGTCATGGGTTCAGCAGCAGCAGTCATTTTTCTCCTTCTTGGTAGCTGGTGCAGCACTGTGTTTTTGATTTTGGGCCTGGGAGCAGCGCTGATAACACCAGTGTTTTCAGTTACTGCTTGACAATGTTTTGGTTTGACCAAGGACTTTTCTGAGCCTCATGCTGTGCCAGGGAGGGGGGGAGCCGCGAGGAGGCAGAGACAGGACACCTGACCCAAACTGACCAAAGAGGTTATTCCATACCACAGCACGTCATGTCCAGGATGTGAAGACGGAGGGCAGAGACCCGGAAGGGTGGTGGTGGACTGGGAGTGCATGGCATGATCAGGTTTTTGGTATTGGGGGGGTCAGTGTTGGGGGGTGCACTGGCTGGGTCGGGCTTGGTGAGCAGTTGTATTCTCTTTCCTTGTATCTCTCTTGTATTATTATTGGTGGTAGCAGTAGTGATTTGTGTTATACCTTAGGTACTAAACTGTTCTTATCTCAACCTGTGGGAGTTGTATTCTTTTGATTCTCCTCCCCATCCCCCTGGGACTGGGGGAAGAAAGAGGGGGAGTGAGTGAGTAAAACTGTGTGGGTGGGGGGCTTAAACCACGACAGTTCGGAACTCATTTCTTTGGGAAGCTACTGAACACTCTGTAAGGGATATGAGTGTTGACTGTCAAGTCCATGAGGGAAGAGGGCTACTTAAAAAAAAAGAAAAAAAAAATGTTTGGATGTATTTGTGAAAAGCTGGGTGCAGTGCTAATCTCCTCCGTCCATATAGCTGAGCTATATAGAATCATAGAGTGGTTTGGGTTGGAAGGGACCTACCTTAACGAGCATCTAGTTCCATCGCCCTGCCATGGGCAGGGAAATAAATACCGTTATGTGCTATTATCGTAGCTGCCTTGTATTGTGTGTAACAGAAAAAGATAACAGTCGGGGAGCAACGCGGAAAGGGAGGTGCAAGCAGCGTGTGACAAATCTTGGAGGCTGTTCTCACAATCTCGCCCGCCTCCCCGCTTACCGCACCCGGGCTCCGGGACCGCTTCCCACACTTTCGGTTTCGTTTCAGCCGGGCAGAAGCTGCTGCGGGAAACGAAACCGGTGCGGTGCGTGCTAGCCGCCCGTCCTACAGCATCGCATCGCGCCGGCTCAGGGGCACCTGCTGCGGCTCGGGAGTAGCGGATCGGGGAAAAGAGAATCCGGCCGCTGCGGAGGAGCAGGCTGCCTGCGCTGCGCTTCTAACGGCCTGCGTGTGCGCTGCGCCGCCGCCGGGAGTGCGGGTTCATCTGGAGTGCGTGTCGCTGGGCCTGGCAGTCATCGTGGCTTCAAAGGGTATGTTCAAGCGCCTCTTGTTCCTCCCTCTGAAAGAAGCGGTTCTAATTCTGTATGGAGAAACTTTACTGACTGGGATTTTTTCACAGTATTTGGTGAATAATTCAGCATTTTCCTGCTGAGAAATATGCTAAGAAATCTCTAAATTCTTTTCTCTGCTTTCTAAAACTGTTTGTCCAAGCAATATGTCTTCAAAACCAGTTGCTATTCAATCACTTGCGTTAGAAATTGGAATAATTTTTCTATGACTTTTATGTTACTGGTACCAGTTTTTCTATTTGATATCACAGCAGTGGTCTCCCAGGGTTAGGGGTGGTCTCCCTGCTATGCCAGGAGGCACAAACGTACTTTTGAATGTTGCTTTGCAGAACCTGTTGGAGATCGTGTCAAAATGGAACGTGAGTGCATGGAGAAGATCAACCATTACTGTCAGAAGCAGAAAATGACCCTGGTTTATGCTGATGTCAGCATGACTGGCCCATCTCATGATCCTGTGTAAGTTCATGCACCTCAGTAACCATCAGGACTCTTTCTGAAACAAATGAAGCAGATAAAACTTGAAGTCGTAGAAGTTAATTTATTGGCAGTGCGTGTGCAGTGGGAGAGCTGGTTGGAACCATAAACTGAGTGGTAGGTGGATGGAGAGGGTGTTATGATAGAGTTTGAGGAGAAAACTGATTTGCTGTTTTTTTGGAAAGCAACAGCAATGAACATGTGTCTATAATGTAACTATGCATCTGCCATGAAATCTGGCAGAAGGTGGAATAGCTGGCAGCAAGTGTTTCAGTTTATGATCTATGCTAACTTAAATGCTTTGTTTTAGTTTTACAAAGCTTAGAAATTATTTGTGAGTTATGTTGCTAGTTTCTAACTATGAAGTCAGGCCTGTATCAGTTGATGGGTACCAGTATGTTTTATGTGTAGTCAGTTTTTGAACATCTGTTACAAGAAAAGGATATTTTGCTTAAGCTGCTTTGCTTTTACTTGGAGAGACAATTACAGGTGACAGAATGAGTTTTACTTTTTCAACACAGATACAGTGTTTTGTTATTTTTTCCCTTGCCAGAGAGCACAGATACTCAAGATCTATCGTGGTTTCTTGTGTGATTCCTTTATTTTTGTTTTTGCTAGTTTGCACGTAGACATGCCTTATGCTAATAATTATGTTTCTTCCAATGTCTTCCTTCTTGCCAGCCAGCACTGTTTGTGCTGACTTATTCTTAGACCTGACCATAGTCCCAAAGTAAATTATTATCTGGGTGTCAAATGTTAGTCAGTTATCTTAATTTTTCTTTTTTTGAATTGCATGAGCTGTATGGGGAAAATCCTCATCATAGTAATGGCCACAGTTGTGGTTACACAGCTACATCTGCATGCTTCAAAAGTGATGGCATGGGACTAAGAATTCACACACACTTCAAATTTACTGTTTTTTCCCATTTATTGCACTTTTTCATTTTTTTTTCACTGTACTCTGCTACATTCACAAGTACAGTTCCATCCACTCTCTTATGCCTGTAAATGATATGAAGTGGGATGGTGGTATCCAGGAACATGCTGGATAACTTGGGCTGTTCCAAGGAGTGCAACCTACAGTGTCAGGCTACAGCAGTGAGTGCTGTAAACCTCCTCCAGTGCCCTTGTGGTGCTCTTTCCTAGTGCTTGGCTGGCTAGTGGAATGCACTGGCCACTGCTGGCCACATACATGAATACTTAAATCATAGAATCATAGAATAGTTAGGGTTGGAAAGGACCTTAAGATCATCCAGTTCCAATCCCCTGCCATGGGCAGGTTCACCTCACACTAAACCATGTCACCCACCCAAGGCTCTGTCCAACCTGGCCTTGAACACTGCCAGCGATGAGCATTCACAACTTCCCTGGGCAACCCATTCCAGTGCCTCACCACCCTTACAGTAAAGAATTTCTTCCTCAGATCCAATCTAAACTTCCCCTGGTTAAGTTTGAACCCATTACCCCTTGTCCTATCACTACAGTCCCTCATGAAGGGTCCCTCCCCAGCATCCTTATAGGCCCCTTTCAGATACTGGAAGGCTGCTCTGAGGTCTGTGAAATACTTTCACAGTTATCTTTGTAGATAATAAGAAAGTTGAATTTCAGGATGTTACAATGTATATGTGAAATAAAATGTTACACTGTTTCTTCTAAAGCAAAGTTTCCTTCATTGCAGGTTCACAATTGTGGCGAAGATAGATGGTGTAGAATATGGTACAGGGACTGGTAAAAATAAGAAGGAAGCAAAAGCAATTGCAGCAAAAAAGACCTGGGAAATGATTGAGAAACAGGTGAGTAAACTGTAGGATTTTTTTTTCCTAGTAAAAAAATTGAAGATTAATCTCTGAAATTAGCCATAGGAGAGTTTGTAATTACTGAAGTTGTTCTGTCTTATTCGGTGTTTTGCTTTAAACGGAACTATTTTTCTTACTGTTCTACTACGGTTTTGGTACACGATATCGAGAATGTTTCCTTCTCTGCTGTTATAGGAGGGTGAGGAAATGTATTTGCCTTTCTTAAGCTGCGTTGGTATACCCAGAATGGACAGTGTTCCTTTTCATCTTGAGATCTGTTCAGTAACTCAATGTCTTGAAAACATTTAAATTCTCATAAAATTCATAAAATTGCTTACTTTTACTTAATCTGATGCATCTTTGCCATTATATTCTTTATGGTATAGCTTATTCTATACTCTTTATCCTTCCTTGATTTACTTTAGGTTTGAATTTTGCTCCTCTATTTTCCACCACATGTATTGTTGGTAGCCATTCTTTATGTTTCTTTTTGACTCTGAATGCTTCTTAGCACCTTTTGACTGAAATCCCTCCTTACCTGTTTCCATATGCTTTCTATTGTGTCGCCATTATTACTTTAACACAACAGCTACATATTTGCTAATGTATTATTAATGCTGCCTAATCATGAGAGAGATGAAAAGTCCTGCTTTCCCCTCTTGTACACTCACAGAGGCATTTGCAGCCCTTGCTAATGGCAGCATCATCATCATCCTGCTGCTATCCCCTTTTTTTTGGTTGGGGTTTAAAAAATGTGAAAAAAAAATCAGAAGGCAGCATTGGCTGCCTTTTTTTTTTTTTTTTTTTTTTTTTTTTCATTTTCTTTTTTTTTGGTGCATTGCTAGAAAAACTGGATTTACATTTGTTTGTAAACTCCAAGTAGTAATTCTGGGTTGGGATAGCTGCTCTTTGCCGCAAGGGACTCTGTTAACGCAAACTTGGGAGTCCTTGAAAATATTTCGAAATGCTGACAAACTTTGCAGCTATGTTAGATCTCGTGCACTGTTTATCTTAAGCTTAAGTTTTTAAGTTACCTATTTTGTTTGTTTTATAGACAGAGAGTCCTTCAAATATGCAAGCTGCAGAATTATCAACAACTAGGATGACCTTATTACCTGGACGGTCCGGTGACTATGTCAGCCAACTAAATCTGTATTCACAAAAGACCTTGAAAAAAATTGTTTATACTAACAAATGTACTGGAGATGCCCGTGCTCCTAAGTAAGATGTACTTTTGTCTTTGTACTTGCTTTTAATATTTCTTTGTATTACATAATGCTATGACACACTACCATTGGTTACCCTGAGTAGCATTAGATGAATCTATAGAAATGCAATAATAATTTGGAGGTAGTCTGGAGAGAATCCAGTGGAAGGCCGTTAGGGTGGTCAAGGAGTTGGAGGATGAGAGGCTAAGAGGACTGATTCTGTTTAGCTGGGAAACGAGATGGCATGATGATAAATTGGTAGTCAGTGCAGACAAATTGTCAGTTCTCTTGGTTGTAGCTCTAGCACCTTCGCGTATCTCTCGGCATGTATCTTGGAGGCCTGTAGGAACCAAGTGCCAAGGAGAGCCTGTTTGTGTCTCCTTCCATGTGTATAGCAGTCAGTGAGTTACAGAAACATTCCAGTTAATGACAGCTGAGGGATGATAAAGAATATCTATGTATTTTAACTCTTGGCAATATCTGCTGGAAAGTTTCTCCTCTATTCCCCTGCAAAATCAACCATTTTAAAACCTAAACTGCACATACTTTTTGATTGTGGGTGCATATGATGATGCTTTGAGGAGTTCAATCTTAAGAATTGCTAAATATTCACTCTCTGAAAGTTGGTTGACTAGAAGGCATGTCAAAATAGTTATCTGCCTTTATTAATTAGATTAAATGTACATCGGAAATACTGTCCTGAAGATTTATGTTTTGGATTTCCATTCTATGATGTCAGTTGACTGTAGTCTTTAAAATCCTTAAACTGAGACTTGTTATATGGTATATAAGATGTTAATCCCTGTTGTGTTTTCCAGGTTTTCTTGTACGTGTACAATTAGTGGTTATTTGTATGGACGTGGCACTGGACCTTCTCTAGCTGCTGCAAAACAAGCTGCTGCAAAACAAGCATTTGAGGAGCTAATTGAGGAAGGCGCTATAACAGTATGTGCTATATTTAACCTTAAAATGGGAGTTTAATTCTTGCATCTTTAATCTTTGAACAGATTTCCTCACTGTATTTAAAATCACATTCCATGGATTCCACTTAAGGGGAAAACCATCCATATTTTGGTGGGTTTTCTGAGCTACAGGATTCTGTAGGTAAAATTTTTGTTGTGTTCCTATATTGAATATTTTTTAATTTTGAATTTTTTGATCCAGCAGGATTAAAAAAAGAAATCTCGCTGTCGGTATCTCTGTGTATTTCAGAAGATGGTCTGATGTGTTGTCAGTCAAGGATGCGCATGTATGAAAAGATTCTGAATTCTGACTGCTTTAATGTACTGATTGTTTCCTGTGTGAACTGCTGTTGAGCTGACTGGCTAAGAATATAAGTCTCTTGCTGCCTTCTGTTGGATCAAAAATCAACTGTGAAATGCAAGAAAGGCAAAAGGAGAAGTGGGAATTGGCAGGACTTGCCTTCTGTAGTATTCCAAGGCAGAGTCTAGTAAAACAATTACTAGCACCTTCCTCTGGAGAGCAGAGCTGGTGTCTTCATGTTGGCGACTGTATTTTCATATGCGCAAAAAACTTCATAATTCTAATACTGATCTGAACCTACTTCTGAAATGCACAGTACAGTACACAGGAACTAACTTAAATGTAGTTTAAAGGGAAGGAAGGCAGTATGGTGGAGGAAAGAACTCTTAAGTTAACCATGGAATTAATGGCCTATTAAAGCTCTAGGATGCTTTCTTAATATTTTCCTATGTTGTGAGCTCATGGGTCTTCGTATTTTCATCAAAGTCTGAAATTTACTACTTAAAAAGAACCTCTGTAGCTGTTACCCTAAAACTGGGGTATTGGTCTTTTTGGTTTGGTTTGAATTTTTATTAATTCCCAGCAATATGTGTGTAACCAACAAAATGTAACCAGCTGTCGTGGCTTAAGCCGTAAATCATGCAGTTTGCTCACTCACTCCCCCCTCTTTCTCCCCCCCCCCCCTCACTCTGAGGCGGGGGGGATGGGGAGAAGAATCGAAAGAATGTAACTCCCACGGGTTGAGATAAGAACAGTCCAGTAACTGAGGTATAACACAAACCACTGCTGCTACCACCAATAATAATAATGATAAGGGAAACAACAAGGGAAGAGGATACAGCCGCTCACCACCCGATGACCGAGCCGTGAACTGCACTCTTCTGGGTTCCTGCCCCAGTTTTCACACCCTGGGCATGACGTGCTGTGGTATGGAATAAGCTCTTTGGTCAGTTTGTGTCAGGTGTTCTGTCTCTGCTTCCTCCCGGCTTCCCCTCCTCCCTGACAGAGCATGAGACTCGGAAAGTCCTTGGTTAGACCAAAACATTACCAAGCAGTAACTGAAAACACTGGTGTTATCAGCGCTGCTCCCAGGCCGAAAGTCAAAAACACAGCACTGCACCAGCTACCAAGAAGGACAAAAAATGACTGCTGGTGCTGAACCCAGGACACCAGCAAAAAGTAGTAAATTCCCCTTACTCCCAAATTAAAGGGAAAAAAAAATTGGTATGATTGACACATAAACCTTTTTGTTTGCTTATGGCCTGTAAGAATGGTAGGTGTTGCTTTTAGTGTTACATTTATGCCCTTAAGACATGGAGGGGGGAAGAGGAAGAACCTTTACTAAGTATTTGGAATTAGTGTTTTTTAGTGAACCCTGATTTAGTAATCCAGGTTTTACAGGGTTTTCACACCAAAGATATTAAATGTCTTTTTGTACAGACTCAGATTTTCTGTTCTGCTGGTTGCACATACTAAAGCCTTCATAATTCTTGTTTTCCATGCAGGCAATTGCATGTGCAGTAAAAAATGAAAACGTTTGCTATTTATAACTGTTACTTTTATCCTCATTCTTAACAGGTCCAAGACTCCTGCAAATGTGTCTATATAGTCTAAATATGAGTAGGAAAATTGCTCTCTGTGACAGGGCCCAGTGTTCCACTCCTCTGGGTGAAAGTTGGGCAGATGCCTTTTTCTTCTGCAGGGCTTTGACTCTTCAGTGCAGCTAACAGCTTTCACTTAGGACCTTGTAATCTTCCCTCCCCCCTCTTTGAATGGGATTTTTTACATGCTTTTGTTAACTTTCTTTTTTTTTTTTTTGTGGTTTTGTTTCTGTTTTTCAGGTGGGAAATGGAACATCTAGCAGCAGCTCTACACTTAGGGACCATAGTAATTCCTGCCAAGCGTCAACTCAGTCTGACTTGGAGTAAGTAGGGTTCACTGATAGTGTGATAACAAAATGTATTTACTAATCTTAGAGGGTCATGTGTTGTAGTTATTAATAAAATCTGTGTTAGTTTCTTTATTGCAGAATAAAGCCGTTTAACTTGAGCTTCTTACAAACCAGAGAAAAATCTGTTATACTTGTGCAATTTTATTTGAGTCCTTATGGGTTAGCTTATAATTGTAGAGCTTTCTGATCTATTTACTTATGCTGTGAGTTTTTTCAGAAGCAATTTTATGGTGATGCAAACAGAATAACCTCCCTCATTGTTATAATAGTGTTATTGCATGCCAATTTTAACACTCATTTTCCTATTATGATACTCTTGTCAACTCAGTATAATACAACTCAAGTACTTTTCATGTGCCTCACATTCTGCTTTTTTCTCTGTTTTTGTGTGGGTTTTTTTTTTCGTGAGATGTGGGGTTTTTGCTTGTTTTCTTTCATTCTCCATAAACAAGGGGAAAATTTGCTTAGTGAAAAAACTGAACCTGCATAAAGTTTCATTTGTGATTTGGAAACCCTAGGTCAAGCCTTTTGAGTTCAGCAGTTAATTTAACTGCAGTGCCCCTACCGCTTCTTTTATGTTCTTTGTGGTATCCTAAAGCAAGCCGGTATGTATAGTGCTAGAGGTGGCTGTGCTGTCTTAACATAAACATCTATGTTTAACCTCTCTAAATAAAGGGTATCATAAAATATGTATCATAGATATGACATCAGATCATAGAAATGGAGGATTATATTACAAAATGTTTTTGCTTTATTAGCTTTCCAGCATAAAGTTTTGTACTTTAAATCCATCACAATTGTTAATTATTTTCCAGGTTTTGATTTTAGAATCTATGGGGGATTTATGCCTTTTTCTTTAATTGTGGCAACCATTTTATTTGTTTTACTTTCACGTAAACCTAGTTGCTTATTTTTCAGTAGCAACAGTATTTTGTGTAAAGACTCAGCTGCAAATTTGGCAATAAAAATGATAAACATGGCAGTATGTGAAAAGCCTTCGCCTTCTCAGGTATAGTATGAAAATGGTCTTCCTCATAACTGTATTTTAGACCCTGAATAGAGCAAGCTTCTTGAAAGAGTGTAGCATCAGTTTGTTCCTTTATCCCCTAATCACTAGAAAACATGTGCGAATTTTCCCTAAGAATATTCAGGACATTTGTTCTGTTAACTGTTAGTCACTTACTTCTGTACTTTGGACCCAATCTATATGCTGTTAACCAAATGGGTAGTACTCTCAAGAAAGGGAACCAAACTAAGCTTGTATTCTTCTGTGAGAAGAGTATAATGTCATACATAGCATATGTGAAAATTTGAAGCTAGGATATGGCTTCATTCTTATTACATTTCATATATAAGGTAGGAACACCTTTATAGACAATTCCTAGATACATTCTCCGACATATTTTAAACTAAATATGGTTAAAATATCCAGGATATTTCAGTTAGACTGTTGTTTCTTTTCTCTTTTTCATTTAGGGAAACACACCAAGTTCTCTGAAACCCCAAAGGTACGCATCTGTTTCTATGTTGTTATCTCCCATAAGTTGTATTGCAAACCACTGTAGTGTTTCTACGTCTAGTAAAGAAGTGGCACTGTTGGGAGGTACATTTCTTTTGCCAGGCATTAGGAAAATGGCTCATTCTAAGTTTTTGCTTTTATCCTTGTTACAGAAAATTGGCAGCTAATTTTGATAATGCGAGAGACAAAGAAAAGATAAAAAAGATGTCAGATGAGAGTTTGCCAGGTTTGGACACAAATACCAGTGGGGAAAATGAAAGCCTATACACTGCGAATAAAAGGTAAGAAGGACTATTTTTTTTTTTGTTAAAGATTTGTGTGGCAATCACAGTATGTAGTGGTCTGGATTTGAGGGGTTTTTTAATAACAGAATGGAGGAAAGTACTGCTGTAAAAATAACTTTCAAAGCTAATTGGTATTTGAGATACTGTTTTTCTTTTTCCCTTGGAAATGTCAGTTTATAGTATAGCAACTGACATGCAATGTCCTTTGACGGTTACAGCCACAGGTCATTTGTGTGAAGATGTGAGATGGATTACCCTACACGCTTTCAAGGGTCAGGTTCCCTTTTTGTTTTTTTAATCTTCAAGACTGTGAGTTAGACCTGTCTAATGCTAGTGATCTCTGTAGAATGGTGTTTCAGCCGATGTAGTAGACCTGTCAGGATCATTTTTATATTTTGGAAATTTTACATTAAGCATGCTTAAAGTTTTAAAGTTTTGATACATATACATATATATATATATTTAATTTTTTTTTTAAGATTTCTTGAGAGTTTCAAAAATATAGAACCTATTGGTGAAGGTGGCTTTGGGAATGTTTTCAAAGCAACATCAAAGCTTGATGAGAGGACCTATGCAGTCAAACGAGTTCAGTTCACGAAGTAAGTACTGTATATTCATTTCTAGTTTTTTAGGATAATCAAGGTTTTAGTACTTTGTTTTGTCTCTTTAATAATTCTATATGTGCGTAAGCAATTGTCATTATTAGTTGCATGTTCTTTCTGATAAGCTTATCCTTTCTTTCTAAGTGAAGCTGAAAACAACATGTTCGTTTTTGCATGCACTGGAATAATTTCAGTTGCAGCTGTAAGAAAGTAGATTTGGTAAGTTCTACCTTCCGTGAACAGGCTAGTGCTCTAGTTATTAATACTGCAAAATATGTTTGAAGAAAACCTGCTGATTAATAAAGCATTCAAAGCAGCACTGTTACTTTTGACAGGATATGTGGAAAGTTTACATATCGGTAATGCATAACAACTATTATTAGGGAAAATAGAGAAAAATGAAAGTAATGCATTTTGTGGTTTTGAGTATGACCCATGTAGTCATTATTCCCATGCTGTGTTACTTGTTACTTACTAGTGATGATTCCAATTTTTTTTTTTTTGTGGTTGTCTGTAACCTGTCCCTAGTGGGGTATTTTATCAGTGGCTGAAAAACTTGATTTTCTTTTACGTAATCATGGAATCATAGAATAGTCAGGGTTGGAAAGGACCTTAAGCTCATCTAGTTCCAATCCCCCTGCCATGGGCAGGGACACCTCCCACTAAACCATGTCACCCAAGGCTACGTCCAACCTGGCCTTGAACACCGCCAGCAATGGAGCATTCACAGCTTCCCTGGGCAACCCATTCCAGTGCCTCACCGCCCTTACAGTAAAGAATTTCTTCCTTACATCCAATCTAAACTTCCCCTGTTTAAGTTTGAACCTGTTTCTATACAAAAAGTTTCAAGTTGGAGATACGTGACCCTTACATAGTGCAACTGCTCATCAAATTCTTGTGGTTTTCACAAATACTTGTTCTTTTCATTTGTATTGCAATCCTGAGAACTACACTAAAAAACATTTTCCTGATTCTTCAAATAAAGACTGATGTGCTGATGGGTTTGAACTTACTTCAGTAGGCACTGTTACGAGGACAGGCCAAATTTAGTAAGAATTCTTCCTGAGCATTTCCACTGACTTCTGTATACGTAAACAAACTTCACAGCGGTGATGAGAAAACATGGGTGTTTACCACATTGTGTTTGGCTACGTAATGTAATTATGCACTGCAGCAATCTACTTTTTTTTCAGATTTTTTGTTTTTGTTCGATTGTTTGAGTGGGGCTTTCACTTCTATTATGGTTAAGCCACTTTTTTTACTTTGAATAACTGAGCAGATGAAAGAAATCCCACGGGATTTGTAATTATAATTTTGAATTTGAATGAAGGAGAATATTATCGTTTGTGGGTTTTTTGTAAATGAACATAAAACTACTTGTAGACTGTTACCTTATACCATGTCTTTAACTTTATTTTATATTTTTATTGGGAAGTGATCCCTCCCTCGGTCCAAATAAGAATGTGCGTGAAGTAAAACAACTTGCAGGACTTGACCACAAAAACATAGTGCGGTATTACAGTAGCTGGAAAGGGGACGACCATGTAACTTCTCCAGCCTCAAGGTAACTACAAAATAGTAGTTTGCACTTACGAACTTGTTTGCTATAGTGAATCTTGTGTTGTAAAAAGAAAGGTTGGTGATTGGTTATAAATCCTTACACAAATATAAATGCATGCACATAATTCCATACTTCCTTCTAGGAAAAAGGTACAGTCCTTTTCAGCAGCAGGTTGTACATAATTAAGCATATTTATATCTTCTTTTCTTTGATGAGTAAGAGATGTAATTTTATCTTTCTCCTCTTTCTTAAAATACAAAATGTGCTAAATCTATAGAAGAGTATAAGAATGCAGAACTCAAAATCTGGGGCTAGAATTAGGAAGAGAAACTAAATTTGCCTGGCAGCAGGCTGCCAAATTCTTGATCAGAAATTTCCTTTATTGAGTAAGTACAGGTCAGCCAGTAGCTCTCATAGATTTAATGATTTCTCTAAGTTAGCATTTTAACCATAATGCCTGAAACGGTTTTGGCTGTTCAGAACAGAAATACAAAATGAAATGTCTTTCATGTAGAGGTACTCTTCCAACAGTAAGACTTCCGGGAAGACAGCGGTGAGAGTTTTACTTGTAAGTTAGATTATTAACTTCTCAAAGCTTCTGTGGTAAGCTTTTTTCACTAACTGTAAATTTGCACCTTTCAGATAGGTTGCCTAGCCTCTACCGAGAGCCATAAAATATTAATGGATTCAAAATTATGGCTGGCGTGGTATCTGTCCAATGTGGTCAGTAAATAAAGAATAAAATGCGGGGGAAATGTCTCATCAAAACCTAACGATTAATATGTTGGAGTCTCAGTATCAGTTATGCATTTTATATTTCAATATAACTGTTCACAGTTATTGGGTAAAAGACAGAAAAATGTATTCAAAGCTGATGTTCCAGCCTGGAATTCCACTTAATGACTTGACCTCAAAACTGAAGAGTCCCAAGCCACTTAATGTTTGTTCTTTCAGTACCTCAGGCAGCTTTATTTAAGGATACTTGAATCACATAGTGCAAGTAGGAAAACGTGGTGTCCCAATATTGTCCTCCTCACCATCTCCAGCCCCAGCCTAGCCTATGGGCTTATGGTGAGGGATATCTACTAGAAAGTGTGAGGCTGTCAGGTGGACATACATGTTTCATCTAGATTTCCAGCTTTCAGAAGGGCAGAGTTTGAAAGAATGTGAACGCTGTGGGTAGGAGAGGAAAGCTAATTCTGTGTTTGTTGAGCAGAATACCTGCCAGGGAGTTGCAGCAGTTGCTAGAGGGCACAATGTGTGCCAAGGACAGTGCTACTTCTTCCTTTCTAGACACGTCTCTAGATATGACATGAACCAGAATTTGGACATTCAGAAACCTTTTGGTGTGAACGGAAGCAAGCAAAACATTAGGGATATTCCAGGGGTATGGAGCAACTGAGCCAGGGATCGTTTGGTTTGCAGTTCTATTTATTTATATCTAATAAATTGGTCTAGAATCTTTTTCAAAAGCAAGAGGCTTGCAGACCTTGGTTTGGAGAACTCCAAAACCAGTAATTAACAAAACTTTTTAAAGAAGAGGAACCTGAGAATCATTGATGGCTTGAGAGGAATTGTATCTTACCGATTTCAATATGGTATAAAATTTCCTTTTGCAGGCAGAAGTCAGACAAAGAAATTATCTTTCTTTTCATTCAAATGGAATTATGTGAACAAGGGACATTGGAAAACTGGATTGAAAAGAATAGACAAGACCAAAAGTATCATGAGATGGCACAAACCAAAGTTCTAGAAATATTGGAAGGAGTAAAATATATTCATTCTAAAGGCTTAATTCATCGAGACCTCAAGGTAAGTAGGATAGCTAATAATAAAAGATAAAAATAGTACTCTTTGGAATTTCCTAAAATGTTAAATAGTTCTAGTCTTACAGCATGTTATGTACCCTAGTAGTGTGCCTGCTCTGATATTGCTAGAAACTGTTTTTTTCAGCAACTGGCTTGACTTCATCCTCTAATCAGAAGGTAAACTGGAGGATCTCAGAATGCAGTAGTTAGATCTGCAGCCATCAGTTAACAGGCATTTTCAGTGTATTATATATTATGTGTTACTGGGTCACCAGACTGCCTACTGGAAAAATAAACACTAACTTTACTGATAAAATAATTAGAAGTAAGAAAGTGAAAAAGTTGAGTCTAGGAAGTTTGCTCTTGCTATATTGCAAAGGGATAGTTCATCTATCCTAATACATGCCGTGTTTGATAACAACATATTCTAGTTGCTCTTTTATTACATGTGCAAATATTTCAATGCTGCTTTTTTGGATAGGACTTCATCCCCTACAAGTGCACAATCTTTATACTGGAAATAAGTTCAATGGAAACTTAAAAGTGATACTGGGAGATGCCTGTAGTAAGCTCTAACACTGCGATTGTCTTAGTACAGATAATGCTGCTGTGTCTAGGAGAAACTAGGATTGGAGTGGAATTCAACGTGACCCTAAATGCTTTGCCTTTGCATCAAATTCCAGGGCTAGGACTGGAGACTAAGAAACATTTCTGGATATGAACTGTTATATGCACAATGTACTTGAAGAACATTAAAGCATGGCACAGTTATGACTGAGCTAGTGAAAAAAACCAAACCCACTGCAGTTACTGTGTCATGTACTATTTTAAATTGAGTTTCTGTTTTTAAAAATTTATTGTGCTTTTTTCCTGCTTCCTACCCCATCAATTTCTTAGTGCTAATTTCTGTGAACAATTGTCATATTTTATGGGGAGCACTTCTGTGGCTGATTATGCTTGACAATAAACATTGCTTATATAGTGATTTTTAATTTTTTATATATAGCCTCAGAATATATTCATATCAGATGAAGATAATATAAAAATAGGTGACTTTGGTCTTGCAACTTCTGTGACATGTGAGAATCTGACTGAGAACACAGGAACAAAATCATATATGGCACCAGAACAGGTAATTATCCTGCTATATTAGTGTCTCTGTAACTAGATTTGCATTATAAAGTCAGCATTGGATGTTCTTGACCCTAATCTTTGCATTAAACCAGGTTGCCTAAAGTTCCCTGGTATGACTGTATATGAGCATAAGAGCATTCTGGAGAAAGCTGTCTGCAAGTGTAGTGATTTTCTGTTGCTGTCCTGACACTGCGTGCTGTAAGGAATGCTCTTGCACTGATGTGACAAAATAGTTGTAGGAGAAAGGGTTAACAACTGATGCAGAGATCAAGTAGGGCCACTCCTGAAGTCTTGGGGTGGGAATTTCTTACTGTCCAGTTGGATTTGACTGTATTGTTCTGGTTCTGATTTTTGTAGTTCGGGGACAGATACGGAAAGGAAGTAGATATTTATGCACTGGGGTTAATTTGGTTTGAGATTCTTTCGGCGTTCAGTTGTCATGAGAAAACTAAGGTATGTAATCTTTAAAAGAAGTCTCGCTGGCATTGTTTTGCCTTGCTGCTGGTATCACATGCTAACTGCACACTAGAAGCTATCTGTGTATCTATAACACTGTTTTTATTTACATTTTCCCTTTGATTAATTTCTGTAAGGCCCGTAAGTCCTCACACCTCTGTTGAAATGTAATAACCAAAGTAAAGAAATACTACTGGTTTTATTTCACTTATGTCTTACTCATATACACATTAAAGCCTGAGCATGCTAAAGAATAATGTCTAGCAAAAAAAAAAGATGCTACTTCTAAAAGAAAACCAGTGTTACGTCAGCTTTTTTTGAAAAGGGATCTTTTACGTGTCTCTTGCTCTTTCTTGGTACTTTGCACATTATGAGTGTAATGGCTTGTATGCTCAAACCTTCATATTTGTAGGACAGTGATGTAGCTGCTGAGGATGTTATCAAAAGTAATTGCAAGATATATGTATATGGTTGGACCCAGAAGCTCTTGAACAGTTAGCCTGGTCCTTTTGCCATCATGAGAAAACCATACCAATGTGTCTGCTTGACTAACAGGTTCAACTTGGGTCTCTTCAGCTACCTGGTAGCATTTTCTAAGCCATCTTGCTCCTGCTAACAGCTGACTTGCTAATGTGTTCATAGTTCCATGGTGTTATAGGTGAAAGGGCAAGACCAATTATTTAGTCTTGTTTCTTTGAAGCATAAAAATATTGTGTCAATAGGTAGATGGGGAAGTCATGCAGATGGGAAGTCCTAGGATGGTCTTCAACTGCTCTATCAGTTTAGGGAACAATTTCCCTTAATGGAGCATGATAAACTCTGTTGTATGCTGGCAAGCCCTGATCAAAGAACATCATGCAAAAAGCAAAGCTAATGCTTATGAGATAAGTAACTGGTTCAGCTGATGCTCACCAGCAGGTAGGCTCACAGGCCTAAAGCTGAAGAGTAGGGCCAAAGCTCTAAGTTCATGGGAGCTGTTGTTTTACTGGACACTGGTTATAAGGGCTTGCTAAGCCAGGCTGTAGCATCCATAAGACTGGCTAATGATTCAGGATGCATAGCTGTGTGCTAGAACAGGCCCGTCATCTTCTTCAGGCAAAAATTACACCAGTTAACAGCAAATGGATGATGTGGACTGCTCTGTTTACCTAGAAAGCTACATCATGTGGATAGAAACCCCAAAAGTTGAAAGCATGTAATTAGCAATGCTTTCAATGTTAGCTGCTTTGAACTAAAGCACTAAGTGGTATTGAAGGTAAAAGGGAGGAAACACACCTACTTGGCTTGTAAACAGTTAACATCCAAAGTAGGAAACCTAAGGAAAAATGCGAAGTAAAGAAAAACTGTTTTGTGTGGTTTGTTTTTCTTTTTTTAAATGTGGTAAGAGGCTATAAACCCACTACTTTTACATGAAGGAAAGAAGGATAATGGTTCTGACGTAGAGGACTGCTGGAAGAAACACACTGTTGTAGCGTGTGAAACTTTAAACTTCAAAAAGGGACAACAGCTGATGAAAAAAACATAAAACCACAACAAGGTAGAATTAAGTGTAAAAAACCTTTCAAACTTTTCACAGTTACTTTCTTTTGGAAGAGAAAGGGCTTTCTGAAGCCCTACCTTTTTTGTACAGTTGCATTCTTCTAATTACTTCAGTAACCTATAGGAGTCGTAAAGTGAGATGCAAAATATAATAAATGAAAACATTCTAAACCTGTTCTTTTTTATCTCAGGTATGGCATAAGGTTAGAGATGGTAAACTTCCAGACAGCTTCACCAACCAATTTGTAACAAAGGTATGGGATTTTAATACATTATTTCAAGTTGTTTATTTACTGATTAAAAATAATTTAATGACATTTAATTTCTTTATACAGGCACCCATAATCAAAAAGATGCTTTCAAGAGACCCTTCAGGAAGATACCCTGCATCTCAAATACTTGAACTTTTAAAGTCTGTTGATAAAGACAAGCCATTTAGAACTCATACCCAGTAAATGCCCTTTGAAAAAGCTTTTAGACTGCATTTAAATCCAGAATTTGATGTCTCTTAAAACTGATGAAACACCAGTACATGTCAGAAGCAACAGCAAGACTTGGGTTATGTCTTTTCCTTGGTGTTTTGCCTTCCTGCCATTGAGAAGCTCGACAGGGTTATATCACCATTCACACCCATCAACTGCAGACCAGGACAGCATAATTCTGCAAGCAATCACTTGCGATTTTACCTGGAAACACAGGCTGTGGATGAGCTGAACTATATTCTACAGTACATAAAGGAACCTAGTCCTTATCCCCTAGAAGATTAAGCTGTGGTGGTGCTAACTGGCCTGTGACAAGTCACTGTATACATGCTCTTAACACGTGCTGCATCCATTATCAGTTGAGGTTATCTACTGCAATGGAAGAAGTGGTGTCTTGTGGTATGTGACTCAAACCTTTCTGATTTGTTCAGTGATGTTTTTAGTAATTACTAGAATACTCCCACTAATACAAAGACTAATTTTGGTAGAGAAAATGATATGAATTGGTGTGGGTAATTCACTGAATTTCAGTTCTTTACAGTTATTTTTCTTTTTTTACAACAGTTCTTTACAGCAGCTCTACATTCCTCTTGAACACCTACTTCCTTCAGTGCTCTAGAACTTAAAAATACAGTAATAGAGTTTAGATTTCCTTTAAACTTCTGAAAACCTCAGGTTTTGAGTGGGTGCTTACTTAAAAGAAATAATATACATGAATGCACAGTTAATTCTTATATTCTTATGGAAATTATAGCTGGTCTGCAACTATTTATTGCTAAGTAAGAATCTGAGTTACATCCTCTTCTAAAACTTGAAGTGGTTTTTGGTTTTTGCCTCATCATGAATCACAAATACCCAATCACAGAACGGTTTGGGTTGGAAGGGACCTTAGCGATCTAGTTCCAAGTCCCCTACAACAGAGGCAGGGAAATCTTCCACTCGACCAGGTTGCTCGAAACCCCATCCAACCTGGTCTTGAACACTGCCAGGGATGGGGCAGCAACAGCTCCTCTGGGCAACCTGCTACAGTTTCTTGCCACACTCATAGTGAAGAATTCTTTCCTAATGTCTAATCAGAATTTACCCTCTTTCAGTCAAAGCCATTCCTTGTCCTGTCACTACGCGCTCTTGTAAAAGGTCTCTCTCCAGAATTCCTGTAAGCTTCCTTTAGGTACTGGAAGGCTGCTCTACAGTCCTGAGAAAGCCTTCTCCAGGCTGAACAATCCCAGCTCAAATGGCTTAGCAACTTCATCTGCCAATTCCCTCAGGACCTGTGGATGCATCTCGTCAGGTCCCACGGACTGGTATTTTCCCGCTCATATTTGAAAAATCATGGCAGTCAGGTGAAGTTCCCGATGACTGGAAAAAGGGAAATATAAGCCCCATTTTCAAGAAGGGGAAAATGGATGAGACGGGGAACTACAGAGCAGTCAGCCTCACCTCTGTGCCTGGCAAAATCTTGGAGCGGATTCTCCTGAAAGCCATGCTGAGGCACATGAAAAACAACAAGGTGGTTGGTGACAGCCAGCATGGCTTCACTAAGGGGAAATCCTGCCTGACCAATCTGGTGGCCTTCTATGATGGGGCTACGGAACTGATGGACAGGGGTAGAGCAGTTGATGTCATCTACCTGCACTTGTGCAGAGCGTTCGACACTGTCTCACATGACATCCTTGTCTCTAAGTTGGAGAGACATCAATTTGATAGGTGGACCACTTGGTGGATAAAGAACTGGCTGGATGGCCACACGCAAAGAGTTGTGGTCAACAGCTCAATGTCCAGCTGGAGACCAGTAACGAGTGGTGTCCCTCAAGGATCGGTGTTGGGATTGGTCTTGTTCAGCATCTTTGTGGGTGACATGGACAGTGGGATTGAGTGCGCCCTCAGCAAGTTTGCCGATGACACCAAGCTGTGTGGTTCGGTAGATATGGTGGAGGGAAGGAATGCCATCCAGAGGGACCTTGACACACTTGTGAGGTGGGCTGATGCCAACCTGATGAAGTTTAACCATGCCAAGTGCAAGGTCCTACAGCTGTGTCGGAGCAATCCCAGGCACAGCTCCAGGCTGGGCAGAGAAGAGATTCAGAGCAGCCCTGCGGCGAAGGACTTGGGGGTGTTGGTCGAAGAGAAAATGAACATGAGCCGGCTTCAGTGTGCACTTGCAGCCCAGAAAGCCAACCGTATCCTGGGCTGCATCAAAAGGAGCATGACCAGCAGGTCGAGGGAGGTGATCCTGCCCCTCTACTCTGCCCTTGTGAGACCTCACTTGGAGTATTGTGTGCAGTTGTGGTGTCCTCAACATCAAAAGGACATGGAACTGTTGGAATAAGTGCAGAGGAGAGCCACGAGGATGATCAGGGGACTGAAGCACCTCCTGTATGAAGATAGGATGAGAAAGTTGGGGCTGTTCAGCCTGGAGAAGAGAAGGCTGCGTGGAGACCTCAGAGCAGCCTTCCAGTATCTGGGGCTATAGGGATTCTGGGGAGGGACTCTTCATTGGGGACTGCGGTGAAAGGACAATGGGTAATGGGTTCAAACTTAAACACGGGAAGTTTAGATTGGATATAAGGAAGAAGTTCTTCACTGTAAGGGTGGTGAGGCACTGGAATGGGCTACCCAGGGAAGTTGTGAATCATTGCTGGCAGTGATGTGATACATCACTGGCGGTGTTCAAGGCTGAGTTGGACAGAGCCTTGGGTGGCATGGTTTAGTGGGAGGTGTCCCTGCCCACGGCAGGGGGGTTGGAACTAGATGATCTTAAGGTCCTTTCCAACCCTGACTATTCTATGATTCTGTTTAGTTGCACAAAATTTGCACCTTTATGTGCCAGAGAATATTGGTTCAAATAATGTCTCTGTAATGTTTCACACTTTTTTTTCCCACCAGGTCTAAGACTGGAAAGAAAGCGATATTTAGTTATCTTTGTAAAGATGAAAAATAAATGCTGTTTAACACATTATACAACGGAGTAACTAGCCAATACTTATTCCTTACTGAAACCTGAATTTTATTATCAGCTGGTCTTGTTCAGTTGTGTGAGGCATAAACAAAGACTATGGAAGGCTTAACCTGCCTCTAATATTGTAGTTCAACTATAAATGCAAAGTTTTAATTCCTGTTAATTCATGCATCAAGTAGAGAATCTGTAAGATGCTTCAGAAATGCGAGTTTAACTGCCAGCTATCCTTCTGTGTACTTTGATATAAATTCTTCAGTATGGCACTTCTTCTGAAAGATATTATGAACTATACATACTTATCTAGGGCTCCTTCCTTTAGAAGGGCGTTAGTCATGATCTGCAGCACTGTCTCCAGGGCAGTTTGAAGATAAATCTTCAGAGTCTACAGGATAAGCAGAAATAAAGTTGAGTAATTCCAGCTCAGAGCGGGATGTGGGGTGGGGGGAAGTTGCGAAAACAAGTCAACACGAATTCTGCCCTCTTTGGTGCAGTGAACCGGGATAGTGTTCTAACTCTTTCAGAAGCACCTGCAAGTTTTCACAGCTTTGCATCGTACTGGTTTTAATATCTTTTTTGTTTCCCCCTCAAATTAATATGAATACCAAATCAAATAGCAGCCTGTGTGGTTGGTTGTTCAGAGGTTTTTTTTGTGCACATGAACACCTAAAAATTGGTTGATAATAAAAATGTACAAAGATTTGTGCAAAAAACAGCAGGAAAAATAGCTATGTAAAGCTTAAAGCATCCAGTAAGAGAAACGTGGATATATTTTACTATTTGAATCCAGCTGCATAAGCAAAGTAAAACACACAACAGGTTTACTCTCACCTTCATAGGTTGTGCCACACCAAATGCAGTAAAAGTGGTGTTCTCTCAAATACGCAGTCAGGATGTGCAGCTTTTCTGATACCTAGGGATATGTACAGGTATGCAATGATCTGGGTCTGACACAAAACAGTTTGAGTCACTACCTTTACTAAAATAGACTGTTCAACCTTTTGCTATGGAAAAGCTACACAATACTGTAGCTCAGTAAGGCATGAAGTTCCCCACATTTGTAGTATACTGCATAGGAATTCACAATCTCTGAAAAGTTAATGGCTGTTGTTTGCTCATCCTGCTTTCTAGCTATGAAACCTGCACTGAAGAGCTAAAAATATTACCTAGCTACCTTATTTCAAGTATATGATGTTTTTGGTGTAATTTTTCACACCTAATCTCTGCAAATAAAACACATACAGCTAACAGCAGCTGCGTAATCTTATTCTCAAAAGATGTGAATTTCCAGTGTCCCTCTTGAGATTATGTGAAGCATTTTCAGAAATTCCTTAGTGATTCTAAAATTCAGCCTAAGACATGAGGCATCCAAAATGAAAACTCAAAAGCAAATGACTTTGATCCTATACATGATCTCGCGTATCTCGGCAAAGACACGGAAATGTTTAGAATGTAATTTCTAGGCTATTTTTTCCAAAGACCAGCTTCAAAACCAATGAGCAATAAATCAGTGGCTTAGCATTTTGTATTACATTCTGTAACTGCTATAAAAATTACTGCTCTAAGATTGCAAAGAGGCCATTCACTACAGCTTGGAAAGTTATCTGTATACGTATGTCCTTCATACTTGTATGTATATATACACACTTTTTAAAAGAATATTGAACTTAAGTCTGAATCAAGCCATTAATTTAGTTGCAGAGCTTACACTTAAGTCTGAGCTTGTGCATTCATCTTCCTTGTCTTCCTCATTGTTTTTGTCTTCCTCTTCGGGTTCTAGCCAGTACCAAGTCTCCTTAGGAACATCAATATCCTTAAATAATGAAAGATTTAAATTAAAATTATCTGCCTTTGCAGGTTTTCTTGTTAGATGCTGGATAAACCCATTTTCTAATAGGTGAGATGTTAGATTTTTACCTTCCTGTATAATATAACCAAGAATCACTAAAACTGTGCAGGGAAACTAAGCAGAACAGTTCACAAGAAGGATTATTTACTTTCATCTTTTTCTTAAAAAAAAAAAGAAGATGGGTGGTATTAACAAGTTAACTGACAAAAAAAAGTACTTGAAGTTTTCAAGGGTCAGAAATTTACAGTAGTTTACATGTGACTCCTTAGAGGTGAAAGGTACTTTCGTTTGGATTTGTTTTTTGTTTAGACCCTTCTTTGGTGAATCTACTGATCCTCTCAATGACGATCCCCATCCTTGGATATACTCAAGGGGTGTCTGGACATTGCCCTGGACAACATGCTCTAAATGACTCTGCTTGAGCAGGAAGGTTGGACAAGGTGTCCAACTCTTCCAAAGTCAACCACTTTGTGATGACGATATTCCTCACTTGAAGCAAACAGCGCTGACATTTAGGGCAGCCTGACACTGGCTACTGGAAGATATGTTAACAGCTTAGAAGTAACCACAAGGATGTGGGATCAAAAACTGGTGAGCTCTGATGATGCAAATTAACACAGGTCCTCACGTAACTCACCATGAGGTTGGTGTACATCTTCAGATATCTTAATGGTGCAAACATGTATGTTGAAATATTTTAAGAGGACTGAAGTATTGCCAAACATGAAGACTTTGGGCTAGTTACCCCACAGTTTTAGAGAACCTCCAAGAACTGACTCATTATTTTGTTTGCAGCCTGTATGTCTAACCTATAAGCCTTCCTTCCAACCCAAAAAACCCCGAGTCTCACTTTCTGCATGTCTAATTGCTGGCAGGCCCTCTGGCTTTTTCGGAGGTCCCCTTCCATCTTACGTTCTTCTTGTTTGTTTTTAAATCTTATTCTGTTAAGATAAAGTAGATGGATAAAATAAGCAGGCAGAGAAACTGAGACACATTACAGTTGATAGCTTTCCTAAAATAGAAAATCTAAGATTCTGGCCCTACTAATTCCTCTCAGACCAGGACAACACTGAAGTTAAGAAGTCCCTCTGACACTGTTTTTGTGGAAGCATACAAGTATTTCTAGGGAATGTCTTGGCTTTTTTTGGATCACACTATATTGAACACTATTTATTCATGAGGTTTTCCTAAGACACAAAAAAGTGGTCCACTAAACATCCGCAGAAGACATGGCCTTCCCTAGGCTTTCCTTCTCCACATATAACAAGGAAATTGGGAGAATAAAACCAATAAAACCGAAAAAAATATTCATCCTCATTTTAAAAACTACTGTAGCAACACTGCTCAGCATTAGCTGTGGCCCTCCTATTAGCAAAAATTACATGGTTCTCTGATTTGAAAAGTTAAAGACTTAAATTAGTACGTATATTGTTTGCATTATTAACATCTACAGAAATAAATGATGCAGCACGTGCTTTTAGTGTGCATCTGCTTTTGCTTTAGAACTAAGAAACATACTCTGTACTTCAACTCTTACTTCTTATTCAAAACATTAAAAAATAGTAATACATTATAAGAATAACCTAACTTGAAGCATAAAAGAATCGCTAGTTCAGGCATTGCTTGGAGCATCAGTTACATCATTTTACCTGAACTGATCTGCAGCTTGTTCATTTGCTTGCTTCTTCATATGGAGTTTTTGTCTATAGTTTTCCAGTTTTTCTTCAGCTTTTCTCTTTTTTAATTCCTCGTGACCAATCCCACTTCTGCCTATGTGAATTCAAAACATGAATGTAAGCAGTTGAGAAGCAATGATACCTAACTAAATAAATTAAGAAATATCACAAACCTGTTTTTATGTTCAGAGGAATAGGTTCAACAATGCCTTCTCCTGTGAAGAAAAAGATAGGTTATTTTAGGAAATCAAGTCCTTCTCAGACTATGACTTGTACACTATGTTGAAGCAGGCAAACGGCTTTTACCATTAAATATGTACATTTTCCTGTGGTGGTTTTTCTTTTTTTTTTTTTTTTTTCCTTGGAAGTAGAAAAATGCCAAATCAATGCATGTTCAGTGCATTACAAATCACCCAGCTGACCTGCAACCGCCTCTCTATTTTGGCTTATCTGCTGGATTGCTATAAATCTTTTTCAGGACACTACCCACCTGAAAGAAAATGGTCTTGACTTGACAGGTATAGCATACCTGTGGTGAAGACCGCTTTCTTACAGGCTTCTGCAGCATTTTTCATTTGAGACTCTCTCAACTTGACAAAGATGAAGAACAAAAAGAACCTGTTCAGGCCACTTCGTTTGTCAATTGTCTGATAAAGACACACTGAACTGGCACAGCAGTTTCTGATGCATTATTTTACTTCATCTACTAAAGCTTCATAAGGGTAGGCCAGTGTGCACCGCTTCTTCAGGAACCAAATATAAATTTGAAGGGAAGGGCTGACTTTTTGTGGAACACTATTAGCGTTGCAAGACTATGAAATCATCCTTAAAGCAATTCCTGTAGGCATGCACATATGGAGGCGCATCTACTGAACAGCAAGTACTGCTGTTTCCCTTGCATCTCTCAATCTATACCATTTTTTAGGAGATTTACTCCTATCTTCTGTTCTGCCACAACACATTCACAGTTCAGCAACACCAGGGTTCCTGGAGAGGCATTTATCCACCCTAAATATAAAGTGGCAGCTACAGTCTGTAAAACATACGGGTACACCTGAATATAGGCACACACTTCCAGTGACAGCTTACCACTTTTGCCAAGGGCCTGGCCGCTCTTGTAGCCCATCTTCTGGAGCAAAGCAAAGCCTTTGTTTTCACTGCCCAACGCACTTTTCAGCACCAAGTCACGTCTCTCTTTTTCCTCTTCTTTTATACTCTTTTGTCTGTTCTTCTCATTGGCTTCTTTTTGCTTTTCTTCTTTCTGAATAGCATCCTTCACCCGCCTCACCATGGGCAAACCTGGCCTTACATCCTGTCTAAGAGTAATTCCAGCAATATTAGCACCCTTAAAAACGTGGTTACAATTACTTAAAGAGAGGGAAAAAAAAGAGCCACCTACTTAATAAACAAATCAGACATGTAGTCTTCCTCTTCTTCCTCCATGTTCAGCACGCATGCCCTGTTCCAACCCCTTTCCTATAAACACCGTCAACACGTTTTGTCACCTATTTCATTTCTCTGCACGTTACTTCAGAAGCAGAACCCCCTTTACGAACGGAGAGGCATTTGCCGCTCAGGCCTGCTGCGCCCCGTGCGCAGCCGGAGGCGGGAGGGGCTGACGGACGAAAACGGGGGGAAAAACGGGGGGAAAAACGGGGGGAAAAACGGGGGGAAGACCGGGGGGAAGACCGGGGGGGAGACCCCCTCCCCTCCCTCCTATCCCGGGATACGCCATACGAGACCCCGCGCCCCCGCCGCCGCCGCGGGGCAGCCCGGGGACCCCGAGCACTCACCCGCCTCCGTCCCGGCCGGCGCCTGCGTGCGACCACCCCCGCCCGCCAGCGCCTGCGCACTTGCCGCTTCCTGCTCGGCGGCAGCAGGGAGCTCGGCGCTGCCGGGGTGTCGCGGCTGGCGCTGGCGCTGGGCTGGGGGCGCAGCCGCTCGGGTGTCCTGTTCTCGCCGGTTCCCTCGCCGCCGGCCCGGCCGGGGCACGGTGCGGGTGGTAAGCGGCCGAGCCGGCTGCTGGTGGCCCCGCGGTGGGGGTGCATCGCTGCGTGGGCCGTGGCGGCGCGGGCGCGGCGGGTAAGGGGGCGCGTGTGGCGCAGTCCGTTCGGGGCCATGTCCTCACGTCTCCCTCCACCTTTCCGGGGGCCGCGGCCGCGCTGTCAGTGCCTCACGCAGCCCGGAGCTGGCAGGACGCGGCCCCCGCGCGGTGGGAGCGAAACGCGTCCGCGGTGGTCGGGGTGGGCTCTGTGTGTGTTGCTGAACGTGATGGAGCCAGCGCTGTGGTGCCGTCCTGAGGTATTACCTCTCGAAGGGGTTTTGGACCTGCGGAGGTGCTACAGCCTGTGACAGTGGCTGATACAGGCAGCGGGACCTTGGCACAAAAGCTTTTTCATCTAATGTGGTGCTTCAGGAGGATGTTGCTTCTCCTAAACGTGCCCAGTTTTCAGCATTCTCGCTTAGCTGACTGAAGTTCGTGTGTGGTGAAGGTCTTAAGGGTTCATTTAGGCTATGGAACGGGGCTGGAGAATAGGAAGAAACTCTAGTACACTTGAATGTTTTATAATCTCTATGATGCTTCAGCATAGCTTCTGGTTAACTTTGCCTGTGGGAGCTAACAGTGTATTTATTGCTTGTAAACATACACAGCAAGGCCTAGCCCTCACCAGAATCAGTAGAACTTGATGGGCATTCTTCACTGAGTTTTGGAGCAATCCTGTGGCTAACGCAGATGAGCTTTGGATTGCCGACCAACAACAGCTGTACGTCAGGCTCCAAATCTTCAGTTAGCTCAGGACGTGTGTATGTGTTCAATCCTAGAATGGTTTGCATTCAGAGGTGACCTTAAATCTCATCCAGTTCCAATCCCCTGCCTTGGGCAGGAACATCTTCCACTAGACCAGGTTGCTCAAAGCCCCATCCAGCCTGGCCTTGAACACTGCCAGGGATGTGGCAGACACAGCTCCTCTGGGAGCTGTTCCAGTGCCTCACCATTCTCACAGTGAAGAATTTCTTCCCTTATGTTTAACTTATATCTCCCTCTTTTATGTTGAAGCCATTCCCCCTTGCCCTGTCGCTGCCTGCTCTTGTAAAAAGTCTCTCTCCCGATTTCTTGTAGCCTCCCTTTAGGCAGTGGGAGCTGCTCTAAGGTCTCCATGCAGCCTTCTCTTATCCAGGCTGTCTTCATAGGAGAGGTGCTCCAGCCCTCTGGTCATCTTCATGGCTTCCTCTGGACTCACTTGAGCAGGCCCACATCCCTCTGTGTTGAGGGCCCCAGAGCTGAACGCAGTACTGCAGGTGGGGTCTCACCGTAACAAAGTAGAAGCAGGTTCTTGTGTTCAATCCCTTGTGCTTCAGTGACACAGCTGAATGTACGTGTGGATTTGTTTGTTGAGGGCATATGTTTCCTAAGTTTAGGTGAAGAGGTAGGGAAGTGTGTGGAAGCAGAGTATGTTCCTGGCTCTAAAGGCCAGGAGAAAAAATAAAATGCTTATTTGGGGAGGAAAAGGGTAGCAGCTGTCATATGGTATCCCTGGGTTGTGCGGGTGTGATGAGCAGTGTGGGCCTCTGGGATGGTATGTGAAGAATCATAGTGCTGTTATTCACTGTGTTTCTCTTCAGTCTCAAGTAAAAGTGTTTTGAGGTGGTGTGTCTGTGCATTATTGTCAGGCAACACCTCCTCAGTTCTTCATGACTTTGGAGGTGCTGGGGAGGGCTATATGTAATTCCCTGTGTGGCTCTTCCACCTTTCCTCGTCTGTTGCTGGAGATGTATGCAGTGAAAAATACTATAATGCAAAGTAACCAAAGAGCAGAGGCTTACTATTGTAGACATTGGGCTGCTTTAGTTTCATCAGCACCAAATCATAAGGTGAATTTAGATATGTAATGCAGTTGTAACATTAATATGCTGCCCTTTAGTACTGTCTAATGTGGGGATTGCTTAAAAAAATATTTAGTTTTAAATCACTTCATTTGACTTTAAGAATTTGTTGGGTTTGATAGCAGAATGAGGAAGCAACTGTGAGCACTTGAGAGCACAAGTGGAATGGTGCAGCTGTTGAAGGACGTGCCTTACATAATACTCCTTAGTTGCTGTGCTGGTTTTGATTTGCCAGAGACACTAGTTTCAGCAATACTAATTGCAGGTTTTGGTGTTGGGTGGTGTTTTTTGCTTTTTTGGGTTTCTTTTTGCTGAAGAAGGTTGATTGAATTTTGTGATTTTTTTTAATTTGTCTTTTTTCACTCTGTTTAGCCTTAAACAGCTACAGTTTGTCGAAATGCAGTTTGCTGTGGTCAGGTTGTCCACAGAGTGTTTTCTTGCACTGATAGTGTGCTTCAGGGAGTGCTTTGTTGCTGCCCTCCCTCCATTCACTGTTTGAGGAGGATCTCTGGTGTTAGTTATTTGCCTGTTGGTGAGACTTTCAGTCATTTGGCTGCTGCTTGTAATTCCCTCTGGGTTTCAGAGGGCTTATTTGTCCAGTGCTTAAAACAATGCTAGTGGAATCTGGGAAGCCTTAGATCAGTTCTTGTCTCTTTTAGGGCACTGTTCTTGCCCCTCTTAAATTTGTGGTGGATTCATCTCCTCACTTTGTTGAAGGTGTTGAGGTGTCCAGGTTCATGCCCAAGCTTTGGGAGTGTGGTCAAGGGTCCTGATTAGGGACAATCCGTATTCTGTTTTATGTAAGCGGAGACAGAGAGTTGGCTGCTTTACCTCTTTTGTGTGTGGATTTGTTTGGCTTTTTTTTTTTCCCCTTTTTTCTCCTCTTTAAACAGGGGTTATTCTTTTTTTTGGGTAAGAGTTAGCACCCTGAAGATGCCTGTAGGTGCTCTTTGTACAATTAACAACTCCGCTTCCTGAAATACTAATGGATATACTCAGTTGTAAATATGTGAGTAATATTTCAGTGGGACTGCTTAGCTAAGACAAGTCTAAACAGGTTGGAACCATGATATGGTAGTCTGTGTTTCATCCTTGTAATTTTTTCATTTTCAAAGCTTTGTACTGTTATACTTTATGCTAATATTGTAATTTTTTATTTTAGAGTTGCTACGCAAACTTGCAATAAAACTGGAATTTAACCAGTTATGGAGCTGGCTCACAGTTTGTTGCTGAATGAGGAAGCATTAGCTCAAATCACAGAAGCAAAGAGACCAGTCTTTATCTTTGAGTGGTTAAGATTTTTGGATAAAGTGCTGGTAGCTGCTAACAAGGTAATTTTATGGTGTGTCCCCTCTCTTTCTTTCTAAAGCATTTGTATTAATTTCATGCTAGAGAAAGTTGACAGGTAATGGCCAGATTTCAGATTCAGTCTGAAGGGCCTCTGTACTAGTTTGTAGCTGTAGGCAGTCAGTCTGACACTGTTACATAACACATAACTTGGTTTGAGTTCTTCATTGTCATAAGTATTTGGAAGGCAAAACCTTCCCTTCCAGAGTAGGGATTCTTGATGGTAAACAGGATTAGAAGATGTTCTAGGCAGGCATTACTGTATCTTTAGTAAGTATTTAAAAAAAAAAAAAAGTGGAGTAACAGTGCTAATTCTGAGCATTTAGCATCCATCTTTGCTATTATTGAATATACCTTGAATCTCTGTGAGACAAGCAATTTGCTGAATTACATACAAGTGGGAGTGATATAAGGTTTACTTCAATCTCTTGTAGGTTTTGCTGGGTGTTGGAGGCAAGACACAGGTTTAAGTAACTTTTCTTACTTTTTTTTGGTCCATTAACAGACAGATGTCAAGGAAAAACAGAAGAAACTTGTAGAACAACTAACAGGACTCATCAGCAGTTCCCCTGGGCCACCTACGAGAAAACTACTAGCAAAAAATCTTGCTGCTCTTTACAGCATTGGAGACACATTTACTGTTTTTCAGACACTTGACAAGTGTAATGATATCATCAAGAGCAAAGATGATACTGCAGCCTACCTGCCCACAAAACTGTATGTTTAATATAATCAGGAAAAAGGGTATTTTTAAGTGGTCCTGGATATTAAAGAATATGATTGTATATGTGCATGTCACGTTTACTTACCTTTTGCATGCTCATTTGTAGCTAACGTGCTTGGTATAGCAGAGGAAAAGAGTAGGATTTGGATTGTGGAGGGGAGGACTCAATGATAACACATATATGGCTAGGTGAAATTGAGATGCTTTCCTTTAGGCAAGGGACTGTCTTATGTCCCTTCATATGCTTATGTCACGGAGAGGATAACAGTTGATGAAATGATGCAATGAAAGGATCCTACCAGTGGAATTATTGCTGATTGCACGTGGGTACCCTATATAAGGTGAAACCTGCAGATTGTCAAACAAGAGTGTTATCCGTGCCCAGAGAATTGTAAGCGAATGTTCAATGCTTCCCCCCCTCCATCAAACCTTGCCCCTACCATATACATATGCATATACTGCATACATCTCTCAAACAAAGTCTGTATGCTTGGATGTGTGTATGCATGTATGTGTGATCCAGTTCCTCTTTACTCGGAGGAGCTGTCTGACTGCTAGGGGTGAGCTATAATGAGTCGGTAATAAATAGGTTTACTAAAGGGTAATCTACCCAAGAATTTCAGGTTTAAAAACAAGGCTTGTTCCTTCATGATGAAAAGGTGCATGTTTTCAGGAGCTGCTTCTTGAGTGGCCTGAAGTAAGTTGTTATGTAACTGCCGTACAGTGTTACTTAAAAAAATCCTAATCTCAAATGGCAGGGCAAGGAAAATGTGTATAGAACTATTTTTATGGATCCAGTGATTTTTACAGTGCCTATAAATGTTCTTGGGTTATGCAATAATTTATATATTTTAAATTTATGCTTGGAAAAAATCCATTATCCAGCATCTACAGAAATGTGAGCGTATATTAAAGAGTCGGGGTTATCTTGCAGGTGCTTGGAAAAGAGACAGTTTATTGAAACACAAAACCTTAATCTTGCTGACATTTCAGCATATACTTGTCTTCTCCAGAATCTATGTGTAGATCCTCTAGTAATAGCCATTCAAATACATTTAGGTTCTTAGAAGCTAATTAAGTTTTTCATTACAGTATAAGTAGTAGGGGATAATAAATAGGTTTTTTATTCATCAGTGATAATTAAAACATACATTTTGAGCATTTTATCTTCACTTATATGATACAGAAAAAGAATACGCGAATTAATGTCTTTTTTCATAGGGCTGCTGTGGCATGTGTTGGAGCATTCTATGAAAAAATGGGCAGAATGCTGGGTAGTTCTTTCCCAGAAACAGTGAATAATCTTTTAAAGTCTCTGAAAAGTGCAGAGGTAAGTTTCAGATTATTTATGTATGTAGTCTTAATTACATTTAGACTGAAACTTGCTTCACCCAAAAGAGTTTACCAGAACGCCTGGATTGTTTATCTACCTAGAAAAATGCAAATCCCTTACATGGTTAGTATCAAGTGAAGCACGGGCATGTATTTTTACTGTGGAAGAGTTTTTAGAGTTTTATCTTATGGTTATAGTAGTTGCTTCATAGTGACATCATTAATTAAAATTGTAAAGGGGTTGTGTGAACCATTACTAATTACTGCATTAGATTTTCTGCTCATGTACCCTGAGTAAACCTTCAATTGTTTAAAAATTAATAATAAATACTTGAGTCTTGCAATAAAGATGTTGCTCGCCTGTGAGCAGGATACATTGCCCCCCAAAAGAGAGAGCGTGTCATGATACTGGGAGAATGCGTCCTGTGCTGTTGGGTGTGCTTTTCGTTAATGTTTTGGTTGGTGTGTTTTGATTGGTTTGGTTTTTTACGCTCCAACTGTGATTACTCGCCTGCGTGCAGGTATAGTAGGAAGCTGGTGACTACTTGGGATTCCTGTTCTCCCAGCTGCTTTTCCCATGTTTTCCCAAGGCTGCAGCCGGGGGAGGGGGAGGGGGAGGTGGGTAGGGCAGAAGTATCTTGTCTAGGGTAATGTGTTGGATAGTCTTAATCTATGTGACAACTGGGGCAGTTTGAGTAAAGCTGTGTATAGTGCTTCCTGCTGTCTAAAACCAGCTAGGTGTCAGTTGTATATGGCTGCAGTGAAATGTATTATAAATGTTTCAAAAAATATTCCTGCATGGAAGCAGGAAAATGCAGAATTATGTACCTGGTTCAATATGGATACTGTATCCATGTTTTTGCATAAATGTTTTTGTGTGTATGTGCAGTCTCAGGGCCGCAGTGAAATTCTGCTGAGTTTACAGAAAGTCCTGAATGGACTTGGAGGAGCAGCAGCTTCTTGTCACCGTGATATTTATAAGAATGCCAGATCTCTGTTGACGGACAGATCTATGGCTGTACGATGTGCAGTGGCTAAGGTGGGTTTGTTTATCACCAGTCCTGTATATTCTTGTTCTGTAATTGTAAAGTACATGCAGTTTAATAACAACTGTTGTTTGTGATAGGAAATTTGATAATTACTTGGGCAAGGTAAGTCCTTATTTGTTTACGCTAATAATTTGAATTACAGTCATGCAGACAGAGGTACTGTAATACTGTTTTCCCTGCTTCTTAAACAAACATGAGATAAAGTATCTTAGCTGTGAGCCTCAATGTGAGAAGTTTTTGGTAACAGTTCTTCTGTTGTGCTTCCCTCTTGTAATTTTTATGGAAGTATTTACCTATTCTGTGAGGCTTCTGACTGTTTACTCAGCAAAGTTATTTGGTGAGTAGGAGAGTGTGTGTGTGGAAATCAACTTTTAAAATATTCTTATTAAAACACTTGCTGAATGAACCTGATTAATTACACTGATACTTAGATAAAAGGTAAGAATGGTCTCCACTGGTGCTCAGCAAGTCTTTTTTTCCTACAGTGTCTGCTCGAATTACAGAATGAAGCGGTGTTTATGTGGACAGCTGAACTAGAGAATGTTGCAACGCTGTGCTTCAAAGCTCTGGAAAACTCAAACTATGGCGTGCGAGTTGCAGTGTCAAAGCTTTTGGGGATGGTCATGGCTACAGCACTGATACCGAAACAAGCAACGGGTACGAATCCTTCTGGATTTCATTTCCAAGTGGAAAAAATGCACCTTCAGTACCATGTTATGTGACAGTGTTGTATCATACATTTTTGTTCCAGAATGAAAGCTTGTAGGTGGATTGTGTGGTTTTATAAACTCTTAAGTTAAAAAGAGAAAAGAGTGCAGAATCCCTGTTGTCATAGAAGGAAAGAGAAAACTAACAAAAATAACCTGGGAAAATTAGCTTATTTCTTGCACATGAAAACAAGGTGTTATCTGAAATATTGGCTGGATTTGTGTTTGCAAGACAGTTTTGAATTGATAAGCCTGGTTTTAAGACCATTGCTTGTAATGTTTGGAACTTTGGGATTAAATGATAACTTTTCTTTTTGCCAAAGTGATGCGGCAGAATGTGAAGAGAGCCACGCTTGAGGAGGTCTTAGAGCTTATGGCCACAGGATTTTTGCGGGGAGGATCTGGTTTCCTGAAGAGTGGTGGAGAGATGTTAAAAGTAGGAGGATCAGTCAATAGGGAAGTGCGAGTTGGTGTTACCCAGGTTTGTCATAAGCTGTAATATTTTTAACTTCTTTTTTTTTTAAGTAAAGTAACATTTATACATAACTGTCACCCTTTTAGTTGGGAAAATGCACACTTTTGTTCCTTACTTATTTATAAGTTTACTTACAAGTCTGGTTTGACTCACCTGTTTTGTTAGATGTACATGTAGTGTCATTTATCTAAGCTGCTTTCTTTTATTATTGATGTGCATTAACAATAGCTTGAAATATGTGCCAAGGAAAGCTTATTTGATCAGCGTATATGATGTGGGATTAACTCGCAAAAATATTGGAAACCTTAGTATGTTGAAGACTTAAGTTCCGCTTTTCAATTTTATTTCTCTTTAGAGAGGACACGCTGTTGTCCTTTTGTGTGTGCTCTTTTCAGCTGCTGGGTAGTTTACAACCCTAATTTGTTAAACTACATTTCTTCAGTCCATATGTCTGTCTTGAATAGCTGAAATCTGCTGAATGTGGAAGCTCCACTTGTTTGATAGAGAAAGGTGACAGCAGCATCTCTTCAAGTTCAGGCATTCTTGCTCTGAAATACATTTCAATATCCTGGAGTAGCTCTCCAGAATCCAGATTTTTTTATCGTGGGGTATTTTGTGAAACCCTTGTTATTTTTCTAAGCCCTTTTCGAGTGAACTTGATGAAAATGCCTGGTCTTCATTGTGAATTAGAACACATTAGTGTTGCTGCTGTTATTAACGTATGTTCTTAAAACTCTGAAGAGGCACATATTTAGAGCAATGGACTGGGTTTTCTTGCTGTCATCCAAAGAGTAGTGCTTCAAAGAATGTGTACTGGTATAGGGGCTACTCTTGGCACTGGAAAACAGTTTAGCTTCTACAACGAAGACCTGGTTATTTTTGATTCATCTTGTTTAGCCTTGTTAGGGTTGCTTATTACTAAATGGTATTGCAACTGTACTGCATTAGGCATGAGTGTAACTGTAGTGTTTAGTCTTTGGTGACCGAATATAGTCTTTCATTTCTGTTTTAATTGGATCTGTTTGCAATTACTGAATTTGCAGGCCTATGTTGTCTTTGTCACAACGCTGGGAGGTCAGTGGTTGGAGCGCAACTTTGCTACGTTTTTGTCCCATGTACTTGATCTGGTTTCCCATCCTCGTGCAACTCAGACCCATGTGGAGGCAGTTTACTCTCGAAGATGCGTGTCCTTTATCCTGAGAGCAACTGTGGGCAGCTTACTTGGGGAGAAAGCACAGATTGCAGCTGCCAAAGATATATGTCAAGCCATTGGTAAACAAATGAAGGCAGTGGGTAAGAACCATTTTTCTTTCTTTGAGACCAGTTAAAAGTTACTGTTGTTATACTGGCTCAGCCATTTTTCAGCTTTGGTATACTGTGAGGAGTAATTTTGTTCTTCTGAGATGAAACACTTGCAGAAATTCTTCCTCCTGCTGCCTTGTTAAAATTGCAGGAAATTGCATTATGTATTTGGTGATCGGAAGAACTCTTTTTTTAATTACTTTCCTTCATATAAGGGGGATGTTTTTCTAAATTTGTACTGTAGTAGACATATAAACATGAATTTGATATTGAAGTCCCTTTTCTTTGAAGTCACACTTGCTGCTTCTAGGATATTTTGTAGGAGAAAGAACCTGCAGTGAGATCTAGGAACTTAATTGGATAACTTTAAGAGGGATTAGTGGTTGTGATTAATTATTTACAAGTTTTTGTGTTTGTTTTTTTTTTTTTTGTGGTGTGCTTTTTTGGTTTCTCTTTTTTTTTTTTATTTTATTTTTCAATGTTATTCCATACACATGCATGCAATTTTGTATGCAGAACCTAGGTAGGTCAAGATTATCATTCTCTTTTCTCTCTAGACACAATACACAAGCCATATACATGTATACTTGCTTTTGGTATGTTATACTATTAATCCTACCTCTTAGTCCATTGCATTCCATAATAAATGATGGGCGTAAGTTTTTCATGGCCTTCTGATGATTGTGTTTGGCTCATGGCTGTAAAACTATTTCTCTTCAGAACAGTTACTTTGCAAGTTCATGCTATGATCAAACTTGTGGTTTTGTTTAATAGAAGGTTGATGTCAAAGCTATCGCTATTTATCCTGTGTATGGTGAGGTGTGATTTAAGTGGAAGTTAAGCAAGACATTTTTTCTTTCTTTTCTGCAGAAGCAGTAGTGAATGACACTAACAGTGAAAATAAATCAGGAGCAGCTGATGTAGCTGCAAGCCAGCATGTAATGGTGTGTGCCCTCCAGGAGCTGGGTAGTCTGGTTCAGAGTCTGAATGCCACTGCATCTCCTCTTATTCAAGAACCCTCTATTGGTATGCAAATAAATTTAAATAGATGAAAGGAAACATTTGAGCAATGAATATGAAATATTCAATCTTGTTAAATAACAAATAAGTGTGCAGTAAATAAGTTTGTGAAACTGGCATTCCTTGTAGTATTCCAGGTAACTACATTTGTCCAGCTCATTTTTAGTGTTTAGCACCCTAACTTTAGGTCAAGTTTGATAAAGTATTAAGGAACTGTTTTGATCCAAGTTTGCTTGCAGCTCTTTTTAGGGTGAATAAAGTTGATTTTTAGCATTGATTTGTTTCTGATAATGGTTTTATAGGAAATAAATGGTTTTGCTATAGAAGGTCTGAAATATTTGCTCCTGGAAAGCTGTATTGCCCTCAGATATCAAATTTCTGTGGGGAGGTTAAGAGTATTTTGTTGGGATAAAGCTGTGGATAGTCCCATTTTAAGTTGATAGGGGTTTATATGGCGTTTTCTTCTTGTTTATTATAACATCTGAATTCACCTTTATGCTATACTGTTGCAGGTTTTTTCAGTTTGCAGATGTTGAGGGTTTTTTCCAATTGAAGTGCAAGCTCCTTTAGATATTTCATTATATAGATTGTTGTCTTGATGTATATGACATCCTTCTCATACCGATTTTTGCTCCAGCTATGGTGTGGGGAAGACTGTGCCTCATATTCATTCCTTCTGGCTGCTGTGCCCTGTAAGAACAGAGGGGACTATCTCAGAGTTATTTCTGCCTGCTTACTTCATAGCAGCTAGCATTAAGTTATGCACTAGCTGCAGAAAAAGCAAGAGATAAGGTGTCAGTGGGGGCTTTGAAGTAGGAGTTTGCAGAGTTAGAGATCTGAACTAAGGAAGGTGTTGATGTGGAGACAGACTGGACTGAAGAGCTCACAATTAGAAAGCAGGATTAAGGAGGCCTAGAGGTTAGGAATGTGTAGAAGGCTGCAGGGTGACACTGGGAGACAGTGCTGTGTCAAAACTAGAGTACAGCAGTCAGTGAATTCTGTAGCATGTGCTTGTCTACTGGTATGAAGCAAAACCAAAGATCAGTCTTAATGTTGTTCTGTTACTGGCAATCTGTGTATAAAAGAAGTTAAAATTGTAGCAGTCATCCAGTGCCTGTTCCCTTATTTAGGGTTACAGCCTCTTTTCAGTTGTTCAAGTAGTAGAAGTCAGTACTGTGGCTCTGCCAGTTCCAGCCTTGCTGGTAAAAACCTGATTTGGAGCAGCATAATACTAATAATGTTTCCCTCTTGAAGAAGATGGCGAAGTCATAAAATTCAAGTACTTTAATTCTGATTTTCTTAACTTTCATGTTGCCTGTCTAGTATCGATTTAGTTGTCTGTATATTAAGAAGCTCATCATACCTCTAAGACTGTAAACTCTCTTTCTGTAGGTCTGATGGAGACAGTAACTTCAGTTCTTCTTCATCCCAGCATGGCTGCTCGGCTCGCTGCTGCATGGTGTTTGCGGTGTGTAGCTGTGGCATTGCCTTTTCAGTTGACTCCATTTTTAGATAGATGTGCAGAAAGGCTCAACAATCTGAAGACCTCCCCTGAAGCTGTTAGCGGCTACAGTTTTGCAATGGCTGCTTTGTTAGGCGGTGTGCATCAGTGTCCCTTAGGTATTCCTCATGCCAAAGGAAAGGTGAGATGAGTGTTTCATCTGTGAGTGTACTAAAAGATACCTTTTTGTCTAGAAATAATAGCTTTGCAAAATGTGTGACATGGTAACAACATAAAGCATTGTCAAAACTGAACTTGTGCCTCGAAAGAGAGCAATGGCCAGAGCATGTGTTTGTAGTATTTCAGTTGTAATATTTACCAGCCTTCTCTCCCCACCTCTTTCAAATTTTTCTTGTTTAGCATATTAATGAATAATTGCTGAAGAGAATATTCGTCTCTGCATTGTCATACGCAAAACACTGATCATCTGCATAAAATGTAATCTGCATTCATTCTTTATAGAAGGTCAATTTAAATGATTTGAGAATATCTTTATATATAGTCTGTGAGGGTGGATGTGTTGCAGTAGCTTGCAGTGACTTAATTTATATATTGAAAATACATTGGTTTTCATCATTGCTGCAGATGGTGGTCAGTATTGCTGAGGACCTGTTACGAACTGCTGCACAAAACAGCAGGCTATCCTTGCAGCGGACTCAAGCTGGCTGGCTTTTACTTGGAGCACTTATGACTTTAGGTTTGTAAAAATGGTTGCTTTTTTGTTTTGTTTTAATGCTGGTCCAACATTTCTTATATCCATTGGGGCAAATGGTCTCTACATATAATCAGTCCAGTATCTAGCACATACCAAGGGAAACAGTGTTAGTGGATTTATTTTAGCCTTGTTGTTTATGCTGGGAAAAAGTGAAATATTAGTGTTTGTGTAAGCTGAAGCATAGTAGAAGGTGTGGTACCTAAGAAAAGAGTTCTGCTCTATTTTTAGAAACCCAGTCTTTAGTCATTCTATGGAAAGGGCAGCCCCTCATCTTCCTTCCTTAATCAGTGCAGAAGAAGCGGAATGTAAATGAAACATAATGAGCATTCCAACAAGTTGCATGTGTGTCTCTGGAGAGGCGACAGTGCTGATTATAAGTGCTATCAGTTTAAAAGCTGTTCAGCTGTCTTTTGAAAAAGCCAACGTTATGTTCATATCTGCCATCACAGAAACATCAGATGTATTTTGGAGATTCTAAGTATACTCTTGGATTTTGCAGCAATAATAGTGGGGATTTTTTTTTTTTTTTTGTTTCATTTTTTTAATACTGGAAAATATAATAAAGTTCTGATGCATTCTGCAGTATTTTGATCTCTCAGCAAATACCACGTTTCATTTTGTGTCTCTAAATTGCCTCTTTTGTTATTATTTTTCTTCCCAGCTTACTGTCATGTTTTTCTAATAGTATTTCCCTATTTTAGTTGTCCTTCTCCAATATATTTTTAATGCACTTGCACTGAATCTTTTGGAGCTTTTTCAGAAGTTTTCTTTAAACTTGATTGTTAAACTAGTTACGTAATCAGTAGCTGTCAGTTATTTTTCTATTCATTGTATGAACAAGTTTGGACAGGCTACAGAGTTTGCCTTCAAACTAGTAATAAATAACCACAGAAGTCAGCATGAAAAGGTTGTAAAAAGACAGTTGGCAGTGGTTACGTATTACATGACCAGGTATGGAATTGCCTATTTCCTATTTTCAGTACTGATACCAACAAACAGGCTTACCTATAGTATTTATTTGCCACATTTTCAACCCAGAAATGAGAAAGAATTTTTTTGTTTTTTGCATTGTTCAAGCAGGAGAAAATGAAGAAAAGTGAAACAAGAGGAAAACTAAAGAGCAAAAGCCTTCTTGACAGATTTTTTACTTAGTTAAACTGAGGGGGTTTTATTATACTGTTGCTTCATTTTTTCTTTTGCACAGGTCCTTCTGTTGTTCGGTATCATCTGCCTAAGATGTTGCTGCTATGGCGAAATGTATTTCCACGTTCTCTCAAGGAGTTGGAGGCAGAGAAGGCGAGAGGAGATTCTTTTACCTGGCAAGTAACCCTGGAAGGCCGAGCTGGAGCTCTCTGCGGTAAGGATTTCAAACTGCAAGATCACAAGTGTGCAGTAAACCAAAACACGACCCTAAGTATTACAGAGAGAACTCTTGTAGCTTCACTCACTTTCAAAGAAAGTAGGAAGATGTGTCAGATTTTCATCAATGTGACCTGATTTTGGCATATAGTTTTATGAACATGTCATATAGTCCTTGGATAACCATATTTAGTTGCTGCTTTTTGGATCTTCTCTTAGAATCTGTTATCTTGCTCATGCTTTATATTTGTTTCAGTAAAATTTTGATTTAAATTATTTTGTTATTAGCTATGAGAAGTTTTGTTGCTCACTGTCCTGAGCTCCTTACTGAGGATGTGATCAGGAAATTGATGACGCCTATAGAATGTGCCATGACAATGATGTCGCAGTAAGTAGCAATTTTTGCTCTCTTTTTCACTTTTGTCTTTCCCTGGACCTGATGTACTGGAACTAATTTGTTTTAACTCTTATTCTGACCTGGTGCTAGGAGCTTCTTCTGAGGAGGTACACGTGTGTAATATACAGGAGCATGCATTTTATATTAAAAGAAAAATTTGCTTCATACGATTACTTCTGGAAATATACTGATAATTGAGTAGTGTTACTCAGAGTAGTCTTCTGAACACTCTTGTCTTGGCTGGAGATCTATCTTGTGAAAAGCTGAAAATGCTCTCTTCAGTAACTGAAATATTTCTCTTCATCTCTTTTCCTGTTTTGATTCTGTAGTATTCCATCAGTAATTAAAGCCCATGGAGCTCATCTCAAAGCTAGTGCAGCTATGGTCCGTTTAAGACTTTATGATATATTGGCTTTATTACCTCCAAAGACATACGAAGGTATGTAAATTTTTAACAAGTTTTTATTAAAGTAAAAATTCTACTTTTTTTGATGTATTTTTGGTGCTTGCTTTTGAAATGGAAATAAGATTCAAAATAAATATTAGGAATCTCCATGAGTCTTGTACTATATTCTTCGTCTTCTCTATGTTGTCTGGACAGTGTAACTGCAGAGTATGAATTTTGCAAAATATTGAAGTAACACTTAGAGTATAAAAGTTACAGTCCCATTCATAGGGTTGAGATGTACAGTGGTCATGTTCTGAACTCCAATTTAGGTGTTTATATTGTTGTTACTTAAAAGCCAGAGAACCCTATATATTAGTATACTTCAAAGGCAGATGTAAGAATGATGATTCAGTTTGAGTTTCTGGGATTTATTTCTTTTTTAATCTGATCTGCTCTGTTAGACAGATTTATGCTATTATTAGTAATTTGCCAGGCATGATCTGACAGATTAGCTTTTGGTTTGTTTTTAATTCATTAAATTTACATCATCATGTTGATGAGCAAATTCCCACAAAATCTGGGTTGTCATCCTGGAGGGAATGGCCTCATCTGTTATTTAGAACATTGAATTTGGAATTGGGAGCCCAGGGTTCTGTTTGAAGCCTTGCCCTCAACTGTGGTCTTGTCGGGTTTACTTCTCTACTTGCTACTTGTAAAATCAGAGTAATGGTACATACTTTGATTTGGAACTTCTAATCACTTGCTGAAATGTTTTGGATAAGAAGCAGCACCAATTCTTTTTAATGTCTATTTGTTTAGGATCATTTAATGCGCTTCTTCGAGAGTTGGTAGCAGAATTTACTTTGACAGACAACTCTGCTAATACAACCACATCACTCCTAAGGTCTCTTTGTCATTATGATGATAGCGTTCTTCTTGGCTCTTGGCTGCAGGAAACGGATCATAAGTCAATTGAAGATCAGGTAATAAAAACCCTACAATAATAGAGTTATCTACAGTATTTGTCTGTGTGATGTGTGTGTGAGGGAAGCCTACAACTGAAACTTGATGCCTTGTTTTTAGTCTTATTTTGGAGATACTTCCATCTATAGCGTACTGTTTTGATTAAAAGCTGCCTACCGCTGAGATACAGATTGCACACTGCTACACATATAGTTGTGGTTAGTGAAGTAACCTGAACTTCTTGAAAACCAGCGTTCCCCACCCTGATCTTCCCAGTCTGGCAGTTCCGCTATTTTATTCTGGGTTTAAAAAAAAAAAAAAAAAGAAGTTCCACTTAACAAATTTTATAATGAAACTGCTGTCAAAATATCAGTATTCCACATGGTGTTATAGCAAAACAGGATTTTACTGGTTTTATAGGTGTAGTATGAAATCTTACATTTAGTTTGGGAGTAATGGCACAATTTTGTTGGCATTATAAGAAATTTGCTGCTACTTAATAAAGAAAAAAATTAAAATGAGAGAAGTCTTTGAAACACAAGAATTATTCTGTTTTAGTGTGGTTGGGTTCTTTTGAAAAGGAAACAAGTATTGGGGGTCTCAATAATTTTTGGATCAGTTGGTAATGTTGAAACTGTCTGATAATATCCTTCTCATTGCTTTTCTAATTTGTGATGACTAGGGAGGGGCTGGCTGCCTCTTTTCAAGCCTTTTATCCTCATAAACTTCAGAATTTAATGACACAGAATGAAAATGTCTATCTGGATATACCCATTATATTTCCAGTCTTCATAGTTCTGCTGTAATTTTGATCTCTGTGTGAACTGTATTCCTTAGACAACTCGCTGTTCCCAGCATTTGCTGAACTGTGCCGTCATAAACTTTGCAACTCAGCTTCTCAGAAATTTCCTGGCATAGGAAGAAGGGGAGAGCTGAAAGCGCCTCTTCTGCCACAGACTATCTAGTAATGGCAAGGTTTCTGAGAAGACAGCTGTCTGGATTGAACAGATCCAAAAGCCAAGACTGATACCAAGTGTGAGAAACCAAGGGGAAGCTCTTTCTAAGAAAAGATCAGCAAAAATTTGTCAAAGGAAAAGAAAATTTATAGAATTCCCTCATTTGTCATGGTGGACATAGTAGAATTCCAGTCTGCCAGTGCAGTCCTCAATCCACAGTGCTTTCTGGGGCACTCCTACTTCCTCTCTTCCCTTTCCTCCCCTTCTGTTTTGCCTCTAACCTGTAAGACGGAGTCACTGTTGGTAACTGAAGCCCTGTAGTGCATCACAGATTCTCTTGTTTTATTTGTTAGCAATATGAAAGTCTCTATAAATGTTTGCTGTTTTCTGACCTTTAAGAAGAATGCGAAGCTACTAGATTACAATACTGAGTATTGTAACTCAGTGCTCAAACAGAGGTGAATGAATAGCCTTTGTAATGAAGTGTCACATAGTTGGTGATTTGGAAAGCTACTGTTAGTACCAAAATTGATCTGCTTTTGTCTAATTTCCATCTCTTACTACCAGGACTAATAGTTTGTGCATTTATCCAGCTGTTAACTTCTTTGACCCTCTGGGATTTAGCTGGCCCTGTAAATGCTAGTGTGCATATGCGTGGGGACACTGCAGTTGCATTCAGGTGTCTAAGCTATTTTGTTTTTGTAAGCTACACTATATGTGTTTTTGTTATCTCTGGTATCTCACAAACTTCATGTGCAAAGGTGTATTCTGAGGTATTCGTGTGGCATTTTGCAGCTTCAGCCAAACAGTGCATCTGGAAGTGGTGCTTTGGAGCATGATCCGTCTTCTATTTACTTGCGCATCCCTGCTGGTGAAGCTGTACCTGGTCCCCTTCCGTTAGGAGTATCTGTCATCGATGCATCTGTGGCTCTCTTTGGTGTGGTTTTTCCTCATGTGTCTTACAAACATAGGTCAGTTTACATCTGTGTTCAATTTCAGAATCTAATGCATTATTCTCTGAATAATAATACATCTTTTTTATTTTTCTGTCTTAAGAATCTACTTTAATATCAACTGTCTTTAAATTCAGGGTTCAGTATTTGGTGTTCATTGTGTCTTAGGATTCCAGAGTATGTCTACCCAGTTTAGAAATAAGACAATTCCCTCAGTTTTATTAGTTTTGAAGATTAGGGTTCAGATGTGGAGACCAGATTCTTCTCTCCTCCACTTAACAGTAGTAATATCTCCACAACTAAAATTTCCTGAAAAAATATCCACTGTAATTAACTTCAGCCTTGAGAACATAGCAGCGGCATCCATTGAATTTAATTTGTCTTCCATGAGTAAGACCATTTGATTCCTACTCGGCAAATGATTTTATGTATGATGAAAAAGGGCGAGTAGATTTCAGCTAATTTTCCTTTGTGTTCTGCATTACCTTTGCAGGGTTATGAGCTGTCAGGACTACTTTTGTCATCCTGTTTAGCTAATTCGTCACTGAGCACAGAGTGAAGGCAGCTCTAAGATTTATTTCGAAGTAAAATTATCCTTCACTGCAATCCTGATGAGGACAGTTATTATGATAGCAGTCAGTCTCATTAAGCAGTAAGCTTGAGGCCAGCTTGCAGTATTTCAACTTGATCTATATCTGTTCTTAGCTTTGGAAAGATTTGGCTGGGAAGCTGTGGAGTAGCTCAAAATGCAGATTATTCATTATACTTCTGTTCTTGGTATCCTCTAGGGAGTACTCCTCCTCCCAGTAACATTTTCTGGCATGGTAAAATGGGGAAGAATTGAGGTTAAATGGGGAAGATGATAGGAACAGTAACAAGAATGCAGAGGGCAACACTATTTTGTGTGATAGCGGAAAGGCAACTTTTTTTCCACTTTTGTCCTCATATCTTTCCCAGTTTTTTCTACATAGCTTTTTCTACGCCCAAATGTGTCTGAAGACTCACTTCCTTTTGGTGGCGTTTTCTTCAGTAGAAATAGTAAAAATCTGTGGATGTGCTAAAAGACCCAGCAAAGGGACTGTTCAGAATAACAGCACCCTTTTTACCTAAAGTGTACCTTTCTGTCTGAAGTGCACCTTTCTACCTTCTGCAGTCCCTGAAGCGTAACTTCTGTGACTGAACTTAAAAGGCCTTTTTATGTGTTTTTTTTTACCAGCTGTGTTTTAGTTTGTATTTTGAAAGAACATCACTTAAAATTATGTTCTTTGTTTTAGATTACAGATGTTGGATCACTTTGCTGAATGTGTCAAGCAGGCTAAAGGTGTTCGCCAGCAAGCTGTGCAGCTTAATATCTTTACTGCTGTTCTTAGTGCCTTGAAGGTAAAACTTGTGACTTTGTAATGGATGCCAAAGCTCAGCAGTTCGATGCATCGATTTGTAGTCCGTACGAAAGGTTGTTAGAAGAACGTTACTAAAGTTACCACTTAAACATTCAAAAGTTTGAAAATGCCAAAACTTGATTTTTTTTTCGGATATTGGCATAAGCTCTGTCTGCATTTATCAGTACAGAGCAAAGGTGTACTCAGCATTCTATAGTATTTAAACTTTCTTAATTTTTCAGTCCTGTAGTTTTATTTGCGCTGTTCTGTTGGATTTAAAAACATTGCCATATGTACTCAGAACTACCCTTATGTCATAGAGTATTGTGCAGATGAGGCTCATAGAAATGAAAACAGAGATTTGGGTTTCTGTTTTGGGTGTCTTAATTTTGTCTTAAGACTCCCTAATATTGCATAGAATTGGTGATGCTTATGTCTAGTCCCACTGACTTCAGTTACAGGTCTGTGTTCGCTATCTACGTTTGGAAATCCAGCCTCATGCCATCATTTTAGGAAGCTAGATGACAGCAAGTCGCAAAAAATATCCCTCAGAAATACTTGCTTTCAGTGAGTTGCATTGCCTCAAGGCTTTGTGGAACACTGTCTTAGAATGTAAGACTTTCCTTCTACTAGGCAATTTTTTTATTAAAGAGTTTCCTTTTTTCCTGATGCTGTTTTATGTAGTTTCCAATTCATGAGTCTGTTGGACAGCATCTGTCATTGTCATTGTTCATCTTCAGAGCAACTAAGTCCTGTGCACTGAGAAAGCTACTCTTGTAGATGTACTCTTGTAGCCTGTAACTAAAGATTGGATGAGTTTCTTCTTGTCTCACTTTTGCCATACAAAATTGTCTGCCTAGTTTAAGTTGATTGTTACTGGGGCTGCACGTCTTTGGTTGATGGCAAAATACACTGGCAAAACAGCATCTCTCTTGCTTTGTCCTTAGAAACATGAACCATGTTGCTACAAGTTGAAAAGTAGATTCTGATACAGACAACTGGAATTTTCAATGCCATGCTAAATGGCCAAAGAATTGTCAAAATTCGGCTGAAATGAGTATTTCAGAAGAGAAAACAAGAATAAATTTCTTCCTCTATAATACATACAGTACATGTGTTCAGTTATTTTTCCCAAAGTAAAAGAATTTGTGAAAGTTGTGGTGAGAGGTGATGTACTATTAATGAAATATAGGAACCGAAGAAGCTGCATAAGCAGTGGTTAATTTTATTGTTCTGTAGAATGTTCATATAACAGGCTGTATAAAAGTTTGCAAAGATGTGATTATTAAGTAAAAAATATCTTAATGTATATAAAATGTCCTTGATTTAAGTGATTCTTGCAGAAACATAACTGAGCTGTGGTTTCCTTGTCTCACAGAAAGAGATGTTGCAGTTAGATTTTACAGCTTCTCTTTTTCTGGGGTATCCTGTATAAAGCTAGCATTTGGTAAAAAAGGCTGGTGCAACGTGTCTTCTGGTACGTGAAATAGGCAGAGTGTTGGTAAATGTAAGACTGTGCTGTTGATCCTGAGTTTTAGAAATTTTCAACAAGTATTTTTTAGGATAAATGGCCACAAATCTAAACAAAAAGGGAAAGTGCATCATTTTTAATTGAAGATCTCAAATACAGTAAACTTGTTTGTACAACTTCCTTTTCTCCCCTGCTTTGGAATGGGGTTTTATTTCCTTTTTTTTTTTTTTTTTTTCATTCAGGGCTTAGCTGAGAATAAAAGCACGTTAGGACCAGAAGAAGTCCGCAAATCTGCTCTGACACTGGTGATGGGTGCCCTTGATAATCCTAACCCTATTTTGAGATGTGCAGCAGGCGAAGCTCTCGGCAGAATGGCTCAAGTGGTCGGAGAAGCATCTTTCATTGCTAGAATGGCTCAGTACAGTTTTGATAAGTAAGTTGGTTTTGATTCAGAAAAGGAAATAAAAATTACATGTAATGTAGTTTGGAAGATTCTTTTACTAAATACCATATTGATTATTCTCTTCTCTTCATGCTTGATTGCTGTGATTATGTAGATCTGACAAACCTTCAAACAGGGTCTTCTTTTGATTTATTTAATGTGATTCTTCCAGGAATAAAAGCTGAGTTGTTAAACTAGCTGGAATGGGAAATTCTACCAATGAATAGTTTTTGATGAGTTACTTGAAAGTGACTAAACAGCTTCAGATAGATAAATGCTGCTTACTCTGAGTATGTCTGTAATGTGAGTTGTGCGATAGTTGATCTGTTTCATCAAATCATCTTTACATATTGATATAATTTTTCTATTGGCTAATGGTTAGATAGATATAATTTATCTTCCCCCCGCCCCCCTTTCTTCCACCGCCATTCTGTTGTTTATCCCAGGTCTTCAGAAAGATTCCTGGTAGATATAACAGGACCATGTTTCCCAATTTTTGGCTTAAATTTGAGACATCAGCCTATCTATGAATCAGAATGCACCTGCTTCAAGGCTGCAGCCCATGTGTTTGGCTGGCCAGACTGTATGCACATAGCCTCAGCCCAGCTCTTCTACCATCATTTTATCTTGTTATAAAGTACATCACCTTTACCATCTTTCCTTGAATTTCTATTACTAGGACTATTTCCTTGGTTTCTTATCTAGGATTCAGGTTGCAAATGGTTGCCAGTTTGTTGACACTGGCAAGTAATTTTTTTATATTTGAGATTTGCATTTAGTTTGTTGTTCACTGATGGTTAACAGCGCACTTGCCTCTCATATACAGACAACTAGGAAAAAACCTCAAACCTTTCTTTGTTCTGATTAGGATAGCCGCCTTTTCTCTCTCTTCCACAACCCCTGAAAAGGTTTTAATTAAGAAGTTATGTATGTGATATGATTCCAGAAGCAGAAGTATTATGGAAAAGACTCAACAAGTCACTACTTCATACAACTAGATCATTCAGAATGCTCTTGATTCTGGTTTAGTTTCATTAATAAAATGTTACTTAAAAAAATAAAAAGAAAAAAGCTTTATTGGGAAAGTCACAAAACTCAGCTGTGGAAGAAAGCAGCTGCGTTAAAAGTTACTCAGTTGACTTTTCAGTGGAAGCTGTAGCTGTGGATTTCTTTGTCTTTTCTCAGTATGTGGTGGTGTTTTTCAATTCTTGATTAATTTTCACTGCAGTGGTCTAGCAATGACTTTTCTGATTATTAAATTAGCCTGCTATGAAACACTGGTAAGCACTAGGTGCTTTTCCTGTAGTCTTTCACTTACAAAACTCTTCTTCATCTGAAATCACCCCTGCTTGTCTTATATATAATCCAGTTTAATACGGATTAAGTACATTGGTTTTGCTTTTGTTGTAAAGGCTTTTCAAGATCTTGCAAGGTGGCCTGCAGAAAGGTTAGTCATTTGCACTAAGGTACTTGAAAAGTTCTTTGTAACAAACTGAGTGAATTACATGATTTCTTTTTATTTAATCACTGGTAGGTTAAAATCTGCTCGAGATGTTGTATCAAGAACAGGCCATTCTTTGGCTCTGGGCTGTCTCCATCGGTATGTTGGTGGAATAGGTTCTGGACAGCATTTGAAAACTAGCGTTAGTATTCTTTTGGCTTTGGCACAAGATGGAACCTCTCCTGAAGTCCAGGTAAAAAACACAATCACCACAAACCTATAAAATGTTCAGGATTAAAAAAAAAATTAAAAAATTACATGTTCAGATGTTCTTTAATAGAGTCTCACATATACGCCAACTCATACGGATGTCACTTGTTCCAGGGAGCATGAAGAAAGTGGAACTTTACTTATAAACTTCTACAGTACAGAATCCCAAATATGTACTGCAATCAAAACGTAACCTCTCTGTTCATTAGGGAAGCAGTTGCCAAGTGGTCATGTTAATTCAGACTCACAAGTGTCTGCTTGTCAGTGGCACCAGAGTAATTCACTGTGGGTATATTTCTAACTTTACTGTAATTATAAAGCAAAATGTGTTAGTTTTACCTTAGCTGTAAACTGAAGTTTTAATGACTGGTTAGTGGTTAACATGAGTTACTGGAGTCTCGGGTCATGAGCAGTAGTTTTCTTTGCCAAGCAATTTCTGTATATGTGACACTGTGAATCGAGTATGGCAGTACATCATCCTTGGGGGGTTATATTATGATAACAAAATCTGTTGCAAGCCTACTGCAGTTAGGGGACAGAAAGGGAACTAGTAAGAGCCAAGTCCAAGATAAGGCAAAAGTGGGGAGGAGTTACTATCCACGATGGACTGTAAACATGTGAAGTCTTATAGGAGGACAGACTAAAGGTTGCTGGTAGAGTACAAAGGGGTCTAAATATAATGCTGAAAAAGGAATGCCTTTGGAGCTGTCAATTAACTATAAACACTGTGCAGTTCATGAAGTTTCCAAAGTTGAAAATACTTGAAAATTGGGAGAATGCATTGTCTTTACTCTCCCAGGAGAAATTTGAGGGGTCAGTGTCTTGGTCTGTCTTTACTCCCTCTTAAGTATCTGTTTGTAGCTGCTGCTGGAAGAGGAAGAGATGGCTAAATGGACCAGTATATTTATCTTTGAAGAAGTTGAATATTAGAGAGAAAAGTACTGATTTTTATTTTTTTTCCCCTCCAGTAATGAAATCTATCAAAGCACTCCAAAAAAGAATAGAGAAAAGAATTACTTCAGAAGGAAAGAAAAAAACAAACCAAAACCCAACCATCTTTGGGATTTTTTTTGGTTTGTTTTTTTTTTTTTTTTTGAGTAAGAACATGTGTCTTGTCTGTAATTATCGTTCTTCAAAGATTATGTTGTAGTTGCCTGATATAACCGGTAATTTTACAAATATCTGCAAGGAAATGATTATCTGAAATTGTGACTGACTATTATGCTTTAGCAGTAGGAAGCTGTGTGCCACCTTTGAGTAGAGGCACTTTATACCCACAGATTGAGAAACTGAAGCCCCCGGTAACTGTACAGAATCATGCTTCCACCTTGGTTTAAATTGTTAACTTGCCAGAACGGGTACTAGAGTAGCTTCTTTTTCTTTTCCTCAGTTATTTAAACTCCTAGGGGATTGCTTGAGATTGGGACCTCTGAAACACATCTGGAGTCAGAGTAGCTAACTAGAGATGTTTAAGCAAGGACATAACAGTCTGCATTCAAAATTATTTAAATTTCCTAAATGTATTACTGAAAAATATTCCTTTTTTTGTTTTTGTTTGCTAGACCTGGTCTCTCCATTCACTTGCTTTGATAGTAGATTCTAGTGGACCAATGTACCGTGGATATGTGGAGCCAACTCTGTCCCTAGTTCTTACTCTGCTCTTGACTGTTCCACCGTCACATACGGAAGTGCATCAATGCCTAGGCCGATGTCTTGGAGCTATAATAACTACTGTTGGGCCTGAGCTGCAAGGTTAGTAGGAATTTGAAGTGAAAACTAAAAATCTAGCTTGTATAAAGAGTATTGTATATTGCAGTCTTATAGAAAACAAGGTTTTGTTTGTTGCAGTTGCAGGTGGGGAGGGGGTGTTGTTGACAACGTCTGTTACAGTCGTGCAAGCAGCCTCACTTCTGGTCATACTTAAGACTACTTGGGTTTTTTTTAACTGCAGTTTGAGGTTTGTGTAAAGAAGTGTGTGGTGTTGTGGCTAATGGCAAATCTGCATGGTAGGTAAAAGGTGAAGAACACTTGCTGCATGTTTTGCTGTTGATATTTTTGTGTACAGGTAGGGCAAAAAGCAAGATTGTTTTCCTCTTTTTTTTAACACAATGAAGAGTTTAAGTTTGACATAATTGATAATATTTGATCTGTAACTCATTTCCATTAATTCTTGGTATTCCTAGGTTGCTGTACCTTTCCCCAACTTATTTTTTTAGAATATTTATGGGGTGGTCTTTGACGCAGTGCCAGAGAGCCAGTGCCTGGTGAAACTTTAAATAATTGGATTTAAATTTGTAGCTATGAAGAGTTTCTAGATGGTCTAATTGAACTTGTGTATCTGTTTTCTGTGTGTTAACCTTTTGATCTGGAGCATCGTTCACTTTTTAACTACATATCTTATGTAGAATGTCTTCTGCAGGTTACATTTTTCTGTAATTCAAGATTTTTTATAAACCTGAAGCAGGTTAATTCTCAAAATACAGAATGGGATTATTTTTCAAATTAAGTACTGTTCTTTGGAGTTCATGTCCGGTTACAGCAATGCAACTCATCTATTGGAGCAAATTAAAATTATGTGTATATATATCATATATAAGCATATATGATAGCTTAAAAGTTATCCGATATTGTAGGAAATGGTTTGGTGCATGAAATGTTGTCCATATGTATAGAATGAAAGGGACTTTCAGAATTCAAATCCAGGTTTCATGTCCTGGGAAAATATTCTTAAAATACTTCTGACTGAAGATAATTGATCCAAGGTTTCATTTGGACAGGACAAAAAGATAATGAAGTACTTCGTAGTGTTTCTTTGAAGTTGTGTAGATGTTATTTTTCAGTAGGAATCCAGAAAAGTTGCATGTTAATCTGTGAACTTTGAAGCACTATCAGTTCTTGTTTCTCAGAGGTTTAAAGCCTACAGTTGCCATGCAAAAATTCTACTGTGTTAAGGATGTTGTATTATATCATTAGGCAATGGAGCTACAATTTCAACAATCCGTTCTTCCTGTTTGGTGGGATGTGCAATCACACAAGACCATTCAGACTCACTTGTTCAGGCAGCTGCCATATCCTGCCTTCAGCAGCTTCATATGTTTGCGCCACGACATGTCAACCTGTCCAGTCTGGTTCCCAGTCTTTGTGTGAGTACAAAATGCATCCTTTTTGTTCTTCAGTTTTATGTACATGCTTAGCAGAGGACAGAAGTATTTAGCAATATGTCAGGTATGCATGTATGTTATAAGCAAGTCACATTTGCAAAAACACTAGAGTGCAATAAAGGATGCCTGTCCCCGGTCCATTTTTGGTCATTTTAGAATGCTGCCCAAATAGAAGTCGTAGGGTCTGATTCTCTTTCACCCACAATAGGACAAGATAGCAAGCATTTATATGACTGAGTGAAAAGATGCCAAAACGCTGTTTCTTCCAACTCATTGCGCTCCCAAAGGGAAGTGGGTGAGCTGGAGAAAAGTAGGTGATTTTGGAGTTATTTTACCATTCAGTATAGTAGATGCTGACATTCAAATTCCTGTGTTGCTGCTGTTAGCTTTGTTTTCTCCCTCTATTAATGTTCTGTCAGCAAGTCTTGGCTTGAGGCTGGAACCCAAAACACCCAGTATGACTCTAAGAGGAGAGGTGCTGTGTGTGGGTGTGCATTTTGGTATGATTTTTTGTTGTTGTTACTACTATTTGGAAAATTTTCAGAGGGTTCAGCAGTCCAGAGTCTGTTGGCCGTTTTGTGACATTTTTTTGACAGTTCTTCATGTCATTCTTTGTGGAACTGGTGGGTCTGTGTTACCTGAAGGAGTGTCATCCTACTTAGGTCAACACTGGACCTTTTTCTTAGTCTCACGTCCTCTCAGTGTACATGCTCAGTCAGCAAGCACTGACCCTTGCTTCCTGCCCCCTCCTACTCTGGAGCACTCCTGGGAGTGAAGTGTGTTCCTAGAATGTGTCACTTGTCCTTTCACAAAATTTTGCATGGCGTGCAGTGTACCCAAAAGTAGTATGCACTTCTGTACAAATAATATGTATGCCACAGCAAGCGATCCCTGTAACCATTTACTCTGTAAGTACCTGTGGGTCATATTACAATGATGTTCATACAGGAATGACTAGCGCTGTCTTGAAAAACTTTCCAGGGGTTTTTGATGTCTCTTTCCTGTTCCTTTATGGTCCTCTGCTAAACAAAGGCAATTTTTCTTCTCTTTTCTCATATTCCTTACTTCCAAGTCATGCTTAGTTTGGTAAGTTTTCCTCTGAATTGTCTTGCACATTTATACTGCAGATACGTAGATGTGTAGGCAAAGTTTGCCTTACCTGCTCCAGTAAGAAACTCTTCATTGTTTTCTAACTCACTTTTAAATTGAGTTAATGCCAGGTATCAAAATTAAACCACACAGTTACACAATCTAGTTTCATTTCTTCTTCCTCCATTGGCTATATAGCTACCAATTGTTTGTTTTATAACTTAAAATGGGGAATACTCTTTCCGTTAATTAAATCCCCCAAAGTTCCGTGGTTTAGTTCCATTGAAACAAACTCAGTGTGATATTTAGAAGTTCTTTAAAGTCTGCTTGTTTTTTCAGGACTAAAATCTTGTATATTGACATGTGGAATAAAGATCTACTGTTAAAGTGTTTTATAAACTATACAGCCCTTTCATTTAGGAAAGCAATTTCCATCTGCATAATAACCTAATGCTGAGAAAGCACATGTGTATTTGGCTTATTAAAAGCAAATTCCCCGGGGTAAATAAAGAATCAGAGTTTCTTAAAGTGCCCTCTCTTCCACTGTGGAAAAACAGAAAGTTCTCTGTGCAGCTACTTACTCTTAGGAAAATAGGAACCATGCACAATTCTACTGTAAGAAAAGTATTTGCTTGTACTTGAGGTGATTCAAAAGGAATTAGAAGCCAGTATTGGTTAGTAAAGAAATATGAAGTTGTCTTACTGAAAGGCATCTATAAAAATGTATTCCATAAATTGCTACAAATTAGAAGTAAAAGTTTTTGATAGTTAACATATGTGGTGCACCTGATTATGGCTTTTTGTTAAAAGAATACAATTTGAAGCTATAGCAAAATATGGGGAGTGTAGCAGATTGGCAAGTATAATTAGTCAAAATCACTGGTGCAACAGTTCCCATATTTAAGCTCTTATCTCTTTAACCGGATAACAGCTGTCAGCTCTGTATATGCCAGCTTTATTTTCATATGTATACATTATAAGAAATGCTTACTTCTGAATTTTCAATATCTTGTTAAAGAGCTTGGCACCCAGCAGCTCTCACATGGGCATATGGTTGAAAAATAGAATGCTGTTAGTCCATAGCAGTGCTGATTTATTGATATTGGGGTGCAGCTGTTCACTCGCCTGTAATGATTCTGATTTGTAGGTTCATTTGTGCAGCTCCCACTTGCTGCTTCGCCGGGCTGCAGTTGCATGTTTACGACAGCTTGCTCAGAGGGAAGCAGCAGAGGTTTGTGAATATGCCATGAGCTTAGTGAAAAATGCTGGAGAAAAGGAAAACAGCGGCATCAGTAAGTATTTCTTTCATGTGGCCTTACAAAAAGTTGAGTGCACATATGCGTGTGTGTGTGGGGAAAAAAACCTCAACAACTCCCCCAACAACAGACCCCCCCCCAAAAATGTCCCTTCCAGCTCAAATAACTTCTGGCTGCACTCATGCTTACTTTTTGCATTTCACTTATAACTTCATTTTTTTCTCAAGTTTATATTTGAAAGTTTTTTGCTTGGTTTTGGGTGTTTTTTTTCTTTGTTTTTTTTTTTTTTGAAGTAATACTGGGAGGTTTTATTTGCCTTGCAGAAAGCAAATTAAATGAACTGCTATATTAAAATCTTCGTAGTGTTTGTACTGAAGAAATTCAGTAACATCTTGGTGTATCATTGTCTGAACTACACACACAAATACACAATGTCCAATTCTAGTCTGTTATACCAAGTTTTAAAGCTGAGTTACTGATTTCAGCAAAGATTTCTCATCATCATTTTGCAGATATCAATCCTTTTGCACCGGGAGCTGGCTCTCGGCGAGACACTCATTCCCGGCATCAGGGGATTAATATAACAGAGACAGGCCTCGAAGGTGTCCTTTTTGGAATGTTGGATCGGGAGACTGATCGAAAGCTGTGCTCAGATATCCATGATACTCTGGGACATATGCTTTCATCACTGGCAGTGGAAAACCTTTCTCACTGGCTAATGCTTTGTAAGGATGTCCTTGCAGCTTCCAGTGGTAAGTATTCTATGTTCTCTGTTCACATAAAGGACAGTATATCCTTAATATTAGCATCTTCTGGCAATATTTATGTGGCGCTTCTCTTTTATCTAAGTTAAGATGTAACTTGTTATAGAACTTTGGTTATAGTACATTAAAACTTTCTTAGAAGAAATCATCAATGTTAAGTTTTAAAACATTGCTCTTAAGATTAAAAAGTTAGCTGCCTTGAAGTAGGATTTCCAATGGAGAAGCAGTGTGATTATTACTCTGACATATCAGTATCTTAGCAGACATACTCTTTTTAGCCTTTTATATACCAGGACCATACAGAAAGAAGAGTGCTGTATAAGCTCTGAGCTTTATCTGGTGAGGTTTTATGAGTTACTTGTGCGCTGATGGGTTACCATGGTGATGAAACCTTTGCTTGTTGTTCAGCTTTGCAGATTTCTTTGCATAGATCTTGTCCTCTGAGACCTTATTCATGTTTTTCTGCTTATAGGATGGCTGTGACGCAGATTCTGCTCATTTCCTTTGCATTTATACTTGTTTATTGCCATACTGTGAGTTCATTGTGAAGCTCTTTCTAGATGTTGCCAGCTTTACGTTAACTGATGAGTAATGCTACCACTGATTTCTTTATGTAATGTAGTTTCCATATAACGACCCAATGAGAAGGACCTGGTTTCTCAAGTTTGAATTTGACAATCCTTTTCTCATTTCATGTGGGGTGGGTTTTAAAGTTTTTTAACATGGTATTCAATCTATTATTTATAAATAGCTGAAATAATTTCAGAGAGAACCATATTTAAATAAACTTGTCAGCTGTATGTTGAGTGAGCAACTTCATAATTGAACTCCTTTGATCTAGCTAACTGGTATGCGCACAAAATCTGATTTGCTTTTTAAACAGAGATTTACAAATCAGACACATAAGGTCCTAGATGCCTTCTCAAAACAATCTTGTGAATTGGCATCATCTATGTTTGATTTGCCTTAGCCTCTTTCTCTCTTTATTGAATGTCTTTGCTCTTCAGCTGCTTAAATTTAGACCCCATAGTTGGGGTTGGTTACCCTTGCAATGATTTCTACTTGTTCTCCTCTAATTATTGCCAGAGTGATTTTTGTCAGTATCTTGGCATTTTGCTAATTTAGACCTTGTCATTGAGATTTTATGTTCTCATTTCTGAGTAGTAGAAATGCATGTTTGGTGAGTTGTGGGTTTGGTTTTTTTTTTGTCATATTTTGGTTTGTCTTTTAAAGTGATCCCTGAGGTAATTTCATTTTCTGAAATGAAGTCGCCCAGCTACACTTAGAGAATTTTTTGAATGTTGAACACATTTATGGGTGCCATAAACTGCCTACTTGGCTGGATATCCATCCCATGGCATGGAATTTTGTAGTTTTGATTCAGTTTAACATGCACTCTAGCTTTCACTTGAAACAGGAGCTTGAAGTAGTTCAAAGCCAAGCTTTGATTCTGAGCCTGGTAATGTCATTACTCTGTTTACTGGCAATTTAATGGGTTCATTTTCAAAGCTGAGATGTTTAGATATGGGATTCAGCTATGGTTGGTATCTGGAGAATTAACATTACAGGAATTTATTTCATACCATTTAAGCCAAATAAAGGACAAGATAGCCCAGATTAAAGGTGCAAAGCATTTCTTTTACTGATTTTCCTATGCCTTTGAGACTTTTACAAACATTATTTCAACAGTGTGTAAGGAAATCTTGAATATGTCCTTAGCTGTCTTCTGTGGATTGTAAGAGTGGGATTTTTCTTTTTAATTGTTGTCTGTTGTAGACATGAGCACTGCAGCTCCTTTGGGAGGAGGGAAGGATGAAGAATCAGAGAAGAAGGATGAGATGGATGATGATATGATGTTTACCACCTTGGGTGAAGAGGATAAATCCAAGCCTTCTGTAGCACCTCGTTGGGCAACTCGTGTGTTTGCAGCAGATTGCCTGTGTCGAGTTATCATGCTGTGTGAGAATGCCAACAAGGCACACTTTGATCTGGCATTGGCTCGTTCAGCCAGGCTTAAAAACCCCAAAAGTAATTACAGAATGTGCATGTCTTGGTTTTGGTTTTAATTTTTTATTTTATTTTGACGTTTCTTTACAGTTTAAGATTACACAACCAAGAGAAAAAAATTAAAAGTTATCCTTTCATTCAAATGGTTAAACCCAAGGGAAATGGCTAGCAAAAGTTATTAAAATTGTAGTTGCATAACCACACAGTAGTTAACCATACTATGAATACAAGGAATGAGTCTTGATGGAGAATATGAATTCTCACAGACTGATCTGCTTGGAAAAAAACTAAAGCCCTTAGATTTGCAATCCTTTTCTCCCGTCTGAAATGGAAGCAGTGAATGTCTAGCTAAGGGTGAGCTGGGAACAGTTTCTGAGTGTAAATGTAATGACAGCAATGAATTAGACGTCGGAGATGATTTTAGCATCCCCAGACCAAAGGGATGCTAGGAAAGAAAAGAGAGATAAGGCCAGGTAATTATTGCTGTGGTTGCAGAGAGACGGATGTGGGACGGAGTTAGAATAATACAGGGACATAGCTGCTTTATAAAGTTAATTCTTTGCGTATCTAATAAGAGTGACGAATATTCACATTTCAAGCTCAGATTCTGAAGATGCATTTATGAGTTAGAGGATCAGAATTGAGAGGTCACAGGTTACACAGTTTTGTGAAGAAATGTCTTTTCTAACAGATAGTGGGAGGTTTCTGTCTTTGAATTGTCTGTGTATATTGGTTCTGGTGTGTAGTGATTGGTCACTTTCACTCCTGTAATGCTCATGAGGACTTTGTGTATGTAGGATGAATAGAATGTGGTTGTCAGTCTTTTCCAACATGCCTCTGAAAACTTTCAGCCACAAAGTAAACTTTTCTTGAAAAGAATTGAAAAAATACTTGAAAATAGGTAGCGCTTTTATAATTTTTGGGTTTTGTTAGTCATCCTGGATATTATGTTTTTAAATATTTATTTTTTATTAGTTGTGTAGCATCTGAAAATACCTGTACAGATGTACAGGTATACAGGTGTAAAGGTATTTTCAAATTGAGACTAAGGAAAGAAATAAAATGAATAAATTGAGAAGAATAACCCTTTCAGAAATGTTACTGAGTTATGTATTCTTTTCTGTATGTTGTGTGCTGCTTGCGTACAGCCGTGGATGTGGCTTTTGAGAGCAGAACTAGAGGCATGCTCAGTTTTAAGTGTTTAAACTTGGCGACGTTTTCCACTATCAGCAGGGGTCGCTATAAGCATAGGACTCGAACAAATTGCCTTGAAGATTTTCTGCAGGATGGAGGGACCACTAAAATAAGCTTTAGTTAAATATTCTACTCTCTGCTAAGTTACTCTATTCCTTGTACCAAGATGCTCAAATTCCTGTGTATATTTCGTTTCAAATTTTTGTTCAAGATTGTCTTAGGAATTAAAATTCTTCTATCATTTTTAAAGGGTGATTGGGAAGGGGGAAGGTGGGAGGAGGGAAGAAAAATAAGTTACATTATTTCCTGCCTTTTTCCATAACCTAAATGTGGACCTTTGAAAAAGAATACATAAAATTTGTACATGTCAATGAGGAAAATATTACAAATAGCCAACATGTCAGATATATTTTGAGTTATCAAATAGGTCTTTCTGTTTTGTTCCCAAGATGACTTCCTGGTACTCCATCTTTCTGACCTTATTCGAATGGCATTCATGGCTGCAACTGATCACAGCAACCAGTTACGAATGGCAGGTCTTCAAGCTCTTGAAGATATTATCAAGAAATTCGCATCAGTTCCTGAGCCAGAGTTTCCAGGCCATGTGATACTGGAGCAGTATCAGGCTAATGTGAGACCTCCTTTGTACATTCAGGAAATTGTCTGCTTATGCCAGTATGCCAGTATTAGCTTTGTGAACTTTTTGTAACTTCACAAGACCTGTGAAGAGATTTTTGTGTGTGTGAAAACATACTGAAAAGACGCTTCCGTTTACATCTTCAAAATTTATTTGGTTTATCCCTTCCTATGTATTGTAATTTAGTAGCTGATAAAAGTAAACATTTGGTAGCTATTGATTCTTGAAAGCGAAGTATTACAAGTTACATTTAGTTTTTTTCAAGTGTGGCATTTCATTTGTAGAATTAGGAAGCTGGAAAATTAACACTGATTCAGTTGCAGATTGAATCTAATATATCTGTTTCATAATCTGGGAATTAATGAATATACTTTTGTTTCAATGAAAGCTACAAAAGTATAGGAATGGGAGGTGCACAGTTGAAGATCTATTCTGGAGTATTATTGCTTTAGCTTGTTGCATAGATTAATCTCTTTTGTTTTCACTTTGTCTTTGGGATCTTTCCAAATACTTTCTAAATGCAGGCTTTCATCTTTTTTGCTTCCTGCCTTTTTCTTTTTTTTCTTCTTTTTCAGTGCTGTAGCTTCTGCATTTTTGACACGGTTCCTTTTGTTTCAAAAAAATTCTGCCTTATAATAGCTGCCAAAAAGGCTTTTCCTGTCAGTATTTGTCATTTTGGCAGTTTGCGAAATCAGATGTTTATGGTTGGATCTGCATCACCATTATTCTTTTGGACATCAAGAAGTCAACAGCATCTTGAGCCTTAGCATAAATTGCACCTGTAATAGTTGAATGATTAAAAGGATACTCGTTAACAAAAGGAAGATAATACCACAGATTGTACAAAGGTAGCTGAGGCTTAAAAAGGCAGTGGGCAAGCAGGAAAAAACTGGTTTAGGACTTTGTTATTGCTTAAATACCATTGCAAAGGGCTGTGAGACAGCAAGGGTTAGGTTTAGGGTGTAACTATAATGCTAAAATTAGCAATCTTATCTTGCTTGTTCTATATATGTGCTGAGCCTTACACAAGGTGAGATAAAGGATGTTGCATCACTGTTGTAGTTGGATTTCTAAACTTTTCTTCTATCAACAGGTTGGAGCTGCTCTGAGGCCAGCTTTTTCCCAAGATACACCATCCGATATAACTGCAAAGGCCTGCCAGGTACAGAGGAAAGTGTTTAGATAGTATAAGCCAAGCTGTTTTTTCCCCGTTTTGGAAGAAGTATGCAGAAAAGAAGTGGTAGCAAATGACTGGAAAATTTTGTAAACCTAAGCTGTGATGTATTTGCAACATCTGTTGAGTCTCCTGGTTATATATGTTGTTCCTCAGAAGTCATTTTTAGGGAGCTGTATCAGAAAATATTTAGTCTTTCTGAAAGTAATTGTGTCTGCATGTTATTTCTACATTTGTTTCTAAAAGAAAAAAGGTAATTCTGGCTTACTGAGGGCAGTAGCAGTGTATTCATTGAGATGACTTTCAGTCTGATCAAATATTTGGATTACTGATAATTTACCTTCAAGCACTAAACTTCCATTTCGATCGGTACCCTATTTTAGGTTTTAGAAGATCTGAGCATTCTCGTTACAGTCATAGTAAAAACATCAGTGAAAATTCAGTGAAAGGTTTTTGTGTGTGTGTGGTTTTTCTTGTGTGTAGTCTTGTGCTACTGTAGCTTAAATTGGCTTTTGGCAACTTCATTGCAGTAGTATCTGGTGTGTGGCAAATAAGTTAATACTGTAGTTGAAGCAGCAGTTTAATTAGCTGTGCAAGCATCAATTTTAAAATGATAACTTCATGAGTTTTGTTTAGTAAATCTTGGTTCAGCAGGACTGTGATTGTGGTTTTGTTTCATACTCTTAATTTCTACTGAAACTTGTAAGGATAGATCAAATAAGGCCTAATTTGGTATCTGTACATAAGAAAGAATATAGACACTTTGCCTTATAAAATATTTGTGTGATTAAAGCTAGATGAAGAGGCAGCTTGAGTGAAAACGTGTAACATTCCTTATAATTTGTCAAAATCTTCCCTATTCCCACTAGTTTGAAAGGGGATGTGTGGGTTCGATCCACTTACAGGATCAAATGGAGGTTACATTTGGATATTTAACTCTCTCTAGAAGTTACATGGACAGAGATGAGTTGCGCTGAATGAGTCTGATGTTAAAGTTTTATATTATTACTGAAACAGCTATTGAGTTGCCCAGCAGTAGGAGTGAAGCTGGTCTTAGTCCTACTGTAAATGAATTAGGGTTTTGTGGCAGGTTTTCAGAAGCTTTGTCCTGTCTACCTTTGGAACACTTTTTGTGTTTAGGTTACTTTAAATATGTCTATCATTCCAGATCATGAGAGGCCCCTTCCCAAGGGCTTTCATGGAACTGGGTCTCTAAAAGCAAAATAAATAAATCTGAGAACAAAAATGCTATAAAAAGAGTGTGTCAAACTTGAACTGCTTGAGTTCTGTGGTTTGGTTCCATTCCTCATCCTTGTAGAATCACCACCACAGTCAAAAGCAGCTATTCTGAAAGAATTTATCCATTCTTTTTGTAGAAAAGCAGCTGCACCAGCATTCTTCTATTGACTGCATTATGTCTGGGTATAAAAGTGTTTCAGAGGATGAATACCAGTATATAGCACTAGACAGGAGCAGCTGATCTGTATGATGTCTGTGTTTTAAGCACCTGTTTGTGTCCATTTAATTCAAATGAAAGATGTCTGCCCACCAAATCTCATATTGATTGTTCCAGATCTAGAGCTGCTGGTTCCAGTTCAGAACCCAGTTGTTTATAAAATTTCATTTCACTCATTTCTAGGTTTTGCCTTGACATTAATGATCCTGAAAGCTTTTATTAGTATGGAGCCTTAATATTTAATTTCAGGAGTGTGGCTTTTTTAAGATGTACTTTTATTAACTGAAGTTCCATTTTAATATAAATACAGCCTCTGTAAACACTCACCTGACCGATTCTGTTACCATTGATGGGGAGAGAAAAAAGAAAACCTTGGATATTTTTATATTAAGCAGGAAAAGCGCTTCTCAGTTTTTTGTGGTGGTTGTTTTGGGTTTTGTTTTCTTACAGTTTTTGTTATTTTTTTGGGGGGGTTAATTATTTTTACTATTTATTATGTTGTTTGGGTTTTCTGTTAATTCTGAACTTTGTTTTTCAGGTATGTAGTGCTTGGATAGGAAGTGGGGTTGTCAGTGACCTGAATGATCTCCGCCGAGTTCACAACCTTCTTGTCTCTTCCCTGGATAAAGTGCAAGCAGGAAAGGGATCTTCTAGCCAGCTTTACCGAGAGAGTGCAACTACTATGGAAAAACTTGCAGTTCTGAAAGCATGGGCTGAGGTAAATACTGACCATTATGTCTTTAAAAGGTTGAAAAAGTTTTGCAGCATAATAGCAGCCTCACACCTCACTGGCTGTTCTACCAGTGAGCCTTGCACCTGCCCTCCTCCTTGTGTTGCAGTTCTACTCCTGGGATGTTTTCATTTCTTAATCTTTCTCTGTTCCTTTTTCTGCCATTCTGTCAATCCATACTTACCATGTGGCTTGATTGTTCATTGTTTTACTGCACTTTTCTGTATCAAAGCATACACTCACACCCATGCATCAGATTTTGATTCTCCTCCCATGTTATTGCTCTTAAACTTAAAACCCCCCAAACCAAACAACCTTAAAATATGTTCTTGTCATGGTTTAAGCCCAGCGGGTATCTCAGTACCACACAGCCGTTTGCTCACTCTCCCCTTTTTCCCCCCGCTCCCGGAGGGATGGGGAGGAGAATCAAAAGAATGTAACTTCCACGGGTTGAGATAAGAATGGTCCAGTAACTAAGGTACAACACAAACCACTGCTGCTATCACCAATAATAATAATGATAAGGGACATAACAAGGGAAGAGAATACAAGCTGCTCACTGCCCACCGACCAATGCCCAGCCTGACCGAGCAGTGATTTAATCCCTCTGGGTGACTGCCCCCAATTTATGTAGTGGGCATGACGTGCTGTGGTATGGAATACTTCTTTGGTCAGTTTGGGTCAGGTGTCCTTTCTCTGCTTCCTCCTGGCTTCTCCTCCTCCCTGACAGAGCATGAGACTCAGAAAGTCCTTGGTCAGAGTAAACATTCCTGACAGCAACTAAAACCATCGGTGTTATCAGCAGTGTTCCCAGGCCAAAAGTCCAAAACACAGCACTGTGCCAGCTACTAAGAAGGAGAAAAATGACTGCTACTGCTGAAACTAGGACAATTCTGTAAAAATATTGCAGTTAATTAACTAGGATTATTATAAATGCTGTTTGTCAAAGTGATCATAATAAATTACAGGCTTAATGTAGATACTGTTGGTGAATGGCTGGAATACTAGCTATCTATTTACAAAAGACAGAGTTAGCACTATTTACATTGCCTGGCTTCCTAAAATGTTACTCGCATGCTGCAGAGTTCTACATGTAATTACACAAATGGTATTTTGGTTTCTTTTAGTATAGTACTTAAAGATTTGGGGATTTTTTTCCCGTTAGATTTTTATGGAAGTTACTTTTGAAATTACAGGGAAAAGTATTAACATTTCATACTGCAATTTTCAACTTTAATGTGGAGCATCTGCTGTGTGAAGACACTTCTGTTATACTTCTAAAAAAATGCGTATTTTTACTGTATTTTTCTGATATTTCTGCTTACTCTTATAGTTATGCAAGGTTTTGAATATCCTTTTATCCTCTCATAGCATTCATCAAAGATGAGCATATACATGTTCTTGTAATCATGTAATATACTTAAAGTAATTTTCACTTCTTTATGATACTTAATCTGCTCCCAGAAAGTGCCAATTACTCTAATTTATGTAGCAGCTGTTAATGTAGGTCATAGAAATCTTTGCAATAAGGAGGCACTGATTTAATGAAATCAATTATTTAAATCAATATGTTTGTGTAGAACAGCAGTAATTGACATTTTTTTAGGGAAGAAAGAACATGTAGCCAGATTGGTTTAGGAGAGTGCCATTTATGCCCCTAAGTGTTGTATACTGCTAGAAATAAAAGATATTTAAATAAAATGTCATTGTATTGCAAGTTGTCTTTCCCCAGCTGTTTTCTGGAGAGTCTTCTGTGTCTGGAATCTATTACTTTCACATGGGAAAGGTTGCTGGTTTCTTTTTTTAGGATCCCACAGCATGTGCTTTAATGTCTGTTTTTCTCCTAGGTATACGTTGTTGCTATGAAAATTAAGAAAGAAGCAGAGACCAAGCCAAAACGTGTTTTAAAGAGCACAGAGGAAGATGAAGATGACTTTGGCACTGTAGATGAGTTGCCACCAGACAGTTTGATAACACTTGTACAACCTGAGCTGCCTGCACTTAGTCGTCTCTGGTTAGCTGCACTTAAAGATTATGCTCTTTTAACTTTACCAGCTGAATTTGCTACCCAGCTTCCACCAGATGGTAAGCACTGGAATTACTCTGTGTTGTGAAAACCAGAACGAAATCCTTATTTGGGACTGCAAAATTACTATCTAAATTATATGGTATGAAGTATTTTTTATGCAAGTGATAAATTTCTGCCTCTGTGTAATAAGAATGTGTGTTTGAGGTGTGAGTGTGCTTTTTTCCTTCAATTTGCAGTGAATATATGCTTTATCTGAATCACAGAGATCATTAAAACCATGTCTTTTTAGAATTAAGAATACTTCTACGCCTCTTTGATACCAAATGCAAAAAGTTATTTACTATAAGAAAAACATAGCCCTTGAAATCAGAGTGGATCTGTGTTTTATAGAACACTCATTCTTAACTGAGTAAAATATATGGAAAATGCTGCAAGACCTGATGACTTTGCCTGCCTTTCTTGCTCTCTGATTACTGTTCTGTCATGGGCATTGCGCTTTCTTATAAGCAACTAATGTTGCTCCTTCACAAGAAGAATTGGAATGCACTGTCACTAAGCAGGATTGTATCTGAATATGTGCGTGATCAAACACACCCAGAGTAAATAAGTTTAGAGAAAGTGGGTTTTGTCTATTATTTGCATACAATTTCAGAATTTACTTTTGCTTTGCTAATTTAACAGGGGGAGCATTTTACACTCCAGAAACAATTGATACTGCTAGACTGCATTACCGAAACTCCTGGGCTCCCATATTACATGCAGTGGCGCTGTGGCTAAACAGTACAGGATTTAATGCTTCAGAGTCAACAGAAGAGACTGCTGCAGCAATGCCCAATTCACAGAAACGTGCTACATCCATTATGTTAAACCAGACACCTGGAACTCCACCTACCACGAAACCTTTGCCAGAGATAAACAAAGATCGAATGCACTTAATTTTGGGTAAGTGTTACAAGTTTGGAGTTCAATAGCAGCGCATTATAGTACAAAATGCTATGGGAGTAAGAAAAGATTGTTTGAAATCTGGAAAGCTTAAAATGCGTCATGTGTCCAAACAGTAATGTTTTGAAATATCTCTACCTCTTCTGTATTTCTTTGACTCCTGTCTTTATAGCTTTGACAGAATTGCATCTTACTGTGTGATTATTCTGATTTTAATTATAGACAAATTTTATATCTAGTTTTTTTATGTAATTGAATAAAATGAGTAGGAAATGTTCTATACTGTACTATAATTCAGATAGTAAAAAATGTTATGCTTCAAAGAAACAAAAGCTGTAAGGTTAATTAAAAGACACACCCTCATAAAACCACAGCTCAGTAGAGACTGTTATTTGACAAGTTGTGTAGAGTAGCTTTAGCATCAGTTTTTCATCTGTAACACTCACTGTTTCCCTTTGCTGTTATCTAACAGCTTTAAGAGGTGGATGTGATCACTTATTTTAAGGATGCCAACAGTTTGCTGAGATATACAGATATGTAAAATCAGGATGAAGTGCCATGTGTATAATATGAGTATTGCATAATTTTTGAGGTTTAACTTAATCTCAGTTATATTTACATTTAAAAGAATTCAATAAAATGAAACTCAATTTACAATTGAAGGATTCAGAAATCTGACTTAAAGATCTTTAGAACAAAGTATGGATTTCCATTCGGTAGTCTGAGTTACTTACTGTAACTGTTTATTGATTTTCCTGCCAAGTTTTGGGGAAGACATAATGCAGAAGAGAAGTCTAATACAATTCTGCTGTTTCTGATATATAAACTCTCCTTTCTTTAAAAGAAGAATAGAGAAAAGCCATGCATTTTTCTGAAGTTAAGAACCTGCTGTACTTACAAAGACATTTGAGAAAGAAAACTTGATTTTATGATGATGTGACCACTCTTTTTAACTATTACTCCTTTCAGGTGTTAGTATACAGTTTCTGTGTTCCCCACGACCTGAAGAGCCTGTTGAGCATGTTACATCTTGTTTACAAGCACTTCATACGTTATTGGATTCCCCTTGTGCCAGGATCCATATTGCAGAGGATCAGGTACTGTATAAGCATGTTGAAACAGTCGGCTTTTCTAGGTCTTGGTCTTTCATCTGTGATGATTACAAAAGCTGTAATTATTTTTGTGTGAGAAAAATATTTGCTCGTTGTTAGCAAGTGACATAACAATTAGGAGTTGTTAAGTCCTAATTCATTTTTTTTGTGTGTGTGTTGTTCTACTGTAGCTCCTTGGTGTTGAACTCTTGAGTGTACTTCACCGACTCCTCCTGACCTGGGATCCTCCTTCAGTCCAGCTACTGGTTACAGGAGTTGTCCAGCAGATAGTAAGAGCAGCTCAAGATTATTTGCAGGAAAAAAGGAACACCCTAAGTAAGATTTTGAAAACACAGCTTGCTTTGCAGCCTAAATAAGCAACAGGTTTTCGTACTGGGAAAGGAACTCAAATACATTTAGAGTATGGTTACACTGAGGAAAGTGCTGTCTGTTCCACAGATACTTCTGATGTATTCGTAATCTTACCTGCTGGTTTCTTAACTCTTGCAAGATATTTTTGCTCCTCTCATCATTCTAGTGGTTACTCTTTTCATGTCATAGTTTTAGTTCCTTTTTCTCGAATGAGTGATAAAAATTATACCCAGCACACCACTTTAGGTCTTACTAATACATTGCTCAGTTTCACTGATGTTTCTCTATTGACTGCCTCCCTAGTGTTTCATTTACCTTTTTTCTGAAGTTTAATGGTTCAGCTCCCAGTGTAGAGTCTTGTGGTGCATCCCTGGCACTACTGGTTCATGAGGTGAGTGAACTGCTACTGGAACCAGTGTGAAAAAGTTGCCTGCCTAGGAGATCTTGCCTGGAAGCAGAACAGGTTGCATCTAGGTTCTTGCTTCACTGACATTCAGGATGTGTCAGCAACCAGGAGCTCTGGGAACAGGGTGTGCAAACAGGAGCACAGCAGTTGGCATGGAAAGGCATGCTCATGCAGCCCAGAAGCACTGCTCAAGACATTACAAGACTGCTAGAATCAGCATAATGATGGCAGTGACATACAGCAAGACACAGTCTGCTGACTGGAGCAATCACCCCTGGCACATCAGAAGTCTAATGACCTGCCTAGAAATTCAGATAGAAGTCCTGATGTGACTGTCCTCCAGGTGCTTGTCTATGGAGCTAGGACTGGAGGTGACATTGATCTCACCTGTGAGATGGAAAGGTGAGCAGAATTGGTAGTATCAGGAAGGGCAAATGGAAGAATGATGTGCTCTTCATAGAGATCCTGCAGGTGGAGAAGCCTGTGTGTCATAGAAGGAGGGACAGCCGTAAGTTACGCTGCAGTGTGTCCCTGGAGAATGAGACTTGCACAGAGGTGGAGGCTGCAAGGCAGTGATTTCAGCAATAAAAGGCTTAATCTCCAGACATCCCGTTGGAGAACATTAGAGTGATCTGGCAAGAGGAGAGAGGAACAAGCTGTAGAGTAGGTATCTGGGCCAGCCATCCCACTTTGACAGGTCAGAGCTGATACCACTAATAGGAAGTGAAAGGTGGCACAATTCTGTAGCAAACTCAGTCTTGTTTATCACAGGCTGCTTAATCAAGAAGAGGTGGACAAAGCCATATTAAGTCAACTGGAGGAAGCCTTCCAGACATGTGCTGGAAGGACAACACTGCAGGATGCTAACAATCTGAAGCCTTCAGAAGCATACGAGACACAGGTTTTTTCACTCCAGATGTTGGGCAGTCCAAATGATGGACATGCTCAGTTGATGTGCTCTTCACAAATACAGAAGAAATTATTTGAAAGTTAGTGGTAGCTGTGGCTGTAACGATCATGAGATGGCGGAGTTCCTGATCGTGACAGAAATGAAGAAAGCAAGTAGCAGAGCAAAAGCTTTGGCCTGACTTAGCAGACTTGGGCTTATGCGAGGAGATTGCAGACAAGTTCTAGTGGCAAGCTTCCCAGAAGGGCAAAGGAAAGAGATCCAAAAGTGCAGGATGCCAAACAGGCATGGCAGGAAGCTGATTTGGCTGAATGGAAACTTCTGACTGAACTCAAATGTGTGACAAGGAATTGTATGGATGGTGGAAGTGGGGGCAAACTGCCCAGGGAGACTACTGAAGACATCTGCTCAGGTATGGAGGAGAGGAATTAGGAAAGCCATGATTTGGCTGGAGCTGAGACCGGTGATGAATGTTAAGTGTAGCAAGAAGGGCTTCTGTAGATCCATTGGCAGCAAAAAAATCAAGGAAATTTGGACCTACTGCTGAATGGATTGGGTGATCTCATCACAAAACACATAGGGGAGATAAAAACTGAGGCCACATCTTCATTGCTTAATGCTCTGGTATATCTGTGTCTAGTGAGCTCATTTAGGAGAGGGAGTTGTGACCTACGATAGATGAGCATCAGGCTAGGGACTGCTTAGGTAAAAGCTGGACATACCATGGGACCAGATGGGATGCATCTGAGGGAGCTGGCTGATGACATGCAAAGGCTGCTTCACTCATATCTGAAAAGCTGTGGTGCTCAAGAAAGCTTTCCAATGAATGGCAAAAACTAGATGCTATGTCTGACTTTGAGTAATGAAAGGCATGAGGAAGAGTTTGGGATACCATCTGCCAGTAAGCCTACTGAATATGTTGAAATTTTTTTTTTTTTTTTGAGTAAATTCTCTTGGGGAAAAAAAAAAAAGAAAAACTTATGGGATATATGAAGTAGAAGAATGTGATTTGAAGTGGTGAGCACAGACTTGCCAAGGACAGATAATGCCTTCTCACCTTCTATGATTAAATAACTGGCTTTGGATGAAGGGGGAGTGGTGAATATTGTTAACCTTGACTTTTGCAAGACTTTTGACCCACTACCCCATAGTATCATTGTCAGATTGGAGAAATGTGGACTGAAAAGTTGGAAAGTTAACTGGCTGGATAGCCGTGCTTGAATGGAGTTTGGTGATTCAAAACTAGCTGGCTGCTGGTTGCAATTGGTGTTCCTTAACAGTTCAGTATTGAGTCTGCTACTGTTAAATGTCATCATTAACAACCTGGATGGTAGGACAGAACATATCCTCAGCAAATTTGTGGATGACACCAAAGCGTGCAAGTGGTGGAAACGCTGGAGAGCAGTGTTCCCTTTCAGGGGAATCTCGAGCTGCAGAATTAAGAACCTGCTGAAGTTTAGCAAAGACAAATGCAAAATCCTGCATTTGGGATGGAATAACTCTGTGCATTCATGTAGGCTGGAGGGGGCTGACAGACTGTATAACAGATTTGCCAAATAACGAGTTGAACATGAATCTGTGGTCTGCCTGTGCACTGCTGCAGACTGTTACTGGGCTGCGTTAGAAAAACATGAGTGGTGGATTAAGGGATATGATTGTCCTTTCAGTTTGTTAGGATGCATCTGGAGCAATGTCTAGTTTTCTTTGTCATTCTCCCTCATCTGGAGTAATACAAATATTAACAAACTGAAGGAAGTCCAGTGGAGGTCCACTGTGCTGCTTAAGGAGGTGAAGTGTGTGACATGTGAGGAGAGACTGAGAGAGCTGAACTTGTTTAGTCTGCAGAAGAGAGAGTTAATATGCTATAGAATAGCAATCCCCCATCTCAAAGGGGATTTAAAGAGAAGACCAGTCCGGACTCTTCTGAAAGGCATACAGTAGTAGGAGGAGAGGCAATGGATACAAGTTGGCAGCAATGGAAATCCAGATGGGATACAAGGAGAAAATTTGTCACCCTGGGAGTGGTGAAGCAGTAGAACAGACGCCCAGGAATGTTGTGGCATCTCCCTGCTTGGAGATACTTAAGACTGGACCTGCCCTGAGCAACCTGCACTAGCTTTCAAGTTGACCGTGTTTTGAACAGGAGACTAGACTTGGAAGACTTATGGATGTCCCTTTCAATTTAAATTTTTCTGAGATTCTCTGATGAGTTGATACACCTAAATCCTGTTCCATTACTTGGCCTTCATTGAGCCTTAGTAAAATTCATTCTTTTTATCCCTGCATCTTCTCGTATGATATTTGAGCTTCTCAAGTTTTGCTTAGGCTTTCCATCAGCGTATTCTATTACCTTATTTCTACTTTATGTAAGAATATCCTTGATATAAGGGTATTGGCATCAGTCTGAAAGCTGCTTTCTGAGGTACTTTTAGTAACTTCATTCTTGTAAAGGAGCATCTTCCTGTTCAGTCATCCCTTTACCATTTCTTTAAAAATCTCACATTGGGTGTATTGTTTCCATCTCTGTCAGGTAAATAAGTTTCCAAGCGGCAACCTGACAAGTAGTTCACTGATACCTGGTTAAGTGTGCCATGGTGTTTTATTACCTGAAAGAAATTAAGTAAATTCCAAGGAATATTCTCTTACTAAGGCAAAATGCTGTCATAGTCTGGCACAATGTACTGTTGTGGAAAAAAACCCAACTGTTAGCTTTTGCCTGTTTTTCACATAAAAACAGAGAGAGGATTTTGCTGGAACTTGCAAAACCAGCGCAGCTGAAAATACAAGCTCTGTTCCTTCATGTGAATTAATGGAATTGTTTACTGTAGGCCCAGTAAGTTGCATTTTTCAAATCGGTGAATGTGATGACACCAGCAATCATTTAAATTCATGGGAGGTCCATAGGGGTAGTTCAGGCCAGCTTTGACTTACTGAATCTCTGTTGCTGTTTAATGGGCGAAGGAAAGACTGCAGCTGGCCAAGCTGCCATTCAAAAGAGACTTTTTGAACTGAATGCACTGAAATCATGAACTTGGACATAGAATCCTACAATGCTTTTCTGTTCTCTTATTTCATAATAAATTTATGCTGAAATAAGATTTTTGTCAGGGAGGAACACTTAATAGCTATTAAATAAAAAAATACTGCCATGCCTATTTATTTGGCAGTCATTGCTGTCAATTTTACAATCAGTTTTAAAAGAAGCAAAATAATTATGCATTTTGTGTAAATATTACTAGTTGCTTTTCTAGTTCTGGTTGGATTTTTAATAAGTATTGTTGCAATCACAATACTTCTAAAGCATTTTAAACTCCTTTAAGTCAGTCTAACCAAACATTTAGTTTATAAAACAAACATGACTGATGTTATTACTGTGAAGTAACTTCTTGATTTTTAACTCTTTTCAAAAAAAGAGTATTTCATGTTGTCTTTGGTATGGGATCTTTCTGAACCGCCTGCTCAGATGTTTCTTTCCTTTTTTCAGATGAAGATGATATTGAGGAAAAAGAAAATCCTCTTGCTTTAGGAGAGGGAGGTGAGAGTGGTGGTCTTGTGCCTGGAAAATCTCTAGTCTTTGCAGCCATGGAGTTGCTGATGTTTATCCTAGTACGGCACATGCCCCATCTGAGTTCAAAAGTGTCAGATTCTCCAAGTCATATTGCTGCTAAATCCCACCTCTCTGAGGAAAGTGCTCGTCTGGTGGCTGCCACTGTTACTATATTGTCTGACCTGCCCTCTCTGTGTTCTCCAGCAGGTAAGGTAACAAAATACGTGTGAGTGGTTTATCTGGGGAAGCATAGTGAGCACATGATGCTAAAAGCAAACTGTAAATTTATATATATATATTTTTCAGGATACTTTAAGGATTATCTTAATGAAAAGTATGTTTAGATTCTAAAAGTAAATTAAGAATTGAGGCTTTTCCAGTGAGCAGCATAAAGGAAGTTATTTGATTTTAAATGTGCATGTGTGCTGCAAGTTTGCTGAGGAAATGAGCTCTATATCACTATGATTTTACTGTTTCTTTTTTCCCTTTCTCTTTCACAATTTTAAAACCTTTTGGCCAATTTTAAGTTTTATTCAATGTAATTGAATAAAATTACAATTTTAGTATTGTAAAAGAACATAGATATCTTGGAGACAATTAAATTCCTGAGAAGTGCATGAAGAGCAGCAGCTGGATGAAAAGAGAATCCTACTGAGGAAAAACCAGCACAATTCAGCTGTGGCACACTTGGTTTTGCAGCCGTTGGCTGTTTGCCATCCCAAATGTGACTCTAAACTAAATGGACTTTTCTTCTGCCTGGAGACTGCCACAAAGGATATGTGTGAACTAGGGTAATTGCACTGAGTGGAGTTCAGTGGTAAAGGACACAACTGCATAGGAAGCTGTGCTCTTTGAGTTTTGCTTTTCAGGAGGCAAATTGCTTAAGATTTGTCTTGTGGATCTCTGGGAAGTTTCACGCACTGATATGGATAAAACATCTAGGTTGGTCTCTTAATGACATGCAGCTTGATCTCTTTCTATGATTTGATGAGATACAAGATAAGTAACATTTGGACAAAGTCATGCTTCAAACACAGCATAATTCCTGTTTCCATTTCCTTTTCTGCTCTGCTCCACTTTTCCGGGGGAGGGGGGTGGAGTGTGTGGTGAGAAGGAAGAAGGGTAAAAAGACTAACAGTCCTACTTCTGTGTTAACTGGAGATATGACCCCCAGCATTTGGCAAGTGGCCAGTGAAAGTAGCTCAGAAACTACTGTCAGTCTAGGGAGTCTGCTGAGTTGTTGGTTGGTTGGGTATTTTTCCTCTCATCCAGAAGAGCTGATGTGAGCAAGGGATAATACATGCACAAACATTTGAGTCAGTTGAGCCTTTGGATGTTAAGGGAAACTGTGAACAAGGATAATTCATCACTTTCTGTGATAGAGGGTTTTTTTTATTGCTATTATTTCTTCCTCTTTGTTTAAAATATGAGCATCTTGCAGTCTCCATTGGACAAGATCATGGGCAATCTGATCTGCTGCGAGAGAGCATTGGACTAGATGACCTCTGGCAGTCCTTCTAGTCATAATTGTTCTGTTCAGTGTATTTATTGTCACAACATTCCCAGAAGTAGGAAAATGGTGGGATTTGTGCTTCCACAGGTGTGGGAAAATGAGGTGTTGAAAAGATATGGAAAAAGACTGTCGTAAGTGACCAGTAGATTGATATTACATGCCTAAACTCAGTAACACCTATCTTCAGTCATACAGGGGCTTAAAGTCTACATCTGTTATTGAAACTCCTTCTAATAAAGTTCACATGTGTCTAAAGTGAGGTTATGTGTTACTTGACCAGTCTTTCTTGAGTATGCCTAACTTGCATCTGCAGAACTGCCTGCACAAAATGTATGGATAGGTGTTGATTTCTTCAGAAAAGCAGTAGGTTGGAGGATAATTTTGTCTCCTTTGTAGAGCCAGATGGCTACAGCTTTTGCACAGGATGTAAGACACCCAGAGAAGAAAAGGCTTCAGGGAGACCTTATGGCAAGCAGCCTTCTGGTACCTAAAAGGAGTCTACAAGAAATACAGAAAGGAACTTTTTATGGTCCCTCTCCATATCTGTCTAGTAGTAGGACAAGGGGTAATGGCTTTAAACTGAAAAAGGACAGATGTAGATTAAATATTAGGAAGAAGTTGTTTACTGGAAGAAGTTCTTTGCTGTGGGGGTGGTGAGGCACTGGCACAGGTTTCCCAAAGTAGCTGTGGATGCCCCATGCCTGGCAGTGTTCAAGGCCAGGTTGGATGGGGCTTTGAGCAAGCTGGTATAATGGAAGGTATCCTTGCCTGTGGCAGAGAGGTTGGAACTGGATCATCTTTAAGGTCCTTTCCAACCCAAACCATTCTGTGCTTCTGTGATAACTTCCTTCCTTTGCTTCTGGGGCTTGTAGGTACCTTGGAAAGTGCCATTTAGACACCTGTTATCCAGACCTTGTCTCCTAACCGTATATCCATATTGGGAAAGATAAAGAGATTGTCTGTCACACTCATTGGAATTAACTTCAGATACTCTGTTAAGTCTTTTGTTTTGTTTCAGGCTGTATGACCATCTTACCCACTATCCTAGTTTCTGATTACAAGAGTATTGAAAGAAACAGCAGTAAAATCAGCAGATAATCAGGTCCCACCGCCAGTCAGTGCAGCCCTTCAAGGGATAAAGACTATTGTTACTCTTCCAACAGTCAAGACTGATGCAACTCAGAAACAATGGACAGGTCTTATCCGCAGCACCCTGGCATCTATCTTGGAATACTCTCAACCTGGTAAGTGGTTTCCCAGTGCAGGAGAGTTAAAATTGAAGAGAACTGGCTTTTGCTGTGATGAAAAGGCAGCTACTGTATCTGTCTATAATTTAATAGGCTTCATGTCTGAGGGTTGGGTGATGCATTAAAAAGTGATGATGAATTGCTTATAAAACTGAAATGGGAGAAAGACCTGAGTGCACAGAGCATAACTTGTTGAAGACAAGCACAGTACTGGCTTTAAGATAATACAGTTGCATCTCACAAGTTCGCACCCATGTTTTGTCCTTGTTGATCTATTTTCTTTGACAGTGTTGATCATAACATCCTGTTAGAAATCTTGCCTTTTGCAACTCATCCTGCAGCCTGATCCTTTCCTTAGGGTATTTTTATGTAACAGTTCAGGCTTTTCCATTTTGAATCCCATTATGATGTGATTATTTCTTGCTTTAGATTTTCTTCAGGCTGACCTTACTAATCTTCATAGTTTCATGTAGTAGCTTTTTTCTGGAACTTGGAAATCTTCCTTCTGATACTGGTTGGTCTTTCTGAAATCTGCTGAATGTCTTGCAAGTAAAATCTGAAGGAGTACCAAGCTGAATTCACTTCACTTCTGGGACTGTGCCTCTATTTCTGTGACAATTGGCAAGTCTAGACAAGTTGGCAAGGCTTGAGCAAACCATCATTTCCACCCCTCCTTTCCTCTTTCCACAGAATACCTGCTAGCTTAAAGGAAAGGAGATTGTAGTTGCCAAAACAGTGTTTGTAGGGGAACTGATCTCTACTGAACTGTAATTGTTCAGTACTATACATGGACTTGACACCTTGAATTAAGCCTCAGGAAAAACAGCAATCAGTGTATCTTTTAAGTGTTTGTTGACAAGATTCACATGGTCTTAGTGAGAGTGACTGAGTGTTGAAGTGAATGAATGTGAAGACAGCAAGGGATAATCGTGGCAATTAATCCAATATATTCATACTGGAACAGAATATTCACAATACTCTTACAACCTTTCAGTGGTGAGAAAAAAATCCTACCGCTGCCAAAAAATCTGTTACCCACCAGCAGGATGTCTGCTGTGTCTCTTCAGAGAACTGCAGACTACTTCTCTTGGTTCGCATTCATGGTTTGCCTTGCCCTTCAAAAAGCAAAAGAGATGTACAGTCTCAGCTGCATAGTTTGCAAAAGAGAGACACAACAATTTGTCATTTGCATAATGGTAGTTCAGCCAAAAAACATCCCATTACATCCCCAAGGAGCCCTTTATAGAGACTGAAGAGAGACTTGAATGGAGTTACTCATGTGAGAGAGAGGGAGTGAGTAGGTAATTGCAAATGATCCTGAAAATGTCTGAAGGGGAAGGATCAATAGATTTGTGTTAACCAAGACAAACTTCTAATATGATTTGTCACATCAACTCTTATCTTCCAGCCTTTTGTTTCAATACAGATTTCCCAGTCCCTCTTTCCAGAAACATTACTGGCTTGAGGTGACTTTTTCAGAATTCAGAAATCTCTCAGTTCCTTGCAAGAGTATATGTTTTCCTTTTCCTTTCTAAACTTCTGTGGAGTGGGACACAAGAATCTAAGCAAGGTCTGCTGCATATGGGTTTGTCACATCATTCAATATAATTTAAACAGATTTAAAATTTAAAAAATAATTTTGAAAGTCACTTAAAATACTTGAAGTTTTTTGAAGTGAGGCTTCACATCCTGGCTAAGCCAATTGAGCAACCAGCTGACATGTGGAAGGGGTAGTCATGCTGGTTTCTTTTTGCTGACTGTATATCTGTAACCAATCTGGCCAACAAAACCAGAAAAACAGTACTTTATATATATATAAAATGATAATTATATAAATATATTGTTCTTCTTGTTGATGTAAATTCATTAGTCAGGTTGGTGAAGACAGAGCTTGTACAAGGAGAAAAAGCTTACAATAGCAAATACAGACTGTTTGAAAAGCAGGAAAGGGTTAAAGTAGGACTGTCCTTACTCCTTACTGCTAACAGATGACTGTCAGGTCAGCTAGTCCCTTATGTGAAACCTCATATTAAGTAGAAGTTGTTGCCATGCTAGGTATTAGTTTCTTACTGTGCTGTATCAGATGAAAAGCATTAAAAATAATGGGAAAAGGATCTAAGACAGATATTTTGCCTCTCTGGTTTCCATATTGAAAACAAAAAAATATGACTTGGTTAGAGAAAGTGTGGGTGATCTTTTTTCCTTGAAATTGAAGTTTCAGAAAACTTGAATTTATTAAAACAGCTATTAAGAGTTGCTCAGCTTTTTGTCTGTCAATGTAATAATAAAGTGATTCTGTAACAAGTAGATGAATATTTGTATGCAGTTGCAAATATTTTCAAGTACATTTATTTCCTCTTTGCATGTTTCTATGTTCACTGGCTTTTAAATAATTTTAAACCCTTTTGGGAGTAAGCTAACAGTGTGTTTCTTTTTCAGAAGCCTCTAAGCCTGTTCTTGATGAAGTAAGCATACTTACAGCTATCGCTCTCTTCCTTTGGTCAGCAAGCACTGAAATTATTGGAGTGCAGTGTTTACAAAATGGATGTATGAACAGATTTAAAAGTGCATTAAATTCCTGTGATCCTTGGGTAAGATCATGTTATAGGAATGTGAATGATATATAGTTGAGAAAAAGTAATTTTGATAAATTTACGTATTTCCTGAATGCTTTGTGATGCCTTTACTTCAGAGACAGATACTGCTTGTCAAAATAAGTAGAATTTTCAACAGTGCATCATAGAAAATCTTCAGTGAGCAAAACAACCCAACTAAGTGCCTTCTAGATAATGTGTGTTCATGGCCTTGTGCCAGATTCTTGACTTGCAGCTTTTCAGAAGGAAAAAGATCTTTGATACATGAAATTTTAGCAAACTCAGAGGTTAGTTACCAGTGTGGTGACATTTCTACATTAATGCTGATCTCTTATAATACAAACTAAACCACTTTTTCTGTAGATAAAATTACAGCCCACAAATCTTACATTTGTTTATGCAAACTGGTGCTTAATTTTACACGTTCATAAAAAACCTCAGTTTAAATGCAAAATTGTAATTTTGTGGTCATCATCAGAGCATCTACAGATTGTGAATCATCTGTCTTCTGATTTCACTTCTGCCTTTTGGTTTGTCTTTATGAATTATCTTCTAAACTGTTTTAAAGATGGAAACTAAGTAGCTGTAGACTGATGTTGTTCAAGCAGGCTAATGCACAGTATAGTTAAGCTTAACTCCTCCAGCCATGTGCATGTCAGTGTGTTTGAGTGGGTATGCAAATCTGCAGGTGGGAGTTAAAGAGAAAAATCCATAGTGTTTCTGCAAGTGAGTGCTGCAGAGATTCCTGAGAAGAAAAACACGCAAAAAATGCTGATGTGTTTCGTGTTACTGTGAGGCATGTAAAATCCTGCTTAGACTGATAATTCTTCTTTGCAGCAGTGCTGCTGTTTCCCAGTGTGAACGTGAAACTTGGTTGGTTCCATAGCCTGACTTGGGTGGAAAGCTACTTAAAATCCTAGTGTGTACATGGAAATGTCAGTTGTGTTAAGCAGAAGCTTTTTATGTCATACTTGCAGCTCTGTATAAACGCATGAACAGTGAGAGAGGTGCATTTTTGCCCACCACCCTGTTGGAAAGCTGTCAGTGAGCTGAAACTTCCCCCTTTTTTGTAATTCGCAGAGAGTGCTTTGACAGCAGCCAGGTTTTGTCCTCTCTTTGCTGATGCGCAAAACACACCCTGTAATACTTGGGGGGGGTGTGTATGTGTGTTCTAGTTTTTTTTTAAACATAAACCACTCATTGTTGCCATCAGTAACTAGACACCTGTTTGTAATAAAAGCATTACAGTGTTTGTACTAAAAGCGTTGAACTGATTATGGGAAAAATTCATCTAAAGAAAGACCGCTGCCTCATAAGGAATACAGGAATATATTTTTTTAAACTGTTACCAACTGCAAAAGTCTGAAAGGTCAGGTATCACGTATGGTAATAACCAGGAGGCTGGTGAGATCAGCTTCATTTTCTCCCACAAGGGAACTTGGTTGAGAGACCCTTGTCTCTCAATGCTGGTGCATAAGTTTTACATGAGAGTGTGCCTTACACACTCTGAAGAGGCCCTGATTTTACCTTGCAGGAGTTTTTGTAGGCTTCTGTGAATGCCAGAGTTTTATATTACATAGATGGGATAAACAAAGCTTGGATGAATTTTTGCCATCAGGTGCAGTTGTAAAACTTTTATTTGAATTATGCATGCATGTAAGAAGGGAGACTTTTATTCCTTATTTCAAAGGCTAATAGTCCTAGCATCTAATAAGGAGTAAAGTTTAAAGAATGTAGACAGAAAGGGAATTGAATGGAGTGGTATTGGGGGAGAGACAAAAAGTAATAAATTTTTGAAAGAGGTCAAAGATGATGCTGAGCAAGGCATTAAAAGAAAATATTCTGTGGAGCTCTGTTAGTATACAAATGGTATTAGAAGAAGTGTTTCTACTTCAGGCCTTTAAAATCAAATTACATAGAGAACTTGCTGCCATATAGTAGTGAATTAACAGTAACCTGAGTTGCGTAACAGCTGTTTTCTTACCATTCGTTTTTATTAGCTGTCATTTTTATTCAGTATTTTCATGTATAGATCTATGTTTCCAGTCACCTCCAGATCATCCTCACAGATCATTGTGCTCACTAATAATTCCTCTAGAATGTTTCTGTCCAGCATGTGCTTAATAGCACGTTATTGGGCCTCCCGTGCACTTTGAAAGCATGAGGAATATTTTATCCTCGTATTTGTTGTGGGGCTTTACATTTCCAAAAGGGTTATTTGTGTGGGATTTTGGAGGGAGATCTTTGTACACCTAAATAAAATTTGTAAATTCATCTGCGCAAGATCACCATTTTCCCAAATGTTGACTTTATAAACTGCACTTTCCAGATAAGAGAGAGAGAGGAGGAGAAAAGAGAATAGAAGGAAGACAAGGAGAGGGCTCTGTGATCTGTCTTACAGTATGGCTACACGTATACTCTTATGGAACTGTCAGCACAAGATGAAGACCTAGAAGGATGGATAAGCCTGCCAGTTCCGGCTACAGACTTAGTGATGTTAATGTAATAAGATCACTTACTGTGATCTCACAGTGTTAGAGTAATAGTCAAGTTAATTAGATCACTTTGAGCTGAGTCATTTTATGGGCTGTTTTACCCTTCTGAGATTGGAGTGGTATTTCATGATTTTGCAGATACGTCTTCCATTAGTGCTGGTGGTTCTGAGACTTAAAGATGTAGTTCTTTGTGGGCCTGTGACTGACTTGTATGACATTAACTATTACTTTATTGTCTCTGAGTTCATATTGTAACCACTATTTAGTACCTGCATGTTCTTTCTAACTGGCCTGCCTTTTATTGAAAACTGAGCTAATATTATTTTAGCAGATGCCTGTGTTGCTGCTTTCCTCTTATTCAGGATGTTTCCTCCCCCTTTAATAGTAGTTGGGGTTTTTGTGGTATCACGTGTATCTTGTATAGATATGTAACAGAGTTTATTAGAATTCCAAGTTAACAAATAACTTTCAGGACAATGTATTTATCTTGATTTGTTTAGGTTCAAGCCAAGTGTTATCAGCTTCTGCTTTCTGTGTTTCAACACACCAATCGTGCCCTGTCAACTCCATATATTCATTCATTGGCCCCTATCATGGTTGAGAAATTGAAAGCTGTGGAAAGAAGCCGCCCGAACAACAACCTGGAGCTGCTAGCAGTCCAGGAAGGAATTAAAGTCCTTGAAACGCTGGTAGCCCTTGGTGAAGAGCAGAATAGTAAGTATTTCTGTTTTTTATATAGTAAGTATTAGCAGAATAGTAAGTGTTTCACAAATAAATGTGTAATGCTCGAGCAGACTATTGAACATTAGAAATCTTGCAGTTAAGAACTTGATATAGTCACAATAAATAAAGTATAGAGCATGTGTATGCAACATGCATTTCTAATTCCAGTACTAGAATTTTTGTATACATGGACTTGTGTAGCACAAACAGTATCATATGCTGTAGCCTTTGCATTTCTGGTGACTGCAGGAAAAATATCATAAGCATGAACTGCAGTAGTGAGCGATGTGTTCTTCTGTTTGGAAGTGACTAGTTCACACTATTTAAATTTACCTTTTCTCACTGTTGGACTTGTCACTTTTATCACGTTGCTTCTACCAGCTCAACAAGGTTTATCTAAAAAGCCCAAGAAATTGAATTTTAATGGTCAGCCTCATTAGGTCATGCTAGCTGACTGCAGCTGTAATGCTACTTTTTTTGGATTGAAATCTTCCAGAATGGAGTAATATAGCAGATACTTTTGCATGAACACTTGCACAGGTCTCTTGCGCTCACTGGGGAGGCTCATAATCTGATTCATAGAATCATAGAATCATAGAATAGTTAGGGTTGGAAAGGACCTTAAGATCATCTAGTTCCAGTCCCCCTGCCATGGGCAGGGACACCTCACACTAAACCATGCCATCCAAGGCTATGTCCAACCCGCCTTGAACACTGCCAGCGATGGAGCATTCACAACTTCCCTGGGCAACCCATTCCAGTGCCTCACCACCCTCACAGTAAAGAATTTCTTCCTCAGATCCAATCTAAACTTCCCCTGGTTAAGTTTGAACCTATTACCCCTTGTCCTATCACTACAGTCCCTCATGAAGAGTCCATCCCCAGCATCCCTATAGGCCCCCCTTCAGATACTGGAAGGCTGCTCTGAGGTCTCCACGAAGCCTTCTCTTCTCCAGGCTGAACAGACCCAACTTTCTCAGCCTATGTTCGTATGGGAGGTGCTCCAGTCCCCTCATCATCCCCGTGGCCCTCCTCTGAACTTCTTCCAACAGTTCCATGTCCTTTTGACGTTGAGGACACCAAAACTGCACACAATACTCCAAGTGAGGTCTCACGAGAGCAGAGTGGAGGGGCAGGATCACCTCCCTCGACCTGCTGGTCATGCTCCTTTTGATGCAGCCCAGGATACAGTTGGCTTTCTGGGCTGAGAGCACACACTGCAGCCAGCTCATGTTCATTTTCTCTTCGACCAACACCCCAAAGTCCTTCTGTGCAGGGCTGCTCTGAATCTATTCTCTGCCCAACCTGGAGCTGTGCCTGGGATTGCTCCGACCCAGCTGTAGGACCTTGCACTTGGCATGGTTAAACTTCATCAGGTTGGCATCAGCCCACCTCACAAGTGTGTCAAGGTCCCTCTGGATGGCATTCCTTCCCTCCAGCATATCTACCGAAACCACACAGCTTGGTGTCGTCGGCAAAGTTGCTGAGGGCGCAGCTCAATCCCACTGTCCATGTCACCAACAAAGATGTTGAACAAGACTGGTCTCAACACCAATCCCTGAGGGACACCACTCATTACTGGTCTCCAGCTGGACATTGAGCCATTGACCACAACTCTTTGTGTGCAGCCATCCAGCCAGTTCTTTATCCACCAAGTGGTCCACCTATCAAATTGATGTCTCTCCAACTTACAGACAAGTGATGTCAGTGTGAGACAGTGTCGAATGCTTTGCACAAGTGCAGGTAGATGACATCAACTGCTCTACCCCTGTCCATCAGTTCCAGTAGCCCCATCAGTAGAAGGCCACCAGATTGCTCAGGCAGGATTTCCCCTTAGTGAAGCCATGCTGGCTGTCATCAACCACCTTGTTGATTTTCATGTGCCTCAGCATGGCTTTCAGGAGAATCTGCTCCAAGATTTAGCCAGGCCCAGAGGTGAGGCTGACTGCTCTGTAGTTCCCCAGCTCATCCATTTTCCCCTTCTTGAAAATGGGGGTTATATTTCCCTTTTTCCAGTCGTCAGGAACTTCACCTGACTGCCATGATTTTTCAAATAGGATGGACAGTGGCTTAGCAACTTCATTTGCCAGCTCCTTCAGGACCCGCGGATGGATTTCATCAGGTCCCATGGACTTGTATACATTCAGGTTCCTAAGATGGTCTCGAACCAGATCCTCTCCTACAGTGGGCCCAGGGTCTTCATTCTCACATGTCCCTGCGTCTGCCTTCCAAGACTTGGGTGGTGTGGTCAGAGCATTTGCTGGTGAAGACTGAGGCAGAGAAGTCCTTAAGAATCTCAGCCTTCTCCAAATCCAGGGTAGCCAGTTCTCCTGATAGCTTCTGGAGAGGGCCCACATTGTGCCTTAGCCTGCCTTTTATTTGCAATGTACCTATAGAATCCCTTCCTGTTATCCTTGAACATCCCTAGCCAAGTTTAATTCTAAGTGGGCCTCAGCTTTCCTAACCTGGTCCCTAGCTTCCCGGACAACATCTCTGTATTCTTCCCAGGCTGCCTGTCCTTGCTTCCACCTTTTATAAGCCTCTGTTTTCCTTTGAATTTTCCTCAGCAGCTCCTTATCCATCCCAGGAGGTCTCCTGGCCCTTCCTGCAGCGCTTCCTTCTAGTAGGGATGTATTGCTCCTGGGCTTGCAGAAATAATGTTTCTGTCTGCATAAAAGTGTTTTGAAATCCTTTAATATGATTGGCACTGTACATCTTACAATCTGTTATCAATGATCTGCAATCAGAAGGTGGAAAGGTATCTCTAAAGAAGTGTCAGGAACAAAGCAACTGTGATGAACAATAATAGAATTCTGAAGCACAATACTGGTAAGAAAGATGTGAGTGTCCAAAGGACAGGAAACCATTTAAATTTCAGGGTTGTTTTTCTATTTGATCATTTTTTAATGACAGTGTTTCTTGTCAATTCTGAAAACTAAATTACCCTCATCAGTCTAGTAACTGATAAAATTAATTTTTTTTGTTGTTTAATGATACAGTTGCTACATTTTTTTTTTTCTTTCCCTTTTAGGAGTCCAGTTACTTGCCCTTCTGGTTCCCACTCTGATCTCCTATTTACTGAATGAAAATGCCTTTGCTTCTGCATCTGCTGCATCTAAGGATCTTCATGAATTTGCACTTCAGAATCTAATGCACATTGGTCCACTTTACCCACATGCTTTCAAGACAGTAATGGGAGCTGCCCCTGAATTAAAAACACGTCTAGAAACTGCAGTCCGAGCAAGTCAGGCCAGCAAAGCAAAAGCAGCTGCTAGGCAACCACCACCCACAGTACATTCCACCCCAACAATTAAACTCAAAACTAGCTTTTTTTGAATTACTTTTATTATTTTTGGACCATTAAGTAGTCAGAAGCATTAAATTATCCCTGATGTGTTACTGCGTATCTCTCTGTAATTTTGTGTAATTTGTATGTGAAAGGCTGTCTAATAGAGCTTTGTGTAATTACTTGAAATCCACGCATTAAAAGGGAAGTGGTGTATTTGTATAGATTTTTAGGAAATTGAATGTGATCGTATTTATGAATTTGTGTTATAAATTATCCACAAAAAAATCCAACCCTATTATCTGACTAGTTCTATTTATTTTTAAAGGCTACCCCAAACCTTTGAGTGTTTTGGTTTTGGGGGATTTTTTGGTTTGTTTTTTTTTCTTGGATCTGGTGATTGTTATCCTACTGTTATGCCAACACACTAACACAGTGGGGACAGAGGGAAGAGGGGAAACTGTTACAAAATACCATGCGCCATGGGGAATTTCAAGTGTTGAATATGTACTTTTTCCTTCTAAAAATGAAGTAGGGAAGGGGACTGTCAGAAGTTGTAGATCATTTCAGCTTGCATGAAAAAAAACAGCTGAAAATTTTCGGCCTTTCTCAAGGTTATCGACCAAGCATGCTGTCTTAATGACTTGTCCTTATTTGTGGTGTACATTTTTTCAGATTGATTTCCATGCTTGAAATTAATAAAGGATGCAAAGAATCTAATCCCCTATCTCTTCTAAGACAAATTTTGAAGAATGCATTGGAAATTGAGTTTATAAAGAGAACTGCCTGCTAACTGCATTTTTGTAGGTGTACCTTGAAGGATGCTGTGCGTTGGCAGTCTTCTTGTTCTGCCAGACAGGGCTTGAATATGATGATGCAGTGCTCTGCCCTTTGTCCAATCTCCTAGGTATTTAAACTTCCTGTAAGATTTTAGTCTCAGTGGATGTATCTCATCTGTAGTCCTCTATAAAGTTTGCAGGGCCAAATTACTTCAGCACTTTGCACCTGTACTTAAGGGAACAGCACACAAGCAAGAGCCAGGCTCCTCCATTCTTTTTTTTTTCCTTCCCTTATGAAGCTTTTCTTACTTGAAAAGCACATGGCTTCCCCTCACATCTGTGTGAGTCTGATCTGCAGATTTTGTAGCTTAGAGCTCAAGGGCTGTGCTAACCTTAGGGCGCAGAGCCAGTGACTCCCAATATCTGCTGCCAGACCTCACTTTTCCTATTGGCAGAAGTGCAGAACTGTGTCTTTTCTTGTGTATACAAGACTGACTTACATGATTTTTTTGACGCTTCTCTTGAATTTATGGGCTTCAGTAGGGATCCTTCTATACATTTTGCTTTATAGAGAGAAAACATGTAACTAGAAGCCTGGCTAGGCCTGTTGAGTTTCATTTCTGATGTTTTCCTTAATACTTCGTAAATTCCACGTGTTACAAGACTTCTTCATCAACCCAAAATTTAACAAAGGCTAGTAAAGAGAGTTGAAAATGATTAGTAGTTGACTGAAATATCTGTAGATCAATATTTTTGCAAAGTCATTTGTGTCTAGTCTCTTTTCCTGTAAGACCTTATATAAACCTTTGAGTATCTATGCAAAATGGAGGACGAGAAAATGTTCTTTTGCCCTGTTGTATTTGGTGTGTGAAAAATATTTAGCATAAAACCAGAAAAGTTTTTCTTTCACAGTGAATATTTAAGTATTAATTTGAAGACACAAGAAGTGCATACTCTAATCCAAGTCTTGTTCTTGTAAAGAAGATACGCACAGACGTAAAACTGATATGCCGTACATGAGGAGGAAAGTAATTTCCTCTTTACAACTTTTTTCATCTTTGTATGAGTAGTGGGAATTCGATTGATTACAATGTATCTTTTTCTTATAAGTGTTTCCAGCATTACAAAGCTGTATTTTGTAGAAGTTCTGAACATGTGTAACATTCGAGAGAAACTGCGAAATTGAACACAGAAATTTTGCAAGTAAAACTAAGAAAATCATTGTTATAACCTGTTCTGGATTCCCTCCCCCACCCAGTAGTTTAGCCATTAATGACTAGTTTGTGAAACTTGTTCTGTATAATCAGGTTTTATTTACCTGAAGTGTTATCTCAGTGCTTTTATGTTTCGGTTAGACTCTAGTTTACAAGGTGTCTGAAAATTCAGTAAAGTGGAGGGGGGAAGTGTAGCAATCAAGCATAACTAAGAGGGTGGTAGAAAAGCAGAAAAAAGTTAGTGGAAGGGAAAATGGCACCAGATAGGTGTAGAGGCATGGAGAAGGGAGAGGTTTTTCTTTCTATACTGTGTTACTGTGTACAACATGCACAACTTTAATTTGTATATAGCCTTCCCCAGTTTAGTCCTCATTTCCTTCTCTGCTTGCTTCTGATACTAAAGGTATTACTATGTGGTTTTACATAATATTTTGGCATCAATTGATTAAAAAACCTAAACTTGAAATGCCCGTGGTGTTCATTTTTGTCACCCTCTTTTTCATCTTTTTCATGGAGCTTGTTTGCTCTGTTTCCCCTTCACGTCTTTCCTTTCTCCCTGCCATTTCCTTCCTTTGTGGGTGAGCCTTGTTGTTCTGCCCCAGTTCCCTTCCAAGCTCCCCCAAAGCGCACTCCTCCTGTGCTCTCACTCCTGTCCCCTCTGCTCTGTGATACCCTCCTTCAAGCTTCCTTCGTTGTCTCTCCCTTTATTTTGAAGTGCCAAGAGTTCATCCACCAGCCGCAGCTCCAGTCTCTGCGGGCAGGGTTATGAAGCAGTGTTTCAGAACAGACAGAAGGAAAACAGGAAGTGCTGCTTGAGCAAGCAGCGGGTGCTCACACGCATCGCTGAGGCTTGTTCGCAGCACCCGCAGCAGCCTCGGTGCCCATGCACCATCTCTGATGCACTGCTAGCACTTGTCCCTACAGTAAAGCCTGCCGGTAGTGGTGTGTTCGTGTTCAGCAAGCCTCGGGTGTTGAATGTGTGTGCAGCACGGAAAGTGGGCCTATCTGGGTGGTTTTGTGTCTTTGGGAGAGTAGGAGAGGGTAGTGGTGCTGGCAGCTGGTGCTCCCAGCAGAGGGCTTTGCCATCACTCTCAAAGTACGGTGTTTTCCTTTCCCTGCAGAAGAGGGAGTGTGGCAATTCCTGAAAAATGCTGTCTTGCTCTCGTTTTCAGCCGTTATAAGTATTTTCAAGAAACACCTGTAGCCTTGGGATGGATTTAGTTTTCAGCACTGTCACAGCAAGCACTGCTCAGGCTGTCCAAACTGCTGCTAGACACCTGCCTTCTCACGCTCCCAGGGCGGGCTGCGAGTGTGCCCAAGCCGTTTAAACCCAGCTCTCGGCCGGAGATTTCGATCAACTCGCGCCCTGCCCCTCTTGCCGCGGCTCCCTCAGCCCTCCCGGCCGAGCGGGCAGGGGCTGTGTTGCCAGCTGCCCCCTGCCACAGCTTGCGTGTCTCTACGGCAGCATTACTCGTCATGGCGATGAGACTCACTCGCTATTAACGCCATTCTTCGAAGAAGGGGCAGCGCAGAGGAGAAAAAGGTCATCAAGAATACATGGCCGCCCTGCCACCCAGCGGGACTACATTTCCCAGAACACCGGGCGCGGTGCCGGGGCGAATCGCTCTCTGGCATTGTCCCCTCCGGGCCGCCGTAGCAGCCGGCGGGGGCGGCTGTCAGGCGGTGACGGCGGGCGGGACGCGCCCAGGTTGTTGCTGCTGCCGGGACGCGGCTGGGTGCGGGCGGAGGCAGGGAGCGAGGCAGACCCGGCCCGGCCATGGACGAGCAAGCGGGGCCCGGCGTTTTCTTCAGCAACAATAACAATAACAATGCCCTGCTTTTGCCGCCACCGGCGGGCGGGCCAGGGCTGGAGCCGGGCGAGGCGGCGGCGGCAGCGGCTGCCGCGGCGGCAGCAGGAGCAGGAGGCGGCGCAGGGGTCTCAGCCTCCGGAGTCGCCGCACCAGTGTCGGCGTCCCGGGCTCAGTACAGCGTACCGGGCATCCTGCATTTCCTGCAGCACGAGTGGGGCCGCTTTGAGGCGGAGCGCGCCGAGTGGGAGGTAGAGCGGGCGGAGCTGCAGGTAACACTCGCGACCTCCCTCAACAGCCCCCTCCCCAACCCTCCCAACCCCGGCCGGGGTACCCCGGCCCTGCGCAACCGGAGGGGAGCGTCCGCCCTCCCCTTTGCCCTGGCTTCCCCCTTGTCCCTTTCCCCGTGAGGGAGCGGCTGCCCGGCTCCACCGGGTGCCATTTCCCTCCCTCAGAGGGCGGCCGCCCCCCGCCGCCGGGCGGAGGGGCGTGACATGGCGGCCGGCCCTGAGGGGAGCGGGTGCCTGCCGCGCGGCTCTCGCCGCCTCGCCGGAGTTTTCCGCGTGCCCCTCCAGGGCCGCCCGCCTAAACTTGTCACCGGTTTCATAACCCACTGTTAAAAACTGCCGCTGGCTCCCCCCACCCCGCCCGCGGTGCTCCCTCAGGCTCTCGGGCCCCTGGTCGGGCCTGTGGGACCGGCTGCAGCTCCTGTGGTGGTGTGGGACACGTTATGTAGTGTTTTCAGTTGAAAAGCGGTGGGGTTGATACTCACATTAATGCATTAAAGGACTGATAGGGATCTCGTGGTTGAAGAACTTGTGAACTGCTGGCCTGGAGCCATTGCTGTCAGATACTTCAGTGGTGGGCATGTTATGTTAGCAACAGCCGATAGTGCAACCTTCATTCCTCTTTGGCTTTGTTTGCAAGAAAAATATCCATTGTAAACCTTAACGCTGTCCACATTGCCAGCAGCCCACAGTTTGATTCTCAGTTGGCTATATTTGAGACGGAAGAGTGTCTACTTGTCTTCCTATTTACGTCTCCTTTATTTGTCTCTTGCTTCCCATCATCTCTTTGCTTTCTGTGGCTTTCCTTGAAAGTACCATCTTTATCAAGAGTCTTGAGCCTGTTGAGCAATCAGACCACTTCTCTGCTTGGTTGTTTTTTTTTTTTTAATTAGTAAGGATGTCATCTTTTTAATTGTACTTCTATGGTAGCATCAAACCACCACTCTCAGAAGAGTGGCAGATGTGGCGCTCTTTGCTGAGTGTTCCCCTGTAGGAATTTAAAGGAAGTGGTCATAAGGGCAAGAATAATTTTCATTTTCAAGTCAGTGGTTCAATGACAGTTTCATTAGTAACTGAATCATGTTTCTATTTGCTTCTTTCAATAAATACTATGTGGAAAGTAACTAGCTTAGCAATGTATAAGAACATCACATGTCATACCCAGTGGAGTCTCATAAATACCTTGACATTTTTTTCATAGCTGATAAAAATATAAAAAATTGATTTGGAGAAAAAAAAATGTGTTTTACAGGACCTAAAAAGTTCTGCTAGTGCATTAATAGTAGTAACACTTTGCATATTTATAGTGCCCTTGAACAGAGACTAGCGTGCCATTTCTCCTCCCATAAGTATGCCTCAAAAAGCTTGGTAAGTGTCATGGATGAGACAAGAAAGAAGCTGAGTATTTAAACTGTTTGCTGAAGTCACGTGTTATCAGTGGCAGAACTGGGAATATAACCCAATTGCAGATTGTTTGCTTGAATGCCTTTGACTCTTGCCAAAGCATCTCAATAAAGTTATAATTAGCTGTGGCTGGCATTGCCATGAGCTGTAACTGCATTTATCTGCTGCGGAGTCATGTTCAGAAAGGTGCAAAATTCTTGGCTGCCTCTATAGATATCAGGCATTAATGTCTGCTGTGACCATTTGCAGTTGAAGGTTCATAGGTCTCTGTGAGAGGTTCGGCAACTGCAGGATGGCGTTTAGAAATTGTACGTGTACAGCTGAAGGATGAGCAACATTAATTAAAAACCGGTTCCGTGCTCCTCCTGAAGCCTCTTGTTGGCCTGCATGTTTGGAAACGTTTAACAGAATAATGGAAATTTGAGGTCTGGCCATTTCGCTCTCCTGAGATAAAGATGCAGTGCTCCTGATTATACTTTAGTATAATCTTCTATCCAAGGCTTCTATCTAACATAAATTTCAGTGTTAGGTTATCCACTTTCTTGGGAGGCTGTGTCGCAGAGGACTTACTTTGTATGATCATCTTAGTAGGCCAAAGATTATTTTTTGCAATTCATCTTGTTTCTAAAAGGTTGTCTTTCTTTTTGTCTGCAGTGTCTTACCTGCCATGATATTTGAATACTTTGGATACTTTATGCCTCAGTATTACTATGCTTGGTTTCTGCTCTGTAGTTGTTGGTTAGTTAACCTATACCCTCTTCTCCCACACACCTTGTAATTCAGTCCTCCTGTGATTTCCCATGTTTCTTTCCCCTCTGGGCTTCTTTTTATTTTCTCTTTTTCTTTTCCTTGTAATTAATTGTGTGGAACTAAATGTGATATTCAGGTCAAGTACCTTTGTGTTGTGTTATGTGATGCTTGTTCAGGTGATGCATGCCCAAGTTTATAACACATGTGAGTTGTCAGGTTGGGCAGCTCACTGTGTTCTTAGTTACTCGTCAGTATTGGCTTTCCAAGATTTGTCTTCCTATCAAGTGCAGATGTGTTCCTTTCCCTGGCAAATATTTATGTTTACTCTGATTTTCTAATCACTCTTCTTAAACCTTTTGAAATTATTATTGCTGCTATTATATAGTCTTCCTCATTTGGAGTGAAAGAGGGCTTCAATATGTACCTCTATGCAAGTATTATTAATAATCTCTGTATTTCAAATAAGAGTGAGAATAGATTCATATGGGATTTCCGTATATGCTGATCTGCTAATTACATATTTCACTTGTTATGCTTGCTTTCTGTCATCTGTAGTGCTTGCTTTCTGTCATCTGCAGATTGAGAAATTATCTTAAGAATAAACTTTCATGATGGCGCCTTGTGAAGTAATTCACTAGAATAAATACTAAAATTATTCATCCTTATTTTAGTATTCACAAGCTGTGTTTTATAGCATTATCATTTATTTTTGTATCCTTTCAGAAATGAGTAATTTTCCTTTTCTTATGTTCTTCTAGCAGCTGCTTGGGAGGGTTGACAAGGAGGGGTTTCCTGTTCTCCAAGAGCTTTAAACTTCAGGGTTTTTTTTTGTTCTGTATTTTTCTGGACTGTGTTTCCAAGACATTTCAGAGTTGTATTGGATAAGTCCTAAAATAGCACAGATTTTGAGCAAATGCATGTACAGGGCTCTGAAATTTGTATCTTGGCTGGGGGCAAGCAGGGTTTGATCTGCCTTCCATATAGGTGTCTTGTCTTAACCATACCTATTCTGACTGCTTGGGAATGATTCTCTGTTGCAGATGTTATTTCCGTTTTTATTAACCATCTGCCACCCTGGGAGAGAGAGCGATGGGGACTCTGCCCTGTGGCAGTGACCCTCGCAGTGCTGCCTGATGCATGTCCTTGTCCCAGCAAGTGACAAAGCTGTTGAGCTCTGCTGCTGCAGCATGAACTTGGAAGTCTTCTGTATGTGTGTTTATGGATTTTGTTTTGACTAGAAATTTTGTCTCTGCAAGCAGTATATATGTTGCTGTGGAAAGTTTTGCTTCTGACAAACCTTTTTCTGGCAAAAATGCTGATTTGCACACTTTGGCATTTCTCTGTATTTCATAGATGTTCTAAATTGCATCAAACTACTATGCTGTATGTAATTGCATGTATAACACTCTGTATCCTCCTGAGGAATTCTGTAGCTCTTGTCCTCTTCATTAATAAAGTTTTTATTTCTTCTAACTGTTCCTTTAGAATAGTAGACTGCTTTGGTGTAGTGGGATCTGGTAGGAGTAAATTAAAATTATTTTTCCTGGATAAACTTTCTTTTGGAAAGATTTGCAAGGAAATCATGGAGAATGGGTGGATACAGTGTGCTTGTCTTGCCACAGCTTTGTTAAAAATATTCCTTGTAAGACAGTGCCAAAAGAAAAAAAAAACAACAAACCAAAACAAAAAACCCACACAACATAGGAAAGAGTTAATGAAATGAGATAAAATGTGGTTAAATGATAGCAAACAACTGTAAAAGAAGGGATGTGATGGAAAGAATAGATAAGCACTTGAGGCTGGTTATGGAAGTCAGATTTAGTAACGTTAGCTCTCAGTGGGGGAGGGGGGAAGGGGTCACAGATGATGATCCTTGCTGCTGCTTTTCTAAGGCAAGAGGCAGGCACTGAAACCAGGCATGCTACATGGTAAGATTGTGTCCTTGGAGACAGACAAGTTAAAGTAATGAGGAGAAGGGGCAAATCAGACAGATGGCTGTGGCTATTTATAGTATGGTTTAGGACATTCGTTACTTGATTCAGAAATAGTTGATATTTACAGTTTGTTGACTTGTAGATAACTGTCCTCGTGTTGGATTGAGTTTCGACTTAAAAATCATTCTGGTAGCTGGATAATCCAAAAATATTGTTCAGAGAAAAAGCAATGAATGGGGAGTTGATTAAATCAGTTAGTTAGTTTGTGGAAAACTGAGTATTTGGGTTGGCCAATAGAATAGAAGATAAAATATAATTTGAAGAAGGTTTGTGTAAGATTGTCAAATCTGATGATGTGGGTTGAATCTCTGGGATTCTCTGTGAAATATTAATTGGCAGAAGTAGTGTGCAAATCTTCGATAAAATATTTTTCTCACAGGGCAGATATTACAAAGAAAACAGTGATTTATGTTAAATTCCTCTCCACCCCAGAAGGACAGTATTTTCAACTTTATTGTTTCAACTATGTCAGGTAAATCAAAAGAAAGGTAGAAGACAATAAACCATGCTCACAATACTGCGGCATGTTTAGTTGGGAAGCATGATGCTAACAGGGTCCTGGTGACTGCCAGATATCCTTTCTTTTGTGAAGTTCTTTGAGCAGACTTTCTAGTCACCAAATTCCTGTGAAGCAAAGAAGAGAAGCTTCTATACCCTTATTTTCCTGTTTGCTTATATGCATGTTTGCCAGCTAATCCCAATATACTCATTGATAAGAAGTCATGGCTTGTTTTCTTTAAACCAGGAGGACTAGTGGGACTAATGTTCAGTGAGGAAAGCGCTGTGTTACAGAAATTCGCAGCTTCTGTAGAGAAGTAGAATGTTAAAACAAAATGATGGGACTGGTTCTTTCCAGGTCTGTACCTGGTTTTTGAAGTAATTTGATTTTTTTTTTTTAAATTGCATAAATGACCCAAGCATTTCCCAGCATAATTTTTTCCTATCCTTCTCTAATCTGGTAAACCTGTAATTTACTTTAAATGTAATGAAAATGTTTTTTTTTTAAATGGGCCTAACTCTAGGTGCTGTAAATACTGGTGTGGCATGATAGGACAGACTTTTGCGATGTTACATTGTCTCCAAGGGGTCTTTAAGCTCACAAACTTTTTCACAGAAAGTTATACTTTAAAAAGGAAGCGGATTTTCAGATTTTCATGATTTGCTATAGAATTGTTGAATTAAGCAAAAATGGAGTAAGTTGTTACGTTCTAGGCATAAAACTGTTTTTTAGTGTCAAGTTAGCATATGGTGAAACACCCGATGCATCTTTACTAGTACACAGTTAAAATTCAAATCAGTATCTCTGTGCCCTCCTCCAACTGTAGTCCTCCTTTTCTGCTGAAGGTCTTGGCTTGTGTCAAGTTTTATTGCATCGGGGGTAAGTAACTTTGCACTGTTTGAGTGAAAAGGTGCAAATATAACTCAGCCTTTTTTGACATTTCAGTAGACACTGAAACTTTATTTACTAATTCTAGAGCAGGCTGTGTAAAATTCTCCAAGAAAGATCACATGCATCTCCAGAGACTTTTGCTCCATCTTAATCTGGTGCTAAAAGAAATAAGGCTATACAAATGCCAAGCCTTAACTAAAGTTGATATCTATAAGCAGTTTTCCAAGAAAATAGGTATTGGTCAGCAACCTACTTGCATATTTAGCTTCACAAGGATGCCAGGTCTGGTCAGGTCCTCATTTCTAAGTTCCTTAGCTAAAAAGTGACAAGAGCTGACTTAGATGTAGATGAAGAATTGTCATGTTTTATTTTTAAATGCTGAGAAATGCTTAGATACTTGAAACAGCTTTTCTGAATCACTTTGGAGTGCTCAGGATCCAAGCTTTGCAGACAATGCACTAGAAATAAAAATACTCTTAACTGTGAAAATACTCTGAACTGTGAACTTTATCATATGACCAGTTCTGTATGAGCCTGTAGATGGATTCTTTTCCTATTTGAAGTTTGCTGTGTGCTAAATAATATTAAATATTTTGAAAATAACCCAGTGACAAGTTAATTTAAGATTGCAGTGTGGAAAGACTGCATTTTTTCTGCTCTTAGCCAGGAATATGTTTCCCTTTAGGGCAGTCACATAGGGCAGGATTGCAAAAGCATTGGGGGGAAAAGAAATGGCATGCGTGATACTCATAGCCAAGATTGTAAACAGGAGGCGAGAACAAATTCAGTTACTTTTGTACCTGTTTCACTTGGTGCTCCAGGCAGTTCAGGTTGGTCAAGAGTGCTTGAATACATGAAGCTGCTCCTGGCTGAAGGAGCGAGAGATGGGAGTCTGCTCATTGCCTCTGCAAATGCTTGTGTGGTCAAGTCTGGTTCAGTCTGCTCTTTGTTACCAAAGCCAAATCTAAAAATCTCCTCCAGATTTCTTTTCCCTTGTTCCTGCTATACCCCAAGGGATTCAATCAGCCTGTGAACTTCCATTGTCTTAGTTGAAATGTGGGCCATAAGTCTATTTGTCAGTCCTGGTACTGACTGCTGTTGCTGCATTTCTGCCTTTCCTGTACAGCACATGAAAGGGAATTATACTTGAGGGTTTGCAATTTGGACTCTAGTTCATAATATGTGATTATTTTGTGACATGTCATTGCAGTGTTGCCTGTAGAGTTACATCATGTCTAAAATTTGCCCTTTTTTTGTCCTTGCATCAGTCAACCTCGAGCATGCTCCTAGACGTTTTCTTGGAAGGAGAAAAAAAGGTTAATACTTGCCACTTAAGTGTGCTACAAAAATTTAGAGAAAAATTTAGCTTATGAAGAAGTATTAAATAAGCTGAGCATGTATTGTTTGGCCAACTCAGTACTTTTGCTGAGTTTGCAGTTGTTAGAACAGTGAAACACAGCACTGAAGAGTGGGGAAAAGAAAGGCTCTCTCTCTGAACAGAGATCTGCCTAGTAAAGACGAGTCTTCGTTTTGGTTGAGATGCTTAAATTAGTAATCAAGGTATTACCAGGAATGAATTACTAAATAATTTTTGATTCTGGATGATCTTTTTGAGTTTTTTATTCACTGATAAAAAAATCTTTACAAAGGGGTAAAGAGTGTAAGTAAATGGCTTCATGAACCGTCTTCTTCTACCATAAGCTAAATCTTTGATCTCTTTTGGATGGTTCAATTTTCTCAGGGCTTAGCTCTGACGCTAGTTGTAGGACACCTCTCAGAAGTCCAGCAAAAATAATTTACCAGGAGCAGATAATGCTGTGCGTCAGTCCCACTGAGGCGCTATTGTCCAGCATGAGTATGTATGTGATAAATGGGATTAAGTACTGCTCTGCAGGGTGAAGCTAAATACACCTCTGTGCCTGCCACTTGTTTCAGCCTGTGGCCTCGCTTCAGTTTTGTGTTATCTTAAATGACTGCTAGGCACTTAGAGAACCTTCGAAGCCTCTCTTGGCATGGAGTGCTAGTAGGTGCGTGTTGCAATGTTGAGTATGGTGCCTGAAATATCGTTTGCCAGTTGTACTAGACCACTGATAATTCCCTTTCCCCCTCTCCTGTACCTGTGTTTTATCTCTTGTCCTCTCAACCCTAGGCATACCTACACTTATTTACAAATATACTAAAGTGTGTTGCAGTTCAGTGAGCCAACTATAATCTAAAATACTGATCAGCCTGGCAGCCTGCAGAATCCTCAGGCAGATCTTGGTAGACCGGTTAGTACGACTGTTCCAGGCTGATTCATCTGTATTATGTATTTAGTTATTTTAGCTGTCTACATGGTTTTTGTGATACTTTTTTTTTTTTTTGCAATTTTTTTCCTCCCTTATTCTTTTTCACTCAGCCTGTGAAGATCCTTGTTGAATCAGAAGCAGAATACACAGAATTGTGCATCTTAACAGCTCTTACTTTGTCAAATGATACCTGTGGACCTTCAAGTGCTCATAAATTTGAAGTGAGGTTTCCTTTAAAATATTAAGATAAATATTTTAAAGAAGGGAATTGAAAGGCTTTTATTAATTCTTAAGTCTTAAGAATAAATCACCTTTTAACTTAAAATGGCTTGTAAAATTCAGGAACTGCTAGAAGTTGATACTAAACATGCATCATTTGTTTAGCAGCCATAGTGTTGCTTCTTTCTAAACATTTTCCGTTCAGGGTATATATTTAGGTGCTACCTAAAAGTTGCCTCACCCTTTTGTCCACTTCACCTTAATGTGACCATAGAGTCTTTTGGGGAATTTCTTAAAACAAAAATGTTGTTGCCTGTGATAATATTTTTAACATAAGAATGAATGTTATTTTTAAAATCTCCTGGTAAAGAAGTGGGATAGTTAAGATAGCTACAGCTCTATAAATTTAGACTGGATGTGCATGAAATTCTTAAGTTCATAAATCATAGAATCATAGAATAGTTAGGGTTGGAAAGGAACTTAAGATCATCACATCCCACTAAAGCATGCCACCCACGGCTCTGTCCAACCTGGCCTTGAACACCGCCAGAGATGAAGCATTCACGACTTCCTTGGGCAACCCATTCCAGTGCCTCACCACCGTTACAGTAAAGAACTTCTTCCTCATATCCAATCTAAACTTCCTCTGTTTAAGTTTCAACCTGTTACCCCTTGTCCTCTCACTACAGTCCCTATTGAAGAGTCCCTCTCCGGCATCCTTGTAGGCCCTCTTCAGATGCTGGAAGGCTGCTATGAGATCTCCTCATGTCTCTCCTCTGGACTTGCTCCATGTCCTTCTTGTTGAGGACACCAGAACTGCACGCAATACTCTGAGTGGGATCTCACGAGATCAGAGTAGAGGGGCAGGATCACCTCCTTCAACCTGCTGGTCACACTCCTTTTGATGCAGCCCAGGATACGGTTGTCAAAAAAAGTTTTCGTTGCAGTGAAAAAACTTTGGTAAGATAAGGGGGTGGGGGTGGGGGGGAGTAGAGGGAAATCCTGGACAATCCAATTGGAGCTACAGGAGACTGTTCCAAGGATCTCTTCCGGCTGCTCCCTGGTTTTTATTTTTTATATTTATTTTCCCTCCTGACTCTTGATTTTAATCTCAGTTGAGCTGTAATACAGTATCTTGTAGCACTTAGCCTGGGATAAACTCAAGGTGGATGCTGCCTTGATTCCTCCCTGCAGTGCCAACGGGGCCAGGCACTTGATGTGCCCCACCCATAAGGCCAGGAACAGTATGAGTTTTTGTGTGATCCCCTGTAGGCAGTTCAGAGGGTTGGGATGACTAGCTTACAGCTTGATGCATTTTTACCTTATTAGTTAAGAGGTCAGTTGTGGCCGGGTCTGTTTGTGAATTCTTGAGATTTTTGAGCAAACCTACCCGTGAGTGGCCAAAGCACAAGGGATAGAACAGTGCTGCAGATTGTTCCAGCCGGAAGCAATCCTCCTCTGCTATCTTACTCCCTCAGGTAGAGCAGGCTTCATATTTGATTTGTACTAAAGCTGCAGCTATGGAAAATGGCCTGTGGAGTCTCAATCTATTGATAAAATTCTTCTGTTTATGTCCAAATTGTAAGAAGACTGTAGTTGTGCATTTCAGTTTTGCTTTTCATTGTATTTAAACCCAGACCTCTTACACTTTAAATATTTGCTCAAACATTTAGACAGGTGTTGGCTAAATAGTGATCCTGGAGTTACAACCATTTTGTTCTAGAAACTAAGAAAATGCTAGAAACTAAGAAAATGCTGCTAGATCTCATAATCTGTCATTTTAAATATTTATACTCAGTGTATTCATTTATTCAGTTTTCATTTATTTTTTTTTTTTTTTAGTTATGATATGAACATTTAGGTTTCTCTGCATATTTTCAGTTAAATACCAACCATTGTAAAGAATGAAATCTGCTTATGACATAAGGACTGTTACAGTATTATTGTTAGTATGAAATTTCAGTTACTATTTTAACGTTATCCTAATGCAGTTTAACTATGACAAGTGCAAGGTCCTACAGCTGGGTCGGAGCAATCCCTGGCACAGCTCCAGGTTGGGCAGGGAAGAGATTCAGAGCAGCCCTGTGGAGAAGGACTTGGGGGTGTTGGTCGATGAAAAAATGAACATGAGCTGCAATGTGCGCTTGCAGCCCAGAAAGCCAACTGTATCCTGGGCTGCATCAAAAGGAGCATGACCAGCAGGTCGAGGGAGGTGATCCTGCCCCTCTACTCTGCTCTTGGGAGACCTCACTTGGAGTATTGTGTGCAGTTCTGATGTCCTCAACGTCAAAAGGACATGGAACTGTTGGAATAAGTCCAGAGGAGGGCCACGAGGAATGATGAAGGGACTGGAGCACCTCCCGTATGAAGATAGGCTGAGAAAGTTGGGTCTGTTCAGCCTGGAGAAGAGAAGGCTTCGTGGAGACCTCAGAGCAGCCTTCCAGTGTCTGAAGGGGGCCTGTAGGGATGCTGGGGTGGGACTCATCGTGAGGGACTGTAGTGAGTGGACAAGGGGTAATGGGTTGAAACTTAAACAGGGGAAGTTTAGATTGGATCTGAGGAAGAAATTCTTTACTGTAAGGTTGTTGAGGCACTGGAGTGGGTTGCCCAGGGAAGTTGTGAATGCTCCATCACTGGCGATGTTCAAGGCTGGACTGGACATAGCCGTGGGTGGCATGGTTTAGTGGGGTGTGTCCCTGCCCATGGCAGGGGGGTTGGAACTAGATGATCTTAAGGTCCTTTCCAACCCTAACTATTCTATGATTCTATGATTCTAATGTGTATTACAAATAACTGAATATTATAATTAAAAATTTTTTAAATAAAATTTGAGCTTACATGTATGACTGATGCTGAGTTAGTTGTAATTGCCCAGTATTTATATAAATGAGGAATAAGGATTGCTCACATCCTGTGGGAAAGAAGGGGGGATATTCTTTTTGTTATGAAAATGTTAGCATTCTCATTTTCAGAGGCAGAATTTCTCAAAAGCAGTATTATTTTTACGTCCTTATTATATAAGGATACTACTCAGAAGAAAAGCATGAAGAAGCTATGCTAGAAACTGCACAGCCTCCAAGGAAAGAGCAAAATTACTCACAAGCCTTCCTGTGCACTTGTCTGTTTCTTGATTTGCCAGTAAAACTACTGATCTATGAATCATAGTAACCTTGAAATATCCTGGCAATAAGCTTGTATAGGGCTGCAGAGATGCCCCTTGGGCTGTGGATTCCACTCTGTTGTTGCTGCATGCTTTTGGAGTAAGAAACACAAGGATTTCTTGAAAGTCCAGGAAAAAGAAGTTACACAGCATCAGTAAGAGCAGTGGCATACCACTGACAATAAAAGATGACTAAAGAATCTATATTTCTTCCAGTGCTCTCCTTCCTGTGCAATATATGTATGATACATACAGTCTTTTGGTGGCCCCTTTTCCTTCATGTTGAATCATAAGGTGTTTCAGCTCCACAGGTAAAGTTAAGAACATAATTTATGTTATTTTATGTGCTTAAGAAGCTTCTGGTGACAGTTTGTCTTTTGGTTCTCAGATGGTTAGTCAGATAAGCCACAAAGCCAGGCCTGCTTTGTATTGGAAGCTGAATCTACTCATTTTCACGTAAAGGCAGTGTTGTATGATACTTCTTAATCAAATTTATTCGTGTCTGTCTTTTCACAAATGTAAGCTGTGAAAACTACCGAGAACTTGCAGGTTTTTTTTTTCTTTGTTTAGGCTGCTACCAGCGGAAGATGTCTTTAACCTCAATTGTTAGCATGGTAATGCTGGTTTAACCTCTGAGGTAGAGCAGTGCGTGAGCCAGTCCATTACTGGCTGTCCTTTGCCAATCAGATGGGTAAACATGCTTCATTGCAGCCTGTTCAGTCAGTTTGTTCTTAGTGAGACGGACCGCAGATCACCTAATAGAACTGTGCTTGACAGCAGACCACCTCATAGATCACTTCAGCTTGTGTCCTGATGGCATTGAATGATCTTTTTCATTCCTCCCAAATGCATATTTGCATCATATTCTACTACTTTTAATAGTGTGCTTTTGTGTTCTCTCACTTTTTGGCTAGAAGGCTACTGGTTTATTTCTGCTGAGCCTATTCAGAGGCAGGGAGACAGGAATCACTACCACAGTGCATTAGTTATATATGCATTATAATCTTTGTGTCTGTACAGTTACTGCAAACTAAGTTGTATGTAGTTGAGATGTTCCTCTTATTACTGGGAGGGATGGTGACCTTGTTGAGTTGACATGCTTCTTGCACAGCTACATTCTTCAGGGTAGGAAGTGCTGACTCCCAGTGCCAGCATGTCTTTTCTTCTGTGCCTTTCTCTAAATCTAAGCAGATGAATGTTAGATTAAGTTATAGTTCTTTGTTCATCCCTGTTTGAGTGTTAAGTGAGGAGAAGCTTGATGCCAGAGTGACAGAGACCTTTTGATTCAGCTGAGAGCTTTTTGGCAAATGCATTTCCCTGACTGAAGGTGAAGACCAGCTTCATTGGAAAGTAGCCAGTGTTTTTCCCTCATCATAATCTGGCTATTCTAGTTGCTGACTGGTGGTTAAGGATTCTTCAGGTGTCTCTCAGGCTGTTTACTGGCTGTACTTGGGCAATGGAATTATGTCAGCTTGTGTCATATTCTAGAGCAGCTGCTATAGCTGGCCACCAGCAAATGGCCTTTTGGAGTAAAATTCACTTTGTCTTATCTCTGAGTATATTCAGGAGTTGAGAGAGCACAAGAACCTACCTTTTATATTGGACATGATTTGAGCATGAGATACAAAAGCACATAGTTCTACCTTTATGACTAAGAACAGATATCTTTTATATATAATAATTTTCTATTTGAAGGAGATTTTTCACAGGCAACTAAATACTCTCTGCTGTGAGTTGATAAAGGTTAGGTGTTTGTTGTCCACTTTTATTTACTTCTGTACCATTTCTCTCCTCATCTCTCACCAAAATACCTTTTCCTGTTTTCCATTTTTTTTCTCCCTCTTAACTGTGGTATTTCTTGAGAGCTTTCTTTCACCTATTTTAGAATTACAAATAGCATTTGGCGCTCTTATAAGCAGGGTTTTATTTTTCTTTTAGCTGAACTTGGTGTACTTCAGTTCTTTCACTAGTGTCATGTATACAACATCTATCTATACAACAGTATGCTAATTATATACTACAGTTAGTGAGCAGAAATACTTGATTGTCTTCTGCTTATTGTTGGTAAATGCTTTTTATCTGCTGAGGACTTTTGGTACACTTGCCTGTTCCTTATCCTCTATTAAATGTTTAGTCAAGAGAGGAAATAAACCCTGTCAAACAGACTAAAACAAACTAAAATTACTTTATTTATTTTGTATTCCTTTTTATCTGTATTGCACATGCAGTTTAGAAGCGTTATGTGTGGAGTACTTTGAGTGTTTACTGTTTATGAAACACAGTAAGCCAATTTCTTTTAAACAGTACAAATTAATTTTAAAATTCATTAAAATAACTTGGGGAGACACACACTCAAGAATTATGCTGGATGGTTCTGAGGAAACAGTTACTAAACTGTAAACTTCCTTTTGCAGGCCCAGATTGCCTTTCTTCAAGGTGAAAGGAAAGGACAAGAAAATCTGAAGAAGGATCTAGTGCGAAGGATCAAAATGCTGGAATATGCGCTTAAACAGGAAAGGTACGCTGCTTTAGTGATGGGTACATGGTGAAGAATTCTGAACGCAGATACTTCTTTTGCCTTTGTACTTGACAAAAATAAGTCATATTTCTTCTGTATATATTCAGTTATGAAACTGATAAATATTGTTATACTAAATAAACTTTTTGGTATAAATGTCTACATTATGGTAAAACCAATAGCTAACACAGCATGGCTAAAAAAATATGCAAATAAACCCCTTGGTTGATCAATGATGAATACTTTTTCCTTGGTAAAATTACACTCACTTGTACAGATTATACTCCAGAACTATGGTGTATTCTCTTTTTGTTCGAAGTGCTAGCTTTGTTTAATCTCTTGATAACTGAAATCTTGAGTAACTGTCTTCAGCCTAGTGATTGCTAGTTTTTAATCTTGCTACATTTTTAATCTTTTCAATAGAATAGACTTTACAGGAATATCTTCTGGGGGCTAATCGTGTGAGGGGCAAAAAAAAGTTCATGTTTACTGGTTAATCAGATGTCTATTTCTTTGTTCATGGGGATTTCAGAAGAAGTCCCCAGTCTACTTTACCATTTTATTCTTATGTATGCTTTCCTGTTGTTCTAAACTTTGAGATAAATGAACTGGATTGTTTACCATGTTTGCAGAATTCTTTCTGTTCTAATGATTTATTATTTTTTTTGGCCAAGTTTAGTTTTAAAAAAATTTATCAGTAAAATGCCTTTTAAAATTTTTTGATGAAACAGTATATTTACAATACTACTGCAAAGCAATCATAGCTTACAAACCATTTTCCTATCAGATAATTCCTACTTCTCTTTAGTGAGATGTTAGTAAATAAACCTCTTTTAAATAGTTTGTATTAGTAGAAATAAGATTAGAAATGTACACATATACAAATGAGGAATAGCATATTGCTGCTAGATGACTTTAAAGGGGTACTAATAGTTGTACATCACTGAATTGCTTTTAGATTTCTTCATCTTACATGGGCTGCTTTAGAATGTGAGATGTACCTTGCACTATCCAGTTTAGCACTATGCAGTTTAGCTCTTGCTGGTAGCAACCAATTTATCTGCTAGCATGGAGTTGTAGCCAGGTTTCCTGGCCAGCAGTAGCCTCAGGGCTCCAGCATGCTTCTTTCACCTTTATGGACTTTTTAGAGGAATGCTTAAGGTAGAGAATCTTTTCGCCCATGCCTTGCTATGGTAGTGATTGTATATCAGACAGCACAGAAAGATACCAAATGTAAGCCTTTGCACAGCTGTAAACAGCAATCTCCATTATGTACACATTTGATACATAACTATGAAGATTGGAGTCACTTAAAAAAGACAGAGGCAATGAAGTATGTTCTTGTGCAGTTAAAGATATGCTCTAAGGTATGTAAATTCGGTAAGATTTATGTATTTCAAAACTGGGGGAGCTATTGCTCATTATTTAGGGTTATCTCCAGTGCTTCATGTTCATAACCCACATAAATTTAAATACATTAGCAATCTATCTAAAATTATCAGACTATGTCAGTGCATTTCTGTATGTTATCAGAGAAGCTTTGTAAGATTAAAAAAATATAAAAAATCAAACTTCTATGGATTGTGAAATGGTCCCCTGTTAAATTCAATAAAATCTGTCTAAATTAAGACATTTAAATCCTAATGCAGCAGTCACTGTCAGAATTAGGAAAAAATACTGTGGTTTCGTATTAGCAGTTTTTACACAGTTTTACATACAGTGATTGGTATTATATTTGGTTTCTGAGGTCAGTAGGCTACAGTCAACTGATCTGATCCAGTTTGACAGCTTCAGTGTGGGTGTGCTATAGTTTATGAAGTAAATGTGAATCTTGTGAATGGTGTGTGCTAGAGACAGCTATTTATGCGTTTGTGGTTTTGAACAGCATTATTATTTGCTAGTTTCTGAAGAAAGTTTTGTATTTCTGCTGGAACTGTCTCTCTGCAAGTGTTCTAGCTTGATGCTTAAAAGAATGGCAACACAGTGAGCTTGCAAGCCCTGCTCCCTTTCCCAGCATTTTCATCAGTCATTGGCTGGGTCAGGCAATAGTCAGTTGGAGTGCTGGCTTTTTCTGCTGGGATCAAGAAGCTGGAAAATGAAATCCTTACAAGGTAGGAGGAGCTCTGGTCAAGTTAGGGGAAGGTTGATGTGGGTGGGAGGGGGCAGGGAAGCATTCCTGTGTTCCTTCACTTTTGCCCTGGCCTTGCAGCATACTAAATCTTTCTTAGCTAGGTGAATTAAGTTATGAGTAATGGGACAGAGTATGAAATTTTGGCCCAGAGTAGTTCGTGTTCACAGTGCTCTCAGGAAACCACAAACAAGAAATGAGTGACATTGGCTTTCTCAGATACATGCTTTTATGAGCTGCTGTTCTATATAATAGTTCAGCATTTCTTTTATCAACCAAATGTTTTCAAAGTTTGCTATAAATAAAAAACTTCGGAAGCATTGCCATTGTTCTCATTTTGTGGCACTTAATGTAATTTTGTATTGGGTAAGGTGGAGCATGAGTTTTACTTACGGATTTACTTACTTTGAGGGTAGTGAGACAGTGGAACAGGTTACCCAGAGAAGTTGTGGCTGCCCCATCACTGGAAGTGTTCAAGGACAGGTTGGGTGGAGCCTTGAGCAACCTGGTCCTCATGGAAGGTGCCCCTGCCCACAGTAGGGGGTTTGGAACTAGGCAATCTTTAAGGATTACCTTTACCTTGTGTGTATGGGAAGCCCAATTATTTCTGCCGAATAGTCTTAATACACCAAGTAGCAAAAAGCTTAGGAGGAGGTAGCTAAATTAGTTAAGCAATATCACTTTCCGTCAGCAGTTTTGATGTAGTTTTGCCAACATCCAGTTGACTGCAGTGTGAAGCTGTTCACAGTTGAGGGTTACTTTTTATTACTTTATCAATACTTTCTCCACCACCAGTAAATGTCATTGTTTCCTCTGGATTTTGTAGGAGCTAGCTGTAATGTAGTATTGCTTCTCTCAAGTACATGTCCTGTTTCATCTAGTCTAGCTGATTTCCTGTCTTAACGTATTTTGAACAAAGAACTGGACTCCTGAGCCATGTCTCTAGAAACCCTTGATTTAATTTTGTGTTGTTTTCAGCACTGATGTGTCTGATCACCATAAGGCTGGCGGCTTCTTCCCTGGGCAGAATATCTTGCTGTGCTGTTCCTGGCAATCGTTCTTGTTTATGTCTCTTGGTTTGGCGGCAGCTCCTAGATCTTCTACGGATGTTTTGGCAGGCTCCCTCAGCGCAGCTGGATCAAATGCTTCAGGTCTGGCGACAGATATTTCCAAGAAATAATGGCCTTTTTGATCGGGATCAAACTTGTTTCTGTGTGAAGTATTCAAAAAAGTTTCACTGCTCTTAGTTTTAGGAAACATAGACGCATGACAGCTTTAAACATTTTCCCAAGCAAATCTTGAGGTGTTATGGCAGCCATGTTGAATGTCTTCAAGCACTGTTTGTATAGAAGACATATAGTTTAAAGAAAATATTGCCAATCATAAAAGCAGAATTGTGTAATGCAGCTGCAAAAGCCAAAGCAGTGGTAATTTTCATATTTATCTGAGTTAAGGGCTTATTTAATCTGAGTTAACCCAGTAACGAAGTTTCACAGCTCCAAAATAGCTTTCTTCCATTGAAGGCTAGTTTCCTGATGAAAAATTGCCCTCTATAAAGTTGTATATTTCAGCTGGTTATTCTAAAGTAATTTTTCAGACCCTGCATACTATTAATAATATTTGGAAATTGAGGGCAAATGATCTGAGTTGAACAAGTTTTAGATAATAAAGGCTCATCTTTTGTTATTTTTCTTCTTCTTCCCCTACCTCAAAACCACTGTCCTTGTTTCTGACCAGATGATACAGTGGTTGGAGAAGTTTTGATTTTTCTTTAACTTATTTACAGAAAAAATACATATGCTCTTTTTTGTGATAATAGTATCTCACTGCTGTGATGTACGAGCTGGAGTTCAATGTGAAGTACAAAGGACAGGTTCAAAACTGTTAATGAGTGGTCTGTGTGATTTCTGAAAAAGCAGAGAAATTAACCATGACAAATGGTCAGGAGACACTGTTATTGTAGAAATAGATAAAATATAAACATGGTAATGGAATAAGATGTATTCAGAATTTGTATAGGAACAAATTAGCTTCTTTTATGAGAAGTTTTGTAGTCTTTCATTGCAGTATGCGTAACTAAATAGTCAAGACTCTAGTCTTGGAGTCCGACTTGTTGTGTTGAACCCTTTCCTTAGTGTTCTTTAGAAATAAGATTGTTTGTCTTTCAAACCTGTGACATTTCCAACTGCACTGTAAGAAAGTTCTAATAACAAATCTCATAGAAGCTGCCTGAAGAAGGCTAGAAAATACTTCCTTGATGGACTGCTAGCTGCTGTCTGTATTGATTTTTCTTTTCTTTTTTTTTTTTTTTTAATATTGCTCTGAACTTCAGAAGCTGACTGTAGCTGAAGGCGAGTTCAGCAGGTCAGGTACTCTGCCATGGTATTCATGTTTCTGTTTCACATCTGACCGGTGTCTTTTTCAGGTACCTGAATTTATACTTATTGATTCTCATTGCAGGTTTGAGCTTGATATTGGCCTTTTTTTTTTTTTTTTTTGGGTCATACTGTGGAGGTGAAAGTCTGTCTATGACTTTTTGGGTTTAACTTTCCCAGAAATATTAAAAATGAGGATTGCTTTTTGGGATTGTCAGCTCTTCAATTGCCCGCCTTTGTTAGGACGATTCTCCTGCCGATCTGTAGTTCTGTTGGTCTCTGCCTGTGATATGCATACTTAAATCTTCTGAAAGATGAAATCTTAATCAGCTAAATTTAAGGGCCAGTGGTGTACAAGCCCATGTAATCTGGATTATCCCCTTGAAGTAAAGAATAACAACAAAGGCTTTAAAACTGTTGCATTATGAGTTAAAAAAACCTGCTGTTCCTAGTTTAGAATGCGGATAGAATGAATAATCTCACTTTGCCAAACTGACTTTATAATGCCTTTAATGAGCAGAGAAGACTTCAGTAAGCACAAGGAAGAATGTTATTGTTGATTTAAGTGGGGGGAAAAAATTAAAATGAGCATACACAGATTTAACAGGTTAGAATAAATATACTGAGAAGTTTAAAAAAATGCAGGCCTGAATCTATAAAAAATGGATTTTGGACAGCAAGTGAGAGTTCTGAGGAATAGGAAAGATACAAGGAATGATCCTTTCTGTTAACGTAGCAAACATTTTACTTTGGTTCTTAGAGTGAGAATTGCTAACAAAACTTTGACCATAAAATTAGTGAATGTATAGAGGATAATGGAACTTTGTGTAAGACCCAAGAGCTAAAGCAAGTGCTTCATGCCACAGGACTAACTGCTGTCTGAAAGTTATTGGCAGGAATTGAGCACATTATAGGTCACTAATCCAAATTGGAGTATTAGTGCTTACTCACTTTTGATAAGTCAAATCACAATAGATTAAACATTAGGGTCATTTGAATTGATGACTGCATAAAAATTGGAAGTTTTTGACAGAGTGTTTATAGTTGGTGAGGTCGGTTAGTGACAGAGTAGAGGATTTCCTAGTTCTTGATTAGTTGTTGCTTTTTATTAGTGATGGTGGGAGGAAAAGCATATATAGCATCAGTATTTAATGATAATGAAATGCAGTTGTTTTACCAAGGTAAGATGTCTCTGCCAGTTAGATGTAGAAAACAGCTGGAAAAGGAAAGATAAATATTTTGATTGAGCATTCAGCTTTAATTTTGTTATATTCTTAGTTGTTCTCTTTTCTGCTGACCAACATGTTTATCCCTGTTGCTGTTAATGTATTTCAAGTGCATCCTTTCTCTTTTTCTTGATGGTTGTTGCTCAGCTGAGTTAAAGCTTAGGGCTCTAGCTCTTGAGGAGAAAGTCAGTTCCTTCATCTGTCATTGTTGCTATGCATTTCTTCACTCTGCCTTTACCCTTCTCATCCAGAATTTAATGTTTATTATAATTAAAAGGCAGTTGGATTAGTAGGGAAACTAGTACTGTCTATACTAAAGCATAATAGCTACCAAGCATCGCTTCCCTCAGCACCATTTTGTCAGAAGTAATGAGTTTTCTTAATGAAATGGGAAAAGGCAAAAAAAATTCCCCCAGTAATGTAATAAAAATGTCTGAGAAGCAATCAAGAGGCGCAGGTAATTTGAAAACATTATCTACAGTCATTCTTATACAATCATTTGAGCTTAGTGAGACTTTTCCTATACAATTATGAAGTGTCGCACCCATTAATTTTTTAAAAAACCCATTTTAAGTGGAAGAGTTCCCTTGTGAGTAGTGGAGCTAATGAAGCCCATTTTCATGTTGGTATATGTGAGGGGTTTTGATGGGTTTTGGTTTGCTTTTTTTTTTCTTTTTATCTTTTGTGGCCTGTATCTTGTTGCTTTATGCCCTAGCTCCATACATGTGCATTGGAACTGTGTATGTATGTGTGCTTGTGTTGTCCCACTACAGCCAGGCTGCATGCCCAGCATTGCCTGAATTCTTACCTGCTTTTTATTCAGTGTAGGAACTAGTATGAATGCTGCTTTTCTATCCCTTTACAAATGTTTACAAAACTTTGTAGGGGATTAGGCTTTTCAGAGTGGTCTAAGTTTTCATGTTTGGGAGAAAACAATCATAGAGACAAAAGTTACAGTGAGTGCAAGAGAAGGGGGGAACAGATTGTGAATCTGGTTAAGGCTCTCTTTACCTCTGTTTCTGTGTTACTGTCTTATAAGACTAATGAATTTTTAATAACTTACATGTGCATTGTAATGCTTTTGTAAGCATTCGTGTGTCTAAAAAGTCTATAGAGAGTGACTGTGTAGGATGAAGCTTTTAAAATTAAAAAGCATTTTCATTTTTCTTCTAGCTATTCTTACTGTTGTTATATTGCTTGGATGCTGAAAGTGCTACATCTGATGTAGAATAGCTGCAACCAGTGCCTGCTGCTGTTGGAAAGCGCAGCATTTCAAAGAATAAAACTAAGGTTTGCTTAATTGAGGTGACAATATGGAATATGAAGTAGATGGCATTGAACTGAAAAATAAAAAGTTTCATAGTGATGGCTAAAAAAAAAAAAGGGGTGGGGAGCAAACCAGAGTAGCGCATGTCCCCGGGGGCGGGGAAGGGGGAACCTGTAGCAAGAACGTTTTGTAAAATCTGCAATCCACTGATCCCTGTATTTCATCAGTATTCACTTCGCAATAATGTGCCAACCTTGGAAAAAATGATTAAGAAAAATTACGTATCTGAAGTCCTGCTGAAATTGCTTCCTTTGTTTTGTTCCTAGCCTGGAAGAAAGGAGTGGCTTCTCAAGACAAGGTGACATGTATATGTTCAGAGATACCCTTTAAATGTACTCATAGTTTCTTTATTTTTTTTTCTTTCAGGGCTAAATATCACAAATTAAAATATGGCACAGAATTGAATCAGGGAGATATGAAGCCACCAAACTATGATTCTGGTAAGAATTTATTAAGAATGAGCTCATTACTGGCATAAAAGCTTGAGTGTGGTTTGTGTAAATGCTGAAGTGACAGTATTAATAGAATAAGCTGGTGGGAACAGAGATAATTAATACAGACTGTATTTTACATCTGTAAAATTAAAAATGTATGCTAATGCTCTTAAAAAGTCTTGTTAATAAGTGAGTTTAGATTAAAAAAAAACCTAAAACCCAAACCAACAAACTGCTACTTGAGAGAATAATTTTTTCTCTTCCTTAGTAATGTTTATGGGTGTTTCGGAACAGGGAGATGCTGGATTTTTAGCTATAGAATCCTTTTGTCTTTGAATAATTCTTCTATACAAGAAGTTAATGTCAAAGCATGTGGAATGTATAGTACTTAATATTTTCAATTACTTGGATGGTATTCCAGGCAAAAAGTAATGGAAGTGCATATTAGATGTGAGAGTTTGAGAGTGGGAATTTACTTACAAAATTCCAGTGATAGTTGGAAATGCATACAACTAACTTAAGTGCTATGCTGTGAGAGGGCAGTTTTACAACTCGGCCCCTGGAAAGCTGATTTGTTTTTCTGGAGGTTGCTTCTCCTTAGAGGTTACTTCTCCTACTTCACGCGAATAGTTTTAAGCACTAAACTTGAGGAATTAAGAATATAAATTACTTCCTTTTATCCCTCTCTCTATGTTCCTATCCTTTCCTCAGGGAAATAAAAAAAAAAAGGAGAGATCAGCTCATAGGTCAAGGCCTTGAAAAGAGAAGTAATAAGTGATGAGTTTTGTATCTCAGTCTCCTGATGCTCCTACTACAGCAACAAAACTAGAGCCACCTGTACATAAAGGAGGAATATAGAAAGTCTGCAGACCTCAGCTCTGTCACTTGATTTGTGAAAGGGATGGTCTTGTTTACTCTTATGGTTAATTCTTACCTTATTGGATTCAGAAGGTCAGTGAAATGCAAACAAAAAAATCCACCCCCATGCCAGCTGATGGGACTTTACAGCAGGCTTTTCATGTCCAAGATGGAAAGAGGTTTTGAGAAATTTTATTTTGCATTATCAAGGTTATTTCCTTAACTGAAGTAATAGTTTAATTTGGTGTTACTAAGTGGAAGACTCTGGTCCGTATCTGGACCGCTAGAAAACTTTGTCCTGATCATACCAAGATCCTAGACATCCTTGGATTTTATAATTTTTCAGGATGCAGCTGTAGCATGTTGCTCCGGTTTCCAGCTGAGGAATGTAGTGCCGGGGCCCAGAAGAGCCATAGCCAGTGCTGCAAAGTGGACATTAGTGGAATTATATTTGCTAAAAATCCATTATCCTGATGTATCCCACTGGATTCTATATACGTTGCTGTTAGAAGTGTACAATTCTGTATCAAATCTGGACTGATTAAAGATACACACTTAAAACAGAAGATTTTTTAATCCTCCTTTTAGAGTTGCCTTTGGTAGATAGTTGTATATTCGTGTCTAACCTCTCCACCACCCAAACCCTTCTACTGTTTCTAGTAGGTTTTCCAAATGAGCCCTTGTTGTTTGTTTTCTTTGTGATCTCTTGGGGAGATCTGACTTGGTCAGTAGTACAGTTTAGAAGGGAGTTCAATCTCTTGATAAAGGTATGCCTTTTTTTTTTTTTTTTTTTTACGGCTTGTGGTATCTCCTGTTGTTATTTGCTCATAATACAAATAGCTTCTCATCTGTAAACTGCTGTTGCTAGCAGTGGTCAGTTTTGAGGACGCTAAATGAAAGAGAGTTCTTGCCTGTATATATACTTAATTGTGCCTTTGGCAGAAGGGGTTTTGCTTTCAAAAGGAAATTTCAGGTAGATTTACCTCAGTCTATAACAATTAAATCATGAGCTTTGGTAGTTGTCCATTGGGTCTAGCTGTGTTCAGTTGTCATCAGAAAATCATGGCACAATTGATTATTTCCTATGGCTGCTGTTAAATGAATTTGTCAATTTGAAATGATTGAATTCATACATCTCTCCTTGCATGTGAATTCTGATTAGTCTTTGATCTTTGGGTGGGTGGTAGTTTTTTTGTGTGTGTAAGGTGTTAATACAGCTGTGCAGAGGTAAATGATTTCCCAGTAAGGACAGTAGCTTTCCCACATCACATACAAAGTTACTCATAGGATTATACTACAGGTTTTTCTGGTTCTTAATCTTTGTTTACACGAGAAGATTGTTCATCCTTCAGTGTTTGGACCGCAAGGGTTTCAAGTTGCGTAAATGCTTTCATAGATAAAAAACCAAGATCTTTTATCTAGGGAAGCATATGCTTATGTGTCTTCTGGAGGAGAGGAAAAACCCCAACCATCATGTAGTATGAAGCTATATACAGAATAAATATGTAGCTGCTGGTTGCCAGCATTCAGATAGGTTTCTCACCAGAACAACCACGTAATTTTTTTGTGGATTCTCCTGGAGTATTACTGTTTGGATACAAATATATGGTTGTGGAAAACGTGATGAGAATTTTTCAACAGTTTTTCAGTATAAAAAGTAACCAACCAACCACTGTTGTATTTTTTACCACAACCACAAAGCTAATTAATACAAATATGGGCAAATTTAAAGTGAGTAGATATGTTGGTTTTATGTTGAACTGTCAAATATTTGGGCGGCATGGTTTAGTGGGAGGTGTCCCTGCCCATGGCAGGGGGGTTGGAACTTGGTGATCTTAAGGTCCTTTCCAACCCTGACTATTCTATGATAAAGGAAATTAGTTGGACAGTGAGTTGTAAATGGATATAATGATGCAGTTGCATTTGATATTGTGAGCAGTTAGAGATGTTTGTATTCAAACTGAAATTATGAGCAGCAGTTGCATTGGAAGGTTAATGCAAAAATGGAGCTCCACATTGTCTATGTGATTATGTGCCCTTGTGGAGAAAGAAGTAAGATGGGACTTTTGAATGTGAGGCAGAAGGGAAGCAACTGATGAATAGTGGATTTGGCACTTGCACAGTAGGATGTACCTGACAATCTTTATGTGTACATAGTACTGTAATTATGTGCTATATGCATTTTTTTGTCTCTTGATTGGTTGATTATTGGTACTTTGAATCTTTTATTTTGTTATTAAACCATTCATAACCATTTTAGTAAAAATCACTTCTGTTTTTTCAAGTGGATGGGCATATTTTTAAGAAGTAGGACAAGGAAAAAAATATTCGTAATAAAATAATCTTTTCCAGATGAAGGGAATGAGACAGAGATTCAGCCACAACAGAACAGTCAGCTAATATGGAAACAAGGACGACAGCTGCTAAGACAGTAAGTATTGAAAAAGGGACTCAGATAACAAATGCAAGGGAAAGAATCTGGTAATCAAATGTGATGATGGTGGTATTTGACTTTTTTTCTGTTAGATTTTCTTTCAAGAAAAGTTAGTGTGTGTGATGAGGTTCATGCAGGTTCTGCCCTACTTTTCCTAGGTTTTGAAAGTTTTAATATTTCAGAACTTCAGAGGAGAAGCCTTGTCAAATCACAAACACTTGATCTCCTTTGCTTTTCCGTTACACAGTATAATAAAACAATCTGCTTGAGCGAAACAGTGGGTCATGACACTTTACAATGAACCAACAAGCACAAATAATTCTTTAAGAGCAATGTAAAATACAAACTGGTGTTGGAGAGGGATAATTTTTATTTTGGCCTGCTTCAGTTTCAGAAAAGAAGATTAGATTAGAAGTTATTATAAAATAGCATTAGCCTCTTTAAAGTCCTCTACAATATCGAGCATTTAATCAATCCAGTGCTCCTTGAGAAGGCAGTGCTATTAGCTCTGTATTCTAGAGGAAAGGGGAAAGGACAGAGACCTTTTTTCAGGATTCCAGCCCTTACATGCACAGCAGAATTTTGCAGATCCATTGCAGAATATGGAAAAGGCAAGGCGGAGATTTTATCAAACGTAGTGTGTATAAATAACAACTCTTACTAGTAGTTACGGCTATAGCATTTGTTGATTCCCTCTGTTTTCTAGGCTTTTAATAATGCTTGCATAAGGAATGTATCTGATACTTCTTGTCAGGCTTCATGTGTAGTTTCCATGTGTTGAATAAAATGGCCATGTTGTACATGCAACTGTGATTTTTATAAGCCAATTATAAATATTTTAATAGAAAGTGCTTTTCCACCCATTTTAGTAAATGAATGAATAACGTATTGTATAACCTCTGACTGCTAGGCTCTTTGATTATTTTTGTGGGTTTTTTTTTCTCAGTGACTGTAGAGGCTGGTACTGCAAGAGGCGATCCCTCTGCAGCTGGTACAGGATGATTTATAAGCATGTTTCATTAGCACAGCACCATACTTGGCTTAGCAAAAGGGTTGAAGATGAGATTAGGGAGAAGTTTTCATTTATTGTTTTGAATAAGTGATGTGCGTAGCATATTAGCATGAGTTCTATTGCTACAGATACCTACAAGAAGTGGGCTACACCGACACGATATTGGATGTGAAGTCAAAACGAGTACGAGCTTTATTGGGCCTCTCAAGTGATGCTTCGGAGAAGGAAAACAGAAATCAAGAGCCAATGGTAAATGGCACAGAGGGCCAGATTAAAGAAAACACAATGATTGGGTAAGCATCAAGATGACATTGTTATCTTTCTGCGTAAATGCACTTAATGATGCAGAGCAAATTTTTGTTTCCTGAGAAGGTTTCAGGATTTTTTCCTTAGTTGAAGATTAGAGCAATTCTAGCTAATTTTATTACATTAAGCAATAAGCATGGAAATAACTCTGGACTCACAGCTTAAAAGCGGTGTAAGTTGGTTTTGGCTTTTTTTTTTTTTTCCAGTTGGACAGCAACACAAAGTCAAATCAAGCCTCTTTTGAGATATGATTGCTAAGTGCTTAAATGTCAGCGTTGTTTCAGGTTAATCACATACTTTCATTGCTGCAGGCTTTAACATGTCAATTACAGGCTTTGCTCTTCTGGTCTGTGACATCATAAATTATGTGAGTTACAGGATTTTCTTGAGCGGGTCTGAAAAACTCGCATGTTGCATTCTGATTCCTGTATTTTTGATTTTCCACTAATGCATATACACATGTAAATATGACCAAAAGGTAAGGTACTCATTTTGGTCTTTCAGTATTCCTGATACTATGACAAGTTAGTCAAGGAGAGTAAAAGCTTATTATGCATACTTCTGCTTGTAAGTGATATTGAAAACATAGCAGGCTTTTTCCCACTTTGTCTTCTCATTTTCATGCAGATTTAAAAAAAAAAGAGTAAGTTAAATCTGAAACTGAACTGTACAGGCTTCAGGGAAACAGTCTGTTCTTGTTTAAGATACTGCAAAACTTGGAAAATAATGAAAATGAATTGTTTGTCTCAACAGTATATGTGGTAGCTGTTCCCAGTAGTTTGGGCTGCATCAGCAAGCACATCTTTCCTCAGAGATTCTCCCTCTTTTCCCTCTTTTTCTTTTTTCCTTTTTCCATATTGATGTGGCAAAATTCAAGACCTCTGTTTTCTAAGGTCTGATGCTGTTATATGACACATTCTGACTTTTAAAAACCATTTGTAAAATTTCATTATACCCAGCAGATAGCTGCATCAACTTCAGGCCAGCAAGTTACGTAAGGGCAGAAGTTCATTGTTATGTAATTAAATTCAGTGCTGTGAGGTGGAAAATTTGAACACCCGCAAGCTACTAAAATACATTGTGCCCCTACGTAGCTGACAAGCCATGTCATTTATGTACAGCAGCTTTGTTTTTGCAGAACAAGAAATGCTTAATGCTTGTTATATCACAGGAACGATTTTAGTTCGATTTCTGGTGAAGGGGTCACTTCTTCTCAGGGGACAGAGGGTAAATAAAGCTTTTACACTTTAAAGTTTATTTAAATGTCTTCAGTTTTGAAATGAGTATATTTATAAGGTAGTTATTTGATAGATGAAATGGTTGGACCACGGTTTTAGGTGCATTTGCATTTCTTTCCTCTCTACTTGCTTTCTGGGTAGATCTGAGATTTAGCACTCTAGTCTATCCTATGGGTGAGGATATTCACTGATGGAGAAAACGGCTTCCCTTCTATTGTGGCTCTGCAAGCTTGTCAGCTGCAAGGTTGGTCAGGCTGCATGCTTAGAGAAACTCTTTTCATCTCACTTGTGATGCGTAAGATGACAGTGTTAGAAAGCTTAGGGGAACATTTTGATATGTGTTGTGTGAAAAGTGACTCCAGGGTTTTACAGTGGAAGAATTTTCCAGGGGTCTCATTCACTTGTGAAAACTGATGTGACCATGGTGATTTTGAGTTTGTGGATGTCTGCTGTGATCTCCCTCACTGAGAGGATAAGGTTGGGATTTTACTAAAATTCCTTGGTCAGCCGCCGTACTAGCTTTCAATACTGTGATTCTTGTGGCTGTTTCAAGTACACTTTCAGACCACTTCTTTCAATTTTCCATGCAGGAAGCATTCTGTGGCTTTCTTCCTGGCAGAGGCTGCCTGTTACTTAACAACTATTTCATCTTGTGCTACTAGGTACTGTAAAATGTTGCACCTCACTGTTTCCGTGGCACACGGCACTGTTCACCTCCTCCCAACTGCATCATCGCTTGTTTCAGATTTTGAAGTGCAGCTTTATGGCAGATGGAAAATCAGAAATGAGATGAGATGTTGTTCTCAAGTAGCTCATACATACCTGTTACCTGCCTCATCTGTTGTCAGCATTAAACATGTGTAGAACAGGGGTTATTTTTAAAGAGTTTTAGCAGTGAATGTGTGACTAAAATTTAAGGCACATGGATCTTGCTCCTGATCCAAATTGGAATTCTTACTGAGTGTTTGAAAACTTAATTGGATGCTTTTCTACCTGGTTGGCAGAACTGATTAAAATTTAAGTGGCTCAGCTAAATTCTAGGTCACAGCTGAGGTAGGGGCACTCTTTGCAGCAACCTCACCAGTGCTAGACTACTTATGGGGAAAGCAAAAAGATTGGCAGTTCTTTTAGTAGCTTCTTGTTATTCCTCGTGTGAATGTAAAGTGAGAGGAGGATTGGAGCCACACCAGGCCTGTATGGCTGGAAGGAGTGCGATGAGCAAGTGCCTGCAGTTTGGTAGTGGTAGAAGAGAAAAGTTACAGTGAGAGATTGGAAGAGCAAGAAACCAACTAAAGCCTTAGTGCAGTCCCAGGAAAATTAAAGACATATGTATATGTTTGCAGAACCACCAGACACTGGGAGAATTGCAAATTAAAATGCAGATGGGAGATGCTCTGTGGCTATATGTAGGTTTATGGGTACAGTGAAACTCTTTGTAGAATGCTTTGCTGTCACCACAGAAGCCTGTTGACTACTCAAGCCAATGCAGGTTGGCAAATTTTGTGGTTCAAGACATTTAATGAACATAGATGTCAAATATCTGCTGGCAAGTCTGAGGCTAGTGGTCAACCTGAAGATGCTTTAGTTACATTTAAAGAGCGGAGTGCTGGAGAAAATGTAGTGCATGGAAATAAATCAAGTCTAAAGAGGAATACCTCTGTTAAAGTGAGAAAATACAGGTCTTGGAACATTTCAATTGTTTGATGTCAGAAGAACTGCATAATTTTGTGGTCCCAGATGAGACTCAGATTGAAGCGGAGTATGTTGATTGTATAAAGAGAAACCTTATGGGTGAGAAACAATGAAAACAAATCAGTAAGAGTTTGTAACGAATGAGGGTGAATGTGACGAAGATAACGTACAATAGGAGAGAAAACGGCACAGTGAAAACCAGAAGAAATATAGATACAATGATGTGTTTCAGGAACAGGAAACTGAAAGGCACACTAGCTTTAGATTTCCTTAAAAGATTTTTCCATATAGTAATGTAAATTGCAGAAAGAACAGGTTGGCTAAACTGCCTTCTGCATAACTGAACACTCGTGATAAATCCAAAGAAAGTAAAAAAGAAAATAAAGGTTTTTGAGGTTTTTATGCTGCTGTATGGTTACCTCTCTTGGAGGAGAGAGGAGGTAATGGAAACAGGAAACAAAACTTCCTTTATGTTTTGACTGTTGTGTGTTGGTAATCAACCAGTACTTTATCAGTGAAATGAAAGTGCTGGAGAACAAAACAAATTGGTACTGAGAGAAGTTCCAGTAAGGAACAGAAAAGCTGGCATACTTCACAACACAGTCTGATTTTAGCATGGTTTTTGTGTAAGTCCGTTAATCTGTGTATAGTGCTTGGTTCCGCTGCTCAGCCTTCTTCAGCAATACCTCAGATCTACGTCTCGCTGTACTTCTGACAACAGCAGACGCTCGTACTTGTTTTTGGAAATGCCTTTGTTGTAAGGGTAAGCCCTGGCATTTTTTCTGACTCCAGGGGTGAGTGAAGTGTGTACTTTATGGTAGGTAGGGAGGATATTCCTCCTCTGCTCAGCTCACTGTATCTTTTACAAATTTTTATGAATTGTCTATTACACCAGTTATACCATCCTGCCTGTTATACCAGTACACTAGATACTGTAGTGCAAACACTCAAGAAAATGATATTTGCAGCAGAAATTGTGACTTGAATTCTGATAGGCTGCAGTTATTTTAGACAGTTGGCATCCGATCCTTCAATCTCTCAGCTTAATTTTGTATGTCTTAGAAGGTTGCAGTTACAACACAGAACTGCCAGCACCTCTTTGGGGTTTTTTAATTCTTTCGGTGCAGTGATGAACAAACTACTGTTGTCTGAAAGTTTTTTAAAGCCAGATCAGTTTCTCTTCTTACTATTAGGTAAAGTAGCCTTAGTCTTTTTGTGTAACTAGCTGCTACTTCTGTGGCCTAACTTGTATTCTTACATTGCCTATTTATTTGCTAATGTACAGATCCTCTTGAAAACTTTAGCACTCAAAACATCCTGTGGATTTTGAATGCACCCTGCAAGATTTTGATTCCATAAATGAAATGTTGCTATGATAACTTGAGATAGACATAGTCCTGTTCCCAGTTATTTCACGGATTTTAAAAGGGAATCTGTTTTCAGTTTCTTCAATCAGCTCACTTGCATTACAAAAGATAAGTACCACTTGGCATGACTGGACTCAAAAATGCATACTAAAATAATAACTTTATAATAATGGTTGAAATTCTTAACACCTGCAGTGTTAAGTGCAGGGGAATGGGTGCTTTTCCCCAACAGACTGAAAGAAAAATGAAAGCTGCCTGCAAATGTCACATGTAGCCTTGAAACCATGAGAGTATTTAAGTATCTTCAGTTCACTTATTACCTTATTTTAAATGGCTTTATCTTACTGACTGAAACCTAAACAGTCAAATTAGTTTACTTTCTTGAAGGTGTGTATTTGAATACCATTTGGTATGAGTGGAAGCAAACAGAATAAAGGAATAGAACTAGAAAGGAATGAGAGTATACCAAGCATGTGTGTGTATGTACACACATATGTATGGATGTGTGTATATATATAAAACACTATAAGTACATTATCTGAGTTCTTGCTAAGGCTTTGATCCTTAGAACTATGTTTAAATTGTCAGTAGGAACTTTTTAAAGAAAAATGGTCCTGAGTGATAGGTCAGTCTCTCTCTGAAACTGATGTAGTGCCGTTTTTATTCTATTGAACCACATATGGCTTCCACTGCCTGTACTTGGGCAAAAAGGCATCAAAACTCAACACTTCAGCAAATCTAGAGACCTTTCCAAAGGTTAAAATCAAACATTCTGAAAACCTTACCTTTATGATATGCAACAAATCATTCCAACTTGCACTTCAGCGAATTAATGCCTTTCTGTACCAGAAGGCATTGAATAACTTTTTTGCATCTCTAAATTCTATCAACACTGACCCATGTACTGAAAATGCTGCATACCGGCTGATGAATGTTGTGTGTTGACTAGCTTATAAAATGGTTTATTTGGTAAAATATCTGTGAATTTAAAAACTCGAGGTAACATCTGCCATGAAAAAGATTTCCAAACTAGTATGTGAGAATATAATACTGAATTACAAAAAGAAAAATATCCAAAATCTGTTTGCTATATTCCTTTCACTGGTGGTTTTTTTTTTTTACGGTTTTTTCCTGTTTGTCCCTGCTTCCACCTTGCAGTGACTTAATAGGCATTTCAAAAGTACTTGTTTTAGGCCAGACCGGGATACTTTGAACAAATGCATTAAAGTTGGGGGGAGGTGGAAAAGAAGATAAATTTGGGGCTTATGTGAAGAAAATAGTACCAATGGACCACTCTTTTAATTCCATTGGCACAGATCTATGACTTTAAAGGCTGGGGGGGTTCTACTTGGAAATGTCACATAAGAGTCATGGTACAGAAGGAACGAGGAGAAAGAGACAGAGAATGTTTGCAGTGGGTGAGAGAGAAGCAAAGAGAGGGGTCATGGATGGAGAAATACCTTATAAGAGGTTACTTCAGTTCTTCATACACTGAATTTATTTTTAATTTTTACTCTTTAAAACGCTTGTTTATTTGACATAGTTATCTGACTAGATTTGGCAGGAGAAGTGGCCTTTCCTTTTTAGATTGCGTTCCTTTATGATTCCAATTTATATCCAAACCATTTTGTAAGCGTTGCTTACCAGTTGTAGTGTGTATTGCACTGTTTCTTGCATTGTGTGCTGTGAATTCATAACAGGTTTCAAAGGTTGTGACAGACTGTCTAGCCTGTCCCATGTTCCTTGCTTGTAAATTTCGCTGATTGTAAGTGTTCCATAGTTTTATAAATTCTTAGTTTGATATTTTCTGTGCTGTGTTATGGAAGATTTTGCATGGTATGGAAGATTTAACAAACTGTTCTTAAAGATAGCCCTGATAGAAAGGAATACATTTGAATTTGCATGTATTTATTTATTTCATCCATTTTGAAAGAGCTCAACTAGCCACATTGAAAAGACTGTGTTAAAACATGAAATAACTAGATTCTGTGGGGAATTAATAAAACTTATGACGTTGCAGTAGAGCATTTTGGCAGTAAGAAGAACTGAGCCAGAGAAAATGGCTCGAGAAAGAGCCTGCTGGAGTAGCTCTTTGAATGCTGGGTCGTCACAGGCTTTTGCCTGTTACAGGCCCCCAGAAACATTTCTCAGCCTAAGCTGAACTTGTGTTTTTTTAAATTTACTGTGGCATTTCTTCCTGCTTCTGAATTTATCAATAAAATCTGGTTTTATTTAAGATAAGTTTTGTATGTCTTGGATAAAACAAAGGAACCAAAAATTCCTCTACTTTTTCATCTGGGGGAGTGAGTAGGACCAAGGCAATTAATGGCCTTATGGCTGGGCTGTTCACGGGAACAATCTAAGTGTCTCCCTGGACATGACCACAGACTCACAAGAGTTGTTATCAACAAAGGAGAAGATAATGAGAGAAATATTAAATGTGTTGGCTGCCAAGAGAATATGTGTCTGTAATGTGGCTTTAGTGTAAGTTAAACTTGACTTAGCAATATGAAACATTCTGATTCGTGCTGGGAGCAGGAAAGGTATGATCAATGTGCTGTTTCAGTTTCCACATAACAGCTTCACCTTTCCCTTAGGTTATGGTTTCTACTTTTCAGTCAGTAAGAAACAAGATATGTGTTAAGATCCTGAATATTAAATGTTGAGAGCAAATCGAATACTGTACGTTCTGTAAGACTGCGAATAATTTCATGTCAGGGCCGGCTAGATTTTTACATTAAATAGTTGTCTTGAGCTGTGTCACTGTAAGGCAGAAATAGTGCATGTGGAATATCCACAAATTGTGTTTCTTAGATTTCATGGGAAGATACTATTATTTGGTTTAGTGTTGAGGGGCCAAGGCGTTAAGACAAATCTGAACTGAACAGCTTGTAAAATACAAGTTGGGATGAGATGATGGGATTTTCAGTTGCAGAAGGCTCTGGCAACTTCTCCTGAGGAGAAAATGATGTGATTTCAGGTTTATGTTGCTTTAAGGGAGGTAAGTACTTCAGTTACCAGGCCATTTGTAACAAGAATTTTCCATTTTAAGCAGCAAAAGAAATGTCTTATCTTTGGAGATCAGAAGTTCCCTATGTAATACTCACAAAATCTGTGTGCTGCCCGTCCGTTAGTAGTAAGATAGAAGACTCAGCAGCATTAGTGTAGCTATACTTTACTTTGTAGCACTGCTTACTGGCTGTGCTTGTGATAAGTAGTTAGTCTGGTTGTACTTAATCATGTGCAGATACAAGTTTCAGGTAGCCTCTCTGCCCCAAAACCTTTGCTGTGTAATTGAATAACACTACTGGAGAGGAGGATATAATGTAGAGTTAACAGTATCTGATAGAAGATGTTATATAGGTTAAATTATTTATTTATTTATTTATTTACTAACTTATTAAGGTTCGCTTAGGAATTGGTAAGTCAACTGGGAATAAAACCCACAAGGAAAGAAGGCAAGGTTAGGTGCTGGGGAGAAAACCATGCAAGGATGCTGTGGTTGCAGGGTACTATTGAGGAAGGAGTAGTGGGAAGAAGATTCAGGACAAGCAGCTGAAGAGCACAGGGTTGAGAAAGTCGTGCCAAAATCTGGTTACTGTATGCACTCTGCTTTGGCAGCTTCTGTAGCTGCTCCTGCTGTCTGGGCTTTTGGCTTGTTCTTCCCTAGCAGTTTTTCTTTAGTCAGTATGGCTGCGGAAGAAGGAAAACGCAATGCCTAAGTTCTTGCACTTAGAAAATTATGTTCTCCCTTAACACATGTTTTGATCTAGAACAACCCAATAAAGAGGAATCATCCTTTCTGAGACCTTTGTGGTTTTGGCTTTTTTTCTCAGAGCTTTGTGGGATTTTTTTGACTCCCTTTATTTGCAGCAGGTCCTGAACCTTGCTGTAGTCTTGCTTCACTCATGTCTGTAATACTAATTAGTGTATTAGTGTATCTAATACTAATTTTTGTATTAGTCCTTGCTTTGGGAGCTCCATTCTATTGTTTTCACCCATTAATATTTTAAGAAGTGTTCTAGACTACAGAAGCCCTGGAAATGTTGAGTTGTGTGTCTTTTTCTAAAACTGAATTTAAAGTAATTTATCTACACTATCTCCGAGTATATTTTTGCCACTTCTGCTTTATGTTGCTTCATCAGTGATCCCGTAAAGAGAAACAAACTAAACAAATGGAAAATAATAAAACAGGCAAGCTTCAAATTGCCATCAAAGTACATTATATAAACTAGCTAAGGCCAGACATTTTCTTGGATAAATTTTATAGCATTCCTAGGTGTTTATGCTTTCAGTAATATTTAAATGCATTATGTTTATGTGCTGCTAAAGGATGCTAAAATACAGAGTTATTTTTGATTTTATTGCTAAAATTTATTGAGGTACAGTATAGCAAATCAACCTGTCAGCTTGAAGCTTCTTTTCCCTGTAGAACTTTTAAATATTTTAAATATTCTGCACTTCTCTTTACTTTTTTTGGTTCTTTTGAATTCTTTCTTGGAAGTTCTGCTGTAGTACAAATAGTCTCTTGTGATACTGTGCTGACTCTGTACATTTTTGTACTGTGCAGGAGTTTTGAAATACATGATAAGCTACTGTGTTTTTAATGCCTGAGATGCCTTCTACCCCACCCACCCACCCCACCCCCCCCATGTAAATGGAAATATACAATTATGTATATATCCTACCCTCTCAGGTATGCGATAATTAATGAGACAGTTGAATTCAGATCAGGTACTTGAAGTTTTAACATTCCCTTTTGGTAGTCACTTTGACCCTCAGTGTGAACAGGCCCGATTTAAGGTCAGGTGAGTGCAGAACCAAATCTAGGTGTGAATTACTGCATATACTTGTACCTGTAGAAGGGTATCTGTCTCTTTATAGCCAGTTCTGTTGATTAACATTTTATATTCTGTTTGTTACTAGTTCATACATTGCTGTTTACTGTAGGATATCTGATAGTTGCTAATGTAGATTAGCAGCCATGATGTTTTTATGTGGTAGCTTTTACATGGCAAAATATAGAGGAAAAAACAATGTTTTGATTATTTAAAAGCTGACCAGGAAACACAAACTTTGCTGAAAATCAAGAAGTTAGTCAAAGTGAAGCACATTGCAAATTTTGTCTTGCCAAGATTTTTGCGTTGGAACAGCAAAATAAGAGTACCATACAATTTCTGTGAAAATGTACATTATTGCTGCAGATTCGTGAGGTATTATAGTTTCCCAAGGTAGTGATTACTTAAGGAAAAACTAAAATATTACAGTCTAAAATATACAGTCTATATTTCGGATTTGCCATAGAAACAAAGGGTCAAAATGCTGCAGGAAGCATGTTTGAGGTTGTTCTTATTTAGGATGAGAAAGGGAAAAGTAGAAGGAATATTCTCAGTAAAACCAGTGACCATGAAAACATACCGTACAACACAGTATATTATGGGGCTGTGTATGTGGAATTTCTAATGGCAAGTGAAATCTTTATTGGTATTTTTTGGCAGTGAGGATGAGTAAATGAGAAAAGGGTAGAATAACAAATTGTCTTTATAAGATACAGACATACTGGGGCTATCAAGAAGCCACTCCTGCTAATTGTCATGTAAGCGTAGAAGTGCCTGAGCAGAGGCTGTGTAAAGAAGAAAATGTGTTGCTTATCATGCCTTATTACCCGTCAGAGCTTTTGCCCTTAGATGTTCTCTGTAATAAACCTTTGAAAGTGCTATGAAGAAGCACTGGGATAAGTGGGTGATGGATGATCAGACGTTTACACTGCAGGGAGTTTAAAAGGCCATACTATATAGGCTTGTTAGTTAATTGAACCTTTTGAAATGTGTCATAGCAAAAAACAAAATGTAGCATTAGCAGCGCACTTGCTGATCGTAAGGGTGACTGTACAAAACAATTTAGAGCGACAACTCTGAAAAGAAAGAGAGACTTCTATTGTTTCAGTGGTTGTGAAAATCAAGATGACGTGCATTTAGTGATGAACTATGAAAAACAGACTACTGATTAAAGGTAAGAAAAACAATAAAGCTTGTCTTTACTGCTGTAAAGTCATATAAAGAATGGACAAGGTTTTACTGGAAGTAATCATTATAATTCAAACTGAGTAATTTTGTTCACCACTTCGTCTTCAAGGGATTAATGGAGAAGTGTGTCTTCTGCATCAGAAACATGGTACCTGGTGTTCATTATAGGATTGCTTCAATTGTACTTTCATCAGAGTTTTAATAATGGTCGAAGTCCTGCTTCTTGTACTCTTCCTCTTCAGTTAGTATAACAACCCTTACACTTCCCGTTCTGAGGCACTGCCTGTATTTGTGCCAGTGCAGACATAATTTACTCAGCCTTCATCCGTTTCCTTATTTGTTTAATCCTAACATTTACGTACATGTTAGTTAGTCATCAATGATATTTTCCCATTATATTGTTTTATAGTGGCAGATTTACCATGTCTTAAAAGTTAAGCCTTGAGCTAGAGTTTGATGTTTCCCAGCCGCATGAGGAACATCTCATTGCAGCAGCAAAGTTTTCCTGTACCCTGACGTACATAGGGGAGGCCAACTTAGTAGCTGTAACTTATGTCCTTGTTGCTGAGGCTTTCAGTATTGGAAGTTATATCAGTATTGAAGTTGATTTTTGGGCACATACCAGATGAATCTTGCTTTAAAATGCTTTTCAAATAAAAAAAATCCTGGAGTGTCTGTTTTGGTAATTGCAGTTGGGTGAAGAATAATTTATTTTTTTAATCCGCAAACATTTTTAGCTATAGGCTTATTTTAGTGTTGTGTTGTTAGGCATCATAATACAGAGCAGACTGGTAATAAGATGGTAAAGTGACTGTTACGATTTGTTTTAACTTATGATGGTGGTTGTTGTTGTTGTTTAGGAAACCTGAATTGACTGACTCTGCCTCTCTGCTAGAGACCTTCAAGTTTCTTGAAAATGCAGCTGCAGACTTTAGTGATGAAGAAGATGAAGATGATATTGAAGGAAGAGAGAAAACAATCATTGATACTGCAACAGTGAGTGGAAAAAATAATTGAAAAAGTTACGAAGAACAGAAAAAGTGAGATTAATGAGATGCCTATATGCAAAGTATTTGACTGTGTATGTACACGTGCAAATCATTAATGCATCTTTATGATGGTCTGTCCAAGCATGTGTGCATAACAGGGATTATGTATGCATTTCTGCGTTTGTGCATACAAGTTAAGCTTTGCCATCTTTATTGCTTTAAGTTTTCAGTGACAGATTAATTTTTTTTTAAATTTTCTTCCTACTAGTCCATATTGCCTAATATTTTTTATATATATTGTAACACATTTTTTAAGTAGCAGGTGTCCTTTTTTAAATTTTCAGCTAAGTTTAAAGGTAGTGTTTGTAACGTTGCATGTCAAAAATGCATTGTTTCTTGAATATTTATATAAATGTAGTGACATCTAAAATTACTTGTAGAAATTTATCTCTGTAGGTTACAGAACTGAAATATCTGAGATAAAATGTAAAGAAATATTTTTCTTTAAATAGTTTGTGGAAGAAAGAAAAAGTATAACTGGAAAAATTCTACCATGCGGTTAATAAACTTTTTTGTTTATTCAATCAAATACCTGAAACTCCCTCTTGAGCTATACTTTGCTATACGATTTGGTCATTATTCCGTGAGTTCTGTTTCGTAGCAATTGAAATTTGGAGTTAAGATGGATGTGATTGTTTCTATGATGAGTTTTAAGAATGAACACTTAAAAAAACTCATCAGTTTTAAAGAGGTTTTGAAGAGAATCTTTGTAAACTTGTTCTTGTCATCCATGGGCTGTGAACTAATGTCTGAGACTCTTCTGTGAAATCATCTGTAATAGAGTGTGTTTAATAAGTCTGCTGAAGGAATGAAGCTTAAAGTTTAGAATTCCTTCAGGTTTTGAAATGGATTCATTGTATTTAGTGGAAACAGTCACTCATCTTCAGGAGCTATGGGATGTTGGTCTATGTATTGAAGTCTTTACAGACTGACCCCTAGCAAGGTTCCAGGTCAAAATATTGTGATGAATGTAATTCTTTTTTTCTGTAGAAGTAAAATTTATGGTACAGATTTCATGTGTTGTAACTGAAAAACATCCAGTCCGTTTTGGTTATTGAGAGAAAAGTAAATTTATTGCAGAACGCACACAGTGAGGTCCTTCATTAATACATGTATTTTGCCTTTTGCCAAAACGTGGTATTTTTTTTAAAAAGCTAGCTTACTTTTGAATTTGAAAGGGAATTGCAGTTTAATCATGGAGGTATCATGTTCAAATAACCTGTAATATCTGAGGAGGTATCCAGGGTGGACTGATTTTGCCAGATCTGAGTGAATGAAGTCTTGTCAGTTGTGTTGTGGTTTGTTGGTTTTTGGTTTGTTTTTTTTTTCCTAAACTTGTCTTTTGGTCCAAATGTAGAGTGGTTTCAGAGGTAAGATTTAAGGTGGCTATTTTCAGAGAAGCAGAGTGAGTTTGGCTTTGCTGCAGTCCTTTCTACAGCATTCTGAGGGTTTTGTTTGTGGGTTTGGTGAAGTTTTTGTTAGTTTTGTTGTGGGTTTTTTCAAAATCTGTATTAAGAATCTTTGTACTTTTCTGGTATTAAAATAGTAGTGGTGTAGGTCAGTGTAGATTCATTGTGAATTGTTTTGTCCCAAGAAGAAAGATCTACAGAAAAATTTCATTTTGACTTAAAAGTTTGAACAAAGCCTGAATACTTATTCCAGATTTGCTTATTAATACATACTTTTCTGCTTCTTCAACAACTTCTTCTTAGGATTTTGCATAGAAGACAAGACAGTACTGCTCTGTATAAAGGTGTGTGTGTAATGTAATTCACTTTTTTTATTCTCCATCCTGACCTTTCAGATTGTAAGGAAAAGAGTGCTATCTGACAGCAGTGAAGACAGAGATACAGAAGAAGCTTTGAAAGAGTTTGACTTTTTAGTTACCTCAGATGATGGTGATGGGGAGTCAAGAAGTTCAGGAGATGGAACAGACTGGGGTAAGGAAATGTAATGAATTGTACCAGGTGTACAAGGAGGAAAAAAAATGTGCTAAGAATACTTGGGTTTGACTGAGGTCTCTGTCACGATCACAGCTTCTTTTGAGTATTCCTACAGTAAATAATTGGCAGACTGAAGTCTTCTTGCATAATGTTCTCCTTCTTATGTATACTGCTTTAATATAAGGATTCTTCAGGGGTTATGCTTCTTGTCATTGTCTTCTTCCTTTTCTTTAGTAATAAGGCAGATAGAATTTGAATGTTATGAGTGGAGTTAATGTGTTTTTCCAGTGACCCATGCTAATGAAGGGCTCTGATATGGCTGTATTTTACAATTGCGACATGAAAGCTAGTTTGTCTTCGCTTTCTCCACTTTGATACAGAGAGTAATGTGGGTCATAAATACTGAATTCTTGTACTTTCATTGTGTGTTAGCAATTCAGGTAATATGTACTACTCAGTTGTTCAAAATTTCTTTCACAATTTACCAGAATAATATATCTTTAAGCTCTCTAGTCAGAGAAAGAGAGACATTTCATAAACTGTTCTCTGTCCTTTGAGGTTTATGTCCTGCAGCCCAGAATGCCAGCAGGCTTTACTTTGACATTATTATTATGCATTGATATACTGCACAGGGAAGGGAAGAATGAAACAAACTGGTTAACTATCTTGATGGGGAGTTATTTTCTCCTTAAGTTGCTCTGGAAGGTTTTAAGAGTAAGTTGGACACAGAGGGAGCTGTGGAAGGTGAATGGGAAATAATTTATCCTTGTAACAGAACTACAACTTTGACAGACAAGCCATCGTAGCTGTGCTCTCACATGAGCTAAGAGCTCTGAGATGCTGGATTTTGCTGAACCGTGTTTAACTCCTGGTTAGACTCCAAATTCCTGTTCAGTGTGGTGTAGTCTCTGCTTAAGAGGATGTGTCTCACTATAGTTATATGCAGCAGTCAGTATTCTGTTCACCAAACAAATGTAGGGATGTTATTCTCTCTTACAAAAAAAAAATTTGTTAGGCTGTTCAGTATTTTCTTCAATATTAAGATTTTATCCACTTACACTTGGTAAGTGTAGATCACTGAAGTTAGTATGCCAACAGGAACTTCTTTGTTCTCAAATTCACGCTTCTGGTTTATTTTTACTTTCATTGATGACAGCTGAGTACAAATGAGCGAAAGTCTAACATTAAAAATAAATTGTCACAGAAAGTTGTAGTCTCATTTCTAGAAATATTAAGGGGTTTTTTTTGAGTTATTGATGTCCATGTTTTTCAGTTACTTGTTTCACAACCTGTCTTTTATGGTAACTGCATATGAGAATAAGCTTCTTCAAGGAACTGCCATTATGAATCACGTACATTAATTTGATTTAAGCAAAACTGTTAAATTTAGCATATAACAGTGATGTTGTAAAAAGAGGATAGAAGCAAACAGAGGAAGTCCTTGCTTTGTTTTTGGATCCGAAGCGTTACTCATCAGTTACAGTAATCTGTTGAACCCATTTGGCTTAAAAGGTCCTCAGAAGTCTTCAGGTAATTTTTGAACTATAAAGGACTTGCTCAGGATCCACTTGTGAAGTTGAACAGAACCTGTGGGATGCAGGAAGCATCCTGGGACAGTCGGTCGAAAATTAATGTATTAAGTATTTTCCTGGCAACAGTGCAGTCTAATATAAATCCATTAAATTTTTGTTGTTGTTGAAGGAGAGCAAAAAATCTTGTTTAGCCAGGGAGGAAAAGCATGATTAAAACTTACAATGTGGTCCCAGAAAGAATACATACTTGTTTTCTCTCAAGCATATTTTTTCATACCTTTTCTTAACGTAAGTTTTGATCATGAATGTTCTTCATGTAATTTTTTATTAGTAGTAGTACTTAATTGGGCGTATGTATTACAAAGACATGAATTAGCCCACAGACCATCTTTTTTAGAGTTTCTCTTCAGCTTATTAATAACTCTCTCTTTTCATAGCTGCTGCAAAAAGACTAATGCCTCAAGACATTGGGTCTTGAATTAATCTGTCACTCATGAATATAGTATCGTGACTGAAGAATTCAGAGGAGTAAGAGTTCCTCTAGTCCAACCTTCTGTTCATTTCCATTTGCAGGAGGTTACTGTGGCTGCCTTCTGGTCAAGTTCTGAGTATCTTCCAAGAAGGGAGTTCGCATAAACTCTTCAGGGGCAGTAGAATCATAGAACAGGTTGGGTTGGAAGGGACCTTCAAAGCTTATCTAGTCCAACCCCCCTGCGATGAGTAGGGGCATCATCAACTACATTAGGTTGCCCAGAACCACATCCAGCCTAGCCTTGAATGTCTCCTGTATTCTGGTATTTGACTGTCCCTGTATTAAGAAGTATTATGCCCTTCTGTGATGCAATTCTGAGAAGAGTCTGTCTCTGTCTTCCCTACACCTGCCCCTTGGGCAGCTGTAGACAGCGCTAGGATACCTCTTTTGCTGTCGCTGAACACTCACAGTAGTTTCAGCCCATCCTTTTACCTCCTCTGCACCAGTTGCCTTAGCTGTCTTAGTGGCTCTGCTGGACTTCCTGTGCTGTGTCAGTACTAGATACTTAGCATTATACTTACAAAGCTTCCCAGTGTAAGAATACTATACTGTAATATAAAAGGTGTGGTCTCACAAATGCCAAACGAGGAAATAATCACATCCATCACACTAGTGGCTACGTTTTTGTTAATAGAGCCCAGGATATGGTCAGTAGACTTTGCTGCAGGAGTATACTGCTGATTCCTCTTCAATTTGATGATGAAGAAGGACCCCCTCGGTCTTTTCAACGTAGTTAATTTCTAACAAATCAGTCCCCATAGTAACACGTGTCCAGTTGTGTGTTTTCTGTCCAATGATAGTGGCTCCTTCAGGTTGTGGTTGGTAGTGTTGTGCTTCCTCTACAGGACATTTAGTTTCTGCATGTTAGTCTGAGGATAAGTTTATTATTTTCATATTTTAAAAGGTCTAGAATAGTTTACTGATGTACAAAGCAAACTTAATCTGAAAGGAATTAATTTTTAAATAATAAAGTTGAGATTTTAATGAAGAAAACAAAAAGTGCGTTTAAAAGGATTTTGTGGCTGTAATGGTCATGAAAATAAATATATTTGAGGAAAAGCTGTATTACCTCCCTTCTCTCACAAATTACTTTTTCTAAGCTGCCTCAATGTAGTCTTTCTATAGATGGAAAAAATTACTTTTTTGAATGTGAACTCATGTAATGTGTTGTTCAAAATCTCCAACTACCATACAGTTGAAGAATACTTCTTCTCTGTATCGTGTCACAGGGGAGCAATTTGAGAAAGATTTAAAAATAAAAAAAGGGGGATTCTTTTTGTTCATTAGGCACACTGCATTTTTTTTTGGTATTTTTTCCAAAGACTGATAACTCGGGCCTTTTCCTTTCTGTGAAATTTCATGGCTTTAGTGCTTTAAGATTTTATTAAAAAAAAACCTTGGTGACATGTATACTATGTTCCAAAATTATTTAAATGTGCTGCTACTTTGTTTAAATGACAACATAGCACAAAGACAATAAAATGAGGATTTGAAATGATGCGGCATCTGATTTGTGAAGTTATGTTGACCAGTAACATAGCTGCTGCTGCTTCTAGATACAGTAATTCTTTCCCTGGAGGAAAGAAAAGCTGAAAAGCATATCCTGACTTCTTATAAAGTAAATATTGCTTACATTTGTGACCAGCTGTGTGCTTGGTTATAGAAATTAGGCATGTGAAATTTCACCTCAATTTTTTGTTAAGAAAATTCTTAGCAAATATAAGTGGAATGTGAGTAGCAGTTTTACAGCTTTCACAAGCTTGGTGCTATTTTTGTCTGTTTAAAATAAGACAAATGCCATTGACAGCAGCTGTTACCTCCTTCAGTTGAGATCACTTGGTGACATTATTGAAAAAGGATGTTTCATTTGTTTCACTTTGTTTAGAAAAGGAAGACCAGTGTCTCATGCCTGAAGCTTGGAATGTCGACCAGGGAGTAATAACCAAACTCAAGGAACAATACAAAAAGGAGCGCAAGGGGAAAAAGGGGGTGAAGAGTAAGTGGAAAACATTGCACCTTAAAATCATAAATCTCACATCTTTCACACCCTTAATTCTATCTCTCTTTCAATGTTTTCCTAAAATTACTTACTCTTTTACTTTGCTGCTCCTGACTGCTTTCCTGTTCACCAGTTCTCGGGGGTTGAAATTAATGACAGTCTATCAAGTTACCTGATAAATAGTTGGAATAGATATGACTTCTTCCAGCCATGTGTTGGATTAATTAAAAACCCTTACTTTGAGCATGGATTATACTTCTGTTATTCAGAAACGTAAATTTGAAAATGCATTGGTTTAATACTTCACACTTTAATATCGAAGACTTCAGAACCTTTTCTTAGCTGAAAAATGCCAGTTTCACAGGAAGAGTTAAAGTCTGGTATGTAAATAAATCAACCCAAAAATAGACCAAAACCAGAAACTGTCTTGAGTATCCCAGTAGATGACAGAGGGAGAAAACAGGTTAATTTCTACCCCTGTTTATACTTAACATTCACAACATGAAAGCCATGCTGTCATCATAATTTGTTATGCAGGGCTCGAAATAGGAGGTAACTCTGAACATCAGTTTATTTGCAAATCACAGGATTTAATTATTGATGTTCAGACCTGTGGGACTAGCCTGTAAAAATGTTGGGTGTTGTTATCTAAACAAAAAAGCTGTGATCAGTATCTGAAATACAGTTTCTAGCCCTGTATTATATTTTTGTTACATTTCTTGAAATACAAGTCTGTTTTGTAAAACCTGTTTTTTGAAAAGTGAGCCTTAAAAGCTTTTTGAATTCAGATGAAATGCTTAAGATGAAACACTGTATTCACAGCTATATTTCAAACATCTAGCCATATTGAGAAGTCATGTGTGAATGATGTAAATTAATAATATTGCCTGTAGCCCAGTAAGAAATTTGAGGGATGTTTCTCCCTTTGTGGGAAGATGCTTATGAATGCTAAGGAAATTCTCACTTCCAAAGAGACATGCATGATACTGCAAAAGGTATCAGATCCTCACACTGAGGCTGACTAGTTTTGTTACTGTTTGTATTGATACTGTGATAAGCTGCTGCTCAGCAGTTGATATGTTGCTGAGATAATGCTATCAAATACACCATCTAACCCTCCTGTTTCTAATGGAAAAAAAGTAAATCATTACCGTACTCTAAATTTCTGAAGTAATATTTTTGTCATCTTTGGAACCATTTGGAAATTAATTACAAGTCTGACAAGAAGCTGAGCTGGCCAACTAAAGTGTTCATGTTTCACAAAATAGATTCTAAATTTCTTTGTAGTTAAGCTAGAGAGGGCATATCAACGTATGACTTGAGTGAAATTGATTTTTCTAGCTTGTCTGTAATTTTTGAAGTACACAGACATGCCATGTAGTTCAGGGTGAATAGTTAACAGGGTTGACTTAGCAGAAATGATTTAACCAATCTGTTGAAATTACATTCTTGGACAGCTGCTGTGCTTTTTATTTTTGATAATAAGGAAGCACTTGGACATCCAGTGCTCCTTCATGAAGATTACTGCTCAGTACATTTATAGTACCTTTTGGATTGATTTGATTAGTTTGATCTTGAGAGACCAAATGGTTCACTGCAGTACAGAAATTAAGCATCTTTCCATGGACAAACCATCCTTGGAAGGGCACCAATACAGAAAAATCAGGAATAATCACGGCCTGTTTTCAGCTATTCATGATGTTGCACATAGTGAAGAAGAATGTGAGGAAGGAAGTCTGGGGGTAAAAGAAGGGACTAAATATCTTGACTTTAAATTGTACATAGTTTGTTTCTGTGACTTTAATCTTGTCATAAATGGTGCTTAAACACTAAGCTGCCACTAAGTAAAATACTGTTTTCATAAATCAGATATGGTAAAACAATCTTGCAAAATCCTACTTACTGCTTTCATGAATAAAGTAATATTTTTGTGACAGACAAATTAAATGCAATTTAGCTTGTTATCTGTCATAATTAGGGTGGACAAAGTAGAGTTTGTAACTGCATTAGTAAGCTTCTGATTTTGCAAGGCTGTAATAAAGTGAAGTAATAAGAGAATAGAATCATAGCATCATAGAATGGTTTTATGAGAGAATACATATATTAGAATACACTTCTGTGTTAAAGCTGCTTGAAAATAGCTGTATTATTTACTGGTCTAGGAAAAAGCATAATGGACTATGGGTAAGACATTTTCCCATTCTTAATTAAACTTACAACAGGAAAAACTACCGAAGATATGTTTCAGCCTCAATCCTATATAAAACAGTCAAAACAGGGATGTGGGAAAATGATGGAGCAAAGCACAGGTAAGTGTCCAGAAGGGCATGGGTCTTCACCATACATAGCTTCAGGAAGCAGGCTAGTGAAGCCAGTTGCATTTATATGTTAATATAACTTTTTGGATTATGTAGTTCACAATATTACACTACTGCACAAATAAATGTAAAATAATCATGTTGTCATAAGAATATGATGCACAAAGTACCTGATGCACAAATTTTAAAATATTCACAAATGTCAGCTATTGTTTCAGAAAAGTAAATATTCTAATAACCAGTGTGACTCAGTTGGAGGCATTCTTCAGCATCCTATGCAAGTAGCAGTATGAATTTGTAAATGTGGGGAGAATAATGCGTTCACAAGTCTCAGTTGCTTCTGTCACTTTCTTTTCAAGAAATTCATTTCATGCTGGATGATTAGCTACTGCTAAAAATAGGTGCTCATTAGTTTTTCTGTGGTTACGTTTCTATGCAAGGTAGGATCCATTGTTGCATGTGCTGCTGTAGTGTATCTGATATAAGTAATGCCAACATGAGCTATGCATAAACCGTTTAATTTTTTGTGCTTTTTTCTGGTTAGGGCCCAACAGGTCAAAGCTACAGGATATGCTTGCAAACTTGAGAGATGTTGATGATCTCCCTTCATTACAGCCATCTGTTGCACCGTCTTCTAGGCCAAGTAGCTCAAGGCTCATTGAACATGAGATAAACAGGACGGATGAAGGTAAGCATTAAAAATGCGCAGATGTTTATAGTTACTTTTTAAAGATTATCCTCTAAGACTTTTCTAGCACTTTACATATACTGATTCAGCATTGTGAATCCTATGTGCAATAAATGTCATTCCTGTTCCACCCCTTCCAGTCACTGTTAGTGAGGTCAAGACACCTACCTACTTAAAATCTTCAGCTGAATGCCTTTGAATATGATGGAAAAACTTCATTTGGCACTTGGTGGCTTTGTAATATGAGGATCTTAAGTCACTTGCTTTTGTTTGTGCTCAGGCCTGGTGTGGAACATAAGTCTCATTATGCAAGAGCCATCTGGTTTTTTTCACATCAACATAACTTTAAATTATGTATACGTACATGTACACACACATACCATAGAATCACAGAATGGTTTGGGTTGGAAGGGACCTTAAAGATCATCTAGTTTCAACCTCCGTGCTCCAGACAGGGACACCTTCCACTAGACCAGGTTGCTCAAAGCCCCATCCAACCTGCCTGTGAACACTTCCAGGTATGGGGCATGTATGTGTTCTTTATGTGTTCCTTTTTTTTGTTTTCAAGTACAAAGGTAGAGGCTCTGGAGCTGAATTCAGCTGGCTAGGTATAGCTTTTAAATGCACATAATAATTGTGTAGTGAATCATACAGAACAATTTACTGCTTGCCGGTGTATTCATTTCCATAGTGTGTTCCAAAAATTAAAAATTACTCCTACAGGCTAATCCAAGTACGGAAAGCCATGCATCTTGGCAATGAGGCACATGGTTACCTTCCTTAGTATTATGTCCAAAAGCTGCTAAATCATCTATTTAATTCAATGTTCGATTTGCTGTATGTGCAGCAAAATAAAATAAATGTATGAGGCTATATTAATTTGTAGAAGATCGTATATGATCTTTATTTAAATGGTAAGTTAAGTCTTTTGAAAATTAGCAAAAATATGGGTTTCACTGAGCAGTCTTTCAGTATGTATGCAAAAGTAGGTTGGCCAAGTTATAATTAAGATGCGTAAAAAGCCCCAGCATGTGGCATAGTTACCAAAGATCTCAGTAGTTCTATTTCCTACATGCTCAGTGATTTCTTTATGAAAGAAGGGGGTAACTTAGCAACACTTTGAGAAGCAGAGGATTTTTTTGTTGAATGTTTCCTTTCCAACTTGTCTCACATCTACTGAGAGCCGTATTAGTAGACGTCTAGTTTTGTGTCCTTTCAAGAGTGGGTTTTTAACTCACAGACTCAGATGGACTCTCATGAAACGGGAAGAGGACAGCTGATTGTTACCAGTCTGAGTTCAGTATTAGAAACTACTAGCTATGTGTTCCTTTATAAATCTGAGACTATATTTTTGGCGTACAGTTTTTTTTATTCTAGTAACTACAAATACAATCTCCTGTGTGTATTGTGTGTTAAGTGGAATATTACATTGTAGGTTCAAAAGATAGAAAAAGAGAATGGTGGTTTAGACTCGAGGGTGAAGGAAGTAAGAGATGTTTGTGATTAAAAGGTAATAACTGGGAGAATTAAACACAGAGATTGAAGGGCTTTTATTTGATTCTAAAAAATAATAGAAAGCAAACAGGACATTCGATAGTAGTGTAAGTGTGGAGTGGAAAGACCATGGAAAGATTAAGTTATTTTATGCTGGGTGGAGAACTGAATAGCATCTGAACCTGATGCCTTTGGGACAAGGTGGAGAAGCAGCTTGAACAGATGAGGCTATTCATTGTAAAGCATTAGTTTGCTTGGTTTGAACTTAGTATTGGTGCTGTTAGACTAAATAAGACACAGAATGAGATGGTGTTTCCTTCTCTGTCTGCTTGGTAGCAATGGTATTTGCCAAGGCTTGTGTTTACAATGGAGCTAAAGGAGAAAAAAATTTAAATTTACTGAAAACCCGTGTAATTTGAGACAAAAGATGTATAAAATTGAGTGAAGTCTCCCATGTCTAGAAGATTGCATTGTAGACATGCTTTTGGATGTGTGTGGACATGGTGCTAGGAAGAAGAGTCCAGCTGCTCTCGCCAGCTATTCCTGTCTACATGTTTGCTACTTCTCCAGAGCCTATTTGCATATTTTATAGCAGAGTTGGGGAAGGGCCTGAACTTTTCTGTGTTCCTTTTGCATTATATACAGGTGAATGGTAGTGTACTCTTCCCTCCTGTAGTTAATTACACTTAATGTCTTGAGTCATGCACACCTCAAGTGTAAGTATTATGTTCAGAAGATATTGTTTATTGGTAAGCGCAGTGATTATCTCTAGAATGGTTAATTTTTTTTATGCATTTTTTATATGTTCTTGCCCTCAGCTACTTGAGATGTTTAGTGTTTGGGAAGTGGAAAATATGATTTTATTAATCAGTCTTTTATAAGCCCATGTTTCAGGATTTTTTTGTTCTGTTTTCTTGCAGTGGAAGCTTTAACATTCCCTCCTTCTTCAGGGAAATCTTTCATTATGGGAACAGATGAAGCCCTTGAAAATGAGCTGGGTCTTGGAGAACTGGCAGGCCTTACAGTAGCCAATGAGGCAGATTCACTGACTTACGATGTAAGTGGTCGTTAGTGGTAACTCAAGGTTCTACTGTCTATTTGCTGAAGGCAGACACAAGTTATATGTGTGTAGACTCAGCAGAAAACATTTCCCTGATAAAATTATGCTGCCAGAAGATGTCACAAATTTTTACTTGACATATCTGTTCTTCCCATACATAACAGCCTTAAAGCTCTCTGATAGAGATACAGCTGTGTACTTGTAACCCCAGTGATGCTGAGCAAAATTAGAAGTAGCATGGCCACCAGATTAAGGGAAGTTAATGTCCCTCTACAAGGGGCTGCTGAGGCCATAACTGAACGCAGTTTGGGGTCCTCCACTTCAAGAAGGTTGTAGAGAAATTGGAGAGAGTCCATTAGCATTTTCCTGATGAGGAGATGTTAAGGAAGGTAGTCTTGTTCAGTTGTTAGGAGGCTTATGGGTGCTCAGGTAGCAACTTAGAGGTACTGGAAGGATGCTTACAAGGAATACAGAGCCCAGCTTCTCCATAGTGCCAGGTGTTAAGAGGAAATAGTAGCAAGTTATGGCTTGGGAAGTTCAGGTTGGACACTAGGGGGGAAAAGTACTGCATAGGAGTTGGTACTGAAGCAAGTTAATGTCTTTGTTGGTGACATGGATAGTGGGATTGAGTGCACCCTCAGCAAGTTTGCTGATGACACCAACCCATATGGTGCAGTCGACATGCTGGAGGGAAGGGATGCCATTCAGAGGGAACTTGACAGGCTGGAGAGGTGGGTCAGTGCAAACCTTGTAAAGTTTAACAAGACTGAGTGCAAGGTCCTGCACCTGGGTCAGGGCAGTTCCAAGCACAAATACAGGCTGGGTGGAGGATGAATTGAGAGCGGCCCTGAGAAGGACATGAGAGGTGTTGGTTGACAAAAAACTCAACATGACCCAGCAATGTAAGCTTGCAGCCCACACTTGAGAATATGAACTATTTGTTCACTTGTTAAATGCCTTTATGAAGTCCTGTGGTCAGGAATTCATAGTCATGCTTTCCTCAGCTCTTACCTTTTTCTAGTGCTGACAATTTTAAAAAGAGTTATCTATGAAGCTTCTTGCTTCTGTCACTGTGCTCTTTGTTGAAGCAAAATGAAAGGCTAGTTTTTCCATTTCCAATTTTGCTGTATGTGTAGCTAGCTTACAAATGATATGGTTTTATTTCAGACTGCTTAATACTTTCTTCCAGCTGCCAAATGTGAATCAGATAGGATTAGTGGAAATTTAGTATTTTCTTTCAAGTGGCAATTTTGAATCATATGAAGAGTGAAGTTGAAAGATTCATGTGAATTGGTCTTTAAATGTGTTTGCTCTGAAGAGTTGCGGATACTTTCCTATTTTCAGTCCCTTTCATCTGACTGACACTATTACTGGATTCTCTTCTTCTAAACCCTGGCAGCTATAGTCTGCCTCATTTAATGGCTTAAGTTTTTGCATGTTGCTGTGGCTGTCTGTAAATTAAAGAATGGATTTCACCTGGTAAGGGAGATTATAAATTTATTACTTAAAAGATGATTTTTTTCATATCTGATGGGTAAGTTTTCACAGTGTCTCACAAAATTAAATTTCCCAGCTTGCTAGCCAATACTCTCAAGTTTATCTTTTCCTTTTCTTTCTTTTACATACGGTTGTCTTAACAAATGTTCACTCTGGTTGATTCTGGATTTCCGCCGCCTAGTCTTCTGGGTAGATTAAGAAGCTTCATAAGATTATAATAGGCTGAGTAGTGTACATAAGAACGACAGAATCATTTCATTTCATATTATTAATATTGGAAGGCGGATGCAGGAACTGTGAGAATGAAGACCCCAGGCTGACTGTAGGAGAGGATCTGGTTTGAGACCATATTAAGAGCCTGAAAGTGCACAAGTCGTAGAATCATAGAATCATAGAATAGTTAGGGTTGGAAAGGACCTTAAGTTCATCTAGTTCCAACCCCCCTGCCATGGGCAGGGTCATGTCACACTAAACCATGCCACCCATGGCTATGTCCAGTCCAGCCTTGAACACCGCCAGCGATGCAGCATTCACAACTTCCCTGGGCAACCCATTCCAGTGCCTCAGCACCCTTACAGTAAAGCACTTCCTCCGTATATCCAATCTAAACTTCCCCTGGTTGGATTTGAACCTGTTACCCCTTGTCCTCTCACTGCAGTCCCTCATGAAGAGTCCCTCCTCAGCATCCCTATAGGCCCCCTTCAGATATTGGAAGGCTGCTCTGAGGTCTCCACGCAGCCTTCTCTTCTCCAGGCTGAAGAGCCCCAACTTTCTCATCCTGTCTTCATATGGGAGATGCCCATGGGACCTGATGAAATCCATCTGCAGGTCCTGAAGGAGCTGGCAAATGAAGTTGCTAAGCCACTGTCCATCCTATTTGAAAAATCATGGCAGTCAAGGAAGTTCCCGACGACTGGAAAAAGGGAAATATAACCCCCATTTTCAAGAAGGGGAAAAAGGATGAGCCAGAGAATTACAGACCAGTCATTCTCACCTCTGTGCCTGGCAAAATCTTGGAGCGGATTCTCCTGGAAGGCATGCTGAGGTGCATGAAAACCAACAAGGTGGTTGGTGACAGCCAGCATGGCTTCACTAAGGGGAAATCCTGCCTGAGCAATCTGGTGGCCTTCTATGATGGGGCTGTGGAACTGATGGACAGGGGTAGAGCAGTTGATGTCATCTACCTGGACTTGTGCAGAGCGTTTGACACTGTCTCACACGACATCCTTGTCTCTAAGTTGGAGAGACATTACTTTGATAGGTGAACCACTCAGTGAATAAAGGACTGGCTGGATGGCCGCACACAAAGAGTTGTGCTCAATGGCTGGATGTCCAGCTGGAGACCAGTAATGAGTGGTGTCCCTCAGGGATTGGTGTTGGGAGTGGTCTTGTTCAACATCTTTGTGGGTGACATGGACAGTGGGGTGGGTGACATGGACAGTGGGATGGAGTGTGCCCTCAGCAAGTTTGCCGATGACACCAAGCTGTGTGGTTCGGTTGATACACTGGAGGGAAGGGATGCCATCCAGAGGGACCTTGACACTGCTTGTGAGGTGGGCTGATGCCAACCTGATGAAGTTTAACCATGCCAAGTGCAAGGTCCTACAGCTGGGTTGGAGCAATCCCAGGCACAGCTCCAGGTTGGGCAGGGAAGAGATTCAGAGCAGCCCTGTGGAGAAGGACTTGGAGGTGTTGCTTGATGGGAAAATGAACATGAGCCAGCTTCAGTGTGTGCTCACATCCCAGAAAGCCAACTGTATCCTGGGCTGCATCAAAAGGAGCTTGACCAGCAGGTCGAGGGAGATGATCCTGCCCCTCCACTCTGCTCTCGCGAGACCTCACTTGGAGTATTGTGTGCAGTTTTGGTGTCCTCAACATCAAAAGGACATGGAACTGTTGGAAGAAGTCCAGAGGAGGGCCATGAGGATGATCAGGGGACAGGAGCACCTCCTGTATGAAGATAGGCTGAGAAAGTTGGGTCTGTTAAGCCTGGAGAAAAGAAGACTCTGTGGAGACCTCATAGCAGCCTTCCAATATCTGAAAGGGGCCTATAGGGATGCTGGGGAGGGACTCTTCCTGAGGGACTGTAGTGATAGGACAAGAGGTAATGGGTTCAAACTTAAACAGGGGAAGTTTAGATTGGATCTGAGGAAGAAATTCTTTACTGTAAGGGTGGTAAGGCCCTGGAATGGGTTGCCCAGGGAAGTTGTGAATGCTCCATCGCTGGCGGTGTTCAAGGCTGGACTGGACATAGCCGTGGGTGGCATGGTTTAGTGTGAGGTGTCCCTGCCCATGGCAGGGGGGTTGGAACTAGGTGATCTTAAGGTCCTTTCCAACCCTAACTATTCTATGATTCTATGTATTGAGTTGGAGTTCTGGGACTTTGCAGTAGGTTCTTGCTTGTTTTTCTGCAACTGAATAGGACATTTATCTGTAACCCTGCTTGCATATCATTGCTGTCTCTGGAGTTTCCAAGTTGTCTGTATAGACACAAATATTACTATTAGTGGTAAATCCATATCAGGTGCTAATTTTGGGGTTGAGCAGATACCACCCCCCGCAACAGCTTTTCAAGTCTCAGATTGCCCCACTTTTGTATTTTAGTAGGAACAGAGAAAACGAGGCTGGCTGCTGCGTTAGTAACCCAGCCTCTTGCAACTTGTGAGAGACTGGTGGGTGAAGAGAAGTGATGATGATGCAGCCAGGTAGGTGGTGCGTCAGGGCTGGGATCTGTTTTATCTCTGCTGCTGGCCTACTGCTGGCTGGTACTGCACTCCATCTACTTTCTGATTTATAAACTAATAATCTTGGACTTCTTTGGTAGAACATCTTTGAAGCAATTGGAGAATATTATACTGCCAGCACTGGCATGCACTGTTAGGCCATCTGAGGTGCCTTTGTAGCTTTCGCACATGTGACGCAGGACCTATGCAGCTGGTATGGGAGCTGGAGGGCAGGAGGTGTTCCCTCCATTACCTAATGGGCATTAGATGTCTGTTGCCAAATTCCTCTCCAGGTATCTGTTAATACTCTCTCTGTCTTGTACCCTTTTAACTGAGACATTCTTGGCCAATCTCCAGAAAATCTGCCAGAACTGCTGACTTTGCAGTCCTGCCTCATCCTCACACCAGCTCAGGCATTTGTCTGTTCCCTCATGGAGCCAACTCAGCTCAGTAAACTGGCAAAGAAACTGACTTGTCTCCCTGAGCAAGACAGTGCATAATTACCAAGAAATATGATGAGGCTAAACGTGCTGTTTGTTCCGATTCCTTTCTCATAGTTTAAAATTGATAGAACCTCTTAAATAATGTTTTGATTATTAAATATGAAAGTAACAGAACTTAAGAAAAGGCACTTCTGTTCTTAACCAGCATCACCCTGCCTCACATTCCAGAATAAAATGTAGAGTGCTGAAGTGGCTCAAAAGAGTTGTTTCTTACTTGCAGCTAATGATACAAAATTATTTGGGATTATCTGTGGCTTTCAACATAATGAAATCATCAATATTTGCATAACAGTTGTTTGTTTTCCTGGCTTTCCATAACCACTATGAGAAAGATAAGTTCAACTATGACAGTGTTGACTGTCAGAGTGCTAAAACTCTGTTCAGTATATCAAGTCAACATTTGTTCAGGGGAGCAATGTTGAAATAACTATTTTTTTTTTAATTATCTTCCCTTTTGCATCTGCTAAAATGCATTTATTGCCAAATAATTATGTCTGTGTATATGATAACTTACTGCTTTCCAGTTACAGTTGTAGCCAAAAGTCTTTTTTTTTTTTTTCTAGCAAGCTTTACTCATCTTGCATTTATTACAGAGCTTGTGTTGCCTTAGGTGTGTAAGTTCGGTTGTGTTCCTTTCTGTGCTGCTCGACACTCCTCTGTTTGTCTTAGGTCTTTATTTCAGAGATGCCATGTCAGTGGTACTTTGGATATTCAGGGACCCCAGCTTGGTTGAGTCAGGCCCAGTGTTAACGAATGAGCCAGTATGTATGGACAAATTTCAGATACCAAACTGAGTTCACAGCAGTATCAATCAGAAAGTTACTTCTCAGCTTTTAAATCATGTAACTTAACAGGCATATGGCGTATTTCGGATTTGCAGGGAATATATTGCTGTGGACTTGACATTACTTGTTGCCTTTGTGGAATACATCTGTGTTTGTTCTCATTTTGAATTGCCTGAACAGTGTTACAAATGGACTGTTGCTCAAGAGCCAGTTGTTAGGAAAAGTGGGTGAAGTAATTTGACATCTTTTGAAAATGCCAAACTAAATTTCTCATTTCTCCCTTTCCTTGTGCCTTCCAGATTAATTACAAGTTTGGCATATTTTTTTTCTATTAGATAGCAAACAATAAGGATGCACTGAGAAAGACTTGGAACCCCAAATTCACATTAAGAAGTCACTTTGATGGAATAAGAGGTCTCGCTTTTCATCCAGTTGAACCAGTCTTAATAACAGCTTCAGAGGACCACACATTAAAAATGTGGAATTTACAAAAAACAGCCCCAGCAAAAAAGTAAGATTGTTTTTACTTTGTTTCAAAAATCATTTTCATTTATGAAGAAAAAAAAAACTGTAGATTCCACTTCACTGGATGGCTCTTGGAGTTAATGGAAATTGTTCCTTGAGTGTAAAGAGTAGGAAAACAAGCTCTTAGAGAGGATTGAGACTTTTAAAGAGTGCCAGAAGAAATCCATGCATATTTGTGAATGTGTTTTGTTCGTAAAAATGAAAACCATTCACTTTTTTAATATTTTCCTTGTTGATAACATGGAAAATTAATTTACTAATGAAAATATTTGGATGTGGCCTGTTAGTGTGCTTGCATGTGTATATAAATGTATGAAAATGCATTTTTTATATATGCATGTATATGTGTATACATATACATGCATATACATGTGTACAGCCTTCAACTTTGACTGAGATATTGCTAGGTTCCTTTGTACAGTCTCTTGTGTGTTGCTGGGGATTTTCAGAAATGAGAGCAAATTTGCATCAGCTCTAATATTTAAGGGAGTACATCATACCTTTTAGGAGGACTGGGCAAAGCATGTGGGCTTCCCCCTCTTTGGCATACCTACCTACTGGTTTGATTGGTCTTGAGAGTTTGTGGACTCTCTACCTTGAAGGTCTTTAAACAAAAAACCAAACCAACAAATCCTATAATATTTTGAAAGAATGTAAAGAATTCTTAGACATAGGAAGAATCATGTTGGGAGAGGAAGTTGTGGGAGAAACACTTCAACACAGCAGTGATTTTAAGAACTTAGCTGTTCTGGCATATTTTTGTAATGCATTGTGTCAGATCATGTGTATGTTAACACTTTCTTGTACTTCATTTAGGAGTGCGTCTCTTGATGTAGAACCAATATATACCTTCAGAGCACATAAGTGAGTATTTCCTCAGAAACCTTGTCATATTTTGAGAAATACATTATTTTTAAACACAGACTTTTTTTTTTATGTGATTCCCACCTTCTCAACTGGTGATTTTATGTGGAGCTTTTAGTTCCCATGTTATTTAAAATATCTGCAGATGTTCATCTCCTTTTTGCATAATTATTTATATGTGGAGCTAGGTACACCACAGTTTTAAAAACAAAAGCCTACAAATTATACAGTTCAAGTTTGATTAGGTGTTCTTTTTGTCAGATATGTGCATTTGTAGAATGAAGCTGTTTGCAGTGAATCTACTGAACTCATTTCATGAAGGAGCCTTAGATCTTTAAAAAAGGGGAAAAAAACTGTTTACGCGAAATAACGCAGCCTGTATTTGAAAGTGTGACATTTATCATATTTCATGTGCACAATGATTAAATTGTCCTAGTTGTAGGTATGTTATCAAATATCACAAAGGTTTTTTTGTGGGAAATGTTTGTAGCATATGTTCTAACTGTGCAGAATTTTTGTTGCAGTCCATGTAGCAAGTGAATTGTATCTTAACAGGGAAATTTTAAGAGTTCATTGACATTGCTTTACACATAATGAAAACACTAATAGTTAATGTTTCTTTTGCGGGGGTTTCTTCCAGTGGACCAGTGCTCTGTGTGGTGATGAGCAGTAATGGAGAACAGTGTTATAGTGGGGGAACAGATGGCCTCATCCATGGCTGGAATACAACTAACCCAAACATTGACCCCTATGACTCTTATGGTACGTTGCTGTCACACACACCAGTGAAATGATACATTTAGTGGTATTAATGTTACATGGCTAAAGCAGTATAATTTGTAGGTAATGCTTATTTGAAAATTTAATGTTGGCTTCAATTACTTTTAGTATATTTTTGTTTTAATACTGGTGCAGGGTTGAAAAAGTACAGGACTACACCTATTACTTGGCAGAACAGCAAATGTGTATTTTAATGTTCACCCCTCTTAGCTTCAGATGCAGTTGGCCTTAAAGCTGGCTTTTGGAAAACAGGAACTGATGTGCCATTAATGTTTGTTTGAAAGTGAACTTTAAAATCCAAGTGTTTTGCCAAGTTTGATACTGTCCCTTCTGCTGAAACATTGGTTTGTTCCATTAGTTTTAAATTGAATAAGTGAATGCCATGTATGGTGATGAAACTCATAACTGAGAGTTCTGTATTGTTATGATACAACTTCTGTATTGATATTGGTCTTGGGTTTTTCGTTTTCTTTTGGTTTGTTTTTTTTTTTATGGTTGGCTTTTTAAGGTTGATCCAGGAACAACAACAAGGTACAACTATTGATTTAATTCAGATCTTGTTTTGAAGTGTGTTTTGTTGTTTTTTTTTCACAGATCCTTCTGTTCTAAGAGGTGCTTTTGTAGGCCATACAGATGCAGTGTGGGGTCTGGTTTACAGTGGAGCACACCAGCGTCTGCTGTCCTGTTCAGCAGACGGCACTATACGTCTATGGAAAGCTACAGAAATTGCTCCAGCTCTCAGTATATTTAACGATAATCAAGGTACAGAAAATAGCCCTACCTTGAAGTTCATGAGCATCACTGTGCAGACTGCCATAGTTTTTTGCTGCAGAGTAGAAATTCTTGCTTGTTTTGCTGAATTTTATATCTTTATGGTTGTTTTGGGAGAAGACTAAATTTGAGTCCCTTCTTTGACACCAGTGGAGTGGATACCTACATGCAGTGGAACCGTCACATATATCTAAAAGCCAACTGCAGATGACCTGCTGATGTTAGTAGAAGCATGGACTATTGCATTAACTCTGTAGGTCTGATTCAGACTGCGTTTCCATTAAGCTCTTGCTTTTGATTTGTTCAGAATAAAAAACCCTCTCTTCCCCCAAAAGAGGTTTGGAGTAGCCAGCGCTTCAACTCTGGCCACTGTCATTGTACCTTCCAGATTCCTTCCTTTTGCCTCTAACAGAGGGATTCCAGTTGAATTTCTGAGTTTGTGCCTTAACAAAATTGCAATAACCTAGTCATCTTAAACACTGCTAGTTGAAAAAACTTACTCCTTTGGATTTAGTTACTGAAATGTCATGCACAAATCAAAATGTTATTGTTTAGAGCCTTTTTTCTTGAAGTCACTGTCTTGAGTAAGCATTCTAGAATGAGCCCGTTGACATTGCCAGGCTCTCTTAGGGCTGATGGTCCTAAAGGCAACCCATGAACGGACTCAGTTCCTTGGTCCTTCAGAACAACTTTGATCAAAATAAACTTTGGCATAACTGAACTATCTTATTGAATTATGGTGTAAACCTGGTCAGATGTACCATTACATGTGCCATGTGTTGAAATAGACTAAACAAAATAGAAACGTTTCATGCATTATAGTTCTTGCAGAACTGTGTTTCCAAAGGTTTGCAGGGTCTCTGAAAAACACAGCTGGTTTGCTGCTAGATTGCCTACCTGTCTACTTTGAAAACTCATTGATAGTTGGTTTTGTCTGTTTGTTCTGGGTTTCTGTTTGTGTCCTGGGTTCAGCAGCAGCAGTCAGTTTTTCTCCTTGGTAGCTGGAGCAGCGCTAATAACACCAGTGTTTTCAGTTGCTGCTTGGTAATGTTTTGGTCTGACCAAGGACTTTCTGAGTCTCATGCTCTGCCGGGGAGCAGGGGGAGGCCGGGAGGAAGCAGGGACTGGGCGCCTGACCCAAACTGACCAAAGAGCTATTCCATGCCACAGCATGTCATGCCCAGGATGTAAAATACTGGGGGCAGGAACCTGGAAGTCTCTCTCTCTCTTGGCTTGGTCGGGTGGTGAGCGGTTGTATCCTCTTCCCTTGTATTTACCCTGTCATTATTATTAGTGGTGGTGGCAGTAGTGATTTGTATTATATCTCAGTTACTGGACTGTTCTTATCTCAACCCGTGGGAGTTACATTCCTTCGGTTCTTCTCCCCATTCCCGTCCCCCATCGGAGTGGGGGGGGGAAGAGAGGGAGAAGTGAAATTTACAGCTTAAACCACAACAGTTTGTTTATTTGTTTGTTTTTTTTGTTTGTTTGTTAATTCTTAAATTAAGGGGGCAGGGGAAGCAGTCTTGCCTTTCATTCAACTGGAATGAAACCCAGTTGTTGAAATTCAGCGATCCTCCCTTGAAACTGAGCTTTCCTGTGGCTTATTGAGAACTTTGAAACTCTAAAAAAGCTAGCCGTTGTCACTTAAATCCTTTAGATTAACCACTGTAGGCTTACCAGGAAGTTGCAGGTAAGCAGGCGTGGCAGTGGTAGAAAAGGTCACTTCAAAAAAACACTTGTTTTCTTCTCATCTCACGCAAATCCTTTGGGCTGTTTCTGAAGTACTGTAGATACGTACCACCTGAGCATTGGTGAGCAACATTGTTCAGGCTGTGTGTACAAGAGAGATGTTTCTCCCGTGAATCTTAGGTTTAGAGAGAGGTGATGATATTCTTGTATTACTTGGATCTATGGGCATTAACTTCCTTAACTTTCATTGTCTCTCTCTCTCCACCTCTTCCTGCTCTTCCTCATGGCATCTGTTTCAGACACTGTTCTTTCACATAGCAGGCGGTGAACAGGACAGTCGAGGAGAAAAATTCTAAGTGATATTTCCTATACCCAAGCTCTGCTGATTTGGCCTTCTGTCCTGTAGTGTTCAGATAGCTAGAGTGTAAAGAGATTGGATGTATACCATAACAGGCAGGATGAATGAGGCTTTATGATATGAGTTTATTTTGTATTTATGTAACTTTCCATGCTGATATATCAGCTTATAAACTTTGCACCTGGAAAGCTTTGGGTTTTTTTTAAGCTCTGAATTTACTCAGGTTAACAATAATGTTAGTCATTTGTCCTGCCAGTAGTTTTACCACTTCAGTTTCACACCCTTTTACTTGACACAATGGAGCTGTGTTTGAGAATTGCCCTTACAGTTAAAGGAAGGAAAAAGAGGCAGGGAGTTCTTACTTTTTGTTTCAAAGTAGATTTTTGTCCAGCAGCAGTTCCAGGTACAACATCTTAGTGAAAAACATAGTTGATATGTGTGTCAGAGAAATAGGGTTACAATAGTGATTATAGTGGGCAGTCTATCAGATTGGCATCATGTAGATTTTAAAATGCAACACTTCTTTTCATAGATATTTGATATAGACCTTTTGATAGTGAAGTGCTTACTGGGTGGGGTGTTTGTTTGTTTGTTTTGCTGGGCTTCTTTGTTGTTTTCTCTAACCAAGTAAATATTATGAAAAGATTCTCTACATTTTTTTCCAGAAATGGGAATCCCTTCATCAGTGGATCTTGTGAGCAGTGACCCAAGTCTCATGGTAGCATCATTTAACAGTGGACACACTTGCATTTTTAACATGGAGACACGGCAGCGAATTCTTACCCTGGAGTCCAGTATGGATACTAGTATGTATCGAATTAAAAACCAATTAAAAAAACTTGCTTGTTTAAGGTTGATACTGTTGGTAGTATTTTTGGTGCTACCAAACAAATAGGCAGTGTTGTGGTAAATTATAGCATGAATTATGTTACAGGCTGTATTTGAGATGTAACAGTAAATTAGTACTACTACAACAGACCTTGTGGGTATCTCAGTAGTAGAAGAGTGCACATACTTTTGAAAGAAGGTAGGAGAAACAAACCCACACTATCTGAATTCCTCTTCCAGGAACAGTAGCACAAGGAAAAGTACAGGCCTCTAATGCAGCCCAGAGATCTTAGCAGCTTCAAGATTTCCATTCCCTCTTTAGTTCAGAATTGCAAGATAGAGGTAATATCAGGAAGATCTAAAGCTGAATTTATTAAAAATGTGAAAGTGTGTGCGTGTATTCTTTTTTATTTTTCTTCAGATGTATCCCTCTTCTGAATTATATATACACTTTTAGCTCATTTGCAGTTGGGCTTTAGTTGAAGTTTTCAATGTATGAGAAAAGCAAAGCTTCAGTGGAAGACTATTCACCTGTATAATGCTTTGGATCAGGGCAGAGGTCAATATCAGAAGTTTTAGAGGAAACTGGCATTATGGTAGAGACCAGAATGAGTTGAAACATGAAGTTTCATATTCAGGCCAAAATGGTAACCTGGTAACAATAAAAGATTTCAGTCTTTTTTAAAATTTTGATAATTTTTCCATCTAAAAGTTTTACATCGCTCAGTTCTACTATTAAATTGTGGTTTTTAAAGGGAGTATGCCCTTCTTGTTGGCTTTGCTTGTCAGTTTTAAAATAGTTAAATGACTCTCATTTTATGAAAGGGAATGGGAAGTGCCATCTCCCTTCCTTATATAACTCCCTACTGTATAGGGTTTCTTTTTTTTTAACCCACATCTTTGTCCCCATCTGAAAGAACAGTCCTAAATCAGTTATCTCTATTCAGTGGAAGGCAGTTACCTTTGTTCTTCCCCATTCCTCCTCCACTGTATATAAGCTTCACTGTGCTTGGCATGTTAAAACTGTGAAGATAGCAGGTTGTAATGCAGTCTCATTTCCTCTCAGGAATTTTAGGTGGGTTTCTTAATATGAATGTGGTTTTTCCTTAATTTACACTTTCGTGATTGTTAAGTATCCTGTGGATGCTGACACTACTTGACGGTTCAGATTTTTATAGAAAGATGTAAATTTAAGTCTTTACTACCTTACTAGCAAGTGATTGTACAGTAGTATTTTGTTTATTTTAGTAAGAATTTAAATTAGACTGTATGAGTGTTCTTTGGCAGTAGTTTAACTAAATATAGTCAACTCCCACATGAAGGAAGATAATAATATTTTGATGTTCTGCAGTGTGGCTATTTGTGGTTTTGTGGTAATCTATGGCTCTTAAGACCATTCTTGCACTACTCTCTGCATCACAGCAATTCCTAGATTTCTAATCAAAAAACTCCTATAATTTTTGTGTGGCGTGTGTGTGTGTATATATATATATATATGATATTTCAGGATTCTTGAGGGCTAGCAAAAATTGCTCTCATATGAATAGTCTAGCATCCTTTTCTTCAATAAGAATTTTAATCCATGTGTATCCGATAATAGTAGCTGGCTTTTGGTTTGTGAGGTTGGGGATATGGGATCTTGTTTGCTTGGAAACATACTGCCTGCAGTGTTAATTTTATTGGCTGTGTGTTAGGAAAAAAGTTGGGCTTGACAAGAGGAATGTGGAGGTAGGGAAGTGCACATAAGGTATTTTTACTCAGTTTTTGGCTTCATGTTCTTTCCTGGTGCGGCCATCTAACACCCTGGCCGAAAGCTGGACCTTACTTGTTTGTATTTATACTCATAGATATGGTTTATGTATGCCTCTGTGTGTGTGTAATTTGGAAAGTATCTTAGAGTAAACCACATTACAGAAGGTGCTAGCTGAGAGTTTACATTACATAAAGGTAAGAATTATTTTGCAAATAAGTTTGATTGCATAATTATTTCTTAGTAGCAATCTTTCAAAGAACTTAGCAATTTACATGTATTGGGATGTGTGCGTTTTTTCTTAGCAGTCAGTTCCTCCTGTCAGATAAACAGAGTTATCAGCCATCCAACTCTTCCAATTAGTATCACTGCCCATGAAGACAGACACATCAAATTCTACGACAACAATACAGGTATGCATCTCTTCAGCAGGTCCTAGTCATAGTAGCTGCATAACATAAAATGTAAACAGAATTTCATTATGATTAATATTGTTTACATAAATGCTGAGGGATGTTAAGAGTTCACTAGTCTCAAATAGGATCACTCTCATCACTAGTAGAGCCCAAAGATTGGCAGCCTACTTGAACTTTTATTGGTGATAAGGAATCTGTGTCATTCTCTGTTCTTTTAAAATGCCTTATGCATGAAGGTTACCACTTTTTAACATAAATGGCAGCTTTTTCAAAATCTTAATGTTTTTATGTTGATGTTAATTTTGTTGGGTTCTCTGTGTTATTTTGATCTGAGAGCAGGAAGCTCTGGCACTCATTTAGTGCTTCCACGACCTCTGCCTGATACCTTGGAGGTAGAAATTCCCTTGTAGGCATCATTCTCACTTTGATCCACTGTGTTTCTTCAATTCTCTCACTTCTGCAGACACAGCTGGACAGTTTATAACAGTTTTTTTCTTTTGTAGTAGGACTCACACTGAGATGTCTAGTTATAAATTTATTGGGGTTTAAAAGACTTTTTGGGAGGAATGGTATAATCAACCAGGTATCAAATCATAATAATCCTTAGTTTGTGACAGGTCCCGTTCTCTTAAATATAGGTATTTCAACATTCTTGTAGATTTTAAGTTTGTATTTTAAAATAAGAAGGAACCAATAAAAGCTGAGAAAAAAACTGAAATAGCTGATTTGTTTGATGCTGTATTTTTGGAAAAAAGTAGTAGAGGAAATGGCTGCTCTTTTTTTTTTTTTTTCCTGTTTAATTATCTCCTGCAACAAAACCCCCACATTTGACCCATGATTTACTATTTTTAACATGAACTCATTACTGTAATGGTAATAAGTTGTAATAAAACATTCATTATGAGTTGACTAAATTTTCCTATATTCTTATATCCATTGCCTATTAGTACATTCAGCCCCTGCCCTCCTTCCCAGTCAAGATCTTACTCTTGAATTCTCGTAATTTATTTAAGAGGCAAATATTTAAAATGCACAGTGATTGCAGTTTCATGGTGGTTTTTGCAGATACAAAAAAAAGATCTAACGGAACTAGTGATATTGGTACTGTGCTCTCCTTGCCCTGTAAATAATTAAAAGAATGACTTATTACATAATTTTAATGATTCAGTAATGGACAAGGTCTTGTATTTATAAAAAGAGCTGTGTTAGGGTTTAAGCAGTGAATACAGATAACAAAGTGGATTGCAGAAAATAACCTAGAATTACCAAAAAATTTTTATTTTTATTTTTTTCAAAGGAAAACTGATTCACTCCATGGTAGCTCACTTAGATGCTGTTACAAGTTTAGCTGTTGATCCTAATGGCTTGTATTTGATGTCTGGCAGTAAGTACATTCAGATTTCATCTTCTTTTTCTCATAATGTTGGCAGACATGACGGTTATAAAGAAAACTGTTTCCCCTTTCTTTAGGTCATGACTGTTCGATTCGCTTGTGGAATCTAGAAAGCAAGACCTGCATCCAAGAATTTACTGCTCATCGTAAAAAATTTGATGAGTCCATTCATGATGTGGCATTCCACCCCTCCAAATGTTATATTGCCAGTGCAGGAGCTGATGCCCTGGCTAAAGTGTTTGTATGACAGAGTGCTTCCCTTTCAACTGTAGCTTTGTATATGTTTAACCAGCTGCACAAAAGAGAAGAGAAGGGTGTGAGTCTTCTTACCCTGCTTTGTAATTCAGAGAATGTTTGTAAGTGTTTAGTTTTTGCAGGGTGCTGTTTTCTAAATTGAAGTTTGTTCTGGTTTCTGTGAGCTCAGCTGGTGCTGAGAGCTTGGAAACTCTCAGTTTCAACTAGTTAAAAATCAAAAGAAATGCTTTTATTTCAGAGGGTGTGAATTTTCGTCCAGGCAGGCCTTGGGTGAAACTAGGTCTATGTATTATCTATTAATAAAATGGAGTACTGGAAAAAAGGGGTCTAATTGCACCAGGGAGTAGGAAAAGAGGGAAACTTCCTAGGATGCTGCTCATTTTGAGGAATCTTAATGTACTTAAATCACCTGGAAAAAGTGTAATTTCACATGCTCATTTCTGTGTCGTGTGAGAGGCACTTTGTCATCCTTTTGGTGTTAATAAAGTAGATCTTGTTCAGACACCAATAATGGATAGTTAATCTCAGCCACATGGCTGCTAGCCTAAGATAAATGCAGTTAAAGGAAAGCAAATTACTAACATAAATTAAAATGCAGTGAAGTTTATGTTGCATCTTCTGTGTTATACAGGAATTATTTAGTTTGCAAAAAAAAAAATATAATTTTTTAAAAAACTGTATTAGCATGTGGCTAGAAGCTGAGCCTTTAGTCTATTCCCAATAAACAACAGACTGAAGCAGTCTGTATATACTGTAGTAGCAGATTTAACTTATTCAGATTTATAATGCTGTTTATTCTTGGAGATCTGGCACAAGAAATTATCACAAAGCTTTCTGAAAAAGCTGTCCTACAAACTTAACTATCAAACATTCATCTCCTCTTTCTGTTCCTGTCAAAAAAGGGTATCATTCTGGGCATTAAGGGTAACAGTGAAATACTTCTTTTGAAGATTAAACCTATACCTGATGCTTTGTATGAGTCCTACTAGTGCAGTAGGTGGGAACTATACAAATTTCCATCAAGTTGAGATATTTTGCTGCTTCTAGAAGTATTTCCCAGCTTTACTATTTCTGGGACTTTTTAACTTGTCTGCTTCACTGGGTGTATTATGCCATTGATTAAGTTATCCTTGTCCCATCCTACTTAGCAGGTGTGTGGTGGAGGTGACCTTTTACAATACCCTGCTTGGTTCGTGGGAGAAACCACAGGCCCTCCAGAGGTTGAAAATGAAAGAACTCATTTCATTGTAAAACTTCTCTAAACTGTGTCAGGAGGAACAAAAGTCTTGGCAAGTTCTTATTCTTATAAAAGTTCCAAAGCAGAGGGAGAAAAGGAGAAAGGAAAGGAGGAGGCAAAACAGAGAGATAGGTTCATCACCCCATAGAGCTAATGACGTCTTCTCGGTCAGTGAGTTGAAGTGCTTTTAGTCAGTGAGTCCCTGAAGTCCAGGGTGGAGGAGCACACCACACAACTGAAGAATTATTGCCTTTTTATAGGATCAGGTTCCTTGGAATCCTCCTGTAGATTCATCTGCATGCTTGCCCATGCATTGTGAGCTGTTCTGGAAAGTTCCTGATAGTGGTAGGGGTATGTGGTAAGCCCCCAGATCCAGTTAAGTTTGAGCCTTGTTGGGTGCAGGTTCAGTGCCTTGTAGCACTGTCTCCAGGCTGTTTGTTGCCTAGGCAGTTGATATCCACAGCCTTAGGGCAGCCAACACAGGAAAATACCCCCACCTTTGTGGAGCGTGACTTTGTCCTGACTCCCTGACAGTTTGACCAATCACAAAATGCCCAAGAATGAAGTGAGGTGTTACATATGTTCTGTGTGAATGTGAGGGAGGGAGGGTTTTGTCCCTAAAAATCATTATCAATTTCCTCATAATAGGCAAAATGGGTGTTAGGTAATCCTAGAGAAAAATTTTCTCCAGAGCATTTGGTTGTTTCCACCTTGTCCTTGGCCAAAAGGTGGTCAGCTCTCAATTAGATATATGTGTAGTCCTTGAATTTCCAGACGGGAGGAAGAGGGACATGAGGCCTGTCTATTTGTTAGTTATTAGTCAGATTGAAAGACATAATGATTGGTGTTGCAAAAAATCTCAAGCCCTGCTCAGAGGAGGTTGGAAGAGTTACACAGGTACTTTGATTGGTCCTATTCCATATTCGTACAAATCCCACACTAAGTGGGGTAATCCTCTCCTCTCATTACGATTCCTATGTGCACAAGACAAATCACCCATAGTGATTGCAGCAAACCTATATATATACTGTAAAATAGCTTTTAAACTAAGAACTATACAATCAGTTGATAGGATCCTAACAGTAACACAGATGCTTGAAGTGGACTTAGTAATTCAGTAGATTCTTCTACCTGCAATAGAAAAGAAAGAAGAACTGGGTCCTTCCAGAGCCAAGGGAACTTTTCCAACTGGTGGCATGTCCACCAGTACTGGTTGGCCTGGATAGTATGAGGGGTTCTTAGGATCATCTGGTTCTCTGTTCTTGGCAAGGATGTGGGCAGCCTCATGGCAAAGTGCCGTAAGTTGTGGACATCCATTTAATTGCCACCTAATGTTCACTTTTGTCACTGCATCCCAGAGTCAGACCACCCTGGGTCTTGGGGTCTTAGTTTCCAGAAAACCTAAAGTCCCAAAGTGTATTGGAGTTCCTTTTTACTTTGCTCCTGTATTGTAGATACAGCAGTGAGGGGGCCGGTGTTTGCATTCAGGCAGTGATGGTCAATGGTCAGTTGCCATTTTCCATGTGGTTTACGAACTGGCCATATGGGAGAATTGTAAAGTGAGTGGATTTGGATTACATGATTGGGGGGATCCCCTCTCTTGGACTCAGTGGTAACTGGTGCAGTTTTATGTTTACAGTCTTGGATGAGGGAAGTTCGGGAGTAAATTGCAAAAAAAAAAAAATCTCCATTTGTTCCCCTTTGAATCCATCTAAGCTTTTCCTTTTAATTGATCTAGCCCCAGTATACTGGTGGGGAACATGCCCAATATCAAGATAGTCTCTGGAGGAGTGGGATCACCAAGTAACTTAACATTTTACCCAAGCTGTGGGTTGGTGTTTAGAGTGTCCTAGCACATCAGAAACTTTTATTTGTTTTTTTGTCATAACACCACTCTGCTTTGCTGTCTCAGCATTTAGAGCTGTCATTTGGACTCCCATACCTGCTACAAAGGCCACAGCATAAAGTTTTAAAGAATCAGCTAGTCCTCTAATCAGAGGAGTCATCAGGATTAGCCATAAAGCAACATGGGGGAAGGTTGCTGAGGTATAAGCAGTCTGTCATGCATTAACTGAAGGCAGACTGCTTTCTGTATGCTTTCAGTAACTGACCCAGGCCAGGGGTAGGTATGGATATGGGGTTTTCCTGTTCTATGGATCTAGTTCTTCTCCCCAGTATGCCACTCACAGGGCCAAGGACCATGGTTTCCTAATATCATCTACTGTTAGAAATACCCACAGGCCTCAGTGTCCCTGAGCTGCTGCTGCTTCTGAGGGCTTTATCCTATCCCCTCCAATCAGGGAAACCTTCCATACGTATTTTGTTCCAGTTTCCTTTACCTGCCTGCTATGTTTTTCCTGTAACTTAGCCAATTCAGTGGCACTACAAGGTGTTGTCTTTACGGTGACAGTGGGCTTGGCCCCCTTGCTCATCATTAGAAACTGTTTCAGTTTTAATTAGTGGTTTAAATTGAGAGTTGGAAAGTAACGCAGTTCTAGCTTCTTTTAGACCTTTCCAGGAATAATGAGACATGACTTCCTGATTGAGGAGATTGGCCTGCATAGCAAGGAATCAGTTCTAACAGAGTCTCATTAGGTTCTTTTTCAATTTGCTTAACATTATGCTTATCTTTCTGGGTGGCTATTAAGGCTGCTCCTAACATAGCACAAATCACAGCTTTTCCCTTTCCAGGTTTTGTTTGATTTTCGTTTGCCAAGTCCTTTATTCTTCCTGCCACAGTTACCGGGAAGTGCCAGTCTTCCTCAGCCCTGCTTACCCTCCTCAGGGCCAGGCAAGCCTTGTAACTCCTCAACAAATCAAATAATGGTGAGCAGTCAAAGTCAGGCATTTCCCAGGTTGCCATGACCCTCAACTGGAGATTTTAGCTTCAACCAAAAATCAGTTCTTCTTTATCTGACACTGACCATTATCCCCTTAAAAAAAACAACCTCTGAACTGCTTCTCACAGAGTATCCTGCTGACTATGCCAATGTGAATGTCCTGTCCTGTTTGGCAGGTGTGTGGGGGAGGTGATTTACTATACTCTGTGCCATTCACAGAGCCATTTCACAGCCTGAAGAATGAGTACTTCTTGTAATTACTCAACAGATGTGGTTTGTTTATGTATTCAGAGCTTCTCTGTTGATTTGAATGACAACTTCTAATGCAATCTTTTAGTCTTTTATCCCTTCTTAAAGGAAGGTGAGTGGATTCTTTTCTGTGTCATCATCAGAGTTACTGCTGCTTATAAGCCTGATGTTGGTGTTTTCCTCTAGTGGGAGTGGAAGGCAGAATTTCTGCTGCAGATGATTTCTGATGCTGATGCAAGTAGGAAAGAACCCAGTGCAAGTCTTCCACATACCAGCCTGAGGTTAAGACTGGAAACTGATGAATAAATCTTTACCTTTAAACTGACACTTTTTAAAAAGGAATCATTGAAAGATATCGACATAGAGTTTGGCTGTGTTGTTTTTAGACTGGCATTTGGGAATGGGACCACATTTGAAGCTGATCTCAGAGTTTAAATCAGCTGTATTATTCAGAATAAAAGGGTGACCTGTGCTGTTTGAGCCTGCAACACATTATATTTACTGCTAAAATATCCTGGAATACCTTTTATTGCTCAGATTATTCAGATATGTCACTTCATGATATTGATATGCAATATATTTCCATAGATTAGATTAGAACTGTTACCATGAAACAGATGACTACAATAGTAATTCAGATTATTTAGTTTTTATAAAGCGTTTTGGTTATGATGGAAAGGGGAAACTTGGCTGCAAAACTGAGCATTCAACTTTGAGAGTTCTGTGTTACTTGACTCATATTCTTTCAGTGTCATTATTTTATTTCTTTTTGAAGAGGAATTTACAAAGATTTATTTGAGAAAATCTTAAAGTTATGTATATTATATATGTGTATATATATTGTAAACATGTATTAAATGTGTCTAGTAAGGGAAGACTCCATGGGTGCATTTTAATGTTTTGGTATTAAGAGTTCTCTTGAGTTTGTGTATGCAAAGGATAATGGTGTGAGTATGAAATGGATGTTGTGCTTTTGCTTACACAATATGGTATGTAGTTACAGTTGTTTAAATTGCTGTACATAAAACTAATAGGCCAGCATGCTTGTTTTTAAAGACTGTCATTCTGATTACAATTGGAATGTAAGAAGTGGCTGTTCAAATGTGAATTGAAAGATGTTTCCTTCTCACTATTGAGCACTTGCTCAACCTGAAAAGTGATTTCTTTTTTTAAAGCTGGCGATAGCTAGAGGATGAGGTGCCTTTAAAAAAACATAACAAAACAAATGTAGCCTTACAGAGAGGTTGTGGAGTATATATATTTTTGTGCTGGTCTTCATAATTGATGTCAATGTCTTTTTACTGTACTTGCTCACATCCTTGCAGGACTGCAGGGTACTGTGCACGAGCCTGTCAGGTCTTCTGAACATCATCATAGGACTTAGGGATCAAAAACTTGCTTAGGTTATCTGGTCCATCTGCTTGCTAAAGCAGGGTTGTAAACTTGTGCATTTTAATACTGTCTTAGCCAGTGAGGTTTTATATATGTTCTAAACAATTAGGCTTCCTTTCAAGGATTGATTATGTCTCATTGACAGGAGGATTTACATGATGCTTAGTAGTTCTTTTTTGTAACCTCATGGCAGTATTCCAAGCCATGTTTTGTGCCATTTTACATACTCCTTGTTGTCTTTGTAATTTGGAATTTGCATGCATGCACTGGTTCTAGCTGTGTATTATCATTGCTTTCCACTTTCTTCAAGTTATTTTTTAGTCTGTTCTTTTTGCACAACTTTTTCTTATTTTCAGCTTTTTAGTTCAGTTCTCCATATCTTGGTGCCCACAACACCATTCCATATGCATGGTTTGTTGGACTTGGCATAAAGATCATCTGTTAAGTGTGGGGTTTGTTTGGTTGTTTTTTTCCTCTATAACATGATGGTTTTGTGTAGGAAGACCAAATTTTGGTTTTTTTAACTAGTGTCTCTCAAACCCAGATTGTATTTGTTTCTGACAACTGATTTAAATAACTTTGAGCATTGTTGCTTCTCAAGTTTATTCTTTACTTTCACTATGTTGTTATGGTTCTTTAGCAGCTAGGTACTTCATTCCTCTTTCATTATTATCCTGAAGCTTTGAACTTCTGATCTCTGAGGGCACTAAATTACTTCTTTTTTTTTTTCCCTTTTATGTGCAGTTCTCTCTGGTTCAATGTAATTGGTAACTTTCATGAATTTGATGCATGCATCTGTTGAAGATGTAAACAAACCTGAACCTAAGGCTTATTCTTACAAAAAAAAACATTTTTGTGCAACATCAGTATATGGCATTTTACCATTACTATTTTTCCCATATCTAATGTGCATGGTACATTTTTTTAATGGTTAACTCGTGTAATTTTTTATGTTTGGCCTGTGCTACTCATTTTGGTTTTACTAAGAAATTTAATGGGATAATTTTCAGTCCTTCTGTATGTTGAAAACTGGTCTGCTAGTTTTAAATACTCTGCTCTTTATTTCTAGTTTATTTCATTGTGCTGTTTGCTTTCACATTTTTGATTCAGTTGCCAAAATGCTCACACAAAATTATTTGGCCTTGAGGAAGCTCTAGATATAATTATATTGTGGAAGAAATTTTCTTCAGTCTTGACAAGTCCTAGTTTCTGCATTTGTTTTTGTGCCTGAAAGAGAAAACTTTTGGCATGCCGTGTGACAGATTTTATTACTTGTAAGAAAATTATCCGATGAGTGTTTTGGGCTCTCATTCATCTTTATTTTGATAAAATACGTTCTTTAGCTAGAAGCCTGCAGAACTATGTGTCATATACTGTAGGCTATATTTTAGGCTGTATAGTTTTGAATAATGCTACGTTAAAGCAGTCCCATATGTCATGTGTTTGACTTGCTGTGGGATGTTTGCCATACAGCTTTGTGATTAGGTCAAACAACGCCATTTTGCAGTTGTGAATTTAAAGTAACCAGAAACTTGTCCTTTTGAATAAATGTATAGGAGGCAAAGATCTTAGTTACACCATCTTTTTCAGTATATCTCTTTGATCACAGATGTGTCCCCTTTCCCCACCTCCTTCCTCGTGTTTTAACATTGTAATTTTGGGGAGCAGCAATTTCCATAAACTGATGTGGAAAGTTTATCTCAAAAGAAAACAAAAGTGAAAAAGTGGGCATAACCATCAGATAATCAAGTTTGTTGTTTGTTGGTCTTTTTTTTCTTTTTCAATTCTTTCAAGATGCGTATTTGGAAGCCTTTGCAGGCCGTGGTTTGTCATGTCTTTGCAGACTATCCTAGGGAGCCTGATTGACACCTGTGTGAAGTACCCAGTAAACCTGGTAAATTGGGTTAAGGAAGAAAACGCAGCCATTTTGGTTGTCCCTCTGCCTGTACAAGAGGCTGTAGCAGTGTTTTCCTTGAAGTCTTCTTTCCTGAAGCATCATGTTTGCAATCTAACATGAGTAAATTCTGCAGCTTGGGAGTATCTGCAAATGAGATTATTTGTATTTTTACTTTGAAGATCTGTAGGCAGCGGTCATTTGGATTGTGTGCTGAACAGCAAGGGAAGCAGACCATTTGCTGAACTCTCTAGGGGATAGCTGGTAGGTGAAATGGCCAGAACTGGTGTGCCCTCCACGTGACTGGTGTCATCTCAGGAGAATTCAGCTGAGGAGCAGAGCAGAGTTTAGTCGGATGATATCACAGAGGAAAACTGCAAAAGGTAGGAGTGACAAGTTTAGTGAGGCTTGCCCATAATGATTCTTAAGGATTATTTTGTCCACTGGCTGCAGGTTGTTATGAAGGATAAAAATCTGATATATATCCCACTTCAGATGAGATGGCAAGAGATATGTAACAGCTTATTTCTTAAATTCTAAGAACTGAACTTAGTCTTCTGCTAACATGCTTCAAGTTGGGGACCCAGTTATGCAAAGATAAGTTCCTCAGACACTGTAGTGGGACTACTGTTTTGCTTCTGAATAAACATTATTTATATAAAACCAAAATTGCAGGACTAAGACTTTGTCTCATGATGTCCACTATTATTGAACCAAAGCCACAAAGTTTGGGAAGCAGAGTAGAATTTTAGGCTTCTCATTTTTATTTTTTTCCTTCAGTCACAATCTACAAATTAAATACATATTACATACAGTGTCCTCTGTATGAGTCACTTCACATTAAGTAACCTATTCTGTCAAAAAATAGTGCTTCAGTACTTCCTCATACAAACAAGATGTGAATGGGACCAGTGGTTCCAGGAAATTTGTGACTCACTTAGCATGTATGTCTTTCAGTTTTCTAATGGGTGAGCTGATAAGATTAATGAAATTAACTGAAAACATGATGCTGCTTATAATATAGCATTCAGAAATACTCTGAAATTTGTGGCTGTTTAGTGGGAATTGTTTTGGACTACACTGTTAGGAATGAAGAAAGCAGAATATGATAGTAAACCACTTACATGGTAATTTTATATAAGAACTTGCAATCTTTGACATAGCAATTAGGTTTTGGGCATCTGCTGTTGGTGAGCATCACAGGGATGCTCAGTGAAGCTATTAGCATTGAGTGACAAAAAGGAAGCAAAGATTTCCCTGAAAAAACTACTCGGATGTTTCAAGAAGCTCCCTTTTTCCATGAGGACATGAAGGCATTGAGAATATTTTATCTAAATCTGATAATGCGTTTCATTGAAGTGGGTTACAATAGGTGAACAGCTTTGGCTCTTTAATCATCAGTGTCTTTAAGCTTAGAGACCAGCACAGTTACTGAAACAAACAGTCTGTCATCTGCTAGTCAAAACCTCCACAGTGTTTCTACTGAGCAGCTGAGAAGCTGGTGAAAACCAGTGTTAATGCATCCAGTTATATGGGGGGTATTTTACAAGAAATAACCCACATTGTAAAAGATAGTATTACATATGGCACAGCAAATGAACAAATGCCTGGGAACACACAGGGGTTTGGGGTGACCTCTGTGTAAATAGTCCTTGCTTTGGTAAGTGCTCTTGTTCAGTTGGTGGGACTAAGGAGGGAGAATGGTCAGAAATTGACCTTTAAAAGGATGTCTCTGCCTGTTCTAATGAACGTACCTGTAACACAGGCTACCTGTCCTTCTGATACCTGTTTTTTGTCTTCCCACTTGAAACCTCCTTTAGGCTACATTTCTAAGAATCTTAAAATCTCATCTGCAGTGGAATCTCATTGCAGGGTAAATTTCATAAGGGACTACTGATTTTCTCTTAGTGTTTTTTTGAAGGGTGATGGAGTTTCAGCATCAGCCCTACCCCTCCCACCACCAAAAGGCTTACTTGTACCACGTTTTTACCAGTTCATTTAATTCTACTGAGTTATCTCTTACCCCACCTGCTGACTTAATTTTGCTGCTCTGTAGTCTGTTGTGAAAGCTTATGAAGTACTGTATCATTTAAGATGTTTTTGAGAATTTCTGTTCCACTACAGAAGGTGTAAAGCCTGTTGGATGGTTCAGTTCAGTTGGGTCTCAGCTGGCTCATTGTCAAGACAGATTTGTTGCTAGATGACAAATTCCAGCCTACGGAAGAACTGAAAATATATATATATATATAATATATACTTTTTGGCCCAACTTCTTTCCTGATTATGTCTGGGTTGTGGTGTTGTGTGTTTAAACTAGTTCTGCCCTGCTCATGCTGCCATGCCATGCTCTGATCCTGGGAGATCACACCCAAGTTTAAAACCATGTCTGCACATGCGTCTTTAAGCTGCTGAAAGCCTTTTGTTGACAAGGTCCTCAAGCCCGGTTTCCTTGCGTTTCCTCAGTTTGAATCGCAGGATCTCAAAATTACTTCCCTGCTATTTCAAGAAACCCTTGGTCCTCATACCAGAATATTAGAATGGGATATTGCAAAAAGATTTCTGTGGCTGGATTTGTACTGTTCTGAAAGGGAAGGGATAACTTGTTGCCAAGCCAAATATTTTCATTATTTTTGGATTACTTACTAAAAGCAGCCAAATACATTGTATAAGGGGTAAACGATAGACTTCAAGGTAATATTTTTCCATTAAGAATTTATTTTTTTATTCTTCATGTCATCAAGATATAGTGCTTTTTGAATATAGCTTGTTTTCAGATATATGGCTCCTAGAATTGTCTCCTTGCAGTCAGACATTGCAAACATTCATAGGTTTTGAAAATTGTCTCATAGGTGTTAGCACTTTTTCTGGAAATGCAAACTGAGCATGTTAGCTTTTAATTTCTTGTACCTTTATAGCCCAAGCAGAATGAAAAGTGGTCTTGTGCTATGTTTTCCTTGAATCACACATCTGAAAAAAAACCTGTAGAAGAAAATCCGTGATGAGAAGACTATTGTTGCTGTAAGATTTTTCTGTTGACATTTGTCAGCATATCAACTACCTGCATTGTATTTTGTGTAAATATCTTCAGTTAGTTCTTTTAAAAGAAACTGTCAGGTTAAAAATACAAATTTCTTTGCCTTATGGACCGTAGTTTGGTTTTATTTTTTTGCTTATATTAATATGCTTTTTTCTCTCTTTACAAGAATAAATATTGAACCTGACAGTTCTCTTCTGGAGAAGATGCCACAGGTCATAACCACTTAAGTGTTAGTAATTAGAGTTGTTCCTCTTCTGTTTTGGGTCGCTTCCATGGCAGATAGTTGATCTGAAAAGGCTACTGTGACTGGTGTATAAAGAGCTGAAGGAAATTAAGACACCCCTTCAGACTTATGCTTAGGTTATGGTTTCGAAACAACGCTGGGCTTCAAGTGTCTCGCAGAGTGGTGGGTCCAAATGAGAAAGACATTAAGTAACAGACTGCTTGTCAGTTTTTGTGTGTGGCTCAGTACAAGGCTGTGTCTTGTGTCAGAATTTCAGTACCACCAAATTACCATATTTAAATGCTACTGTCATACAAAAGTGAATGTTATTTCAAGTGAGAAATTATGTTTTCTAAGTTGTGAAAGAAATAGTTTTCTTGAGAGTAAACATCCGTAAACTTAATGTATTTAATGATTTCAGACAGGCTTCTTAATCATGGGACATGATAAAAGTGAAAAAGTGATTCGTTCTCCAAAGATTTGATATGCATTTATTGGAAAAAGTGTAAGTTTTTGCTTTAAATGAAAGTGCTTCTTCAGACACTTGATGTTAAACGTCTTACTAAAAATCAGTAGTTTAAAATCCTGGAGAAATATCTTGAACGGCAAAGATTGAAAATTCAAAGGGAGATTATTTTTAACTATGCCAGTATATTTTTGAGCTCTCAGTTGCAGCCCTGAATTTTCGCTTTTTCACTGCAATTCATATTCTGTGAAACTTCTTGTATAGGTTATATTTAAAGCTACATTCCCTTGCTTGAATAAGTCAAGTAAATATTTTGTCATTAAAATTATATATATCTGCTTATGTTAGTGAGCTGTTTAAAATGAGATCACATTGAAGTAACTATGCAGGTATTCGTATTTGGTATGACAGTAGTGAAGTGGGGTAGCTGTATACTGTACCCGCATTCTGAGCTGAGCAAAATCACATGGACTTCCAGAAATAAGCAATGGTTTTTAAAAGCAGCTTTATTTAATGTTACAGCAGCAGTTAAGTGTCATTTGTACCATGTAATTATGTAAATTGGGTGCTAATAAATACTATTTTTCAACATTTTGTATTGTGTTCATAATACTGTATTTTATCACAAGATGTGATCCCAGAGGGTACACTAGGAGGGAGAAGTACACTTGGACTAGGGCAAGTTTGGAGGGGCATAGGCTAAGTCTATGTGAACTTCTTTTGAACTGTGCAGCGTGTTACTGTTCACAGTAGTGTCACAGTTTTTCTGTTCTCCATATGTCTCTGTTTTGTACTGCTCTGCCAGGTTGGCACTGTTGGCATCCTACATCTTTCCATGCCCTTAGACACACAGTCCCCAGCGGCTTCATGGGGTGAACAGAAATGCAGAGCAGGTGTGGTGCAGTTGTGCAGGAGCTGGTCTGTTGGCAGTGCATGGATTGCAGCAGGACACAGCACTTCCTGGGGATAACATTCATGTAACATAAAAATAAGTGCATGGTTCTGCCCTTGGGGAGAGGATGAAGGAGAGCAAACCACACATCACAGATGGTAGTTGCATTGCTACAGGAAGATGCTCAGAACGGCACTGCTGAGGGGGTGGTATGGGCACCTACACAGAACTGAGCAGAACAACTTATTAGTGGGTCCATCCCATTTTTTCTAGGCTTGTAGGTGGGATAAGCAAAGTTCTCATCTCTTCTTGAGGGTAGATAAAATAACCTATCTGATTTAGTCCTACTCATCCCCACTCCCAGGAAAGGGAGAATTGCTGTATGAAATTACAATACAGTTGCATTCACCCCAGTGTTCTGCCTCCAGAGAGAGTCTGTAGAAGATTCCTGAGGTACAGAGAAGAAAGATTTCACAAAAAATGTTGGGAGTGACCTCCTATGAAGGAGGCCTTAATATCATTATGGGCTTGCCTATGGAACTAGATGATCTTAAGGTCCTTTCCGACCCCTACTATTCTATGATTCTGTGAACAAGATATGCCCCCAAAATGATTTGGGTGTGAGAAAAGTGAGTATGTTCCCTTCTGCCATATGGTGAAACTTTTAACTACCATTTATCATTGTACTTAAAAGGAAGCAATTCTGTGAGTGTTGGAGTTATTGAACTGCATTGAGTTCTAATAAAACTCAGGGCTTTAAACTGGTGTTAAATACTACTTTTGTCTCTTGATGTTCAGTATGACTGAGAGCTGACTGAGTGATTTAGCTGATGCAGTGCTAAAACCCATGACACCGCCCCAGTTTACATTTTTAACAAGGAAAAAAAGGAGACTACTTTGAGGAATTTGAGGCACTCAGCTATATAGATGAACTTGCAGTGTTTCCAATATATAGGTGATTTAGCAAATGTAGATGGCCTGGTACTGTCTAAGACTTCTTAAACTGTGATGGGAATGGAAAAAAATAGGGATCAAGTTGTTTCCATAATGTGGCTGATGGGTACAGAAAAATAACTGGGAGGATGATAGAGTTACTTTGTTCAACCGTGAAGTCATATAGGGTATGCATACCACAGAAAACTGACTTCGTGTTTCGTGTCTAGGTAATATTCCTGGTATTTACTGCTTATTTTGACTTGCCAAGTAGATAACTTTGATAATTTTCTGTGGAGTTTAGGTGTTCAGGTAGGGTGTTAAATTTACTAAGAATGCTGGTTAGATTTAGTGAGGATTGGGACTCAGTTTAGTAGGCCAGGTCTAGTGGGGGCTGGTGGAGCTGGTCCGACAATGAAGGGGAAGAGCGGTTTTGGTAGGAGGCTTGCCAGACTGGTCAAGGATGCTTTAAACTAGATGTGTTGGGGGAGGGGGCATCATTCCATCCCAACACACCCAGTCAGTTGCCAGCACCTATAATAAATGCTCGGAGCAATGTAGAGATATTCCAGCTGCTCCAGCCAATGAGCCGGCTTCAATTGGAGCTCAGCTCGGATGCCTCTACACAAATGCCCATAGCATGGAGAACAAACAAGAGGAATTAAAGATGTGTGCACATCTATGGGGGTATGACATCATAGGCATCACAGAAACATGGTGGGATGGCTCCTATGACTGGTGTGTTGGAATGGAAGGTTACAGGCTCTTTAGGAAAGACAGGCCCGGCAGGCGGGGAGGGGGATTGCTATGTCTGTTAGGGATAGGCTGGAGAGTATGGAAATCTGTCTGGGAACAGGTGAGCAGTTGATAGAGTTTGTGATTCAGGGTTAAAGGGAGAACAGCAATGGGAGACATTACTGTGGGGATCTCTTACAGACCACCTGATCAAGAGGACTCTGTGGATGAAGCGCTCTATAGACAGATAGGAACAGCCTCACGCTCGCAGGCCCTTGTCCTCCTGGGGGACTTGAACCACCCTGATATCTGTTGGAGGGATGGTACGGCCCGGCACAAGCAATCCAGGAGGTTCCTTGATTGTGTGGAAGACAACTTCCTTCTGCAAGTAATAGAGGAGCCGACAAGGACAAGTGCCATGTTTGGCCTCGTCCTCACCAACAGGGAAGGGCTGGTTGGAAATGTGGCGCTCCAGGGCAGCCTTGATTGCAGCGATCATGAGATGGTTGAATTCGAGATCCTCAGGACAGTGAGAAGAGCGTGCAGCAAGCTCACTGCCCTGGACTTCAAGAGAGCAGACTTTGGCCTCTCCAGGAACCTGCTCAGTAAGGTTCCATGGGATATAGCCCTAGAGGGCAGGGGGGCCCAAGACTGTTGGTTGATATTCAAGGATCACCTGCTGCAAGCTCAGGAGTGATACATCCCTACTAGAAGGAAGCGCTGCAGGAGGGCCAGGAGACCTCCTGGGATGGATAAGGAGCTGCTGAGGAAAATTCAAAGGAAAACAGAGGCTTATAAAAGGTGGAAGCAAGGACAGGAAGCCTGGGAAGAATACAGGGATGTTGTCTGGGAAGCTAGGGGCCAGGTTAGGAAAGCTGAGGCCCACTTAGAATTAAACTTGGTTAGGGATGTCAAGGATAACAGGAAGGGATTCTATAGGTACATTGCAAATAAAAGGCAGGCTAGGGACAATGTGGGCCCTCTCCAGAAGCTATCAGGAGAACTGGCTACCCTGGATTTGGAGAAGGCTGAGGTTCTTAATGACTTCTTTGCCTCAGTCTTCACCAGAAAATGCTCTGACCACACCATCCAAGTCTTGGGAGGCAGAGGCAGGGACACTGAGAATGAAGACCCTGGGCCCACTGTAGGAGAGGATCTGGTTCGAGACCATCTTAGGAACCTGAATGTATACAAGTCCATGGGACCTGATGGAATCCATCCGTGGGTCCTGACGGAGTTGGCAAATGAAGTTGCTAAGCCACTGTCCATCCTATTTGAAAAATCATGGCAGTCAGGTGAAGTTCCCGATGACTGGAAAAAAGGGAAATATAACCCCCATTTTCAAGAAGGGGAAAATGGATGAGCTGGGGAACTACAGAGCAGTCAGCCTCACCTCTGGGCCTGGCAAAATCTTGGAGCGGATTCTCCTGGAAGTCTTGCTGAGGCGCATGAAAACCAACAAGGTGGCTGGTGACAGCCAGCATGGCTTCACTAAAGGGAAATCCTGCCTGAGCAATCTGGTGGCCTTCTATGATGGGGCTACGGAACTGATGGACAGGGGTAGAGCAGTTGATGTCATCTACCTGGACTTGTGCAAAGCGTTCGACATTGTCTCACATGACATCCTTGTCTGTAAGTTGGAGAGACATCAATTTGATAGATGGACCACTCAGTGGATAAAGAACTGGCTGGATGGCCGCGCACAAAGAGTTGTGCTCAATGTCCAGCTGGAGACCAGTAATGAGTGGTGTCCCTCAGGGATTGGTGTTGGGATTGGTCTTGTTCAGCATCTTTGTGGGTGACATGGACAGTGGGATTGAGTGCGCCCTCAGCAACTTTGCCGACGACACCAAGCTGTGTGGTTTGGTTGATGCACTGGAGGGAAGGAATGCCATGCAGAGGGACCTTGACACGCTTGTGAGGTGGGCTGATGCCAACCTGATGAAGTTTAACCATGCCAAGTGCAAGGTCCTACAGCTGTGTCGGAGCAATCCCAGGCACAGCTCCAGGTAGGGCTGGGAAGAGATTCAGAGCAGCCCTGCGGAGAAGGACTTGGGGGTGTTGGTCGAAGAGAAAATGAACATGAGCCGGCTTCAGTGTGCGCTCGCAGCCCAGAAAGCCAACCGTATCCTGGGCTGCATCAAGAGGAGTGTGACCAGCAGGTCGAGGGAGGTGATCCTGCCCCTCTACTCTGCTCTCGTGAGACCTCACTTGGAGTATTGTGTGCAGTTCTGGTGTCCTCAACATCAAAAGGACATGGAACTGTTGGAACAAGTCCAGAGGAGGGCCACGAGGATGATGAGGGGACATCCTGAGGATGATGTAGCACCTCCTGTATGAAGATAGGCTGAGAAAGTTGGGGCTGTTCAGCCTGGAGAAGAGAAGGCTTCGTGGAGACCTCATAGCAGCCTTCCAGTATCTGAACGGGGGCTGTAGGGATGCTGGGGAGGGACTCTTCATGAGGGACTGTAGTGATAGGACAAGGGGTAACGGGTTCAAACTTAACCAGGGGAGGTTTAGACTGGATCTGAGGAAGAAATTCTTTACTGTAAGGGTGGTGAGGCACTGGAATGGGTTGCCCAGGGAAGTTGTGAATGCTCCGTTGCTGGCAGTGTTCAAGGCCAGGTTGGACAGAGCGTTGGGTGGCATGGTTTAGTGTGAGGTGTCCCTGCCCATGGCAGGGGGACTGGAACTAGATGATCTTAAGGTCCTTTCCAACCCTAACTATTCTATGATTCTGTGCTTAGATTGGGTCATTCCTGTCTGGATGCTTAGCCCCAGAGCTTTTCCTGGCTGCTGAAAGAGTTTCCCTGATGTGCTTTGGAGGAAGGAGTGTGAGGAAGAAGGGGAATCTCATCTGCCCGCCTGTCAGAAAAGCAAAATTCAACGGTGGCCATTGGGAATCCCTCCTCTTGCTGAGCCAGCAAAGTGGCAGCATCTGCGGAGCAGGAGGGCACACACAGCAGGTGATACTTTGTGTACTGGGTGGCACAGCAACACCAGGGTGCTGAGTGTCCCCCTTCTGAGCCAGCAAGGTAAGATACTGCTGGGGAACAGGACTCTGAGTTACCTCTCTCTGAAGAGATGGTTGAACTTTGAATTTAATTGGGTCATTCATGCAGAGTGTGAGTAGCTGATGCTGGAGTTAGAGGTAAGAGATGGTGTCATAGAGCTTCCAGAATTTTCCAGAACATCCATGGATGCCATTATTTATTTTCAGGTGGGTGTGATTGCTGAGCAGTGATTAACCCCCTGTCCAGCTTCTGAATGCAAAGATGCATTTTTCCTGGGGAGAGGGTGCCTAGACAACCCCCTCTGGCTATGTGTCTGGTGACTAGTTCATACAGCTTCCAGCCCTGGCTGGCTGCTGGCCTCCAAGTCCAATGCTTTGATGCCTTTCTTTTCTGGGTGCCTCAGCCAGGAGGCAGGTTCCACCACACTGGTCATTCATCTGCAACTGGGTGGCCCAGCATCAAGTGTCTGGGCATATAGATCCTCTTTTGATTCATCCCTGCATCTAGAAATCATGTGAGACTATGGTTTGGGTTTGAGGTTTGTTGTTTTTCACCTTCCAAACAAAATCTGGTTCCAAATAAGATGTGATCTTACCTGCAGACTAGCAGATATGCAGACTTGGGAAAATGCATATGATTTAGTGCCTTTCAGCCATTACACTCCTTCAATGACTGATTCCTCTGGTAGGTAATTTAGTGGCTGTTCCTCTGCTAGCTCACTTTAGGCTTTTTTCTCAGTTGAGCATGTAAAAGGAGCACATTGAAACACTCAGGGCATTACTGACCTTGCTAGGTCTTCCATAAACTAGTAAGAATCTCACCTGTATTTCAGAAACTAAAATGGCATGGACCATATTCAGTGCTTATTTTTTAAGCACATACAAAATGACATGCGCTGCATATGCCTTTGGGGCAATTTTATTGCAAAAGATACAGCAATTTGTATTGATAAGTTTAGAACAGCTTGTTTATGTTACAGAAGGAGTTCTGCTGCTTTCTTCAAACAAATACATCCCTTCGAATATCAATATTTATATGTAAGTTATCTTGTTTTTTTTTAATAAAACAGTATTTAGAGACTAGAAGATGGAAAGTGTTTTGATTACTATGAAAGGTAAAGGTAGAGAGGAGTGTTCTGTGCTTGCTTTTGTTAATGGAAGGGTGTATTCTTACAAGTTTTGAGGCTTACACTTAAGTTTACAGTGTTTGTGACATCTAAGTATAGATGAGAGTTGGATTAAACATTAAAACACTGACACTTAGATCTAACAATTTCAAGGTCATCCTGAGTAGTTAATAAGAATGCACTTTGGCAACCGAGCGCCATAGTTGTTCTTTAAACTTAAGATTAAAACAACAACAAACCCTGAAGTGCCCTTTATAAATGCTTGACACAAAAGATAGCTGTGCAACTTCCCTGTGAAAGAGCATTTGAAAGCCAACTATCACTGCTTGAAATTTAAGCTTTCAGAAGACATTAAAATGCATATCCTAAAGCACATGTGTGGCTCTAACTGTTCCTAATCCCTCAGCTCTCTGTGCTGCTCTTTCAGCAGAGCACAAGCAAAACAGTGGGCAGTCACTGCAGAGTGACCAATCTTCCGTGCTATATGAGTACAGCCAGGATGGGAAAAAATAATGTTGCATTAGAATTAAAACACAGTGTTAAGAGTAGCTAAAAGTTAAGATTTCGGCCTTTTTCTCAGCTAGCCCCAAGTTAAACCCCAAGCAAGCAAGTTTTCAGACAACAAATCTTGTGTCTGAACTGAAGTCCTCAGAAAATGCAGTTTATGCATTTGAGTTTTGTCCAGCCCATGTAATGTCCCTTCTTGACAGGGAAAGATGCTTCCAATAAAATGGTGGTGAGGAAGGTGGGTCAGGAGATGGGGAGTATCAGGGCTGCTCTGCTTCTACGTAGCTCTCTATCCTTTATCTTTACTTTTTAGAAGCCAAGAAGCTACCACTGTGGAAGTGCAGCAGTACAGATTAGCATTAGAAACTCTGCATGCAGACATATTTTATGTCTTTGTTTTGGAAGCTGGCAGTGCCCTGTGTCTTCTGTCTGGGTAGCATTGTTGTGTTGATGATGATCCGTAAAAGCTGGAACTGAATGTTTCTTCTGAGGAAGATCCGAACTTTCCCTGTGTAAAATAGCTGTTTCATCCAGGATTGGTTTGAAGGGCCCTCTAGAAGTGTCCACAGTCTGGCTTATGTTACCTCACCAGGGAGGCCATGTAGACTCTTAACGTTCTCATTAGTTTGTGTTGTGCTTATTTAATGGGTAATTTTTGGGCTACTTCAGTTATATTTCCAAACGTAACAATTGTGCTACTTATCTTGTTAGAAAGGAGTCTCCCTTATGGCAATTCGCTTCAATTAACATTTTTATGTGAATAATAAACATCCTGGGTCATGGCTATTAAAACTATAAATGCTACTAAAACCTTGCTTTGCTAGTAAGATGTGAAATTTGAGTTTTAATTCCTTCCCAGTTTGTGTTAGTTCCACAAGCCTGATGTGGTGTGGCTTTGACTTCCGTAAGGTACGTGAACATGTACATTTCTATTGGCTCTGGAACTCCATCCCTTTCTTTTGATAACTTTGCTCAATGAACACATTTTCTGAAGTTATACTGGATGGAAACATTACCAGTAACTGCTGCTTCCTAATTAAAGTGCAGTTCTTTTGTCCCTCTTAATGTGTCCCTTCTCCCTTACTGACCAGTGATATGGCTAGTTCATCCCTTCAGAAACAACTGTATGTTTTGAACAGTCCAGGGCTATCATAGGTTCACTTTGAAATCAATCCATAAAACAGAAGTCAATCCCAAATCTGGAAAAGGGTGTCTTCAAATGCTCGAAATGCTGCTTTCCCAGTGTCTACTAGAACTTCCCTCTTAAATCTTATTAATGGCTTTTGAATAGCTGCCCTCACACTAGAGACTGCTGTAAGCTGTTCCGAGCTGTGGTTTAACCATAGAGCAGTGGGTCTCAAATGCCTTTCTGGTTGCAAGCAACTTAAACCCACAGTTTTTCTCAGAGTCTCCTCTGTCCCTGCAGCTCTCCTGTGGTCTTGCAGGCCTTGGGACATACGACACTGGAGCAATAGAGCTAAAGGGAAAAGGCACTTCTCAAAATCAAACACTAATACAGTACTGTAGGAGGCTAGATTCCAGTTTCTGCCTGTTGTCTGCTTTGTGGATGTGAGGCTTTATTGGGGATGACAAATGACTGCAGGGTCCCACAGCTTGACTCGTTCCTCTCACTTGCTTTCCATTCTCTGGGTTTGGATAAATCTCAGTGCTAGAGTTTACACTAGCTGAAGCTTAACCTGCTGGCAAGACAGCTGTATGGAGAGGGTGCCTGCTTTTAAGAAGGTATGCAAATTTGAGTTGCGTTCCCTCCTTCCCCCCAAAAAAGTGTCTGGTATTTCATCCCTGACCTGGGTGTCATCTGGTGGGCAGTGCCACACAGAGGTGCTTCTGCTGCAGCAGCTGAGGCTGCTCTCTGAAGGAACCTGGCCACTTCAGGAGGGAAGTGGTACTTTTAAAGGAGCTTGTGTGTGCCCAAAGGTGGGAATTGGATAAGCCAAGGCTCTGGACTGGAAGCAGCTTTTCAAACAGCTCCAGTTATTTCCTCTATGTTTACTGCCTCTTTCGCTATCCATCCAAATGAAAATTTCTGAAGCCCTCAAGGAAAGAAAAATACAGTCTACACGGAACACTATCATGCACAGGGACAGAGCTGCAAGGAACCTTGCTGACTAGAAAGTGACAGAGAAAAACACCTCCAGTATTTCTTGAACTTAGGGCTGGCATTACTCCTGTGGCACTTGGTGTGCCTTCAGCTTGGTGCCCAAGGGTCCTGCCTTGCTTGATTCCATCAGTTCCGTGGCTGGGAATTAAATTCTGTGCAAATATTTTGGATGAGCTGATTAACGAAGCGGTATAGGTTGTCAAATTCATCCACGAAGAAGGAATGCTCCTTAACGGGGTCCGTTGCAATGGCTTCCAGTTCGTCTTGGGCTGCCCAAGCAACTCCAATGGAGTAAGCTATAACTCCTGAAAAGAAACAGTTAGAATGAGCAAAAAAGTTGTCATTGTGTTAAATTTGATGTAAGATCAATACTGTTACAAAGGCAGTTACAATAAGATGTAACTGCCTGGCCACAAAAATGTGGGCGGTGAGTTCAGTGCCCGCTGTCTGCATAAAAATGATATTTTCAATGGAGGAAGGGTCTACTTTGTACTTCGGGATTATGTTTTGCCAAGAGCAGAAAGGTTTAAACAACAGCCAAGCTTCTGCTCTGGATCTGAACAACAGGATCCTGAGCAAAAAGTTCTTGTTCTGATGCACATACCTTACAGTTGTGTTGGAAGATGTGTGACTGTCCCGACTGGAAAGCTAACGGAGGCTTCTTGTCTTACTAAAAAAGTAGAAATCCCTTGACATCTCCTAGACATAGCTGGTTTTTGCTAGATGTATGTGTGTTGGATCGTTGCTGGGTTGGTTTTGTTTGTTTGGTTGTTGCTTTTTGGTTTTCCTGAAGCTCCTCATTAAGTTGTTAAATGGACGCTGGTCTTGCCAGAGGTCAATGAGACCCCAGGGTTAGATGCTACTTTTCCTTCACAAAGTTTCATCCAGTGTCCTCAAATTGTAGCAAACTGCATTTCTCTGGCCTGGATAAATGCTGAGGCATGCGTGGAAGGCAGGTAGCAGAGAATAGCTTACTTACCGTTTTGGTGAGCTGCCATGGCCGGCACACTGACATCGTCGTAAGACCTGCCGTCTGTGATGAGAATCATGATCTTCCGTTTGTTTGGTTTGGATTTGCTGAACAGCTGCTCTGTGGCGTAGCCAATGGCTGCTCCCGTGCTGGTCCCACCACTCCAGTAACTGATCCTTTTAATAGCGCTCAGCACGTCCTGCTTCGTGCTGTACTTGTCAAAGCTGAACTCAAGCCTTTGCTCATAGGTGTACTGAACAGCCCCGATGCGGGTGTCGGTGTCCGAAATCTCAAACTCCTTGCTGATGTTGGCCACAAACTGCAGCACTGTGCGGAAGTTGCCGGTGCCAACGCTGCTGGAGCCATCGATTACGAAGCCGATGTCAGCCGAATTGAGGCACGTCTTGCTGCAGGCCAGCCGTTCGGTGTCACAGACCCGCTTCACCAGGGGCTGGACCACCTTGTGTAGGCTGAACCAGCTGGGCACATTGATGGAGTAGAAACCATTTGTCCTACACACTGCCTGCAAGGCAACACAAGGATGAATACCGTGGAAATTCGGTCTGCCTGTTTCAGCTGGGGTGTGCAGCTAAACTGTAAATATGGGCTCCCGGAAAGAGGAATGCTGGAGTCTGAAATGGCCTCTCCTCCAGTCACCATCTGCTTCCCTGGGAAATTATGTCAATGTAACATCACACATACTGGTGTAACAAGGCCGTTTTTCCTGCCTTTTTTTAAAGCTGTGGGATGGAGCTCATATTCTAGTAGCAAAAGAAATGCAGTAAGAGAGTTTGCCACCTGTCAAGATTTTTCAGAGGAGTTATATTGTTCACAGAAAAAGCATCCTGATCACAGAGCTGCTGCGAGTATGGCCCCAGTGGGCATTTTGGGAACCTGTGTGTTTGTCAGTGGGAAACTTCAGCTCCTATTTTTCAGGGCAACAAGGAAAATGTTGCCAGCTGACAAGGCCTACCACCTTGAACTGAAACCTGGGACTAAAGGTGGGTTACTCTTGGCCCCATACTCTTCTAAACAGACAAAACCCAGGCAATTTTGGTAAAAATGCAAAAAGCCATAAAGATTGTGCTGGCACTGCTACATAGTAAACAAGTCTTGAATTTTTATAACTCAGTACTTGTAGGGAGCAGGTCTGCAGGAGCCTTCTGTAGGGTTAGTGGGAATTAGGAGCGCGTGGGTAGGAATTAGGGGTGGTACAGAAGAGGGAGTGGGAGAAATCCATTGTGGGATAGTAGGGGACAAGCTGGATCACGTTGTCCTTGGCTTTAGCACCTTTTAAATGCTAATACTTATGCCTCTGGGTTAAGCCAGGCTTTATCTATTACCTTTCTTTGTGTGTGAGTGTTTCAAGACAGAGGCACTGTTTTCTTGGTGCCTGGTCTTGACGTGCATGTCGCCTAACAGCTCCAAGGGAGTTAGGGTTCCCACCAGTCTGGGCTCCTCACCATGTCCTGCTCTTGTTCTTACTGTGTTGCTGCTGGTTTAGTGTTACGATATAGCAATATCAAGTCACCATTCCCTCTTCACCTTCCTATTCTGAGCCTACTCTACTCGCACTTCTGCCATGCCCTTGGCAGGTTTGCAGAGACTCACTGTGGCTTTGCTCTTTTAAATACATTAAATGGAAATAAGACTACAATCCAATTAAATGCTGCCCAGAGACAGCACAGCTTGCTGGAGCAGCTCTGGAACTCATGGAAGATTTATTTCATGGCCCAGCAGCACAGCTCAGATGGACATCTGTTTTCTGAAAATACCAGATAACTCGACCCTGCTTCCTGAGCCCAGCCTTGTCTGGCACTTGGTAGATACCTCCTGCTGTAACTGGCTGCCAGCTTGCCCTGAAGCGCTGTTGAGCAGGCAGCAACTATTGGTGCCGAATATAAATTGTTCAAGGCTTATGTTCTCTTTTTTTGCTGCACATGGCAGAGATTTGCTCTTCTTCCAAGTGCTACCATGAAGTACACAGCAGCAGAAACAAGTAAGAGAAATAACCTGCATCAGATCAACAGTGGGAACAAAATGTTTGAGCTATCCAGCATAGCTGGACAACTGGGGTGTGCCTGTGGTGGGAGCATCCCAAGGTTTGCACGTACGGGACCTGTTTGTAAATGCAACACTGGCATTAGGTTGACAGGGCTCTTCAGCCTTTGCTGGGTGAGAGATGCGCAGCAGGCAGCTTGTGGAAAGCTCAGGCTGCAACTGTGCTTTGTCATGACACTGTGTATTTGGAAAACCTTTCACCTCAGTATGGCTGCAGGTTTGTGCCAATGTTTAGTTGGGAAAAAGCCATTTGGTCCATGATGCACCTCAAACCAGAATTTCACTGGCTTCATCCCAGTTCTGACTTCAGTACTGCTGCCTGGCTCTTCATAAAAGAGCCCTCAATATGGCATAAGCAGGACAAGAAGTAACCGTAAGTGGTAAGAAGGAAAGGGAGATGCCCTGAAGGAAACAGCTTGGAAAATGCAGTCAGAGCCAAGCTTCTGGCCAGAGCCCAGCCCAGTAAGTACCTTGTCCACAAAGTTTGGTTCGATAACGCTCTGCTTCTCAATTTCAGTAGCTGCTTCAACAGTGACAAAGAAAATGTTGATCCCTGATTCCCTGGCCAGCCTGGAGGCCTCCTCCACTCGGTCGGTTGGCCACCCATCCACCACCACTACAACCACGTTTGGTGCTCCACCTCGGTTTCCATTAGCATCCAAAAAGAAGTTTTTGTTAACAAATGAAAGTGCCTTCCCTGGAATAAAAGAGGAGACAAGGATGAGTTACAGGTCTGGAAGCACTCTGCCTGATAATACCTCACAAAATGGTGGGCAGAGAGCTGACTCAAGTTCTGGAGCCCTCCCAACAGCTGGGGAAAGCAGTTTCAGTGGCTGTGCAAGCAGAAAGGAGTGTTGCTGCTGTTTGTGCCAATGCCTCCTCTGCCCTCCTGTGCCGAAGCCCATCCATCCCCTCCCTGTGTCCTATAGGGGCTGGGGTGACAAGCTGAGTTAGCAAGGGTCCCTGATGTGTCCTGCTCTTGAGGAGAAAGGTGAATCCTGTCCACTTGTGATGTACTCACAGTGCCCAGGACAAGCACAGGAAGGTCATGGAAAGAGTGGTACTTGCTCTCCAGCCCTGCCCGAGGGCTGAGCACTGTTCAGTCACAGCCTCCACACCCAGTGAGATGTGTGCTCTCTACAGCTCAGGCTCTGGAGCCCTCCCTGAGCTGAGGATGTGCAAGCAGCCCCGTCACCTACCAGCGTTGGAAAGTCCACCTCTCTGTGGGATTTTCTCAATGGCGTTTCTTAGGTCCTTGGAGTTGGTATGAGTTTTTAAGTTAAACTCTGTGGAAGGGTCATCGCTGAAAGAAGAAATGAGAGCAGCTGTCAGTTTTCTGGTTCACAAAAGCTGTAGGACCTGTCTGTGCTACCTGGCTCCTGAGTTCGAGCTGGAGTGAGATCTTTCACATGTGTCAGCTACAGAGCTACAGCTAACAGTGTGCAGTTGTGCCCTGTGGCAGAGGGAGAAGCTCTTACCCATACTGAACTGATGCCCATCAGAGGACCAGCACTGCCAATGCCAAGGGCTTGAGCCACGTTACCAAGGAACCGCTTCTGGAGCTGAAAGCGGCGTTTACCAATGCTCCAGCTCCCGTCCATCAAGAAGGACAGATCAACCTTGCAATCTGAGAGACACAGAAACACAGAGAATATTTTCAGTCCTTTCTGATAACTGTGCTTCTTGTGAGGAGCAAAGGCTTCAAAAGCCTGCATCCAGTGACTTGTGCTGCTGTGCAAGCTCTACTAAAAGGCCTTTGATAAGGACAAGTCACAGCTGGGGGCTCAAGTCTGTCTTCCTCTTTGATAAGTGCAGTCCTTGCCATGATTTTCTCCCACACAACATCCAAGCCTGTCTTTGTGACAAAAGGGCAAGAAGCCGTTCCCAAGGGTGAGCTTTGGGGTCACCATGTTTGGAAATTAGTGAGGAAAGGTCAGCCACACAGGAGCGAGCTGGCTCATATCCTGTTGCTTCAAAGCCATGGCTTGGGCTCGGCCCCGTTTATTCACAGCCCAGAGGTGGTGAGAGTTTGTAAAACCAGGCATGACACTTGGATTTTATGGTCTGGACACCTGCAGAGCACAAACTGCAGGGATTTCCTTGGTTATGCTTTTGTGGACTTAATTGGTATACTAGATGTAACAGGAACAGTTAGTTCCTTACATACTGTGCTAATGCTGCTCAGAAGGGAGGGAAGACCCACTCAGTTCCTAAGATGTGTGATGCCTGGGATGCCTCAGGGCAAAGGATATTGTGGGATCTCTTCAAGGAGCTGCTGACAGCAATCCTGGAAACTCTGCACTTCTGAATGAAAGTCATTCAACAGCTTCATTCTGGGTTGGAGCTAATGGAGGATGATGATTCACTTGCTGCTTTCAGACTGAGTGGGGACTCTGCATGTAGCTCTGGGCTTGTACCTGCGTGTGCAGCAACAGCAGTTTTGTGTTGCCTCTCTGGGCTGAAAACAATATTCTAGCGAAGCTATGCCTGCACCCAAACAACCTCTTCCCTCTAATGACATAGATGAACCTCATCTTTGTGCTTCTGTGAATGCTGTCTTCATCACTGCCAGCCTGCTTTTACATGTCTGCAAGTTAATGGTAAAACATTCATCGGTTAGACTGCAACCAGGAGCAGGATCGAAATTTGGCCTAACCAGAGCGCTAATTAACATTTCCCTCCCCCGGCATCCGGGTCATTCCCATGTCTCGATTTCCCTCTGGTGATAGAAATCAGACTGTCCAAAATTGTGTATTTTAATCATTAGGTAGCCCAAAGGCTACAAAGCGCCGATTGTTCTTACTGGCTTATGCAACTGCCTCCCATCTCATTACCTTCAATTTTTTCTCCTGTAGCTGTCTGTTTTTCTAGGTTTAATAATGCTGAATTATAGAAGCGTGACTGAGAACCGTGTTCGTTCGCAGCAGATCGTGACGCAAGGCCGGGAACCCACAACAAATAATGCCTTAATTAACGGCCAAGCTTTCCTCAATTTCTTGTCCTTCAGTGGGAGCTACACCATGCTCCATATGTGGAAAATGGGGAGTTTGTTAGCCATCAGGGACTGGGCATACAAAGATTTACATACACTTACATATAGACTTCATTTCTGTGGAGGAGTCAGATAACAGAAGTATTTTGATGCTGGAACATCAGCAGGACTCTGCAAGAGCACTGGCTAAAGGTGCTCTGTAGGGACCTGTGCACTTTCTGATTTGCAGGGAGGCAAGATCTGAATTACAGCTTTTATGGTCCTAGAACGGGATGAGTGTTTCAATTCTGGTGTGACTTATCTCACTCAGTTCAGCTGCTGGAAACAGCTGTGCTTGCCTGTATCTCTGCTACACCTAGTTCTGCTTTCTGGCAGTGCAATTGGGTCTGTAGGGCAGATCCTTCCCCTTTTCTTCTTCTTTCCCTTATATCTGTATCAGTTTTAGGCGTATTTGACATTTTTTATAAGGAAAAAATTACTACTAAGTATCAGGAGAAGAGCCTGGGAATAGACATTTGGTTCAGTGGTTAGTAGTAGTTAATGTAAAGAGTCCTTGAAATGACAGTTCCGCAAGAGATGGCATTCAGCTGCTGGAGGATGGGCAAGAGAGGACCCAGGCGCTGGTGGGAGGGTGAAGCCCCCTCTCAGGGCGGTTTCCCATGCGGAGGTGGCAGACAACCCCACATCTTCACTCAGAGCTTGCTCCCTCTTTCTCCTTCCACTCTAAAGATGAGTTAATGGGCAAATTGCTTATCTAACACTAGCCACAACACATGGGTTTGCTGTCCTCTACCATCAAAGTCCCAGAAAGAAGCTCTGTGCCCAAGGAAGGTGGAACTGATACTGCCCAGAAGAGGTAGCGGTGAGCAGCCACCATCCCCCTGTGCAGGTAAGCTAAATCTTGGCTGTTATTTCCTTTCCTATAGAAGCAAAACCCAAGTATGCGTATGGAGAGGGGTCGGTGCAGAGCACTCGCTGTTCCTCTGCAAGGAAAAAATGCATTCCTCAAGTTTCTTGGGCTTGCTTGAAAGCCTTTTGCTATTTTAAGTTGAATGCATTCTAGCAATACGTAATTAATAAAATGATATTGCTTAATTATGATATTAATTCTGAAGTACGTACTTGGATTCCCCTGGGAGATGGGTGCCAGTGGCTTCGGATTCAATTCTTCCTTTGAACTGAAGCCTAGTGAGAGGAAGGAAAGGCTCCATCAATGTGTGCTTGGTGGCTGCCCTTGCGCTAGAAGGAAGCAGTCAATGCTATAGCTGCAGAGTCCCCCCTGGCCTGATGATTGATGTGGGAAGGAAGCAAGGATGGAGAGCACATCAGTAGAGCTTACCTTTTCCACCTACATCTCCTCCAGGATAAAACAAGAGCAGAGGCACTTCTAGAAGTGCCACCAAAATCTCTTCAAGCACCAACTTTGACTCCCCTTCGCGAGTCAGTGCCCTCAGTACAAGGGTTTGGAAGCAGCATGCACAAGTAGAGTCAGGTGCAGAGGCTGGTGGCCATTCTGTGGGGTGGTGGCCTTTAGCACCTTGCCCCTGTGCTTTACAATGAGCTGCACAGCATGCGAAGCAGATGAGTGACAGATTTAACACGTTGCTTTTCTGTCTGGAGGGAAAGGTGCTGGCAACGACTCACCCTACCATGTTACAGCTGGGAAAGCAACGCAAGCCACAGCTCCTCAGGTGCTCCTGGAGGACTGGGATACTTTGGAAAGCACAAAAGAAACGGGGCAAATGGTGGCAGAGAGCTACAGTCAAGTCATGGGAAACAGTCTCATGGGTCACTAGTGGGTTGTAGCTAAGACCCCAACTGAGATATTTAGATGGTAGCAGCCTTGGGAACATGAATTTATGTCCTTGTGAGATGCACAGACTCACAGGGCATCATCAGGCTGATGGCTGAACTTTACTCATGGCTTGAATGTCTGGTGAAAGTCTCCTACAGTACAGCATCCCCCTCCTGAGCAGCGGCAATGAGCTGTTTCTTTTCACTACAGCATGACAAGATTAAGGGGGTTTAGCTGGGATAATCCTCAGAAGAGATCATGCAGTGATCAGACAAGCCCCAGACTGCATGCTCACTGAGGAGATATTGGTCAAAAGAGCAGCAGAATGGGTTACTATTTTTGTAAAGTGCTTATTAATTTTTATAAAACAAAGAAGAAAAACTTCCTTAAAGCTTTATCACCGAATACACCAAAGAAAGGCTACGGACTTCAGAGAGACAGTAAAAAGGTAACTTTAGAGAATGTGTGAGTCATACAGAAATTATTTGTCTCTCTACAGCAGCCAGCCATGAGGGCATTGGTGTACGTAAAGAAAGCAAGCGGCAAAGGGACATCAGCAGATATCACCTAAATATGATGGAAGGAATACTTTGAAGGAAGTGGCCAGAGGGCCAAGTGTTTCTTGAAGCCTGGGGTTGGACTGTGTACTTGCATCTGCCCTTCTGGCTCTTTCACCAGCAGCCACAGCCCCCAAACCTGGGAGAGCAACAGTTTGTATGATTTGCCATTGCTCCCTCTTTGCCCTTACTTTGCCTTTGTGTAAATGCCTGTAGGCGCAGTCCCATGAACACTTTTAGGTGGAACAAACCAGCCCCACTACCCAAGGCTGAGCCCTCCTCTCACAAGGTGCCGTCCCTCCTGCTCCTGTCCTGCCATCTTGCCCTTCTGCCTGCCTGGTGCTGGTGGAATTCAAGGGCAAGGGGCAAAAGACCAAATTAAACTGAGAAGAAAGAAAATGATGGGCTTGACCAGCTCCCTGATGCAGCCCAATCCTGGTGCAGGGGCAGAGGGTATCTGGAGGCAAGCTGGCTCTTTCTGCTGGCAGTGCTGCCTTCTTTAGAGTTTATCTAGTGCAGAAGTTATGTGTGACGTGAGAGAGAGAAAGGAGGCAATGAGCTGGACTTGTACATAGTCTCCCTTGGTCAGCCATACAGATGAGAATGGTTGTGGTTTTTTTCTTTATAACCTGAAACGGCCCACAGCTCGCCCTTCTGTTTGTTCAAGTGTAGGCATTAATTACATGTGCACATAATAGTTCCTCAGTAATAGACCAAAGCCATGCTTTATCCTGCAGCCTGTGCACCACACACCTCACATGTGCTGGTTTGGTACCCCATATGTGCAGTTTCGTCCCGCTTGCCTTATTTGCAGAACAGAAAGTAGGTGGATTTAACGCTGTGGTGAAATTAGATATTGGCATGTGCTATTCATTTTAGCAACTAAATTGTACAAGGAAACTAATTCATAGATATATACCTCATGCATTTATCTGCATCCAACCAAATCCATATTCCTTACCCAGGCATACAGCTGACATTAGTTTTGCCACAATGGAAACCCCAAGTGTAGGCAATGCAGCACTTTTCATTGTTATTCGCCAGTGCAATTACCAGGTCTTGAAGGCTGTGGGTCAGCTGCCTGATTTGTGCTTAGTGTAACAATAAGGTCACCCACCAAATAATCTTCCTCAACTAATTGGGGAGGTGGTCAGTCTCTATGGGCCTCCGTGTCCTGCCAGTCCAATTTAATGTTGTTATTGCCATGGGAATTTCAGCTCTCTGCATGCACAGTCTACTCCATGCTAATTAAAGTTCTCTTCACTGATTGTCACAGCTGTCCATGCTGATTAAAGTTCCCATTCGTTTAAGGGAGGCAACAGTGACTACATCCATGCCAGAAAGCATTCCTTTGAAGTGACAATCTGAATTCATCAGACTTTATCACAGTAGTCTATGTAGGCAGTTCAGTTGCTGAGAAACTATTAATACAACATCCCTTCCCCCATACCCAACCTCTCACTGCATTTAATGCAATCTGTCATTTTCTGCCTTAAAATACCCCTCTCCACTTCTGGGCCTAGTGCTGTAGCTTTTTCTAAATAAGCACACTGCTGGCTTAAGCTGCAGGGGACAGAAACACTTCCTCCCTTTGGCTCTGGCTGGAGAAGGGATCTCTGTTCCTATCTGGGATGATGCAAATTTTGACTCAACAGCCACTGTGGACGACACTGTATTGGCAAACTAACGCATATGGGCTATGCTGCTAATCACAGCCACTGCAAAGACTAGTCATGCCTCAGCTCTGAAGTAAGCAGAGTGTTCAAGGGAATGGCCTTTGTAAGGACCACCAGCAAAGCCCTTTTCAGCAATAAAACTGGTGATGGAAAAGACATCTTACACTAGATGGTCCGGCCCCTCATAAGAGAGAGAGTGTCCTGTCATGAACTGACCTGTAGTTCATGCAGTCTGCTTTAAAATTTTCCAAGGAAAGGCATCTGTGTGTTCTATATTGAACACATAGAATCTGCAGTTGGTAATTGCTCCTGATTAAGGGTTGTGCACGTCATGGTCTTGTTGCTATTTGAGCCTGCTACAAATGTAGGGTTTTTTATCCCCTCACTTATCAGTAATTATAAAAATGTTGTCGTCTCCATACTGTCAAGGTTAAGTCTAAAATGTCAGCAAATTTCAGTGATGCTTATTCTTCTTTGAGCTCAGCTTAAATCCTCCTTTTCTTATCTGAAAATCTTTCCTAAGTACATTGACATCAGAAAAATCTGTTGTCATCTTCACTGATTGCAGCTCTGGACTGTGATCTCAACTGTGGCATTCCCCAAATACCTTATTATTTACAAATGGATTTCAGTAGCTAGAACCTCTTCTCTGCAGTGTAGCTGCCAACTCTTTACAGAGCTCATCTGTTCTGCTCCTGCTTTAGGCAGGAATTCGAGACTGATGCAGAAACAAAATAATTGTAAGAACTAAGATGTAAGTGACATACTTTGATCATAATTTTAAGTTCTGTAATTACCCCTTAAAATGAGATTGTTATCAGCAGTGTCATGGGTCTGACGGATAGATTTAACTTTTCCCATGTGTGATGGAAACCAGTTATTCCCGGACTAGTTACTGGATGGTTTAAATATTTACCTGTGTCAAAAAGGCTCAATCCAGGTTTCCACAAGTCTGTTTCCATTGCTTTCATAAATGAAATAGAAGAAAAAATATTACTCAAAATAATGGAATTACCAAAGATGAAAAAGTTCTGACTCAATTTAGAAAAGTAATTTCTTACAGTGAATTATCATTAACAACCAGGAGCTAAGAAAAACCTGGAAACATTTGTGCGCACATTTCCAGCCCTATTTGGGAGCCTCATATCACTGCCTCCAGAGCACTAATCTTTTTTTTAATGATTTCGATGGTCTTGTTCCTTTAAATTGCATTGATACTGAGGCAAATATACTGACTTGAGTATACTTTTGCTTGGCTTGGATTGTTTTCCACTGAAAATCTGCAAGTACCTCTCATCTACAGATTTCTCTATCCCCTCATCCCATCCAAACATGAAGAACTTGTCTGTGTTGTACTTGCAGCTCATCAGACATGGAAAACTTCATCAGAATTGCTGCTTTCATAAATGACTCCCAAAATGTCTTTGTTTTGAGCCTGCTGAAGAATTTTCCTAACAAGTGATGTTTTGCTCTGGGTTACAGCCAGATAGAGCTCTTGCAGTCTTAAAAAACAGACACTGCCACAACAACTCTTCAGTGTAATTGTCTTGCAAAACATTCTGGGCTAAGTGACTACGGGATTTCAAGAGAGTTAAAGTGCGTTGTCAAGAGGTTAGAGGAGTTGGGACCTTCTGAAGAAAGTGCTGTGAGTAGCTGCACAGGCAACTGATGCGGTGAGGAGGGTGTTTTCCCAGCACACCCTTTTGCTAACCTGAGCTGGATGAGAGGAAGTTCCTCTACAGCCCCCCAAACCCGCAGAACTGATTGCTGCTGTTTGCAGACAAGCATGGGTGCTTGGTAGGATCAGGAAACACAACTCTCCTTTACAAGAAAGCAAGGTCTTGCTCAGGAGTTTCCCTTTGATCATTTAAAATTGACTGCTTGGAAGCAGCACATCTGAGCTGCCAAAATCTCTGCTGAAAAAAAGATAAGGATTCATTGGGAATATGGCAAGTATGTGTTTGTGGGTATTTTCCTTCTTGTTCTGTGACGAAGGAAAAAGAATCATTCATGATGGGAAATATGTGCTTTGTAATCACTTTTGGGGGGACCTTAAGGTGCCTTAAGCAATTAGGTGGGGTCAAACTCAGATTTTGATTTAAACAAGACTCAGCACTATGTTCCCCTGTTTCTCTGGCAAAGATGCAACTAGCCTGAGGATTAGCCAGCACATCCTTCAGTCCAGATGTTAGGGCTCTTTGCATTTCAGCCTGTCACCAAGGCAGGTCTGACATCCCAGGGTATCCCCACCCTATATATGATGTCACATAATAAGAGCATTGTCATGACTGGCATGATTACAGGCGATGTATTTGCTCTGCTGTTCAGTTCAGGAAAATATTGACCCCCTGCTTCCCCTCCAAAGATGGGTGCTGGATTTAGCAAGGGCAAAGTGAATTGGGAGAGCACAGAAAAAGTGAGATTGGAAAAAAAGAAATGGCTGGGACATCAGTATGGCCAAAAAACATGAGAAAGATAAACAGGGAGGGAAACCAGAAGGAAAAGAAGGTGGCTGAAACAAGGAAGAGAAGTAGAAAAGTGAGTGAACACAGTAAATCTTAGAAAGAAGTGTATCCATTTTAAATACGCTGCAACTAGGTAAACTACAAATTGTTCTTTGATGGGGAGATTGCTGGGAAAACTGACTTGGCCAGTATTATCCAGAAAGTCCTACTGCATGATAATGTCCTTTAACCTCAGTACCAATGACCACTTTGCTGTCTCCTGCTGCAATGCCCCATCTTTGCTTCCAACCCTCACCAAAGCTCTCAGGGCTCCAGGGGCACCTTCATGGGCTATATACCCCCCTCTCCAGGGAGTCTGGTAGCCCATGCTAGAGGTCAGCTCTGTTGCCTTGGCTCAGGCTTGGGCACCATGGTGGAGCTGTGAGAAGGGCTGTGTGTGAGAAAGAGCTGTGGGAAGCACCCGTAGGACCCTCCACCTGCTCTGCTTGGCGACCCCATGGAAGTGAACACACCCTCACCTTTGCTCCTTGTACCTGTGCCTAGTCTTGTACCTTGCTGTTCTGATCCTGACCTTGCCTTGCTGGTGTCCTGCCTCAGTTGGTCAAACCTGTCTCATTGCTGGGGACTTGCCTGGGCTGCTGGCTGGCCCTGGGTACCACCACCAGACTCACTGCTCTTCTTGCTGAGGCTTTCTGCATCTGTGACCCTGCCTGTCTTGCTGTCACCTCAGGTCCCATCCCTCAACTCCACACTGGATGCTCTTGGTCAAAATCTGTCTCTGAGAAACTGCTTTTCTGTCAAGGGAGATTTAGTGTTTCTAAGTGCACCGAGCACTCAGTAGCCCTGGGAAGTTGTCAGTGTCCTTGCAGAGCACCTGTTGATGGGACTGCTTGCTGATGAAGGGTGGTGAATTGCACAGCCAGTGAGGAAGGAAAGTGCAGGTGATGTTTCTACCGTCGGCACTAAAAGCAATCTCTACTGTTCCAATGAGCCTGGAGGCTCCTGGCAACAACAGGAAAAGGAGATGTAGCAAAAATTGCAGACCTCATAGGCTGCACAGAGCTGTTTTTTTTGTTTCTTGTTTTGACTAACAGATAAGGAAAACTGCAAACACTGTGGTAGATTTTGATTCCCATGACCTGAAACGACAGCCTGCTTGTGACTGAGCTGTCGTTTGTCTTTCACATTCAAGAAGCTGCTAGGTGGCAGCTAGCACAGGACACACAAACCCGCTCTGCAGTACTGCCTGAGGGCTTATTTGGGGAAGCTAAAACTACAAAAGAGAGCAGAAAATCTGCTGCTAGCAATCTTGCTCACCCAAGTGGGTTGGGGAGCCGTCAGTCCTCCGGAAAGCAGCAACAGGCTCTTGGCGCTGAATACCTGTGTGATCCAACAAAGAGGCAAGAGGTCAGACGCCAGCATGCAAGGACAGAGAAGCATGATCACAAGGGATGCTGTGGCCCTGAACTGTCTTTCTGCAAGTTTTCAAACCAAATGGAAAAGGAAGCATTTGAAAGCTGAAAGAGTTTGGAAAAGGCAAAAGAGTTTAATGTTAGTAGGCGTTGCACAGTGCAGCTATTCACTGGTACACTGGAACAAGGGGTGGTGGATGCTGAGATGCAGCTCATGCTCAGAGCCTGGAAACTGAAAACACATCTCCTCTTGGGGTCAGGCCTTCATCCACGAAACTTACACAAAATGTCCCTCTCATTTTGCAACAGCTAATGTTATAGCAAAGACATTTATGAATGTGTTTAGAATATTAATTTGAGAACAATTCTAAGTTTAATAATTTCTGTTTCATTTTTTCTTAAAAGCTCCACTATTGTCACACAATAACCAGTGTGATACCTGTTCTAACTACGTTCTGCTATGAACATGGTTTGAAGTGAAGAACAGTGCACTACTACGTGACTCAGTAGATGTGAATGGTGGGACTAGCTATAGGGAGGAATCAGAGGAGGGATTGTAATGTCTTTACCTGTATTGGGTCTTAAAATATTCCTGTTACTTGCAGAGGTGGATGTGCTCCTGAATGCTTTGAAAATATTATATTGGTTAGTACATGTAACTTAAACACAAGTTTAATATTCTCGCAATACAAGCCTCCTAGTCATCATGAATTCAAGACATACCTGTGTTCTGTCCTCTTCCTTGTGCGGCCTGAACCTGTCCTAAGTAGACATCAAAATGGAAAAGTGTGATTTATGCCATGTTTGATTCAGTGCTACTGCTACCTGGCTTTTTCACGCAGTCTCATTTTATAGCTGTCAGAGTTAATGGTTCATATACAGAGAGTTTTATTAATATACTTTCTTAGATGTAAACTATGTATTTTTTGAGCCACTTGAAGAGGGATTGCCTTGCTCTCTCATGTAGATTAGCCTACTTAACATTCCTTTCAGTTATGACTATTACATGTACAGGTCTGCGTTTAAAAGGTTCGTAGTTACTGCTGTGATTTGCTTTCCCTTATGACTTTCCTTCTCTCACTCATACTGGTTATCTATGTTTATTTCTCAGTACCATCCAGTTGTACTGGTTGTGTGAGGGAGGTTAAGAAAGCGCCCCAAACCCAAAATGCTCCCTTTCCCCTGAGCAGATACTACCCTTTCTGTAGAGAGTGAGAAATACAAGCAAGCAGGCAGACTGTAAATAATGAGACAATGGCAAAAATAATGTGGGAGAATTCATGTGTCTGACATGTCTTCAGCAGTGTCTACACAAAAGGCATTTTTAAAGGTGATTGGGTTATTAAATTCCCATTGCTCAAAACTACTAAAGGCTTAAACCATTTGCAGATGAAAACCATGTCTTTAATCTTGCCTCTCTTTTTGTTCATTATCCTTAAGAGGGTTAACAAACTTATCCTTTAACAAGCCTTTACGCATTAGTTTCTTCAGAAAGATTGATTCCAAAGCCTGGTGAAATCAGTAGGAATGCTCTACCTGGCTCCTACGAACACTGGATAGAGGCCCATGTGATATTTTTATCCATAAGATATCATAAATGAGACCATTTTGAACGGTTGTCTCAGAAAATGGGAATTGCTGCTCCTTGTGAACTAGATATTGCAAAATTAGGTGACAGCAAATAGTCAGTGTTTGACCCAAACTTGAACCTTCACAGCCTGCTGAAAGCCTTTTGATGAGATTTCTAGGAGCTGTCCTGAGAGACCTTGTAAACTCCAGATGCCAAAGAGATCCTGTTTGAGGAAGTAACAGGCTCATCTGCCAAAACTGGCAATGCTTTTAAACTCTATAAGCTTGTAGCTCTGGCTCCAGATGGACCGCAGCTAGCCCAGGCTGTTCCCAGGCTGTGGAGGGACAAGTCTGTCTGTCCAGCAGAGTTGTATGAGGCTGTGTGACATGCCTTCCACACGGGAGAGCAGAATGCGCCAAAGACATGGAAGAAAATTCGCTCTGACCCCGAGAACTCGCCCTGTTTCGGGTTTGCCACAACCATGCCCTTGCGTGAATATAGCACTCTTTACAAGGTCAGTGGAAACAACGTACAGGAGGGTAAGAGAGAGATCAGCTTTGTTTCAGAAGTATTTTATGCCACTTTTAAAATGAATTAATCCTACCCTCCACATCCTTTTGACTGTGCTGGGCCTTGCCCTTCCCACTTGCTCTACTTCCCCACAGTAAGCTGTTTTCTGCCATGTTTTGGCTGGCTGGAGCAAACATGGTGGTGGTAGAGGGGGAGAGGTTGGGATTGCACTTCTGTAGTCTTCAACTCTGAGATGCCATTGAGCCTGCAGCATGTGAATGTGTATTCATTGAAGCAGAACTCTGTGCAAGCTGGAGATTGAGGCACGACTAGAATTTTGTGACAAACTGGGGTTGGGCAGTCACTCCATGAATCCATAGAACTGGGTCAGAAATGAGAGCAGTGGCGGAAGCAGCTCCTGGCTGGGAGCTGGTCCTGTAGGAAGCACGGAAGCGTGGAGGCAGTAAAGCATAATGACAGTGGAGAGAAATGCAATTTGGAGTGGACTTTGCAAATGATGGGACCTCATTTGAGAAGGCAAGCAGCTACTCTGTGCACAAAACATGCCTGGTGGCATGGCTTTTGATTGCAATGTTCACAGCTGCACTGGATTTATTCCCAGTCCTCAGCTAGAGACTGAGCAGCTGTGAGAGAAAGGATTGCTTGAAAAGCTGGGATGACAGAGAGCATGTGAGTCTGTGACCCTTCGGAGTGTGCTTGGTTAACTGCTGTTGGAAAGAGACAGAAGCTATCATTGTACCACAGCATGACTGAACCTGAAATTGCTCCCAGAGCAGGAGAAAGTTTGCATCCACTTTCAAAGCCCACTTCCATTGCTGTTTCCCACTCAGAAGTGCATGCTGCACTGGTGAAGTGCTGCACTTGCGAGCAGGGCAGATAGGAATAAGATGTCAAACATAACTAGCATGCTAGCCACGTCAGCGGTTTTTCATTTATCAGTTTTGCCAGATCAAGACTTTTAAGCAGGGGTCCTGTGATGGAGCAGAGCCTCAGGTATTTTTCCTGTTTCTGTATCTTTGATAAACTGAAGATAGCCCTAGCAAGAGCTAAGATGGAGGAGTTTTGCCCTGCTCTAATGCTATAATCTGCAAATCCTGCTTTTCCTTTGCCGCTGTGAACTTTTGCCAGAATCAGTGTCTGTAGATGGAAATGCAGGAGCTCACAGCAGCCACAGCTGTGCTTATTCTGACCGTGCTCTATTTCAAGGTTTTTTACTTTTGAAGTGGCTTTTGCAGACAAACTACCAGTGCCCTGTGTGTCTCTTTGAGACAAGATGGACAGGAGAACATTTGATTCTGCTCGGTCAAGCCATACTCCAGTTGAGGACAATGGCATCATCAGAAACTCAGGTCTGAACAATAGTAGCGAATCCCAAAGGTTTCTCAGATAGAGAAAGCTGATAAACTGCTTTGTGTCTGGTCATCACTTCAAAACTCTGATTGTCCTTTCTGGTTCGTTTATTTGCTTGTTTGTTTTTTAAGGAAGGTCTTCTCCTTTAGAATCAAGAGGGGATCAGGAGAATTCAGGAAGCTCTATCATGAGTACAGACATGCTGGACATGGTCCTAGAAATGAAGTCTGTGAAATGAGAAAATCAGAAGTAGGTCTCCATCACTCCTCCAGCTCACAATAGCATGCCCGTAAGTCTGACCACTTTAATCATTTGGGAGTTAATCTGTGATTAGAACTTCAGTAAAGAAAATTTTGAAGAAAGATGGATCCAAATTGCAATTAAGTGAGCACTGCAAAACTTGGAAAAATGAGTGGTTTGGGGTTTGGTGGGCTTGGTGGACTTATTCACTTCTTTTTTAATTTTAATTTTTTTGACTAAAGGCTTGGTCTTATTCCCACTGATTTCAGTGTTGCCAGAACTTTACCTTCAATATGTATCTCTGACGGGAGAACCTCAAACAGGGTTTCCTAATTGCTAGTAAAAACAATAATGGCCTCTTCTGTGCTCTACCACGTGCTTGGCTCTGAATTACTTGGCAGCAGGGACATCCACAGTTATGTATGTGAGAGCAAAGCTGAGCTCAAGGCACTCAGAAACAGCAACAGAGTATTAAACTTACTGGTGGTCCAGCTACTTTTTCATTCAAATTTATCATATCTCCATGCCCAAAAACCTGTAGACAGTTAAAAATATTCTCCTTTACTTGACAACACGGCCAACCAATTACACACTGCATGGGAAAACACCTCTAAATAGAGTCACAGAATCATAGAATGGTCTGGGTTGGAAGGGACGTTAAAAGATCATGATCCACTCCCCTGTCATGGACAGGGACACCTCCCACTAGACCACTAGACCAGGTTGCTCAAAGCCCTGTCCAACCTGGTCCTGAACACTGTCCTGGATGCGGCAGTCACAAATTCTCTGGTCAACAAGTTCAGTGTCTCACAACCCTCATAGTAAAGAATCTTTTACTAATGACGAATCTTAATCTCCCTCTTTCAGTTTAAAGCCATTCACCCTTGTCCTACCCCATGCCCTTGTAAAAAGTCTCTCTCCACGTTTCTTGTAGGCACCTTTAGGTACTAGAAGGCTAATATAAGATCTCCCCAGAGCCTTCTCTTCTCCAGGCTGAACAAGCCCAGCTCTCTCAGTCTGTCTTCTTAGTAGAGATGCTCCAGCCCTCTGACCATCTTTGTTGCCCTCCTCTGGACTCGCTTCAGAAGGTGCATGTCCTTCTTACGTTGGGGGCCCAAGAGCTGAACTCAAGTTGGGGGCTAATGAGAGCAGAGTAGAAGGGCAGGATCACCTCCCTTGACCTGCTGGTCACATTCCTTTTGATGCAGCCCAGCATACAGTTGGCTTCCTACACTGCAAGTACATGCTGCTAGATCATGTTGAGCTTCTTGTTAACCAGCACCCCAAAGTCTTTCTCCTCAGGGCTGCTCTCAATCCATTTTTCATCTAGCTTGTATTTGTGCTTGGGGAATACTTGCATTGCAGGCTGTGAGCTGGAATGGGAGCAGGCTTCTGGATTGAGATGCAGAGCCCTGAGCAGCCACAACTCTGCTGTCAATAACACAAGTGGTATGCCAGGAATAACATCACATTTATTCCAGGCTCAGAACCACAGCCTGAGGTTTTTGAAAGAGCATTGGTTTAACATAAGTCGGCATTTCAGAGCTCTCAGCCCTAAATTTAGATGGCTATGCAGTACTTTGCATTATTTATCTTACAACTCAATCAAGTCTCCCTTTGAGAACAGTAAGAAGGAAGCAGTAAGAAAACATGATTAAAACAGCACAAGGCTTGTCTCAAGTGTCGCAAAACCCAGCATTTGTCAAGGCTTAAATGCAGATATTCACTAGAAAGGCTTCCCCAGAGCTGTAGGCAATCAGCATCTCTGACGTTCAGGCTAAGCATCTATTTTTCAGTTTAAATCCAGACTTGGATTCAGTCACTGAGTTTGCTGAGGCTTGAAAGGTTATTGACTCATTGCTGTCTTAGAATACACTGTACTGCATGTCTTGTGGCATACTTACTTCACCATACTTACTTGATGCTGCAGCTACCACAGATGAGTATGCTGGGTGGACACTGCTAGAACCTAAAAATAAGAGATTTTATCTTTCACCTATTGAAAAAAAAAGCCCAATGTTAACAAATAAGAATAAATGGAGAAGGAAAGATTAAGGAAAACTTGGTGTTCAAAAATCATATGAGAATTCCTTCACGGTGTTTTAATCTTTATAATCCAAAGGCTGTTACAAAAAATATATTAAAACTTTCATTTATTGAAAGTTGCCACAAAATTAATTCTAAAATGTGTTGACCTATTTGTTGAACTGTCAGTCCAGACATGTGAATCAAAGAACTCTCTGTCGACCCCTATACCCGAAAATCATGACAGAATTAGAGGATGAAGAGCTTACAGGCCAACATATTATATGTAAAGATAAAGGCTAGCCATAATTTTACTGCAGAGGAACTCTCATCTCAGGCAAATCTACACTTGCTTGTGTTTATGTGAGACACAGTAATTTTGCGTGTATCTCAAAGGCACAACTCCAGCCCATCTGGAAATATTTTTTATATCCACTCCTAATATTTCTACATTAAATTACTGAATTCATGATCCACTTAATCATAGCTTATTCAGCTGCATGTGTTGTTCTTTAAATTTTAGGGAAGCTGAAGGTCAGGAGGAAAGCAATGTAAACATGCCTGCTACTGACCTATATCTCTGACCCTATGCAGTCCCGGCCTAGTCTTGGCTGCAGCTGCAACTGTTGTGGTTCTGGTTGTTGCAGGCGTTGTGGTTGGCTTTGGCGTTATGGTGGAAGGATCCATTGTTGTGGTTGTTGGTGTTGGGGTTGTGGCGGCCATTTGTGTAGCTGGTGTCGGCATGGGAGATGTTTGATATTCTTTGTGGACTGTGTCCCCTGTAGGAAAATCGATGGATGTGTGTCATACATGGAAGCATCAGTTAATCATGCTCACTGTTTAAGGCAACCCGGACACTGGTGTTCTTCTCAGATGTCTACAGGCATCCTCATCTGTAGAGCCATTAGTGCCTTTGTTGCTGTGTGGATGTGTAGCGCAGGTGCCTGTGTGACATAGTATTGCACCATGCTCTGGAGGGTGCTGACAACAGCCTGTTGCAGCCTTAGTGATTTCCCTATGCTTTTCTTCTTTGGCCAGGAACATCAATCAACCTGATAGATGTCTCAGACCTATGAAATGGTTCAATGAGCCAGTTGCAGTTTCTGTTTTGCCCTCATCTTTTCCCAGCGTAATTAAGCAGTTAGAAAGTCCATATAAATGGAAATCTGCTGACATCTGGCAATAAAAGATGGCCATTCTGAGTCATAGACCAGAATAAAATATGCATTGCCTACCACAGAACTGAAATGCTTCTGGCAGAAACACAATTTTTAGGTAAGGGTGATTCAGGGAGTGGGTCAGATCCAGAGCAGGGAGCGTTAGGGCTTTGGGTGAGGAAAGCGGGGGAGCACACCACCTGGGAGATGCAAATTTCATCTAACTTTGACTCATCTCACAGTTGCTACTACTTTTAAAATGTATCATCTGTTGTGAGAACAGAAGCAATTCTAGCTGCAAAATCTGCATCCTAAATATTCTTATATGAATTGTTCAAATGCTTGCAGTTCTTTCAAGTCATCATCTCAAAAAAGATCCTTCACCATTATCTTCTCCATCTGTATATTCCGTATTCATCTCAGTCTTATTCCTCTCCTCCCTCCTGCCCATAGCCGTGGGGATGGCCTGACACACTGTGTACACTGAAAGGGAATGGTGTGCAGTCTATTCATTGCTGCACAGCACAAGCTTGTGTTTTATTGCTGGATGTTCTCCTTTTGCAAAGCATCGTCATGAAGCTGTCTGGTGGATTAATTGCCACCTAATGCCAGGCAGTGAAAAATTCAAATCTCAGACAGTATTAATGGGATAATGCTGAAAGGGACCTCAGAAGAAAACCAAAACAACTCAGCTGAAAAAAATCAGTTTGAATGACTCTCTTTGGGCTGAGCAGTGCCCTGCTCCACACTGCTGCTCTAAAAGAAAGACAGAGGGCACAGTGAGACTTCCCTGTGATCTGGTGCCACTGGAGCAGGGAGCAAGCAACAGGGCTTTATACCCCAGGCTGCAAGGAGCAAGGAAGATAGGAGCTAACAGCATTAGCAGAAAACCCAAGGAAGCAGCACAGTAGGAGCAGAGAAAAGATGAGCTGTTAACTCAAGAGAAGGGCTTCACAGAGTTACTGTTCCCAGTGCTCCTGTGGGCAGGGAGCATCTCCTCACGCCCATCTCCCTCACAACATCTTCAGAGAGCATGTGGCCTGCATAGGAAATTGATGAGAGCCTTTATTGCAGGCTTCTGAAGTTCACAACACCCAGAGCACAGGCAGAAATCAAACTGCGGGGGTGCCTTCTCTTCTCTGAATTGGTACATGGCTTCCAAGCACCACTGCAGGTACTCATATAATGGCACTGGTTTGGTTGGAAAGAGGGTGCAGACAGGAGGTTGAATAAGGGAGGTAAAGCTGTATGTATTACCAGCGTCAAACTTCTTCCGATAAGCATCTGCAGGCAGTTTAAACTGGGGCAGATACTGTAAAAGAACACCAAGATCCCCAACTCATACCTTGTTCTGGTGCTCTTTCTGATGTGTTAGTGGTATCTGCACTCTTCATAGCTTTAAGGTCTTGCTCTGGCTTTTTAGGCTCTGAAACAAAATGAAGTACGTTAAGAAAGGCAGCTCTGAAAGAAAATATTTTTTACTCTCGTATTTAGAGATTATCAGTCCCCATGGAAGGCATCCCATCACCTGGCACGAGGTATGTCCGTCAGTCCAACCAGAGCTTTCTCACAAAGAGAGAAAAAGTGGTGGCTGGCTGCCTCTAGAGGGTAGCTAACCCCTATTTCTGGTGTCTAATTTAGGCATTTTTATTACCCAAAACTTCCTGCTAATATCAATAGAATTTCTGAAGTGAGCAATAAATACGGGTTTTTACCAGTAATAAACCAATACTCTTAGGAATAATGCATCATGTTGTTGACTTTTCTTCTGAGAAGCAGCATGTCCTCAGAATCAGGGTCACAGTATGTGTAGGGCATTTGGGGAACACAAGTTATCATGCAGAATTTCAGTCACTAATTCACATTCCAACCTTGTTCTTTCTTGCCTGACACCGTCACATCATCATGGGCCCAAATTCCAAATGCCACAGGCTGGCTTAGAAGGAAAAGGGAGATTTTTTTTGTCCTTTTTAATTCTTCTAAGACCCAAAATCATCAAAGTACTTGGAAAATTTATTGCAGTTCATTTACTGATGCCCTGTAAAAGAATCTGCCTCGGCTTTTATGTCTGACTGAGTACTGGAGGATTTTGCTCTTCCTTTTCTTTTTGTGCCCTCTAGTTATTTTGGCAGCTTTTCCCTATTAGAGAAATTAGTCCAGGGATAATGGTTTCCTAAAAGTGTGTGTTAATTTTTAAACCAGCATCTTTTGATTGTTTTTACCAGCTGTGAATAGTTGCAATTTTGGGAAGGTTTTTTCTTGCTGTGCCCAGCATTTGGGAAGCACTGTAACCACTAGCAGCATTTAAAGAAATCTCAGGCACTCTGAATCTCTGATGTCCCTGGGATGAGGACCAAAATCTGACAGCTGATGAGGTCTTTTTGCTAGTCTGGCAGCAAGTGAGAGTAATCCTCAAAGGACTACCTGTGTGTCCTACAGCATAATTGGTTTAAGTATCCAAGTGAACAATGTGGTGTCTGTAATTTAAATCAGAAGAAAATGGTAGCTTTCTTTAAAATTATAAAAGAAATGGGAAATCCTCTATCACAAAATGGCCCTAGCACCAGGGAACTTTACCTTAAGAAAAAGCTGTTTCTAACAGCTGAGATGACTGAGCTTAGGCGGCAGGGCAAAGGAGTGCTGACAAGAACAAGCAGGGCTTGGGAAGATGGATTGTGACCGTCAGATTTCTTTACTACCTATGGCACAGGGCTGGGCAAAGCAAGGCAGTGGCAAGCACTGGAATTCATGTAACAGTGATTATTTGTGCCTTTGATCATTCTGGGTTTCTTCTGCTTGAATGCACAGTCTCTGTTGCTAGGATCCTAACATTTTCATTCGCACTGTTTGATTCAAGAACAAAGTGAGGAAGCTGATTGAGTCTTTGGTTTGCTGGAGGAACATGTTCCTGATATTTTGTTTCCATGACTGAGCTGTGACTTGGTGATGCTCCCTGCTTCTGTGCTGATTCTCACATAATGTGGGTTTAGCACTGGTGGAAGAAATGATTGCTTGCGGCCTGCTGACTTCTACTCTGACTGTGATTGTCTCTAGTCTAGTCTCAGGTGTTTGGGCTGATACCTAAAGTTTTGGGTATGTTTGGGAATGACGAGATGTGCTTTTAGTAAACATTTCATAGAAAAAGCCAACATTTCTAAGGTACTGCCTCCCTTCCAGCAGTACATAATATTTGGACCAGAAATTTCTGTGTACAAAATCAAGATGTAATCAAATTTGTACCTAATGATTGCAAAGGTTTTGCAAACTAAGGGCATGGCTGTGAGTGATGCATATTCAGTCTGAACAACTACAGTGTTCAGATTTGCCTTTGTGCAAGTTCTGGTGTCCTCAACATCAAAAGGACATGGAACTGTTGGAACAAGTGCAGAGGAGGGCCACAAGGATGATGAGGGGACTGGAGCACCTCCCATATGAAGATAGGCTGAGAAAGTCGGGGCTGTTCAGCCTGGAGAAGAGAAGACTGCGTGGAGACCTCAGAGCAGCCTTCCAGTATCTAAAGGGGGCCTATAGGGATGCTGGGGAGGAACTCTTAATGAGGGACTGCAGTGAGAGGATAAGGGGTAACGGGTTCAAACTTAACCAGGGGAAGTTTAGATTGGATCTGAGGAAGAAATTCTTTACTGTAAGGGTGGTGAGGCACTGGAATGGGTTGCCCAGGGAAGTTGCAAACGCTCCATCGCTGGCAGTGTTCAAGGCCACATTGGATGGAGTCTTGGGTGACATGGTTTAGTGTGAGGTGCCCCTGCCCCTGGCAGGGGGGTTGGAACTAGATGATCTTAAGGTCCTTTCTAACTCTAACTATTCTATGATTCTAAGTAAAAGCCTAAAGATGAGGAAAAACTCTGCGCTTTGCTTCCAAGGACCAAACAATAATGTACAGGTGAAGGACTCTAAGGACTCCAAGTAACCTCTGTGTGGCCTTGAATGGATGCGCCCACTGACAGGCATTTGAGTTCATGGAGAAAATAAGGCACATTTTGTTACACCACAGCTCACTGGATAAGCTCATGGAGGCTCAGGCTCAGCAATCAGCCAGAGAACTGTGTTAGGCAAGTGCGTAGCAATGCAAGACATTCATTTTTTTCATTCACACCCACATGGGAATAGTCTGAACTTTAAGCAGTTGTTACAGGGGGCACAAGCAAGTGTCATTGCAGTGGTGGAGGCACTTCATGTGCTCTTGAATATCAGCTACCACCTGGTGTGAGACTTGATCAAAGGCCTCAGAAAACAACTAAATTATTTGACCTGAGTCTTACAGTGTAGGATGCTGACTAAAATGGTTATACAGTGTAGTCCCTTGTACCATCCTTAGCTAAAGCTGCTGTGCATTGCCATCTGTGTCATTAGTATTATATAATTATTTTTTTATTATTACACTCTCAGCACTGTACCTCAAGAGATGGCATTAATAACATTAGAGAAAGTCAACATGTATAACCTCAGATGCTTTCAAATAATCAGTACAACATCATACTCACTAACAGACTTAAAGCAAGTGAGAAAGTACTCGTAAACAGAAGTCTCTGAAATATGGTATGACCAAAAAATAGAAATTATCTGGGATAATTTCCATATACTTAACAAAAAAAAGTACAATGAGGGATTTGGATGAGATGCTAAGGGATGCATGATCTTCTTACTCTGAATAGTTATATCTTTGCATTACACAACTGAGAAGCTGCAACAAATAGTTGTGAATGGATGTAAGGGAAAGTCAGTCACAATTACTTGCCTGATTTAACAGCTGTGCTTTTTGAAGAGGAATATTCAAGAGTTGACGGGTATGTCACACCTTTTCTCGGCTTGCCCTCTTAAAGAAAACCACAACAATTAGAAAGCATCACAAAATATTCTAAGTTTTCTTGCAATAAAATTCTCATCTAACATATATGTTCAGAATCAGAAACCACTTCTTTACTGCCCAACCAACTTTTCTTTGTGACAGCAGGATCTCAAAACCGTGTCACTAAAAATGCCAGTGCCTAAATCCAGCGTCATGAAAAAAAAAGGTTAGAAAGCATGAAAACACAGTACTGGGAAGGATTTGAAGAGGTCAAGCAGTTTATTCCTTAAGGAGGCCATTCCTGAAGGGCATCTGTGTAACCTGTACTTAAGCCCATGGCTTCCCTAGGCAACCTTTTCCAGAGCCTGACTATACAATTGACTTTAGAAAGCATGTTTGATGTGGGATTCATTTCATCATGCACACAGCATTCTTCTCTGACTTGACTTTTGCAAGATGCCATTTCTGGCAATAGTCTTTAGCAATAACAACAGTAAGAGAAGGCTGTTCTTGTGTGTGGGAACATATGGTACCTATATTTACATCTGAAATGAGGGTCCTGTCTTAAAACAATGAGGCAAGTTTCCCAGTTAAGCTTTAAACCACAACTCTTTTTAGTGCTGCAGCAGATGCCATCTCTATTGGTACATGTAGACATTTCACTTCTTGGGGCAGTTTTTATATTCCCACATATGACTGAATGAAAAGTGTTACAGTATATGGGAGGCAGCTCTGGACTCTAGGAATTGGTGGATGCTAGGATTTCCAGACTGTGGTGACTGCCCCTACAAGATGCTGTGCAGTGTCATGCATCTGGACCACCTCAGATGAGACCTACCTCCACCTCCTGCAAAACCTGAGCTGTGATGGTGATGCTAGGTTTGCTTTCTTTTATTCCCTTGTTTACTTGGTGGATTCTTTGGGAAGATGCATATAGCAGAGGCAATGATGTAAAGAGCTGTTCTGTTTCTCATTTACAGTGGTATAAAATCAGAGCAGCTCCACTGAAGTCAACGCAGATTCACCAAAGACCAGAGTGGGCCAGTTAGCATGGAAGGACAAGCTGGAAAGAGCTTTCTTCTTGCCATTAGGCCTCTCTCAGAAGCTGCCTTAAGTGAAGGGCAACAGGTTTTCACATCCACTTTTCCTGGAGCTAATGCTGGGATCAGGAGCCAAGCAGGACTAGGGAGCTCTTCTGCCAGTTTCGTAGAAACATGGGAAAGGTATAGGATTGCAGGTGATTTCTAAATGCATTTCTTTATCTCCAACAGAAGCAGAGTTGTCAGGTATGAGTGGTTGGTACATGGATGCAGCACTGGCGCAATAATCTGATCTTTATTTAAAGTATTTCTGTGCTAATCTGATTTCTAATGCAAACCTGAAGCCCACTGCTGTGCAAATAGGCTAACTAGTGTGGGGAGACTGGTTGCTCTTGGACCCTGGGGTTTTGGTTAACAGCAGCTTGCATTCCATCTGTGACCAAAGGTAGGCCTGAGGCCTGGACTGAATGTGGTCCTGCTCTCTGTGGCAATGGTAATATGTCTTTTTCACTGTCTGGAAGAAGTTACATCTAGGTTGGAGTTTGCTGAATGTACTTAAAAATGGATTTACATGTGGGCTGAAAACCTCAACTTCTGGCCATTGAAGTACAAGCGAATGGGGTGGCAGCTGCTCACCCTCTCAAGCTTATTTGTGACTAGCACACTCAGACTTTTAGGACTCTATTTTCTTAAACCACTAGCTGCAAAACTCTCACTAAAGTGAATGGAGTCATTCAACTGAGTGCCAAGGCATTTTAGCGCTTGAAAGTGAATACCAGGGCATTTGCATACCTCCTGGTGTGCCGGCTGCTTTAATGCCAGAGGAAAGACCTTCTTCCCCACTGGCCCTAAATCATGCCACTTCTTCCCCGGAAGATTCCTCTTCTGTGTTCTTTTGTGTGGATGCTCATTCACAATTTAAACATCACAAACTCTTGGAGACAATATTCTAACTAGGAATAAACTCTTGGCACAGTTACCAGGGTACAGTATCGCAGACAAGTCTGGCCTCTTAAAAAGGAATTTGGCTGGAAAATAGGGAACTCAGCTCAAGCTCTAAAGCTGTCCTGAAAATAATGCCTTAGGTGACTTTGTGTTTTTACTGGGGAATGCTTTAAGCAACTCTGTCTTTTTATAACTAATAATTGTAAAATTGTAAAAACCCCAGACAACCCAAACCCCACTCATCTCTTTTTGTGAGTGAGATCTATCTGCATTCAGCCTCAGGCTGCTGAGATGAATGACACAGCCTTCCTGGCAAAGTAGTCTCTTAAATTTCCCACTAAAATTCTAGAATCCCTGCATTTTCAGTAGGTATAGTGAGAGTATTCTTCCTATTTGCATAAGAAATTTGATATTATATATGTTACGTGATGCACTATGCTAGATTTCTGCTTGAGCTAGTTTATAAACTAGGTAGTTCCACTGACATCAGTGAGAACACTCAGCATGTGTAAAATTAAAAGCATGGGGGACAAATCCCATCGTGCCTACGCATATCCAGATTTCTTATCACCTCCTCTTACATGTGCTTGTAACTTTCTCTTGTATCTTCTTATACAGTGTCTCATTAACTAAGAATAAAGATTTGTTACTATAAATCAAAAATTCCTACAGTTTTATGGCATAACAACTGAGCAGCTGCTGAGGTAAAAAAAAATCTCATTTCCCATTTATGTACCAGAGTTACAATGTGCTGTTTGTCAGGAAAAGCCAGCAATAAGTACAAGCAGCAATTCAGCTACTCCAGGAAATTCCTACTTATCCAAAATAAATCCTCCTCATAATGTGGTGTACCCATAGCAGAATGCTGTAAAAAATGCATTCAAATATATTAATGCAAACTCCAGATGACAGGTCCGTTTTCATCAGTTTATGAGACCTCCTTTGCTGTCCACACATTTTCACATGAAAAGAACATTTCTTTACTTTTAGTGGCTGTACAGCCGCTTGAGGTGTTGATTTTTCCAGGAATTATGTAGCTTACTAATATCAATTGGTCATACTTGTCCTCAGCCTAAGAATAGACCAACAAGAACTGAGATCTTGCATGGATGCAGCAGGAAGTTAGATTTAGAAATTGTATGTAAAACAATGTAAATGAGACCCTCTTTTCACACAGGTAGAATTAGTGCAAGCAGGTTGAAGATAATATAAAGCTGGTGCAAAAAACAAATCTGTGAATTTTGTCAGTGAATGCAAGTAAGCTGCTGTATATAATATGGGGGCAAGAAATGAATGAACACTAAATTAAGATGGCATTTCCCTCCAATGATATCAAAACTGTTTGGCTAACAGAGATGGGGAGAATTAGTAACATACTTGGGATGCACCGATCAAATTAATTAATACAGGGTTTGCAGAAACACAGTATGGCTATATGTGACTTGAGATGGGTTGACGAAAGTCAAAAGTCTCTTTAGAATGTGGGAGATCAGGCGCAGGCAGAGGATGCTTCAAATGGCCAAAAGGCCCTTTAGTTCCCTTAGCAGCAGTACTTACCAGGGTGGAGAGCAAGTGAAAATAGGAAGACCTTCCTGTCATTACCAAGGCTCTGATTTTATGCATCAAGAGCAGGAACAAAGATGCCTTCAGACTGCCTGTCACCCCTGCAGTGGGCTCAGACCTACACTGGGCTGAACCAAGCACACTGCTGCAGCGTATATGCCTCTCGGCAGGCTATATAGGATATCCATAATAAAAACTGTCTCAAATGTGTTACTGATGCTAAAGCTAGGTGGGGTGGGCCTGTGGTGACTATACAGGTCTCTAAAGAAGGCTGCGGTCCCCTCTGCCCACTGTTGCCTGGCTGGTTGGGCAGTGGGGAGCAGGTGGGGAGCGCAGGCAGCTCTGGTGCTCCACTATGGTACCTGACACAAGGAAGGACTCCCTCCAGCGCGGCAGGGACAGGGACCGGACCCCATTGGAGAAGCTCCCTCGGTAAGCAGAGTGGCCAGCAACTTTCTGGACAAGGATCTTCCCACCTGTGTTGTCGATTATACCACTGCAATGGGAAAACATGGCGTCTGAAAGCAGATATTCCCCCCCCAAAAAAAATTAGAAACTGTTCAACAAAGCAAGAGGTATGAAGCTTTCACTTTTACCTTTGAACCAGGGGCTATAGTGGAGCTGTGACACTACTACTAAGTCTGCTGCTAAGAATTATCTGTACTTCTTCCACACAGAGAAGAGCAGTTTGTTACGAAGTGCTGTCAGGATGTGTTTGCTCTTCTCACTGATCTACTGGTCCTGTGTTTAAGGTTGACCTAGTTGCACACAAGAACAAGCTACTGCCTTCATTAAAATTCCTGCAAGCTCAGTTGAATGACTGAAGATACAAGGAGAGGTACTCAGAGGAGTTTTGGGGCCAACCATGTGATGACAGAAATGCAGATCTGAGGCAAACCTCCTATTTGCTTGACTTCCTCTTTCGTAAAAGAAATTAACATTTTCTTTGAGTTCCACTATGTATTACCTGCAGTAAACTCAGCCTGGTTCCAACTTCAGCCTGGGGTAAACTGAACACAATATTGCTGGAAGCTGTAGAAAACCTGGCAGGCGCCATGTGTGAAACACATTAAATGGTGTTTGACATATGACATAAAATGCATTTCAAGTAGTAAACCTTCAGTGCATACAACCTGCCGCAGCATCATTAGTAGGGCAGGCGAACCAGGAAGTGCCTGTGTAACGAAAGGGGCAGTAGGACTGGAAGGAAAATAAATATGGGGCAGCAAACAATGGTGAAGAATATGTTAGAGCTGTAGCTTTCTCTGATGATTACAAGAAGCTGCTGGTAATATAACTGCAAGGAAAGGAAATCTACTGTCTGCAGAATGCAGCATATAAGTTAAACCCACCCAAACCCAGCTGGCAAACAAGGAAACTAGAAACCCTCACTGCAACAATACAGCCAGCCAGCATTTGAGCTAAGGGGGAAATTGCAGTCTCTATCAGTATTTTGTAGCTCCCCTTTGGGACAAGCTCTGTGTGCAGAGACAAACAATTTCCATTGTACACTAGTATCAGAAGGAATGATCTGTGGTTTGAAAGCCAGTCACCTAGCAGTCACCCGCTAGCAAAGGGCCAAGCGGGCAGACCTGATACCAGGAGGTGGCAGCCCTATGCAAGCGGGCACGCCAGCCTGCACACTGCACAGCACAGAGGTAAGGTACAAAGTCCCAAGTATTCAGCTGTGATCCCAGCTATTTCACAGAACTGGAAGCACTGCAGTAGCTCAGATAACTCTGTATGAAGTCACGTTGTCAATCAGGCTTTATAAATTCGTACTGCATTTTCAGCTGAATGCATCCTGCCCCTGCATCCTGCCTACAGTTATGGTGTATTTTGGTGGTGAAGTTCTTCTCCATTAAAATTTTATGCACACTTTTGCATGGATAATCAAACTCAGCAAAATTTGCACCATAAATATTCGTGTTATAAATTTGCTTCAGTGACTTTTCTGTAGCAGGACAGCTCTTGATGTCAAGGACAGTTAAATTCAAATCTGGAGAACCAAAACCAATTCCAGAAGTACGAGAGTTGTATGCATTCATCCACGGTGATATGCCTATTTTTTCTGAAGCTTTATTAGTAGCAGCAGCACCTCTATCCTGTCTTCTGCTTGAATAATAATAGTAGAATAGCAATTTGCTATGCATGATTGAGAGATCTGCAGCTCTCAAGACACTTCTACAAAGACTGAGAAGCATGTTCAAACATGACTGATTTTGAACAGGGATACAGGATTGTACATGGTTGACAGCACTTTTTAAGATTGGATCCCTTGCATCACACATGGTCTTTCTCGCAGGTTTTCTACTAGAAGAGCTGTCTGCAATCAAACCTACAAGGCAGTAGGAACTTTAAAGGGTTTGAAAAGCTTAGAACTCCCTACACTGAAATGACAGGTTTTTCTGAGCCCCTTGCTCATTTATATGCACTCACCTGTGAATTGCAGCATTGCACACGCTGGAAAAGGAAGCATAAATGTCTGTGCCATAAACACGGTATTTTACATCTTGGCATCCAGGAGGGCATTTTGCAATGAATTCTGGATTGATTATCTTCCCCGCCTTGACATCGCAATCGATCTGGGGCACATCTGCTGAGTACAAAATCTTTGTAAGGTCAGACTGATTGTTTTCATAGCTGAGTGATCTTGTCATGAAACAATGAGTAACTGAGTGTCAGGGATGCCCTCCTCTTATACCTTCATTTAAGGTTTGGGTTGCGAGACCTATCTATGTGTTCTGCATCTCTAAAATAACACATAATGCCCCCTATACCAAGGGATGTGGCTGTAACTAAGGATGGAATAAAGCAGCCTCAGGATATTTCTAACCTTCAGTGTTTGCTTCTTTGAAGGAAATATCCTTTATGACACTTTGCTGGAAAGAGAAAGAAACGTAGCCACTGAGGTTATGGTTCGCATGTGGGAAGGGGGGTTTAGGGAAAGGGGTGGCTGTGAGTCAGGACAGGAAAGGACTGAGCACAAACAAGTCAGGATGCTTCCCAAACCTCCCACTGTGCTCATGTAGCCCTGCTTCATGTGTAATGCCAGGCTGCAGCCGCAGCCCATTATCTTGTCTTGATTTTTAAAAACGTTTGCTGGGTACAATTTACCTTGAGCAAGGGGTTAAAACATGATTTCACAACCTCACAGCGGGCTGGTTTGTCAACTAGATGACTAAAATAACCTGTGGACAGAGATGTTTTTACAGTGATGCTTTTACAGCATTAGAGCTGAAAGTTATACATCCTAGTGCTCAAGACACACTCCACTTGCCTCATGCTAATCAGCTACATATGCTTTGTGTTACAGCAGGTCCATTTCAGATATTTATGTCTCTCTGCACTTGCTTAGATCCTTGAGTGGTCCCTAATGACCTATGAAGTCGTGTTTTAGTAGTGAAGTACACAATTTTCCCTTTAAGCACATTCAACAGCGCACACTTTACTAAGTGATTTGATTTCAGTAAAAGAACCTGTTAGGTAACATATGCTTCCATTGGCTCTGCAGACAATTGTGAACAGTTACCCCAACATAACCTCACTTTGCACATTTTTGTTATGCCTCCTGCAAAGCAGTCAAGAATTCTACTGGGACCACTTACATAGCCTAGCCTTTTTCATCCTCCTTGTGGCTCCCTTAGCTGTGTCTGTACAAGTGAGAAACACACCTAAAACAAAGAAAACACAGTATCAGGAAGAAGGGTGACTATCAACATCAATCACTAAAAACTCCTATGCATGAGATTTCCCAAATTAGAATCAACGGGTTGAAAAAATGAAATGGGAATACTCTCAGGCGCAGCTAGGTTTCTACCTGTTAGTTAACTTTGTAGTCAGGATGGCATCTACTATGAGGCAGTTTTTTAAAGGAGGTTAAAGATCAGTTCACACATTCATCTGTGAAACTCACTACCAAAAGATACCATTGAGATCATGCAGCCTAGAAAACCAGGAAAGGCCCCAGTAATTCTACAAGTGATGGAAACTCTTGTAATCAGTGTGATAGAGGTGACAGTGAAAGAATATGCTCTGGGCATAAAGCAACTGGGTAGCTACAGAGAGAAAGATCCTTCTTAACAGTCTGGTAGGGAGGTTAACTTGTAATCATGTGTTGTGGTGTTCCATTCACTGGTGGTAGCAGGTATAAAGCAGCATTACAGACTGTATGAGGATCTAGTGTGGTGTGTCCCAGTATCCTATCCCAAGCAAGTGCACTGATGTTCTTTGGTAAGTAGAATTATGATCTTAAAAGTGAAAGAGACATAAACTGTTATGTTAAAACATACAGCACAGTATATGGATGCATCTTACATTGTTAGGTATTCTTGCTAAGTGTACAACATAAGAAAACTCTTCACTCTTCATTCTCTGTACTTATTTTGCACTATATTATGGGTAATTAATAACTTCATTACAAATATCCTGACTTTCCTATTCACCTTTCCCTTCTTTGAACTTTCAAAGGGAATTGAAACTCTCTATGATGTGTTGGCTGATCCTCTCATCATTTAATCTTACTAGAATATGCAACAGCAGTCTTCTTCCTTTGTTTTAAGTTCTTCTCCCTCTAAACTTGCTGCAGAGAGTTTGCAGACTTAATCATTTCCAGAACCTGCTCAAAAGAACAAATCAGTCTCATGGTGTCTGAAGTGACAGTGTATAGATGAAGTTTTGGGGCCTTTTGTCACTGGTGCAAAACTGTAGTTAGGAAAAAAGGAGCAAACAAGTGAAAAATGAAGTGCAAAGTCCTAGCTACATGCAATGTTAGGGCATAATTTAATGTGGAGGACATAATTTGATCTCTTAGTAAGGACAGAAAAGCTACACAGGTAGCTAAAAATTTGAACTAAGAATAGCTACCCTGTTAGACTTGAGGATCCAAGCTAGAGGGGACATTGCCTGGGAATATCACAATTAAAGTAATACAGCAGTGTTAGGCTGTGTGGTGGCTGGATCTCCATCAAAGGGAGACATGTAAGTAAAGTACACTAAAAAATCATGCTTGATCAACCAGAGCGTTCATGTAAGATGAATTGCAAATTCTGGAGTCTCTACATGTTCCCAAAAAGCAAGATCCTGTCTGACTGACAAGGTAAATAAAATAGGAGACATTTATAGCCTTTTTCCTTTGGCATCTTCTTGTTCAGGGAAAGAGCAAGAACACCTTAAAATTGGAAAAGGATCCTCCCATGCAAAAAAAACCAAAACCAGATGAATTATATTTGGCGGGAATTTTTACACTGCAGACATTTTTCAGGGCCTGTTGTGCCATCTGATATGGACTGCATGTAGTTGGTCATGTACTTAGAAATCTTTGCAAGTAATTAATATTGTTTCTACGCCAAAGTCAAGAAATTTGGGTAGCCTGTTTCAGAGAAGCTGTGCCAACGCTTACTTCACCTGCCTTTGAGAGAGAGCTTCGTCAGCCATGGAGTCCAAAGGGAAAAGAGGAAGCCGGCAGACACTGGTCAGCCAGGGCAGGAACACACAAACCTACAAACTACTAGTTGTAGCACATCAACTGTACTTACCAAAGAAGATTGCGACGACTGTGGTCTTCATGGTGAGTAAAACAAAATCTGGATGTCTCACTAAGGAGCTCTGAAAAGAAAAAGAATACATCAGGCTGCATTTAGGAGTATTGGAGATGATGCTGGAACGGTAAGCGAAGAGGAACTGTGAATTCTTCTTCAACCTTTCACAGTCCTCACATGCTGCATCCTCTTCTCAAGCTTTGTAGAGCAGCTGATGTCCCCAGAGGAGATGGTGTTTGGGCTGTGGCCGAAAAACAGTCCCTCCCATGGACTAATTTTTTACTTCTGCCCAAGATTTGCTTTTTGCCTCAGGGTACCAAGATTTCATTCCACATGCTACTGTATGGCTATATGTGACTTGAGATGGGTTGACAAGTACATTCGCTACTCTTCTAAGACATAATTGCAGAACTGTATTGTCTGTACATCAAACTGCACCATGTAATCTCACAAAGTTATGGGGAACATATGTCCGTTCATTCCTGAAGGACGTTGCATGAAGTAATAGTGTCATAGTTTGTGAGCCGAGTTACTGGTTTCTTTGCTGAGGATGTGTGTGCATGCGCACATGAGCACCTGAGATAAGAAGACACTGTCATAATATCTGGACAAAGTTTTAGCTCAGATGCTTTTCTCCTCACTTATATGCCTCAACCTATCACCACATCAGAGGCATCAAAAAGTTGTCCCCCTGCAATATGTTCTCACTTCAGGTCAACCCCAGAAAATGAGGGGGCAGAATAAGGGTAGCGAGTCATTTGCAAAAACACCATGCACTGTTAAAAAATATACTCACACTGACTTTGGCTTTGGGAAAAGCACCTTAATATGAGCATGGGTGAATAAATTCATCATCAGTATCTTTATTTAAAGCCAAAGAGAGCTGCGAGAATTTGTCCTGACAGTGTTTGGCTCAATGCTGAGGTATTTTCACTTCCAGTTTCTTTAGCATAGAAAAGGTCTGAGGCAGTAAAGGGCCAATGGGTGCTTTGTGCAGAAAGTCCAATACTACTCAACTTCTCATGTCTCACAAAATGCAAAACCACCTGTACCACCAGTGCTGCACAAGACTTCTCATGGATTTCTAAAGGCTCTGCGCCCCAAGCAATGCTGTACTCAGGCTGCCAGCTGCCCCAGGATCCCAGTCCTCCTGGGTGTCAGTGCCCCAGTCTTGGCTGCTATTGCAATCTCTACCTCGTCTGCTGTTGGCACTGCTTTTCAAGGCCATGGACAGTGGGCTTTTTTTTTTTTTTTGCTAAGATATTATGAATTTTCTGCAGAAAGAGGCCAAGAAACCTAAAGGAGTTAAAGGAGCTCATAGGTAAAGCCTGCTGGGGGCAAATAACTTCAGCAGACCCCTTAGCCTGCAATGGCAGATATTTGGTCAACAAGAGAATCAACAGAAGCATTTGGACCAGGCTGTTACATTTACTTAATGGATTTGTTGTCATAGCTACACACAAAAGTATCTGATCGTGGACTCTGCTTTTGCTGGTGCAGTTTATATTAGTATCCTGATAGCAGTAAATTATAATAGCAATGAAACTTATTTTTGCCTCTTTATGAATTGCTGCATTAGACACTGTCATGCCAGGAAAAATGCACAGACATCCTGTGACACTGCTCTGGTGGCAACATTCTCAAGGGGGGGCCTGGCCTTCAGATCTTGGGCTCTCACAAGGGGGAAGCACAGGAGGATTTACACTGCTGACCATTTAGTGTCCAGCTTAGCAGCTCCAAGATTTCTGCTGTGGGAAGTCTGTGTGCATTCATTGTATCTGGGTTTAGGGAGTCACCTGATACAAGCCGTATGAGATCTCCTATACTGTGCACTAGCATGTCACCTGCTAGTTCAAAGTGGTAAAGGGAGTAACAGCCTGAAATAAAACAGTGGCGTTTTTTGTTTCTCTGGGAAGGAAAGGGAAAGCAGAGCTCCAATCTATGCATATGACAGGCTTTTTGTCTGTGTAGATCTGCTGAGAGCCTTGGGAATGCTTCATCTGTAGATCAAGAATGATGCTTTGATATTAAACACAAAGCTATTGTTCCTTTATTGTTTTACCATATTAATAGATCTCATTAAAATAAACCCAAAAGTTTCTACTTTGGGTTAGTCTGGAGTATGAGCTTTGCTGAGATTTCTCATTATCAATTTTCCATTAATGCAGTATTTATAATGGTAACTAACAATCATCCAGTATTAAATTTCCTGAGCTGTATGCTGTATCTTTGTTTATCAGAGTAAATTTTCCCATCTGTATCCTTCAGACTGTCATAACAGAAGTTACCCTTATGCCAGGAAAGTAGCTAAGTATATGCAGTATATTAACATGTGCTTAAATCCCAGTGAAATCAAGTTCAAATGTAGTAAGCACCTCCTTCAGAGTTTCCCAGAGCAGATCCTATTTTACTTTTAAAATCAAATTTCCAAATGTTGATTACTTTTTCCCTACCACAAATACTTGAAAAAGCCTGACTGTTAGGGAAGAGACAGAGTTAGCAAACTATTCTTTCTGCATATAAAGTAAGATTTTTACACTGACCTTTTATTAGCAGCTTGACATTTATAAAGATCTGAGAAAGATCTGCTACATGCTACAAAAAAAACAGACGGTTTAAATCTGCATAAATTGTCACTGTATGGCAAACTATAATATTTTCTGATGGAAGTGTAGGTTTTAAGTCCTTGATTTGTGGTGTCAGGCACTGCTGTCTGTTCCACGTGCAAACCAAAATTCTTTGCTGGTGCCACGTGCTTTGCCTCTGCAGGAGTAAGCAGTTTATCTCCTGTAATCTCCTGTGCTGCAGAAATTAATTTGTGTGCTCTCTTTGTACCACAATAGTGTGTGTTATTGTTCTCCTTCTCAAGGGGCTGTAATATTGCAGCGGCACTGGCACCATAAAAAAACAGAAGTGGACTTTGTTTCAAAGCTATCTGAGCAAGTCGTGTGGAGTTAACAACATGATCTCTAAGCACTGTGGGTTGAGTTAAGTATGTGCCCTTTATGGGAAAATCAAGTGGGCTTGGTGTAGGTGTGAGTAAACTGGTTTGGGTAAACAAGAGCTAATCATCATCTTATAGAATAAAACTTTTTAGATTTCTTTCTTTTGGTTTTTTTTGTCTCTTTTTAAAAAATTGTTTAACCCTTTCTTTGATTCATGCTCATACACTGTCCCCATGATATATATGAAGGAAATTGCAAGGGGCTTGCTGTAATTGAAGCAAGAGAAGCTATTATGTGTGCTAGCACCACCTGCAAAGGTAGGATGTGATATACTGCATCATATGAAAGAGGAGAAAAGAAATTTATTGCCCACACTGCTTGTGGGAAGTGTCAATAAGAAACTAAAGGTTTCTTGTACCATCTGCATTCTTCAACCTTCTTTAGCTTTCAGAGGAACCTCTGCTGTGGTTGCAAACCAAACATCATGGCCAGAGAGCCGGAGGTATGTGGAACTAGGACTGAAACCCCCAAATTCTTCCTGGAGGCAGTGCTGAGCTACAGAGCACCATGGTGCGCTCTGCTTAATTATACAGTGCCTCAGAAAGAGTCAACAAGGAAGCTCGGGATATTATGGCTGCAGGTCTTTCTCTTGTGGCGAAGGAGTTGTATAAGAAGCATTGGAAGTCGCACATTAGGCAATTGTGTGTTTAATAAAATGAGCAACCAAACCACTGCTAAATGAGTTTCTGAGCCTCGGGACAGCTTGTGGTTTTGCCTGAAAGAGCCTTTGCTCATTAAGCTAGCATTAGGGTTAAAGTCAGGGCTATTAATTTTGAATAACTTCCTTTACCACCTAGGCAGTAGCTACAGACTGACTGTCGGCTGTGTTCCGTGGCCACATGAATCCCACACCTGGTCAACGCTGGTCCTCCACCCAATAGCAGTGATCCCTTCAAAAGCAGGAGGATGGCTGCTGCAGTTTTTCCTCGCCTTTTGCTTCAGAGATGGGTGCTGAGGGCTTGGACATTGCTCTGTTTCCTGATCATGCTCTGGTTTACACCATACTGCTATATAGAGGTAGCTGCCAGCCCTGTTTCTCAAAGAAGTTTAGCTGACTGTCTCAGTTTACTGGTGTCAGTGTGTGGTAACTACAGGCAGGTTGGGCTGTTTAGTGTACTGGGTGGTCTGTGAGCTGCCAAAAATGGGTGTAGTCATATTGCCCCTCACAAACAAGACATGGAAACTTCTTCTGTGTGACCTGAAAGACTCTGGCTATCCATGCACAGCAGTGTTAGCTCAGAGCTGTCAGAGGGTATAGCCTCTGCTTGGAGAAGTCACAAATGTTCAAAATGACCCTGGAGAGGGCAGAGGCCTCTTGCCTTGCAAGCCCTTTACAAAGTGATTGAAGAGAGTTTTTGAGACATTGTGCCATCCCCACCGGTGCTGTTCCCCAGAGTTCTGAGGATATCTGGGCACACTCTCCCCTCTCTACTGAAACAAAAGATGCCCACGGAGTCTCGCTGGAGCCCTGTGATTTGGCAATTCAGATGGGGAAGAGGACATAGGGACCTTCCCTCTCCCTGAACTCACTATTTTTTGTATGGTAGTGAGCTACTGTGAAATACATGCTCCTTCCAGGAGCAAAGAGAGAGATTGCTTTGCTCCGAGGCAAGCAGCAAGCCAGGAACAGGAATAATTTTTTTCAGAGCTACTTTAACAAATGTTTATATGCAGATTTGCAAGAAGAATTTAATCCAGAATAGTTTGATTCAGGTAGGTATAATGAAGAGATACTATACCCAGCAATTTAGAGCCAAATAAAAACATCCAACTCATTTTGAGTTCATGCAATGCCCTGAAATTAGACAAACGTAAGGTTGAAGTAACAGTGATGAATGATTTCTCTACTTTCCACAGACCTCTTTCAGAAGAAGGTAATTTATTTAAAACTACAGTGTGATTTAACTTGCCAGACCTTTCTCAGAGCCTAAATAAACCTGCAATGATTATACTTTTTCATCTGTCTCAGCAAGATAACCATCAATTATGTTGGTCTGAGCTGCCCCTTTCCAGCAAAGGAAGAGACACATTTAGAAAATGTCACCCACTCACAGAATAATTTGGTCTATCCAGATGAGGGTCATTACACTGTACTTTCCTAGTTTCTGTTAATGTATTATACATTAACTATTTTCATTTTTATGTCCAGCTTTTATGGCTCATTGGGAATCACTGTTAGCTCAAATCTGTGAATCCCTGTCTAGACAATTCCCTCCCTCTGTCTTACTTCCCACCACAGCTCGTCTGCTCCTGTGTCTGCCCCCCTTGCTCCCAGGCTCAACCCCATGCTCCCCCTGCACATCGTTGCAGAGAACTTCTTTCCCTTTTGCAATTTAACTTCTTCTACTACATCAGTCAGACCCCAGCCAGGTACCATCAGTCCCTGGCGCTGCCATTCCCCAAGAAACCAAGGGTAAAGGAAAGTACCAGCAATCCAGCAGTGCCCGAGGGGTGTGCTAGCTTTGCTGAAATATGGCCATATTTCTTTCACTTTTTAGAAAAAAGCACTATGCTCTATTTCCAACAAATGGTTTTAAGAAGTCAAAGTGGCTTTTTAAAGTGTGGTATGTTTCCCAGACTGGATGGACAATGAAAAGAGCCTGACTAATCTTGCAATTGAGCTGCCTGCAAACTAAGAATTATTGTAGTGTGTCAGAATTCCCCCAGAGGTACATATTTAGACTAAAAGTGAAGAATTTGTGTTCAAGGCACCGAAGAAACTGCACATCACCCTGGGGATGGTTTTTGGAATTTCTATGCATGTTCAAACAAAACTTGACACCTTTTTTTTGGTAGAAACTTAGAAACAGACATTTAGAGAAACTTTAGAACATTTACAAGTGCTTATTAAAGCGACATGTATCCCTTTACTACAAAAGAGAGTTATATGTCTAGGTCAAAAGCAAAACTGATCCTTAAGCATGTATGCAACATCTCACAGAAAACCTTTATCAATTCAGTATCTTCTCCAGTCAGTATGACTACTGGTGCCTTGTGCCAAAGCCATGGACTGCTTGGATAAGGATTCAGAAAATATATTAAACAAAAAGAAATAGCTGGAACCACCCTGCCATGTGGCACTGCTTTGAAACAAGGCAGTAATTGGTGAATTCATCAGTGTCTAGTAATGACAACTTGAGCAAGGAAGCATCTTAAACTAAATACCTTCAGTAAATCAGGAAGCTGTAAAAAACATTGTGAAAAGCTAAGCTTAAATATGCTTCTGTGGTGGAAATCAGTGAAACAAAGTTAAGAAAGTGATTTAGATTTTGCATTGTAGTTCTCTCTAAGAATGATAGACTCATGCTCCTTGCACTGTTAAGCATTTTCCCCATATATATTTTGTACTTTAAAAAAATACTTTTCTTCCTAACTGCATTATTTCTGCCTGGGAACCTTTCCTTCCTTCCAGCTCTCTTAGATCCCTCTCTGAAACCTTTAGTTTAGGAAAGACCAACCTGTGCCTCAAGGGCATTTGCTACAAAAGGCATATTGGAAAACAACCCCAAAACACTTTATGGTCCTCAGTCATCTTCAAGTGTTACTTTGTTGGGACCTCCAAATTCCTTGTCTTCTTGCAGAGTCAACTGTAGAGGGGCAGGATGCCTGACCACATGTCCCAGAACATCATACTTGGCCACCCTACATGCCACCTGGATGCTTAGAGGATGTGCATGACCTGTTGCAGTAGCCAGGTGCAAAAAGCAGGGCTGGATCTCCTACTGGAGGTGGCATTCATGTCCTGCTGTTCTGAGCCATGAGGGGCTACTAAGGCCACTTACTAGATCTGTGCTTTTTCATATTCCTAAAAGAGAGCATCAAAGAAGAGTCTTCAGTCTAGTCTAATCTTTGGGCAGAATCTACCAGTACTACTGTGTTTAAGTTGGATGCTTCTTTTGTCATTTCCGGAGAGATGTTTGGAAGTGGAAGCCTGTCCTGTCTCCTCCTACTGCCCTGCCCCTCAAGTCTCACGGTGATAAGCTGCAGCAAGCCTTTTTACAGCATCAGGATGACCTCTCCAGCTGGTGGTCATTGCTGCTTTGGCTTTGCTGCAGGCTGCATCAGTGGTATCCTTCCCACCTGGTGCTGGTCTGTAGACCACCTATAACCCAATAGGCACACTGAAGCTGAAGTCTCTCACCAGGCGTGGCTGCTGTGGGGAGCTATTTGAAAGCTGTGGCTACTATTTCTATTCTGTAATGGCTACAGAAGGCATCCTGGGGTTCCATGTGGCTTTAGGGATGAAAGTGAGTTATGGGTTTGTACAGGCGCCAGCATTATAAATGAGTCTCTTATAGGTAGTGCTGGGCTTCTGAAGACATGCTGTTGGTGGAGGTGCTGGTGAGAGACCTGACATAATGTGGGCCATGCTGTGCAGCCTTATGGCATATGTGTTGGCAGCCATTTGCAACTGGCAGGAGTGGGCTTTCTAGCATACGGGTCTTGCAGAAAACATGAAGAATGGCTATGCTTCCAAAACTGCATTCTTCAATATCTGAGTGCCCTGGAGGCGACTTGAAGAGCTAGAAAATATGGTGGCAGAGAAAGTGGTCTCCAGAGCCAGGTCCTGGATATTGTGACAGTGTAGGTACAGCCAGAAACACTGAGAAATGTGTCTCAGGACCAGATTGACACTGATTTGTTAATTTTGTATATTAGAAGCTTTTAAAACCTGTTGTTTTTCCATAGTGATGAATCACAGGATTCTGTTTCAGAGAGCCCAAGATCAAAAAGGAAAATTGCATAGCACATGGACTGGAACAGGAACTTGTAATCTGTGGTCTTTGGTTTTTAAAACAAGACTACTCCTGCAGACCTTGATATTGCATAATCAACTTCCATGCTCAGGAATTCTGTTCTGAAATTTGTCTTTAGAAGATTACCACATGAACTTCCACTTAAAATCTAATTATTGTTTAACTCATGTATTTCTTTTGTACACTGTTGAGAACAGAAGATACAGACCATGGAAGCCTGAGACTTCACATCCCAAATTAACACATATTTTGGGATATAGTTTGGTAGAAAGACTGTCCCCAAAGCAGGGGAGACACTCCTTTACATTTAGCCTCATTTCCAAACAGCCTCTCTTTCTTCATATGCTTCAAGTCCAGAAACCTTCTTCCGCAAAACCCTGGAGAGCAAAATACTGGAGTGCTGCAGATGGATTTCAAGAGAGGTGGGAAAGATGAGTCCCCAACAAGGAGAGCAGGATGGGCTCCCATTGTCCACAGCTAACTGACAGCCTTGAAAATAGCCCCTGGAGCCATGGAGCCCTTACCCTTTCGTAACTGACTCACTGAAGGTGACCAAGGCCAGTGTACACAGTGCTGCTGCCAGCTTTCCTCTATGTCTTGCCTTCCTTCTACAGACTGCAGCGTAAGCTATGTATTTGGCAAAAATAAAGAATGGAGCCTTCCGAATCCCTAAAGGAATCGGGCCGGGGGATTGAGAGGCACAGAGGTGGCTGTGTCCAAGCTTCCCTGTAAACAAGTGATTTTGGAGAGGTAAAAATTTCTACGTATTTAGGTGCAAGCTGGAGGTGCTGGAAATCCCCAGCTCATCCTGGTGGGGACATGAAAGGACTGCTTGAAGCTACACGGAATCATTCAGAATTTTCCCTCAGATTTTGGCACATGTAAAACTGTCGCTTGGCAATTGTGAGCCTTTTTTTCATATGAAACCAGCTGCCAGCTGAGAGTCTGTTGGCTGCTGTGCTGTGTTACATGTGTTACATTTACAAAGCTGTTTTATAAGGTGACAGGCTGAAAAACAGTTTGCAAATGCAAGTTGATCTTGAAAGTGTTTTTTATACCTGTGTCTATGGGTTGTCCTCTAGAATGGGACACATTAAAGATAACTGACACTGATTGTGTTGTTAGTGTGCCACGGACCTCTTAATGCACTCTGAAGCTCTGGAGATAAAGCGAAGGTAGAATGGGTTCAATGGGTGCTAGAAAACCAGTCGTGAGTAGGACTTGTCAGGTTAAAAACTGCTTAAAACTAGATGATCTGAATGAAGCAGAGGTGGTTATAAAGCTCTTATGAATGCAAATGTGTTTCCAATTTGGGATATGAGCTGTAGATCTCCGTGCTCTGCTTCCAAAGGCAAAGCAAAAGCTGCAGATGGTGGTTTGGTTGGGTTTTTTTCTTGTTTTTTTCTTTTTTTTTTAATTAAAGTATGTTTTCATGAGAAATATTTCTGGTTCTATGTCACTGGGAAATTTCGTTTCTGATCAAAGTTTTCTGTTTTGTTTTTGTTTCTCCCCAGGCTTTACTTGTTGAAAAACAGGCCCGAATAGGAGAGGCAGCCCAGGGCTACCCAGCCACATCCTGCTGTGGGGGAGAACAGGGATGCCAGCTCTGAAAGGTGGCAAGGGAGGTGACAGTGAGCCAGCTGCAGAAAGAGGAAGGGAGCTTTGCTCTTTGATGGCAGGGATGTGGGAGCAGCCCTCAGACAATCCTGAATGCGCAGCTACCTCAGCACAGAGTAGGATGCAAAATGTTTGCAGAGCCCAGAGTAAATAGTTGGGCAGCTAACCCATGAGTGCCATGCTGTCGGGACTGCCCATTTTAGTACCTCCCAGGGTTTGCAAGGGTCAGATGCATCCACACAGCCTGCAGTTTCCGCTGGCCAGTGTAACTACCCATAGATGCCTTAGGAACCTATGTAATTTTAGTAGATCCCCGACTTGTCTGTGGGCCATAGCACTGGAAGAAAAGCTCATCCATCAGCAATGGATGTTGCTGTTTTATCTGTAGCAAGTCCCTTCACATCCTACTTTTTGCTACCGCTTGCTTCTGCAGGGCATTATCAGGAGCCAGTAAAAGGTAGTCTTTGTCCCACTACAGCGCTCACGGCACTGCCTGTAGCCTCTTTGCTTCTGAAGTAAACGGAGTTTAATTAAACAGAGTTTAATTTAGTAATAGAGATGCAATCTAAACTGCTACAGGCTTTCTGGGCACGTCTGCACCTCCCCGAACCTCTTCTATAGCAGGGGGTGGCTGCACTGCCTGCTCAGTGTTCACCCAAGTTTTCAAAGTGGGAAATACGCAGCAAATAAAGGAACCGGTATGAAAAAGAATGGCAGCTGCTCTAGGGCTGTTAGAGAGCTCTTTTACAGACGTATGAACCGTCAATTTGTAGTAGGACATTGTTTTCTAAACATAGCATAAAAACTCTTATCTTGCTTGGCTGGTCATTAGAAGAGAGATAATTATAGTCTCAGTGTGACAGCCGGGCCGGAACAGGGGCCGCATTGTCCCAGGTCCCAGCTGAGCTCTAGCACAGGCACGCCAGGACAGTCCTGGGACAAGTTTCACCAAGTTCAAAAGAGGAATTGAAGTGCCCTAAGTAGGTGTTAAGCACCTATTTCTCTCTCTGCCTCTGGCCTTAACCACTCCACAGGAGAAAGGTGAGGAAGACAGACTTGTGACTGCTGTAGCTGCATTCTCCCTGGCTTTATGTATACAACACGTACAACTGTTGTTTTTCTCTTCTTTAAAACAAACCAAACCCAAACCCTCAGTTTTGATTTATTTTTTTGTTTGTTCTGTTTCTGTTTTCCAACACAGACCAATGAGACCTATATGATGGATGGGCTTTCAGAAGGAAGAACGTGTTATCTGTTCTGTGTCTACTTTCTGAGCCCTTAAATGGGTTAGGTCTAAACCTCAGCTGATGCTACAGCATGCTGGAGGAGTCCTGGTGTGCTCGGAGCTTCAGAGGGTCAGAATATCCCTCTAAGGGTTGCCAGGAAATCCTGAACTGTGGCTTTTCACCACCCATCCAGAAAAGATGGTGCCTGCCCACCCCTTTGCAATGGGCCAACACACACCTCACTGCCAAAGCACATGCCCATGCTGATCCCCTGTAAGAGGAGCTCATGTCTATGAGCACCACAGTATTCTTTTCTATGTGCTTAGCCTCAAGACACTGGACGAGGAGTACAGCAGTAGCTGAAGATAATAAACTGAGCTATGGCTTCTATTGTTTATTACACCCAGGTGCCCTAAATTAGATATTTAGGAGGCTTCTTGTAAAATAGAGACTTGAAGATGCCTGTTTTAAGCCTTGGGTTAGCATGTAAAGCTATGGGGAAGTATTTTCTGTCTAGACCTTTATTTCTGGCTTGGAGTTGAAAATGAAAAGTTAAAAATTATCCAGGCAGACCAGGTACAGTTGATTCTTTGATGCCACTGTTATGTGATCTTCAGGTTTATTTTTAGCATTGTTTTCAATAAAGCAATGGCCAGAAATATTACATAATTCTGTTGCTTCATGTGAAGTATTTATTCTGGTTTCCCAGCTTCTGTGTTCACACGGTGGCTCAGGCGGTCCCCTTTCAGAAATATTCCAGTTAATCAAGCTGACAAAAGTGAGTGTAAAAATTAATTTCTTCTGGGAAAGTAGCAAGTAGCTGGGTGAAGAAGGAGAACTTTGTTAATGTCTCCACTAAAGGAAAGATTTCAGTAAGATCTCATTAGATACAAAAGCATCCATGTGGGATATCTTTTTCGCACCCCAAAGGTAAGGAAACCTGGTTTAGCTAGTAAAACTGTTTGATTCAACCATCCAGAGGCAAGTTGTGTAATAATACTTCTAGGGAGAAAAATGTCTTGCATAACGTTCTTACTACAGGTGAAAACACAAAGCAATATGAAATTATAGTGGCAGGACATTCAAGGCTTGAGATAAGACAAAAGACATAAGTCTTTCCCGTCACCCCAGTGAGAACAACCATAGCAACTCAAAGGATTAGGTAAAATATGCAAGAAAAAAATCTCTTTAAAATAAGACACTAATTTAATATTCAAAAAGAAGTGTGCATGTTTAATGCAGTTATTTTTGCTTGAGCTGTCTTAGCATCTCTGAAAGAGACCAGTCTTACAGCCATGACTGTTGTTCAAGTGATGAACTGAATAAAATCTGAAGAACATGGTATTAAAGATAGAGAAAAAAAATAGATGTTCTTTGAATGTATTCAAATGCAAGGTGGTTTTAACTGCAGAATGTATAAAGTACAGGCTATAAACATGAGCCCATTGCTAAACTATGGCTAAACATAGCCATCTAAACTACTTTTTTCTCTGTGTGTGCTTGCTTTTCTTTGGTGGTGTGGTTTGGATTTTTTTGTATTAAATTTTGGAGAGGTTAGAGGAAAAGAAGTGCGCTCTAAGGTGGGTCTGCCTCTGTAATCTGTAGTTCTTTTTTTGCTCTGGATGTGGCGTCGTTCCCGTAACTCTAGAAACAAAAAATTAACTAAGGCTGAAAGTTTGCTTGGGGCATTTGGTTCATGTTAGTACTAGTCTGAGAGAAATCGCATTTTGAAGAGACTTAGAGAGACTCTAATCTCTCTGCAGAGAGCTGAATGGCTGTGGCAGGCTTGACAATGCTATTCTTTTTTGGAGCCCCACCAGCAAAAGAAGCACTCAGCACAAAAGGATATATAGTGTTTAGGCTACTGTACTATTCATACACCTGTATCCATCCATCTAGCAAGGGAGTTTACACCATATAAATATATATCACTGGAATAATACTATTTTCCATTCAGTTTGTTGGAGATTAGTGTTCCCCAGTGTCAGGAATTGGTAATTAATGATACAACACACACCTTCCTATTGATCAAAGACACAAAGAGAAAGGCTTCAAAGCAAAACCATTTTACACCTAGCAACAAGTTGCATTACCTATTACATACTGTTTGAACAGTAATCATATATATGTCTACTGAGTTGTGGTTAATATACACTGATCTTCATCAAATAATTCAGCCCTGTTCAAGGCAGTGAGTATATGTGTCCACTTCAACAGTAGGGGTTTAATGCTTTTACAAATACATAATGAAGTATGTATAACTTAAAGTACAGTTTCATTCTACAACTATGTCATCATCTTCTTAGGTCTTTGATCCTAGGCACGCAGCTGGAATGCTAAAGAATATTACACCCCTACAGTTACTTAGCAGTAAAAATATCTAACTCATCAACAGGCAAAAAAACAACTCCCCCCTCTCCCCCATAAATAAATATAGCGGAGAAATGACATCAGAATTACCTTGCTTGAGGTGTGCAACTTTTTATTCCTTTTCTCCACACAGTATGAAAGTGCTTTTTTTTCCAAGTTTCTCTGTACCCCAAACTCCAGCCAACATCATTCTACAGAAGGAGAGGCAGGCAGCAGAGGGAGGCCTGGACACCTTTTCTCTTTCAGAGGGGAGCTAATCAAACATTCCCATCAAGCTCCCAGCTCTGTGAAAGGCACATTGCTTTCCCTCCCTCCCTCTGCTTCTCTCTTCCTCCCTCTGTGTCTCCCTCTCCCTCTCGCGCACACAGGCGTATACAGAGCTCCTTACATTGATTTAGCAGCCGAATTAGGCGGTCCTATTTTAAATATATGTTCCCTCCCACATATTTTTGGTAGGGATTTCTATGCTCCTTTTGCACTAGCATGTTAGATTTGTCAAGTTTTTTCTCTTCTAGGAAGTGAAGCTTTACTCAGCTGACGTTTTGGCTGGTATTTTTTTGTCTCTCTGTGCAGTTCAACATTGTAATAAAAGGACTACAATTAGTACCTAGGAGTAAAATACTTTGCTCTAAGGATTACAAATACCAGATTAGTTAGGTGCAAGTCCAATTTTAAAGGAAAATTAGCTTTTGAAGAGACAGGCTGTGATGCCTTTACCCATGCGAATAGCATCGCATTCCCTCAACAGTTTCCCTGAAGTTGGGGGATTAATGACAGCAAGTCTGTGAGTCTGGGCACAGAGAGACAGAAGTATGACTTGAGGTTAGCATGGACTTCTTCCTGATCAAGTTGTGTGTGAGAATTTAATAAAATGCACCCAGAGACCTCTAAGGAGGCACTCATTAAGATGAGATACACAAAAGGACTGATTTTCTTTTAAAGTATCTGCACAGACCTCCTAATCTCACTGAGACAATCAGGATCACAGCATTTACAAAATTATCACAAGAAGGGCTAGTATTATATTCCAGGATGCTGGAATGCAAATTATCATCTGCAACTCCACCTAGGTATTCAGAAGTGTATAGGTAACATATATGAGTGAACATACTCTGTTTTATTGAAGATCATTATTGGTGAAAAAAAATATCTAGCATAAAGATAAAAGGTTGATTTCAAAAGACACATTAGAAAGGCATGTAATTACTGGCTACTTCTGATCTAACGATCCTGTAAATGTCTTTGGTTTGAGGGAAAATGATTACCTGGGTTTAAGTGAAAAATTACCTGTTATTTGTGAATCTCTACTTCAGTACTTAGAGAAACTGAGCATATATACAAAAAATACAACATCAAATGTTTATAGAAAATCCCCATTCTTTCATGTTACTGTAACTTAGTGTTACTAAGATGTAATGATCCATAATTCATCATTCTCTTAATACAGGTTCGTCATGGTAATCCCTCATGAGGCAGAATGCCCTGGACTGGCAGAAAGGCTCTCCAGTTAGCGAATTCATTAGCACATATACCTAGAAAATTAACTAAAAAGAAAAAGAATGTTTTATTAATTTCAATTAACACTTCAGAATATCATCACTTTTCATAAAGCTTTGTGAGGTTTTATTCAGATAATCATGTGCAAAAGGCATGACACTTTAGGACTGGACATTTAGAGATACATAGGTACATAGGTGCTTGGCACCAAATGTCTAAATATTAGGGTTTTGCAGCTAAGTGTCTACATGTCATTTCCCAGAGCTAGTGGAAGGCTGAAGTCCCCCCAACAGTTCCTTCATTGCAGATGCTGATAGAAATCCTCTAAAAACTTTGAGTACAGACCTTCACTGATATTCAGCAAGTATTATTGGCATTATTTTGCACTCGAGTAGATTACTTTCAGAAATCACAGGCATTTGTGTACATCTTGAGTTGCCTGTATACGGCTTTAAAATTTCAGGTCAGCGGGTTATCCATGAAGCCTCTTGATCTCAAAGCAGTATGAGAATACTGAAGAGCAAGCTTCTGCCAAACCAAGGCTCGGTCAGCTGGCAAAAGTTCAGGCTGTGCCTGCAGAGCGCACAATAGGATTGTATAGAAATAGCTGGACTAGCGCTGAGTGATGGAGCTGGGTTGTCAGAAACAGTGGATGATTGGGATAATGGCACAGGCAAAAAGCCCTCCAAAGTTTCAGCTTCTGGTACCTGCATCAGCTCTTTAAGGGGTGTACGTGCTGGCATGTGGAATGTGGTGGGCAAGGTGTCAAAGCACCAGTGACAGCACCTGCACTGAGGTTATGCTTGACTGTTGCTCTTGCAGGGTTGTAGTTATGCAAAAGAAACAGCTGACAGATCCATTTCTCATTCTCCGTGGACCGATTATCTAATTTGTGGGTAAATTGTATTAAGCACGAAGAACCAGCATGGACCTGGCAGGACTTAGCTCAAAGGCAGCGGTGTGTGAGCACAACTCTCGCTTCTAGAAACCCAGCAGTGGTGCAGCTTTATCCATGCTGCACCCACCTGAGGTCTCCCAGCCCGCCTGGCTCTGACTGGGGCATTGCGTCAAGGATGCTGCTAATGGGTTGACACATTTCTGCATCACGGCCTGTGAGCATCCTGACACCCTGGAAATGAGCATCCCGGGAGCCGTGGAGCAGAATCACTGAGTGGGCAGAAAAAGAAAAGCTATCTAGGTTTGTTATTATCCAGGGTATTCAGCCTCTCTTTATGGTGTGTAATGAAGAGCTGAAGAGTATAAAAACAAAACACAGAGGAAGGCACTGGCTGTCTCTTTTTATCACAACATTTCCAAGTGCTGCTGCTGTGCTCTTTCCTGACAGAAGCAATTTCCAGCCACCCACGAGCTAGAAACACAAAGTGCAGGAGCAAGAGGTGTACCCTGTTGTATGGCTTCACTTTGGTGCTGGGATTTGCCACAGGGAAAGATCTGTTTGCAAAAGAGGTGACTTTGCAATCAGGAAACCGATAGTTGGAAGACAATAGATATTGAACACTATTGTCTAGGGGATGGACAAATGCTCTGTATCTGTGTGTGTTCATGTCTTCCAGCATTATTTCTAGTCAGGAGCCTCAACTTGAGTTTTACATTAACTGGTAGTACTATTTGTGGTGCTAGATTTTAAGTTTTACTGTGTTGTATTTTCATTCACTTGTTAGTTAAAGCAGGATTTAGCAGGATCCACTGATAATATTATTAAATGAATGAATACGCACTAAGGACAGGTGACAGATTTCAGGGATATAGTCTTTACTAAGTCCTGACAGATATGTTCATATCCGTACATACCTATTAAATAAGGTTGATGCATTTTATAGCCCCTCCTTCCCATAGCTGCAGCTATCCTATCAGTATTTATGCATTCCTATCAGTATTATGCATTCCTATGCATTCCAATTATGCATTCCTATCAGTAAAATTTAGCAAAATCACCATTCTAGTTAATTTCCAAGTGGGAACAGTGACATGCAGAGTAGCTTTATTTCTACTGTACTGTGAAGCCTTAAAGCAAAGGAACACAGAACACTGATCTGTCCCCTGGATGTCCTAAAAAGCAGCTAATGAACAAGACTAGAGAGGTGAAATACTTTCCAAGTAACTTTCAAAGAAAACTTTCAAAGAGAGTTTGAGAAGATTCTTCATTTTTGGGGAAAATTTAGTGACTGAATTGAATTATGATCTACTCAGATATTGCCTTCACTCTGGAATATGAAACAACAGAAAGAGAGAAACATGTTATGTGTAAGCAATGTCAGCGCAGGCAGAGGAGATAATCTAGCCAAGGCTCAGAAAGGAGGCTTGGTAGCAGCAGGCCTGGAAGATCAGACACATGCTGATGGAGCTTAGTCGCAGACCCTTTAAATAAATCTTAATTTTAAGATCATCTGTCATGCCGAATTTTCAAGTTACACAGCTTTTGTTCAAAAAACACTGGCTTGGGTAGCAGCTGGGTAAAGGCCATGTTGGGTAACGGCTGCAAATCTGACTTCACTGATGGGAAGCTCTCTACACTTAATCTAATCCTCATTACAAATCTGACTTCAGCTTTTTTAGCAAGTTTTTGTTTTTAATATAACTATTGGGCTTTCATGTTTCAACCAACACAAAAATGTAAGGTCCCCCATGTTTCTTCCCTCTGCATGCAGTGATGCAAAGGTAAATGAAATAGGGGAAACCTCACCTATTTGAAAATGGCAAATAAATTCATGTGTTGAGTTTGACATTCACTGACTGGTTTGGCCCTTGAGCTAAGGGCAGGCAATGACATGACTGTATACAACTGTTAGGGCACCACAGAGACACATGTAATTTTGCACTCAGGTGTCCAAATTCAGTCCAAGTTCATTAGTGACTTGGGCCATAATATTTTGATGATAACTGGCTTTTCTGCAGTGATTTACATGAACAAGTCAAACTTCTGTAGAAAGAGAGAAAGGTTTTACTATGTAGTAGGTTCGCACAGTAAGTCAACATCTAAGTGAGAGCAGGGGATAGTGGGGTAGCTTCAAAGGCCATAAATTGCTTCCAAGAGATCATTTGCTCTCCAGGTCACGAGTTAGGAAATGTACAAGGAATCAAAGTCATTCAGGGCTGAGCTAACAGGCCTTTGATCATTATGCAGAATTTGCTGAATGTATCTATCTTCTCAGCTGACCACTGCAGGCTTAATAAGCCAGTACTAGAAAGTCCTGACTCTGCATACGAAAACAGAAAGCACGGACAAATAAAATGATTTCTGCAAGATCACACCTAACTATGTCGCCTCTAATCACATCCAATTGCTTAAACAGAAAGGAACAAGTTTTCTGCTCTCAAACAATTACCCTCAAGCCTTTCCCACCAAATACTACCACAGGAATCAGAGAGCAGAATCTTCTCCAAGTTATAACACCCCAAGATGACATGCACAGCCTGGCAGTGCTGGCTCTATTCAATGAAGTTGCACGTTAGCCTTCATTTCTAACAAGAGGCAGTGGAGTTCAAATTCTGCAGTTTTTCTACATTTCACAAATTCTGTGAAATAAAATATTAACTTACACATTCTCATGCATAAGGCAATCTGAGTTTGAAACCCATTTAAACATGAAGAAAACAAGGCAATGGGAAAACATAGTAGGAAGTTAAAAATATAGTTGGGATGGCAAGGTAACTAGGGAGTTAATATTGTTTGGCTTCAGCTACTTAAAGTACTTACATCTAAATAAATAAATAGATGGTAAATAAAATAACCAATGTCCTGGAAGGCCTATATAAAATACACTGATGTGTTTGTCTTGTGTTTGAGAAAGGTACGGAGGCTGAATTATGCATGCTGTAGCTGTTGCCAGCATCAGAAACTTCTTTAAATAATTAGAGCAATTGGGTAGCCAGGCATCTGTTTTTACTTTTTATGAATGAGGAGACCTCATGGGCCAAATGAATGCATAATGTTGGCGTGCTTGTCTTAAATGGATGGATACAAACCTTACACTGTGTAAATTTGACCAGCTGGGTGTTTCTCAGCGAAGACGGCAATGGCCATGTTTCCTGAGACTAGAGAAGCTGGGCTCTGTCAGTAAACCCAAGTCCCTGGTTCATTTGTTCACCCCACACGGAAGGGAGGGACAAAAGGTGACAAAAGCAGTCTTTTCAGGTTTGCCAGGAGGCAATGTTTAAGCACTAGCTCATAAGCCCCTGTCTCCTGGATTTCCTGCAGCATAGGCCATGGGAGTAGGGTCTACCTGAGAGCCTTCTGTCCCAACAAGGCAGGCTCAAAAAATGAGGGTTCGTAGTAGGAAATGGGAAAGGGATCCTTTTTTGTAACTGACGCATGGAAGGCTTGAGCTTTTCCAATTAAGCAGTGACCATTTTTACTGTCATGTATTTGAATTGTTTGGACTTTTGAAGCTCTGGGCAGTCACTTTTGGAAACTTTTGATCTCATCTGCCTCTCTAATAATTAAAAGACATAAAGAAAAGTGAACTCAGGCTTGGAAAGAGAATGTAATGAGGTATTTGAGGAAACTCAGAGGTACCTACTAACTGTAAAGGGTGTTTGTATCCTCAGAGCGATTTAATGTGCAGCACATTAGCTTCAGCTGTAGGCATGCAGACGAATACTACTAAGAACGAACAAGTCAGCTGGGTTGGTTATAGATCTTGGATTGTAGCAGAAAGAAGCAATGTTCAGATATTGTTTTCCTTTAATTATTTCAAGATATGTATCTCTGTGGGAAAAACAAAAACAGATGGAGGAGACATTTGCACTTGAAATAAAACAGGGGGCTCTCATGGGCATCAAATAATCTTCATTATTTTTGCCACGTAGCTGAATCTATACACACCTCCTATGCCTTATATTCCCAAAGCCAGATTTAGAACAGAGGCTGCCTCAAATGCTGTGTCAAAACATAAATAAAATGAACAGTAAATGTAGGGGCTGGAACAAACCTCATCACATTTGGGATCAGGAAATGCCAATGGTGGCTGTTTGAGAGGAGTTTGCCCTGCTTGTGGCTACAAGACTTTGGATCTGAACGGGTGTAACCAGCTTTAAAAGCTGTGACATTATGAAGGTGGACTGTGATGTTTGTATCTCACCAGTCCACTATCAGAAACCAAGAGGCTGCCACAACGGAAATCAATTTTAAGAACTGTTTTTGGCAGAATTTGCAGTTATTGCAAACACAAATGTATGGTGACTGAACAGAACTGGGTCTGTAGGAAGTGCAGCATATGGATTTTGTTCATCTCAAATCCAGTGTAGGTGGGGATTGAGTCTTCCCAGGGTAAATGAGATATATTTCATTGCTCTACTACCTCATATAAAACCTGATTCATCAGCATATAGCTCCTTGTATGAGAAGTAAAGTCTATCTATTCAGGAGATTGCTCTTTGTTGATCAAGAGTTTCAGCAGTGCAGGATTCAGAGCTGAAATTTGCAGTTGAGGACCACAGCTCTCAGAAAATACAAATGGCTTTTTCAGTGTGCTTTCCCTATCTGCATACTTCCAGTGCAAGCCATGTGCTATCACTGCCACTGTTAATTCAGTTTGCCAAGAATACCAGGCCTCACACTGGATCCCAGTACCCCTTACCTTGGCAGTAAAGCTGCAAATCAGGCCTGGAAAATGTAAACCTGGTAACAGTCTTCTGTCTGTTCTTCCTGACTGTTTTCCTGATGTGTTTTCTGTTTATGCTCTGTAGGACATCAGGTGCCAGAGCAAGTAGATGATGCCAGTAAAAGCCACTTCACAGTAAAGAGCTCGTGGCTGCCTCCCAGCAGCTGAATGCATCCCCTCTGTGGCGCCCTTATCCTTGTCTTCTCTAGCTTTGGCTCTTGGCACTAAAGACTGTTCAAAACGCAGGTTGTTTCTGGAGGCAACATGCAGAAATCAGAGTGCTGCTCTGGCAAGCAGTAGTGTCCAAACATGCAGTGGGGCCAGAACTGCTAGTGGTTTTAATGGGTGGATTAATTGATTTTCTTTACTGGTATGTGTCTTTCAAAAAGGTACTTGCCAGAGTTCACGAAAAGCCTCTCTGCACGTGTCCCTGTGCACAGGCTCACTGTGTAACGGCTTACATTGCTCTCTCCCAGCCAAGTGGCTGTGGCTTACACCTCTATGGTTTCTCTGCCCACTGTTCCTGTAGAGATCCATTTGACTCCGGGGAGGTAAAATTTCCAGCTGGGATCCTGCTGGTGGAGGGGAGAACGATGTTGCATGTCCATGTGCCTCTGTAGGAATGGGGATCTCAACATGGGGTGGAATACACAGGAGCTGCACTCATCATATAGATCTCTCTTTGTGTGGATCCAGGTGCTGGCAACACCTTCCTTGGAGGTTGGTTTGCTTTGTGGAGGCTGTCCATCCCATGTTTCAGTAAGTGTGAATTTAATTGGGAAGGAAAGGAGAAAGATTGTAGAGTCCTGGTGCTGGAGGCTGTAGAAGAAAAGACAATGGGGAAGCAGGTGGGGAAAGTCAGTGTACGGGTGGAGGGATGGAGCAGAAGAAAAGTGCTGGGGGTGCATCTAGGGGCCTTGTGATGTGGATATAATGAGAGTGCAGATGATGCAAGGGTTTCCTTGGGCATGCAGACCCCAGTGGACTAGTAGAAGTGTCAGCATTTGCCCTTCTCCCCATCCCTGTCCCATCCCTCTGCTCCTCTCACTTCCAGCCAGATTGGAGAGATGGTGTTTCCAGTGTTTCTTTAACTAGTCACCACCAAGGTGTTCATTGCTATGTATTGAAGCTCCAGACGACTGTCAGCCACTAAAACACATCCAAAAATTTACTGTGCTGTGTTGTGCGAACCAGCCTGACATTGGAAATGCTGTTGTCCTCCCAGGGCAGCTGAGCTGCCAACAGCCCTGCCACAGTGGGGGCTGTGGGGCAGGGCTTCAAGCAGGAAACTCACAGCCCTTCCTTCTGCTCAGGATATCTGTGACTCAGCTTTTATTGTGATAAGTGTGCAAATGGACTGGGGGGCACAGGCTGTGAAGAGCTGCTATGACTCTTTTTGCTGTCAATTTCCACCATTTTATCCAAATATCAAGCGGTTTGGGGCGTTCCTAGCCATAGAGAACAATGAGGTGTACCCTAAACGACAAAAGATATAGACACAAGTTTTTGCAGTGCAGTAGCCTGTATCTACACTTTTTTGTAAGCCAGTAATTTCTCATGATTCATTTCCACTTAAAGCAAGCAGAAAACAGACAGTATGCATAAATATCACTCCACGCCACAGCAATTCAATTAACTATAAACTCAGGAATGTAGAAATAGAATAACAAAGGAAAGCCATCCTCTACAATGCCTTTAAGGGCCACAGAAACACTCAATGCAATTTTAAATCCTTCTCTGAAATCAAGCCTTGAGAAGAAACGCTGCTTTTCTGTTACATTTCAAAGCAAAAAAAGAATTCTTAAAATCTTATTAGAAAAATGCATCTCTGAATAAGCTCTATCCTCTGCTCCTTGCCTCCAGTGCCGCAACCATATATTCCAAGGTGCGCTCTGCATTTTGATTCCCAAATTAAGTAAATTACTTCTAGTAAATTGCTTAGTCACAAGCACAGTTAAGCTGAAAATACCATTTGCATTCTTATAATTGCCAGCATTAAATCTCCATTAGAATTGTGAAGAAAGCCTCTACATTTTATGCCTACAGAGTATTTTATACTATGGAAAATACTGTAAATGCTTTCAAAATACTTTAATAATTGACATTTTTCACCTTAGATTCTGAAAGCTCTTTTCAAAGGGCAAACAATGAAAGAAAGAGAAGAATAGTTCTGTGAGAGGGAAAGTTAAATTACATGTTCTTACAAAGTATCAGAAGAAAAGAAAGGCAAGCAACTTTTGCAGAAAAGAAAGCTGAGAAGTACAGAGCTTTCAGAGCCGAGTTTGAAAAGGTACTTGGGTTACTGAAGATACAGAGATAGACCTGTATATGTAGAAAGACCAGTAGCATATCTCTCAGGGCTTGCTCCCCAAAGGCATATAACAGTTGATTACTGCCCACAGCTGATTGCTGCTATGTCCTGCTGCTGATTACCACCCCCAGCAGGCCTAAGTCAGCCCCTGTCTTCCCAAACCTGAGCAGGGGAAGCTGCTGTAGGAGAGCCCTGGTTCTTTTGGATTGATGGTATTAGGGGAACTCTTCTACAAACAGTTCAACAAGTAGCTTTGAAAACTGGTGTCTTCTGTTCAGAAGACAACAATGTCAACAACAGCAACAAAGCCTGCAGACAGGTTCTGGGTTTCCCAGCCCTGTGAGGGATGTCCATGGTTCTCACGGCCCTCAGGAATATCCAGGGCTCTGCAGATGCATGCTGTGAAGATGCAAGTCCTGGGGAAGTAGTTGCTCAGGACCAGGCAAAATGGAAATGTTTCCTGCTGCTCACCTGCAGCCCTGCAACACTGCACCACGTGATGAGGTCAGTGCTTGGACTTTGGTTTGCAAAATCCTATTGGTTTTTGTGGTGTGCCAGTATAGGTTTGGCAGAAAACTAAGGAATGACTAAGGTCAGAGAAAAGCTAAGCCAGGTAGCTGTTGTATTCATTCTGGTGACTTACAGCTACAGCCATACCTTGGCGCTTCCAGATCCTGGTTCAGTTTCTGCATCTCCAGTGGCAGCTCAAGAGCAGCCCAAAGCTGCTTTAAATTCTCCATTGGGAGTCTATCTCAGGCTGTTCAGTGCTGCTGGTGGTTTCTGTGAGTGCCTTACCGCAAAAGGGAAGACATTTATGATCAGTGAGAATGGTGTCTGGTGTGCTGTGCTGCCAAAATGTACTTGCAGGGGGAACAGGGGAGATGGTCCTGGTTTACACCAGTGTAAGAGAAGGTGTCAGGCCAGCAGAGTGTAAAATGATGCATTCTCCTCCTGAGTGAGCTAATAAAGAATGTAACTAAGCTGTGATGTTAAATATGACACGCTACTGTGTGTTACAGCTCACTGATTGCCTTGGCTGTTTGCTCTGATGTGGAGTGGTGGAGCTGCTGCTGCCAGCCCAAATGAGCTGTAAACAGTGGCTGTTGAGGCCCCTGGTACATCTCATGCAGTGGTTCTGCATTCAGCTCCCATTGTGTTTGCTGAGCTCCCTGCTTACCATGTCCTCCTCATGGGCTTTCAGCCATCGAACTGCCTTTGCTGTGGATTGGGATAGTTTGTATAGACATTCTGCATCAATGCTTAAAGGAGCTCAGATGCCGGACAGGATGTCATCAGAAGCTCACTTTGCGGCATGGTAAAGCTTGTAAGTAGTTGTTTGCTTTTGATGTGTTGCTCTGCTTCTTTTCACGTGAGGAAGAAGGGGATTAGATTGGAAAAAGGGAAAGGGAAAAGATTAGAAAGGGAAAAGACTGGAATTACTGTGAGAGATGCAGTTTGACAAACATCTCTGCTTAGATACAGGAAGTTTTGGGTGAACTCCATTTAGGTTGTTTCACATTTCCAAGGCTGGACTTTCTGAAAGTTTCAGAGTTAGGGGCATAAAATCAGGCTGATTCCCGCTAAGAGATCAAAGAAATGAAAGACAATGAATAAATGGAGTTAAAAGGAAAACTGAGTTCAGCTCTCTGCTCACTAGCTTTTTCCATCACCACTTCTGCTTTTCTACAAGAGTGGTGCATGCAAATGACAACATGCGAACAAGCAGCATTCAGAAAATGGTGATCAAGAACTCAGCAGCCTCTTGAGCTGAGGAAACAAGTGCAAATGCTGGATTTTATTTACTTTTCTCTATTATTTTTTTTAAGAGTTTTTGAAGACATTGTGTGATGTCTTTGGTGTTTCATCTGTAGCACACTGTGACAGTGCAAGTGAATCTCCGTGCAGTCAGTTGCTATGAAAATGATGGTTACTAGAAAGTGGATGTTACTGCTTGTGCTGGTGTTTCTTTTTCACTTCTGTCACCAACTGTGGTACAGAATGGAAATCAACAGGTTGGACTAAGAACAGTCCCAGAGGCCGATCAGCGGGATTGCAGAGGTGGCGTGCGCATGTTTCTTGAGTTTCTATGCCATAAATGGTTGTTGGAGAGCGTGTAATTTATTGCTGTTTGTATTGTTATGTATTGGTTTGTATTGCTATTGTTTCTAAGGTGCAAAACTTCAAGAAGTCTGAGAACGGTTTTATGCGCAAGGATTTCAATGAGAAGAACTAACCTAATCCTGTAGTGCCTGAGGGCTTGGCCTTGGTGGCTTCCTGTCCCTGAACATTTCACTTGTTCAGTGATTTGACCTCATCTTGAGGTGCTGTAGATGAAATCTTTGTGAGTTACAATTGATCAGGTTGCTGTTGCTTTCAACTGAGTATGATTCCTGTCCTACATATCTAGGGTAAAAAGGTATGACTTTTTCTGCTCCTGCTCTAAGGGACATATGGAAACACAGAAGGAAGAGCATGGTGGAGAAGGGAGAGGGGATGTTTGCCCTCTGATGCCCTCTGTTTCTCCTTCTCTCAGTACTTGTGGGTATAAGCTGTAGGGAGGACGCATGAATGATCCTGGCTGCTTGGGTCTGGAAAGAGCAAACATACCTGTTGGGGAAGACTTTGGGTTTTCCTCAGTGCCTCAACAGCTGATCTAACAGATGTAGTCATGTCCCAAAACTGCGTGGCCATAAACACCAAAGTTAAGCTGTTACTCAGGGCTGGGGGGATTTTGCCCTGGATTTGAAGGGGAAATGTTTGTGATGATTCTTTCTGAAGGAGACCATTGATGGTAGGGTTTGTTGCAGTTGCATGGCTTCTTAATCATAAGGCTTTACACAGCAAGGATCAGGACTGCAGCAGTGGTGCAAGGAATTAGGGCCAAGGCCCTGAATTTTCATCACTCCAGGCAGGTAGAAGGGTTGCTTCTCTCTTTACCTATTTAGGGGTTTCTGCAGCTGAACGCTGTTACCAGTAACAATTTTTTGAATGAATAGCTCTACACATATATTTTGTGGCTGCAATGTGAATAACTGTGAGCAGTCCTCAATCTTCCTCTTCCCACTCCTCTCTCCCCTCCCCTTAGCCTAAGCACAAACACTTATTTCAGGGCTAAAGATATACACTTAAATAATTTTTGACATTTCATTGTTGTTGCCTAATGAATGCTGGGTTGGTGAGTGAGAGGGATGTTTTATATAAGCCCTTGCTGAGACTTTGTTGTAGGATTGGAAGTGGGCAGCAGTTGCAAATGTTACCATTTGTCTCTGGAGTTTATTTAACTGCAAGACATGTCTGCGTGGCATATGGGTCTTTGTCTCCCTTCCTTGGTTTCCTGAGTCCCAGTGGAACGTCGTGGTCTCAGGGACTGTGGGGTTCAAAGAGCAGCCATGCTGCTGTCCCGACTAAACTAACAAGGGGCCTCTGTGCATCCTTGTTTGGAGGGAAACATCCCACCAGGGACGTGCTGGCTGATCCTTCTGGCTTTCTCGACCGTTTCTAAGTACTTTTACACTCTGCTTCTTTCATTAATTGGATTACTTGTTTTTTTAAGCTTGTTGCTGAGCAAGTTAAATTGACCCACACCTGGTTCACAAAGCCTGAAATGGTTGTGACTTCAGTCAAAGCAGTGCTGAAGGGGGAGACCAAGAGCAGAGACCAGACTAGTTTCCAGCCCTGCTGAGCATACTTAAGCCTTGCTAGGCTTATCCAGGTGTCAAGGAAGGGCTTGAATAGCAGCCAGAGGCTGGGAGTATGCCCCCTTGTGTCTGATAGTCGGGTATTTTAGTCCTCTGTATGTATCCTGGGCTAATACAGGGATTTATAGATAGACAGAGATGAGCTGATTTTCTTGTAAGAAGTCTGGAGAAACTTGCTCTGCTATCCTATCCTTATCCTAAGGAATAAAAATGGTCAGTTCAAAATGGGGTTTCCTATGGTCAGCCGTAGGTTAGGATGGCAGGATACATGTCCTCTCTGAAGATTAGGTAGGTTGGTGAAATATTGCGAATCCATGAGATCAACAGAGAAGGCAAACCTGCTGTTGTGATTAAGTAGAGAAAATAATTTTAACACTGCTAGTGACTGCCAATGCCCAGACTACAACTAACTTTTACTTTACTTACCCTGCAAGATCCCATATTAAGAAATAAGATACACCGAACTTTTTCATGTCAGAAGTGCTTAGGGTTCATTCTGCTATTCAGAAAGCAATTAGATTGTCCCGGGTTCAGCAGTAGCAGTCATTCTTCTCCTTCTTAGTAGCTGGTGCAGTGCTGTGTTTTTGACTTTTGGCCTGGGAACAGCACTCATAACACTGATGTTTTCAGTTGCTGCTCAGTAATGTTTAGTCTGACCAAGGACTTTCTGAGTCTCATGCTCTGCCAGGGAGGAGGGGAAGCTGGGAAGAAGCAGAGACAGAACACCTGACCCAAACTGACCAAAGAGGTATTCCATACCACAAAATGTCATGCCCACTATATAAACTGGGGGCAGGGACCTGGAAGAAGGGGTTCACTGCTCAGGTCAGGCTGGGTATCAGTTGGCAGGTGGCGAGTGGTTGTATTCTCTTCCCTTGTTATTTCCCTTATTATTATTGGTGCCAGCAGCAGTGGTTTGTGTTATACCTCAGTTACTGGACTGCTCTTATCCCAACCCGTGGGAGCTACATTCTTTCAATTCTTCTCAGAGGGGGGAGAGGGGGGAGAAGAAAGGGAACAAACTGCGTGAGTTACAGCTGGGCTTAAACCATGACACAGATTCTTCGGGATTAGGGGCATCTGAGGCATGTCATCTTCATTAAAAACCTTTGGAATCTACAGCTGAGACACTGTATGTTGAGCATCCTTAGCCCTGACTGTGCCCACCGAACTGCAACTGAACTTGCTGGATGAAGTATAATTCCAGATTTTGCAGATGGAGACATCAGAGAGGAGTCTTCAGGTTATTGAGCAGATTCACTGAGTAGATCTTATTTGTAGAATATAATTTTATGAGGCCAGAAGTATCATCCCTCATATAGATTGTGGCGATATAACTAAAATTGTTATACTGAATTTATTGTTTATATGGCTGTAAACGGGGAATGACCCCCAATACATGTTGACTTCGGAGAAGGACTTTAGAGAGATTGCTCTTGGTAGTGGCTTTTCTGACACATATGCAAGACCTAATTTTTTTGCTACTAGTGTGGTAAATGCTTAAAGGGCTCTTCAGAAGCAGAACAGGTTAAAGCTAACATTCTGTGAACTCCCCAGGTTTCACTGTTCCTTAGTGATGCTTCTCACTAATAGTAGGTTGCATGAGGAAAAGCAATTGGGAAAAATTGTGCCTGCTTCACGGTAAGAATTCTTATTAGAAAGTGTTTTGATGTTGTATTCACCTGTGCTAACTTCCTGAGTTTTGGCTGTGCTCTTCCTTATCCCTTGCCAAAGCACCTATCAACACTGCATATTGGGTATAATATGGGATGCAGCAATAAAACAGGCTGCAGACATTAAACTTGAAATGTAGGATTTCTGTTAGATTGGAAATGTGAAACTGGGATGCTGTTTCTCCTCAGTATCACAGTAAATCAAGAAGGATGTGGGTGGACACCAGTAACCATTACACAGAGACAGTGAGTGGGGCATAAACAAACAGGAGGTCTAAACTAATTTGAGTAAGACTCAATTCTGCTAAATACTGTTCCAGCCCAGAAGCTGATAAAACATTGCTCTTATCAGCTGTAAGTTGTGATGTTAAAGTTTTTGGCTACTTTATTTGCAGCCATACCTGGCTAGCTATCCTAGTGCTAGCTTGGTCTTTCCTCACAGCCCCCTGAGAGAGTCACCTTTTCCCACACTTTCTGAACCCATGTGTTCTACTTCTTGCAAAAGCTCTGACTTCTTTCAGAAGCTGAAATGCTGAAAAACTTCTTGTGAATTTAGCCAAGGTCTAGCAGTGACGTACATCTCCCAAAGAAAAGATAGCCAGTTCAAGCAGTATTGCAGCTCACCTAATAGGCAACAGCTCCCCAGACACAGGTCTAACCTGCACCCACAGGGCAAATATACTGTGCTACAACTCTGGTCCTTACAGATGCTAGCATGAATCTGGTGGATTGTGTCATCCCAGGAAAAAGTGGAATATGAGGAAAGCATAGCAAATTTGCTGTCCTGGTAGCACATTTGCTTTGTCTTTTTATATGTTTCATGGCTGATCTGGGTCTTCCTAGACTTGCCAAGGTGGTGGTATGCTTTCATAGTCAGACAGTGATCAATGACTTTCACAAAGCTCTACCCTCTCTCCTTTGGACTCCCTTTCCATGCCATCGCATTAAGGTGTGTTATCTAAGAATGTGTATAGCATCTTTCAAAGAATAAAATGTATCCGCTTTCTGTGAGAGTTTTCACTTGCCATGGGCCCAAGGATGGGGAATGGTCTGGTAATAGCTCCTCCAAATTGTGGGGATATACGAGTGTCATCTCTGGAGCTCGGAATTAAACTTTCCAATTCTTGACCTGGTCATTTGCCCAGAACCATTTTTCTTTTCTGAAAGGACACATGAAAACTGCTGTACTTGAATGCTTTTCAGCAAAGGAAGCTGGGAGATGGATTGTCAGGTAACACAGCATCAGTGAAGGATGAGCTAAAGCCCATTCTTCCCTTCACTTTAAATCCATGTATATCCACATGTTATCCCAGGGATTGGCTAGCTTGTTCTCAGAAAAGTTAGTTTTGTTCATTTTATGCAGCAGTTTACCAGTGGTATGAAGCATGCCCTGAGTTCACTAAGTTTTTCCAATATCTCTGTATGAACATTATATGATATGAATTAATTAGAAATTTATCTTCGCATGGTAAGGCTTTGCCAGGTCACCACCAAGACATGCTTCGGCTCTTGTTTGTGCTGCCAAGCATTATTCTTGACTTCATACTTCCTTTTCAGATATTGGACTAGATGACTTTCGAAGGTTCCTTCCAATACAAACTATTCTATGATTCTACGATGTCGCAGGGGTGCCTCCTGCTTGGGCAGCCTGCACTGACCTTGTTCTAGCCCCAGCAGTTTGCCTCCAGCCACATGTGCACTTTCCAGCATCATCCCCACTTTGCCTTGGTGGTGGTTTTTTCCAGCATCCAGGCTGCCTGTTGTGCAAGGGCTACCAGAGGCTGTCAAATATGAGGGAGGTTGTTTATTGCAGTGAACTTCCTTCTCTCCCATTTTACTAGGTTGCATCCTACTGCATAATCAAATGCTGTGTGTTTGTTATCCCCAAAGGGCTTTTGTCTCAGTCAGTGAGCATCAAAGATGATGGTTAGTGGCACAGACAGCTGGCAGTTGGTTTTGGTTTGGGTTTTTTTAATTTTTATTTGTATCATTCAGTATGACTCTAATTTTTGTATCAGCAGTAGGATTATTCTGATTATTTCCATTTAGTAATTTTCTTACAGTTCTGCTTTCTTAATGGAGTACTATTTGGACATCCTTTCAATCTGAAATTTATTCCTGTACTTCTGGACATCAAGAAGGATGCAGTCTTGCTTCTCTTTTATGAAGGGCTATTGTAATATAGAAAAAAAAAAATCATTTCCAACCCAGAAATGGACTTTTGGAAGCATGCATTAAATACATATTTGTGTACTCAAAGCTGTAGACAAAGCATAGGCCCAGATGACACGCTCCTTTTCTCTCCTGCAGTCAGTGCAATTCATTTAACTACCTGTCTTAATCTGAATGTGGGCACATGAAGTTTTGTGAGTCTTTCAGGCACTCTGATGCTTCCTGTACAATCTGTGTATACATTTATCCAGTAGCACCTTCACTCTGTTCTTCTGGAGAAGATCCTGTTTTCAGCTTTTAGGCTGCTTCATCTGGAATCACCTAATTTGTGAGGACCTTGGAGGTTTGTTTTGGTTTCTGGTGGATTTTGTTTTTTTCCTTTTTGTTTGTTTGTTTGTTTCCTTTTTTTGTTTAATTTTGTCTTGGGTTTGTTTTTTTTTCTCAATTGCACAGTGTTTTAGCTTTTCATATTCATAAATCATCTATACATGAAGGAATTAGGGAATTAGGGGCCAGCTACTGTGGGGTCTTTGCTGCGAACAGGAATTGGGCACTTCAGAGCACATACTAGATAAAAAACCATTTGACCCTGAAGACATGTTCACTTTGACCTCAAGAGTTCCCTAAGTGCTTGCAAAAATCCTTTGCATTTGTTGATGTACTGAAAGGTTCAGACTCCCAGTCTTTAGCAGTTTGAGAGGTAGGCAGAGGGACACACATAGCATTGTGTGAAAGCCTGGCTCACCAGGCTGGCTTATCTTTAGGATAGTTGAAAACACAGACATGGTAGCATTACCCACATTTTTCATTATTGCTTGGGGTGAGAGCATTCACCAGGGAAGCAGGAGAACAAGGCTCAGCCTTACACATGGGAAGGGATTTTGTCTTCATCTCTCTCTCCTGAAGAAAATGCCAAACCATAGGCCATGCTTGGATGGGTGCACTTTGTATTGTTCTTATCCTGTCAGTCTGTGTAGCAAAGAATAAAGGGTGAATGGAATGAATAGGGGTGAAGAGAGAGCCTGCAAGGTGGTACAAGCCTGAGTAGTTCACACTGTGATAAAATCACTGTCTTGAGTGGTGTGGAGGAGAATTTCTTGTTTTCTGGTCTCTGCTGCAAGAAATACTTTTACATGATTCATAAGATTCAAAGGCATAATAACACTGAGAACAGGGAGTGGACCGCAGAGGTTGTCCAGCTCCCTCCAACTACACACTCAAGTTATTCATGTTACTATTAGAAATGTCAAATTATATATTTCAATGTGCTGACACCCTCAAGAAATTTCAGCTTGGCAAATATGCCAGAAGGGGAAATGCGGGACCAAAAGATTTTCATGGCAAAAATTAGTGAATGATTGATTGCTATAACTTACCCCTTCCCCCAAATGAGAGGCAGCTGTTTTTAAATGTGGAAATCGAACTAAAGTAATCCTTAGTTAACATGATTCTTCAAACTGTAGGCCAAGTGGAAGGGTGTGTCAGTGACAAGGATGGTAATAATCCACCTGCATGGCCAAGTTGAACATGTGAGTATTAATAACTGCAGTGATTATGGTATAATACTGATATGTCGATAATTATGAATAATATAGAATCATAGAATCATAGAATAGTTAGGGTTGGAAAGGACCTTAAGATCATCTAGTTCCAACCCCCCTGCCACGGGCAGGGACACCTCCCATTAAACCATGCCACCCAAGGCTATGTCCAGCCTGGCCTTGAACACCGCCAGCGATGGAGCATTCACAACTTCCTGGGCAGCCCATTCCAGTGCCTCACCACCCACACAGTAAAGAATTTCTTCCTCAGATCCAATCTAAACTTCCCCTGTTTAAGTTTGAACCCGTTACCCCTTGTCCTATCACTACAGTCCCTCATGATGAGTCCCACCCCAGAATCCCTATAGGCCCCCTTCAGATACTGGAAAGTTGCTCTGAGGTCTCCACGAAGCCTTCTCCTCTCCAGGCTGAACAGACCCAACTTTCTCATCCTATCTTCGTACAGGAGGTGCTCCAGTCCCCTCATCATCCTCATGGCCCTCCTCTGAACTTCTTCCAACAGTTCCATGTCCTTTTGATGTTGAGGACACCAGAACTACACACAATACTCCAAGTGAGGTCTCACGAGAGCAGAGTAGAGGGGCAGGATCACCTCCCTCGACCTGCTGGTCACGCTCCTTTTGATGCAGCCCAGGATACGGTTGGCTTTCTGGGATGTGAGCACACACTGCAGCCGGCTCATGTTCATTTTCTCTTTGACCAACACCCCAAAGTCCTTCTGTGCAGGGCTGCTCTGAATCTCTTCTCTGCCCAACCTGGAGCTGTGCCTGGGATTGCTCCAACCCAGCTGTAGGACCTTGCACTTGGCATGGTTAAACTTCATCAGGTTGGCATCAGCCCACCTCACAAGCATGTCAAGGTCCCTCTGGATGGCATTCCTTTCCTCCAGTGCATCAACCAAACCACACAGCTTGGTGTCATCGGCAAACTTGCTGAGGGCGCACTCAATCCCACTGTCCATGTCACCAACAAAGATGCTGAACAAGACCACTCCCAACACGGATCCTTGAGGGACACCACTCATTACTGGTCTCCAGCTGGACATTGAGCCACTGAGCACAACTCTTTGCATGCGGCCATCCAGCCTGTTCTTTATCCACTGAGTGGTCCACCTATCAAATTGATGTCTCTCCAACTTAGAGACAAGGATGTCGTGTAGGACAGTGTTGAACGCTTTGCACAAGTGCAGGTAGATGACATCAACTGCTCTACCCCTGTCCATCAGTTCTGTAGCCCCATCATAGAAGGCCACCAGATTGCTCAGGCAGGATTTCCCCTTAGTGAAGCCATGCTGGCTGTCACCAGGCACCTTGTTGGTTTTCATGTGCCTCAGCATGCCTTCCAGGAGAATCTGCTCCAAGATTTTGCCAGGCACAGAGGTGAGACTGACTGCTCTGTAGTTCCCCAGCTCATCCATTTTCCCCTTCTTGAAAATGGGGGTTATATTTCCCTTTTTCCAGTCGTCGGGAACTTCACCTGACTGCCATGATTTTTCAAATATGATGGACAGTGGCTTAGCAACTTCAATTGCCAGCTCCTTCAGGACGCGCGGATGGATTTCATCAGGTCCCATGGACTTGTATACATTCAGGTTCCTAAGATGGTCTCGAACCAGATCCTCTCCTACAGTGGGCCCAGGGTCTTCATTCTCAGCGTCCCTGCGTGTGCCTGCCAAGACTTGGGTGGTGTGGTCAGAGCATTTTCTGGTGAAGACTGAGGCAAAGAAGTCGTTAAGAACCTCAGCCTTCCCCAAATCCAGGGTAGCCAGTTCACCTGATAGCTTCTGGAGAGGGCCCACATTGTCCCTTGCCTGCCTTTTATTTGCAATGTACCTATAGAATCCCTTCCTGTTATCCTTGACATCCCTAGCCAAGTTTAATTCTAAGTGGGCCTTAGCTTTCCTAACCTGGCCCCTAGCTTCCCAGACAACATCCCTGTATTCTTCCCAGGCTTCCTGTCCTTGCTTCCACCTCTTATAAGCCTCTTTTTTCCTTTGAATTTTCCTCAGCAGCTCCTTATCCATCCAAGGAGGTCTCCTGGCCCTCCTGCAGCGCTTCCTTCTAGTTGGGATGTATCACTCCTGAGCTTGCAGCAGGTGATCCTTGAATATCAACCAACAGTCTTGGGCCCCCCTGCCCTCTAGGGCTATATCCCATGGACTCTTACTGAGCAGGTTCCAGAAGAGGCCGAAGTCTGCTCTCTTGAAGTCCATGGCAGTGAGCTTGCTGCATGCTCTTCTCACTGTCCTGAGAATCCTGAATTCAACCATCTCATGATCGCTGCAATCAAGGCTGCCCTGGAGCGTCACATTTCCAACCAGCCCTTCCCTGTTGGTGAGGACGAGGTCAAGCATGGCAAGAGCTGATGAGATTTTTATACTCTTGTAAATACATGAATTACATAGCCATTAAGAACCCACCTGCTAAGAGTACTAATCAATAGCTAATCAAAACAGTAGGGAAATGTTTGGAAATTAATGTGTAGCATAGCTAATGGCATATTTTAAATGGTGGTTGAAGGGATTTCAGCTTTTTGCAGAGTGACTTTACTATACTCAGGCACACTATTTTTTCTCGAGTGCTTTAATGATGCCAGCAGGGTTGTGAATACAGAAATGGATAATGAACACTAACAAGGTTTCTTTGGCTGGGTTTCTTACATCTAGGGTTAAAGAAGGCTAACCTCTACTTCAGATCCTGCTGGAACAATTCAGCAAATGCTGACAGTATCCTTTGGAAACAGTAAAATTGCCTGCCCTACTGTCTTCTGCCAGATGATGCTGCTTAGTTTTAGTGTGTCACACATGAAACCAACCTCACCAATTGTAATCTACAGTAATATCTAAGGCTGAGAAAGAGAGATAGAAGACTCCTATGTGATAGAATTTCTATGCCAACAGGAGAAAGGTCTTAATAAATGTTATTCTCCTACCTCATAGGAGACCATTTGGACACTAGCAATAGTCAAGAGATCTCATTTGTGCTGACACTAATCCATTCAATACAAAACATGGTTTAAAAGGCACCCGGTAGAGTTCATGGAATGACCAGGTCCTATTAGCAAGCCTATGCTGTATGCCTTCACACAAAGCGGAGCGGCAAATGTGCTCCTGCTGTTACTGAACCAGGGGCACAGGCTGGTGCCTGCAAAGGCATCCATCCTCTTCATAACCTGCAAACCCAGATATTCTGCTCTACTGTTCTGCAGTCCCATAGTGTTGCCATATATCCACAAAGGACTGTAGCCATACTAGCCATATGCCTTGCAGAAGGGAGGTCTCTCATGACCAAGCCAAGGCTTTTTCTGTGTTGGCTATTTCTAGTTGTCTTTTGGCAGGTATGTAGCCTGTAGCTCCTGGCTCCCTGCTCTCCTGCTTATCTGGTTCTCCCTCTCTTTTATTTTTCCTCAGCTCTGCTTCTATTCTAGCTCATTTTTACTACCCCCTTGTGTTCTCCAGTCTACCCTTACTATGCATGCTCAGTGAACTAGCAGAGATTTCAGCTGGCACTCTTATGGGGGCACTCTTAGAAATGGCCTTGTTGCTCTGCCTTTCCTCTTGGCCTTTTCGCATCTATGTCAGAGTCTGAATCCTGCAGATCAACAGCATGGCTACAGTGCAGCAGGGCAAGCACTCTCCCTAGTTCTCTGTGAATTAGTGAAAACAGATTGAAAGCTAGCCTGCATCTATGGCTATCAAGGGTGTATGGACAGGTTTCTGTCACACCTGAAGTTACTTCTGAGAACCATATCTGATGGGGATGCCTGCCGCTTCTCTCTCTTTGAAGGGAAACTCAAGCACTTTCAGCAGTGAGAAGGCTCAGTCCAGCAGGGTTACCAAGGCAGATTTTGTGCTACACGTAGGCGCTCTCAAAACCAGGCATTAGCTTTGGCTGGGTTAGCCTGGCTTCATCTGTCTATGACAGGATTTTGCCCTAAATGATTTAATACATTTCTGCAGCTACAGCATGCATTTTTATCTGAAAGCAAACTGTTTACTTATTTGCTTTTAATTATTTATGGTAATGAAATAGCACCCATATATTATAATTTTCCACAAAAATTAATACTCTCGTAGTTCATATGTGCGGCCAGGAAAGAAAACACAGTTCTGCACTGTTGCTTATAATGTTTATTTGTTTTTAACTTCAAAACACAGGTGATTTTCTCAAAACAAATGGAGTAATGGGGGAAATGAAGGCAGACTCTTTGTAACTTTCCCAAGAGACACATCTGGAAAAGCATACTTTTGTAAAAAACCAATGTTTTAGCACACTCAGACAGGGAGATTCCAGGAAGTCATAAATAGCAGTGAGGTTAGCAACCAGAGTTGTTGGTTTGTTGGTTTTTCTTTTTGTGGTTTTTTTTTTTCCTTCTTTTTTCCCCTTGTTTAACTTGCAAACAGCACTAAATGAATCCACAATTTCCACAGCTACAGCAGAGTCATTTTTACAGAAGTCTCTTGAGTATGCAGTTAATTTCCAAGATGGGGAATTATGAAGAAACACCTCACTTTGATTCTGCACAATAAACTTGGTGGAATAATTGGCTATTACAACATCTGATAGACTTGCTACAGATTTAAGCCTACGTCTTAGTTATTTAAATCAGTATTGTTAATTGCCACTTAGTTACATTTACCTTAAAGTCATTTTTTACCCACAGGCAGGTACAAAATCTTTCTTCAGAAGTAGCAGTGAAGTGTTGGATTATATTTTGTAAATAGCTCTGGTGCCATACTTCAGCAGTACTCTTAAAAACTTTGTGTGATTTTCGGTTTCCTTGCTTGTACAACATCTCTTGCTCCACCTTAATAGTCTGGTAAAAAAGCAACCACTTTGGAGGCAGATCAGTAAAATTAAAGGCCAGCTTTCTTGACTCTGAATGCTACAGCCAGGCCATGCTCACTGGGAGGGTCAGGGAAGATAGAAATAATTCTGCAGACCAACAAGACAGTTATTTTCATATTTAGGTAGCAGTTTAAGTTATTTTTGCTGGCTTATGCATGATTTCTGCAAATCAGCTGTCCTTTTCCTGCACGTGTGAAAAAATCAAACCTATCTGGCACTGAGTATGCTGGAACACATTGTAATGTGCTTCATGGCATTTTGTACCTACATAGAAGGAAAATATCACTTTACTGTCTGATTTGCTTGAGTCACATAGTCATCAGTGCTATCGCAAGAAACAGATAGACTGGGAATTAGGAAATCACTCTAGCATGGATCTGAAGAGGGTCTTCCTGAACATAAAGCGGATGTATGTGTGAAGTGGCTGCAAAACTTACAGTCTATCACATTCAATATCAGGGTTATTAGATGGTGTATCAAAAATACCAATATCCACCTCCCTGTTTGCTGGAGGTGGGGTGTTGGTTGGACTTCCCACCCCAGAATCAGGGCTTGGTGCAGGGTGCATTTCTCCTGCATACTTCTCTTCTTTCTGAGAGGGCTCTTGTTGTTTCTGCTTGAGGTTTTTGAAACGTTTGAGCTTCACAGGGTCCTTGGCTTCCTTGGCACAATGAAACAAGATGAAAATGTCCCTCCGAAATTTGGAGCTCATTCCAAAGTAGATAATGGGATTGTAGAAGCTGGCAGACTTAGCAAACAAACTGGCAAGGATGCTGGTAAGATTGGGCACAGGGTAACCATAGGCAGACCATAAAGAGATGACAGCATATGGTGACCATGCAATAATGAAGGCTGTGCAAATCACAATAGAAACCTAAAAAACAGAAGAAAAAGTCTTAAATCTGTTCTGGAAGACTACATCAGGGAAGTGATACACTGCGTGTAGTAGCTCGGACACGTGGCTGGAAGGGAGATGTTCAAGATCGCCCTGAATGCATGGCTCACAGCAGAATACAGGCAAACAAAAGGTAGGATGTGATGGAGCCAGGCAGATGTAGAAGCTGTATATCAAATTTTGGCATGGTGAATGTGCTTATGCAATGTGTCATCTAATGAAATTAAAATAATTACTAATCCCCTGCTTGTTTGTATGAATTCAGAAGGTTTTGTGTAGACTAATGTTGACGATGAATGAATTGAAAGCTCCACTGTAACTTCTGTGTGTGCTCAGGAAGTATTGTAACTTCTGACAGAAAAGAACATATGCCAAACCAAATTTTTGTTTTGCGCTGCATAACTCACTCCAAATATATTTAGATTATTTTTCATATGATGTAGTACCAATATGAGCCAAGTGACAGGGTAGTTTTCAACAAACCTCATATCCTTCACCGAGGTCAGAATCTGCTGCTAGAGATTATAGAGAAGTGCAATGCAGCTGTTTTGTTTTTTTCCTCTTTCAGTGTTCTAATTGAGGCCAATTTTTTGAAAGATAGATTTCACTGAAAAAAATCTCACCCGACATGAAGCCCAAACTCACCCTGGTGACGTCCCGCTCTACTCTCCTCTGTCTGTCTGTAGGATCACCCAGTCCTGTTAATGCATGGCTTAGCTTGACAGTATTGATAATTGACACATATGAGAAGACCATGACTGTGACAGGTAGGAAAAAACAGCAGATAAAAATGGAGATAATGTAGGACTTGTAGATCGTAGAGAAGTTGGCTTTTGCCCAGTCTATCTCACATGTGCCATACATTCGATCTGGAAAGAAAAAAAATAAGTTGGTTAGCATTTTCAGAACTTTTATCTGCTTTTAAGTGATTAACTTACCAGTTCAAATGCTGTATTTTTCTTCTTTTAAGCACTAAAGAATGGATTGATCTTTATGATTTAATGAGCTGTGACATGAATTTCTTACATAAGCAATTTCTTACATTTTCAAGACCAGCAAGACCGTAAGAAGACCTAATGCCTATTATTGTTCTGTCCAGTTTAGCATTCCAGTGTAAATACATAATGTACAAACTGTTGTTTCTGGATAGGAAATTGTGATACATAACTAGAAAAAAAAAAGACAATAATTCAGTAGGTTTGATATACTTGTGTGTTATCTACTCTTACTTGTCATAATCTTCTACATAGTAACTTCCTAACGTGAGCGCTGTAATAGCATAACAAGCAAATGAGAAGACACAATATGACAAATGTAAAAGGTCACTACTTACATAGAAACATAGGAAATAAAAATATTGAAGGGTTTTTAATAGAAACAGAAAAGCAATGAAATTTTTGAGAGCCATGAAAGCAAATTGCTACAGCTAATGATAAAGATTATGGGAAAATGAAACATCATGAATACTTATAAAGGTATGAGACCTTTTATTAAATGGGAAGCATACAGTTCTGCAACTACAGAGGAACTGCAGGCTTTTAGAAAGGAAGTTGGGCATATTGGAGGATCTGCAGCTAGTGGGATTTACAAAAGGACACTAGCTGATCAGGTACCTTAGGGAAAGGAAGTGGGAATAAGGTCCAGTCACTGCTTAAATACTTTTATGGCTTCTTTAGACCCTCTAATGTGTCTCCTGATAGAAAACTTCAGTTCAATAGCATTAGAGGTTTTCTATAGATCGTGAATTATTAAATTCTCTTTTTAAGTGGAAAAAACTGTTTGGTGCTTGTTTTCAGACAGCTATCACAGCAAATTGAATTACAAATAAATGAAGCATGAACCGAAATTATGTAAGTCAAGTATTAACAAGTCCTGGAGATACGAGAAATCACTGACACTCAGTGATAATTCTGAAGAAAAAAACCCCACAATGTTGAAAAATCCCTTAATTCCTCACAGGTGATAGGTTTAGACAGGATGAATTAAAGCAGCAAAAGATTAAAATCTTTTTTATGATGCTCATCAAAAAGAGCTTAGGTATTTTTATCACCAAAAGCCCTAGGTGCTGCTGTCTGGATGTGCTCAGTAACAGAAATAGATTTTCGTCTCCTTTGTTTTTTTCATCAGTAGACTTCAATATTAAAAAAGATAAGCCAGATTTTATGGTTAATTACAGGTTTCTGGTTTCCAAAGCTTTTTGACTGAAAAATGAAAACAGCCTCCAGAGGACATGAAGAGAAAATCCTGCCCATTTTCCGTGAGTCAGAATTTGGAGCTCTGCTTCCTCCCTCCGCAGGGATACTGGCAAGTGACATTTCCAAAAATCAATGAGGTCCTTGTCTGCCTGCACCTGCTGCCTGCTGCTGGACTTACCATTGCTCAGCACCCACATCTCCAGGGATATGCTCAGTGGAATGAGTTTAGTGTCATCCCAGAAACCTAAAACTGCTATGATTGGTAGGAAAGTGTTGCTAGAAGTGCTCTTGAGGACCACTGTCAGGGAATTGAACACAAAGTACAAACAGAATCCATGGGGGCAGATGGATGCCCTGATAAGGCAGTTATGCCCAAGAAGTCCTTGGCTGTAGTGTAGGGCAAAAAAGGCATACCAGAAATCCTGAAATGCTTCAACAAATGAAGACCTAATGAGATTAATGTAAAAAGAAACCACAGATTGCTAGAAAATACACAGAAAATGTTCAGTCCCAAACTCCCAAGTTTATGACGCATCAATAGTGCAAAAGCATATATGTATCATAAATAACATAATAAGTATCTAATAAACAGATTGGTTTGGTTTCAAACAAAACATCCATTGAGCCTAATATCCTGATAACATTTTGGTTTGGTTAGGATCGATGATTTAGTCCAATCAAGTCATAGAAATGCATGCTTTTCTCACACCCATACTTCAAGAGTCTTGAGATGCCTCAAACCTTCATGTTTGATAAGAAGGTATATATAGCTGCTTTAATAAGTCTTCACAGATTGCATGACTTCTCAAAGAATGCAGATGCCTGCAGGATCCAAACATGTAACTACTGAACAATTGGACAATTTCATTCACAAGATTTAAGTTGTTTGGACTCCTGTAACATTACCATTTGTTCCTAGATATTTGTTTGCTTGAATTTTTTGAGATTTAATGTGAAGCAATTTCTCCAACTTATTCTTGTGAAGAAATTTTCTGGTGTGGGAATATGTCTTAGCCATTGAGTTACCGCAGTGGTCACTATTCAGAATTTTTCCTTCCACCCCTTCTTTTCTGACTGTGGCCTTATCTTGCACCTTATTCACTTATTGGACTGACAGACTTTCTGACATCTTTTTCTTCTGCTGTTTTGTTATAATTTTCATATTTTCAACAAGTAGTTCCACCAGATCTTTCTGACTTGTCTTAGTATACTTTCAAGTTTAACTTGCTGGAACCTGTGCTCTTTTCTAGCTTCCTAGTCTTGACAGTTTTTGAAGTATGTCTTGTGATGGTTTCCTTTATCTCATTGCTTTACCATGCCAAATATTTCTGGCCTCTCTTTTTTTCACAGGTAATATGCACTTGATTCAAGTATTTCCTGTGTATCTTTAAAGAAAATAATAAATCTCTTCATAGCTGATACCAAAGCAGGCAACACTCTGCACCTATGTCATGAATGATGAATGATTCTCTCAGTTCCACTGATAACTGGTCTGGTTTATCACAAACAGTAAGAAAGAAAGGTAAGAATCTTTGTCCAGTTAAGTGGATAGGTGCTGAATAGGTACAACTGAAAGATGCCTGTTACCTGTATAACTGCCCCAGCCAAGTAATGGAGCTCCTGACCAGAAGAAAGCTGCAATCCAAATGAGAACCAGAGACACCGTCATGCTGCTGTTGCTGATACAGTGACCTGCAATGGCATGGTTTGGTTAAAAAAGTATTTAGAAAGGCAAACATATCTATGAAATCTAAATGCTTTCCTATACCAACAGCTAATAAGGGAAACACTGGCCATTTAAAAATAAGACCAGAAAAAAATAAAAAGAGCATATTCATAAGAAAAGCTTTAATTTGAAGGCATCTGTCAGGCTTGCACTCAGGCCCATTTGTGAACACTGGAAGTGAATAGCTTTAAAGCAGGAGACAATATGCTTGTTGTGCAGTGCAGAATTAGCAAATTCTACTTCAGACTTATGTTTTGTCATCTTGTAAAAAGCAGGAAACAGTTGTATGTTAAATTTTACATAGAAACAAACAAGCTGGGTCTAAAATCAGAGGATTTTCTTTTCCCTGTTAAAAAAAGATAAAATATGCTAGATGTTCAAACCACATTAGCTATTTTTGCTGGTTTTGCCTGGGGTGGAATTAATTCTCTTCATACTGGCTATGTTTTTGATTTGTGCTAGAAAGTGTTGCTAACTAAGGACTCTTTTCATTATTGTTGAGCAGTGCTTACAGAGACTCAAGGCCTTTCCTGTTCCTCACGGCACCCCACCAGTGAGTGAGTAATCTGGGGGTGCACAAGAATTTGGGAGGGGACACAGCCGGGACAGTTGAACTGAACGCAAAGGGGATATTCCATACCACAGAACATCATGCTCAGCATATGAACTGGGGGAGTTGGCCGGGAGCCACCAATCATTGCTCAGGAATGGTCTGGACATCGGTCAGTGTGTGGTTGAGCAACTGTATGGTGCATCACTTGTGTTTCTTGGGGTTTATTGTTCTTCTCTTCTTTCCTATTATTATTATTAGACCCTTCAATCTCAACCCACGAGTTTTGCCTTATTCTGATTCTCCTCATCCTACCGGAGGAGAGGTCGTTGTTGTGAGCAAATGGCTGTGTGGTACTGAGTTGGCAGCTGAGGTTAAGCTAGAATATCATTTGGTACACAATATTTAATCTGTCCTACTCTTGCCATACTTTGTGGTCATTTCTTTGGTTATGTGTGAAATACTTACGCATCATAGAATCATAGAATGGTTATGGATGGAAAGGACCTCAAGATCATCTATTTCCAACCCCCTTGGCATAGGCAAGGATGCCTCACACTATAATATATTGCCCAAGGCTCTGCCTAACTTGGCCTGAAACACTGCCAGGGACGAAGCATTTACCACTTCGTTCCTCAACATTTCTGTAAAATTATACTGGTTAGTGGCATGTGGGGATGAAAGGCTGCTACAAAACCTGGAGGCAAGATGTGCAGACTGAAATTCCCCAGCACCATCTAAAGCAGTCCATGATGCCTACTGTTCACAAACCCTGGTAAAACACCCTGAAGACTGAAAATGTTTGCATGTGTGGCGCCCTCCTGAACCAAGGATCTTATCAACAACTGGAAAATTCTCCCCAAACATCATCTCATAGAAGATGAAATTCATTCCTTACAGTAAGATCCAGACAATTATCACTAAAAGTTACTTAGGTTGCATTTTGAAGACTACGGAGTGTCAGCAGGATGTGCGGTTTCCTTTCGCACAAGGATGGATTTAGCCCATGGTGACCAAAGTATAGTAGTAATAATTTGGCTCTTACTGGGGTTGATTCTGAAGGATTCAATGCAAACACATTTGTAATTCAAATGACTGTGTTATGTTCTGGTTTTCAACTGCAGGCAATTTGTATTTGATATAGTCCTGTGACTGAAAGAAACACAGGTTTACAAGGCACAAAGCAGAACTGGGCCTGCCAGTTACTCCTAGCAGGTTATTCCTTACCTTTCTCAGGATGGCAGCCCTTGATGTAGCGAGTCACACTGATTACTGTAAGGGTATTAATGCTAGCAAGGCCAAACAGAAGTGTCAGGAACCCATCAATCTGAAAAACAAAGCAGTGCAGGATGTTCTTTTACTGCAGGGAGCGGAAAATGAAAAGGACTACAGAGATTGCTCCTGTCATTTTCATGTTAATGCTCTCAAAAGTTTTTTCAGAAACCCAGCTAGAAGGAAAATACGAAATGTCAGGTGCAGTTATCATCTATAGGATCAACGAGCAAGTAAATGTTCAAAAATTATATAAGTGCTCTGACATGTACATAAAATAAACAAGCAAATGCACCCTTACATCTATATGCTTCCTCGAAATGACTTGCCAAGTGAAGGAGAAAAAGGTTGAACTGAAAGCAAGAAAAGCCCTGAACAGGCAAAAATGTACTGGATGCAGCTGTCCCATGTAGGCAAAACAAACGTGCAAGCTGCACCCATGAAACCTAAGCCACAGAGGAAAGAACAGAGGAGGTAATGAGCCTGGCTGAGTGAGAGAAGCTTCATTTAAAAAGCTAAATAAAAAATAAATAAAACCATTCAAAGCTGAATCGTTCCAGGAGATTGCGTCTCACTGTTGGTGCTACTGCCCGGCTTCTATATGTTAATGCCTGTTTCCCATCACTTCTGACTGACACAGGCAGAGCTGTACAGCCGTGTAGGCTCCCACTGACATCAGTATCAGTGATAGACGCACAGAATAGCTACAATTCTGCTAGCCTCACTTATGGGTACAGCAAGGAAATTGCTGCTGACTCTAGTGGAGATGGTGTAGCCATCTGCTAAAAAGCACTGTGTGACTGGGAAATGATCCAGGCAAAACGCTGAAGGCAGTCCTTTATTTCTTTTTGAAAGCTTGCGATGTGATACATCAAACCAGCCAGAGCAGAGGAGCACTTGGAGGTGCCAGTTTTACACTGAGGGAAGCAGGAATATTAAGCAAGCACCTCTGGGCTGTAACTTGGCATTCAAGTGGTAAAATTATCAGCAAAAAGGCACGTCATTGTTCTACAGGAACAACCTCTGTGTTTGTGTGAATGGGCACAACTCCCACAGGATTCAGTTTATCCCAGCACTAAATCTGGGGCTTTAATCCAAGCTTAAAGCTGAGACCATGGCAGATTGTATAAATTAAATTGGGTGAAGGGTTAGGAATGGGCTGCTTCATCATTTCTTTCACTGGTGGCTGTTTTTTTGCTACCAGCGCTCTTACATTGACTCTATACACTTCTTAATGTCAACTTGTACCAACTGACCACATTTTAAATTCGTGAAAGACTTGCTACTACAGCAATCTACATCCACCCATGCTCCACTTATTTGCAATCAGCTCACTGCTTCGGGTATAAATGCAACCATGTTTACACCAGAAAAAAGACTTCCTTGGATGTCTCAGCTACTTGCTAGAAGCAGTACTTGGCTAAATTTGGCCTGCTGTGTGCTGTGGAGACTGGTGAAATACCTGCATTTCATTAGCCTTGCTGATGCAAACAGCTGCCACTTCTCCATTTGCTCTAACAACAATGTTTCATAGATGAGGAAAACAGTGAGGCCAAGGACTATTGAGAAGCCAGGCTGCATAAGCTTAAGCAATTGCATTAGCTAGATTAGATTAGAAAGGAAGCAGCATTTCAGCAATTATGCAAATGGCCACTTTGAAATTAAGTCTAAAGAGCTATGAGTCTGAACACTGAAGAAGTAGGATAAGCTTCCCAGTGTGCCTCACAGCCTTCCTATAAACCCCACATTTTTTCTCATACTCAGTGGTGTATCACCTACAGACATGACCATTATTTTTCCAGCCCCCTTCCCTGATGTCAGATCAAAGAGAAACAATTATACTGTGATCAGTTCAAACAGCCCTTGAACACACTTAGCGAGGGAGGAAAGTGGATCTAAAAGTACATTCTTGCCCTTTACCGTTTAAGATGAAATTCTGGCACCATAAGAGAAACAAGCCAAAATGTTTTCTTTGGAGTCTTACCTTGCTAAAGAAAAAGAAATAATAAAAAAAAAAGAAGCAGTTTTACCTAAGTCAACATAGTTCATAGGACCAAGCCATTGTCAGTGCCATGTCTAGTTTATGTAGTATTTCATAACAGCATTTCAGCAGACTGACATACTGTTGCTTCTACTAGTGTGGGGCTATTATCAGAGATTGCCCAGGGTCATATGCAAGTGGATGAAGTGGCAGCAGTCTCCTTGTCAGTGGTTTAAGCCTCTCAGCCACACAGTTCGCTCACTCCCTCCCTCCTCTTTCTTGCCCCACTCCTGGGGGGATGGGGAGGAGAATTGAAAGAATGCAACTCGCACAGGTTGAGATAAGAACAGTTTAGTAACTAAGGTATAACACAAATCACTACTGCTACCACCAATAATAATAATGACAAGGCACATACAAGGAAAGAGACTACAATCGCTCACCACTGATACCAAGGCCAGCCCAGCAGTGAACCCCACCCTTCCAGGTCTCTGCCCTCCTGTTTTTATATCCTGGACATGACGTGATGTGGTATGGAATACCTCTTTGGTCAGTTTGGGTCAGGTGTCCTGTCCCTGCTTCCTCCCGGCTCCCCCTCCTCCCTGGCACAGCATGAGACTCAGAAAGTCCTTGGTCAGACCAAAACATTACCAAGCAGTAACTGAAAACACTGGTGTTATCAGCACTGTTCCCAGGCCCAAAATCAAAAACACAGCGCTGCACCAGTTACCAAGGAGAAAAATGACTGCTGCTGCAGAACCCTGGACAGCTTTGCTACCTGTCCTTGTGCTAGGCACAGGCTCAGCGGTTTAGGGACAGCTAATGGGGTGAAATACCAAGGAGGAGAGGGAGATCTGGGGATGACAAGATTGCCAGGATGAAATAGATAAAGTAGGTAAATGAGGTGGCTCTCAAGCTGTAGAATAGCCCATGCAGAGGCCATGGCACCTGGAACATTAAAACATGAGAATGCATCCAACAGGGTTAGTGCTGCTTTGGGAGTAGGATCCTCAAACCAGTATCATCCCTGCCAAACTCCTATCAGCAGTGGGTTAGCTCTTGAGCCTACTTATGCATGTGCCATTTCCCAGCAAGTCTATCGATTCTGCAATACATTTATACTGGTGTCACTTAGACATATGTCTCCAGAAGAAAATGAGGGATCTTACTCTAGCTGTAGCCAACACACACCTACTGGATATAGAAGCAAGATCTCTGCTGCTTTTTCTGCTCCTGAACAGACAACCCTGACTGTAGCTAGCAACTTAAAGTGACTGTTTGGAACCCAAAGAAGTTAGCAACAGAAAAAAATTGCTTTAGCATAGTTCTGACTTCTAGAGGCATAGATATTATTATCAGTAGGTAAGAAAAATATATTCGTAGTCTTCTGCCTCTTTAAAGATATGTGGAGTGACAGCCAAGGAAATACTAGAATAGCAGATAAAATTTAATTACTTTGGAAGATTGATTCTCTTCACCTTCCTGCTTCTGGTTTTTCTTTTCTTTTATCCTATCCTCCCTCCCCCCCCCCCACTCTCCATCCAGCTCTGTCTTTCCACAGGCATAATATTTCCTCCATTTTCGTGTAATGTAATTTTGGCCTTCCTATTGTTAATTACAATCAAATATCAGCAGTGCTAATAGGCAATAGTGAATTCTGTCATCAACACAAAATTGATTGTGTGGTAATTTTGATCCACCAGCTTTTCTTTTTATCCATGGAGAAACAGGAGTAGATTAGCAGTTTTAAAAGCTTTTCTCTCAGCACTATGCCAGTATTACTCCCTTGGCTATATAGATATTCACAGAACTCGCTCATTATCTTTATGTTGCCTGGAAGCTAAGATACAACTGAAGAAAAGGAGATGTTTTTTCTGCTTTGTACTTGTGCCTTCTTTTAAATCTCACTAATGTTCTTGGTGTACTATTTAAGACCCTGAATACATAAAGCTTCCACCTCATGCAAATTAATTTCTTAAGCTCTGCTTCAACACAGGAATCCCCAGGGCACTATCAAATTTTTAGCTATGAGCTTGGGTGTGCCCCATTTTTACCACCTTTAATACTTATGCATCCCTACTGACTACATAAGGGTTGCCTTCATTTAAAGCAGACAGAGTAAAATATAACCTATTGTTCTTACTATTGGATTAATCAAGGTTCAATGGCACAAAAGCACATTGCCAAAATAGCTATTACGTTTCAAAATAGGCTGAAGCACTGATCTCACCAGCCAGAAAGGATGCATTCGCTCCCTCCTCTGGCCAATTGGTGAATCTGCTGCAATTTCCTGAAGTCCATTTATTTCCTTTCAGAACCACAAAGTCCCGTTTTTCTCTTCTATAAAATATGTGATAATGCATATGTAAGAAAAAAGCAAAACTCTAAACCGAGATTATTTAAACTCATCACAATAAATTCTCTCAGAATATTTCTTTGAATACAGATCAGATTATTCCAAGATCATAATGGAAATAGATAATGGCAATAAAACTCCTTCAACCTCAAGACGCAAAAAATTGCTTAAATCAATCTTTAAGAAATACATTTGGAAAAACTATTGTGGGTACCTTTGACTAGATTATGTTTTAAAATTTAGTAAGTTCTTAAAGCTTGCAGTAATACTGCACTCATATCTGATGACAACATAATTCTGCCGTCCTCCAATACACCGATAATATGTCAGACTATAGCAACTCTTCTGTTAAATGGAAGAACTACCGAGATTTGTAATCAAAGTCAGTCTTCACACTACTTAAAGTGTGAAGTAATGCTCCTAAACCACTCATTATTTTTCCGTAAGATTTTGCTCATGTGACATTGCTCTGCTATGGTTGCATTCTGCCTTTTAAGATGCCCCAGCAGGCTTCGAGGGCAGCTCTTCTTAGAGGTGATGGCATTAACCCAAGCCATTATAGGTCTCTGACACTGATGGAACTTCATTTACTAATAAACAATGAGAACTGATGTGCTATAGGATTCGTTTAAAACATTGACAGCATCAGACACTCACTATTTTGCATTCACCAAGTGACTAAACCTTTCTGTTGATGACCTTTAAAGATAAGAGGAATATGAATGCAATGTTTACACTATACAATTATGTGTACAGATATGTAATTATACTAACTGCATATTTAAATGTACATTTAGTGCTAGCTATTAATATATACAGGTTTTGTCTTCAGCAATGTTAGGAAATCCAGGAAAAATTTACTTGTTTGCTTGTAGTTATTTTAGTTTACTTGCAGTTATTTTAGGTTTATATATTGGGTTAATCGAATGGAATTCAATGTATACTTACTTTGGGCTGACTTTCAGCTATTAGAGTTGTAGCCCTCTCAGGTCACAATTTATATTTATAGTAGAACATACCCCTATCAATCACCACAGTTATGAATGTAACAACTCCACCAAGTGCACATAATTTAACAAATAGATAGAAATTTCTTTCAGAATTTCCTTACGTAGCCTTATTAGATTATAATCTTACTTCAAGTGCCCCATCTTCACATGCTTGGGAGCACCTGCTTTCTAGCTCTGGGTTGGTACTGTGGGACCTTGGAAGGTTTTAGGTCTCTCCATCCCACCCATGCAGAATGAGCTTGGAGGAAGTAACCAACTATGTATCCCATACCACTCAATGATCCAGATACAGTGGAAGGATTTCCGTCTTCAGGTTAAATGCTGTATTGTCATTATCTTTCTGTAAATTACTGCACAGGGAAATTCAGAAGCAGTAGATGGGAAACTCTAGCATTGCCCTCTGGGAACACTCATGCTAAGCTTTGTAAAACACTCTTCAGTGTGCCACACTGAGCCAAAACTTCCCTCCATTTGAGTGATGTTAATTCAGAGCTTACTTGTTTATTGCTAGCAGCCCCATTAATATAAACAAACAGATACACAGACAAAAGAAGAAAACAGCCTCATGAGTCACCTGTCTCATATCTACATTTCCACAGAAAGCAAAGCTTGGCTCTGTGGTGTGTGGTGATCCTACCCCAGTAACTGAGATCCATTAACACCAGATTAAAGTCATGCTTTTTAAAGAACTACTATCTTTGCCTTTTCAAAATATCATCGCAAATGTTTCTGGAGGCTTACACACGTCCCCAGGGAAGCAGAGGCTGTTCACAGGCTCTGTCAGGACAGCCTAGAGATTACAACTGACCCTCCATGTTCTCCAAAGTGCAATCATCTGTATTGTTTCCCAGGAAGAAAGAATCTGCTTACGTAGCCACCATCATGTTAATACAAGGTCATCTCTGACTGCTGGCTGACTGCCTACCTCTGAACTTATTCTCTGCTCACAAAGCTCCTAAGCACAATGCAGGGCAGGTTGGTGACAGCTCAGCCATTAAGGGGCCAAGACAAGACCATGCTATGTTCCTGAAACCCAGAAACTGCATGGCTAGTAGGAGATCTCCTCTTAGGCTGATACTTGTGTCTCCTTTGTATCCTGTACTGAAACCCCCAGAGAAACAGAAGATGACTGATTAATCCCAAGAATTTTTTCTAGTCCTACACTGAGAATGGGCTGTAAGTGCTTTCACATCACAACTGCATACGGCAAGCAGGACCTCCCAGCTCCTAACAGGAGAGTCACACACATTGCCAAGGAGTCTTAGCAACCCAGGGAGAGCCCGGAAGGAAGTGTAAAAGATAGAGGTTATTGGTATTAAAAGAGATATCTGGAAAGTCACTAGGTGCAATGTCCTTTCTGCAGGGACAGTGGTGTGGAAATCCTGGATGTCATGTCATATACAGCCCATTGCAAGCAACAGTACTGCCATTCAGTCAGCACAGGATCTGAGCCAGGACGCAAATTGCTTCCTACACACTAGCAGAATACTGAATATATGTGAAATAGAAGATGAGTAAGTGTGAGGTAGGACTATTTAAGATACTCAAAGATATTATCAAGGTGATATTTAAGTTTCCTATCAAATGGAGGTTAAAAGTCAGTGAGAGGATGTGGCACACAGGGAAGGAGCCAGTAGAACATGAATTGTTCAACCTTGTGGTGAGAAGTTCTTGAATCGTGAAGGTAAGTGACAGAGCATTTTTTGGGAGAAAACTTTTCATCTCTTAGAAACACACATCAGCACAGGAGATGGAGGAAGGCTACTATTTTCTACACAAGGAAGCAAGAAAAGGAGATTTCAAAGTGCTCTTAGAGGAAAAACTGCTGCAGGATCAAAGTTTAGTCTTTGGAAATTCCTGGTTCTGTAAGAGCACTATCAGGCAATGAATGCCTTTTCCAGGCAGCAGTGTGTGGTTTGACGCAGTGGCATGGGAGGAGCTATGTCAGACTTGTTAAACAAGGAAACGGATAGTTTAAGCATTCATAATTTTTCAAGTACCAAATATGCAATTTCCCTAATTTGTCTCAATTGGCTGCATAAATAATAATTTACAGGAAAATGAGAGATAATTCATGGCTAATGAAAACTGGCATAACTTCATTTTAGTCATATTAGTTACACTGAAATGATCTTCTATGTTGCTCATGATTCTGTTTGTGCAAAGGCATGGTTTTTCCTCCCTTCCCTGCAGACAAAGTATTTTTCTCATTTAAATTTAGCTCACAGATGTCTGCGTGAGTTTCTTTTACCTCTTTGACTGCAATGTGCTTGTCAAGATTATAACAAGGTGGACCAGAAATAAAAAAATAAGGAAGACTAACATCTCTGTAACTTTTTTTCAGTATCCAAATCTCAGCTATGCAAGGAAACAAGAATGAGAATACATTCTAGTGTTCGTATTAGATATATATATATATATATATATAATTTTTTTTTTTCCCCAGAAAAACATATCTGGGAGAAGAAAATTTTCTTAGCACAGCACAGGCACTTTTTCTGATTTTGTTTTATAGATCAGTCTCCATATCCTACATTTCACAGCGAATCAGTATGCTAAGGTGAGCTGAATACAAATCTAACACTGCACAGCTTTTCTTCAGCACCTTTAACACCTGTTTCATCTGTTAATGTTCTTAGTGCCAGTTTCATGGTATGACTTTGGGTTATTTTCGTCTTACTGAAATGTCAGAAATTACAAGCTATATATAAGTAAAATCCCAGCAATATCACACTATAGTACTGTGCTAGGATAGTCAATAACTACTAGTTCACCCAGTTGTTACATTCAACTTTATCTTTTGGCATCTTATAGGTAGATAGCTAAGCATTTTTCAACTAAGCAGACATATCTGCACTATTACAATTTGAGACAAAAAAAAAAAAACAAAGCTGTTTTCTTCCAGCAAAGCCTCAATCTTAGATCTACATGCTTGAACACAGGGGTACTGCAAGACTTGTTATAACATGCCAAGTCTGAGCTAGCTTCTTTGTTCTAGCTCAGTCTTTGGATTGGAAACCTCTGCCAAAGTTAGCCTCCCACTGAAAGCCATGCTGAGGACAAAGGTACTCCTGTAGCATGTGTTCCGGCTCTACTGTGCATGAGTAGCAGTGAACTCAAGGTGTGTCTGCACAGACTGCTCCAACAGGGAGAGAGAGTAGGAAAAAAGTTGAAGAACATTCAAGTACTCTCAGATGCAGGCAAAGACACTTACAGCAGCCATCAGTGCATCTCCTCATAGCTAGCCACAAGGGAAGATGAGTTGAACCAAACCTTTATCATCTATGTCAATGAATGTTGCTAGGGTTAAAGATGAACAGCTTGTGGATTTGCCTGGGTTTTACGAGCAAGAGCTCTGTGGTGTGGGGGGTTACCCACAGGGATGGCTGCTGGGGGAGAATGAGAGGCAGAGGTGGAGGTGAGACATATATGCAAAGGGTGCTTGTTACAACTCAAGTGAGTTGAAAGCAGAATGATTTGGTGAAAAAAAAAATGAATGGATGATGGAGCAACATGAATAGGTGATTATCCGCTGCATATAGATACTGGACAGCAGAGATGCTGTCTGCAGTTTTCTTCAATAATCTCCCAAATACTGGGAAGGTAGGAGAAAGGAAACCTGTGAGGTTTCATTTTGGTCATTTCCATCTGACATTGCTTTTATTACCTGCTCATACTTACTGCTGAGTTACCACTGGTCAGTCATTGCACGCAGAATGTGAGGGAATACTGTGCTACATACAGTAATACTTAAACACTGTTTTGGCATTTCCAAATGCATAAAATCATAGACTGAATCAAAAGAGTCAGTATTCTAGCTAAGCCAACAATTGCGTGGGTTTACCAGTTATATTGGATAGACAGAAATTGATGTCCTTCATATCTACTGTATTTATAAAAAAACATAAATTCCTTTAGGGTTTTTGATTTATCAGAAAATTTACAGAACATTTTGTTACAATAAAACCTCTAACAAACACATTTGACAACATCAAAAAACACTGGATGTTTTATGTACTAGTGAGAGGCAGCTGCCTGGAAACTGAATTGACAAAAGGTGTGAAGGATCATCTCGCTCAGTGTCATGGGTTCAGCAGTAGCAGTCGTTTTTTCTCCTTGATAGCTGGTGCAGTGCTGTGTTTTTGATTTTGGGCCTGGGAGCAGCGCTGATAACACCAGTGTTTATAGTTACTGCTTGACAATGTTTTGGCCTGGCCAAGGACTTTGAGTTTCATGCTATGCCAGGGAGGAGGGGAAGCCCCAGGGGGAAGCAGAGACAGGACACCTGACCCAAACTGACCAAAGAGGTTATTCCATACCACAGCACGTCATGTCCAGGATGTGAACACGGAGGGGAGAGACCCGGAAGGGTGCGGTGAGAGTGGACTGGGGGTGCACGGCATGGTCAGGTTTTTGGTATTGGGGGGTTCGCTACTGGGGGGTGCACTGGTTGGGTCAGGCTTGGTGAGCAGTTGTATTCTTTTTCCTTGTATTTCTCTTGTATTATTACTGGTGGTAGCAGTAGTGATTTGTGTTACTACCTTAGTTACTAAACTGTTCTTATCTCAACCTGTGCGAGTTGCATTTTTTTGATTCTCCTCCCCATTCCCCCAGGGCTGGGGGAAGAAAGAGGGGGAGTGAGTGAGTGAGTAAAACTGCATGGCTGGGGGGCTTAAACCATGACACTCAGTTTTACAGGTCACTTGCCTGGTGCTAGGAAAGTTGTGGCTCCAAGTTTGATTCCTAGATCAAACATGGAAAAGTCAGTGAGCAAATGAGGCTCCTAAAGTAGCCAACAGAACAAGGTGAGGGGCATATCTCAAATCCCTTTTGATTTTTAATGCCTTATTCCAGGCCACAAAAGATTATTTCTTAGTATTCACAGCCATATCCTTTCCCTTACCTGTGAAAGACCTTTAGAAAATTAAGCAGTATCACTGTGGGAGAGCTAGACTTACTTTTCTCCATCAAAAGTGCTCAGATTCACAACCCCTGCCTAGGAACATAAGCCCCAACACTATTCATCATACAGTGATGCTCCACTGTCTTTAGAGCCAATACCAGGGCCAGAGGCAAAGAGAAACTCCCTACATGAACAGTCAGACACCAACTGGAAGGAGCGCAACCCTCCTTGACCAACAGCAGCATTGTTAAAGCAGAGCTATTGCACATCTAGGATAGCTTTTCTTAAAGATCCCCATTTATCTGGGATTTCAGCTGGCAACTTGTTCAGATACACCATCATGATTTGGAAAAGCCTGCTAAAGTGCAAGAAATCCCAGACATTTCCATGGGTCATGTACTCCTCAATGGACACATACCAAGTCTGGCACATCTAGGGAAGTTTGGACTTTCTAGCCACTCCATGCCCTCTCAGGATGCTTGTATGCCACAGGTCTAGTATTCTCAAGCAAACTGTGCACAGATGTGTTAGGGATAACCAAGTAAAACAATACATGCATGAAGTGGGGGGCTTACAGCTGCTTACTGCATTGCCAGTTGTTTCTGTCCAGGGCATGCCAGACAGAAATACAGAAGTGCTGTATAAAGCATTAAGCACTGCAGGATTCAAAATCAGGCTTCCTCACTGCTACGTAGTAAACCAAACCACATGGTGAGGCAGTCATTTCTCAATCTCTCTTCTGCTCCCCTCAGTGGCTTTATCATTCTGCACAGCACAAAGCAGCTTCAGCCAAAGAGGGTGAAGGCAGGTTCTTCCAGCCTGACTCTAGTGGGAGGTGAGGCCAGGCTGCAGGGACAGAGGCACCATGAGCTGAATCCTGCCAGGCAGGCGACTGTGGTGCTCACTAATACCACAGAGCTGAACATTGTTGGGGCTTTTTTTGTTCCTCCTGAGGCAGTTTGTTCAGAGCTGAATCTGGTTGGAGATGCTCTGTCACCTGGACTGGTGGTACCCACACTGTTAGTGAGGTGAGTGCATCTGTGATAATAGCGTCACTCAGTATGTCAGTGGCTATGTCTGTGATGGTACCGTGACATGGAAACTAATTACATCTTCCTCTGTTGCACAAAGCCCATTTACATCTTATACATCAAAAAACAGTTCAGAAATAAGTAATTTTTTTTTTTAAAGAAAGAAGCTTATACCAACAGAGTGAGTACATAAGAGCAGTCAATTTTCTTGACCCTCATAATAAAATTCCTATGCATTTGTGTCCTAGGTTCAGCAGTAGCAGTCATTCTTCTCCTTCTTAGTAGCTGGTGCAGCGCTGTGTTTTTGACTCTCAGCCTGAGAACAATGCTGATAACACCAATGTTTTTAGTTGCTGCTCAGGAATGTTTACGCTGACCAAGGACTTTCTGAGTCTCATGCTCTGACAGGGAGGAGGGGAAGCCGGGAGGAAGCAGAGACAGGACACCTGACCCAAACTGACCAAAGAGGTATTCCATACCACAGCACATCATGCCCACTATATAAACTAGGGGCAGTTACCCGGAAGGGCTAGATCACTGCTCAGTTGGGGTGGGCAGTGGTCGGCAGGTGGTGAGCGGTTGTATTCTCTTCCCTTGTTATTTCCCTTATCATTATTATTATTGGTGATAGCAGCAGTGGTTTGTGTTATACCTTAGTTACTGGGCTGTTCTTATCCCAACCCGTGGGAGATACATTCTTTTGATTCTCTTCCCCATCCCTCCAGGAGCTGGGAGAGGAAGCGGGGAAGGGAGTGAGCGAGCGGCTGCGTGGTTCTGGGCTGCCGGCTGGGCTTAAACCACGACAATTTGCAAAATTAATGTCAAAATAACAACTAAAAAAAAAAAAAAGAAGGAGTGGGACAGAATTCAAACTGAAGTACCAGGATTATGAAAGATTCCAAATTCTAAGGCACTCCAGAGCCCACCGTTGGGTTTCTGACATGACTGCAATGTACCTGCTGGGATTAGATAAGTTATAATCCTTCCCCTATATTTAGAGCCTTCCTGAAGCCTGCATCTTTTGTATTTACCACATGAAAGCCAGGCTGGATAGGGCTTTGAGCAACCTGGTCTAGTGGAAGGTGTCCCTGCTTGTGACAGGGGGGTTGAAACTAGGTGATCTCTAAGGTCCCTTCTAACCCAAACCATTCTATGACAAAGAAACACAAGGAAAACTTTTTGTTGGTTGAGTAATAAGGTTTAGAAGAAACTGTGGTGTTTACCTGCAGAGTTTTAATGTTTCTCTACATGTAAGAACATTTGTACATAATGTTATTTGCAGGTTTCAGTGAAAATTCTAATTCAGCAGAACATGAGAATAAAAAACATATGGAAAGGACAAAAAATATATCCTGAGGTAGTTTTTCACTGGAAATATGGTCAGTAGGGGAACAGGTGGCAGTTGGTCACTAGCAACACACACAGCATTCAGCAGAGGCAGCATTTCTATACAGATCTACCTGCGACCTCATTTGTGAGAGGAGAGCTCTGTCAGACCTCCAAAGAGAAAAATTTTTGGCATGGGGAAGAATAGTGGTATTTCTTCCATTCAGAGGAGGAGAACAGGAGCACATATTCTGCCCTATTCATCAAGTATGCCGTGAAATGGTCCTTTTAGCTGGAGATGCATCTTTTGTTGCAGAGCGTTTTCACAGACTAAGCTGTTTTGAAAGAGAAGGAGTATCTGCTTGTTTTCTCCCCACTCCCTCTAACTGGGGCAGCCAAGAATGGTGAACCTTAATTTTGACAACTATTACCCAAGGGTACAAGAGGAGGCCAGAGGCAGAGAAAAGGAAAATAGTTAGGTGGATTAAGTAAGGTGAGCTCATGAAATTTCTTCATAAACAGAAATGACAGGCTAGCTTGGGAAAATAAATTTTCCCTAAGCATACCTGACAGCAGAAGCTGACTGATCAAATAAGAGCACATGTGTAGTGAAATGGACAATGACAGAAAGACAAGTTAGTCAATCCTCTGGACTCAGCAAAACAAACCAAGTAAGGGGAAACACATGGGCCATGCTAAGGAAAGAGCCATGTTCATGTGTGCAACAGCTCAAAACGTCAGCTCAGCTACTTGCAGAGGAGCTTGGGTGGGGTGAGATGAACATGAGACACTGACTTCTTAGAGATGTGACAGAAAGCATGGGATTTACTTTCCTGGCATCATGCTCCTCACTCATGTTTCAGATGTGAGACCCATTCTGGTAGGATTATGAATGTATTACATTTTATAGATACTAAAACCCAAGCAATCAAAACCCTACTGCTGTTCAACATCGAACATTTTTAGAATGACCTTTGTGCTGGCTGTCCACACACACAGAGAGCCATTCACAATTTTTTTATACACAGAAGCTTCCTACTATTTCTGCACAATATTCTTCCTAAACCCCAAACCACTCTACTTCCATAAGTTTCTTTTTCATCCCTGGCTTCTGTTTTGTCAAGCTTAATAATCAAGAAGATGGATGTCAGGGTTTAAACATGCTTATGAGACATCCCTCCCACCCCAGCACAGAACAAATTCTTGATGGAAACAGGAATCCTACATGGTTTTCTCTCAACAAGCTACAACCAGCTCAACCGCTCAGCAAGCCACAACCAGTTCGAACTTTTAATTCAGAGTGCAAAACAGCTTTTCCAGGTTACCATTAACACAGTATCAGTTCCTATTTGAAATGATTGATAGATGTTAACTTTTACAGAGGATTACCAAAGGAGAAACTTTAACATTTTGGAAATCAGAGTCTTCAGAAAAGCCAATGCATTGTTAGTGTCTTGAACAAAATCCTTGGATCCCAATACCTTAAAACTTTCTTGATGTGCATATTTTACAAATGAATTATGTTTGAACTGGGAGATCCAAATAAGATTACTTAACACACCCTGACCAACAAGCTGCCTGTTACTGACTGCTTCTCTCCTTGTAAAGGCACTTCAAACACAGCAAGCACAAGCTCACCTCCATCACATTACATTCAAGCATACTTCTACTTCCAGCCTCTCTATACCTAAAAAAAAAAAGCCAGATCATTTTAACATGACTCTAAATAGCTTGGTCAGTCAAAGAGGGACTCCCAGATAGAAGCACCATGGAAGACAGCTGTAAGGCTGCTGACAGAAAACTCCTCTGCAAACCAAGAGATATTGACACAGTGTGCCATGCTGTGTCAACCCCTGTGTGTGTGTGTTTTGAAGACCAAAAAAGGAACCACGGCATGTGTGGGGCTCTGGAAGAGCTTGGACTGGGAAAGCAAAAATGGTCATAAAACATCACGTCTTTCAACCTGCTAGACGTAAATCATAGAATCATAGAATAGTCAGGGTTGGAAAGGACCCTAAGACCATCTAGTTCCATCCACCCTGCCATGGGCAGGGACACGTCTCACTAAGCTATGTCACCCAAGGCTCTGTCCAACCTGGCCTTGAACACTGCCAGGGATGGAGCATTCACAGCTTCCTTGGGCAACCCATTCCAGTGCCTCACCACCCTTACAGTAAAGTATTTCCTCCGTATATCCAATCTAAACTTCCCCTGTTTAAGTTTGAACTCATTACCCCTTTTCCTATCACTACAGTCCCTAATGAAGAGTCCCTCCCCATCATCCTTATTGTCCCCCTTCAGATACTGGAAGACTGAATGTTGAGTTATGCCCCCGATTTTGGTTCAGGATTTCACATTCAGTGACTTACCCTGTCTTACATAGGAAGTCTACAGCAAAGCTAGAACTGACCTTGGAGATCCGGATTGCATCTTTCCTTTCTTAAGCACAGCTCTAATCTTCTTTGAAATAGGATAAAACATGAGTCTGTTTAATTCTGAGTGTGGGTTTGAATTTTACAGTTTGCAGTTATATCTCTTTATCTGATGACTTCAAAGGTTTCCGTTAATGAAAAAACTTAGAGGTGTCCTCAAAGTTTCTCCTCAACAGACCTTAGGTAGTAATTGTAGGTGATCTTATAAGAGGAATAATGTGATTCTGCTGAGAAGATAATTAGCTTCATTTTGATAAATTCTTTTCTGCCAAATAGCAATAGACATACATTTTAAACAATAATAATAATTTTTTAGATGTGGCTACAGCTTACATCTAGCTCTGATTACAGGTGAATCAGAGCCTTCTGAGGGAAGTCCTTCTTTGGGGAAACTGAACCTTTCTGTTGAAAAGGAGGGGACATGAGCTATGAAAGCTCTTTCATCTATGTTCATCCATTGTTTCACAAAAGTTCAGCTTCCCCTTAAAAAAAATATATTGGAAAAAAACCAAAACAAACCAAGAAAAAACCAACAAGAATATATGATTATTTCTCTTTCTTCATCATGATCTTTCTTACACCTTGCTGTAGGCTGTCCTGTCATTTTCAGATTTTGACCCCCTCATGAAACAGACACACAAACTATAATCATAATCTTTCTCACAGTTGTTATTGAAAGCACCAGGGAGCCAGACTTGTGTCTATCTATCCATGGGATGTATTTATCTTCAGACTGCGCAGGTATGTTTCAGAATTAACACCAATAACATTTTCCGAGATCTCCAGCAAAAAGCTGTGTCCAAGTTCAGAGGTGACTGTGCCATAGATTTAAGTCACTCATCCTACCACAGGTAGCAAATGAACCAAGAACTAGGGGTAAGATTGAAGAGTGACAACTGATTTAGTACAAGATGATGTGTGCTAAAATATATAGGTATACCTACGTACTGCATGTAAGTTTTGCTCTACATGCCTTGTCAAGGAGGAGTCTACATTGCCTTAAGTCAAATGTTAAAGGGCAAACAACCAGGTTGACTTCAGAGGGGCTGAAAATCAACACAGGCTACACCTTAGCTTTCCAACATGAGTGGGAGCTATGTTATGAAGTAAACTCTGAAACTAATAGAAACTATTGCAAACAAAGAAAGAAAAACACCAAAAATTGGTCAAACATGGATGAAATGGATAAATTTATGGGTCTAACAGAAGAAAATACTGTCCTTTTGGAAGGCCAGTTAGTACTTCTTTTCACTCTTTTGGACCTGTCTGGTAATAACCAGCATATACGTATATATACAGCATATACACACAAATAGCTACACGCATTTTGTCTAATTAAGTGTAATCCTGTCTTACCTGGCAAGTCCATATCGATGTGATAATGAAGCCATCATCTCTGAAGACATTGAAGATTTCAACGATCCCTCGTGAATAACCAAACACAGAGATACTAGCATCTGACACTGCCAAGTTAAATGTGAGGTAGTCAGTGGGCTGCAGTAGATGTCTTTGTTTATACAGAACAAAAATCACAATGCTATTTCCAAACCAGGACAGCCAACCTGGGGGGAAAAAAAAAAAAAGAAGAAATCCATGAATCAAAGAGCAAATAAAGCAAGAAACCGTTCAGTATGTAAATATGTGATGCCTCTTCTTTTTGTTGCATTGGAAATCTATTAAACCAGATTATCCATTGGAAAACCTACACATGAAGCCTTTGTAAGTAGCTGGGTACATTTCAGAAGCAGAAATAAGTGAATAACTCTGGCAATAAAACAGAATAAACATGAAGGGCTGCTGCTGCATTTGTCAAAGATCCACCATTTAAGGGCCTAGAGAAGTGTTTTTTTTTCTTAACTAGATAGATGAAACCCATGAAATGTAACAGCTGGAAAAAAAAAGGAAGGAGGAAATGGGTAGAGTAGAGCAGAGATTACAAACAATCTGCAAAAAGCTGCAGTTGTTTAGGTGCTTTGTATGTGACAAGAGACATGGAAAGTTCATACACATAGCCAGAGAGCTGCTTTACCCATCTCTCTTAAAGTGCAGCTTAATACGACTAAGTTTTTTCTCTTAGAACACTCGACGATCTCCTTGCAACAAAGCTGATAGGAATAATTTTCAGTTATACACCTGGTAATTTATATGAGGAAAACATTTAGAACAAACCTTTTGAAAGCTTTAAAGTCCTTATTTATTTTTAAAGAAAGTTGTGTTTTCTCTTACTCTCCAGGAAGAGAGTTGCCTGACATGTACATGTCTAGTTACGTCAAGAAAATGAAAGGGAGCTAACTGTAAACCTGGTTAGAGTCAGCCACTTACTTGTTGGAGTGACCTAGAGTTTCCAAATGTGCATGGTTATTGTACCACCCATCAGTGCAAGACCTTGGCAGCATGCATCCCACTTTTTGGAATGATGTGGGCATGCAGAATGAAATGACTTCTAACAAAATGTTTACTCATAAGCATCAGGCACAGTATTGAAAACGAGGTTTAGCCAGTGAAGGGGATGGTTCCAGGGCAGCTGCTGGAGTGGGGCAGCAGGTTGGGCAGCACCAGCTCCCCATTGTCTCTTCTTTCCAGTCCCCCAAAACCAGCTCTGCCACTGCTGACATAGGTGGCCTCACTTTACCTTGGTAACTTAGAGCAAAACACCACCTCCTTTGAGTGCCTGTAGCACAATGGCATCGCACAGCATCTCCGGATTTTCAAAGGAGTTCATGAGATGAAAGATGGCTGATAGGTTTGATGTTGTAGCAAGAGGGCAGCTGCCTTACTTCAGGATGCACCAACAGCCCCATATGCCAGTAAGTCCAGTGGTTTGTTGTTGGGCTGCCTCAGTTTGGAAGGGATGGGAGGAAACAAAATTTACTAAAGTGCTGGGAAGAGATGACGCGTTGGCATACGGTATTAATCAGAATTAGTCTCTGGTGCAATGATACACTGAAATACATACATATATTTTATATGTATCTCTTTACGAGGATAAAATCAGCAATAATAAATACAACTTATTCTGGCCACTAGGTGACAATGTTTCTTAATCAAGTCTCATTTTGAATAGCTGCATGCACTTTGAGTCAGGAATTGTTTCTGACTTCTGTCTGAGTCTAGGTATTATAAATAGGCAGAGCAGGTCACTGGAGAATGGCAGCTTTGAGGATGCATTAGGGTAGCCTGCAGTGCAAACATGGCAGTCTCATTGCTTGTGTATGTCAGATCTACCTTCTGTAAAGTAAGAGTTTTCAAGGCAGTAGACATGGAAATATTTTCTCTGTCAATATGAAGACACGGAGCTGTTAAAACGGCAGACAAAATAAAATGGCATCTCCTTTGTAAACAGCAACATTTTGTCAACACAGTGTACTGGATAAGTGGGCTACTCTTACAGTGTAAGCCACATTCACTTCCTGGGAACTTGCAGACCCAATTCCCCCAGCCTGGAGGGTAAGGGAGTTTTCACTTAAAGTATCTTAAGGAAGAAACTAAGCAAAACATCATGTAAACCCACAATGTATTTTTAGATGGAGGCAACAGAGACACGGTATTTGTGAAAAGTTTTTGGAACTACATTCACACACTGAGGTTGGGGGATGACGGAAGCATTGAGGGACAGAAGGTTTACAGAGCAAGTATGATTTCTGCAGGTAGGCGCAATCTTTTCAACCAAAGCAGGTGGTGAGCTGGCACTGGCATATCCAGTCCCTAAAATGTCAGATCTGTCTGGGTAGTAGACCATATTAATGGTGGGATAAGAAACCTGGAGGAACTCAATTCTCAGTAAACTGCAGAGTAGCAAAAACTGTGGCCTGACCAAAAGAACCAAATGTCTTCCCTCCCCCAAACCCGGACATCACAACAGGGAAAAATTCGAAAATGCAATGCAGAGGAAGCCCAGCAGTAGCTCTGACACTCTCAAGGAGCATAGGGATCTCTTCAACTGCTTTGCAGGAGTTATGCGCCTCAGAGCAGATCACAGGCAGATCAAGAGGCCAGGGAGAAACCTCTGGATTTTGAAGTGCCGTAAGGCGTTGCTATCATCAGGTGGCATCTCAAAGAAACAGCGGATAGAAAATAAACAGCTGAGGGACCTCGTTTCATTGTTCTTATTTGCAAGCTGCCAGCAGTATTCACTCACAAGAGTATACAATAAAAAAAGAAAACCCAAACCCCAAATATAACCCCAGCACCCTGAGGCAATCCTGGTGAGAAAGGACAGGTTCTAACAGAGGTCAAAATGTCGCTGAGAGAGAAAAAATAGCAGATAGAAAGAAACTGAGCACTTCCACCTGACATAAGGTTCAGAGAGGAATCACCACATTTTCTTCATAAGCTGTAATGCTGTCTGATATTGGCTGCTCATCAACAGATGCTGGCCCTTCTGAAGTGACAAAACACACAGATAATGTATAATTACTGAAGTTTTTTAACACAGGACAGGACTGAGAATATCTACTATGAGACCGGCAGTGTCATAGAGTCATAGAATGGTTTGGGTTGGAAGAGACCTTAAAGATCATCAAGTTCCAACCCCCTGCCATGGGCAGGGACACCTGCCAGTAGACCAGGATGCTCAAAGTCCCATCAATCCTGGCCTTCAACACTGCCAGGGATGGGGCACCAACCACTTCTCTGGGCAACCTGAGCCAGTGTCTCACCACCCTCATAGTAAAGAAACTTTTCCTAATAGGTAATCTAAACCTCCCCTCTTTCAGTTTAAAGCTATTCACTCTTGTTCTGTCCCTACATGCCCTTGTAAAAAGACCTTTTCCAGATTTTTTATAGGCCCTCATTAGGTGTTGAAAGGCTACTCCGAGATATCCTCTGAGCCTTCCCTCCTCCAGGCTAAAGAAGCCCAGCTCTCTCAGACTGTCTTCACGGGAGAGGTGCTCCAGCCCTCCAAACATCAATTAAATGAATGTTGATAAATGCTAAATATTGAACATCTAAGGAATCACCTTACTCCTTTGACACCCACAGAAAAGTACTTAGTATCACATTTGAGACATCGGGAGGTAGAAGGAATAGGATGGACAGCAAATTAAAAATGTTGTATTGTCCTTATATAATTCAGTAGTAATCCTTGTCCTAGAATAATATTCCCTAATAAAGCATTTAAAACCACAGATGTTGAAAGAGCTCCACAAAGGAAGCTAGTGCTGCTATCCACGCTTTTCAGGGGAGGCACAGGAAGCCTGCCAAACAAGCTGGTGGTGGTAGTCAGGAACCAAAACCCTATCGAAGTCCTGCATCTGCGTGCTGTCTGCCAGCCTGTGCAAAGAAAGCACTGACAAAATAGCCAGCAAGAGTGCCTGAGGATATTAAAAATCTTTCTGGCAGAAGTGACTGAGAACAGAGATTGCTTAACTTTAGGAATAGCTAAGACAGAGTACAACAGTTTCACAGTTTCTGCCAAATCACTCCATACTGAGCATCCATTCCCCTATTCTTCTCTCATGTACCTGAGATAGTCTTTGAACAACAAATAAGCACCCAAGGACGCATGCAACTTTATTGCAAACATTCAATTCATGTTTTGCAGAGTTAAATTTGATACAAGGGAACTGATAGCTCCAAACCAGTCATCCAATAGATGACTGCATCTGTGCCCAGATAAGGCAGGTTATTATGCTTTGTACTTAGACTTGTTCTTATTAGACATTGTTGCATGGTCTTTACTTGTAAAGCCTAACAAGAATGAATTAGAAAAATGCCTGTTACGACACACCCATCAGCAATTTAAAATATACAGGGACCTTTAAGTGGACAATCTCAATAAATGAGGGCAAAAGGTGAAGGCTCAGTGTCACAAGATGAGCTACGCTTTCCCTTCAGCAAATAACTTTATCGCTAGAACAGAAATTGGATTGAGCATCTATATATAGAGCAGGCATGAATGAAGTGAATTACTGATTTAGCTACCTACACACAAGCATTAATGTCTATCTGAAGAGGCCTGTTGTAAATGATTTTCAGACTAGAAAGCTTTATTTAAAACAGGGATAAAATCTAGGGAATTTGCAAAGCTGTCATTAACTACTGCAACTGTGAAGTGAATCTGCTCCATTTTTAGTCTTCACTGCTAATTATACATACATATTATCTTATCCAGTGCATATTGCCCATTTTGGCAAGAAGGAGAAGAGTCATCATGTTTTAGACTTGACAAAGCGTGGAGAGGTTATTTGTTCAATGAATGCAGTATTTTTGGGAGACTGCTGTTTTGTGACTAACTTGTTTCCTTTCCCACCTTCTCAGATTTATCTGGCAAACAATGTCCCAAAATAACACTCATTCTGTCACTTGTCAAATAACAGTTTACTATTACAATGCGGAAACATGTGCAATTTAAAGCATCTTTGGGTCTTGTGGTCTGTTCCAGTTTTCTAATGGGATTGGTAATGCTTTCAGTGTTGTTTTTTGATATAAGCACTCACAAAAAGTCAAAATTTGTTCTCTAATAAATTATCTCCTACTGACTTAAAGTTTCCTTTTATGCCAAGCATTCACTCTAACAGTTCCAGTTAACTGTGAAAATAGAGAAAATGAGCAGAGAACAAATTGCATGTAAGTGCAGAAAGGAACGATTTACTTGAGAATTCCAATTAATAATTATGAAGATCAAATGCTTAACTTTTTTCGCCAGGTCTACATCTGACTTAGCCAGCAGCTGTAGACAGAACTTTAAAGTCACACGTAATAATTTAAACTATACAAGGATTTTCCATGGTACGAGGCCACTCAGGGCATAGGCAAAAATGAGATGCTAGCAGGAGGATAAGCTCTCACTTGTCTGTCAAAGAGAGTGCTTAGTTCATGGAAGGGAAGGATGAAAACAGAGAGTTGCCTTCAGAAAGGGGACTCTGAGGCAGCTGACTTAAACTAGTATCTGCTGTCACCTGCAGATAGCCCCTCTAAGAGCACTGTGATGCTCACCGCTTTGGGTTTGGCATTGCATTTTTCCCCCACTTTGCTGAGCCCCTGGCCAAAGCACTAGCAAAGAGAATGATGAAATGGTGAGTAGGGTGCCAAGAAGTATTGCAGTGATTTCAAAATCCATCAGCATTTGCAAAATGCACTCGTGCGCTTTGATGCTGGTTTGCTTGTGACATTAGTGTGTGTTACCTATTCCAGCACAGGCTTTGAGCTCTGTTTTCCATGCAGCATGCTGAGGACCCTCCTGTTTGGATCTGTTATAGCCTGGCTGGAGTATGTTGTATGCCACATACATCAGTGTCTTGTCTGTCACGTATGACATCTGCCCTACCTGTGACATGAAAATTTCCAGAACTGGACATGTAAAGAGGCCTCATATCACCAAAAGATGTTAGATCATGGTTCTTGGGTATTCACGTCCTCTGCCAAGATGCGCGACTGTGGGAAGATTTGGCCAAAAAACCAAAAAGTTTGGTTGGGCTTTATCCTGAGAAGGTGAATAGATTCAGAGGAGCCCCATCTTCTGGGCAAGTGTTAACACCAATCACATACATCCCTTTGGTGCTGGAAATGTACATCAAAATTCACAAAAAAATGCACTGGCATACTTAGATTCAAAAGAGAAGAAAACACGCAGCAGTGACAGAAGTGCAGTCACTGAAGCTGTGTTCCGAGGCAACAAAAAACCAAGAGTAATAAATATGAACATCTTTGGGACTTTGTGTAAGGAAGTACCCATCAAATACTGCAAATGCAGATTGTCTTTCCACACCCCTAAGGAAATGCAGGTATGGGAAGCTAACACACGGGGCGGCCTTTGGCCTCTGCTGCCAGCAGGGCAAAATGGTGTCTGTGTAACAGAGCACTTTGTTCTGCTACATCTCTGCTCCCCAGATAGACTGAGATATTGGTGTACATAAAACTAGTAGCTGGAAATTGTTATAGTTGGTGCCTGCAGAAGTGCGGCAGTAGACCTTTGAGGAGTAAAAGACATGAGGACTGGTTACATATACTGCACAAGAAGTGTAACCTGAGTCTTGCATCTAGAGGTAAGTTTCAAGAATAGCAGCTGACATGTCAAGCACTTGTAAGCTTGCAGAAGGATCTGTAGCAATCAAAACCTAATAGACAACCTAAAAGCTCAGGCACATAGGTACTATAAAAAGTATTTGCTAGATGTGGAACCATTAGGAAGCAGCAAACACCTCTGTTGGTCAATTGTTGGAAGATTTTGAACTACCAATATGATGCAAAGGTGTCCTGGGTTCAGCAGTAACAGTCATTTTTCTCCTTCTTAGTAGCTGGTGCATCGCTGTGTTTTTGACTTTCAGCCTGGGACAGTGCTGATAACACCAATGGTTTTAGTTGCTGTTCAGGAATGTTTAGGCTGACCAAGGACTTTCTGAGTCTCATGCTCTGACAGGGAGGAGGGGAAGCCGGGAGGAAGCAGAGACAGGGCACCTGACCCAAACTAACTTAAGAGGTATTCCATACCACGAAACATCATGCCCCTATATAAACTGGGGGCAGTCACCCAGAAGGGCTAGATCACTGCTCGGGTCAGGCTGGGTACTGGTCGGCAGGTGGTGAGTGGTTGTATTCTCTTCCCTTGTTATTTCCCTTATCATTATTGTTATTGGTGGTAGCAGCAGTGGTTTGTGTTATACCTTAGTTACTGGACTGTTCTTATCCCAACCCACGGGAGTTACATTCTTCCGATTCTCCTCCCCATCCTTCTGGAAGCAGGGGGATGAATAAGGTGGGGAGGAGGCTGCGTGGTTCTGGGTTGCTGGCTGGGTTTAAACCACTACAAGAGGCAATACTAAGAGGGATCAGTAGAGCTGGGGAAGAGTAAATACTGTGAATGGCGACGGCAAGACCTTGCTTGAATGCAGCATTCAGCCCTGGCTATAAGTTAAAAAAGAAAAGAAAGTGCCCAGGATGTAAAAGACAGTGTAAAAGGCTGGGATGACAAGGGAAACAATATCAATATTATGGCAGGAGCTAAATAAATTATATGTATGGTAAATATGTATAATTATATATATATAAATTATAATTAAAAAATCCCCTATACAACCAAACTAAAACCCAACAACCCTTGCTTAATATAGGAATGCAAAGGTTGACTACAGAGTATGATTGCTTTGTCAGGAAAACAGATTGGCTGTAGGATGTTCACTGCAAAAAAAAAAAAAAGGAAAAAGATCAAATGGAGTGACAAAACTGTATAAATCTGATGTGATCACTTTAGCTAAGTGTATATGGAAAGGCTCCTACCCAGCAGAGAAACAAAATCAGGAACAGGATGTCAATCAGAAAAGTGGTAGCAACACCAAAACAACCCAGGCCAATTATATGACAGAGCATAATAGCTTCGTAAATGAGATTATACATTGTCACTAAGATGTTCTTTCTAGTCTTAAGTGCAACTGATTAATTCTTTAGCTGATGCTGCAGCCGTTTCCCAGCCATTCATGAAGGGATATGAAGATGTGAACAGATTGGGGATAAATTGGAACAAATCTGATTTATCTTATGGCCACTCTTCTAATTAAGTCTCCTAAGATAGAAGCCATATATTTTTCTACTAGAATCTCAGTTTTTACTCTAAACACAACCTTTTCCTCACTAGTTCTTATATGTAATAATAGTCTCATGTAAACTTATTACAATACTTAGCATTTTATATTGTACACTTACATAGACCTTTCTCAAGGACAAGCTGAGAGCTAGTAAGCTGCTTGAAATATGTAATAAGCTTAAAAAAAAACCTGTTTTGATCAATCATTTAAAAACCGAAATATTTTTGCATATGCTCCTTAGAAGAACAGATTTAATAATTCTTAAGTTTTCTCATATTTTCCTGTGAGGAAAAATCGCTGGCAATTTTGATTACCTAACAACCGTGCATCCTTTGGAACTTCATAAAGTTTCCTTGTATCCTGAAACTAGTCAGCCCCCTATAGACAATATCTAAACAAACAAATCAAAATTGTGTTGGGATCAAAGTGAGTTCATATTGGGTGCCATTTTTAAATCTTTATTATACACTTACAATAGCTGCCTTGTTAGCAGGACCAAAGTAAACACACGATATTGTGGCTGCTAACACAGGATAATGTTCTAGTATTTGGATCTCTCACAGATCCTGTTCGAAGAAGTTAATTTCTATGTGTATCAGAAGTTTCAAGTAAGATCAGTACAAGTAGTTAAAAAAACCTTCAAAACAGTTAAAAAGAAGTTGAAAATACAGAGCCATACTTTATGTCTCTGCAGGAGGTAATCGTAGGGTGCCAACTAACCATCAGCAGTCAAAACCGGAAATCACGGAACATTAATTCAGTGCTACCAAGACACGAGATGACACAGAAGTATCACATACTTCTGATAAGGTACTTTTAAAATCTTCCCACATATGAAGTTTAGTGCACATTAAAGCTTACAGGCTTGATTACTCTTTTTTCCCCCTCAAGATTTCTGCATTGGTTACTAATCTTTTAACAACAGAAAGCTGTACCTCTGTGGTCTTCTAATAGCTGACGAGTTGCATTTTCTAACATCCTGTTCCATTAGAGATGAAACCCGAATGAATCACTTTGAACTTGACACCAAACTCTGCTTAGGAGCTTCCTTCCACACCCAAGCTGAGCACATACCTAAAGCCAGTAGGTAGAAACCTATGATAGTCTCTCCTTGCTCTGTTACAGCTGCCTCTCTGCTCAGAAAACTGATGTTGTTGTTCCTCCAGGGCGCCTGTGAAGAAAACTGGACAGACATTTTCAGTGGAGATTGTGACCCAGAAATTGGCCTTTCTTCAGTGTGTCCTGGTGAAATAAAATGGCTCCAGCCTTTTCCTCAGTTTCTGCTCCCTGTATTGAAGGGAGCTCTTCAACGAGACTGAAGATCTAAAGAAGGAAATCTCAAGGGACAGGAGCTTTGCAGCCTTCTGACCTGTTCTTCACTAATCCTATCTATTAATACAGTCTGTGAATCTGTGGCCAGCTCAAGGAAGCAGATTTCCTTATATCCTTATTACTGCTACATGCAGAAACCTTTAATGATGAGTGCGTATCTGACAAAAAGAAAACTTGCTTTGAAACAGGGTGATACCACCTAAACTACAGGCTCACAGGCACAAACAGGGAGCATATCGATATGTTGTCAAAAAGCAGTACTTTTGTCTCTCTGCTTTCATGGAAGACCAGTGGGGGTTTAGTTCAAATGTAATTAATGAAAAATCGTGCACTGATTGAAAAAAAAGTGGCACAGTAAAAAACCACGGGGAGGTTTCACTGCCTGATAAAGTGACTTTAATGCAGCAGAAGGAATCGGCTATGAAGTTACTTTACCAGCAGGATAGTTGCTAATTTAAAAAGAAGGGAAGATAATTTCCAGTACAGCTTGAAAGAAAATAAAGTAAGACTTTTGAATTGTATTTTTAGACTGCTAGGCACCCTCCAACCTCGTGTGCTCCAAGTAAAGTTAGATTTAACCACATTGTTGAAAAAAATGGGATGTCCTATTGTTGAGGAGACATATCACATGTGATTTAAGTGAGACAGTTTGGAGTACTTTTAGTCTTTACTGAGGTGTTCATGATTGTATTTCAGATATGGCCTCTGTCACCAATCAGGTTGTAGGCACCATTAAAACATTTGAGACTGAATTAATTCAACTGAGGCAGCGAAGTATTCCTGGTGAGCATCACACTCTTGGCTGCACTGAAGTCACTGTGTGCCTCTTTGTGCCCAACTAGCTTGTACTGTCCCACCCCAGGGCAGCAAATTGGCCCCTGTAGGGGCACCCAGCTGAAGGAAGCAAAGCACCTCGCTGGGAACCTCCACTGGGTTGGTTTTGTCCCTCCTGAGGCAGATTGATTCCCTCTCATCAAGCTTTCCCTGTGTTTGTTATGATAGCCTCAACACGAGACAGGGAAATAAAGGCAATGTGACAAGAATAAAAGGGGAGAGCAATTCTTTACAAAGAGAAGAAGGAGAAATAACCTCATTCTAGTGAAAGGCATTAACCTTCCAGCTAATGGTGAGGACAGGAACTCACTTCACTGAAGTCCCTTGCAAGGGTGCTAGGCTTGACTAGTCCCTGGCCATCTTGCTCTTGTACCAGTCACTGAAGCACTGCACTCCCTTTCTCCAACCCAAAGTCTGCAGCATGGGTCTGGCAGCTCCCATGGATCCCATTTAAGCAGTCAAATGGCTTGATTTTCCCACCTGCTAGCCACAGACCAGCTCTTGCTGACTTTCTGTAGAGACCTCTTCCTAAGTCTGTCTGCAGGCAGCTGGAGTTTCACCCTGACAAGCCTCCTAAACCATACTGCTTAGCAGGCTGTGACAGAGTGACCTGGAATTTACCCTGTGGCACAGGCTGTGACAGAGTGACCTGGAACTTACCCTGTGGCAGGTACAGGGAGTGCTGGTCTCCTGCATTACAGGCAGTGCTGAGATGGTAGAGCATCCTTGCTGATCACTTCCCTTTATGCACAAGCAGTTTCCCCATGGCATTTGGCACAGGTCTGGACTTCAGAGTCTGAGTTTGGCATCTGTAGTCACACAAATGCCAGTGCCCATGGCTTTGGTTAAACAGGGACAGAGACAACCACCAGAGAGTATCTTTCATGCAAGCCGTTCAAGGAAACTGTAGGATTTACACACATATGACCTTTAGGCACAAGCGCTTTAAATGACAATAAAGTAATAATGATAATTATTTCCTTTTTGCTACAATAAAAGACAAATCATATTATTTGCCTTGAACTCCTGAACTTTTTCGACTTTTCCCAGCTACAAGTTTCTTTCATATAAACACCGCTGCTCCATGGACACTTCAAATTTCCATTTAAATGAGAAAGTCTTCTGCCAAGCTTTGAGCATTGCAATAATAATGAGATGAAAACAAAGAAACAGAGACTTTAGATATCAAGGAAAGAAAAAATAAATCAGGGTGAAATGTTCTCCTTGGTCAAGCAACCCTTTTGATGTTTTCCCCCCTACCACCTTCTTCATACACTACACTGAGTAATATCTTGGCCTGCTTGCAGTTTTCTCCTTAATCCACTCCCTCCTGTGGCATCCTTCAATAAGGGACAGAGACTTTGCAAACTCCTGTGGTCTGTTTCATGTGTCCACAGGTCACTGTGCGTCCAAATGAGAGGAAAGCTCCCTCTGCAGAGTACAGCCACTTCATTTCATGTCTCTCAGTGCTTTGGCACTGACCAATTCACTGGCCTCACAGAGATTATCCCTGAGTGCCTCTATCATCTTTGTGAAATGTTTTGACAAGATTTGAGCAGTTTATGCTGCAGGCAGTTTTATAAAAAGGAGAAGAAAACCAAACCACTGTGGTGATAGGGAAAAATTACTGTGTTCAACATAGCTGTGGAAAAGCAAGTGAAAATATGATTTGGACATGAAAGGACCCTGAAGTGCCCCTTTCCTAAATCCGCAGGAGCTACAGATTGGCTTCACAAAAGGGACACGAGCCATGCAAACACGCCTTGGGAGACTGGTGCACTGATCCTGCCATCCGCTCCTCCTGCTTGCCCAAACCTGGGTGAGTTTCTCCCCAGTGCAACCTTCCCCTCAGGTATAGCAGAGCCGTGAGAGCCATCAGCTGCAGGAAAAGAAGTTGCTGTAGTGCTCAACACCTGCCCATAAGGGCTTTCTCTCAGCCAATGATCTTACGCCATGCCAAGTCAGGCAGGGGGCACAAAGGTCTGGGAACTGAAGTGAGCCCTGCTCATGCACAGTAATGCCCACCTGAGCTGGATCTTTCAGTCCTCCAGTGAACTGCTCCCCATAGACCTGTGAAGTAGGAATGGCACAACCAGCACAAGTGACTGGGGTCAACTCTGCACGCTATCCTGCCAGCTGAAATCTGACCTCCCAAAGCAGAATGTGGATGTTAATACCATCAGTTAGCCACATTTTTTAGCTTAACAGAAGTGAAACTTCTATGCTATGTATAAGAGAATATAAGAAATTAGTACTTGTGGCTGCACTTGAGGGTTTACTGCAGCTCTTACTGGAAGGTTAATGAAGGAAAAAACCCTCTGAAGCCACCAATACATCAGCATACCTGATTAAAGTGAGTGATGAAATCACTAGGTTATGACATGACAGGTTAATAAAGCCCATTTTATGGACAATGCAAACCAACAAATGGTCTCTGAAGCGACAGGCAAAGCCAATTTAGAGCGGATATAAGCCAGCAGGTAGCTCCTATTTGGGCTGCTAAAAATGTGCAGCAGCCTATTAATCCCTATCCAACCCTCTAAATGCTTTCAAAGTGACGCATATACCAGCACAGCAAGGCAAGTATCACGGCAGCATTAACTGCCTGAGATACTTGATACATTACAGTTACATCAGAGTTCAGTTTACCAACTGCTCCCATTACATCACAACAGAAAAATCCCAAGAATTAACATGTGTGTGACAGAAAACATATGATTTATGTTTGTAACAAGCGCCTGCTTTCCCTGAGGACAACTGAGAATGTGGCAGTTGCTGAAGAAATGATTTTGTCAGAAAGCTAGTGTAAGTAAGTTCTCACAGTGCTATTTTTGCATACCTGTTACTCCTGGATTAAGAAAGGGACAAAAGAGGGAGGAGGCAAAAGGAAAGCTGTGCAGAAGGCATGGGTTGCAATAAACCATGAGCAAATAGAGATCTATTTTGTGGAATAAAACCACATTTTTGTCACCAGTAGACATAACATTTTGTGAAATTTTGCAGCAATATGAATGGGGGTTTCAAGGCAAATCCACCAGTAAATTAGTAGGAACTTTTCTACATAGATATACTCTTTTTAAATTATTTTCATTTCTACTTCACATTTTTCATTAGACTATTCACTATAAAATTAAAAAAGCTGTCAATATCCAACAAGACACACTTAGTCTTGCAAAGAATAATCATGCAATGATCAGTTATGCCTCTAGATTTCATTGAGGTAGTCAGAAAAGACATTTCATAATAGTAACAGGTGATTTTTCCAAAATCAGATCACATATTTGTTCACTGCTTCTAAGAAACTAGATTTGTTGAAATGATTTGCACAGCGGCTCTTCTAACACTCGCTGAATTAAAAGAAAAAACAATAACGAGCCTATAGGGATGCTGGGGAGGGACTCTTCATTAGGGCCTGTAGTGACAGGACAAGGGGTAATGGGTTCAAACTTAAACAGGGGAAGTTTAGATTGGATATGAGGAAGAAGTTCTTTACTGTAAGGGTGGTGAGGCACTGGAATGGGTTGCCCAAGAAAGCCGTGAATGCTCCAGCCCTGGTTGTGCTCAAGGCCAGGTTGGACAGAGCCTTGGGTGACATATCTTAGTGAGAGTTGTCCCTGCCCATGGCAGGGGGGTTGGAACTAGGTGATCTTAAGGTCCTTTCCAACCTTAACTATTCTATGATTCTATGATTCAATGGATGAGTGAGATTGACTATTCTAGGTGCATACCACTTAGAATAGCTTACCTGTAGGAAAGCAGACCTGAATCTACTCTTTTGTTGCAAAGGTTCACCTGGTGGTAACATAGCAGCCTCCAATTTTATAGCAGAAAACCACAAGTGGAAAATTTGAAGAGTTGTCATAATGTGAAATGTGTACAACCATTAATGTTTCAAATCATGCCCATTTATCCCTGGGATGTTCCTTTGCTGTGACATTTTAGCAGGAAAACAAATGGACACAATGCATTCTCTAGCTGAACATCCAAACAGCATTTCAGCTCCTGTGTTAGCTTACTTGACAACTTCAGTTAAAGAAATTATTGCATCATGTAATTAACACATTGTAAAATCCATGCTTCTGCCATGATTTTAATGGAGTTTAGCCTATTCTCTTTCATACCTTACTTTCATTTTCATCAATCCTGAAAGCCAATATTTCTCTGAGGAACGGTGTTCTGTAGCTTCTGTGAGATCTAGAAAATTACCTGTCAGAAAAAATGCTTGGTTAGCACCTATTACTGCAGTACATAGCTTGAAATTAACAATTTCTCAGGGAACACTGTGTTTAAATTCATGGCAGTATGAAAATAGACTATTTTGCAGCTTCATATGTGTGCTATTTTCATATTCAAAGATAATTCCTTGTGCAGGTTAGGTGTCTGATGCTTTGTATTATTTAAAGTCCCTGCTCTGACCTGAACTTAAACTGAGTAGGTTAGGTGATGCGAAAGAAAACTGAAACCTTCTGAGTAGGTGAATCAGTTCAGGAGAGAGAGCAGTGAAGAGTGCAAAGAACTGCTTCTGAGATGACAGTTTCCTAGAGGAGATTGGGGACCAGGAACTCTCAATAGCCAATAAGGAAGAGTAGAAATTCGGCTGAAAGGCAAGATCCTCTCTGTGACACAGGGGAGCTCAAGATCTGAGGACTTTTATTTCCAATCTGTCTTCATGAGTTGCACTGTTTTTGTGGGGGATTTAAAAAGGCCCACACAAACACCAAACCTGTTATTGTAATTCCTGCTCTAGAAAAACTTATACTTTTTGCTTTAAAAGCCTTCCAGTCATCCTTGGTGACATCGGCAAACTTGCTGATGGCGCACTCAATCCCATTGTCCATGTCACCCACAAAGATGTTGAACAAGACCGGCCCCAACACCCATCCCTGAAGGACACCACTCGTTACCAGCCTCCAGCTGGACATTGAGCCACTGAGCACAACTCTTTGCGTGCGGCCATCCAGCCACTTCTTTATCCACCGAGTGGCCCGCCTATCAAATTGATGTCTCTCCAATTTGGAGACAAGGATGTCATGCAGAACAGTGTCAAATGTTCGGTACAGAGCATGCCTGGTAGTTGCCAATAGAAAAGGACATTTTATCATGAATTATTGTGAACAAAGGATGTGAAATTAATTCCTGGGATGCTGGTTCAAAAGACAAAAAAAAAAAAAGGGTTTTTTTACTTACCAAATTCTGACGTATGCTATAAGAGGCTGATGAACTGCCACTTTGACTCAAGTGAAGGAATCACTCTCTGTAGAAAAGGCAGAAAAAAAACCCCAGCATTTCATGTGTCAGCAGGGCTTTAATGACAGGAGAATCTTAAAGTTGCATTCTAGGGATCAAGCAAGTTATTGCAAATTTGGAAAAATAGAGAATTGTACAGACAGAAGAAAAAAAAGAAGGCAGCATAAAGTATCTCAAAATATTTCAATTATGACAAAAGAAAAAAAAGAATACTAACATGGGAAAAAGACTCAAGAATAATTCAATAAAACACACACTTCCGGCATCTACCCTTCTCCCTGTTGCTATAGTTACCCTTTCACTCTTTCTCTTGAAAGTCTCTGGATTGTTGGCTTCATCCAGGGGGCAGGTTGCAGGGAGTCATCAGTTTCCTTGGGTTTCTGCTGGGAGGAGGTGGTAGAGGTTTCTCCCTCTTCTTTGCCAGGAGGAACATGAAGTTGAAGCTGCCGATTTCTTCCTTTTCTTTCTAAGGTCCACCTGGGGCTGTTTTTTGTGCATTTTCTGTTATGCTTTACACCTTGTTCTTTTTATTTGGTCTGCAACTCCACATTATGTCTGAATGTTCTATGTAAAAGGTATCTTAGGTATATTGTATAATTCTTATCTCTTTTCTCTGCTACCTGTAAGCTGGTTTTGCCCTGCTGCTGGGTTTGTATTTAATAGTTTAGTGCTGAGCTGTTCATAGCCCTGAACTGACTGCCCTCTTCTCTTATACTCCCGTGTCTGCACTCCTCTCCCCAGCACACTGAGTTGCCGCAGGCAAGTCCTTCACACCCAGGCCAGGCCTAGAATTTATCTCCCACACTGAAACATTAAGATAGTGTCATAAATATTTCATTCTACATAGAATAACTACTTGCTGTTCTTGGCTGTACAACTGTGGTTAGATCCCAGGATTATATATATTAAAAAATCCAGTAAGTAAAGCAAATCAGGAAACAGTCACCTGATAATTAAAAAATATTGCTGTCACAGCTAAGCCAGCTAAAACAAAGTTCCAGGCTTTGCAATTTGAAGTAAAGCAAGCCTGACTGCAATGTTAGTATGTAGCCTGTGGCATACAACTAGCAACAGCAATAACTGTATTTGTGGGGCTACAGGTTATACAGGATCAGGCAGCAGCTAGACAGAGCTGCCTTGGCTTCAGTGAATTATTGTTCATTCATATAAAACTTGCAGAACAAAGCAAGCCTGCTGCTTAACTCCATCTACTCTTGTTCTGTATCAAATTATGCCCAGGTTGATTCTGGCCACTTTGTAAGAAGTGTGGGTTTCTTTTTTAATGGTGCTTTTGCTTTCCATGCTTAGCTCCAACATCCAAACTAGCAAAACAATACAGACTTTTATCTTAACCTGTTCATAAGGGATTGTGTGCAGGCAGCATAAATGAGAGCAAACCCCAAGGCACTGTGCTTTCATTTCATTGCCTTTGCCACCTTGTCTGAAAACAGAGCCTTCAAGGGTTCTCTCTTAATTCCTTTTATTTAATTTGTGCTTGCCTTGCACAAAATATTAGGAAGTTACAAGGTAGTAAGATTCACACCCTTCAACCTCCCCTTCAAGTCTCAGATATGTTGGCTTCCTAAAAGTTCCATTCAAATTGATGAGCTTTCCAAGGATTTAGCCACAATTAGAATTTAATCCTGGATTAAGAGAATACAGCACAGGAGGAGGAAATCACTGAAAATATAAATAATCTTAATGGGGTATTATTCTTCCATCAGCTAAATCCACATAATTGTTTCCAGGTGACAGTTGTTATTATAAACTATGTACCATAGACTCCTATGAAGTCTTTAATGCAAAGTTATTAAAGACTGCTAAGGTTCAGCAGGTGTGGGAGCAGGTAACAGAATTGTCTCAGACCAATGACCAGCCTAGAAAACTGCAATAGCAGACATGCTAAATAATCCTAGGCATGCTGGTTCCTTCTGCCCTTACCGTTTCTGGGCTTCCTGTGATACACTGACTGGTTTTCTGCTGGAAATCAGAGAGAATACATCATCTCAGTATGCCAAAAAGGAAAAATGCCTTTTCTTCTGGTATCTAGTTAATGTTCCTGCACATCCTATGGCCTAACAGGACTAATGGACATTTCCAGAGTACCAAGAATGTCATTCCCCCAAAAGAGATTAGAGCTTGGAAAGCACCTAATGTATTATCAGATGACTTGAAAACAGTTATAAGCAGTCATAGAATTACTTGCAAGCTATATAACGATACATAATTAAGTCAGGAGCATAAGGTTTTATTGAGAATTAGATACTTCTCCTTACCTCCTACACATTGTTCCTTACCATCAAATACTGCTCTTTGATGTTTCTCTTATACCAGCTTTTGATTCACTACATTAAAATAACAGCACACGCAAGCTATTATGTCTAAGCTCCAAAGAAAGAGGAAAATAGAAAGCTCCTTCCCGTTACATGACTTAGTTTACTTTAAGATAGCACTTTTCCATGCATCGAAAACATGCTAGAGAAGATACAAACATTATACTCTTACTTACACAATGGTAAAGGTCCCTTGTTGAACAGGATATATGAATATAAGATTAACGTCCACATTCTGTAAAGTTAGTGGAACCACTATATTTGGACAAGCTACTTCAGTTTCCCTTCCAAACGTGGGGAAGAAATCAGGAGTGCAATTCCTGGAAAAGCAAACTGAGGTTTGGTTTAGTACTAGGTACCTACTGGCTCTTTTGTGTGACTGCCAAAGGAATTCAGTTTAAATCCCAGGTATCTGGGTCATGTAATAAAAAACATGAGTTTTGTCGCAGATATCATTTCCTCACATAAACGGTTTCAACAGAAGCATTGTTATGACAGAATACAAATGTTTTGTGCAGGGACTCCATTCTGGCTGAGAATTGAAATTGGCATTTATAGCAGACAGATTTCTGCCAATATACTGTATATACAATATTTTTAAGGCAAATTAAAGTATACTCACTCTGTTAGAGAGGAATGACTTGCACATCCATGTAAGCAGTGGGATTTTAAGGAAGAAACTTTGACCTCATTGAACTTTCATTTACCAAAGACAAGAACAATGTTCATTTGCAACAAGACTGGTGAAAGTTAAGTGAAAAATATCACAATCTCTGTGTATTTTGTAACGCCAGACAGCTCTGTCAAATGAATGTTGGAGTTCAGACCATTGCTTAGCACTCCAGATACATCATAGGTTAACCTATAGATAAAACACAGCCAGCTGGTGATTTCAGAACAGTCAAAGGAGGAGAAGTTGCACTCCTGCTCCACTAACACCTGAGCCCCATCACCACCACCAGCCATGCTTCTCCCCCACAACCTCTAGTGAACAGCCTCTTGAATTTGCAATACAAGAGCTCCAGATTTTACCTGAAAGACAGATAAACTGTGCATACAGCCATACATGTTTGCTGAAGAGTGGGGGTGATGTTGGGATGATAAGAGCACTGAGGCAGACATCTCTGTGTGTTGTAGCACTTCAGCCTGTATCTACCTCCCCTCACCAGTGCCCAGCCCACTCTCTCTTCTTGAGCCTTTCATGAGTAGGGAAAGGCTGATTCTCTGTACAACCTCTTCTGTAATGACTTAATAGAGCTAAAATGCCCTTTTTCTTTTTTTCCCCCATCCAAACCCCAGGACTTCTACAAAAAACAGAAGGTAGAGTCTCTCAATTGATTTGGGTTTTTTGATGCTGAAATTCATTTCAGCATAATTTCTTGAAGAAAAAGCATGTGTGCCATCACTTTATGTATCACTCCATCAGCCTGCTTCTCCCCAGCAAATCTGAAAGTATGTGCCAGTCCCAGCTGCCTCAGAAGTAGTTTTAGACATATGGATTACAAAAGGTTTCAGGAAAAGCTTTCTCAGACTTTAATAATGCCAAGTGAAAGTTGCTAACATGCTTTCCAATCTCTTCTGTTAGAAGGACACTAAGAAAAGGCAATAGTGTCATCTGTCTGTGTCTTCACCACGAGCTTGAGTTCAACAGTTTTACAGAACACCATCACCTAAACAGTCTTCAAGATGCCATAGTGATACACAGAAAGGCTGTAGATGCCAGCATTTTTCAGGGTAAACAGTGATGCAAGACATATCTAAAGACAAAAATATTTTTTTTGTCTTAAATTGTCTTAAATCTTTTAAATTTCACATTTTTTAGAAGTTTCACATTTCTAAATTGATCTACTTAACAAAATTATATTGACAGTGCAATTTCAAATCAAAAGGCTGACAACAATGGAGAGGTAAAGGTACCAGTAACTTCCACTGAAGAGCCACATGTGTCTACAAACATCTTTTCCATGTGAATGAACGTAGCATTCCTGCAAGAGAAAAAGCGTCAGCACAATATAAGCCCTCCAGAAGAGAAAATACTGTCTCTTTTTCCCTTGGATGTTTTAAAACACCAGTACTTCTATTGTGGCTCTCCTCTGAGAGCTCTTTAGAAAAAGGATTAGAAAAAGCTTCTTCTTCTCAAAGAAGAAACAGGAGCAAACAACTCCAGTAAGGAATTCAGTGTGACTTGCCTGGAAAATATAACCCCTCTAATCTTGCAAATAAATGGCAAAGTTCTCCAGCACTTCAAGAGGAACAGTATTGGCTATTCAGGACCTTTTGCTTGGTGTATAAGTAAATGGGTTGCTTACTTAGGCAAAAGCACACACTACCAAGGGAGGCCAGAAGAGGTGAGGAGTTACATCAAAACTGAGGCTTGACAACGCGGCCCAGGAGTCAGGCACTACACCACGTTGCCCACTTTGACTCATAATCCTTTGAGGAGGTCAGGCAGGACTGCATCTGCTGAGAGGAAAACAGAGACAATTACTGTTCATAGACAAGCAAAGAGCGAGCTTTCAAAATGCTGCCTGCCAGCCCCTGGGTCACTTTACCAACGAAAACTGGAAAAGAAAAGCCTAAAATTTAAACAGCACTTTTCACCATTAGGGTGCCAAGGCTTTCCACAAAGGATGTTTTATTTGCCCAGGCAAACCCAGCAGATCCCTGTCATGGTTTAAGCCGTAAATTTCCCTTCTCCCTCCTTTCCCCCACCACTCTGATGGGGGGGGGGAAATGGGGAGAAGAACCGAAGAAAATGTAACTCCCACGGGTTGAGATAAGAACAGTCCAGTAACTGAGATACAATACAAATCACTGCTGCCACCACCAATAACAATGATAATGACAAAGTAAATACAAAGGGAGAGGATACAACCGTTTCGCTGCCCGACTGAGCCAAGAGACCGGAATATTTTCTGAATATTCTGAATATACCAGAAATTCTCGCTGGGAAGAGCCAGCAAGAGCCCGCCCCAAACCCTACCCTTCCCGGTTCCTCCCCCCCCCCCCCCCCCCCTTCTGTATCCTACCTCCTGGGCATGACGTGCTGTGGTATGCAATAACCTCATTGGTCAGCCCGGATCAGGCACCCTGTCCCCACCTCCCCCAGCTTTTCCCTCTTTCCTGGCGTAACATGAGACTCTGCGGGGGGGGGGGGGGGGGGGGGGGGGGAAGCCGAAACCCATAACAATCCACCCCTTATTCCATACCATTCACATCATGCTCAGATCCCACATTTTCAAAATACCATCCCATATATATATATATATATATATATATATATAGACATACCCACACACACACAGATGGAGGGATATAATCCCCTAGTGCCTGGACCAATCCCTATAAAGCTGCTGAGTCCATCCAGTCTGTGATGTCAGGCTCCACCTTTTGTAACAGTCTTTCAGAGCAGGGGAGGCTGCGTGCAGTGTTGGATCGCTGCCTGCTAATGCTGATTGTTCCTTTACTGCAGAACTCGTCTGGTTTCATCAAAGTTCGTTCTTTGTTGGGATGATGGTCTGAGAGTCAGTCGCGAATGACTTGAAGACATCTAGTTGATGGGCTATAAAAAAACAAATTACATAACAAGCAACAGCATGCAATTGAGTTCATTGGCTGTTTTCTCCTAAAATCAAATCTCCTTGAGCTACACATCGGACTTCCCCATCTTCCCGCATTACCCACCAAGTATATCCGGTCCCAGAGCAAAAGCAATTACCTCGAGTGGGTTTGCCTTTACCTGAAGCAGGAATAACCCAGACTGCCTTCCCCAGCAAATTCTTTATGTGCACCACAGGAACGTTGTCCCCCTCTACAGTATGTAGAAGTTCTGACTGGGCTGGACCAGCTCTGTTGGCAGATCCTCTGGTGTTGACCAACCAGGTGGCCTTTGGTGAATGTGCATCCCAATGTTTGAAAGTCCCACCACCCATCGCTCTCAGTGTAGTTTTTAATAGCCCATTGTACCGTTCGATTTTCCCAGAGGCTGGTGCATGGTAGGGGATGTGATATACCCATTCAATGCTATGCTCTTTGGCCCGAATGTCTATAAGGCTGTTCCGGAAATGAGTCCCATTGTCTGACTCAATTCTCTCTGGGGTGCTATGTCACCACAAAATCTGTTTCTCAAGGCCCAGGATAGTGTTTCGGTCAGTGGCGTGGGGCACAGAGTATGTTTCCAACCATCCGGTGGTTGCTTCCACCATGGTAAGCACATGATGCTTGCCTTGGCGGGTTGGTGGGAGTGTAATATAATCAATCTGCCAAGCCTCCCCATATTTGTACTTCAGTCCATCGTCCTCCATACCAAAGAGTCTTTAACCGTTTAGCCTGCTTAATTGCAGCACATGTTTCACACTCATGAATAACCTGGGCAATATTGCCCATTGTTAAGTCCACCCCTCGATCACGAGCCCATCTGTATGTTGCATCTCTGCCCTGATGGCCGGAAGTGTCGTGGGCCCACTGGGCCAAAAACAATTCACCCTTATGTTGCCAATCTAAGTCCATCTGAGCCACTTCAATTTCAGCAGCTTGATCCACTTGTTGGTTGTTCTGGTGTTCCTCAGTAGCCCGACTCTTGGGTACATGAGTATCTACGTGGCGTACTTTGACCACCAGGTTTTGCACTCGGGCAGCGATGTCTTGCCACAGTGCAGCAGCCCAGATGGGTTTACCTCTGCGTTGCCAGTTGCTCTGCTTCCATTGCTGCAACCACCCCCACAGGGCATTCGCCACCATCCATGAGTCAGTATAGAAATAAAGTACTGGCCACTTTTCTTGTCCAGCAATGTCCAAGGCCAGCTGGATGGCTTTCACTTCTGCAAACTGACTTGATTCACCCTCCCCCTCAGCAGTTTCTGCAGCTTGTCGTTGAGGACTCCATACTGCTGCCTTCCATCTACAGTGCTTTCCCACAATGCAACCCATCAGTAAATGAGGCACAAAAAAATCACAATGAGACCCATCAGTAAATAAGGCATATTGCTTTTCACTTTCTGACATGTTCATTATATGGTGGAGCCTCTTCAGCACGCATCACTCCTTCCTCCTCCTCTGGTGACCTTCCAGAATCTTTACCCTCTGGCCAGTCCATGATGACTTCTAGAATTCCCGGATGACTGGGATTTCCTATTCGAACTGGCTTTGTAATTAGTGCGGCCCACTTACTCCATGTAGCATCAGTTGCATGATGTGTAGAGGAGACCCTGCCTTTGAACATCCAGCCCAGCACGAGCAACCGGGGTGCCAGGAGGAGCTGTGCTTCAGTGCCAATCACTTCCGAAGCAGCTCGAACCCCTTCATAGGCTGCCAATATCTCTTTTTCAGTTGGGGTGTAGCTGGCCTCGGATCCTTTGTATCCCTGACTCCAAAAGCCGAGGGGTCGACCTCGAGTTTCCCCTGGAGCTTTCTGCCAGAGGCTCCAGGTAGGACCGTTCTCCCCAGCTGCGGTGTACAGCACATTTTTAACATCTGGCCCAGTTCGGACTGGTCCGAGGGCTACTGCACGAACTATCTCATGTTTAATTTTCTCAAAGGCTTGTTGTTGCTCAGGGCCCCATTTAAAATCATTTTTCTTCCAGGTCACATAATAGAGAGGGCTTACAATCAAACTGTAATTCGGGATGTGCATCCTCCAGAACCCCACAGCACCCAGGAAAGCTTGTGTTTCTTTCTTATTAGTTGGTGGCGACATTGCTGTTATCTTGTTGATCACACCTGTGGAGATCTGGCGGCGTCCATCTTGCCATTTTATTCCCCAAAATTGAATCTCCTGTACAGGCCCCTTGACCTTACGCCATTTTATGGCAAAACCGGCTGTCAGCAGGATTTGGATTATTTTCTTCCCTTTCTCAAAGACTTCTTCTGCTGTATCACCCCACACAATGATGTCATCAATGTATTGCAGGTGTTCTGGAGCTTGCCCCTGTTCCAGTGCAGTCTGGATCAGTCCATGGCAGATGGTAGGGCTGTGTTTCCACCCCTGGGGCAGTCGGTTCCAAGTGTACTGGACGCCCCTCCAAGTAAAAGTGAACTGTGGCCTGCACTCTGCTGCCAGAGGAACTGAGAAAAAAGCATTGGCAATATCAATCGTGGCATACCACTTGGCTGCCTTTGACTCCAATTCATACTGAAGCTCTAGCATGTCCGGTACGGCAACACTCAAGGATGGGGTAACTTCGTTCAGGCCACGATAGTCTACTGTTAGTCTCCACTCTCCATTAGACTTTCGCACTGGCCATATGGGGCTATTAAAGGGTGAGTGGGTCCTACTGATCACTCCTTGACTCTCCAATCTACGGATCAGCTTATGGATGGGAATCAGGGAGTCTCGGTTGGTGTGATATTGCTGCCGGTGCACTGTTGCGGTCGCGACTGGCACTTGTTGTTCTTCGACCTTCAGCAACCCCACAGCAGAAGGATCCTCTGAGAGACCAGGCAAGGTGGACAGCTGCTCCACTTCCTCTGTCTCCAAAGCAGCAATACCAAAAGCCCATCGGTACCCTTTTGGTTCTTTGAAGTACCCTCTCCTGAGGTAATCTATGCCAAGGATACATAGAACCTCTGGACCAGTCACAATGGGGTGTTTTTGCCATTCCCTCCCAGTCAGGCTGATTTCAGCCTCCAGTACAGTCAACTCTTGGGATCCTCCTGTCACTCCAGAAATAGAAATAGGTTCCACCCCTTGACAGCTTGATGGCATCAGAGTACACTGTGCACCGGTATCTACTAGAGCCTTATACTTCTGTGGGACTGATGTGCCAGGCTATCTGATCCATACAGTCCAATCAGTTCGATTGTCCCCTACCTCCACCTGGCTGGAGGTGGGGCCCCTCTAGTAGTCATCACATTGGTCACTCACCTCTTGTAGAGATGGATTCTTCTTCTTTATCACAGGAGCTGAGGTAAAATCTGCTCTTCCACTCCATCTGGGAACCTGCTCACCAGAGACTGAAGCCGCAGCCTTCATGGGGTGATCAGACTTGACCTTTGCTCTCCTTTTCAGTTCTCGCACCCGCTCCTCCAAAACTGAAGTAGGCTTTCCATCCCACTCCATCATATCTTCTCCATGATCCTGCAGGTAAAACCATAGGGTGGCCCGTGGTGTATAACTTCTATATTTTCTCTCTCAAACAGTGGGACGCCTTCTGTTAATGGCTGAGACGTGTGTTGGTACATGTGAGGAGCTGGATAGATCGTCTCTCAATTGCTGGAGGTTCTGGGACAGTTTTTCCACAGCTGAGATGATGGAAGGGGTGATATTATCTTCAAACTCTTGGAGTTTATAAATCATTTCATCCCCTGTTGGTGGTCTTATGTCACTCCAGGTTATTGTTGCCAATGAATGGGCATATGATTGGGGTGCATTTCGTGTAAATTTCCGCCACATGACTCGTGTACATTCGACTTCATCTGGATCTATGGGTATATCCCCAACATTCGGCTTGGTAATATAGATCATCTCTACAATGGCTGATTCTCTCAGAGACTGGATGCCTTTCTCTAGAGTAGTCCACTTGGCCGAGCGACTCATAACATCATCCTTGTATGGAAACCTATCTTTCACCGCTGCCAAGAGCCGCTTCCAAAGGCTGAGGGACTTTTTCTCTCTTGCAATTGCTTTGTCAATTCCCCCTTCCCTGGCAAGTGATCCCAGCTGTTTGGCTTCACTACCTTCTAGTTCATGACCGTCGGCCCATTGTCCCAGCATCGGAGCAGCCAGGTGATGATGTGCTCCCCTGGCTGACGAGTAAAGTCTTTTGCATATTCCGCAGCTCGGTTGAGGACCGAGATCGAGAAGTCACCTCTTCCTTTTCTTCTTCTTCTTCATCATGTGGTAATAACTCCTGGTCAGATGCTGTCCCAAGTGGTGACGTTTCTTTGTCTTGTTTCATCTTTCCTGCCTCTTCTTTGTTTTTCCTCTTGCGTACAGGGGCAACCGATATTGGTATGAGTTGGTCCTCTGGTTTAGCTGCAGTGATTATTACTGTGGTTTGGGTAGCCACCGTACTTGTCACTGGGGTTTGAGTCGTGGCTGTACCTGTCGCTGGTGGTGATGTAGCTGCTGTACTTGGAGCTGGATTAACTGCGCTGTTCATTACTCTGCCCTCAGATCCAGAGATGTTTTTTTCCTTTTGAAGATGCTGGACAGTGTTAAACAAGGCTCTGTAAGCGTAAGCCAAGCCCCAGCACCTTGCCATGGTTTGTCCATCTCTGGTGTGACCAGAATGACCACACACCTCCTTTAAATGTTTTACTAATTTTTCTGGGGTTTGCATTTGTTCATTGGTGAAGTTCCAAAGCACTGGAGGGGGGGGCCCACTGGCCTAGATGCTTGCCCATACTATCCCACACACCCTGCCACTCCTGACTGTCCAGCCTTGGGGAAAATCTCTCGGCCATCCTGGATTGTGGTCTAACCCCAGACATGGCCCACACCCCACTCTGCTTAACTCTCCGAACCAGACTAAATAGTTGTGAGTACGACATATTCAGTATGTGTGCCAACATGATGATTCCCGTCACCACCAGCAGGCAGGTCTCACGGGTATCTAAAGGCCATTCAAAACCTTCAGGACTCTCAAACAGTGTTGTAAACGGTCTGGTGGGGGCGCTGGGAGCACAAAAGAATGTCTCCTTCACAGGCTGACCACCCGAGGAGGTGAAAAGAGATATGTAATTGCGAAGAACTTCCATTATATACCTCCCAAAGTATAGAGTTGGTGGCCACACTGGAAACACAAACCGGGTCAGTTTCATGATCACTGATTCTATTGTATTAACAATCCGTGCAATACAGTATAATGTAACAAGAATCTTAACCCAAAACCCAGATCTGAAAAACGTTAAGATAAGAAGAACCGGCTGTAAGTAAAGTATCATACACTGAACCTGTGAGAACCAGAGCAACAACTTTGAGAGCCAATAAATCAGCACTGTGACGAGTGGCTATTTTGTCTTTATCTCAACCCTTAAGTGCCCCACGTTGGGCACCAAAACTGTGGTGGCTTAAGCTGTAAATTTCACTTCTCCCTCCTTTCCCGCCCCCCTCCCCCCTCCCTCCGATGGGGGGGAAATGGGGAGAAGAACCGAAGAAAATGTAACTCCCACGGGTTGAGATAAGAACAGTCCAGTAACTGAGATACAATACAAATCACTGCTGCCACCACCACCAACAATAATAATGACAAAGTAAATACAAAGGGAGAGGATACAACCGTTTCGCCGCCCGACTGAGCCGAGAGACCACGCGGGAAGAGCCAGCGAGAGCCCACCCCAAACCCCACCCTTCCCGGTTCCTCCCCCCCCCCCCCCCCCCGTATCCTACCTCCTGGCAGGAAACTCGGGGGGGGGGGGGGGGATCCAAACCCGTAACAAAATCTGCCAAGCTCAGGACTTGGTCACACATCAGCTGAGCGATCTGAGCCTTGTTTGTACCTGCGGGTGCAGGGGTCTTTCCTGACACTGGGCCAGAGATCAAGTGTATTTGCTTTCTCATAGTATTTTCAATCATACTTTGATTGAAAGGAGAAGGAGAACTGAAAAGCTCAAGGCTATTGAGAGTTTTCTTTAAAAGGCTACAAGAACTGATCTTCTAACTATGAGGAGTGGTAGAGGTACACATACTGGCAGTACTACTACTGAATATTCCCTTCCATTTGGGGCAAGATAAAGCCATACCGAAAAACACCCAGGTTATTCCAAGTGACAAACACAAAAATGATAGCAATTGGTCATAGACAGAAGGCGGTGCCTCTGTTCTCTAAGAGGTTCCTTCTCTCACCACAGCAAAACAGCCAGGCAAATCACTCACAGCACAGCAGCTGAGATGGCTGTGCAGAAATGCTAGATTTCTCCCCTTTTGGGATTTCTGTGAAGAAAAGCTGCTGCCAGCAGCAGACTGAGAATAGATGAATACAAAGACTGCAACAAGCTGTTGGACAAGAATGAAAATCTCCTGACCTCTGAAGAGCAGAGGGAAACTGCCTTTCAGACGCTTTCTTGACACTATCCCTGTGTTGCAGTACACAGCTCAGGAGCCTGCATGGGCGCTTCAGGAATGACAAGTGAAGAGCTCTGGCTGAAAACATCTAATTCAGAATTATCCTTCTAAATCTTTCAGCCTATAACCTAAATCTGTGCCCCATATGAGATCATAAAGATCTTGCCAATGGCTCAGTTGTTCCCTCTCCTTATGTACACTTGCTAACATCTCAGGGATTAAGCAGGAGGCATGCTTTGTTAAATAGGTCCTTGATCCTACCTCTGGTCTGACACCATCAATGGTGGTAGATCTGGGCTGTTCCTTTTCTATCTCTGTCAGGGCTTTCCACATGTAGTTTTGTTTTCTGATGCCAAGCACCTCCACACCAGTCCCCAGAGGGTATGCTTTCTCTCACTTTAGATATGGATGAGCCCAGCCTACCCCCATCATACGCAGCCAGTGCTGAGAAAGATTCTGCTTCCCACGCCATGGGAAAAGGGGTTCTGTCGCAAAGAGGAGCAGAAGTGCTGCTTCCCTCAGTACTATTCCTGGCACAGCCTCAAATTATCCACCTCTGTGATATAAAAATGTGTCATCCCAGTATTATACTGTCACAGAATATTTTTCTTCCAATACCGAAAATGACTTCTCAGACTCCAAAGGGACATGACATCAAACAGCTGGGCAAAGACAGTCAGCACACATCATCTGTGCAGGGAAGAGAATGGACAAAACCAAACATATTTTTGGTAGACTGCTCCAAAGCAGCAATTAATACATTGCTATGTGGGCTAGCAGAGGCAGCCAGGAAAGTCTACCTGCCAGAGAGCTATTAACAGCTTTGAGAGTATCACATCTTGTCTGGTACTAGGCTCTCCACACTGAGTCATACGAGCTTATTATTTTAGCAAGACAACTTGAAATTTACCGCACCATTTTTTTGCTCATTCTGGGGCTAAGATTTCCCTTTTATGTTACTCTTGTATTTTCCTAGCTCTGTCTTTATGAAGCTGAGCACCCCAGCTACAAGCTGCCTGAAAAAGCCCACTTCTGCTCTACTGCAGTCCAGGGCTTTCTCTCTGTCACTTGCCTTCCTCACACCCCCTTTCACATCAGTCACCACGCTGAATGCCTTGCCCCTGATTTTATGCCCTCTTAGGAGAGTTCCTCGTCTCTGGTGCTCCCTAAGCATCAGGTAACCTCCTCCTCTCCTGAGGGCACTTCTCCCACTGTGCGGTTCCCAGCTGTGGCTGCCTCACTTCTGGAGTGCCCCTGTGCACGCTATACACTCCAGCCTCCCAATACAGAATCATAGAATGGCTTGGGTTGGAAAGGACCTTAAGATCATCTAGTTCCACCCCCCCTGCCATGGGCAGGGACACCTCACCTTGAACATTGTGACATTGACACCTCAGCCTTGAACATTGCCAGGGATGGAGCATTTACTGCTTCTTTGGGCAACCTGTTCCTGTTCCTCACCACCCTCACAGTAAAGAAATTTTTCCTTGTATCTAAGCTGATGTCGTGCCTTTCTGACTCCATACAGAGGGGCTGCACATGAGGCACCCGAAATGTATTCCAACTTGAAAAGGAAAAAGTGAAAGGGGGAACTTAGGAACACACACTCTGACCAAAAGATGGAAGAGAATGAGTTAACCTGGGATTCCCAGCACAGACACCCAAGCTGTTAAGAAGAGAGACTGAAGGTCTGGCTGGTTTCCCCCGCTGGTTCTGTGAGCAGCTGAAAAACCTCTTCAGCAGCACTGTCCCGATAACAGAGACTCATGTTTGCAAACCTCATTAGTCTTGGGAGGAACAGAGACTGGCCATGCACTCCAGCACTGGGGCACATACCTGCAGTGGTGGAGATGGAGATATAGGTCTGTGGCTGAAGGCAGCCGGACAGGGAGAGGGCTCTCTGGCTACAAATCCTGCTTTATCCCTGCACTTTCTGATTTTTAAAACTGTACTTTCTAACAAAAAGGCTCAGCTTTCCCAAAGTGGAGCTTTCAAAGCACAATTCCATTTCACAAGATCCTTTACGTAGTAAATGCTTTAAATCCCCTTCAGTTTCACATAGCATCTTTCTGAATATAGTGCTTTTACCAGTCAGTGCTGATGCAGGTGATTGATCACAGCTGATGACATTGGCCACAGAACCAACCAGGGACCACAAGTGACTTAGAAGAAGCCTGGATATAAAAAATGGTTTATTGTTTCAGATGAGATGCCAGCAAACTTGCTGTAAGTAAATGTACATAAACATTAAAGTGCTAATAACTGGCTCCAGGCATTGAATGACTTCAAACAGGCACCGAATTCCAGGTAAACTGAAGGTATATCACAGCCAGGCATCACACTTCAGTAACACCATCACATTGCAGTGATGCATCATTTAGATGATCAGGTAGCACTGGAAACCCATGCCTAAAGGTTGAAAACCCTCAGATTTTGTTAAGAATTAAATATGTACTCACTGGGGAGCATTAAAAGAGATTACATACTGCACCCTCAGTATTTAATTCCCCAACGAATGAACTCCCATGTGGATTACTATATGATAAGGTAGTCAGAGCTTATCCCCTTTTGTAACTTACCCAAATTACCATATTGTAATAGACTTTGTAAAACACGGTTTTCATTAATAATGAATAAGAATACACAAAGGCTTTCCCGTGTATGTCATATCATCTTCACAGAGTGATGCCGCGCGAATAGTTTAGCTTCGGTCTTCATCTTGAAATACAATACTCGGTCCGAAAGAAAATGCTGCAAAGGTGACCGATTGCTGCCATCCTGTGGCAGGCACATGAATTTCAGACTGATACTTGGGGAGAAAATATTTAAAGAAGTGTAATTTTATAAAGAACTCTTACTAACTCATATTATTCTTAAATGCCATAGAAGGAAAACTTGTCGTCTGTAAACGGCAATCTTCAGATATTAGAAAGCCATGGACCATGACTGCGATTCTAGCAGAAAATAGGGATCAGATCAGGAGAGGGTCACATCCACCTTTTAAATGGACAGGTATTGCAGCATCCAGTAGCCTAACTCCAGAAAGGATGTAAATCCTAACCATCTCTAACCCTAACCATATCAGAATGCTGGTTCCAGAATGCACATAAATACAAAGATATCCCTATTTCTGATAGCTCTGCTGGTGTTTTCAATAGGAAAAGCTGCCAGATGGCTCAAATAATGTGAGCCCTCTGTTGCTGTGTCATATAGCAGACTGCTGTGTCCTTGCACCAGGCCCTGAGACAGAGCGGACCCCAGAAGACTTTGCACTCACAGTCTACTCTAGCAACACACTCCACACTCATGCATCCCTCACAGCAAAATTGCATCCATTTGCTGAAGAAGTCATGAAGCAACAAGCTGGAAGATGCACAACACTACTTAGCAATCTTTGCAGGACTCCTATACATCCTGCAAAATTGACAGGCTCACACTGTTCTGGAACACAGGCCCTTAGATGCCACCAGGTACAATTCTCAATCACCATGGTTACCTGTACCAGTCCTGCCTTTGATGCCATGTTGTGAATGCTCAGTTTAAAGAGGACAGCCTCTTCCACCCTGCAGATACATGAGGTACAATTCACAGCAGAATAAACATCACTTACCCCTTGCTAATTTCACTGTGCTGCCCAAGACCACAATAGAATAGACATTCAGTTAGATCATTAAACCTAAAGGACTGGTATACACCAGGAAGGTTGATATGATGTGCATAATCTCTGAACTGTGAAGTCTGTGCAAAGACGATGAGAAGCCATTACAGACCCCAGCAGGACGGTGCCACACAGATGCACATGCAGCCCAGCTTTGTCTTCCCCTTACCACATGATGACAGAGCAGGCAGAAAAACAGTCCCTCTAATACCCAGCTATTTGACAACTAAACCAGCCTCTACAAACAAGCCAGCTCATGCCAGCAGATAAAACGGGGCTTTCAGTCTCCCAACACACTCTCTCTTACCAAATCATGCACTGACAACTTCCTCTCTTTCATCCAATCCTCAACAGCCCTTTCTCTTCTTTTGGGCTCAGTACTCATTAGCCTGCAGCAGCCAGACAGTGTTTCAGCCTCCCACCCTCCACATCAGCGGCTGCCTCTGGCTCTGACAGCGCTTCTCCATGCTAGCAGCTCAACACAGCCAGCCGGCCCTGCCCTGCAACATTATGTGGTCTTACCTTCTGAGGTCCATTCATCTGCAGCTGACCTCTACGTGCTCCTGAGTGGGTTCCATAGCAGCGAAGAATACAGCCAGCTCCTGATGTGCCAACACCTTCTGGTGGCTCAGCTCTGTGATTGCTTTCAGCTGTGAGAAGGGGACTGTTTCTCAGTTCCGGGGAATAGCTTCTACAAGAGAATGCTAGGGATATGGTCTGTGTGGTGTGTTCTCAGCTCACGTTCCCAGAACTGCTCTAGCTACTGAAACATGCTTGTGAATTGTTTAGGGATACTACTAATGAAATCCACTGAAATCCATTCTGTGTTCTTCATACACTTGTTTGTGTAAATAGGCTTTTAAAAACTTTGAGCTTTGAAAAGAATTCTGGCTACAGAGGTGAACTTTGTTCTGGGAGCAATGCGTAAGAGTGCAGAACTGCCTGTAGGCAGCCAACAGAGCTGTTGATCAGTATTTAAAAAGAAAATGTCACTATCAGTCTATGTCGAAGGGTACATGAACAAACAAAAGCCAATCATTAATAGTTTGCTAATCCAAATGATTAGATTAGATACAGGTCTCTTCAAATTGCCCTGAAGACTATAGGATTTTACTCCAATCTTTAAGTCTCAACACTTACCATTCCAAGCCAGCAAAGTCATACTTAACTTCGACTTCTTAAATCAGTTCAGAGCAGTACAAAAACTTAATGAGGCATTGAAGAAGCAATGTCTACAGAAACAGGAAAAAAGACCTCCCTGTCCATCCCTCATGGTTGAGATACCCTGTAGAAATCTTGAGGATGGCAAGGGCCCCATCCTGCTGAAGCTGTCACCACAGTGAGGTGCAGTGGCTCTACAAGACCCTCCTTCAACACCAAGTACTCATGCACTTGCTTGTGTGCTGTTCAGCGTAACAGGCACCTACAGAGCCACATTGTGCTTCTGTGTCCACAGTGTTCACAGGGGGATTGCTTACTGCAGTGAATGCAAAGTGAAGCCTTCTAAGGGCTCAGTCTTTTATGATCTCAGATATGCATTTATAGGAAGCAATTGCTCATTTTAGGCAAAAGCTCAACATTTCTGCTGAGAATGAGTTTTAGTCAGTCTGATATGATGGTTCCCTCCTTGCATCAGTGAGAGATGCACATAGAAGGAAGCAACTCTCAGCTATTTTCATGCTATCACTAGCAGACAATCTCAACCTCTTCTGGAACTGAAAGTGACAGTGGTTCTGCATTTCTCTTTTCAAATTCATCTCAAGGACAATTTCCAACCTTCACTGAAGGTTGGAAAGACATGAATGCAGGTAATACTGGGGAGATAATTTTTCATGATGAAATAGCTGCAAGGTGTTTTGGGGCAATTCCCTGCTAATTTAGGCATCTTCCAACCACAGATCCCAAATATACAGATAAGCAGTATGATCTACATGGGATTTATTTTGCACAATAAGTTTTGTTTCCCTGTGAAGGCAATACAAGCAGAAGGAGAAACATTCCTGGTAGCAGTCAATGATTTGTTTACACTTAAAAATGAACTGACATTTCAACAGCAATGCGGCCATCCCGCTGGAAAGAATTCCTGCATACCAGCCTGCTTGAGCCAGGCAATATAATATTCCTGAAGGCCAAAAATGCAGTCAGTGGGCAAATCCAAATTGCTTTCTTTGAATACCTGAATACCATCAAGCCCTAGAACTGCAGCACTGCATCCTGACAGAAACATGTGGGATCAGAATTTGCTTTCAATCGCTCTGAAAAAACTGGGGCCTTCTCCAAACATTTTCCTGACCAAGAAAATCCAAACATGTTACCTTCTTTGTTGAGTTTTTCAACCTACTGCATTAAGCCTATATTATAACACTCTGTTTCCAAGAACCATGCATTTGAATTCATAAATCTTCATGTAATACTACAGAAAATTAATGTTTATTTCATATGGTTAACATAAAACCCAAGCACAAAGATAGGCTGGGAAATAAACAACAAAATTATGACCTCTGTTTAAATTAGCATTCAGTGCAAAGAGAGGCTTCCATTCAACTTTTACAGATTATAAAGGATAGAGAAAGAAAATGCAGTAACAAAATTAAGTAGTTAGCTCTCCCAACTCATACAGTTTCTTCAACAATTATTGTTAAGACTGGACATTGAACAGATAATCCAGAGAGCCATCACTGATCAATATTGAGTGTATTGATTAAAACTGAAGAATTAAATGTATTGAACAAAAAGGCAGGAAGTCTCGAGTTAGGTCCTAATCAAAAGAACGTGAGCAAAGGAAAAAGAAACTTCATTTCACCAGCTAGGATTAAGCAATTTAAAAAGAAAACATTCCTTCTAATTATTAGGTGATAAGAAATTCTCTTTCTGGTGTGACTTTGTATACAGGGATAACTTGGAATTTCACGAGAAGTCTTAAAAATTAGGATTGATCTTTGAATCAGAAAATAAGTCCACACCCACATGGATTCTATTACTACTACAATACAGCCCCATTGCCCAAAAGAAAGATACACTGCAGAACAATGACCCAAGTCAAAGTTCCGGCTTGGGTTCATTTAAGCTGAAAATGCTTCACTAGAACACTTTGCTTCTAGGCCTTTCCCAACTGAACTGGGCAGATGATGGTTTAAGTGAAGCAAGCTGCTGACCTCCACTGCTGGAGAAGCAGGCTTCCTGCTAAACAGGCTCTGCACCAGCTGCAGCTTCAGGAGCTGAAACCTGTACCTTAAATTGTCCCCTTAGAAGTGAGGAGGCAGCTGCTGTGACCCATGCTGTGCAGAGATGCACACTTGATTACCACACTGCTGCCAAGCACACAGAGCGCCATTTCTGGGCTAGCTGCAGTTTCCAAGTGACATGCATACAGAAAGAATACCAAGGAAATCTCCAGTCTAGAAGCAACGATGTGAACTGCTGCAATAAAACCCCCACTCCAAGTTAAAGGCTACAATTACTCAGCACAGTCAACAGCACATGTTCTTTACCACCAATTACCTACACCAGATGGGAGTCCAGCTAAATCAACAGCTTTCAGCAGAAAGGAACTGACATTGTTTTCAAGTTTCCTTTCTTAACCATAATTCAGCCAGACATCCAGGCAGTCCCCGACTCAAAATTTGACTCTAGCCAGCAAGTGAGCAACTTTACATAAATGAAACAGCTGAAACTCAGAAAAAGGGTTGGATTACAAAAAAACCCACATCCCCTGCCTCCCTCCCTGCAAAAAAACCAAAACCAACCCACCAAAAAAAAACCCAAACAAAAAAGAAAACCCCCAACAAACCCAAAAAAGCACAAAAAAAGGGCAACTAAAGTAATTTGTATCAGTTTAAGTAACTTAAAATTCAATGATTTTAAGGTGACTTTGCTTCCAGAATGATTTATATTAAAAATGGAATGGATTTTGGTAAAAATGCATTTTTTTACCAAATCTTTTCCAGGGTATTTTTCAGCAACTGTTCTTGGGTTGCCATTTACAGCTATCACATGCTAAACCTAAAAATAATAATGAAATTCAGCTCCCTGAAAGAACACAAGATTCAATAATGCACCTGGAAAAAGGATGCACAATAGAGAATATGAAGTACATAAACTCAGCAGAAAAGCTATTTGCATGATTCTTTTTATTCAAATGTTTTGAGGTTTATTTTTTAATGGACATATATAGGTACACATATAATACTTGCCACCTTTGGCAACTGTTGCTTTATGCCAGGATTTACATACTAGGTAAACAGGTAATAATAATAATGGTGTCTTCTTTTAACTTGATGAGCGGCATGATATACCCAACCAGATACTTAGATCACTAAAGCTGCTTCTGGTCTTTAGTGCTGCGTTTTCTTTGAAGTTTTTCTACTTTTAGCATTTTGTGACTTCAAGTCACCCAAGCTTTGCTACAACTGTTTTGTTATTTTTTTAATTCTTCTCTTAATTGTCACCATTTTGTTCCATCTTGTCACCTCAAGCCTCAAAAGTAGATTGAAACATCTCTGAATAGAGCTCATTGGAAGACATGGTGTGTTTCACAGCACGTGCACCTTTTTGAAAAAAATTAAGCAGCACAAGGTCATCCCCTTTTCCAATTTCCAGGCATCACTCATCAACCTCAAGCATTTCTATATAAAAAGCATGCCACAATGAGTTCATAATATATTAGCTAAAGAAATAAATGGCAGCTATTCTTGTTAGAGAAACCACAAATGAATAAAGCAAAGAATAAAGCAACAAAACCACCCTCAACTTTCTTACACATGATACACTTACGCAGAGGATCTATTTATTCCTGAGCAGGGGGGAAGTACCCATCGGTGGTCAAGTGGGGGAGAGGGAAGAGGAAAGAACCTTAAGCTGAAAACCTTACTGACTGAAAAGGCACAAAGACAAAAACACTGAGGCCTTTAGAAAAGAGAAAGCATTATGAGAACTGTTTTCAAACTGAATGCGTTTTACTGATCAAAATGAGCATTTGGTGACAATGATAAAATTGGGTAAGGTATTCAGAAGCAAATTTCTCTTCAAGTAACAAAAAGAAGACTTTAAATGGTAAAAACTGTTTGAAGACATACATATCTCTTTAGAACCTTATATTCTAGTGCTTTCACATAGACAGTACATAAATCTGCGTGTAGAATGAATAGCAATTCAACCTAGAAAATAGTTTTTATTTTTATTAGCACTCCTTACATTTCAATCTGATCTTTAATATTAGCAAAATTATTTGTGACAAGTACTTGATGTTGAGATTATGGGGTATGTTTCTTTTACAGGATTTGTAAAATACATTCTCATCTGTCTGAATGCAGATACAGCATCACAGAGGAGACAGTGCATACAATTTACAAGAGAGATTTGTAGTAAAATTCAGAGATACACAACAATGAACGTCTCAGTATAATACTAACTTGGGACTCAGGTGCAAGTTAAATTTTAACTGTACAGGTATTTTTAAAAAGATACAGCATTTCAAAATGTTTATATATTGAAGCATTTTCATTAAGATCGAACACTTATTAAAACCAGTAAAATTAGAGCAACAACATGGGAGAATACCTAAGCACATGAAGATTAATAATTAAAATAAAAACACATATGAGATATTACATTACTTGGATGTTTGTATTAAATAACAAGGATAGGTAACACAACAATTACTTATGCCAAACCATCAAAGAATCTGGATTTGTCCACTGTGTGAACAATACTGTTGTACAGTTCAAAGTTATCATTTTAAAAGAACTGCTGAACGCTGCCTTCCATCAGCACTGTTCTGGAGTGCTTCCTGGTGAACTCGCTTGAATCTTTTAGTCCAAGCCTGACTATGATCCTTTTTCCATCTTTACTATAGGAACTAAGGATGCTTTTAAATATGGATTCCTTAAAACTAGGCTTATTTTATTTACACTATTCAAAGTTAACATTTCCTTCCAACAATTAAATGTGTGGGAGGATTTACTACATGCTATACAATGTAAAAATAGACTTTAAAAAGCCAGAACAGTGCAAGTAAAACTGTACAATGCTTGTTCCCTGCTCCAGTTCATTGCACTATTAAGTTAAAATGGATGAGTTGTCATGCCCAGAAGACTTACTGTAGGATCAGAAAATTCACACACACACAGAGGAGGTAAATGCATAATGGTTTAGGTATAGTGCCAAATGAAAAAATACTGTGAGTTATATACATGGAAAACTTCTCATCCAGGAAAGAGAATGACTAATTTGAAAGACAGGACTCTTCACGTAGGACACAGAACTGCAAAAGAACCAAAAATACATCTTGATAAACATCAGTGAAGTCTGCATAAAAATATAATGTACATACTAAAATACTTAAATGTTGAATTCTACCCTATTAGTAACACTGTAAAATCTAGACATTAGTTGAAACTGGCAATTAATATATCATCCTCTTCTCAAAAGATAATTGACACACCCCACTATCTTTAACTAACATAATCCAGAAATGAGTTGTCTAAAGGTCATGTCTTAAACAGTGCTTTTTGAGGTGTGCTATTAGAAAACACAACATTAAATAAACAGGTGATGCATATAGTTATATTTTAAAAATATGCACTGACAATTTGAGATTCTATCTCTACTTTCTAATTCTGGTGAGTGCGTGTGCTTGAATCACACAGTGGGAAAATAAGACATGTCCTTCACGTGTTTCTCATTCCTGTTTCACATGTAAGACACAAACCTCAGAGCAATCCAGTTTTCAAACCCATGCTAGCACAACACAAAAGCAAATAAGGAAGTCAGGTCTAACAATCAAAAAAAACCTTCAAAGGCAATGTTCTTGTGATCTGAAATACCTGCCTAATTTAAAAACAGAACAAGGTGTAAATTCTTACTTTATTAAAAAAAAAAAAATAAAAATAGTTTTTTGTTTTTAAGCCTTTACTAGAAGCCTGAAAGAGCAAGCATGAAATAGCAAAACAAACTTAAAGATGGAAAATTATTCTGCTTTCATGACATCCAGTTAGAAAAAAAAGCCTAAAAGTAGTATTAGACATATTTCATGTGTTTTATTCAGTAGTAATGTATAGATTATTATTTTTTGTACTGTCCTTATGTCACAATTACTATTTAAGGGCAACCAGAAAGGAACACAAAGGTTGGCAATACATACATCTTAGAACAGTTTACTGTAAGGACACGTCTGATTTCAAAGGCATTTATTTCAGCTGTAAGTACATACTTATATTTTTATTTATAATAGTTATGTTTTAAGAATATCACAATTATTTACATTTATGTGTGATCTTGAATTAAGGAAAAAACCGAAACTTACAGGGGTACAGAGAATGATTTATTCAGTTTGTATATCATATTGGTAGTATATTAAAAAACTATCCCTGTACTTGAAGTTAAACCTTCAAATTTTGTAAAAACTGGAAGTAAAAACCAATAATCTTGAAATAATGTGTACTGGACAACCTACCCCTAGTATCGTTATTCTGTGTATCTCCACAGGCAAACATTTCGTATATATCTAGGCAAGCTTGGACAGACTCTTGGGTGACATGGCCTAGTGTGAGGCATCCCCGTCCATGGCAGGGAGGGTGGAACTAGATGATCTTAAGGTCCTTTCCAACTCTAATTATTCTACAATTGATTTGTTCTGTAAGTAGCTAAATTAAGAAGCCCTTGCTTCCAGCAGATTTCCTCAGATGTTCTTCCTTACCCTTGCAACAGTAAAATTAGGTAATTCCCCTTCCCATGATGCCTTCCTCAGCTTCTACTTCAAATTTGCTATGAACTCCGTACTAGCAGGTCCTCCCCATATCGTTCCTCTGTCCACATGCACTCAAACTGATAGAATCAAAGAGTGGTTTGAGTTGGAAGGGATCTTAAAGATCATCTAGTTCCAACTCCCCTGCCAGGGACACCTTCCACTAGATCAGGCTGCTAAAAGCCCCATCCAACCTGGCCTTCAACACTGCCAGGAATGGAGCAACCACAGCTTCTCTGGGCAACCTGAGCCAGTGTCTCACCACCTTCACAGTAAAGAGTTTCTTCCTAATGTCTAATCTAAATAGACCCTCTTTCGGCTTAAAGCCATTCCCCCTCATCCTATCACTATGTGCAAAAAGTCCCTCTCCAGATTTCTTGTAGGCCCCTTTTAGGTACTGAAGGCTGCTGTAAAGTTGCCCCGAAGCCTTCTCTTCTCCAGGCCAAACAAGCCCAAATCTCTCAGCCTTTCTTCATAGGAGAGTTGCTCCAGCCCACTGATCACCTTTGTGCCCTCCTCTGGACTCTCTTGAGCAGGCCCATGTCCCTCTTGTGATGGGGATGCCACAGATGAATGCAGTACTCCAAGTTGGGGTCTCACGAGACCAGCGTGTTGGTCACGCTCCTTTTGGTGAAGCCCAGCATATACTTTGCTTTCTGAGCTGCAAGTGCATGCTGCTGGGTCATGTTGAGCTTTTTGTCAATCAACACCCCCAAGTTTTTGTCCTCAGGGCTGCTCTCAATCCATTCTCCACCCAGCCTGTATTTGTGCTTGGGACTGCCCTGACACTCAAGCCTGTCAAAGAAAAGCAAATCGCTAAGTCCCTTTCACTATTACTAATTTCAGTAATGAAATGTTTACTGAAAAGTAAAAAGAAACAAAATTCCACAAAAGGAAAAATGTTCCTTTTAAAATAATTTAGGCTGCATCAAGAATAACATGATCAAGATAACGTAAGCTACTGCATTGTATGAGACTCTGCATAGAGAATGTACATTGTCTGGCTTTGGGATACTTACCCCTGACAAGGTACTCCCTATGGAATAGATCCAGGGGAGAGGTAAATGATCACTGGAAAGAGGGACTTAAGCATGAGGACAAAACAATGCTATTTTTTAACATCCTGGGGGACACAAGAGGGCAGCAGAAATTGGGAAAAGAGGATACTTTAAAAAAGCAAGCACCAGAAATAATTTCAAAGCTAATAATCCTATTTAGACATGCATATGGAGGTGGTTTGGGCTTTTTTTCCCCCTAACATGAAATGCATGGTCACACTGGCCTTTTTCATTTCTTTCTTATGCTGTGTTTGCATACTTCATATTCTGAGTATTTCTATTTCCAGCATTTCAGAAGCTGGTTATGAAAACAGGCACAAGAATGATCCACGTTAACATAAAAAGTCAACAGCAATCTGGTTACAGGACTCTCCTTCAAGTCCCAGTCCCATACTTCAGCCCAGCTCGTGATCAAATTGCCCTGTCAAAACAAATCTACCCAATCATGATTAAACAAAGGTACCAAGTACCAGACACCACACTCAGAAAGGGTCTGAGTGTGATTTCCTACATGATCCAAACTGAGCCTTTCACAAGTTTCAGAATTAGTTTGGCGTTGAGTTCAAGATATTCAAAATGATGACACTTCAACAAACCACTACGAAATTCAGATAAAATAGAAAAAAATTATTTTAGTCTTTTTGTTTTTATGATAACACCAGTGAATTTGGCAAGATTTCTTGTTAAATCAACTCAATCTTTCATTTCCATTAATCTTTCCAGGCTCACTGTGTTCTTTCATCTCATCACATTATGCCAACAATACTATGGCAATTATTAGAATAATTTTTTTCCCTGACATTTTTTCCTTCAGCTCTTGCTTCTAAACAAACTAAGTAACTTTTCAACAGTAACCATCCGTATCTGGGCAACTTTTAATTACCAATTCTGTGGACATCCATAACACCCACATAAGACTGCATGTTCTAATTTTTTAAATATCACAGAATAAAAAGACAGTGCTGCTTTAAAAAAAATTGTTAAGGACTTATAAGTAAGCTTTTCTTCCCCCTCCCTTTGCCCGGTACAAGCGAATACAGGGCTAGAAAGAGGGTTTTACCTCTGCAGACAAATGCTACAGTAACTGCATTTTCCACAAAGCTACATGTATCCTATTGTCACATAATAATTTACTGCCTTGACCCTCAAAGGAACAAGAAGTTAACAGATTTTAATGAAGCATCTTTGATGATTAATTCACACATTTCAAAATTTCATTTCGTGATTAAAGCTCAATATAAAGAAATAGAATCCATCCATGGTAAGACAATAGCTGGATCATAAAGAAATGTAATATTAAGACAATTATCACTATACTATACAGATTATTATTACTGAGTCCACAGTTTGTTATCCTTCTGCTTCTTCTGGAAAACAAATTCAAGCCCCTAAATCCTCTTAGCAATTTTCACCTTGCCAGGGCATTTTTAATCGTTCCAGTGAAGAGAGCAGACTCTTCAAAAAGCAGGTCACTCCTTCTATTTGAAATTCAAGAAGCAGATTGAAATTTCAAGCCCAAATCTGAGCTGAAAGTTGCTTTAAGTGATCATATAGAATCATCTAATCTCCTTTAACAAGCCTTAAAAATAATTTCCAGACAACAGACAGGTGGCCGGGAGTATTTTGTGTCATGTGTAAAGCCCCACTGAGGAATCAGGCCAGAAGTTTTAGTGACAGAAAATGAGAAACAGATTACAACTTCAGAAACTATTGGAAGTCTTTGCCCTGTTGCACGGCATACATCTACATTACAATGTAAACCTGTCAGCCAAGCTATAAATATTTAACATAATGTAAGCATACCAATATGAAGCTTAGTTAAAGGTACACTGAAAGGAAGAGTGAAATTCTGTGCTTACTAGCTCATACACTACTTGCCGTTACGCAAACAGACCCACAGAAGATCAAGAAAGGCTTAGTTCTGTTCAGTAATGAAATGGTAATGTGAGGGAAGAACATTTTCCTTTCAGTGTGAGTGATGTGACTTCACACTCCCATCACTTGTGTTTTACAATTTAGAGACAAGAGTGCTTGTATATGACAACCTGTTCGATCCAACATATTTAATGTATGATGCTCATTGATGCATCTACCTAGTAGAACATCCTCTTAGATTTTAAGTGCATGAGCCTGCATAGGCAGAAGTAGGAGGAAACCTCAGTATCAAGCTTCCTAGATCATCCTATCATATGTTCAGCTAATCTACTTTCATAAGCCTTCTCTGTAGAAGATTTCTCCATTTCCCTAGGCAGCCAGTTTCTCCACAGTATCCTAGCAATCTGAAAGCTTTTCTGAATAGCTATAGTAACAGCAGACACTGTAAAGAGCACTATTCACTCCACTCACACTCTTAGAAGTCTACCACATGTATTATGATGAAGAGCAAGCAGATACAATTATTGACAACAGTTCAGCCTCTTGGGTCAAAGATTGTGCTCCACAAATCTGATATTTTGTGCTATCATCATTAAAAAAAACTTTGATCTTGAGCCTAAATGGCTCTTCAGATCATAAGCAAACACATCAGTGTAATTTCAGAAGGATTTTTCAAAAAGGGTAAGTGAACAATGGAGAAACCAAAGAATCAACTGAAAGGATTTCTCCATTCTTATCATATGTGGTGGTTCTGCAACCCTACACAAAACTTCAAAATGAGTCCCTTCCAACAGGAAGTCTGTTGGAACTTCTAGACTACTGCATGGCACTATTTAGATTTTCCTGAAGCAACAGCACGCTAAAGTTCATCTACAACTTTAACATGAAAGTACTTTCAAATCTCTGTGGCATGAGAGTGATCAGAAGTCTGGTTAGAAATACAAAAACCTTTAAAAATCATATGGAGGAAGTTATGTCAAGTGACTGTATTTGAAAAAACAGTGACGAAGAACATGAAAATAAAATGAAACAAATAAAAATAAATAGGCAAATAAATAAATAAGGCATGCATCATCCTTTTGTACGCCCATTTGTTCAGATCTGGGGAATCTGATGCTTAGTTTAAACAATAAAGTTTAGTTTAAACCCTAAAGAAGATGGTACCATTTATATGCCAAAAATTAAGTAAGAACATAAGCATTAGTAAGATCTAGGCAAAAATAAAGTCAGAAGAAAAAATTTTATAAAGTAATTTAACAACCTGAAAACTACCTGGAACAACTCCTTAAAGCTAAAGAAAGCAGTGATTTTCAATGTTTGACATTCTATTAACACAATCAATGTGTAAGACTGGAAAATAACTGACTTACACACAAACCTTTTAAATAAAATGTGAAGAAGGTATAACAAGCAAACATAAACCAAATAATTTTTACTATTGATAAGAAGGTAGTACTTAAAATGAAGCTATAAGCACTTCATCTAGCAAATGCAATATTACCATAGGCTGTTTGAATTCCAATTTGGAAAAACCTGTACAACACAGTTTTTAACTATACCCATTTAATTTTGTAAGTTGGACCACTCTGCTCTCGCTGATGTCCTTCAGCTATTTGAATATACACCTCATACTTTTCTATATTATACTATGACAAACAAAATAACCACATTTTGTTTATGAACTACATCCTCAGAAACCTAGGACAAAACAGAATATAAGCAAAAGCTGTGTTTGACAGGAAGGCAACATAACTTATGAATGCAGTAGGACTACTCTCTTCAAACATACCTTGTATGTACAGCAAGTTATTTTAGAACACTAAAATCCCTGCTAAGGAACATACTTACCCTTCAAAATATAGTCTGTTAGCAAGCTCGGCACTTTCTCACTATCCTCTTTCATGGCATGCAGGACTAAAGTATGAAGAAAACACATAAATCAGATATAAGAAATACGTCAGTCATAACTTCAGGACAACACACTCAAAAGAAATAGCATGGATCTCCTTCAAGCTACTCATAGGGCTATTACTACCAAATTAGTAAGAAAACTTTTAACTGGAATATAAGAAAATAGTATGAGAAACTTCATACCTCCACCTGTCACTTGTGCAATTCTCACTGAACTCCACAGTAGATAGATGCAATAGATCCATTTTACATGGCTACATGGCTATTTTTTACAGTAAAATGCCAGTTGTACCAACAAAAAAAAGCACTTGTCTATTAAAAAAAAAAAAATCTCCAAAAGAAAGTCACCACAGTCCAGAATAAAAAAGTGCCAACAACTCCTGGAGGGCTGGAATTCTTAGGAACAAATAAATAAATAAATTATGCTGTATCTTAAAAAAAAATAAAAAATCTTGAATATATGATTGGAATTTGGCATCAGCTTATAACAATACCAAAATGCCATTTTGGTGACTTACATCAAGTCAAAATTGTCCACCCTCGCATATTTCTGAATAAAAAACTAGCTCAACTTGACAAATGTAAGTTTGTCTATTATTCCATAAACAAAACCAATGACAATCCTTTAGGAAATGCTCTGGACACAACTGAAAAAATCGGAAGTACAGAATTATACTGAAGAGCAGGATTTAATAAACCCTAAATTCCTCATGAGAGACTCTGAAGTGGAAATACACCAAGTGCTTTATTTCAGTTTTTATGTTGAAAACAGACAGTAGTGTTCACAAGCAGAGAATAATGCACAGCTTTGAAAGAAAGAAAAAGCAATAACCCCAGACACCTGCTTTACTGTCTGCCTTAACAGCAGCAGAGTGCATCAGAAATCTGCAACTGACTCACAGGATCAAGTTCCAACCAGCCCACAGAAGGTGACACTGTTAATACTCTTTACTGTGCATTTGTACAGATATTTTTTTTAATAAACTGTCAAACAACATAAAAAGTTTTCAGGAGGCTTTAACCTCTCTCTGCTTAGCACTGAGTTTTGAGAATATTTTCAAGTTAAATTTCATATGGCGAGAGGATAAAATTTCTCTGCAGCAGTAAATATAAAATGAAATATCCATTTGTCACAATAACTATGAATTACCAACTAAGGGTGCCAACAGACAAAAAAATAAAACAGAATTTAATTCCTGATTAAACCTTAAATTTACTCCAGAATTTCTAAGATATTTGTTTTGTCTTTCCAAAACCAACCCATGAGCCTTTTACCATCCCTCAGCCACCTGTGGAATCACAGACCTAGGCTGCTGGAAGCACCGTCAGTCTTAGCTAGATCCAAGCCCTCCACTGAGATCTGATCAAATACATTAACATACTCTACCATTTATTTTTAACTGTTCCTATTAACCTCAACTAAGGAGGTTTGACTACCAGAGGTGCTCTGCTGTATTTGAACACCTTAATAGTTATTTTTTTAAAAAGTCAACCTTATTTTTCATGCAAATTACAATTAAAATTTATAAATCTTATTTTTTTTTTTTTTATAAATTATGATTTTGAGGATCTGGACTAAAATGATGTGAAGAAAGAAGAATTCAAAGCATTGTCAGAACTCTGGTTTATACTTCCTATTATTAAAATTAACCAAAAAAAAAAAAAACCCAACCAAAAATCACAAAACCACACAACTTCCCACCCTGTCCTCCCCAAACAAAAACACAAACCCAAAAAGAAGCAGGGTATTTTAAATGCAGTCAAGTGCAATCATTATACAGCTACTCACAAATGTCCTGACATCCATTCCAATTTTTTAAAGTCATTACAATAGCCTAAATAAATCACAGTAAATTTAAATAACAGGGTTTTATCAGATGCTATAAGACAGTATTGCTAAATTCCATGACATGCAGTATTTTCCATAAGGCCCACCTGTTGAAATAATGTGAGAACATTCACTTTCAGATACATGCTAGTTTCTAGCCTTCATGGTTTCAGAGAACAGCTAGAGAACAAGGATACTGTGAAGGCTCAAAAACCCAATAAAACCTGGCCAAAATACTTGGTTAAAAATCATGCAACTTTACATACATGCAAGTTTACATACATACAGGCAAGGGGAAAGAGATAACTGTGTGGATTCATTTGGTTTTGAGCAACCACAGTTGGAAATACAAAGAGGAAAGGATCAGTGGGGGAACTTTATATGCTCACTTTTGGTTAATGTTTGAAGATCTTCAACAGATGGGGGTCCATTTTTCTTCTCATAAGGAATGACGGTTGTTAAGTACTGTCAAACAAAAACCAGAGTTACTTGACAGTCCTTGTGTGCAATTTATATTGTTTGCATTTTATTTTGTAAGAATTGGAGGAACTGAAATTGCTAACCACAAATAAAAGCTTTTCAAAAGATCACATTTCACAACAGATTAAGATACTATCTTTCCCACACCAAAGCTTTTATCACAGGAGCCAACTTCTGTTTTTATTTTATTTTTTCTTAATTACATGACAACTCTAGAAGTTATGCAGCTAAACACTAGAATAAAGTCTTAAAAAATTGGAGCTGTTTACAGTAAAAGGCTTCTCAGTTAGGTTTCCTCAGAGCATATGCAAACCAACAGCAAAATCTTCCCCATTTTCCCCTCTGTAAGTCCTTCATATATTCAAAGTCTGGAAAAACAACCTTCTCACATGCACCCCCTCAAACAACACTGCAAATGCACATGAACAATTTTCAAACTTGCTCTTCAATAAACAACTAACTCCCTTATAAATGTCATGTGATCTGTATTGGAAATCAGAAAGTAATTCTTTCCAGGAAGAATAAAATAAAACAAAATAAACCAAAACAAAACTACATTTAGATGATGTCTTACTTTGTAGCCTACATGAATACATTTTCTTCTTAGAGGTCAGCATTTCAAAAGTATTGAAATTGCTGGAATTTTCCCTAATGAAAAAGCTCCTGAAATCTCCTTCAATTACATTTTTAAGAATTTAACAGGAACTTTATTCTGGGTTAGTAACTACAAGGTAGAAGGCAAAGCAACCCCCTATCTCCCCTTCAACTTGAGATGTGCCTTGTCATGTAACAATCAGAAAACACGTTATATAGAAGGTCTCCTTCTCACCTAGTAGCAACACTTCAGCAAAAGTCAAGTCTAACTCAGATTCTGGTGAAGTGGTTCACTTTGGATAAGGAGATTTAGTGTTGCCTAACACAGCTATAACCATTGCCATTATCAGAGCAGGATCATGCACTTCATGCACAAACAGCCAAACAGACTCAGTGCCGTGTCACTTAAAGGAACCTATTGTACAGAATGCGCTGACATCTCACCAAGACCTTATGCAAGCGCAGGGCACCCTTCTCTCTCCCTTTTGCTTTTGCATTTTCACAGAGACACTTAGCATAGAAGAAGAAACTATGCAATGCTTCTTAGGAAACAGCCAATTTTAAATTTCTTTTCCAGGAGACACAACCAACAGGTATCACTGAGAACTGCACTCTTACTAAAATTACTGGAATCAATAGCTAGGTATAAGGCTGTGTTGTTAAATCTGCAAATGCCAGAGACGAAAGGAGGTCTACTAATTAAGAAATCAGATCTCAGCCTTCAGAACTAAAGTAGCATTCTACCTTCCTCCTAGACAATAAATTCTTAGCACGCGTTTCATTGGACCAAATACCAATATTCCCTGTTTTCCTAAAAGGTAACTTCTGAAAAAGTAGTTTTCCTGAAAGTAATTTCTTTCTTAGCTTGCAGAAATCATCTTGTCTTTCTTATCAATACTTTGGTGCTGTGACAGTAAGTCTCTACAACACCACCATCAAAACTCATTTCCTGAATGCTGTGTGAAAGATAACATATTATGGAAGAAAAAACGACTGAAATGTAGCTTACTGATGTGACCAAGTGCTAAGTCTACTGTAAGCTCTAAATTTTTGAAGCAGATCTGACAATATGATATGCAGCAATTCCCACTGCAATTTGTAATTACCCATAAAAAGCATTTGATATGCCTCAAAATTGATGCCAAGATGACTATTCTGAATTTTCTTCTGGAAAAATGATCACAGAAACAGCTACCAATATTTCAATGGCTTTTATGCAGTTGGTGGTGGTGTTTTCCAACTGCAGTATCAGGTGAAAACAGGAAATTCCCACTGGAAGTTGCTCTTTAAACACTGAAAAATTCCAAGCGATTTTCACTTACGTCTCAAATACACACACACACACACACACACGGACTAAAATTTTATAAAGTACTCACTATCAGAGTAATACTACCCAGAAAATAGCAAAGGTAATAAATACCATTAAAATTAAAATCTGATCAGAGCTCTAAAATGACTTTACAAACTTGTCATAAACTTTATGATGTGACTTTATATGTAGGAGCTTCTACCTTTTCAGGTATACAAAAAATTGCCTGTTTTTTCTTTTTTGCTTTAGATTGTTAACTAACTCTTCCCTGCTGGTGGAAAACACTTGAGTGGAAGTTTATAATGACAATACACCCCCAAAACCCTCCACTTAAATGAACAGTCTGAGAGCAGCAGAAAGCAACAGAGCATCTGATGCTTTTTTTTTTTTTACATTGCAATCTGCTGCAATAAGTCGATACCACCAGTCTTTTAAAAGCAGGACAAGGGTTTCATGATGTGACAAAAAACAAACAAAAAAAATCCCCAATAAAACCCAAATACAGTAGAAAAATGGATTTCCAGGACTAAATAATAAAAAAAACCCCAACCTGGTATCTTTCTTACCATTCTTCCTTATTTTTCAGTTTAAGTTCTTGTTATTTCCAAGACTGGCTTTAGGATACAGGAAGGGGAAAAAAGCCCCAACCAACCATAACCCTCCTAAAGAGGATATAGTATAAGATAAATCAGGGGAAAAATATGATCAACATGAATAACTTTAGTAAACTAACTCAAAAAATGACTGGAAGAGCTATTCAATCAGTGCTCTTCTTAATATACAAATATATAGAAAGTTAAGAGGCAGAAGAAAAGGTACACCTGAATAGAGACATGTACATAAAAGAAACCTGTTAATCAAAAGTAAGAAGGTCTGGCATAGCTAAATAAGTCACTTCATGACAGTACACAATCTTTAAAATAGCTAAAGAGCTAAAGATACAGGTAATCAGGTATATGTTAGTAAATGGTAAAAATTGCAAGCAAAAAACAAAAACACCCTGCACAGCTATTACTGTACAAGTACTGAGATACTGTAGAGTGATAAAGGTAAGCTCTGTGCATGTATTCAAGATCCCCAAAGCTGGGGATAAACAGCTATTTTTACTGTGAGGGTGGTGAGGCACTGGAATGGGTTGCCCAAGGAAGTTGTGAATGCTCCATCTCTGGAGGTACTCAAGGCTGGGTTGGACAGAGCCTTGGGTGACATGGTTTAGTGCGAGGTGTCCCTGCCATGGGCTAGAACTTGATGATCTTAAGGTCCTTTCCAACCCTAACTATTCTATGATTCTATGTCTTCATGAACTCTCACACCTTGCTTGAGAAAGAGGGCAAGTCCACGATTTCTAACCTCAGGATTAAGAAATTACTTCAGAGTTGTTTTACCTCCTGAACTATTCTGTGGGATGCTCCAGTCATCTTCCAGACAAAAGCCTAATCAGACATGACTTCTAAACTACCAGGTAGTTAATTGCCTCAATGGACTTCTCACCAGGAGAAAAAAAACCAATATTGTAACACACTCATGACACAACTGCATAAACTATAACGGATGGGTGTATGTTAAATAATGTGAAATAACACTACTTTGTAATGTGTGCCAAAAGACTAAACAATAGCATAAGCATTAACTCTTTACCAAAATACAGAATGCATTTAATAAAATACACCCTACAGTCCTGGAATAATTAAGTATTACTTTGGAAGAAGGCATAATAATCTTGCTACGTAGGTACATGTAACATCTACAGTAATGCCCACTGAGGTTGAGTTTCCATGCTATATATTTCAACATTTAAATAGCTGGTAAAAAGACACAAGCTTGCTTATGGCTTATGTATTTTATATCTGTAATATGCACTGCACACATTTGGACTGCTTTTGACATCATAAAACCTTCAAAGGCCAAAAAAGGCATACAATACAGTCCATGCATTTTCCAGATGCTACCCTGTTTTTAGCTATATTGGCTCTGAACATTTGAAGAAAAAAGAAATGGCTGATAAGTTATATTTAACTAACCTGATACATATTCTTCAATTGGATGTCAGATTTTTACAGACATGCAACATATTTGAAGCATGCATTATGCCAAAACAGACTTTTAGTATGGGGTAAGAATTAAGTGTTATTATTTTAATGCCTCAGGATGTCAAGTCCTGACTGTCTTGAGCTGTTGAGGAGAGAAAGACACTGTAGGCTGACCAGAGCCCTGAGGCAAGGAAAGAGTACAGATTCCAACTTTTTTTGGCCTATTTTTTGTCTCAGCATTTATCTTCACCTACTGTCAATTTTCAAGATCTCAGCTCCTACCAAAAGTGCAGGCAAAGAGTAAGGAAAAGAGAGAAGATAGCCCAGCACCTGTTTCTCTCCACCTGAGTTTCCAAACGTGTGGCGGAAGCCATTCTGTATGACATTTGAGATCCCTTCCATGCTGAAGCGCTAAAAGTAGCAAAAACATAGCGGAAAGAAAAAAAGGGACAGAGAAAAGTTCAGAATACTGTTAATCAGCATTTACCAAGACTATAAAAGATGAAAGACAAAGTCAAGCTCTAAGAGGTATTTCAGCACATTTGTATTTTTTCATTCATGTACTTGCTTTTTATAATTAAAAAGCAAACCTTATAATGGCAGTTAAGCAGTACAATTACATCAAAATTTAATCAAACAAAATCTTCAAACTGCGGACCCAATAATTGAGATTTGCCTTTTAAGGCTGCTTCATTTTGAGATGTAAAAAATAGTATACTTGAAAGTTTACTTTACAGTATAATCTTTAAAATTTGTGTTTGAGCAATATACTTTTAGAGGCACTGCTGATAACAATTTTTCAGATTTTAACCACCTACTAGAAACACTGTTCAGAGGTAGTACGTTTCATCTCTACCTCTTTAAAACGCTGTAAGCTTTCATACTTCTGCAACTGAAGTAACAATCGGTGTTCCTGATTTTTTGGTAACATGCTCAAATATATGCAATTAGTTAATAACATACCTATATTAATTTCAAGCTTCATTACATGGAATAATGAATTCTGATTTTTTAAGAAAATTAAGATATAACCCAACCAGAGTTTTTTTCCTGGAACTTTGTAATCCATTTTGCTTGCTGGAGATGACAAGTCAAAAAAAAAAAAAAAAAAAAAAAGGCAAAACAATTTTAGGTTTTAGTATGAGATATAAAAATCAGCAACTGACAAGAACATAAAAAGAAGGAACTGTCAAGCTGCTGAACAGGGCAGTATGATGCACATGCCTCAGCATGCTTATCTGAATGTATTTATGGGAGGGAGAATAAAATGTGCTGGAATACAGTATTCATTTGCTTTCTAAAGCACAATAAAGTCAGTAAATAGACACAGACGCTGCCAAAGCCATCTTAACTCTTTTAAGATAGCCTGCTTAAAGGAACTGTTATCTTGAAGCCCTGACTATTTTTAACCTCTCTCCAGTTTGCCCTTGTGAGAAAGGCAGAAGTTTTAGAAGTCTAAGAAAGCGTTTTACTCAAAGATTGTACCAAGAACAAAGAATTAAAACATCTACTTATTAGAATTAAAGTATAGTATTTAGAGGGAAATATATTTTCTTAGTGTGAAAATTTAACCTTACTTCCATGCTTTGCATTTAAATGAGACTTCATTACAGTTTTAGTTAACAAAACCACTAATTTATACACTATTAACAGAAACTCACTCTTTACAAAGTTACTTGAACATATGATCTGAATGCATTTCCTTAAAAAAAGAAAAGGCATAAAGAAAAAAACCCCAAGTGTTGAAGGAAAGAAGCTTCCAACTCCTGGGAGGAGGCTCTCAAATCTGTATTTGGTGACAGTGAAAGTTATTTTCAAAGGAACTACACTACAGAGCCTACAGTCTTATTTGGCAGCCAGTGTGCTCAATCTCCCTCAGAAAGCAATCTGAAATATTCATATCTTGAAGCAACCAAACTATGCAAATGTCTTATACTGGGACCACATAAAATTATACTTGAAAGCATCATTCAAGCTTCTAAACTTGAAACTAACCAGAATAGCTTATGAATCACTTGACTCAGGTTTCAAAACCAAATAATTATTTTTCTCTCTACTTAGAATATCACTTCTTGGTTTTCCATGACTGAAAACTAAAAATAAGTAGATTTGAACTTTCCACTCGGCTCTTGCAGATGGACAACAAATTCCTATTGTTTTACAGACATACTTTCTTAGAGTTCCATTGAAACTTTCCAAGGTACACAAACACCTTTCATCAGATAGATAAGATCAGCACTCCATTTGGGTTATATCATAGGAATCTTATTCTTGTAACTTTAGAAATAGATTCTGAAGCATTAATATTTCATTACAAATGTTTATTCCTTATATTTGAAAAGCAAACCCCAAGTCCTTCTGATGCCAAACTGAAGCATTCTTTCCAGGACTTAGCAAAGATGTACGATACATTAAACACAATTTCTGCATCCTACAAGAGACACTAAGAAATTCTAGCATTAACATCCACTTAACTAATTTAAAAATACACTAGGACAGATAAGAAAGAAAATACCGCACTGACAACCTAACTTCTTTCATTCTCTGCCTCCTATTATTCAAACCCTGTCTGAAAGTTGTTGCTATGTTTTGCAAAGAATAAAACAAATTATCTTCTCTCTCCACTCCTGCACTACACTTTGGCCTCACCCCTGACTCTCATTGGACATGGTAACTCTACCACAGGTTTCAAGAGATCCAGGGTAAGACTCTTTCATTTTTCCTACCTAAAACCCAACATGATCAGTAAGTATCTGTACAGATACACCAACAATAACACTGAATTTCCTGCCAGCTAACAGTGGTACATGCATACTAAAACTCACACAGTGAAACCAAACAGATAAATTTGTTTGCTTACTGACAACAGAACACACAGCAGTACATCCAAAGACAGTATTTTCTGAAAGAAAGGTATGCTGATTCTAGGCTAATTCTCAAACAACTAAAATTTTGAGCATGAGAAGAGTAAAATGTTGTATGACCTTGTGGAAAAAAAACAACCTCAGTAGGAAGTGCCTAAGCCTTGTCTGCAAATGAAGGCATGGTAGCAGGTATTCTGATATAATCTAGGACTACTCCTTCCCATAGAAAAAAAAAAGCCAAACAAACCTCAAAACATTTAAAATGCATAAACAGTTATAAAAATTTTCTTACTGTTCCAGGCATATGACCTCTTTCTTGTTTGCCATTCTGAGGACTACCATTTTTCAGCTTCTTTTTCTTCTTTGCTGTTTCTTTGTGTTCTCTCTGTTTGTTTTGTACTTCTATGAGGACAGAAATGAAGCTGTTTTTCACTTCCTTCTCAAACTCCAACTCATCTCGTAGAGCCAGTTGCTGCACCAGTTCCTCGGAATAATCCTTAATAGCAGTCTCTATTTCTTCTAGCAACTCATTTAACTCAGCAACAGACAATCTTTTTACTCCTATAAATAGTTCATATAAAAAGTAATCTGTCAAGATTTTAAGCATGAGAATACTTACGGAAATTACAAGAAAAATGTACTCTGAAACTTCTCAAAATAAATAATTCAATTCTAAACCTACATGGAATAAAACAAGAACAGAGAGTTTGTGGGTCAGGGTTAAAGGGAGAACAGCGATGGGTGACATTATTGTGGGGATCTGTTACAGACCGCCTGACCAAGTGGACTCGGTGGATGAAGCGCTCTATAGACAGATAGGAACAGCTGTCACGCTCGCAGGCCCTTGTTCTCATGGGGGACTTCGACTACCCTGATATCGTGTTGGAGGGACGGTACGGCCCGACACAAGCAATCCAGGAAGTTCCTCGATTGTGTGGAAGACAACTTCCTTCTGCAAGTAACAGAGGAGCCGACAAGGAGAGGTGCCATGCTTGACCTCGTCCTCACCGACAGGGAAGGGCTGGTCGGAAATGTGATTCTCCAGGGCAGCCTTGATTACAGCAATCAAGAGATGGTTGAATTCGAGATCCTCAGAAAAGTGAGAAGAGCGTGCAGCAAGCTCACTGCCCTGGACTTCAAGAGAGCAGACTTTGGCCTCTCCAGGAACCTGCTCTGTAAGAGTCCATGGGATACAGCCCTAGAGGGCAGGGGGCCCAAGACTGTTGGTTGATATTCAAGGATCACCTGCTACAAGCTCAGGAGTGATACATCCCTACTAGAAGGAAGAACTGCAGGAGGGCCAGGAGACCTCCTTGGATGGATAAGGAGCCGCTGAGGAAAATTCAAAGGAAAACAGAGGCTTATAAAAGGTGGAAGCAAGGACAGGTGGCCTGGGAAGAATACAGGGATGTTGTCTGGGAAGCTAGGGACCAGGTTAGGAAAGCTAAGGCCCACTTAGAATTAAACTTGGCTAGGGATGTTAAGGATAACAGGAAGGGATTCTATAGGTACATTGCAAATAAAAGGCAGGCTAGGGACAATGTGGGCCCTCTCCAGAAGCTATCAGGAGAACTGGCTACCCTGGATTTGGAGAAGGCTGAGGTTCTTAATGACTTCTTTGCCACAGTCTTTACCGGCAAATGCTCTGACCACACCACCCAAGTCTTGGAAGGCAGAGGCAGGGACTGTGAGAATGAAGACCCTGGGCCCACTGTAGGAGAGGATCTGGTTCGAGACCATCTTAGGAACCTGAACGTACAGAAGTCCATGGGACCTGATGAAATCCATCCGCGGGTCCTGAAGGAGCTGGCAAATGAAGTTGCTAAGCCACTGTCCATCCTATTTGAAAAATTATGGCAGTCAGGTGAAGTTCCCGACGTCTGGAAAAAGGGAAATATAACCCTCATCTTCAAGAAGGGGAAAATGGATGAGCCGGGGAACTACAGAGCAGTCAGTCTCACCTCTGTGCCTGGCAAAATCTTGGAGCAGATTCTCCTGGAAGCCACGCTGAGGCACATGAAAACCAACAAGGTGGTTGGTGACAGCCAGCATGGCTTCACTAAAGGGAAATCCTGCCTGAGCAATTTGGTGGCCTTCTATGATGGGGCTACGGAACTGATGGACAGGGGTAGAGCAGTTGATGTCATCTACCTGCACTTGTGCAAAGCGTTCGACACTGTCTCACATGACATCACTGTCTCTAAGTTGGAGAGACATCAATTCGATAGGTGGACCACTCGGTGGATAAAGAACTGGCTGGATGGCCGCATGCAAAGAGATGTGTTCAATGGCTCAGTGTCCAGCTGGAGACCAATAATGAGTGGTGTCCCTCAGGGATCAGTGTTGGGAGTGGTCTTATTCAACATCTTTGTGGGTGACATGGACAGTGGGATTGAGGGCGCCCTCAGCAAGTTTGCTGATGACACCAAGCTGTGTGGTTTGGTTGACACATTGGAGGGAAGGGATGCCATCCAGAGGGACCTTGACATGCTTGTGAAGTGGGCTGATGCCAACCTGATGAAGTTTAACCATGCCAAGTGCAAGGTCCTACAGCTGGGTTGGAGCAATCCCAGGCACAGCTCCAGGTAGGGCAGGGAAGAGATTCAGAGCAGCCCTGTGAAGAAGGACTTGGAGGTGTTGGTTGATGAGAAACTTAACATGAGCCAGCTTCAGTGTGTGCTCACAGCCCAGAAAGCCAACTGCATCCTGGGCTGCATCAAAAGGAGCGTGACCAGCAGGTCGAGGGAGGTGATCCTGCCCCTCTACTCTGCTCTCGTGAGACCTCACTTGGAGTATTGTGTGCAGTTCTGGTGTCCTCAACATAAAAACGACATGGAACTGTTGGTAGAAGTCCAGAGGAGGGCCACGAGGATGATCAGGGGACTGGAGCACCTCCTGTATGAAGACAGGCTGAGAAAGTTGGGGCTGTTCAGCCTGGAGAAGACCTCTATGGAGGTCAGAAGCCTGCATGGAGACCTCATAGCAGCCTTCCAGTATCTGAAGGGGGCCTATAGGGATGCTGGGGAGGGAGTCTTCATGAGGGTCTGTAGTGAGTGGACAAGGGGTAATGGGTTCAAACTTAAACAGGGGAAGTTTAGATTGGATCTGAGGAAGAAATTCTTTACTGTAAGGGTGGTGAGGCACTGGAATGGGTTGCCCAGGGAAGTTGTGAATGCTCCATCGTTGGTGGTATTGAAGGCCTGGTTGGACATAGCCTTAGATGGCATGGTTTAGTGGGGTGTGTCCCTGCCCATGGCAGGGGGGCTGGAACTAGATGATATTAAGGTCCTTTCCAACGCTATCTATTCTATGATTCTATGAACATTCCCAAAGGAATAAATACATCACAAGGTGACTAGACTAGCAACAAGAAGGTAGTTAAACTTGCTTCTTATTTCTGAGAAATCTGAGATAATATACAAATATAAAGGCAGAGAGAGACATCCCTGCTCACTGAAGAGGGGTTGGACTAGATGACCTTTGAAGGTCCCTTCCAAAAGAAACTTTCCATGATTCTATGTTGTAATTAAGGAAGTACAAGAAAGCCCTAACACTTCATAAGCTATGAAACAATAGTTCCAAAGGCATAGGTGCAGATTACCCAACTGCAATCCTGAATCATTTATGATAGATCAGTTGCTGCTTTCAAAGCCTACAAAAGGGCTACACAGGAACTATGCGGCTGATGCAGGTGAGTGAAGACAGAGTAATTCAAATAGAGAAGACTACCTGGATTAAATCTTAGCTATTCAGGCTAAAGGAGTCACTTGTGTAAACAGAGCTGTAGCTAGTTTTATTTTCAGACTATCTTAACACATATCTTTTCCCATCCAGGAAAAAAGTAAATACAAGCTTTGATTTCCTGCTCTTAATCCTAAATGTTAACACCTCTGACTTGTCCTATAAAAGACACAGTTTCTAGGAAAACTCTGCAACAATTTCAGAGAAGGTGTAGACTAATTCTGAAGTAGCTTTTCAGGCAAAAAAGGTAGCAAGAGCTTTTCATAAAGTAGCAACCTGAAAGATGTGAGAAACTGGCGAAGCAAAGTTAAACTATCTGCCAAAATAACTCGAGGCTTTTGTCAAGACTGACCTTTAAACCATAAAGATGCAACAGACAAGATGAACTCCCGAGGCAAAGCAAAATAAATATGATATGAAATATCAAACAAGCTTGATTAGCTCCAAACCTAAGGACATACGGAACTGTCAGAAAGGCAGGAAGCCCTGCAGAGCAGAATACACCTTGTGTTCACATTCCTGAAATGTATGTGTTGAGACACCTAAGAGTTCAACCACGAAAATGGGATCTCCTCCAAAAACCTGAAGCACATCAGAAACTGTAAGCCATGTCACAAGAGGTCATCCAGTTTTCTGAATCTTCAACAGGATTTATACTGCTGACCCAGACTACTGGAAAGAAAGCACCAAACTTTGTAAAAGAGACCAAGGCTGGGTAGAAGGATCATCTAGCAAATATTCCTGTGTTCTTATCACCCTTGAGAACTGACTTTGGCAAATATGCAAGTGAAATAAATTCCAATCATAAAACTTATTAATCACAAATTTCTTTCATACACAATTCAACCTACTACAATTAAACTGTACATGCAATTTCTCCTTTCCTTTTGTATAGAGAGGAAGAGATAATTTAATTTGAGTAGAAGATGACACAAAGTGCTGGTTTGGGGGGTTTTTGGCCCCTTTTTTTTTTTAATTTCTTCTGAAGAGAAACAGAAGGACAAAAATATGCAAGGTTCTTACTAGAACAACGAGGCAACTGTTGCCTTATTTTTGTGTAGTGTATATCAATGCACATTGCAATGACTGAAGCAGTAACAAAGAAACACAATTTTCTTTATTTTCTTTATCTGGAGATGCATAGCTCTCCAGAGTTTCAGCTAGTCTTCTTAATGCACTGTACTGACCTCAAGAAAGTGTCTCAAAGTTCAATAAAAATGACTGACTTATCACTTTACCTATGAAGGGACCTCATTCCAGTGAATCAAGCTTCAGCATATTTGCTTTAATTTGAAATTCCATAAAGTTTAATTTTTATTCTAAGTTATGAAAACTGACGAAGATAAGATTTCTATTTACGTTCTAAATCTAGGTTACCCTTCAGGGCAATTTGAGAATATTTTGGAATGCAGGTATTTCATAAGAAGGACTTGCTATAAAACAAACACATAGCAAACTTACCATTTAAACTACATTCAGTAATCATAAGAGCAAAATACTAAATAAATGTCACTTACTCTCTTCATAGCTGCTGTTTGTACTGGATCTCTTGAGTGTCTGAATTTCCTGTGAAAGTATGGAGAGCCGATCTGATTGGGTGGGTGTTTCATCATCGTCTGGATCAGGTGATTCCTGCATCATTTCCTCTATTTCTTCAATCACCTTCAAATAATGAAAACCCTAATGAAAACCCTCCTGCAAAGAGAAACTGCCTGCAATTTGAAGCAAAGCTGGTAAGAGCTTAAGGGCTTTTTTTTTTTTTACTTTCAATTAGCAAAGACACTGTTGGAGAAAACAAATACCATGACTAGATGGAAGAAAACCAACAAAGTCTTATCGACATTTTCTCCCCATCCTTGCTCTCTGAGAATAACCATACCTTTTCAAGGTAAACTGGTGATCTCATAACAAGAAGTGTGTTGAAACTAAACAGTTATTTATATGTGAAGGTACACACGGTTCTGCTTAAGAGAACTAAACTAAACAGTGACCCCGAATCTATGAGTTCCTAAGTATTCAGTTGAAGGAAAACAAAACAACAACAAATATCAGCTACCTCTGCACTCCCCATTTCACTAAACTTGTTCAAACAAACAAATCTCTGAATAACCTGAGAAAATCTGCTGTGCTTATGAAAAGTTTTATGAACTGATCCATCATCCCCTCAAGCTGATTTGCATCCCTGAGCATAAGACCTGAGCGACGCATAAAATATGAGAACAGAGAGCTTACTTTGCAGTATAAAAATGACCATATTTTACAGGCTAAATTATTAATGGAATAGCTGAACAACACATCAACTTTTACAGGTTTAAAGGCTGCAGACAGTGTCAGGATCCATCTCACAGTAAAGAGCAGAGACAGTTCAAGCAATCCTGTCTCTTGTACTTTATTACTATTAAGAGTAATAACCATGTCCCTCAGAGTTCAAAAGTAATCATTTGAACAACAAGAAAATATATTCTTGTATTTGCTTACTAAAGGAGGATCTTACTGGGCAGTCATTAACCTTACAGAGAAGAGCAATTTTCAAGATAAAACAGAAGTAAATCCATGGATTTGGAGCAGAAACCTTTAAACACTAATTTGAAAGCTTAGTAGCAGAACTGTTGATCTGCTCTCATGTTTGGCAAAAACTTCAAAGAATTCTCACTAACCACAAAGCCACGTGAAGCTATGAATGGCTACACAGTCATGCTGGAAAACTACAAACTCTACAATACCACTAATATTCTGAAAACATTTTGCTTCTTAACAGATATATTTAATTAAGTAGTATTTCTGACTAAGTCATGGTAAGAAATGTATAAACATTTCAAAAACCCTAAACTATCAACATCAGCTGAAGCATTTAGAACACTTTTCAAATCTGAATGATCAAATATCACAAATTATTATGGCCCTAAACAAAAATCCCTAAATAAAAAACAATCAAGAAGTTTAGCTACAGTGAACAGCAAAGAAGAACAAAAAAGAATTACATAATGAAAGAAAATACTACACCAACAAAACTGCCTTTGCCAAACACTTTACCTGCTCTGCTGTGAAAAGTGGTTCATCATTGATGCAGGAAACAATGATAGAATGCATATCCAACTGTTCTCTCAGCTCTTCGTCATCTGATAGGTCAAGGTTCAAGTTATCATTTACCTAGAAAGCACCAAAATGTGTATTTATATAAATATATACATACTTTTGTGTGTGTATAAAATCCATGTATGTATATTAAAAAAAAAAAACCAACCCTGGGAGCTAATAGTGAATTTTATGAAACAGATTCCCTACCCATAACAATGGCATCAGTGATTCTTGCTGTCAAATACCTGGATGCTGAAGTACCTTAACTGAAATCAAACTTGCAATTGGAGGAAGATAAAATAGTAGTCAGTCTTTTAAAGTCTTTAAATACCCTCAGTATACAAAGACCATATACACTGTGACACGCAGATATCTACATGTAAGGCAGTCAACCCAATGTAGGTATTTAAATCTTAAAGGAAGAAAGACGATTGTCAGTGTGGGATGAAAACCTACCTATAATCTCTAACATTACACAAACCTGTTGTTTTAGGTGTTTCTATACTTCAAAACCAAAATGCGCACATAGCAAAGAAAAAAAAAATAAGTCTCCTCCTTGATCACGCAGGTATTTCTTACTCTCACAAAGTGCTATATTTTAGTTTATTTAAAAAAATGTTTGCTTTTTCTGCATTTTGTCTATTACAAAGTTCCAGGCAAACCAAATTAGAAAAGCCCCTTAGCCTCCCAAAGCTGTAACCCCTAACCTTTGACATTTTGAGCTCAATTGCTTTAAATGATCTTTAGGCTAATTTACAAGCATTATGACTAGCTGTATCAAGTCCTTGGGTGTCACTGTATTAGTCTTCAATTGCTGTTGTAATTCCTCCAATTTTCACAGTTTCTTCAGAAACCCTACTAGTTTTCAGATTCATTGTGAAGATGCCACTGATATCCCCAGATAGCTCATCTAAAGGGGAAAACATACCGTTTGTATTTCTTCAGCCACTAGAATGAAGTAAAATTTCCATTTTTTTTTTCCAAAATCTGAATTCCAAGAAGCATGCAGTGGCAGGGCTACATTAGGAATACCTGTTCACCTACTGCACTGATACACCTCAGTTTTGACATTCTTTAACACCTGCAGTCCTCAAATATTTTTCCATTTATATAGGATTATGACAGCAACTATGACAACAACTAGATCACAGCAGTTGATCTAGGAGGAGGTCAATTTCCTCTCCTGACATCTCCAGAAACTACATTTTGAGAGACTATCAAAATGTATTTTGATAATTTAGGCTCCTAAATAAACCTCCTAAACCAGGACAACCTACAGGTTTGAATGCCACCAGGCCTTCCACCCAGCCACACTCCATGCCCATTTCTGTCCTCACATTTCCATCAGGGAATGACGCATTCAGAAGTAATCTAAAAAAAATAAAATAAACATGCAATTGCATAATCCTGCTCCTTGTACCACACTTCTACCCAACTACTCCTTTCACTGTCAGAGCCCTATAAAAGTGCACAGATCTGTGATGTGAAGCAACAAAGACCAGACAAATCACCTTTATTTGCCCTATATCTTCTTCCCTACAAAACCAGGAACAGAAATCTTTAAGCACAATTTCAACAGCATATTATTAGTTTAAAACGCATCAAAAAAGTTTCGCTTAGCTGTTAGCATTCATTGTAAGAAAGTTAAAACAATCTACTAGCTGGTCCATATGTGCTGCCGCATACCCAGAAATACTGCTGAAACACAGAAAAGTAGGAAAAAAAAAATGTATGTCAAATGCTTCCAAACAGATGGGCTTCACACATAAAAAGGCATGCCAGGTGGAGTGAAAGCTAAAAAAACTTGATATATGTTTAATCCATAAACTGGCTTTCCCTCTACTGGCAGCATAGCTAAGATTCCCTCTAAAACAGCAACACCACTTTACATTTTTTATGTAGTTCTTCCATACTTCCTGCAAACAACTTACAAAGACTATATGAAACTTTTTATATTGTACCTAGTTCCTTATAAGAAATCCATCAGTCTTCTAGTCCATATTTCAGTCACACAAGGTTGAAGCAAGGGGGGTTGCAAGTCTTTCTACTTTAAATACAAGGACTGAATCACTCAAAACCCACTACGAAAATCTGAATGCTCATTCTAATAAAAAGTAGAACAAACACAAGTCAAATTCAAGGGATGATCATCAGACTCAAATTGAGAAAGTGAGTCCTCAATTGTCATCTTGCCCTGCTGAACCCCAAAGTATCCTGTTCAGCAGAGCAATCTTTGGTCATGTCACAGTAAAAAGTAGCTATGGATTATATAACAGACGGCAGAAGTCAAAGCATTACCCTATTCTCAGGTTACACACAGAGATATTTTCACAACACAACTCAACTTCACTATGTTTAAAAAATAAGCCACTTGTTTCCTCAGAAGACCTGGGAGATGGGAATACTTCCTAACATTTCTTCCTGAAGCGTTTTAATCCACTTTTATGTAAATCAGAGGACAACCCCTTCTATAAACCTCTGTGAAGTTCTTAATTCCCTGCTCCATCCCCAGACAACTATTATACTTGTTAAATATGAAAAACAAACCAAACCCACACTTCACTGACACCTGTGTCACTTTTCCTGTAAAAGAAAACACTTTAGTCTCTACTTGACAGCAAAATGAGAATGAGATGAACTTAAAAGAAGTCCACACTGCACTTACTAAATGAGAGTTCTCCCACCTCTATTCCTCCCTAACCCAGGACAGTGTTCAATGTCATGGTTTAAGCCCAGTCAGCCATGCAGCCGCTCTCTCACTCCCTCCCTTCCCCCCACCCCCGCTCCCAGAGGGATGGGGAAGAGAATCAAAAGAATGCAACTCCCACGGGTTGAGATAAGAACAGTCCGGTAACTAAGGTATAACACAAACCACTGCTGCTACCACCAATAATAATGATAAGGGAAACAACCAGGTAAGAGAATACAACCGCTCATCACCCGGCAACTGATACACAGCCTGACCTGAGCACTGATCTAGACCTTCTGGGTACCTGCCCCCAGTTTATATAGTGGGCATGATGTGCTGTGGTATGGAATACCTCTTAAGTTAGTTTGGGTCAGGTGCCCTGTCTCTGCTTCCTACCGGCTTCCAGTCCTCCCTGTCAGAGCATGAGACTCAGAAAGTCCTTGGTCAGAGTAAACATTCCTGAGCAGCAACTAAAAACATCAGTGTTATCAGTGCTGTTCTCAGGCTGAAAGTCAAAACACAGCACTGCACCAGCTACTAAGAAGGAGAAAAATGACTGCTACTGCTGAACCCAGGACAAATGTGAAACATAGTAGAAAGATTTTATGCAAAAAACTTCCTCATTTTACAATTTCTTCTATTACCTGCTAGCTCTAATGAACATCCACCTAAGACTAACCCCAAATTATGCCAACACACAGAGATGCCAACATACATCAATGGTTGGTTGATTTTATTTTTTAAAACCTCTCATGTATAATGTCAAGCACTAACAATATTTTAACTGATTTAATAACAACACTTTTATACAAATGCAAATTGTTTTATTTTCCTGCCAAGTACAAAAGATCCAAAGAAGGTATTTCTGCTGATCAGAACTTACCCCTTTTTCGGAAAGATTTAGTGTTGGCAAGTGCAAAGCTCTGGTGTGGGAAGATTTCCAGTCAACTGGCATTACGTTACCATAATTATCAGTCAAAGCATTCCAAATCCTGGAGAGAAGAATAACAGGACAAAAATGCAGACCTTAAAACAAGCAGCAACTGATCAGCAGTAAATACATTTGTAATGTTATTTCTGTCAACAGCTATTTTTTCCTCCCTAAATATTCATCTGCAAGTTACTAACAATATTTTTTATAATGGTATGAAACTAAAAGAAAGGTTTTTTTTTTTGACAAATATAATTTATTTCCCTGTATAACCAACAATGCATGCACAGTGGTGAAACAGAACAATGCGATGAAGAGACAGCTTCATTACTAATTATATAACCATACTCAGAATCTTTCTGGGGGGAGTCCCCCCTTTAATGAAATTTGACCTCAGCTATAAATCCTATCCCTACTGTTCCTACTTCCCTCGCCTTTTGCACATTAAAGTCTGGAATTAGCAGAGCTGAGTAGCAAATTCTGAGATAATTATTTCTCACCTTCTCTCTCTCTCTGTTTATCACAGAATAATGAACATGAACAAATTTAACTAACATTTTGCAATAATTTAGCTTTATCCAGAAGTACTCTTGCTGAGCTCAGTCCACCACTCTTGCCTACGCTGATATTTATTGTGTCTACAGTGTACAACCTCTCTGGCCATACTACAGGCTTGCATATGTGGCAGCCCTATTCTGTTATACAGCATTTCAGATTTTGAAACAGAGCAGCCCTGTTAGCAGGCTGCTGCCTCTCAAGTCAGCCAACAAACCCTGCCTCCAAGCACCACGATGCAGAGGCACGTTTGGAGTGGTTGCCTAGCTAGGCTCACAGGAGGTCAGGGGAATAGCCAAGCCACACACAGAAGGGCAGACAGAGCCTCATCGCTGCCCAATGTTTCTGCTTCATGGCTCTCCAAACTTACCTCACTGTCAACCACAAATACCTAGTCTTTTGCCAACTGTTTTTTTTTTCTTCTCTTAGAATAAGGCATACAATTTAGTTTCCTCAGAGTAAAACTGCAGTATTCTAAATGAAATTTAGTGTAAATAAATAGCTACTAGTATAAATACCTGTAAAATAAGATTAAAAAAGGAAGGCAGCATAGATCATAAAGATTCTATTGCTCAAGGGGAAAAAAGAGAAAAAAAAAAAAAAGAATTATCACAGTTGCGATTTTGCTCTTCACCTGCTTTCCGTTCTTTCCATGTTTAATTTCAAACACTGAAACAGAGGGCATTTCGCAAGAAGCTAAACAAATCCTACCCTCAGTCACTCTGCATTTCGGAACAGCTACTTTTCCTTACCCCGGAGGGAAGAGCACTGGGATGCTCACACGCTTCCCTGACGGTTCGAGAAATACAACCAGAAGGCTCGAGTCCCACAGCCCTCAAACCCTGCTGGGACCCCGCGAGGGGAAGGCCCAGGACAGCTCTTACCCGAGGCAGGGCTGTCGACCCACAGAGCCCGCACTGCCGCCCAGCTTCATTGCCCTTCTTCCGGCCGTACCCTCAGGCCGGGCCAGGCCTCCCCTCCTCGGGCGGCCCAGCCACCGCCGCTCCCTCTCCCCGCCACCCCTAGTCCCCGGGCCTGCACTCACTCGTCGTCCTGCAGGGTGCTCTGCTCCGTGAGGGGACGCAGTGGAACGCGGCTCTCCCCGCCGCCGCCGCCGCCAGCCCGGGCCTGCGGGGGCTCAAAGCAGAGGGACAATCTCGCCCCCAAGTCGCCACCGCCCCAGCCGCCCTTGTCGCGGGCAGACTCGGGGCCGCCCCCCGCGGAGGACTGGAAGCCCGAGAAGTCCTGCCAGTCCCCGGGGTCCCGCTGGGAGGCCGCCGCCGCCATGGCTGCCGCGGCCGCAGCTGGGGACGCCGGCCCGCGCGCTCCCGACAGTGCGCGCTCTCGGCGCCTCCCGCAGCACGGGGCCGCGGGCGGGGCGCAGCCAGGCGCGCGCAGGCGGCTGTCAGTCAGCGGCGCAGCCCCGACCCGAGGGCGGCGGCCGCTCCGTGGCAGCGCCGGGGCCGAACAGTCCCGCGGGGCGGAGGACGGGGCGGTGCGGCCCGGGGCTGGGGGCGGTGCGGCCCGGGGCTGCGGCCGAGCGCCAAGCGGGCCACAGCTGGCGCTGCTTGTGGGGCAAGAGGAGAGCCCGGCCGGGCAGGAAAACTGGCTCTGGCCACTGCACAAGGTGCGCTGGGTCAGGTGCTTGTGGGGCAGCACTAGGGGCGGCTCCCAGGGGAGGTGTATCCGCGGCAATTTCATTGAACCTGGTAACCTAGAGATGGGTAGCTTTTGGCTATCGCTTTTCTCTCCATTCACCCACATACAGAACAAAGTTTTGGAGATACTTAGCTTTTCCTAGCACTTTGTAAGCTGTATATTGTGTCCTGAGGTGCAGTAAGCTTCTGATAGTTTATCTAGTACCCTTGACCTGCTGTAACCTTTTGATATCCCAGAATACATAGCACAGATAGTCTCTGCTCAACTTCTTGAATTTAGTTCGAGCCTCTAACTTCCTTTTCATTCTTCCTACTTGGTGTTTGGAATGCTGATAACACACCGATGTTTTAATTGTTGCTAAGCAGCACCTGCCTTGGTCATTATGCCACTGAAGTAATTTAAAGAATCACAGAATCAACCAGGTTGGAAAAGATCTTTAAGGTCATCAAGTCCAACCTTTAAAGAATTTTGCCTTTAAGACTTTTGTCCTATCCTCAACCACTCAAGGTTTTGTCCTACTCAGCCGAAGCTTTTTCAAGCTGACAGACCCTAATATATACAGGCATTCCAAATATGATCCTTTCTGACACTGCGAGTAGGGGAAAGGAGGTCAGGGCTACTTTGAGTGTTCGAAGTGGATGCACCATGGTTTTATACATTAGTGCAATGGTGTTTTCTGTTCTGATGAAAACCCAATTTGTCTGCAGGCAAGATGCAGGCAAGATGATGAATGCTCTTCATTTGAAGATTTCAATTTGAATTTGAAGAATTTGAATTTGAAGAATTCATTTGAAGAATTCAATTTGAAGATGCTCTTCTAGAAGACACAGCCTTCCACTGCCATAGTCTTTGGAAGGAGCAATTATTATGCAACAGGTGACTAGAGAGAGAAGAAATTACTAGAAATTCAGCATACATAAATGTAAAGGAATGCACAAAAATACCTATGTATCCTAGTCAAAGTCAGTTGTGGGCTTTGTGGTAACTATTAGTACTTGGGCATTTTCGATTACTGCAGCTAGCTCTGCAAGAACATCACTCAGGGTTCACTAGCAATCCAAACAGTAAATGTGATGCAAGATACAAGGTGTACTGCATTTGGACAAAGTGCACATTTTCAGTCCCTTCACCTTTCATTTCAAAAGAATGTAACAGAATGGGAAGTGCAGGGTATGGCAAGGTTGGCCAGAAGGTATGGAACTGCTCCCAGAGAATCAGATCTTGGGCTTTTCAGCACAGGAAAAACAGAAAATACAGGTCTCTAACTGATGGCATATAGATACTGATCCACTGCTGCTTTGAATGCAGAAAGTCAGGGGCATCAAATGAAACCATCAAGAGGGTAGGTTCAAAAAAAGAAAAGGAAGCAGTTTTTCACAGGGCAAGTAGTTAAGCAGAACTCTGTGCCTCAGGAAATTACATACAAGAACTTTACATCAAGTCCATTAACTTAATAGAAGAAAAAAAATCCCAAACATTATCGGCTAATAGGTAAATAAATGATCTGTGGCTCACAAAGTCCATGAACTGCAAATTGTGATTCCACACACTTTCTATAGGACCACTATTAAGAGTTCCTTCTGATTAATTATTGCTTTCTGACAGGTATGACTAGACCACAGGGACTCAATGGCAGGGCCAAGGCCTAACACTGCATTTGAGACTCACCTTTACTAAATGTTTAAGCTATTTGGAATTCCAAAAATCCCTCTAATGTGAAAATTCTCCAGTGTAAAACCCAAACTGTTCTTTACCCACAATATATTCTGTGTTGTTCTGATCTAGGGTCAGCAGGACAACATTATGAATTCCTACTCCCAGGGGGAAAAAACCCTCACCGTAATAATCAAGCTATAAACTAATGTCTCAAGGACCACTGTGCAGAAGAAATAAATATGAACACTTAAGAAAATACGCATCAATAGGTTTAAAATTTTTTTATTGTGCTGCCAAGAGCCAAATTACAAGAAACCGCCTTACAGTTAAAAAAGTAAACAAGCAATCTGCTGAACCGCAGTGCACTCCGAGTGCCACATATGCATCTATTTTTCAGAAAATTATATCTGCATTTCTCTTACAAGAGCACAACAGGAACCAAAGTAAAAGAGTGTAATGGATACAGCACATAGGATAAATCATATCTTTAAAATAATAATAATAAAATAATAATAATAAAAAACATTTTACACCATGTCCTATATCCTGCTAATATTTTCAGAATATGGCCTTGATTGTAAAATAAAAGCAAGCATTTACAATTTCTGGATAAAGACCGCTTACTCTTACGCAAGGAATGGATGTTTTGTCTTGACAAAATCTTTGTAGTAACTGGACAGAAACATCTCTGTTTCGATATCAGATTGAGTACAAAATGCTGGGGAGATCACATTTTTTCTTATTGGTGGTTGGAAACTGAAGTTATATAAGCAGAAAAAATGTTGACCCTTAATGATACACCTATTTTTTTTTCTTTGATGCGAACAGCTAGAACACCTTTGTTGATATTCTAAAACAAAAAAATTGTTAATCTTCAGATTAATAAATTAGGTCATTATAATAATAAATTAGTTTTTTTTTTTTTTTCAGTTTTAAAGTTCAGCAACCTCTGACCAAGTATTTACAACAATACTTGAGAGTTCCTTTACAAAAAATACATTTTCTTTTCACATTAAGCATACTGGGTATCTGTGTCTCTTATGACAAGCATTTGTAAAAGAAAAAAGGCAATGCACAAATGGGTAATTAGTATAAAAGTGCCAAGACCTGTTTGGAAAGTTAACATTGTATTACACAGTCAGAGTTATAAATGAGGCAAGCTACAACAAACTTCCAGCTTAATGTGGACAGTATTCCAGTAGTTGTTTCAAACGATTGTTTGGAAAAAAAAAATAAGAAAAAAGAAAAGAAAGAAAGAAAGAAGAAAAAAATGAAAATCCAGGAGCTGGTGGTGGTATTCTATGGAGCTGATTAGTGCTGCATGTATATTGTCATCAGTGTCTCTAGCCAATGCATTCATTAAAAAGCCTTTTTAAGGCCAAGCAGGAAAAGAAAAATAAGAAACACCCTGAAATGTAGCAAGTAGCAAGAGCAACGCTTACTGCTATAATCGTGCACGTACTGTACACACGCAAACACAAGAGTGCACACACACACACGCACACACGAACACTTTCAAATCAAATCAAACTGTAGGTAGAATGAGATGCTCTTTTCTTGTCTTTCCTAAACTCACAAGCGATTAAGCATTGATATGGAATGCCTGTTTACCTGTTTCTGCTCTGGGTAAAATCTCTCTCAGATAAAAATACATTCAACAAGAAAAAAAATAGAAAAAATATATACTGTATACATAGTACTTTATATATACAGTATATATATGTATAGTGTATATACACATGCACGTATATATACATAAGTATACCTACATGCATTTGTATATACATATATATACACAAACATACAAATACTTTTTGTCGTTTTTAGCATAATTATATTTACATAAATATTCCTATAATGCTAAAGTTTAAAGAAGCATGATCTCCTTTTTTTTTTTTTTTTCTGAGCTTCAAAAAAGGTGCTTGAGTAATATACAGTTAAAATTAAGCAGCTTCCTAGCATGGAAGTAGTTTCTAAATCTGCATACCAGTAAATAAGAACATCAACAGGAAAAAAAAAAACCAACCTTAAAACAGTCTCTTTTTTTTTACTGTCTTGTAAGCAAGAGCTTTGTCCAACAAAAATAGTTTTCCTTCTCCTCTATGAACAACCAGAGATTGATACAAAATAACAAAACAAAACCACAACAGACAAAACAAACAAAAGCCCCTGGAACTGCATGGTGTTCTTGACTTTTCCTTCCTTCCTTCAATACTGCTGTCAAAAGATCCAGTGCTCGTATCAGGAATTACTTAGGCCTCAGTCATTTGCTAACTCTGCCGAAGTCTGGCTAATCTAGCCAATCAACTTTGAAGAAAACTAAAATAAAAACAAAAAAAGCAGCACAAGGTATAATTTTATACATCCTTAATAAACCCACCCTTTATTTTCTGCTATAACCTTTTTCTTGCTATTTCATTAATTACTGCAGCTTCTCATCATATAGAAAAATATTTGCAGCTACACCACACCTGTGATGTGACAAATTCTGTTCTAGAAGTATATTACTGTAGCAACAGCTGGGAAAAAAAAAAATCAGACCTTTTCATATGTTTTTCACCTGGGGTTAGGCTTTGCTGCAACAGATGCTATGTGAGAGCAGCAGGAAAAAACACTATCCTGCTGCTCGGCAGTATTTATTCATTTTCTTCTCCAGCCAAGCATGACCAGCTTTTCTTCTCTGAAGCTTCCTTTTACCTCATTGCCTACCCCTAGCCCCTGATTCCCCCTCCCAAAAAAACCTCTATAGCTATGTTACAAGCAAATACATCTTAAGTTTTAAAACTTTGGTTCTAAGAAAACACTTGGTCAGTTATCTTAAGGAAAAGTGGGAATGCTTTTTCTGGCACATTGCAGGAGTCAGAGCTCATCCAGTAAGGTCTTAGAGCTGTACATGTAGTAACAAATCCAATACAATCCACTAAGCAAGTGCACAATTCTAGTTTTATTTTAATAGCAGACTTAGTCTCTCTCTCTCTTTTTCTCAAATCCTTGGTAAGGGTGCAATTCTTCAAACTGTTTGATAGAAATTATCTGCCTGTAGGTTGTTCTGTTTCTGCATGCTGTAAAATCCACTGTATCTTGAATCTGGGTCTGCAATTCTTAGCATTCTCTGAGAACTGTCCACCTGGACCATGGTACCTTTCTTGCAGTCCACATATACCAGTTGATTGTTTAGGCAAGAAGGCTGTTGAAACAGAAAGGGAATATTGAGTAAATTAAAAAATGGTTGTATTCCACACATAATTTAAAAAGTCTTTGTGGTTCAAGTCCATAAACACACAACAAAATTGGATTGGCCATGAAAGAATCTGGACTTCAGCTGAACTTGGTAAAGGCTTATGCCAAGCACAATAACAGACCAACAGTCATATTCTGAATCGCCGTTTTTCCTCTTTTGATTAGACCTCTGGTATTCTCATATCCCACATGGATTGGTTAAACTGCTCTCTGCTAATCTAGTACCACACAAGGGCTTTACCTTGTTGCCCTCAGTGTGCAGCACCTTGCTTCCCAGACTTTAACAGTCCCTTTATTGCTGACCATTTTCAAGAATGTTTTATTGACGGCTGCACTTCCACTAAGAGAATGGGATAGATTTCAGCTGTTAGTTAATCCTGGCATGGGGTGTCCTATGGGATCCTTCTGTGTTTCTTTCCAAGGTAGTTAATGTATGATTTCCTTAATTAGGAAATCATCCGTACTTTATTCTTCTTGCCCCTACTTGCAAGTATAAAATAGGGGATTTAATTTTAGGCAAATGTGAGTATGTGAGGGTTTGTGTGTAATGATCTACAAGCATAAATGCATATGAAATATCACTCAGAGAAAGAGTTGAGCTATGTGTACTGGCTTTCCAGTCCTGCTATTCCCCTTTTTGAAGAATTCTTCAACTGGAAGAAAAAAGCTGAGAGGAAAGCAAAATCACACTGTGTGCACACCACCTTAAATGTTTATGGGCTAACCAGGAAGGAGGACAGGAAGTAAGCGTACTCTATGGACACATGAAGTTAGTGACAATGTGTATGCATGCTCACAATATAAGCATGTAAGGGGACTGCAAATCTTGTGCATTCTTTTACCAAGACATAAATCAGAAGGGTTTTTACTACTTAAAGTTCACATTCAGTAACCCTTATCACAAGAAGATTTTTCTACCCAGATATTAGGAAATATTATTTTAAAATGTTTTGCATTTGGCTCTTCTAAAGTCTATGGACTGGGTTCACAAAGAAGTCCTGACGTTCACTTAACGGAATCAGGGCTGAAGATTAACAGTCTCATCTGTAATTTTAAACACCTTTTCTATCATCTTTCTTTGGGTATTGGTGTGATTTAAGCACAGTTGTTGCTTTGCTCTTTATTAAATAGCTGGACTATTTTGAACACAAAGAACATAAGCCAAAATAGACTTGCCAAAATTTACTACTAGGAACCCTCACCCAGCAAGGAATAAGAAAATCTAATGCGTGACACTTAGTTGAAGCACTCTTAAAAGAAAGATACATTTACGACAAAGAACCTCACAAGAAATCTGAGTTCCAGTATATCTATGGTCTTGCTTTGCATATGGCTTTAAGTGAGCTTTTTTGGCATATGGATGGTGCCTTTTGGTGACACACAAAAAAAATGATGTTTCAACAAAAGTGTTTGAGGAATACGATGTCCTATAAACAAAAAAGTATGGAGAATTACTGATTATAGTTCCACATTTAGAAAATTATGATTTTCATTTCAGCTTCAACCATTTTGTCACCCAACACTTGGATGGGGAGCAGTCTTTCTGAGAGTTTAGGACTGAACTAGAGTTAAAAATGAATTTTATATACATCCCTTAAGAAATTCAGAAACTGGTATTTCTTACTTGCTTTGAAAGACTGGAAATACAATAATACCAATTCTCCATGCTTCCTATTTAATTACAGTTGAATTAAACTTCATGCTCTGACTCTATTTGGAAGCTTTTTGGAAATTACTTTTTAAACAAACAACAAACCTAAACCTCTGCAACACTGACAGAAAGAATATGGACATTTCGTTTTTTAATTACTGTATTAGTCTTCTAGGTGGAACTGAAGAAAAGATGGTCTCAAATTCTGTTACAAGTGTGGGCAAAGTCTGTTTGATTAGAATTAGAAAGTGAATAAATAGGGGAACTGATATAAATGGCATCTGAATGTGGAGTAAGGGCTTAGTCTGCTGACTGAACTAATACTGAAAAAAAAAAAATGAGTCTTTTCACTGTTCATTTCCAAGATACCTGCTTCTTCCTTTTTTTGGCAGTCTCAGCATACTTTATTGGTAGATATTTCCCTAGATCTCTCAAAATACGAATCCGAGAACCATATGATGCCGCTATTAGAAAATGTGCTAAACGCTACTAGCGCATACATTACCTGATGTTTGACAAGACTTTTAAAGTGGATGAAAGTAAGAAAACAAAGATATTACCTTAAGATTTTGACTGCAGATAAGAAAATGACATAAATTTACCTACACAATACAGAATCGGATTTTTAAAAAATTTTTTGTGGAGGTCGATCTCTATCTAGTGACAACTCATTACTATAGGGAGCAGGACATGTTTTTGTTTGATAATGGAAAAATAAAACATTTAGGAAACTAAATAAATACCAACAGATTGACTGGTATAAAACAGCTTAAGGCATAAGGAGAAAATAATCGAAGAGAGTTCACAGGATGTGAATGCAATTGCACTCTAAACATTTTTTCTAGTTAATCTTGATTTCCATAAGTGAAAGCCTGGAAATAGACATAAACATGGCACCTTTGTGGGAGCTTTGTAGCAGGACACTGGAATCCACTGCTTCTTCTGACTGACAAGCAGAAGGACAATGATCAGTAACAGCGCTATTGTGATTGGAATTGTCACCAAGGCAACAGAGCTAACAGATGCATCTTCGCTTGTGTGTGGTCCACCACCACTTCTGTACTCTCCCTGGAGATGATTCATGTCTGCAAGTCAAATGTGAGCACCTGTTAGTAATTATAAATGGGTCCTGATCATAAATAGGAATGTAATATAAAAACTTCTAGTCATGGATCTTGTCACTTGTCATGTGAATTTTGACTTTCTCTCCTGAAGTGTCACCCTTATTTACATAAATTAGAACAACTGAAAGCTAGTATCTTGTATAGTGACTGCATTAGCCAGGAAAAGGCCACCAGAAACACAGATTAAAAAAAAGATAGGATATCAAAAGATAGGATGGAATCTAAAGCACACAAAAAGCAAGTCTGACAATAACCTCTTAGCTCTGCTGTGTTCACATCATCTTATGTGATCACAACCAAATTCCCACTTACAAAAAGAAAAAAATTAGCCTGTGTTTCAATGCTGGAGTCATCTTAAATTGAAAGTCCTTTCCTTCCGTTCTCTCCTCCCCCCCAAAAAAAATCCAACCATGGCAAAACAATTATGATGTGTTCATTCTCCCATTTGTTGAGAACATATAATACTTGCACCACTCAGCCTGTGAAAACATACTGCTGGCAGACTACTTAGACTGTAGCAAGTTTTGCGTGTAACAGTAATTTTCAGCGATATATACAACATTCTCAAACAGTTTGCAGTGTGTTTATAATTCCCAGCCATGGTAGTTGCAAGCCTAATGCCTGTGAGAAATTAAAATGCTATAATTATAGAAGTGTAGGCTTACAATTTTGTAAAGCAGCTACATTTAAATTCTGTAAAGCGGTTACATTTCATGTATCCTTTCTCCAAACACCAGTATGCTATGAGATCATCCTTAGGTTAAGAAAAAAATGTGCAAGTTTAAGTAGTCCTTCAGTTAGAAAAAGTTAATGAAAGCAGTGTCATAGAGCATTTCCCCTACCCTGGAATAATGATTTCAGCACAGTTTTAAACAAAGATGGATTTACATCATCAGACAACTCTGTGTCCATTATAAGTGAAGTGATTTGGGTTTTCTTAACTCTGACATTTGTCTGTGATACATGTTAAGTTGTGGTACATGTTTTCCCAGTTTTGTTTATCACTATAAGAATATCAAAGGGATCAAATGCAGGTCTATCAACCGCAGTGGCCTGACAACAGTCTAATTTCTAGATTTTGTATCAGAAAAGACACAGCAGAATCACTCCTCATTCATCATTTTATCACATTCTTAATTTTATAGGACTCCATTATATTGACACAGATGTTTCTTTCAAGATGAAAATGGAATGATGAGATCAAATTGCATAAATATAATAGACTGACTCACATTTACTTAAAGCAAAAAAAAACCCAAAAACATGTAAGTGTTCTGCACTGAAGAATATTCTCAGATAAGCACCTTTTCAAACCATTATACAGGTGCTCCCTGAATACAACAAGTAGATGCATTAAATCACAGGGAATAAACACTGAGCTAAGTTAGCCCAGTTTATATCAGATCTCACCTCTGTGAATGTGGATGATGTCATTTTCACTTGGTGTTGGCCAGTTTGGTACTCCTAATTCAATGTCTCCTCTGTGATTTGTTTTCTCAATGGGGATGTTTGTAGGTTCAGGCACATACATTTCTGTGAAAGGAGATAAATGTGTTTCACAAATTACAGGCTGCTTAAATTCCCAGTGCTGCTCTTAATTCAGGAAATATACTTGGCCATCTGCAGTGCTTTGTCCTATGAACCTTTTCATTTGTTTCAGAATTTGCACCATGACTAGTCTGGGGTTTTGTTTTAAAGCCTCATACTGTACAGTTCATACTGTACACGGGATACATGCCTGCTGCCATTATATGTAGTCACATGGACAAATTTGCTTTCAACAATACCATTTCAGAATACACATTTTACTACAATGTTGCTTCTTTGTGATACTAAACAACAAAAATACCAAGGGAAGGCTATGTCTTCCCAGCTGATACGGAAACTGTCACTGCTGGTTTCTTTGGTTTCCTTTTTTTTTTCTTTTGTAATCCTCAAAAGCAGAAGAATTGCAGGAAAGGGTACTGTTGAATATCCCCAGTTGTCCCATCGGAAACAGCATTAATTCAAGGATAAGCAAACTCCTGCAGAAGTATATCAGGACTACCATTAAAAACCAATTGCAGTTATTATGTCCCTTGTGTCCATAGCTAAGAAAATTTCACATTACTTTTAAGCCAAGTTAAAATGATAAATAAGGCAATGAGGTATTTGAAAAGTAATGAAGAGACTCTGAAATCAGAAATGTTAATCACTGTCAGAATCTGCAGAGATGTAAGAATATTCGTTTTCCTATTTCGCTAATGTATTTCCAATAACCTTGTGAAAGGACAGAGCAGGGGCAACCAGCTAACTTTTGAGATAACAGTTCTCAGAATAACTAAAATTCAAATTACATATTTGCACAATATGCCTATTTGTTAAGAATATTGATTTTCCTCAAGTCTAAACATCTGTTGTCTTCTTGATACTCTTTAAATGTGGAATGATGTTCAAAAACCAATTGAAAAACCTCATTATCAGTCCTGGAAAAGCAGCATTACAATCATCCGAGTTATCACATCACATTACCTGGGCACATGGGACAGCAGCTTCCCTCCACATTGATGGGTTCAGCACAAGGGAGCGGTGGGCAGCTGACGGTGGAGCAGAGGGTCTGACCCTGCAGGCAGTAACAGTGTGTGCAGCTGTCAATATCCCAGCGTTCCTCATCTGCATACATTTTTCCACTGAAATGGCAAACCACTTTCTTTGGAACTGTATCTTCTGTTGAAGGAAAACAGTGGTGAGATCATGCAGGAATGGCCAACTATGCACAAATCCCATTTCCTCCCCAAACACAAAAATTAAACACCAGCGCCACAGAAATGCCAGTTGTAACTGAGAGACCCTCTCTACCTCTTCCAGAAAATCTTTATTAAAAAAATGTTGGTTTTGCTTCTTTATGAAGTACATAATTAGCCTGGGCTGCTTCTCCTCATGCAAGAAGCTAGAGGACACATGGCTGGGGCACAAAAATGATGTCAAAAGTGCTGTGAAAATTAAGAAAACCCTTTTTTTTTGTTTGATTGTTTGAGACTGGCAACTACTCTTTTCCCCTGTTTCCTGGTAAATCCTATTTAACTAAGAAAATAAACCATGCTACTTACATTTCTAATTACAAGACTCATCAAGAAAGATGAACTCAGTCCGGAATATTTGAATAAAAGATTAGGCAGGATGCCTAGAACGATGAAGCAGCTCTCAGGTGACATAGCTTGAAGTCCTTAGTCTATTTATTGCAATAAAACAGATTTGAAAGTGATCTGATCATTCCCTGTAACTGCATCAATGGAAAACCCCAGGAAAAGGGCAATAACACTTTTTTATGGTTAGTTAGAAATCAGTGTCATCTTAAACATCAGGGAAAAAGAAAAGCAAAAAAAAACCCCAACATTGAGGTTCCAGAATATCTTTACCAAAGATTGACAGCTGTAAAACAACTTTTCAGATAGATTTTGACACAGTATATGTAACAGGGACCTGGACTTAATAAACCAAGTACATCTTGGAAAAACACTTCGAAGAAGCACTATGCTTTCTGCCTAAGCACTCATTATACCATTTCTTTTTATGCTGCATCCTATGCAAGCCTTTTAGGCAGTGTGCAGCATACCTTCTATTTCACTGAGAAGACAGTCATGAATTGCTTAGCCTAGGATGTTTTTTGCTGCTATAGCACTTTAGAGATAGTCAAAATAAATTTACAAAAGCAGAACCTCCAAAAGCCAAGCAGCACCTCATTTTCATCTTAGATTCTCACTACCTTTTTTCCTTAGAGGCAAAAGTTACTACAATTAAACCTGCTGATGGCAGTGATTTGCAAATTAAGTATATGCATGAGATAACAGGATGAAATCGCAAGGTAACTTCTTAAGCTGTCAGAGAAATACTGGTTTACTATTCACACACATTACACAGGTAAATGTGCCAGAATTACCTCTCAAATATAAATAAAACCCCTATTAAATAATGTGGCCATCAGTAGAGCTTTTAATTAGTGATAATGTAAAAGACTGACATCATCCAGAATAACAAGGTTAGCAGTCAGCAGACCAATGCAACAGAAATTCAAATGCGAAAGGAGACCAGAAGGAACTACTATAGTGAAAATACTAATGGAATTATTTGAAAATGACAATTGTTTCAGTGGTCCTTGGTATGGGTATTCTGTGATTTCCATGGCTGTAAGTATGGGCTCCAACCTCTCCAAGTAGATTTTGTAAATGAATATGGGGTGGACATGGAAAAGGAAGAGTGAGACGAAAAGGCGGCTGCAAGCTGCAGAAAGCGCACTGGTTCTTCCATAGCTGACATGCATACTGGCATACAGAGACAGTGGAGCTCTGTGTTGGTCACAGAGTGCATATGGCTGGGAGAAGGTGAGGCACACAGTCTGAGTGGTCCTCTACTGCTCATTACCTATGCAGGCCTAAAGCTGAGCACTCTCTGTGCACTCAGGGATGATTTGCTACCTTGGCTCACTCAGAACAGCTTCAACACAGCAGCTGGTGTGGCTGGAAGAGTCCTTCAACTTCCTCAGGATTTTCCAAGTTTGTAAAGAACACATCCCCATTTAATACAGTAAGGGTTTTTTAGCATAATGAACACAGGTAAAATCACAACAGCAGCACTGCACCTTTGAACCTCGAGAGGACACCGCTAAGTCCTAAGAAAGAATTATGCTGTGTGTATCTCCCATTCTGGTGTCCATCTCTATGCAAGTGTAAGTACAGGATGAAAGTGGAAGCCACAATACCAACAAACACTCAAGGAGAGTGGAAACAAGGGAGACTTGGAGCTAAGAAACCCACATACAAAAAAGCACTTCAAAATATCATGTCTAGCTCTTCCTGTCTTCTTTCAAATTTCCTCTAGATATACCAGTAAATCAATCTTATCTTGTAAACACACAACCAGTCATTGCTGTGTTCTGCAGAAGACTAATCTTGTCTCTAATCAAATAGATTTCTCTTTATCCTCTCTGAAGTGTAAGGTTGTCTTTCTAAATTTATCTCCCTCTGCATGAGAAAAAAGAATGTTGAACACACAGGATGAATGTGAGGATTCAGACAAGTAACAAAGCATCCAAAGCCTGTAAAATTCTGGATTTGAATCTATGCTACCTTGTCAGGCATTAATCCAATCTGGCTCCAGAAAGAAGCAGAACCAAATGCAGTGCAAAACCTCTGCATAATTTCTGAAACTCCAACAGATGAAGAAGGCTGGTTTCCACAGTTTGCCTCTTTTATATTTTGTCAACTGTTACATGAAAACAGTAAGAAAGAATCTGCACAAAGACGTGCTTCTCAAGAGTAAAACAGTAAGAACCCAAAGACAAAAATTAAGTACATGACCCTATTCCTCCTACAGGCAAGAGTACATAGGTCATAGAAAACAGTAAAAAAATTTAAGTTGCCATGAGTTTCACTTATTTAGACCACAAAACATCTGACAACATAGTATAATTTGGATTAATAAAATGTATCCTCATTCAAAGTCTTCATATCGAGCAGTAATTAAAATCTGGCTTCTGCATTTCGTATTACTGAGCAGTTGCTACTAAAAAAAAGTCACTGAGCTTTTACAGCTTACACATTCAACTATTTGCAATATTGTGCAACTATATGGGATTCAAAGTAAATTAATTAAAGCCCTATTTACATGTTGTGTGTACATATTTGCAAACCTGACATGGAAGGTGTAGGCACCAAGTTTTAGTGGTTTTATTTTTGTAGTTCACAGCACTAGTCCCTGTGATGGATTCCTTTCTTCACACAAAAGAATTTTCCCAGACAGTACCAAAGCTCATGTTCTGAATCTACTGGTTTGATTGTCCAACTTTGCATACAGCATTTTTTTTAACGTTGAAATGTATTCTGGATTAAAATGATCCTTATGATTGCAAAGTCAATCACAGGGAGAAAAGCCTGCAGAAAGTCAATTGTTGAAGAATCCTTAAATCCTCCCTATGTTTTATGCAAATAAGAATGAGCATAAACAATAAGGTAATAATGGGATAATATAGTATTTTCCTCTCAAAATGTTATCATAGAATCATAGAATAGAATCATAGAATAGAATCATAGAATAGTTAGGGTTGGAAAGGACCGTAAGATCATCTAGTTCCAACCCCCTGCCATGGGCAGGGACACCTCCCACTAAACCATGCCACCCAAGGCGTCAGGAGTCTAAGTAGGATTCCATGGACAACGGAAATTTTGATATTTTCTAACTTTTCTAATCATTTATTTGAGGGGCTTCCTTGTATATTCTAGAAAATTTATCACCTGTTATTGAAGATATTGTATCTGCAACAAATTAAAGATTTCAAGACCTCTATCAATGGTACATATTTGAAAGGACTTCACAGTCTTTCTGACACATTTCTGATGGCTATTGTTTATAGATGGGCAAGTTGAATCACATGCTTACTTAATGATACTTAAAGCCTGTCAATTTTATTGTATGCTTTCTTACTGAATTCTTTTCTACTGTATCTCCATCTACTGCTTTTGGAAATGGAGGTTATAGTAAGCTCTGAATGCTTTTCCAAAAATGATACAAGGACTTATGTCCTGGTTTTGGCTGGGATAGTGTTAATTTTCTCCCAAGTAGCTGGTGCAGTGCTGTGTTTTGGCTTTAGTCTGAGAATAATGCTGATAGCATACTGATTTTTTAGTTGTTGCTAAGTAGCACTTACCCTGAGCAAGGACTCTCATGCCCTGCCATGAGGAGAGGCACGGGAAGCCACGAGGAAGCAGAGACAGGACACCTGACCCAAACTAGCCAAAGGGGGAATTCCATACCACAGCATGTCATGCTCAGTTTATAAACTGGGAGAAGTTACCCAGAAGGCACCAATTGCTACTCAGGGATGGGCTGGGTATTGGTCAGAGAGAGAGAGTGAGTGGTTGCACAGTACTTAGTTGCCAGCTGGGGTTAAACCACGACAAGTTAATTTCAGTAGGTCTACTATACAACTTTTCTCTATCAGCAGCTTCCATTCTATAGACTTTGTACTTACTGTGAACTCACAAAAAAGGACTAATCTGTAAATAAATACTCCTATTCAAAATAAAATGATCAATAATCTCAAATTCTGCAACTTTAAAAATGCCTGCAATTTTCACTGTCTATAGCATCCACCATTTGCTTAAACTCTAAATTCAAATCCGGTGCATGGTCCTTAATTCTTTATGCATTTTTACTATACAAAAAACCCCCAACAACCTAATTTTTTCTCAAATATATAATTTTGCCTCATTTCTATAACTACGCTTAGTGACCTTTCTCTTTTTTCCTGTATTTTATTTTAAATGCCTTATTAACACTTCTCCATTCTGTGAAATTTCATAATGCTTCAGCTAATCTTCTACAGCCATAATTAGTATTTTCATCATATTAAATTTTGATGTAACGTATGTGTTACCTGGCAGACCTTCCTTTACACAAACCATTTCTTGTGTAACGTTTTCATTTAGTAAGGTATATTATCAAGTTTTCAGGAGGATGTCCTCTCAAGTTTGTAGGAAAATTACATCTGTATCTTTGTGCACTTTCACCTAAAATACACAAATCATGATCCACAAAGCTCCCTACACTGATTTCACTCTCCAGTTCAACTGAAGGCACAAACTGCATCTCCCCAGAACAGGGAAAACATGTTTCAGTTCGTAAATAAATCATCTTTCTTATTCCCAAGAAGGTAACAGCAAATTATCAACTATTTTTATTTGCTCACCAATGCAGTAAGGACAACATTGTCCCTTTCTCAAAACAGGCCTCTCACAGGATACTGGTGGGCAAGACTCTGAATAGCATCTAATCATGCCATCCATGCAAATGCAGCTAGTGCAGACATTGGGCTTCCAGGACTCCGCTGTCAGAAAAATATCACCTTCATCATTTTTGCAATAACTGGGCATGCTCTCATTGCTTGATGAAGATGGCTGAAGAGGCTCATCTGTAAATATAAACAGATTAAGTTATTTAACTTAAGTAACTAACTTGTCTTGTATTTCCCTACAACACAGGGTTCACTCTCGAAAAACACAATGGAATCGTAACACACTGGCTCACTTCTTCCAAACAACTAGAGGTACAGAACGTTATGCCTTTTCAGTCCTTACATGCGATGAGGATCTTATGATGTGCTCTAGCATAAAGTTTATGTATACCTTTATTGTTTTTATTCAGAAAAGGGAAAAATGAAAAATGAAAAAATAAGGACAACAAAGTGAAAAACCATCGTCATCTGAAGCAGCCCCTCAGAATGCTCTGAATTGAACAGTATATAGGAATACAGCTTAAATTAGAGAGATTAAATTTTAAATCTAAAATTTGAGTCCCAGCTTCTGCCATGTCAGTTCAAATGCTTGAATGATGCAAAGTGAAAAGCTATTATGCTGCTGTTGCCTTCACTAGTGGGCTTATATGAGCTAATTATAATCTGCTGAGAAGCAAACAATTTGATGGGGTTTCAGCTTGATGCCAGTGGGTCTGATTTAATTCTCATGCCCACACATGGGAGTGACACATTTCCATAATGAAGCTGTACCTTAACAGACATTACAGATCAAAAAGTATGTGCAGAGAACATATAAGAAAAGAAGAAGGAAAAAAAAAAAGATACATAAGGGCACAGGTTCTCAGTAACTGTGTAAGTTATGAGAATAAGATCCTAATTCCTAAGCCAGTGAGAAAAGATCAGCTCATCCAAACAGTATTATTAAGTTAAACAAATGTTTACTGTTATTAAAATTGAGAAAATGGAAGTCAGAAGAACTGACTGAAAATATATTTTACTGAAAATATTTTGTCAGAAAAAACCCACCCAAAACACCAACAAATACCGTGTAGAAGAAATGGCAAAATTTTGTTTTTCATGAAGGCAAATATTTTCTCAGTGAGTTCACAGGTTTGGACTGAATTTCCACTGCAATTAACTCCCCCATTTGATATGTAAAACAGGAATTTGTGTTCATTTATAAATTGCATCTCTTTCCTCAGGGGAAATCAAATCCTGTTACCTTCTTGATACTGTCAGGTAGTCTAGGAGGAATCTGGCACACCTGCTGGACTGGAATGCTTTGATATTACTCAGCTACCTTCAAGTTACTCTCAAATCATACCAGGTGAATGTAAGAGCAAACACAAGCATTTTTTAGACCAAATCCAAAATAGATAAGATAGTAATAAAAACGTTCACAGAAACCAAAGCATATAGAAAGGAAAAGAAACAAGCCTGTATGTGCCTAGCACTGTGAATACTTTCAAATGTTCTCTAATTCTGCATGTTTCCATGAACAGGCCACTGTATATTTCACAAACCTTCCAACCAAGGATTCTGGTTCTCCTGCAACCCTTAAATTATTAGATTGCCTTTGAAAACGGTCAAACTTGAGGACTACTACTGCCCTTTACATGCATGGTATCTCTTGCACACAGTCAAGTTTTGCAGTTGAGACAGAGGACTGCAGGCTCCAAACTGCTAAAGAACAAAGGCACATCAACAATCAAGCTCACACATACCAAAACATCAAATATTCCCATTGTACATACTCAGATCAAGACAGAACTGATGAAAGCTGGTTGTCAGGGTATACCTGGGCACTGTGGGCAGCAGGAGTCCTGTGTGCGGGTGGGGTTTTGACAAAGAAGAGGTGGACAGACTTCAGTCTCACACAGGACACGTCCACTGTGGCATGTACACTGTGTGCAAGAATCAATATTCCATGTCTCTCCTTCTACAAAGTATTCCCCACCAGGAGCATGACAGATTGATGGACTGGTGAGCTCTGGCTTCTGCACAATTATTTCATCTGGGAAAAACAGAATTGGAAGACAAGCAAAATCAGTTGTGACTCTAACAATTTGCAAATGTACCCAAGATTCATCATTTCTGTTACTATTGAAAAAATCAGGAACAACAGACTAGCTTTAAATATATTCTTCATGAAGCTCTTTCAACTTTTGACACCTGCATCTCACAAGAAAAAATTTGAGAATCAGTCTGAATAAATGCTAGTTAAGATGAATCAGATGACTTCAAGTTTTTTTGTCATTTCAGAATAAATCAGACCAACCTTTGATATAGGAATTCCAAGAGACAACTGTAATTTTCAGAAAAATCACACTGATTGGACAGCTTCTTTACTGCTAAGTGTTTGCACCAGTGCAATTTCCCAAAGGACAGGAAAGTATGGTATTTAGGAAGTCCAGATTCAACTATCTACCTTTCAGTTTCCTGAGTGATATGCATTTGTAACATTTGGTGCTAGATAAAAAAAAAACCCTAACAACAACAACAACAAAAAAACCCCAAACATAACACCCACCCAAACCCCTAAAAACCTATAAGCACTTAACATTGTTAAAAGTGCTTCATCGTGGTTTTCCGTTATAAATAAATAAATAACTGCAGTCTTTGAAGTAGAAACTGGATCCAGGGAGATGCCACAGTGTGTAAGGTCCTGTTTCCAGCAACTACATCTCACCAAATGAACCTTAATTCTTTTTCAAATGTTTAATTACATTACCTCTACACACCTGGCCGAAAGACTCACCCAGCCTCTAACCCAGGCAGTTTAGAGAATAGATTTAACCTCCTTCAAGTTAAGTAAGGAACAAAACATGCTTCCCTTGTTCAGCAAGAGTGTCCTCCAGAGCTGGGGGAACTCTCTTTACCTCCAGGTGTTCTAAAAGAAAAAATACACCTGTCCTGCACTTTGAAAGTGTGTAAGCACTTATCATCAAGAAAAGGTTATGCCACAAACTGCATCCTCACAGCCTACTTAAATACCCTTTGCTCAAGGACACTGAGACATGTGGAAGACGCACCAATCAGTTATTGCTTTTTGTTTTCATTTCTGGAGAATGATCAGTAGAACTCAGAGAAACTGACTCTGGCCAATCTTACTCTATTCACAAAGTACTCGCATTTCTTCTTTGAGGGAATTCTTCCATCTTTCACTGATTTGCTGATGCTATGCTTTTCTTACTGCTGACATTTATGAATCACATGTGATTTGGTAGCATTTACCTGAAGTGAGACAGTAAGTCTTGTCGCTGTTTTTTCCTTCATTTTAGCGGGAACAATATGTTACATTTTACACAATGGCATCCTAACTCACTGTGGCAAAGGCAATACTAATTATTTTCTGGAAATTTTCTGAGCCATCTCCTTTGCATTTAGTTCCCTGCAAAGTCACAGGCCCGTTTTGCTACAGCTCATATACTGTTCATAATCAGAAAAGCATAACCAGATAGTACTGCTGTACATATGGTATTGTCTACCGCTCCCTTAGCAGCATTAATATTGATATATGATTACAACTGAATTACTACAGATGTACAACTACTATATTCCTGAAGAAGTAACTAGGAACAAGAAATACATGCTTGCTGGATAGCATGGTTCTGCAAAACGCTAGCAGTGAATGGCTTTCTAAATCTCACAGGAAACCTGCAGCTTTTCACAAGCATTGTGACAATTCACTTGAAGCTCTTCATTTACAGCAACATGGTTATAATGAGTGTTCTAGCAGTCAAAGTATATCTTGCTCTGTTGAAAACTAACTAAATATGGAACTGAATGTAACCACCCTTTTTTTTGGCCTGAAAGATGACCTCTGACAGCTGCCATTTCCCTTCTGAAAGGTTAAGGGTGCAATTCAAAACTCAGTTCATCAGAATTGCTAATTATTTCAATATCTTCATGCCAGACACATTTGAGTGATATACTCACAGTTTCACAATTCCAAACTGCATTGCTATCTACAGAAAGCCATGATTATTATTTAACAACATCAGTAGGGAATCAATGCATTGCAAAATAAAATCAGAAGTACCTTTCCAACAAATACAAAACCTCAGTGGGAAAAACAAAACCACATGAGGACTAATCTGGCCATATTAATTCATACACTTACATATGCAATCACTTTACAAAAAATCGTGCCTGACCTAGCATGGTAAGAGTTTACACTAAGTATGATTTTGCTAACATAGAAGCTAGTTGACTTGTGCCTCAAAAGCAGGAAAAATATCAGAGAAACCTATGCAGACACTGTACCTCAAATAAAGGGACATTATTGGGCAAGCAACTACTCTTTCACACAGGAGACCAACAATGCTGGTGCTCAGAATCAAGCACCAATCGCACCCACACAAAATGTAAAGCGTGCGAAAATAGGTACTGCTAATCCCATTCTGATCTTTCTTCCACAAACTGAACATTAGGCTTATGAATGAATTTACTAATTCTCCATACACAAAGTAACTAGTGACATTACTCTCATTTAAATGCTCTGATGTGTTCTGTGTTAGGTAAATCAATATACACAAGTATGCTGACAGTAGAGTGAAATCAGGAATGATTCTTGGGGAGCCTAACAACAGAATTGCCGGAACTGGAACAACCATCCTAATTAAATTCTGGATCTTGAACATTCATTAATGTAAGATTGGCAAAATCTTGGTGCAGATTCTCCTGGAAGGCATGCTAAGGCATGTGAAAAACAATAAGGTGGCTGGTGACAGCCAGCATGGCTTCACTAAGGGGAAATCCTGCCAGACCAATTTGGTGGCCTTCTATGATGGGGCTACTGAACTGATGGACAGGGGTAGAGCAGTTGATGTCATCTACCTGCACTTGTGCAAAGCGTTTGACACTGTCTCACACGACATCCTTGTCTGTAAGTTGGAGAGACATCAATTTGATAGGTGGACCACTCGGTGGATAAAGAACTGGCTGGATGGCCGCACACAAAGAGATGTGCTCAATGGCTCAGCGTCCAGCAGGAGACCAGTAATGAGTGGTGTGCCTCAGGGATTGGTATTGGGACTGGTCTTGTTCAACATCTTTGTGGGTGACATGGACAGTGGGATTGAGTGCACCCTCAGCAAGTTTGCTGATGACACCAAGCTGTGTGGTTCGGTTGATACGCTGGAGGGAAGGAATGCCATCCAGAGGGACCTTGACACGCTTGTGAGGTGGGCTGATGCCAACCTGATGAAGTTTAACCATGCCAAGTGCAAGGTCCTACAGCTGTGTGGGAGCAATCCCAGGCACAGCTCCAGGTTGGGCAGAGAAGAGATTCAGAGCAGCCCTGCAGAGAAGGACTTGGAGGTGTTGGTTGATGAGAAACTTAACATGAGCCGGCTGCAGTGCGTGCTCGCAGCCCAGAAAGCCAACTGCATCCTGGGCTGCATCAAAAGGAGTGTGACCAGCAGGTCGAGGGAGGTGATCCTGCCCCTCTATCCCTCTACTCTGCTCTCGTGAGACCTCACTTGGAGTATTGTGTGCAGTTCTGGTGTCCTCAACATAAAAAGGACATGGAACTGTTGGTAGAAGTCTAAAGGAGGGCCATGAGGATGATCAGAGGACTGGAGCACCTCCCGTATGAAGATAGGCTGAGAAAGTTGGGTCTGTTCAGCCTGGAGAGGAGAAGGCTGCGTGGAGACCTCATAGCTGCCTTCCAGTATCTGAAGGGGGCTTATGAGGATGCTGGAGAGGGGCTCTTCATTAGGGACTGTAGTGATAGAACAAGGGGTAATGGGTTCAAACTTAAACAGGGGAAGTTTAGATTGGATATGAGGAAGAAATTCTTTACTGTAAGGGTGGTGAGGCACTGGAATGGGCTGCCCAGGGAAGTTGCAAATGCTCCATCCCTGGTAGTGTTCAAGGCCAGGTTGGACAGAGCCTTGGGTGACATGGTTTAGTGTGAGATGTCCCTGCCCATGGCAGGGGGGTTGGAACTAGATTATCTTAAGGTCCTTTCCAACCCTAACTATTCTATGATTCTATGATTAAGATTGCCATGCTAACTTATGAAGTATAGCCTCCCCTACAATAATACACAAATCGTTTTTGAAAAGGTGAGTGACTACTGCAGGTACTCCAACAGTTCTGTGCAGCCCTGAATTCCAGGTAATACAAGTGGAAAATAACATCCCTGTCAAGTGACATGACTTTAGGAATACATTACTCTGTAATTGTTACTTCCTGTTTGCCTATTCCTCCCGGAAAAATACTGTTTGTCACACTGAGGTTTCACAGGGAGAAGGAACTGTCCTATTTAAGACAGACTGCGAATGTATGTGTGTGCAGGGAGCTGGACAACAGAATGACAATACCTGATGAGATACATACAGATGAACACCGCATACTGCTGTGGCAAAAGTGCTCCACGCTGAGCCGACAAAACACTAGTGTTCCTTTTAAAAATCTTATGCTTTCTTAATACCCCATCACACTAGCCAATGGAAGACAATGGAAGAGAAGGAATTGAGCAAAGGATTGTTCCCCTAGCTTGCATAACTTACTGTTTTTGTGTCAGCTAAAAATTTCATTAACGGTTATTATTACGAGAATGCTAAGCATTAAGAGCTTTGCCTCATTAACTAAGTAATTACTTAGTACTGGAAATAGCTTGGGCTTCACGAAACCCAGTGCCAAAAGTAATATTACGGCTGGTCATGGAACGACAGTGCCCAGCCTCCATGTGGGAGAGTAGTGAGGACTGAGAAAGGCTGAAAGTGAGACTCACATTTCTTGGAGTTTTGCATCTTTTGGGGGACTACGTTTTTCCAGTTACCACAAGGTGTAAACTCCACTGGAGATAACAATTTATTCAAGCAATCTAAAGGGTTAGGTTATCTTATGTCCTATGTGTCTGTCACTTTCAGAAAGAAGATCTGGCTGCTAATTTTGCCCCTCAGATTTCCTGTTCTTTATGAAGAATTTGAAGTAGTTCATAAATGCTTATACCCTGCTAGTGCTGTTTTACTGCTTTGTTATTTATAGTAGCATCATGAGCCTCACTGTTCCTACCTAGAACATGACTTCCAATCACGTCAGACAATATCACTGTATTACAAATTAATCTATCTAGCACTTTGTCTTCAGAATGATTCCTACAATATTTTAAAGGGCATTAATCTTATACTATACCTACACTCTAATGTATTTCATAATGTTCTCATATTAACACTTATTAAAATTATATTGGAATGCAACATTAATTGTACTTGGGCCTTCCCACTGGAGACACTGAAATCATCTGCTGGTGACATGGAGTTTTCCCTCAGAAGACAGAATCATAATGTTCAATTACCTAAGACATCTGTTTAAATGTGTATTCCTTTGAGGGGATGTAAAACATAGATCAGGAGATAAATTTTAATACAACTCCATATCAAATTAAGAAAGAGAAAATGCAATGGCTTATTATATTTGTTATTATAGGTAACAAAATTGTATATGAGTATGAATTTGCTATTAGAACTAATACAGACTGGAAACTTTTGCTAGTTTAAAGATTTCAATCTGTTGAAGATTACCATTAGGACTCACAACATGCATATGCTTTAAATACTGAAGTTCCCATTTTTCTCATGTGAGATCTTAATGAAAGCCACTTGTCTTGTTACATTTGGGCATAGAAATCTTCATAGATACCTATTACTGAATGATGCATGAGATTATTTTCACGTATTAGAAACAGAACACATGTGAAATAAAACCCAATTACAAAGCATATGGAAGAAAGCATGTTACCTGGACATGATGGGCAACACTGCCCTGGATGTATGGTGGGGTTGCCACAGTTAGGAACAGGACAGGTGATCAAGGCACACATTTCCCGGCCATTGTGACAGTAACATTCCCTGCAGCCATCATGCCAGCTCTCCTCATTCTCATGTCGACGCCCATCCATTGACAGGCAAGAGCCTGTTTTAACAGGAGGCATAAGAGAAGCAGTTGCCTCTGTAAAAAAATCAAAGGGAAAAAGAGGCGTCCCAATTAGCATGTGCTGCTTAGGAAAAAATCCACACCACCTTTATGCCAGGACTGCATTATTCTTAAAGCACATATAAGACCAAGTGAATAGTAGTTCTATCATTCACACTTAGAAATAAGGTAACAAAACACATAGAACAATTAAAAGATATACTGAAGGGGATGGTGGGATGCAGCAGAATGTATTTCCTTGGAAAATATAATCTCTGCTTTCTGCTGCACCTATACTGCTTTTAATCGTACAACAATGCAATACTCGCTAATAATGTACATAAAAAAGAAGAGCAATGGAGTGTAACAGCAAAAAACATGAAGCATATTTAAAATGAAATGTTAAATATGACAGTGTATTAGATTATCTATAATGTGAGTATCTGATAGCAAGTAGAATATAAAAGCATTTGCAAGAGTCAGGTCTTACAACATGAATGACAAAAAAAATTACAAGCAAGTTTTAACATGGTCATGCTAGATACTGGAAATATTTAATAAAACACCTAGAGAAATTGTTTACATTATTATGAGAAATGAGATGTTTGGAAGACAACAGCTCTGACAATTTTGTCCCTCATTCCTGGCTTTTACTGAGATGAAAATACAGTAGCTTGAAATCCTGCACTACTTCCACTTAGCCAGCACATGCAAGCAGTTGGCCCAGTGAGGATAAAGTCTCATTTGTATCTCATGTGGTATTTAAGTGCTGCAGGATTCAGATTCAATATACTCTTGCTAATCAGCAGACTGAATTTAGAGCCGAACACTCCCTCACCCACATCATTACGATGATAAGGATTTAAGATCAGTTTGCCAATGAACTGACTTGTTTTCAGGATATGTCAATCATGTCCTACTAATATACATATATGAGGTTATTTGTATTAAGTTGCTTATTTAATTTTCTGTTTAAAAAAGGATGCAGTATGAAAAGTAGTATGTTTATCGTGTAATTTTAATAATGGGGTTTTTTTGGTTGTTTTTCACTAACATCTAAGTCAGCATGTCTTCAGCTGTGGCAGATCAATCAAAGGTGGTCTCAGAACCACAAGCAGATGGTACAAAGTTAGTTTGATGCATGTCATCAGAGTAAGAACCCACTATACAGAAATTACATTAGTATACCATTTTGTGAATTAAAAAGAAAAGCCATAATATAAAGAAAAAACACTTCTTAAATCAGATGTCATCCTACTTGCACGAACAGAAATAATAAGTGTGATACTGTTGCAGAGAAGGCAAGTTCAACCTAAGATACAAGTACAGGAGCACTGTATATTTCAGTGAGGTACTACTATCTCTACTAGTTTGAAGCTTGTCACTACTGCTGGAGTACAATATACAGTTTTTCAACTGTGAGGGGAGACCAAAATAGCTGGGTTTACTTCATTTAGGACACACCCTTACCCCCAAACAACAAAACCCACAAACATGCAGGGGGCTCCAGCCACAATCCCTTAAATACTGAAAGAATTCTAAAGGGAACGGTTCTTAGCTGTTTCATTATGTTTGCTGAGCTAAGGACAAGAAGTAACTTGTAGAATTTGTAGAAAAGGAGAGAAATATTACAAAATTAATTTTAAATTGTCACATATTGGTAACCACAGGAAAACATTATTTAGAGATGTGTGGGGGGTGTGTTTGTGTTTTGCCTTTTTTTCCCCCTTCTGAGAGTGCAGATTCTTAATAAATTAAATCTTAGACAAACATCTGGTTAAGGATTATCCACATACACTCTACTTTATGCAAGGGCAGACAAATGGACCCTCAGTCTTCCAGAGGACTATCCCAGCCCTGTACTTCTATTAATCCTAGCATAAGCTATTTCTGGCAGAAGCAATTTAGAAAGTGGAGCTAATTCACAGGCAGGGGATTTACCTATACCTTCCTCTTACTCAGGGATTTTGGGTCAAAATTTTAACAAGGATTCACTGTGCCCCAGAACATGCTGGCAATTGCTACCATTATTCTTAGACAAGTTGCTGATGAAGTGATGTTGAAGTGATTTGCTCATAGCTTGGTATTTTTATGATCATGATAACAATAAATACTACTAAAAGAGGAATCGAGTTACTTTTCCTAAATATTTGTGCATGCTTTAAAATACATTCTGGTTAAGGAAAGAACTTAAAAGTGTGCATAGAGATAATTAGTAACCAAAGAGTTGCATGTGTGTGCAGAGTGGGATGCAATTAGGGCACACCTAAGAGAACACCATATTCCGTCACAGCACCACAACAATCAGGAGAAGTGCATTGACTGTGAACATGAAGACAAATGACAAGGTAAGTGATGAAAACGATGTGTTTCAATGGGACTCCATTCAGCAGCTTCCATTTCTTAAATTTTTTAAATTCTTATTTCTGGTAAAAGTCAAACAATGTAGCTTATGTCAGTGAAATCTCTCTCTACTTCTCATAGCTGCAAGGTACATTTATGAGATGTGATTTTTTTTTCCTAGAAATCTTACATTTTTTGTTATAATTGTCTGCAATGTATGACGTCCTGTGGAAAAAATATAACATTGGATCCTTCTGATTAATGTGACTGCATGTTCGCCTTCAACTACAGAAGAGCGACTTAAGGAACTTGTACCATTTCTTCAAGTCCCATGCTCCCATAACTTCTCTTATTATATTTTATAATTTTTTAAAATGTAAAAGGTACAGCTGCTTAAAAAGTTAAGAATAGAGTCACTACACAAAGCAATGGCAAAATACTCAGAAGTACTTGGCTATAGCTAGAAATCAAAACTCACAAGAATCAAAGAAAATAAGCATGAAAGAACAGTTAGGATCAGAGAGAGCCTGAGCACAAATGAAAAGTCATTAAATGCAACACATGAAGATGAGCAATGGAGGAAGTCAGATATCCAGAGTAATACAAAACATAAACTGGAAGTCTCTTAAAATGAGAGATGTGTTAAAAGCAGCACGAAACTAAAGCAGACAACAATCTCAATCTCCACCTCAAACTTGGTAGTTACGAGTTTGGGATGTGGCACATGTGACACCTTTGGCTTAAGAATACCCAGTCCTGTGTTAGCACTCCCTCTACAAATTGTTTCTTGAGTATGCCTGAGAACTGTCCAAGAAATAGCACTCTTAATTTTAGATGGCGTACAGGGCATCTATAAACCAAAAAACCTGAGTTTGTTCAGAAAAGATGACGGTGAAGAAGCCAGCATGAACACTGCTATTGAAAGACAAACCTTTCTCAACTAGCTTATTTCTAGTAGTTACTTAAGATCCTGACCTAATTTTTATTAAAGACAGCAAACTGATTTTTGTGACTTTGTAAAGAGAAATGAAAGCAGAGGTGAGGCTTTCTGTTGAAGCCAAGATGAATGCAGATAATAACAAACACCTGCAAAGCAACACCCTCCTTTTAGAGAAGTTGAACTGCCTGCCCCACCAGTTACCATATTTCAATTCTCACATATTCCGTGCAGTATTCCTTCTCTTCTGCTCTGGCTTCCAACTGCTCTGAACACAAGTTGCAATTGCAGGTGGTAAGGCATTCACACATACCTCTGCACTTGCAGATAACACATCCATGACTGTTCTGCTGGAAACCCATCGGACAGATTTTACCACAAGGCAGGTCCGGGCATTTCTTACACCGACAGATTTCACAGCCATGTTTGTTCTTCCTAGATGACCAAAATAATTTGTTAAAGGTCAGCAGGTCACTTCAAATATCTAAAGCAAATAATATTAAAGCAAAAGCATTCCCGAAAGAAGGGACTGATCAAGTAAAGAAAATTACCATTAACTGTCACCCTTATGTTCAGCAGGTGTATGGGGTGTACAGGTCTCCAACCCTGGCATGTGCTCCCTCCATATAACTGGCAGAATCTGCATACTGTACTTGCAAGCCATAGCAGATAATATAGATGCATGTACTTGTGACAACTATTGAGGATATTTTTTTTTGTTTTCACATGAAAACATAGAAATAAAAACTTCCAAAACTGTGAAAAAGTTAGAGGGGTAGGTAGGAATCTGTTAAAATTCCTCTGTTTTTTGTAATGCAAATTAGTGTTAACTTTCCTCCTCCAAGAGTAAGTACAGTAGATTTCCACTGCTGCACATTAAAACTATAGAGACGTCTATGAAAACATTAAATAAGCAGACAGAAAGCTGACTCAAAACTTAGCATGTGGAATACCAGTAACCCACATAAAAAGTAGCAGACACTAATGTATTTTTAAACAGAGAAAACCAGAGAACTTTCCAGCAGACAGTACAGAAAATCAAGAACACAAATACTTCCAAAGCTTCCAGGTGAAGCTAGGCAGGAGTCTACAGCACCACCTGAGAGCATTTCTTCACAGCATGATAAACGTGCTGCTTGTGAGAATCCTATACCGGAATATTTTCTTGTCTTTTTTTCTTTTTTTCAGGAAGATTGATAATACCATTCACACTTCAGGCACAAGTGTACTGAATCTCTTCATAGAATCATAGAACAGATAGTGTTGGAAAGGACCTTAAGATCATCTAGTTCCAACCCCCCTGCCATGGGCAGGGACACCTCACACTAAACCATGTCACCCAAGGCTCTGTTCAACCTGGCCTTGAACACTGCCAGGGATGAAGCATTCACAACTTCCCTGGGCAACCCATTCCAGTGCCTCACCACCCTTACAGTAAAGAACTTCCTCCTTATATCCAATCTAAACTTCCCCTGTTTAAGTTTGAACCCATTACCCCTTGTTTTATCACTACAGTCCCTAATGAAGAGCCCCTCTCCAGCATCCTCATAAGCCCCCTTCAGATACTGGAAGGCTGCTATGAGGTCTCCACGCAGCCGCCTTCTCTCCAGGCTGAACAGACCCAACTTTCTCAGCCTGTCTTCATACAGGAGGTGCTCCAGTCCCCTCATCATCCTCGTGGCCCTCCTCTGGACTTCTACCAACAGTTCCATGTCCTTTTGATGTTGAGGACACCAGAACTGCACACAATACTCCAAGTGAGGTCTCACGAGAGCAGAGTAGAGGGGTAGAGGGGCAGGATGATCTCCCTTGACCTGCTGGTCACGCTGCTTTTGATGCAGCCCAGGATGCAGTTGGCTTTGTGGGCTGTGAGCACACACTGAAGCCGGCTCATGTTAAGTTTCTCATCAACCAACACCTCCAAGTCCTTCTCTGCAGGGCTGCTCTGAATCTCTTCCCTGCCCAACCTGGAGCTGTGCCTGGGATTGCTCCCACACAGCTGTAGGACCTTGCACTTGGCATGGTTAAACTTCATCAGGTTGGCATCAGCCCACCTCACAAGTGTGTCAAGGTCCCTCTGGATGGCATTCCTTCCCTCCAGCGTATCAACCAAACCACAAAGCTTGGTGTCATCAGCAAACTTGCTGAGGGTGCACTCAATCCCACTGTCCATGTCACCCACAAAGATGTTGAACAAGATCGATCCCAACACCGATCCCACTTGTTATTGGTCTCCAGCTGGACATTGAGCCATTGAGCAGTACTCTTTGCGCGCGGCCATCCAGCCAGTTCTTTATCCACTGAGTGGTCCACCTATCAAATTGATGTCTCTCCAACTTAGAGACAAGGATGTCATGTGGGACAGTGTTGAACTGTTATATACAGGTAATTTTCTGTGCCTTCCAAAGATGCTGGGGGGGGGTGGGGGTGGGGGGGTAGAGGGGGGAAGGGAAGTTTTAATGAAGAAATTTAAGACAAAAAGGGTAAAAAACACTTATAAATTATTTCTGTAAGTCTGTGGATAAATATATTGCCCAAATGAGGTAACTCATTAAAATTAGGAAAACATTTATTGGGAAACTGACATATCTCCCATTGATTACTACACCATTAAATGCACACTGGTCCCTCCCACAACAAAGACAATGTATGGGAAGTCAGAACATCTAGAGGGATAGAGAAGAAATAAATTATGTATATCTCTAGAAATATTGACTTCAATCTCTGGAGAACTTCATGTGATTTTTAGAAGTTAAAGAAGAAACTTTTAGAAGTTAGAAGGTTGAGGAAAACAGTCACACAATAGGACGGAGAATGGAATACTTTCTGTCCTCCTGTCCGTCTATTTTTATCTCCTTTATCTCTGTAACCACAGTCTTTCAATTTCAAAGGAAATGTTTCTTTCTATTAATGTGTAGAGTTTTCAAACAGTGAACTCTATTAAGCTTTTTTTTTTCTTTTTAGACAACTAAAAATGTTTTGGTTTCATTAAAGACGCATGAACTCAGATTTCCCAATCATTAACCTCTGGCAGTCTTTAAAAAAAGTTAAAAACATCAAACAGATGATGATTAACTTAACTTTCCACTTTTTAATGCCCTTGTTCTTTAGTGTCCTATTTGTGACTTTGGTTTTTAATGTGAAACCAAAGTTTTACATGGTAATAGAGATCTGTCCTCCCGTGCTTTTGATGGTCGTAACAGGCTCGAAAGTCACATGAGGCTTGCTATTTTAGAGAAGAAATTGGCATGGTAGCAGTAAAGAACTGAACAAACGTACTCTATTGGGTTTTTTGGGTGTATAAAAGTTCAAGGGAAAGATAATCTCAAAGACAGGTTTCCTAAAGCACTAACATCAGCTTGAAATTAACTTGTTTTAAAACCATCTTTATCTTACTCCCATCTAACATTAATCTTTGCTGTCATTTGTAAAATACTTGTCCTGAATAGATCACATAGATTTTCTCATTGAACTGGTTTATGCACACTTCAGTTAAAAGGAAAAAAAAAAGAGACAATTGTGTTTCAGCTTATCTAAATACAGAAAACATATACAGAAATCTGTACTTTTCCCCTTCCAGCCAACATATTAAATGAGTCATACATACAGGCTAAAAATTACTACTATTTACAACAAGCAGTGTAATTCTGACAGAGGCTGAACATTATCTTTTTCATAATACTTCCTACTTGAAGATGAGCCATGTGCTTCAGTGCTAGCCCATGGAGCAGTTCTGCCCTGTGTGATGTTCTCACTAACCTCCCACAACTCCTCTGAATGGGACAGGGTACAACAGGCCAGACAAACACACCTTGCACTAGGGAGTGCCTGGGCAAGTCAATACATGGTCTTGAGCTGATACTCTGTGAGTCAGTGTCGGATCAAAGTGTCATTTTATCACACCAAGGACTTCAAATGAATAGTTGCAAATTGCATGATTCAGTATTTATACTTTTTAACTTTAACCTGTTTGCCATTTTTCTTCCTTTTCACTAAATTCCAGATACTTTCAAATTCTGAAGATTCACGGGGATTTGTGCCTGAAATTTGTATCCTTTAACATATTCTCCTTGACACTTGACTGACACTGAAAAATACTTGCACCTAGAACCAATCATCTCCGTGTTTAAAGTGCTCTTGCAGCTCAAGGACAATATTCATAGGCCTTTTCCTAGCCTGATGTCATGAGTTCTTTATTACAGGAAAGCATTGCAGCAAAATGAATTATTTCACTGATTTCTTTAAATAAAGCTAGGCCCATGTATCTTTTTTCTCTTCAGTTCTCTTTGGTTTTCATTCAGAATACTGAACCATTTCTGGGTAGACAGACAGCATTAATGCAATGTACGTTCACGTTGAAGAAGATGGCACAGACAGCTTTAGATTTCCCCACACAATCAGCTAGATTACTGTGGACACATACCACAGATTTATTAACAATAATCACCTTAAGTGCTTGGGCACAGTTATCAGCAGGGTGATACTCACATGCAAACTAAGGACTCTATAGGTCTTGAGGACTGCTCTTAAGCAAAGGAAAATCAGTTTATTAAGGTGCAAAGTGTATTAGGCTCTATGCTTGGGATCTTATCTTTCTCATTTTTAGACGTTTGTGCTCTATGTGAACTATGTAGGACAAGTATTTTACAAATGACAGTAAAGATACATGGTCTGGTCACTAATGAGGCAGACTTAAATCAAGAACTTTACTACCAGTCACACAGGCTGGAAGCACAGGCCCAGGAATGGAAATTCACTGTTTTATCTTAAAAGAGCATTTGATTTTTCCTGAAGATTCAGTTTTGAAGTGGAAAAGAAAAAAACCAAAACAAGCCAAAAAAACCTGAAAAACCAAGTTCAGTTCACCAGAGGTTATGAAGGTCTCTACCATGTTCCATTTAAAGTTGTAAAAGTACTGTCCACCTTCCTCCAGATAAAAGGTACAGTTTAAAATAACCAAACCATGCAAACCTGCTCATTATGTGAAACAGTATTCCTAAATCCACGTTGATGGGAAAAATATTGCACAGTAAACCAGGAGAATGTAACAGGAAACGCATTTACACAAACAAAACTTCGGTAACTATAGTTCAAAATAATCCTCAGCAGCAGCAGCAAAACTTCTTTAACACTTCAGTGTGAAATCTACACTGGGACTGTCGGTGAAGAAAACCAATAGTAGTAAATTGAAAGAAACCAAAAAGAGAAACAAACTTAACCTCTTTAGATACCACAGAAAAGAACAGAGTTAGCTATTTCTGTGCAAGTCCAAAATGGCAGTGACAAAAAGACATTAAATAGACCTTACTTATTGTTCTTCTCATATTATAACTTACAAATAGGCTAAAGCAAATGGCCTTGAAAATAATAATTTTTTTATGCTCTTATAATATTAACATTAAAAACAGCTTCTCCTGTACCAAGCTGAATGATATTCAATCACAGAGTAAACAGGAAAACACTTTGTGATTAACACCATCTCTGCTGTTAATGCATACACACGCTCCTTGAGCACATGGATGAGAAAAATCTTCTCAGATCCTGTCCCATGGCTATGCTATGGACACTGCTGCAGACAATAAATCATTCATTCATTCATCCATTCATTCAATCACTCATCTTTATTTCATTCTGCTACCCATCTTCAGCCATCCTTGCTTTTGAAGCCACTGGGCAAAATTTCTGTGAATGACAAAACTGACATCCTTTTTCTGTAAATTCCTTCCTTTTCTACTATCTCTCACTGAAAACAACTCCGAGCCGCTCCTGAAGCCAACATTCCTGAAGATAATTTTATTAACCTTTTAATTTTAAGTTCTTACTTTCCCTCTCCCATCTATTAAACTTTCAGGTTTGGAGAGAAAAGTGACATTTGTTTTAATCTTTGTTATCTTTAATTCGTTTTCTCTTATTTCAATCCCGTCCCTCTCATGAGTGCAAAAATCTGCTATTATTTAACCAGAAGCAAGCCTAATTCTGTATCTGAAGTAACAGATATAGGATTATATTAAATGGTGTTTACTTTGTTTTGTCAGACTGTTATTATGTGGGTATTTTTAAGTTACCCTAGGAGTGCCTCAAGGATACAACTCAAGCATTCTTTCTAACTTAGGAAAAAAAAATGTGACTTAATGTTTCCAAGGGAATTTTTTCCCCTTTTGTTTTTCTTTTTTTTTTTTTTTGAGTATTGCAACGTATCTGGTTTTCTTTTCAGAAATTAAACTGTGATGAAAAGCAGGCAGCAATATGGAACGGATCCATCAAAAAATAAAATACATAATACATATAGAAGCCACCAGCCTGATTACCAAAAAATTTCTGTGATGAAAAATCGGACCAGCTTTTGTCACCCGTTCCATAAATTAATAAATACCACAAGTATTTCCTTACATGAGGAAAGAACTTCAGCAGCAATACAGATTTTGAGCAGGCTTGCAAAAACTTAGAGAGCAATGATCTTCATGAATCGTATAACTATCAGAAATGTCTCACGAAAACTAGTCTGCTGTCACATTAACATTAAAAAACTCCTTGAAATACTAGAAAACCATTTGAATAAAATAAATGGCTATAAAATGAAAGGGTACCACAGTGGAACATACAAATAGAATTCCAAAAAGCTACATGCAAGAGACATTACTTGTAAGCAGCTTTTTCATCTCATTCGTCAAATATTCTTCAAACAAAATTTAAGCGTTGCTTTGCTTTTATAATCTGCTGCTGTTTTTTAAAGTCGCTGTTTCTTCATCTGTTGATCAAAATCCATTTTGAAGAATACTTTAATCTCACATAAAGTAATGACATTTCTCTTTTCCTACATGTTCCTCTGCTTTGCCACAAAGCAGACACAAGCATATGCCTGGATTTTGCATATTTTCAATATGTACAGGGATTGTATTAAAGATGCTTTCAGAATGAGAATACGTACAAGTATCCAAAGGGACAGTACTTGTCACATACAATGGGCTTGCACTTCTTAGGCCGCGGTCGACACTGACAAATCTCACAGTTGTGGGCATCAGTCTGGAAGCCAAAGGAACACTCCAAGGAACAGCCCGAAATGAGGCCAGTGCACAGCTCCTCCCCTGCAAAGGACACATGCAGGTTATCACAGCACGGAAACTGGTTATATCAGACAAATGCATCTTTAGCAAACCAAATCTTCTGTTCCCTTTATTTTGTAACTTTTTAAGTACTAGTAAGCCTTACCTTCAGACTGTCCTAACTTTAAAATATGTGACAGAATTCTCCAGTAATGACCCAAACCATATGAGCAGACACTACATGATGCCTTCAGTTCCAGACAAGAACTTGGGGAGTACTACCTGGTACCCTCAGCTAACATGAGTTTATGAATTAAATGCACAGCCAAATGACTCTAACATCGGTGAATGTTGGCCTTCAAGAAAACATTTAAAATAAAGTATACTTTCCACATATTATATGGGTTTAACAGGTTTCTGGTCAATATAGAGCATCTTTATTTCCCCTCTATTTATTTTAATAGAACTGAATGGGATATACTAACAACTTCTATTCTTTATGCTGTTTGCCGTGAACTGTTTGGTGATTAACACCTGCTTGTGGATTGCTGACATCTCAATTTCTCCAGTACAGAGAAGAATAATAGTAATTTCATTCACTCTCATTCAAATCTAGTATTTTGAGAAAGCTCAGTTCCTTTTTGTTCTTCTTGAAAGAAGAAGGGCCAGAAAGACAACTCTTAACAAGCTCTGGGATACAAAATTCATTTATTGGTTGCAGACCTGAGAGGAAACAAAAAATTATGATGATTTTTGTTACACTAGGGATGTGAAACATGGGGCGTGGGGGGAAGGAGGGGAGAGGTAAAGGGAGGTGGGTTGAGCGACCATTATTACAATAGCCAAAATGAGATCAAAATAGAAAAGCAGGAAGATATAATTGAGCTCCTTCAACAGAAGAATATAATAGGTAACCTCCAAAAGGCTGACTTTTAGAGAGATATTGAAAGGATGACTGGTATCCAGTTAAAACATCCACACCTCTACAAAGTGCTGGTTATATAGAGAGCAGCTTAAGAGTGCTTCCATGGTGGAATTTGGGCCTACAAGTGCAGTGCAACATTAGAGCCTTATCATCCCAAACAACAGCTCTCAGTTTAAGTAGGGTGAAGATCATCAGGTTCACAGCTCCCATCTCTCTGGTTTTATGCAAATCTGGTGCCTGAAGCAAAGAAGGGTGCAAGTTGTTTTGTCATTCAGAATACAGAAAAAGGACTGCCAGATCCTTTCACAACCTCTAGAGGTTTGTCTTTGTCCGCGGAGTACCAATGCTACAGGACTTAAGCATTTATACTCAGTCATATCTAACCTTCACACAGCAATGGTAACTCTTATCTCAGATTCTTGATGTACTCAGAAACACACATACAACAATCTTCATGAAGTCTTACAATTTTTTCAAAGGATAGAGTTCAGGCTGATCCCTCAAGACTACCAGGTCTTCTAAATATGTAGCCACTAATACTGATTTAAAAACATTATAATGCAGAGGAAGCTCCAATATTCTTCTCTGGTAAAGAGTGATGTATGTGTAACAGAAAGACTTTCTTTGAAGCAAGTTAAAATAATGAGCATTTTTTTTTAACTCATGAGCTTTTACACTAGGATGCTTGTATACAATTACTGCCTGAAAGCTATAAAGTGATAATAAAACTAACTAAACTTTTCATTATGCATGACTTTATAAGGCAGTCATAATTTTAAAGTTAGACTTGAACTTCATAAGAATATATGGAAAAGTCACCTCCATTGGAATACCTTCAAAGAGTTTAGTTCAGTTATGACCTTTGATGTCATGTAAATTATGATAACTCCTGCAGATGTTCTGAAATGATCAAGTGAATGATCCTGGAATTACACAGGTTGGATTGATCAGAACCATTCATTTTCTGATGCATAATTTGTCATGGACATGAAGTGTTTAGGTGGCTGTCCATAAACATCAGGCTCGTGGAAGGCAGGTCAAGGAACAAGAAAGTACGAATGCAAAGGCAATGGGAAAAATGAATAGATATCTTAAAAGGTGAAAAAAAGAGCTGGAAATAAAAATTTAAAAAAAAATAAAAAATAAAAAAATAGAAAAATAGAACACTCTTCCCCCCCCTTCCCCCCCCCCCCATTTTTTTAATTGGCATATCTTTATCTTATTTGACTCAGATTATGTGTTAAGGAGAGCTATCAAAGTGCAACACCTGGGTTTGAATATGAAATTAGAAAAGATGGTAAAATAACAGTTCCTCAGAATCCTACAGATTTTTCCTGCAGTTTTTCTTCTCAATATTATTCTCTTCTGCACTGATTGCTTTGATTTGGATAGTGAAATTGCTTCCAGAGATGCAAAATAAATTTGTTATGCATAAAGTTAATACACTTTATTAAAAGGGTTAAGGTGTCTAAGACAGTGCTATAAAAGCAGAAAGATGATGTCTCATCCCAAGTAGCTTATGGTGTTAAATATACATAAAATGCAGTCACCTGACATACCAACCAGAAGATCTAGTCTCAAGGCAGTATCTTCCTTGCTTAATCCTCTACATAGTGAGTTACCATCAAAAGAACTTTCACTTTATAAGTGGCCAAGAAAGAAAAGTTCTTCAGAGCCTTGGGATGGATGACTGACTAACCACCACTGCCACCAACGTTAAGAACAGACACTGAAGAGCATACCAAAAAGTCATCAAAGCAACGCACAGGACAAAATTGCTGAAGTCAACACAGACCATTGTTAACATCTGATCTTACTAGTGTTATGTCAGCACTATACAAAGAAGTCAGAAAAATCTCCACAGACCTCTGCTGACAGTCTTTCTAATAAGATGCCAAAATCTTCGGCGAAGATGTTTGTTACTAAAATCAGAATGTTATTGCATTTCTGATGTTGTGACATTACAAGCTGTGGAAATGAGATTTAAACAGTTTTTGAAAAAGATTTTCTATGAAGAAATTCAGTATCCTGAAAACCAGTGAATTCTGGTCTGCTTTCACATCTGACCTAAATTTCCCCTACTTACACATCATTAAAAAGATGACAACTAACAAGCAGTCTCAAACTGAAGTAGAATCTTGTACAGATACACAGCTTATGTCTGCTGTACAGGCATGTGGAAAACACTGGACTAGTACATTATATTGGGTATATGTGTGCATATCTACGTATGTTTTTCAGAAAACAGTGTGGGCATCTAAGATTAAAATGTGAATCAAATTCATTTTATGCAATTGTCAGTTTGAAAATATTTCTGTAGCTTTAGCTATAACTTTAAGTTCATCATAAAAAAAACCATCATAAGTCTATTATGAAAGGATAAGAAAAAAGATATTTTTTTGCCAAGGTTTTACATTTCAAGTGACAAAAATATAGTTCTTTATTCTTTAGAATAAAGAATTCTTTAGAAGAATTTATTTGTTAGAATAAAGAGAACTAGTTCATGAAATTCAACTGCAATGAACTGAGGAAATTTACTATGACAAAATGTTAGGTGGTTTTTATTTAGAGGCATTCTACACTTCTGCTTAGCTAAATTTCATAAGGAATCTGAGCCCAAATCATGGACCGTATTTGCAGAGAAGAGATCCAGCTCTAGCTGGGCTGACAACTGCTTCAGAAGTACATCAGGGTTAACAAGGAAGTCTGAAAGGAGAGGATGAGAGGAAACATTTTAAAAGCTAATGTAAAAGGAGAACTACCTTTCGAAGTTTGAGAACTGCATTAGGCACCTGCATGGCACTTGAACTCTTAACGGAATGGGATCAAGCTTCTGAACACACAGGATAAGCCATCTTTATTTCTCTGACTGATTAGTTACATTGACATCACCTAGGGAACTAAACTAATGGTTAGATAGGTGGTAGATGACTAAACCAGAAGTAAAATGATGATTAGGAAACCAGTTAAAGGGAGGACATCTTTCATTGTGCTGCTTGGGGAAATACCTGGCGGGGGAGTAGAGTTCTTCTATGTCAATAGTAGAAATAAGTTCATTAATTTTTCCTACGAAAAATGAAACGTCAATGAGGTAATGTCAATACAGAAAATAATCCTTCCAGACAAGGTAAGAGGAGGGCTCAAGGGAATAAAATAGTAATAGTGGGTGAAATATAATTCTGGAAACATACTAGGTCATGCTGCCCATAAGGAATAAACAAGAACTTGTGCTACAAGCTAAGGGTTCAGGTTCAGGATAGTGGTTAATATCAGGACGGTACTGATGTGATATGGCTTTAGAAAAAGACGAATGTGTTCCTGAATATCTCAGGCTAATATAACCGCATGTTTTCCACAAATACTTAGCTTTTTAATGTGAGGACAGACAAACGCTGAAACATAACATAAAATTCTGTGAGAGTATCAACTCCATTAACTTTGTCCATATACAGCAGAAGGCTAGGACAATAATCACAGAAAGGCTGTTTGTCCTCAAGCAGCGACATTATTAAAATAGCCTGCTGCTATGAACAAATACTTACTCAAGGACAAACACAGAGAATACTTAGAGCAGTGAATCCATCCCATGCAAGACAATGTAATTTTCTTTTCCATGTGCAATCATGACTGCAAAAGCTGCAGCAAAGTCAGTTACCAAAAGATCCATGTTTCTGGACAGTCCTGACTAGACCTCACTGCACTAGGAAAAGCTATTGCTTCTACCACTCTAAACACTGTAGCTCTAGCAAACACCTCATTCTGTAGTTTGCAACACATTGTATGCTGACTTGGATATGGGAACTTCAAATTACTGGATTCATTTGGATCAATCTAATAAGATGCTATTGGGAAAGAAAAAACCTAACCACAACTAGAAAGGGAAAGAAAACCCCACAAGTAGAAAGGGAAACAACGGTTGAAGATGAATTGGCCTTCCAAAAAACATTTGTAAATTATTACCAACCAAGGTTTTTTAGCCTTGCTACTGTTACCCAAAAATTCCTTTTAAATATAGTGAATTCTTTCTCACCCTTTCTTCATCCACTCACAGTTTCATACCGACTATAATAATGGAAATATTAGAATTTCAGAAGAGAATGATACTGTTTAAGCAGAATCTGTTTGAGATACAGGTGATGGGACAACACTCTGAAGCAGGAAATGTTGTCTTAAGAAGAGATGATTATGAAGCTATGGTGAGGCCCTACACTGCACACAAACTAGGTGGTGCTTTAAAACTCTTTTCCACTAAGTTCTTGTTTTCAAAACTAACACCAACTCTTCTTTTTAAAAGACTGTCAGATCACTGTAAGACTGAGAAGGAAAGAAAGGTATGTACAAAATCAGCATGTGAGAGCAGTTGATATACGGATGTGACCTACTATAGTCCAGGCCCCAACCTGCAAACAAGACAAGAACAAAATTCTGTTCCAGGATATGCAGTGTTAGCAAATCACTGCATTTGTGAGGAGTCACTTAGCAGTTGTATACTTCAGATACAATGCAATCTTCTCCTCAAATATGGCACCTCAGATGAATTGTATCTCAAAAGGAATCACAATTCTTTGGCCCAAATTCAAGCCATGAATGTGTGATTTACTCCTGATTTCAAAGTGCTCACGTCTGCCTCCCATGAACCTATGAATATTTGGAGTGTTATAAAATATTGCTCAAAAATCAAACTGAAAAGAAAACAAAATTCAAATCTGTGAATTGCATGTTTAGGTATAAAAGAGGTCTTCTGTTTGAACTTCTAATAGCTTGATTGAAATTCTAGCTAACTCTTATTTAAAGGACAACTTCTTGATTTCCTTCTTCTAGCATATATATATATATATATATGACATATAAGAACTCTAAGCTCTTAAACTGGGGAATTTTTTTCCTCTGATTTATTACTTTCCATGTGGACACATTGATCATTGTACTGTGAAGACTGGAAGTCATCTTTAGTATAGAAACTTTTGAGAATTATTTTAGAGATGCATAGCCTGTTGAAATACTCTTAGTTGTCAATCCTCTAATTCACAGATAAAAAATAACTGCTAGAGAAAATTAACAGACACTTGACAAGAATTATGTCAGTATTTCAACTTGGCTTAGGCTGGGGTCCATTTTGACAATCTGTAGCATGGCTACATACCTTCACCATCATTATTTTCTTGACGCTGAGGATAGATCGAATCAGGAGAACTGTTTCACAGTACCTTTATAATTAAGCACTCCTCAGCCGTCCTCTCGGTGTGGATTGCTACTGCTGGTTAATCTTCAGGGGTGGGGATCTGGGGAGGCAAATTTATGAAGGAGAAAACTAGGTTACTTATCAGTAACTGGAATTCTCTGAATATATTGCCTCCACAGATCCACACTAACCCTCCCTCCTTTCGTTAGAATTAACTCACGATTCACAATAGCTGGATAAAAATGAAGGGACTGGGCACTGTGATGCTAGAAAACCCTGTTTAAAAAAATAATCTCATGAGTCCATTCAGGCAAATTACCCAACAGGATACTTGCTCTAAACAACTCTAGGATTCATATACCACATATGACTTCATGAAAATGAATTTCTAGCAGTGAAATTACTGGAAAATGACCAAGTTTCCATAAACCTTCTACCAGCACGAGGGCGTTTGGTTTTTTTTTCCTTCACAAGTTAAGAAAAAGTATCATCTGCTTCTATTGCATTAGATATATTGTAAGCATTACAAAACTCAATATATTGTTGTAATCTTCAGAGACACCCAGCAAAGACTTTTATCCCAGTGAGAAGACAGATAATATTTATTTGGCATGAGTAATTCATCAAAACTCCACCCTCTTCAGGGAGCACTTCCACATGTGTGTTTAGAGTTAATATTTATATTTTACTTAGAATAGGTACTTTTTGCAGATCTGAAAATTTTCAAGAAACATGCTTCATCCCAAATTTTCTATGGCTGTATTTCATTAACTTAGGTCTAATACATAGGATCTAGTCCCTTTCACATCACTGCAGAAGGATAATAAGGCATCGATCTTCTGCAAGGTCTACAAAATTATTCCAAAATTCAAGACGCACTCTCCTTGCCCTAAGGGGGACTACCTGGACTGTCCTGGGTTTTGTTTATTTGATGGTTTGTTTGCTTGTTTGTTTTCTCTCCTCATGGAATTTGTTGCCAAATGAAGGTAACAATGGGAGATAACTGTTGCTAAAATTGAAAAGTGTTACCTTTATTTTACTTTACTATTTACAGGAATTTTGCATTGCCTCAAGTGTACACTTTCCATGACTTGCCAATTTGTGTGATTACTTGTCCCACCTTAGTTTGAAAACAAAAGTAACACATGTTTATTTACATAGGCAAAATTAAGACTGGGGGAGTTCTGAAGCGTTTAGAACACACCCCTGAGTATGGGTTACTTACAGAAATAAAGTAATACATAAAGCAATAAAGAGGATAGGAACTAGATGATCTTTAAGGTTGCTTCCAACACAAAGAATTCTATGATTCTGTGAATAAAATACTCGAATTTTGTCTGGGAAGAGTGAAAGGTTAGGAAACCCCACCCCAAACTCGTAACTACTGAGTGATTAACACGCACACACAAAGGAGGAGTTAGAGATGCACTGTCCCACTGTAGCACCTTCAAACTTTTTCTTAGGCTTTTTCCTATCATGACATAAACTTTCAGAGCCTTGACCGCTGCTATTCATAGAATGCCCATCAATGCACTTACCTAACTTTTCCCAACCTTCCAATCTGCCTTTGAATATCTACACAACCAAACCAAGTCCCACACTGCCAAACCCAACTCCCACGTCAGAATTCCACCCTGGATCATCAGCTATAAAATGAAGAAGGCGTGACTTGCCAGAATACTGAACTCGATGCTGCAAATGTCTGCTATTACTGAGTGAATGTCAGTACCTCCTGCAATATATTTTCTTCTCATTTATGGAAAAGGTATCAACACTTTCAAAACTATTTCTGTATTTATATGGAATGGGAAAAGGAGGTGGTTTACATCTAGAGGACTGTGCAAACACGTAACATGGTAAGATTCCTAATTTTTGAATAGTGATTTTGTTTTGACAGACAAAAAAAATACGTGAAGTGGATGATGATGCACAGGGATGTGCAGAGAAAATGACTCATCCTACGATCGTGTCTCTCCGTAAGGAGTCTGGAATTAATGGAATTGCATAACGGCTGCATGTTGTAAAATTTTACCAAAAGTTGCAATTTACCTAAACTGCAAAGCTGAGCCTTCTAAATGAAGCAAACAATTTTTACAATGAATAGCAATGCTCTAATTTAATTCAATTTTAGTGAGATTTGAAAGGATAAAAAAATAACAAAGCCATACATGCTCTTGGCTATACCCCGAACAGTACTTCATGTTCAATTCATTTGGGGTAAAATGCTATAGTCAAAGTTGCAGGAGAGATTTTTCAAGGCTTTTTTCTTTTCTACAAATATAATACAGGGAATAGACAAGGCCAGATAAGATACTGGTCCTCACTGCAGACTTTCCCTGAAGAATGACTGAGTGTCCAGTAGACAACCATCAGATTTGAAATCCTATGTTACTGCAATCAGTAGATATTATTCAATGTGCCTGTTAGTCTCTGGAGGAAGAGAGACTACAAATAGCTGATCACTGTCCTTGTTTCATTCCCCTAAAATACTACTCCTCCTAAAGACTTTAATCCACACCAGTTCTCCCTATGAAAGCAAAGGCCTAGACACTCCAAACACAATTGCGATTGCTGCACCCTACAAGTAACAATTTTTTGCTTATTTACTTTTTTCTATTTATTTCTTGTTCTTGTACCACCTTATACATTTTTTTTGTAATTTTTGGTAATGCACTTAATTTGTTTCCTACTCTTTTAGTTTTATTTGGGATATTTTTTCAGCAATTCTTCCTGAATCTTGGATTACACTTTTTTCCTTTTATCTTCATGTACTGCTGCTGCTTTGGCTTCCAGACTCTTCCAGTCAGTATGATCATTCTTTCTCCCTCATCATTTGTGGTTCTGTCTCTACTCACTGGAACTTCCCCCCTGTATCCATCTGTGTTTACCTTTTACTCAACTCAGTGGTAGTTTTACCTCCTTTGCCTTGTAACTCTGGTCTGCCTCTACTTTTTTCCAAACGTTATTTTGCTTTACAGCATGTATGTTTTTACTGTGGTTATACAGCATGTTTTTGCCTTCACTGCAAAACCAGGAAGAACAATAAAGCACAAAATAAACTGCTTCTATTAAAATCATGTTCTAGAAATATGATTTGCTTCTTTTTCCCTTCTTATTCAGTAGTTGGCTTGAGTCAAGGTGGATAAAGTTGAAACTAAATTACAATAAAGCACCAAAGAAGTTTCATGATATTGTACTTAGATAATTACTTCAAATAAACCTGTTGTACTGATTTCTGGCTTCATTGTAATAATGAATCACAAGTTACAGCTTCAACTCTATGTTCTTCCACTTTGTCATTCTGCTTTTATTTTGGCTGGAATAGGCTGAAATATAATGAATCTTCAGCAGTGATATCTAAAGAGAAATTAGCAAAAAAGGAAACTTTATTGGAAAGAGATTAGTAGAATTAGGATATGACTTCTAATGGTAATGGAAGGCATGCAGGCCTCCTTTACTCAGGCATTTTGAACCAGATTTAGTTGAGCAGCTTAGACCATCAAGAAACAATGCAGTATAAAGATAGTGATGTTTCCAAAAGTCCAAGTGAGCTAAAGATAATGCACTTTCTCATGTCCTTAGAGAGTCAAGATGCAACTACACTGATTTGGACATGAAAGTATGTACGATCTTAAACCATAGAGATCTAGCAGCAGCTATTTCACATAAAACTCCCTTCCTCTCAGCGCTCACACACTCATTTGTCTAGAGCCTTGCAAGTGAGAGACATTACTTGATGAAAAAGATCTATTTCTGTCATTTTGACTGATAATCACGAAGTGATGAAGACTTCCAAGCTGTTATTTTTCTTCACTTTTTTATTAGAAAATGTTTCTGCTCTCTGAATGACTGAGATTTTTAAGCAATCTACAGTTCAAATTATTTGACTGAAAAAAAAATATCCTAACCATGACAGATAAATGAAAGTATTAAGTTTGCTACTGCAAAATTAAGATAATTTCAAGCAAATCTAGGAAGAGAAAAATTCCCTTGAATAAGATCTTAAGCACTATTTAATCAGAAACAGTTCGAGCAAGAACAAAGACTTCCTAGGATGCTGGGATGTGTACACATGCTATCTACTAATCTAGGACAAAAAAGTGATCCTCTGGAGCGATGGGTCACCTTTGCACCAAACTGGAGGGAAGGACTGCACACACACACACACACACACAGAGATGATGAAGTTTGTCAAGTATATTCATCTTCTTGTTTTTGTCAAATTCACCAATTTTATAACAATAGAAAAAGAAGGATAATCAAATTACAATGTTAAAAGTAGAACTTAACATTTCCAATTTTGTCTTAGAAACTAAGTAAGGCTTGTATGCGATAGCATTAATAAAGACAGTTGCCCTTTCTGTTAATACAACTTGTAATCAAAGATTATTTCTGTATTACCATAATGACATTACTGCTTGCCACATGGTTATTTCTTATTAAAATATTTGGTCCTCTAGCTTATGGAAACAAAAACCCCACATTTCCTCAGAAAATAAGTTAAAAAAACCAGGACAAATCCTTTTCTTGTTCCTTAAGCAAAACACCAATCCAAGCCTAACACTCTGTACCAATAAAGAATTTCTATTTTGATCAATAAAATAGTCATATTGATTTAGACAAGACTGGGCAGACTGAAACCAAAAGAGGAGGAACAGTGTAAATACTTCAGCTGTAAAAGCCTCACAGGCTACAGGGAAGATGCAGAACAACAATGAAATTGCAGAGTTTAAACCCACTCTTAGGCTCGGCTGGAAGGCAGCATGATGCATCCTGCAGCTGAGATTAGCATCTCAGACTAGCACAGGTGTCTTCTGTTGTGCAATTCCAACAGCCACCTGACCTTGGTTTGTATTTCATCCATAAACATTGAATTGTTAAGGAAACACATGCAGAAAATACATTTTTGCTGCTTCACTGATATACACAGACTTCTCACATGGCACAATGGTTTCCCTTGGGGAAGAAATAGATGTTAAAACCTGCATATATATATATGTGTGTGTGTGTATATGTATATGTATATATATAGTACTCTAGGTAGGACTTAAGAATATGCTATATAAATAAAATTACACATGGATATGTTTGCATATATCACACCTAGTCCCACCCTCTGCCCCCTCCCCCCACCCCCAGCATATAACTTTCAAACATTCATCCTCAAAACCTAAATTTTGAGGAAAAGAAGCTGAGTTGAAAATAGACTGTTTAGCAATGGGAGTTTTTGAAGTGCACAAACCCAGATGCTTTTAAACTCTTTACATACATACAGGAAAATGAAATGTGGAAGTCTTATCAGACTTCTCAAAGCCTGAATGAATGCTCAGTCCCAAATCATAACCTTTTCTACCCAGCCGTTAATTTTTACCCATAGTCAGACATTGTATGTTTTCATCCCAACATATTTTAAGCAAGCAATGTCAGAAATCAGGAACTTATCCTTTAAAGATGAACAACTATAAGGCACACACATACTAAAGCAAAACAATCAAGAACATTAATGGAAGAAACAGCATACTAGCATTTCCACTTACAGCTTGACATACAAGATAGAAGCCACTGCATTTTTGCATACTCACTAGTTTTGCACTGACAAATGCGGCAACCATTTTGGTCCAGTTTGAAGCTGTAGACACAGTCTTTTTCTGTCAAAGTGCAGTTCACCAGAACCTCACAGGTGGGTGGACCTATTGTGATGTATGTGGGCTCTGAGGGTGAGAAAATAGAAAACAAATAAATTTGAGATTACTTGAGTCTATTAATAGGTATACACAGTGCAACAGCAAAGAGAATAACTTTTAAATTAATTTTGCTTCTGATTAAGGAATACTCTTGCTAATTCCAAAACAATTTAAGAAACAGACCTTCTTTTGAAGTGACGTACATTCATTACAAACGCTATAATGCCACATAAGGTTTCTGAAACATGGAAACAGGAAAAAATACTGTTTTTTTATTCACTATGAAATCAGCTTTCCTGCATATGCAGCTTAAAACTGTATGCAAAACATGTTTTACCTGCTTTTCTCCTAAAGCATTCAATCAAAACTTTTTGCAGACTTTTTTTTACTTTAAAAACTGAACAGAGCTTTCTCCAAAGTGCAGCTGATTGACAATACCAAGCTGCAAATCAAAGCACATGACTCAGTAGATCTAATCTTTTTCTGTGTCAATAAGATCACTTGTACTGAAAATTAAAGCAGAAGGGACTCTGAATCCTAAAAGGGAATGTAAGATACACTGTGTGTGAAAGATCTCTGGAAACCACGTAACATTTGAACGGCTGTTCAAGTTCAAATCATTTGAACAAATGAACGTCTGTTCATTTAAAACATCGCTTCTTACAGTATACTTCTGCAGTACCACGCTATACTTTTTGCAGTTGAAGATACTATATCCAATTATTAGGTATTTATGAGCAGTACACTACTTAATTTTGATCACAAATTAAATATGTTTGAGCATGAAATTTGTTTTAATACACGTGGTAGTCAGAAATATGAATGTGGTTTAGTATACATAGTTGTTAGAATAAAATAATATCAAAAAAATTATGAAAATAACAAGGAACCTCAACACTACCATCATAAAACAGGATACAGAAGGAATTAAACACCTATCTTTTCCTGATGGACTTTTGCTCTGTGAGACTAATTTAGTCTATCTTGTGTTTTTCATAGAACAAAATCACGTAAGAACCAACAAATTTAGTTATGAGCATTATTAACATTATACTAAGCATTTAGTAAACACAGATTTCATGACTTTTAAAGAAGTAACTGTGAGCTTTCATTTCACTGTTTCAACTGTTTGAGTTTATCCTTTTCTTTCATTTAACGAAATGAAGACTAAAAGGAAATTGCATTCGAAAAAAGATCAATACATGTATTAATAAATTGTGAAAATATGATGAAATGATATAGTAACCACCAGGGCAATAAAACATAGCAGGTATTACACAGCATATACATTTTCATGGATTGGAGGTGGCCATACATTGCCGTCTCCCATTCTCAGACTAAATACATTGAAAGGCAGATTTTGCCATCCTTAAACCCTAGCCTTTACTCTCAGACTGAAGGTAAAATACTACTCAACATTGATTAAGTTGTTAGAAGTATACAGTGTTATCTAAGTTACAGATTTCTGTGCCTATTGGCTCTACATCCAGCAGGCAGCTTTTGCACTCATGCCTTCCAGTCAAGTGAAAATTATCCTATTACAAGAATGAGCTTTTCTGCTTTCATTGTCTCTCCCAATTTTCAGCTTTCATAGCTTCTCCCAGCCCCACATTTCCCTTCATAACAGTTTATACAGTGGATGAACATTTTTAATCCTTTTTAAATTATGTCCGCTAAGTACAGATTTTGGAGGGGAAAACTTCATGAAAGGCACTATAGAGCGAAGTTAGATGACTTCAAACTTATCTCAGAGGTCACGGTTCAGATTCCTCACTTTGCTGAAAACTTCAAAGTAACATTTGAATTCTGTTGCTTGTGTAATTTTTGTAGGAAAAGCAGCTATACACTTTGTATGTATATAAAACTCCACCACCAGCTTTGTTTAGAGACAAGTGGGACATATGTATAATGGCATCTGTGTCTCTGCAGACTCCTCAAATATCTTCTGATTTAAATTAAACCTTTTCCAGAGTTTTTCGGAAGAGTTTAACATAGATCTCTAAGTTGGAGGTCAAAGGAGATATTTTATAAATTCCTGTGTATTCTTCATTTCACAGCTTTGACATGTGGCATGAGAGAGCAATGTATTCTAGAATCTATGGATTCCCAAAATATAATCCATTAATTTCAGTGAACTCTCTGTATTTGTTTTCAAGTTCACTCTGTAAACTCTCTGACTAAATCATATTCATGTTAATATTTGACATTTGCAACTTAAACAAACCATTAGTTTGGGAATCAAGAACATACTGATATAGACCAATAATTTGACATATTCCAGAAACTCCATTAATTAGTCATGCCTGTTTAGGACTTAGAGTATATAAACTAGTGTTGCAAACAAACTGATTTACAGCATCTGGTGTCTATTCCGAAAACCTCCTTTCCTACCTCACTCCATTCTCTAACCATACTAACCTAAACATGCAAAAGACCAAGATATATGACTTACTCTGAAGCTACGTTCAGGTTAGTGATCAGCCAGCCCTAACCCTACACTTAAAATGACAGAAAGTCCACATATGCTCACTAGCAGCTACAACCACTACAAATCATATGAATCATTAATGTTACCCAAAGCAAAGTTCACAGACAGTAACCCAGGTTGGAGAACTGGAGAAGACCATGGCTTTACCATCTCACTACAGAAGAGTTATGTAAAATATGTAGTTAAAGAACCCACAAAAACTCACTGAAAGCTGCAGTGCAGGTTAGTACTGATTGATCCACTTGGTTGTAAACTAAACTTAGAGAGAAACACAAATGTGTCTCACCCCCATCACTGAAGTTCACCCCTCAGGATAACTTCTCTGTAATTGCAGGTAGAGCTTATTATCTTGAAAAAAAACAACCCGGAAGATATGTCATGTGTTTTCCATGGTGCCTTTTCAAACCTATACTTCTGTGTTTTGATGCTCTTGTGTCTTGGACACACAAACACAACAACTTTTTGCCCCCTTGATATATTCAGTACTGTTATTTCTTACAAGGGACAACATTAAACTGTCATTATTTTAATTTGAAAAGTTTTTGTTTTGTTTCCTGTTCATTGTGTTTTATTACTCTGCCACCTCCCACTTTTGTGTCTGCTCTCGGCATCCTTAGGGTTTCCAGACAAGCTTACAAATCTGTTTTTTCTCCCTCCTGTCCCTAAAGGTAAGCCCTGAGATACGCTCATTTTACATGCATGCCTGCTTCTCAATGAGCTGCAAGGAGAGGACAAAAGAAATAATTTCATTCCCTACCCCCACATGTACAAAAATGCAGCCAAGAAAAAAAAAAAAGGAGGGGAAAAAAAACCCCCCCAAACCCAGCCCTTTTCACTTCACTAGACAAGACTCAACAAATAAAGCCAGCTCTGCCCCGCCAGGCTTCTGGCTATTTGAATAGGCAAGCAGTAGCTAAGCTACAAGAAGCATGTTCCACTGCATGATTGGAGGTAGGCCTTCACTGCCGCTCTTGGTAGAAAGAGCAGAAGAAAGATGCAGGGTACAAATGGGTGGGAAAAACGGGGGTTGTTTCTGTTTGTATGCTTTACCAACAATAAAACAATACCGTAAAAAGAGAGAGGAGGAAAATGAAGAGAAGGGGACTGAAGAGGGACTAGATGAAAACTGGATTTTAAGAGAGCACATTTTGCTGATAATAGATCTCAAGCGCTTATATATAAGGTTAAATGCACATTTCTATTAGAATGCCTTGATTCCTTATATGCTTTCTGAGCCCTAATACTTTCTATGCTGAATTTTAGTGCAGAGGATTAATCTGCCTGCTGCAGAGGTTTTTTTATTTTTTCCTTCTAACTTTGGAGATTTCGTTTATGTAATTCTTCAATTTTAGAGACAACTAAAAGAAATAAAAAATATCCTCCCTAAGGCTGGTACCAAGATGAAAAATTATACCCATCCCTCTTATCATACCCATAGTTGTTCAAAATCTGAACTCTGGCCGTTGAATTAGTATTAGAAAAAAAAGAGGGATTACACTTAACTGTACTACTGCAAAGCCACATGTATTATGAGAACACTAAACACTCAGTTTTGGCTTGTATGAAGGACAAGAGAAAGAAGAGCCTGCAGCTGCAGTGAAGTGATGCTTTCCTCTACTTAGCACTATCAAGCCCACAGCTGGAGTATTGCTCAGCTTTGAGATCCTCAGTAGAAAAGAGACACAGACACTCCTGCGAATAGCACAGCGCCACCAGCTGCCAGGAGAGGCTCAGACCAGGCTTGCTCGGCACAGAGAAGGGCTGACCAAGGTGAAGGGGAACATCCTGCTGCTGCCCACTGCTACCTAACTGGCGGGTAAGAAGACAACAAGGTTTAGCTCATCTTGGAGGTGCTCCAGGCTAGGATGGGAGGCAACGAACACAAATGTGAACATGGGAAATTGCAATTGGATAAAAGTTGTTTCATTTTTTCTTTTAAACCACTTGGGTGGTCAAACTAAGAGAGTCCTAGAGAGATTGTGGGACGTCCATCCTTCAAAATGCTCAAAACTTAGTTGGGAAAAGGCCTTGAGATCCTGCTGTCACTGGACCTGCTAGAGCAGAAGGTAGGACTAGAAAAATTTCTGGTGGTCCTTTCCAACTTGTATGACTCCATGAATTTTCACTTTCAATATACTTGGGACATTTCCACTGAACGCAGCAATATCCTTGATGGATCTTGATCGGGGAACTGAAATCCAAAGATAAACATTTAAATTTCTGATGATTTCTGTATGCTTTTGACAAGTACTGATTACCTTCCTTCCTCAATACAAGTACATGTTTGCCTAACACTGTCTCTCTGAAATGTACTTAAAGACTTGAAGAGTACCTTTTATTCAAGAAGCAAAATTTCTTTCAGGCAGTTATAACAGTAATTCTCTCTGAAGTGTCATTTAATGACAGCCGCAGCAATCTTTAGTCAGTCCCTTTTTTCTTTTTCCCTCCTTTAACTTCATACATTACTACCCAATGCTTCACCTCTTGGCAAGGTATTTGTATTATTATTACAAGAAAAACACTTAAAACAAGCTCTTCACTTTGTTGCATTTGGAGTGCAGTATTTTAACTCAAAAGAGGTTTTGTTTCATGCTTTCAGTAATACTGTGTGAGGGAAGTACCTCTCCAGGCTTTTCCCAAATTGGTTTTAAGTAGGGAAGCAACTGTTTACATTCTAAGTTTTTTCATGTGAACATTGTTGAATGTACTATTGTTAAATGAATTTAAAAGTAAATGGGGAACTTCTATTGCTGCTTCTGACTGTTACAAATCTGGCCCATCATGTATCTTAACCCCAAATTACTAGAAATATAAGTGGACAAGTGTTGTATACTACTAAATCATTCCAGTTTTGAATTCCACTCATAGATGTTGTCCTGTCAATACAGAAGGGAAAAAAAAAACCCTATCCATATAGTAACAAAATGACTGTATTTTTCCTTGCCATAAAAGTATGAGAACAGTAGGCACTGAACACCTGGGCTCAGTTACTTTGATTTAAGCACAATGATTAACTCCAGCTAAGCAGACACAGGAGGTCTGACTTCTTGTCATCTTCACCATCATCTTGGTGCTCCCAGTGCAGCTCTACTCAGTATTACTCTACACGCATACGCTTGAAAGCCAGCAAGTTCTACCAATGTTTGGTGTAAAGTGTCCCAAACATGTCACAGTATTATTTACAGAGGATGTTTTGGACCCCAAAGCCCCAGGCGCTTTATGTATGCACAGGTGCATGTTTTTCTTGCCTTGTGGAATCTTTATATGCACATTTTATATATAAATTTACCTGTATCCACATAAACCCAGCATTTCCAGCCAACTTCACGGTAATAAAGAATTTCCAATTTGCATCATAGAAACATGTTTCTTCAAAACTATAAAACTGTAAGCTCTACAAATATACCACTATACAGAGGTTGAAAATTACCTTTTGAGATCCTCCTTTCAATACCCAAACTACCATGGATTTCACCAATACCATTTTAAGACTGCAAACTACTGCGGTATCTACTTTTTACAAGGAATTTAGGAGCACAGGCTGTAAAATATCATTGCCAAGTGAACAATTTTTACCTTAACAGACATTTAAACCCACAAAAATACTATTTTGTATTTTATTTGCATTTATTCAATATATGTATACTTTTACTGGAATGCTTAAAAACCGTTTCAGATGTTTGTTTTCATTGTTATATGACACAATTACACTATATTCTAATCAAATTATTTTGAGGAATTGTTTGGAGAATATTGCTTGTGCAACTGGAAGACAAAGTTCCTTGTGATTTCTTCCCACATACAATAAAAAAATTTGGGAAAAAACTGTAATAACATGCAAAAAAGCATTTGTATTTTTAAAAGGCTAAATTACAATCAAGATAATTTCAACATACAAGTTCACACCAACAGAAATACATGAACTTTTCAAACACATCAAACTAACTTTTATGCAGCACAATTAAGCCACTAGACCTAAAAACAATCTTAAATTTAAATGTGACGACTATGTAGTCAGAATAGAAGAAGAAATGGGACTGTATGCTTCACCGCTCGGTGTTGCAACTCCCCAAGCTCCTCTTTCATATTTCCACCTTCTTAATGTGAACCAGTCTATAACTTAACGAACAACAGTCAGGTAAAGTAGGTTAATTCCTTATGCACGTTATTAAAAAGGCTGGGACATGCAAACACATTTTCAGTGTATAGCACAGGGAAGCTTTATGTTCACCTGTGAGCGTCACAGACATAGGTATGCCCTCCCTACATTTAGGCCAGCAGTGTTGATGACAAAAAAAACCCCTACATTTCCAGAATAAACAGAAAAACAAATAAAGAAAATCCAGTTTTTGCCTATTAATATTTCTAATACTTCTGGCAATAATTAACTGGTTTTTTTTTAAGGATGGACAACAATGAAAAGCTTTTATAAAAGTCACAAATTCAGAAGATAACTCTCTGAAGTTTGCACCACATTTAATTTACAGTTATTTTTAACTCCAGAGAGAGTGACTACTATAAAATAGCAATGCGTTTAGATTCTGCAGTGATTCGTCTTGGGATATTTGGAGAAGATGTTAGCCATGTGCAAAGAATAAGCTGAACAGAATAGAATTCTAGGAAGCCCCACATCTCATCAGGAGCATGAAATGAAAACCTCTTCTGGGGGAGGAAGGAAAAATGAATCAAAATCGTGTTCTACACATGGAGAAAGACCTCTAACATCAGTAATGAGGAACATGCCTGTGTTCGGGAAAAGGCAAATAGCTCCCTCTCCTGTAGTATTTAATAACACAAGCCACCTCTAAAAGGATTAAGTTCTGATCCTATGAAACCAGCCCAACTGACTTAAAGAAACATAGCATCAATGCATTTAAGCATTTACTATGAACATTTAGAAAAAAAAAAAGCACAGTTGAACAGGAGTCTAACTTTTACCCATGCTTTATGTGGTAAGAAGCTAAAAATTGGTCCTGAAGGGTGTGCTGCTCAACTGTCTTTTGAGTCTGCATACTTGTTTGAATTCTGTCTGCTGTCCAAAAAAGTTAACTGCAGCCTACTAAGCAGCAGCATGTGTGTTTACTTAAGCTTCCTGTAAAAACATTCATATCATTCCAAGAGTGACTAAATGTTTTCCATCCTCATAGTTCGCATTCCAGCCTTCCCCGCCCCTCCAGTTCATTACATGAAAAATATCAGTCCTGAGTACTGGGCAAGAGAATTTCCTTCCTGGGTTTGACAAACCTAATGCCTTGCGGGAATTTTCTTTCCCCAGTGTTTAGCGATGTGTGTTAACTATCAGGGTTCAACAATTCAGCATCACATAACTATTTATAAAATGTATGCAAGGACTTAAGATGATACAATTTTCTAATGTCACAAAACCATCTGAAAATATATTCACTAACACTTCAAACACACAGTTCATTTTAGCAGGCTTTGTTTCAAATTTTATTCATACAGTCAGCCTCAAACTACTTAAATCTGTTTTTTTCCTTGAAAGTTAACTATTAGAATATATTAAATATAGTAACTATTATAATTGTTGCAAACTGAAGAAGCCTCGCATGAACAAAAGCTGCATGGGGGTGGGTGGGAGGTGTGGTGTTCTTTTTTGCGGTGATGCAATCAGAATACTCACAGATTTTCCACTCCCAAGATGTGACGTTAAAAACTTGCTGATGCAATCAGTTCTTTCAGGTTTCGGTTTAACAGGCATGTATACTCTTCAAATACATTTTAATGCTGATAACTCTGGGGTTTTTAATATAATTTTAGGCGGATTGAAATGAAGAAATAACCACCTTTATTAAAGCAGAATCAATTAAGCTTATCAAGAAATGCCTGAGTAGATTAAGGCAGCCATTCAATTATCATTACTAGGTGAAGATACAGCCCTAAATTAGTGTGCACCTGGGGCAAATCTATGAATACTATAGATGCTGAAAAGAATTAATTAGAAGATCCATGAGGTTCTTTATAAGTGAGACATCCTTAGCTGAACTGATGTATATACTCATTAGGATTCTTTGGTTATTCATCCTTTCAGTAGTCTTCCACTGAACTTGATGATGAATCACTGAAAACTAGGAAAACCTTATTTTATACCAGCATACACTAGGATTCTGACTTTCTAAAACTCAGAAAGACTTTCATTGGGAGTAGGTTTCATTATACCCTGGATGGTGTGGTTCAACAAGCTCAGCTGCGTTGTCTAAACCCACTACACTAAATCATGATCTGACAAATGTAAGCTCAATTCTCTACAGCACAGTGTTTGCATCCCTCAATTGACTTTGATGAAAAGGCTGGTTGAGAGCTACAGCGCTGCTGCTGAACAGTAACTTATACTTCATGCTCTAAGGAAATTTCTGGGCCCAAATCCTGTGCTGGTGAACACTGCTCATTACTACTGACTTCATCCTGAATGAATCAGATTTCTTTTCACTGGACTCTGCTGTCTGTTTTTACTTAATGAAGTGCTGGACACGCTAAAGGAACTGAACTGAATTACATTTCAGCTAGAGTTTGGAGCCCTTTATTGATGAAAATGTTAATTTCTTTTTGTGAAGATAAAGTGTCAGGCATAATGACAGCAAAGTAATGTGGGCTTTATTCATGAAAATCCTCCAAGGGGATTTTGTTTAACACTTAATTTCTCATTCACAGCTTATGCTGGCACCCTGCCACCTGTACCTGAGAGCTCCCATGCAGAAGGATGTACTGCAAGATAACCAATTACTGAGTATCAGTGGGCTGGGTCGCCTTCCCTATGAATAGCCAGAGCCTCTGGGAGATGCAAAGGAAGAGAAGCAACCATAGACTTTCATAAGTGACATTTCCAGCACCAGCGCCAGTGCTGAGCAGTTGTATTTCTTATTTTGTTAAAAAAATACAAATCAGGTATTTTCATACTACCCTAACCAATATTTACTTGCTGTGAACACAACAATTACTCCAATTTGCAGATGGCTGTCCACAGATGCAGATGGCCTCAGGGAAACATGGTTATTTCTATCACTGTAGCTTGGTTGGTGCTATTCATATGTTGTCACATATTGACACTAAACAGCTATTTTAAGCTCTGGTATTCATTTTTTTATTTGGTAAAATAGTTTAACAGTGTAAGCGCTGACTTAAACCACACTAATTTTATTTAAGAAATAAACAATTGTTAGCCCAACAGAGAAGCAAGCAGCTCTGTAAGCAGCAGTAGTAACACCAGCTGATTGTCAATACATCTGGGTACCCCCAACAGAACAGGTACACAGATCAGCTCCTGTGAAGAACCTCCAAGTCCAAAGAATCAGAGAATTCTGATCAAAGAAATTTGAAAATCAAAGAATCAAAGAAACCTCTTTGAGGCTTCCTCCTGCTGCAAGAAGCCATTGGCTCTAACTGTGGGGAAAATACAGAGGGCCAGTATGTTTACCTAAGCTTTGGCTCTTTATGAAGGCAGTCTAGAAAACAAAAAAAAGAAAAAAAACAGACTAAATAGACAAAAGATTAAATAAACAAAGGCAAATCCCCCAAGACCCAATATCATGACAGCAGCTATGGAAACTATGTAGAAGCACTCATTAGAACGTTAAAGCTAATTCTATAGTTGGATGCACAGAATGTGGGCCTGCTTTTACCTGCTCTCACCACTGAAAGGAGGTGCCTGCCTTCAAAAGCTGCATTGACTGAAGAGCTTGAGTTTGGGGACAGGCCAATGAAGGCAGGTCTTCCCCTCCACACTAATCTGCCTAGACGTGCCTCTGTATCTAGCCTCACGCCTTATTGGTGACTTTTGCTTTCTGCCTTCCCCCTCCACTCCTGGAAACAGTCGCCTCAAAGTAGCCAGCCCCCTGCTTGCACCCTGGGCTTTTGCCTCCCATAGAATCATAGAATGGTTTGGGTTGGAAGGGACCTTTAAAGATCATGTAGTTCCAACCCCCCTGCCATGAACAGGAGCATCTTCAACTGGATCAGGATGCTCAGAGCCTCATCCAACCTTGACCTTGAATGTTTCTCGGGATGGGGCAGCCACAGCTTCTCTGGGCAACCTGTATATACCCCTTGCTAAGCCCAGACATGGCTGCGCCACAAAACTGGCAAGAACTGACAGGGGCAGACATACAACGACAAGACATACTGACAGAAGGATTTTGATCACTTTGATGTTTACTTAAAAAGAAAACCCCAGCAGCTGTATATTGGTGAGCCACAGCCGTAACTTGCATAAACACCGAGTCCTACATGTGAATTACTATTATGGTTTTCAGTTATGTATTCAGTTTCCTGAGCAACTCTCCTTTCACTGAAGCTGAAAATAAACTCTGATGCCCTGAACGTATTACAAAGACAATCTTAGTCACGACAAGCCACAGGAGGAATTTTGTTTTCCTCAACAATTTCCTTCCTTCCTCTAAAACATATCTTCCCTTTTGCAAATTCAGTTCCATTCTTTCTTGTTTTAGTCTTTTTCTTTGCAATACCCTTTTAGGCACTTGAAGATTGGTATCTTTTCATTCAGATTTCATCATTTTCACTTCAAGCTAAACCAACACAATTTATTCAGTTTGTCTTCCTGTTTTGCAAGTTTTGGACTGTGCCCACAGCTCTTCTTCTGACTCTTTCCAACTGGCTTCCACCTTTTTCCAGAGAACCAATGTCCAGAAAAGATCCAAGACCCTTATATGTCAGCTAGGGACATACCCACTCACAGGAAAGAGGGCAAAAAGGATTACTTCAGGTCTTGCAAACTGTACTCTTGAACATAATTTCAGTATGGTGTTTGCCTTCTCAAAGCTCTGTCGATTCTTCTTTCCTCTTAATTATCAGACTTCTCCCAAAGAACTCCTATTTAACCATTACTCTGGTTCAGGACTCATGAAAAATCTCCTCTAAGAGTAGAGCACTGGTATTTACCCTTGCTGAATGTGGTCTACATCTTCCTGCAAACTCTCTGCTTTAAAACAAACATATGAATTCATACTCTGTTCTCCAAGGCACTGGCTGCCCTTTTTAGCTTTGTTGTCTGCAGGTAAATGAAATTTAGCTTTGATCTGAGCTACTGAAAACATCAGAGCTGGATGCAGCACAGATACTAGCGGATACCAACCACAACACAACTCAAAAAAGGCTGCCCACAGATTTGAAGACTAAATCCATACACAAACCCTTTGTATTGCAGCACCACATGCATACATACCCCTGTCCTCTACACACCTACCCCATGTTCCTGTCTCCACCCCACCAATCTCCCCCAGGAGCCCCAGTGTAAAACATCTTGAGCACTTCACTCAGCCTCCTCTTTCCACCACCAGCATCAATAGACAGGGTTCAAGTGAAGGGAGCAGAATAATTGCCCTCTTTTTCCAAGCTGAGCAAACCCCAGAACTCAGAAGATTACACATCTCAAACCAATTTGGCTCTCTACTCAACACTGGAATGTATCTTGTGTGGGTTACATGCACACACACAGGATATACACTACGGATATGTATACAGAAGCATGCGAAGAAGCATTAAAAAGGGTTTACTGTGGAGAACAGATACAAATCAAGGCTGTATGGTATTATTACGTATCACAGTTACTACTCCTTGATCTCTAATTGAGAAATCTGTGAACAGCTGTTTCTATATAACTTCTGTCTCTACAGTCCTTGGACTCTGCTTTTCTCACTGTTGTAGTAAGAACACTGAGATTTTGCTTCGCCTAGAAAGGTTGGACCAGGTGATCCTTCAGGTCCCCTTCCAACCTGGCATTCTATTATTCTATGATACCTTGGTCTGAACTTACTGTGTTCAAAGGCTGAATGAGTTTGTGTGCTGACATACTGCACTGATTATTTCAAGAACCTGTGTACACAGAATTTCTACTGCATTATATTTAATCTCTGACCACAGAATTTTTTGAAAACGTAATCCAGGAACAATTTTATCCTTGTGTAGCTGCAGGAATGTAAACTTATCTAGGGGAACAGATACTTCCTTCATTGAAACCGATTATAAAACAGCCAGGAAATAACTGAATTGGCAGAACCATAACTGCAGCAATATTTAGATTGAAAAAATAGAGGAAAATTTAGAAGTGACTGATACAAACAACCATTTACTCTGGATAGGCTGCAGCCACGTCAGATCCACAAGCAAAACTGCCTAGGTTTGTCATCCAGTTTCATGTCCCACAAACCACTCTACTCCTCAACACTCCAAACAAAATTAGTGATAGAAATATCTTTGACCAAATATTTTGTTTCACATACTGAAGAGCTAATACCTTACATACATAAAATAAGTTCACACAACTGAACCTAGCTGCTAGCAATGGGTTCTCTTACATGTAAACAGAGTCTGATAAGACATAAATGCATACTTGAAAATACTGAGAAGCATATAAACTTTCTGCCTTGTTATTCTTGATCTAATGCCTATTTTTAAATGAAAATATGGGCTTGAATTTGCTCATCAGCAACTAAATTGATAAAAATAATGGAAAGATTTCAAGAGTCATCAGTCTTCCTGCTTTAGAGATGAAGTATAGTTAAGAGTCTAGAAGGAAAAGAATTGTTTCCTACATTCTCCACTAGTTAAAAAGTGAAGTAGTTAATGCAAAAAGAGCTATAACTTAATTAAGAAATGTATACAATACATGTAGGAGCAGAAAAGTATATTCATTATGAAACTGCATTAATGCAGCTTCAGCGTTACTATATATAGTAATTTTAAACTGATGCACAAAAAGTGTGTTATTTCACTATGGTATATTCTCTACGGATTGAACATTTTACAATGTGAGTTGAGATGTGAGTAAGAAATGTAAGACATTCAAAAGTGAAATGTAAAATGAGGCATGCTTATGCTTACAATCACTAGTAAACTATTATCTGAAAATCACCTAAGTTTACCTTAATTTTCCACATTTATTTAACATACCACTAAATTACGCTGCTTGCTTTCTTGAATAACTTGCATAGTTGAAAATAGGATAACAATGTAACACCAGTGATCCTAAAGCTTAGCCCACACTAGATAAGGATTTTGGTTTTCTTTGCTGAAGAATAGGAGATAAGAGACGCAGAAGGAAGGAAAACAAACAAAGAAATAAACAAAAAACCCAAACCAAAAAACAAGCCAAAACAAGACAAAGGAGAACAAACTGGAGAGTACAGAGTGGCAGGTTTAAGCTATTAGTGCAACATTAGCAACAGCTGAGATTCTATTCAGTCAACACTTTTACTCATAGACTACACTACAAAATTAAGGTTAAGCTATGGATGTACAGATTTAATGGGGTAGTATGCAGAAAAGCATCCTATGGCTGACACTGCTGTTTGTAATTCCTCTTATGAAAAAATGTGCCTGGAATGTATTTTATTGTATGTAGACCTTCACTAAATGTACTGCACATCTTTTTCATTAGCATAATTAAAATCAAGGGATTGATTTGTTAGCCTGCTTCCCAGCAAGAACCTTCTAATCACAAGTCATAGCAGCCTTGAGTCTATTACACACCTCAAAACAGAACTTGAAGAAGTCTACTGGTACCCTTGACTGGTTTATTTCTCAGAGATCTTTTGATCTATTACTATTGCAAGAGAAGTTGTTAAGTTCCAGATGCTCAGTAATTTCTTATAATGTCATCTGAAACTGCTTCTTGCAAACTTAATTTTTTATGTTTTGGGTTCAAGCATCTGAACTCACTGACGCATTTTAATAGTTCAGATTTTGGATCCTTGAAATATTCCCAAATATATATTCTTGAACTTAAAGAACCAATTGTTGGTTTCATCACTTACGTAATTTCTTTACCACTTGATCGTTTACTTGGCAGTACACACTACTAAAGAAACACCAAGTCAAATATGATGCTTCTAAGCTGAAAATTTAGGAAGTCACTCAAAATACCAGTCAATATTACTCTCCTCCAAACGACACACTCAAAACCAGATGACTACAATTAAGTGTACATCTAAGTGACTACAATTAAACATACATTACATAACAGCTAACATGGCAAACAGAAAAAAAACTAGTCAGATTATTTTCAAAGAAAATATAACTAAGATGACACAAGAATCATTATTATTGATTCCATGATGCTGTTGTGTCAGTCTTGACCTATTTATCATAACTTGCATCATAATTTAACACCATACCTCACCCCCCAACAAAACAACCTTTATGAACTTAAGTAGTTGCTAGCTACTTCTGCTTCTAAGAGTAAAAACATATGATGACACAGAATTATCTAACCTAGTCCAGATGAGCTAACTTGTCTCCTGAAAGCATTGCAGAGGCATTAGTGCAGTATGTTAATGAAGCACCAGCTTGGCTATGTTGCAGCCTTTAGTAATGAACGATGGAAGCCTATGCTATACCATGACTGCTTCCCATGGTTCATTATAATTATCTCAGTCTGATACAGATAAGCATTTAATCCAATTATCTCTCATCCACTTTCTCGAATCTGGAAGAGGAAAAAGAGATGCTTGTCTATTCTTCTCACTGGAGAAAAAAAAACCCTTCAACATACTTCCATTGACCTCTCTCTCCATTCTACCTTCCCAAGCTTGCTCACGCACATGCTAAATAATGAGCATTTGGCATATAGTTAAAAACTTAGTTACACAAGACAATGTCATCCTTTGTAAGTTTCACTGAAATAATTACATCCAATATCAAGCTATGTTGTGCAAAGAGATTTTTAGTTGAAACTAAATGACACTGATGAATAAGAAACTAAGAATAATCCATTGATCAGTAATACCAGCCAAAGAACATTTTGATCGTCTAACTTCTGTATTTATCAATGAGCTTTAAGAGCAACAAAGACTTAAATCGGTGAACAATGCTGATCTTAAAATGATTTCTTACTGTACTCTTTTGGGCCGAAAAGAGTATTGGACATTGCCACATACAGGTATAGTTAAGCCATGCTTATTTTTTCCACCTCAGCAGTTTCATCAGTCAGAGGCAATGCTAAGCCAGCTACTCCAATACTTCAGAATTTTAAAGTAAACCAAGAATTACAAGGTAAGCAGCAGCCATGACAGACAGAAGCATGAACAATGGAAACACCAGTCTTACCTTCACACACTGGGCAGCACTCTCCTGGGACTTTAACAGGATTTAGACAGCTCTGCCCACACGCCGTTGCAACACAGTGTGGATCTCCATTGATGCACTGGCAGAAAGTACAGTCGTCCTCTCGCCAGCGGTCTCCGTGAGCTTGGATCTGACCATTGGCATAGCAGCCAGCAGGGTTATTTACTGGATAAACTGGGTCTGAAATGAGACAAATTGCAGAAGAACAAGAAGTTTTATATTCCCTTTTACACCTAAATTTTACACATGAATAGCTGCAGTACTGTGATTTTACAATACCTAGAAAGGGTAAAGTGCAGCCACTACCAAAACCTGAAAGAACCACACTGTGGTAGACAGTGATAAAATAAAGTAGGTAACAAATTAGATATTTCAATATTGAAACTGATTATCAAAAAACTTAAGTCAACTTATACTGAACATTCACAAATTCAGTGCTCTATTTTTAACTGTTTCAACTCAACTTTGGTATATAACAATTATAAGGCTTAATTTTTTGATTTTCTGATTTTGTTCTTCATAACAAAATGGATCTTGGATTTGTTGATCCATTTTTTGTCCCAACTTAAACTCTGAAGAAAACTGAAAATACCTCAATGAATTAGAATGACTCATATCGACACCACACCACTGTTTTATAGTATAAGCAAAGATGGGACCTGGCACATTTCTTGCTGGAACAAGGAGACTGCCTTAGGCTACATCTCATCACCATTTTGGGCATATACTAGTCTTCCCTAGAAGATGATGCGTCTTGGTTTTCAATTTTATTCAGCTGGAAGCCACAAGACCCAGTTACCTGCTACCAATCAAGTTAAGAATCGGGTATGTAAATAACAGAATTTTGGGGACATACTTTGTATAAGATTAATCCTCAAGTTTCATGCACATAAATAATGCAACTCTGTACATGCTAATTCATGACTTGAAATAAAAGCAGCTTTTACTCTTCAGAAATGTGATAAGTGGCGCTGATATTTAACAGCAAAAACTCCCAAATGCATTACGTGAATATACGCAACTTATCACAGTGGCTAATAAAAGGTAACTGTTAGACTCACAAATTAAATATATAAGAATGTCCAGTAAACAGGTCAAGTTTTCAAAGCAAGCAATAATCTAAATTACATATTAAAGCAAATTTAATATATTAAACCAAATAAATACAACTAAAAGCATTTTTGTTTATTTAGCTGACACCAGACAGCAGATACTGCATAGGCACAAGTCATTTACACATAAGTCAATTCTCAAAAAGCGTTAAGTTTGAAGGACTTGGGAGAAAAAGAGATATCCTACCTAAAGAGGAAAAAAGAAGAACTTGAAAGTTCATCACTCCCCTTTGGGAGGGAGGCAATGCATTTTAAGTGTATACGCTAATAGCTGTTGTCTTATAAACCATTACATCACTTTATGACAGTATCTGAATATTTGGAGTGAAACTGCGCACAACTGTTAACTCTACTTGACATTCACTTCTATCCTGAATGTTAGTTACATTCCAAATTTCAACAAAATTGGTTAAGTCACTATAAATCCCCAGATGTTTGGAAAATAAGACATTTCAAAATTAAAACATTTGCTAATCTCTTAATTTTGCACCTTTTATGTTTTAGGATTACCTTGCACCTGTAATTCACTATTTTTACCTAGCCAAAACCCCAAATAATATATAAACAAATGAAATGAACTTTATCATTCAGCTCATGTATGGGATTCTGATTGACACAGGAATAGAAAAGGAACAGAAAAGCCATATAAGACTCATGTTATTTGCAATAGTTTTTTTCTGTGTACCAAAACACAAAGTTCTCAGTACCCTTAAAAGGTCAGTAGTATTTAAAGATAAATCAAGCCCAGAAGATTTTATTTCCGGAACGCTGAGGTATCCTACAGGACTTTGAGAAATAATTCTTCCTGGAGCTATGGCAAGAAGTGCTTTTGCCTGTACTACATAATGCTCATCAAATTTACCATTTGCCATTTGAAAACTGTTGCAGAAAAGAAGAAAGCATTATATTTCTTTATATTTCTATCATCAAGGAAACATCAGTAGGAAATAATCTTGAAAATCAGTCATGAAATAATCAATTAGAAAGAGGACAGGTAGAAAAAAAAAGCCAACTCTTCATCAACTAGAAAAGCATCAATGGGTGGACTATACATTCTCCTGATTTAGAAGAACTACCTTGTCAATTTTGGTGTCATTAATCCAAATTACTAAGGAAGGCATCAGAGCTTTCTTTTAAGTCTTTAAAGGAACCCTGAAAACTGTAATACATTAATGGGGCCAGTGGTCTAGTCTCACTTAAAAGAATCCCACTAAATCAAAAGGTATTTATAGTAAAACCCAAGACATATCTTATCACCCAATCATTCAAAAGTCAGAAATAAGACTTCCTTGATTTAGTGCTAAACCCTATCAGAAAAGCATGCAACAGAAACAAGCAAGCCAAACAGCACCAGATGATTTGATGAAGGAGCCTGTAATTTGGGATCTCAGTCAGCTGAGCAGAAATTAACCACAGGCAACACTTGAGAAAGAAGATTGTACAGCAGTAATTATAATTCACTGCCCATTTTTTTCTGTCTACTAAGGAGGTATCTCAAGAAGAAATTTCCATTACAGGCTTAATACGTATTAACTCAAACCCAAAATTAAATGTTAACAGGTTTTCTTGAAAATCTGATTCAAAACCTGAGAAATAATTTAGCATTGTATGATGATATGGTAGAATAATTTATTGATAATTTGTAAGATAACTGAATATTTAAATCACCAAAGAGGATGAAGGATGTATCTGGAACTGTAAGTCCACATGGAAAAATCATCATCCGCATCTGAATATGAAAGAGCTGATATAGAGAGTCCAGACACAGCAGTTAAACAGTTACATCATTAAGTATCTATATAGATTGCCATAATGATTTCATAATGACAAATCTCAGAATATTCACATATGTGAAAAATAGTAATTATACCAAAACCCATCAGATTACACATATTCTGTAATGTCAGCAGCTCATACAGCAATTTCTTCAGGAGTGGAGCTGCACTTAGGAAGGGTTTCACCACATCAGATGTGCCTTCTCTAAACTTTTCCAACCTGTCACTAAATGATGATAGGGAACTGAACCTACTGCACACACCCCCTCACCCCCCACTTTAAGGCTCTTAAAAGCATAGGCACAACTCTAGCAGGAGAGACCTGGCATCCTGCCTCCAAATATAGTAAAAAATGAAGTCTAGCCCAGATCTTAAACACAGGGCAAATGTGGACTGGTATCCTCTTTAAAATACTTAACCGTACAGCATTTGTATTCGCAACAGTATTTCAGCTTCTCTACATGTGAACACCACATTTCAATCTACCTGATATGAATGGATACACTAAAATATAGAAAAATTAAAATATTCTTTGAAGAATGACTTCCTACCTCACCACCCTCATGTTTCATTATCCAGATTTTGGACAATTTTTTTTTGTTTTAAATCTCTAAAAAAGCTTTCAATTGTTTGTAACAAAGCAAACTACCAAAACAGTACCCTTCACTACATCTGTGCTGACTGAGAAGGTCCAGCTCTTACAGTTGCCTCTTTCAGACTTGTTTTCATGAGCTTCTCAGGAACTGAAGCAAAACTATAACAGGCCTTTTGGATTATTTGTTCATAACAAGGCAGTACAGAAATATTGATATTAAGCACACTACGAAGTATTTGAAAGTGACACTAATGATTAGATTCCTCTCCTCTTAGGAAGAGATCTGAGTTTTCCAGCTCATTTTGCTTATTAAGAAGCCATTCCTAAGTTCACATTTAAACATAGGGACCAGGAGTGCTTCACAGGCCTTTTGCCTACTGTGGTGGCCTTAACCTGCCCCCTGCTGAGGCAAGATTCAAGTATAGAGCGCCAGCCCCATCCAACCTCTACTGGAATCCTGGTCATATTCTGGCAGAAGATGCATCAACTATTTTCTAGCATAAGCAAGAGGGTCAACATGAAATTTCCAACACGACCCTTTTCAGGAGGACTTGCAGCTCTAGCAAGCAGAGCAGGCTGCCAACAGGGCAAGGAAGAAGACACTCAGGTTTGATTACTACCCCATTGTTTTGCTATAACTGTAGAGAAGAGAAGGTGTATGCCTTGCTCTAGCTGAGCAGAACAAGACTGGAAGAAGCAGGCTGCAATGGAAATGTGTCTTAGGGCCGCCATGACTGCTTCAGAGGAGCCTGTCTGAATACCTGGTGCAGAAATTTGGAACAGCTTCTTAAGTCCTTTGGGAAGAAGGTCCCCGTAGAAGTACTGCACATCTGACCATATCTAAGGAAGTTCTGATGCAGAAGGGAAACATGCAGAAACCCAAACAGCTCTGCATAAAAAGGGCAGAGTGTCAACATCAGAGAAGCTCTGCAAAGAAGAAGACAGCACACACGGATGCAGCAAAAGTGTAAAAATAAACCAAATTAAGGAGGAATCTGTAAACTTTAGAGGAACAAAATAAAGCACTTTGCTCATCTGCACTGAACAGGCAAATAAAAATGAAACAGCACAATTAGTAAGCAAATGGGATTAAAAAGATAGTGTACCTTCACACACTGGGCAGCACTCTCCTTCTGGCACATAGTACCTGTCACAGTGTAGCTCACCACACTGGGCAGAGAAACAAATGGAGACTCCACCTTGGCATCGACAAAAACGACAAGCATCCATTCGAAACATGTCTCCATCATAATATTCCATGCTGTTAAATATGCAAGTTGGCTTCACTTCTGAAAGTAGGAGGGGAACAAAAAAAAAAAAAAAAGGAAAGTATTTTACAGATATTGGTGAGAAACAGACTCACGTTGTTACTGACAAACCCAGACATAAAAGAGAAAGTTGACTTTTCTTTCATTTTTGAACTAAAATAATTTTTTTTTGTAAGAACATAGCATATTTTAGTGTCTGTTTCAACAATGGAAGAAAATAAAATGCTAGTCTAAACAGGGGAAGTTCAGGTTAGATATAAGGAAGAAGTTCTTTCCTGTGAGGGTGGTGAGGCACGGGAACAGGCAGTCCAAATAAGTGGTAAATGCTCCATCCCTGGCAGTGTTCAAGGCCAGGCTGGACAGAGCCCTGGGCTACACTGTTTAGCGCGAAGCGTCCCTGCCCATGGCACGGGGGTTAGAACTAGATGATCGCTTTCAACCCTAACCAATCTGTGATTCTATGATTCCATGCATAATTAAAGTCTCCTTTTTAACAAAATCAAATACTGAAGGAAGGCCATGACAAAGGTATGGCATAAAATAGGCATTAAATATTTCTTATTCTGGATGAGACAGAAGCTACTTCAAATTTCAGCACAGGAAGTAATGGATCTTTCTGTTTTCAGAAGACAATTTCTCATGTTTCTTAAGTGTAATATTCCTTTCTGCGTGACTCAGTACACAGGCGGATAAACTGCACTAAAGCAGTTCAGGCAACAGGGATATGTTTAAAGCAAAACCCAACATATTTTGTGACTACTTTATCTGTTATGCAGAATTGAATACTACTCAGTTCAAGCAACATGGAGCTGTACTAGTCAGCTCACATCTATATTCCCCACAGAAAATAACCTCAATTTTAATAAATATTAATGTGTCACTTTATTGTATATAGGCAACTATTTCTTGAATGCCTTCATCTACAGCAGAGCTCTAACTTTTAAGTAAACCTGAATTTTGGGGAAAACTGAAAGCTTCTGAAAACTATTAAGTATTTTGGAACGGAGCAGTCTTCAGATTTAACCACCTGTTTAAAATTATTGTCACTTTTTTATACCAAAGAGGTTTGCTTCCAGAATATGAAGCAGATCCACACATAATGAATACAGCATAAGGTTTCCTTGGAGCTTCTGACCTTGCAGTTACCCCACGCATACAAATTTTCTTCCACCAGCAGAGTGCATTCTGTTCAACCAGCCCAACTGAGACACACACAATGCTGTGTACGTCAACAGCCCAGGGCCGAATCATTGTGACTCAAGACACCCTAGAAGAAATACTCCAAATTTATGTTCAACTACAACACATCACATGAGTCATTAGGAAATCACGACTTCAGTTTCATCCTGACATTACTGATTGAGTTAAGACTCCTTCCTCTTCTGAAGGCCTTCTATGGTATGAGCCCAAGAAACCTGAAAACATTTTAATTTTTGAGTTTTTTTCAAAGTGGCTGAAGTCAAAGAATATGTAGTAGACAGCCGTAGTTTTCCAGAAGCTAAAAATCTGGCATTCTCAAAAGCCAAAGGTTCTGCAAATGGGAAGTTACTTACTTCAGCAACAAAGTCAAAATTAAAAAGATTACCAAACTGTGGATAAAACCGTCAAATTTCATTACAGCTGAACTAAAACAGGAAAGGAAAGAAAGCTTAATTACCTATGTTGCTGATTTCTGCCAAATAGATGGAAAAGACTACTTAGTTACATGTGCAATGCCTAGCCACACAGGGCTGAAAAATGTGCCCACTATGCAGTCAGGTGATTTTTCTTTTTGGGTTAGGGCTCAGTATCACATGGGAGATGAAAAATATTTATGGAAAATTCAGCATTTGCAGGTTCCTTTCCACCCATTCCAATCCTCTTACCTCTGGGGGCTAAAAACTTTTCACCTGATTTACTCTTGACAATTATATGGCTTTTCTTCAAATCTCTAAAGCATTGTAAGGACTCTAGTATTTCTTTCCACATATGCTTGTATTTTCCTCCAGCCCCGAGTCATTTAACATGATTGTAAATCGTTAGAATTGAAGCTTGGAAGAATCCTGAGTGATGTTTGGTTATAATGTGCCTGTTCTGTCTTCAAGACATAATCTAGAAAGCAGCATTTAAAAAAAAAAAAAAAAAGCAAACCAGGAGGAAATACCACTGTGCTGTGTCAGGAAAGAAGGTATGACCTCATTAGAAAGCAATTCACATAAACAAACACTTGAGAAATATTTCAAGTTTATGCAGCTCAAGCTGTTAGTTTAAAAACCTCCTCAAAAATGAGTAAGTGCCAAAACAGTTCAAAAGGCCTTTAATCTATTTGCTCCAGACTTTACTGGTTTGATTGCAGCTTTCCAGATTTTTAATGATTTAATGACTGCCCCCCCACCATACCCCATCCCCAAAACAGTAGATCTGAATTCCTGCCTAGTTTGAAGTAGAAACATCATTTCCCATGAATTATCATTAATTTTTAAAGTGTCCAAATAAGACCAAAGAAGCAACCATAAATCTGTAAAGCAAACAGTTATGTTTTCTCCCTACAGTGAAAACCACCACAGAATTTCACTATCCGTGTGTATTTTTACCATCCAGATTTATGGTAGTGTATACATTCACACTAACTATTGACCTAAGCCTATAAATCCAAAGACAAGGATTACTTTTGTTAGAACCATATGTAGGACTGCAGCCCTTAGACTCAGTCAAGCCAAAACAAGCACTAACTGAACAACTGTAGCTTTAAATACTCGTACAGTCGAAGCCTAATGAGAGGGTAAGCACCATGCAGTAAAATTGTAATGATGCATTTCTTCCACCCATGATATGCTGGAAGATTCTTTCAGTTCTCTTTTTTACTTATGGCCAGAATAGAGTGAAAAAACATAAAGCCAACATTAAATCAATGCATCTTTTCCTAAAGGCCAGTAACCATGAATTCATCATTCTGCCAATAAAGAGAATACAGGTAGACTTCTTCAAGTGCCAAAGCCTCATTGTGTGACAAAGTAATTTGACTGAGCTTCATAGCACAAAGCACTTAAACATATCCAAATCCCCAAATCCTTTTTCTGATGTGGACTACCACTATTAAACAGCAGGCATGAGACAGACCATGTCTCATGAATTCATGTGAACATGAATTCAGTCTCTGCCAGCTATCAGATAACCCAGTAATACAAATGATCTAGACCAAGCGCGGACGTACAACTGCCCATCTGTGAAAGGAGCCTGGCCAGAGCAGACAGTACCCAGAACAATACAGAGTTTATACTGGCTGTGGAAGGACAGATAACATCACATCTCTTCTCCCATATAAACATGACTAAGACGGACTTGATTTGGCATTAAAGTTTCTGCCACAGAGTTAAATGAGAAATACTGCTGGCAGAAATTTAGCTTTACAGATCTCACAGCCCAGCCTTTTTGTTCTAAAAGTCAGCACTGCAGTGAACCATAGAGCCCTGTACTACAGATGCAAACTGATTACTTCAAGACCTTTACCTCCAATCCGAACAGCAGACAGACACAATCTGTTTTATCAAACCAGCTTTCAAAGGTATTTCACCTTACTTTTAAATCTAATTAAATACAGCTCCTGTTGGCTAAACTAGCCTAATATAAAACTTCTGTTACAGAGCTTTCTGCAGTTTCCCAATACTTGTGGTTTCCTTTGATAAGAGTCACAGAACAGCTTAGAAATAAGCGCAAGTTTGCATTCTATCCCTTGCGAGGCAGTGCATTAGATGCTTCAGGCATCAGCTGTCTTTAGGAAAGTTTGGGCATTTTCTTTTGCAGTATCAGAAATTCCAGCCCTCCTGAAGTGGAAGCGAGATTCTGTTGTTTACAATTTTCCCTTGTTTAAAGGATTAAAAGGTTCATGATTCCAGCATACTGAGGTATTTGTACCAGACTCTTGGAAGGAACTGGAGCAAGTGCTGTGAACTTTCGATTAAATGAAAGGGAAGGAAACTGATAAACTTGAATCCTGTGTCCACATAAACAAAATACAGAAAAGCTTTCTGTTTTTCAAAAGTTGTGCTGATAAGGACTTAAAAAAAGGGTTAAGTTTCATCAGAATTAGCCTGTAACAATATTAAGAGACAACAGACCACACGCTTTTGTTGCCTTGCAAATACATAAAAACAAGCTAGGGAGGAAAAAAGATAAAAGATATTATTGGGGTTCTTGCTCTTCAGGTTGTACTGCTTAGTGCAGCATATTCCCTATTAACACAACTTCAGGACCATTCTCAAAGTCCTTTGGTCCTGCCTCTTCTAAAAAGGTCATCCAGAAACAGAGAGGTCAGAATTAAAACAAACTTGTCATGTTATTTGTAAATCAATGCAATTATTTATGCATGCATTTATACAATTATATATACATATTTGCATAGTTTAAGTTTTTTGTGGTATGTGAGGTTTGTAAGATATTAAGGTATATTTGGTATTGATGAGGAAAATCAAATGCAGCAAATAACCTTTCATATTAAGGTTTACAGCAGAGGAAGTCTGCATCATTACATTAGAAACCATTTTTATATTTATCTGCCACTACCTACATAGAGTCAACTATAGAAAGCAGTCTTAAATATTGCCTGTCCACCTCACCAGTAGATCCCAATCCAGTAATCTTTAGGTAGCTTCAGAAGACAGTTCTTGTGTAGGTTGATTCATGTCACTCTTACAGTAGACAAGACTGCAAGGTGTTCCCCATAGAGGAGAAAGACTTATTTCCAAGTCACTGTTATTGACTGGAGGTTGCATCATGGCAAGATTCCTCAAAAGAATCAGCTCTACCTCATACATCCCCGACTTAATGTTCTCTTTAAAACCACTGGTAATGGAGAAACTGCAACCCATCTATTGAACAATTCCACAGTTTTAACTGCTGTAACTAAGCTCAAATCATAGCAAGGGTAACTCAGGGTAGGCAGAAACAGCTAACAAATAGAATGAAGTTTCTCAAGTTTCATTACTTTACCCATCTTTAAGTCCTACTATTTTTCCCTTGCTTCAATGTGCAAAATTACGGCTAAGAGGACTCATCCTGGGTGTTCCCACATCCATCCTCTCTTACAGATGAAATCTCAATTTTTCTTCATCAGGTCATGCTTTTCAGTGTTTGACTGCTTCTGTGGCTTTCCTTAGGCTATCCCCCTTTTGCCTATATGTGTTATGCCTTTTCTTCTGGAAATTAAACAGTGCTACTTTTTATCCTGCAGTAGGTTATAGCCCTGCCATAAAAAAAACGAGGAGCCAAGGCCACTGAGGGCCATGGCTGTGCTCTAAAACCCCAAAACAGTGACAGATTTTCTTGACAAAACTGCCAAGCAATTCTTGGAAGCAAGCCATGTTCTTCATAACAGAGGAATGTGCCTAAATCCCAGTAGTCTGTCAGTCTATCAAAGGAGAAAATGCATGCTGTCATCAGTTTAGCCCTAGGCTTGTTAGCAGGACACAGGCATTTGAAACAATCTCAGCACCCCTAAAAGGTACTGGCACAACCCATCAGTCACTGCCAGTACATCTATGATAAGCCTCCAGTGTATATGAAAAGTTAAAAGTTTCAAGAAAAAGAATCCCCAAACTTGTAACACAGGCTGTGGTTTTGGCATTTGTTGCCTTCTTTGAGAAAATACTTAATTGTAACCTTGTCCTCTCCAAAGTGTTAGAAACCTTGTTCAAGTTTAAGCATCTACAAATATCTGAGAATCCAGAACATTACTGAACACATGAGCTTAGAAAATTCACTTTGGCAAAAACGTTACTACTTCAAAAACTAGATGTATTTTTTTTCCCTTTAAATTTTAAAGCCAGACAGAACTAGACCATCTGGCATCCAATATTCTTTGCATATGACATACCACCAGTTCCACAGTTTCTATCTAGCATCTTGTTTTTCATTAACTGATAAGAATGAGAGAAGTGAGCTAGACTTTGGCCTTACATTATGTAAAACTCAGTCTCTACTACCCACTGACTAACCCTCCCATGCATAATGAACCACTGTAAAGGCTCTGAATTTGGTTTCACATCCAGCTGTGGTCCCAACAATTTCTACCCCTCCTCTTTAATTTACTTACATTTATTAATACTTTATTTACATGCAACTACAGACTGATTGCTCTTAAAAGGAATTTTTGACTGATCTTTTGACTGACCTCCTGGATAAATGCAATTGGTAATGACTTGTATTGTTTCAGATACTTTTCCCAATTTGACAACGGTGAGTCTAATCCAGGTTCAGAGGATCTACAACATTTGCCTGTGGTTTGGCAGACTGACCTCCTTTTCCACTCTACTAGACCAAATTCTCATACAGCTGTGGATGGCGATTAGCCATGATTTTCAAATAATGTTAAATGTTCTAACTGAAGAAAAAGTAAGCTAACCCAAAACCCAAAACTCCACGACACAACCACTAAATCACTTCACCTTTTCGGCATCAGGTTATCTTCCTTCAATATCAAACTTCGGTTTATTATTCATAAAGCAGTTTGTTATCTTTTGCTCCTTGCAAACTGCATTTTGAATCTTGTTATTTTAAAACCTTGTTATTTTTAAACAGGTGACTATTTAAAGTCCATAAAATTCTGTGGCTTTGGATTCCCAGAGAGAAATGCACAACAATGTTTAATTAGGATCAGGACTATCAGGACTACTTAGGGACATCCTCTGTTACCATGGTCAAGCTTATTTCTTAAGAGCACACAGAAAACGAGTTTACTGAAATGGCAATATAAATTCTGTAAGGATTAGTGCAATAAATAACAGGAGCTCTACGGTAATTAGCTGATGTCTGTGAGGTGTTTCACTTGGACTGCATTCTTCCTTCTTTAGTGAAGGTTTTCCTTGCTGACCTGACAGTCCCCATTCAAATCCCTTCAGTACTTATTGATGCTCCCTTTAGAAACAGGTAATTCTAATTTCTCTTTAGAAATAGTGGAATCCCCTTTGTCCTTTTCCACACCATCAGCTTAATAATGGAACTGCAACTGCTGTGAGGAGTAAGTGAATCAACAGGTGAGAAGTGTGATTAAAGAGGGATTTTACTCTCTCCTCCACTGCAGTACCACTGTATAGAGATGGAGGCATGAAGAAAGTCAGGAGGCACAGAAAAAAATCCAAATGCCTCATTTATGTCAGTGGTATCTCCTTGAATGAGGAAAAAAAAAAATACAGAAGCAGTTGTAAAACCCAGGTTATGTGTCACATCAAGTGAATGAGCTTGATGATTTAGGAGATTTCTCTACTGCCATGTGATCACCAGTACAGCCTAAAAGAGCAGCATAGAAAGGGTCACCATCTTAAGTCCCAGGAAAGGTTGTTAGCCTTTCTTCTCTAGATCAATGTCAGTTATTTTTATGTACATGTCAGGTAGTCCCATTTTCAATGGGCAGGGCAACAAAAGTCCACACCTCACCTCCTTGGGAAAAGGGTGTGAAGTGGGGCTGCAGAGCCACCCCTGGCAAGACTGGACTCTCAAATCACAGCTCATACATGGCCATGGCAGGAAGGCTTGTCTCCTCCACCCTGGATCACATGGACACATTAACAAGGACCACTCTCTCAAATGCAATTTACCATCAGAGACCCTTTGAAAGCAGCAACTGTATTCAAGTAAACTTACTGAGAAGTGGAAGCCCTGACTGACAGAAGGAAGCAGCTGCAGGATGCTTGGTAATTGCACTTTCAAATTTCTAAGGCAGAGCTCACATGTATAAAGTATGTGCTTTAGTGCAACTTATGTTCAAGAAACTCATGCATCAATATCTAATTAGGGAATAGGCAAGTTTGGATACTCCGGTTTCCAAACCCTTCTACTCTTGCTGCACATACAGCTTGCAGCCTCTTTAGATTCATTTCTTCATGCTTAAAATTTAATGCTGAATCAATTTTTTTTCTTACAAGTTCTTCCATGAGAAAAGGCAGCACCAGGATTAGTAGACAAAAACCTTGGTGAACAATGCATTTTGGGTGGATCAGAAGAAATCTTGAATTAACTTCTGCAAAATCCATGATTTTGGGAAGGACTGCCTCCTGGGAACCTCTTGCTCAATGTTCCCCAGATTAATATAACATGCAGTCTAAATGGAAAGCAGATTTCAGATAAGTGCAAGTAGGAAAATTTCACGGCGACTGGAATAACCTGCCTTTAAACAAAGCAATAAACACTCTCAATTCCACTAAAATGTATGCTCTAGTACAATGCACTGGAACCACAAACCAAGCAAAACCTCATTTTCAGGTTCATATATTAAGATGAAATTATTTGCTATAGATTTCCCGTGTTGCCATATTTTCTCTATTTAGTTCACACTTCTCAGAAATGAGCACATTTGACTATTGATGTAGCTCTTGAAAACTTCATTACTGAACACCACTATAGTAATTGCCAATTCCCATATGCAACAAGCAGTGAGGTAGATATAGCTATAACAGCTATACCTCTAGTTAGACTATTTGATGGCAGCCAGAGATTTAAATTTAGCAATTCACAATTCTTTCTCCTTCAGGCTACAATTCTGTTACATGCACAACCTCGGGCTTGCCCTGAGGGTTATCAAGGAGAGTAAGATTAGGAGAAACAGCCAGCCAGCATCATCTCAGCAACGATGACTGACAGAGGCATATCACTACTGCATTGTAAATCAGCATCTACCAACGGTTCCAGAGAACTGCAAGGTTAAATTTACAAGTTAAACAGTACGGACCTTTCTCTGACAAGGAAAAAGGAGCAAGAAACAGCAAAGTTGTGGTAATCATTGTTGTTTGAGCTATCATTTTGACATCCAAAGACCAGGCAGGGTATGTTCTGGGATGTCCCAAATACGCATACTGCATAAATCATGACAGAAGAACTTCATGCGTCAAAAGGGAACTATGACTTGATTCCTACCACAATCTAAACAATACAGAATTATTTTATTTCTAAAGATGTTTTTCTTGAAAACGAAGGAATCAAGCATATAATACATGCCTTAAATTTGACCTTTTTAATTGAGTAACCTTTGGACAAGAACTGCATTGTAACGACAGTAATACCTGTATGTTAATTGTAACGAATTCTTTTGACCACAGTGGTGTTTTAAAAAGCATAAATTTATGTCTTCAGTTAGCATAACAGTTTTACTTAAAATACTCTGACCTCTCCATATATTCACAATGATAAGAACATCACACAGAAATGTTAGGAATGTATCAGCTCTCTGTAATGTATTTTTTTTTGTCACCAATGAGAAGGTTGTTCTCAGCACTGAATGATTTCCTATATTAAAAAAAAAATCCAGTAAGAAGCTCAACCCATAAAAGTTTAAACAGCCACAGACGGTTGGTATTTAACAACAAGGCTCAATTAAATCAAAATATCAGCACCATTTCCAAGGAGGAATAAATGTTTCTTTCATGGTAAATAATGTCTATAAAATTATATGGTTATATATATAAGCTATGAGAAACAGCAGATTAGACATGATAGAATGCATAATGACACATTCAGTATAACTCTGAAGCATAAAAATTTTGATTTTGGAAGTCGGTATTTCATAAATACAGTAGTGTATTGATTTACTGCTGTATTTATCATCAAACAGGAACAACAGCTCCATGACCTGCAAAGAGTAACTAGTTTAGAAGTTCCTTTAGCTTCAGATTAATATGCTTTTCTAAGACAGACTAACAGAAATGATCTTTAAGGTCCCTTCATGATCTTTAGAGGTCCCTTCCAACCCAAACCATTCTGCAAAAGGTAGTTTGAGACAGTGCGCATTGGTAACAAAGATAACCACACAAAATCTACAGAAATATCACAGAACTTCTAAATCAGTTTTATATTAAATCCAGGAAAGACATCTGTGAAAGAATGACTGATCTGTCCCAAAAATGCTGACAAACAGGACATACTAAAGAGCCTCTACACTACTAGAGAGCCTCTACACGACACATATTTTGCTGCTGTTATTCATTAACTACTGCCTCAACACTGGCCGATGCCGTTCTGAAACAAAAGCAGACCTTTTTCCTATGAAGTCAAGGCAGTTTCCCCATACTCCTTCTGAACATGCAGCTCTGCATCTATCAGATTAACACACACTTGCAATAAATACTGTAGAAGGCTGGCCTGTGTTAACACTCTGCACATCATTAGGCTTAGGTAAATACACAATTTAGTTACCCCACAATACACAAAACAGATTTTTTGCGGTCTAAATACACTTATTCATAATGGATGCCATGAAAGTAACTCAGAAGATCAGTATTATTCCTGACTGCTCCCCTCCCCCTCCCCAACAGAATTAATTAATTCTAACATTAAATAGATACCATACAGCAGGAAAGCTATACTAACATAACTGTGCAGATGTCCTTTTTATTCCATCCTCTTGCCTGCTTTGGGGGGTTTCCAAACACAGAAGTAACTAATGGAACTTGCTAGTAACACTGATTACAGAAGTTCCCCACTTACCACTGATAAATTCATTAACTTGCATTTGATTAAAACACGCTCTTTAAACAAAGCATCTATTCCTAATTGGAAAGGATGAAGATAAGGAATTCAGCATCTTCCCAGCATTTGTGCCAACAGCTAACCACCATCACTACTGAGAACAGCATGTCCTAGATCTTACAGATTTGGCTCTTGTTACTCTGATGGAAATTTTTTTTACTGAAGAAACTGATCTAAGCCTATCAATGTAAGATTATTTTCTCCACCTGTCACTGGTATCTAGTATCTTTTCTGTATCTCTTCTGCACTTGTCAGAATTTCGAGACCCTTTTAGAAAACAGAACTGAATATGATATTCAACTATCAGTCTTACAAAGAGTATTTCCCCCTCCCCTCTTCGTTTTAAACTGACAGAAGTAATGGTAGGGATGTTTTAAGGACATTAGATAAGAAAAGATTATCTCTCCCTACAAACCTTTGTTTTCCTCCAATCTGGCCCTTCTGCTTCCCTGTCACATCACCTTCCCTTCGAAAACTCCTATTTTTATTTTAAATTTACTCTGTCTTTGCAGGCTACTAAGGTGAAAATTAGGAGTGAGAAAGCCTGAGAGCCAAAAAGCAATCCTGACCCAAACCCAGGCTGAACCTTTGGAGGCTGTTACAACGAGCAATAAAGCAATGATGCATAGGGCAACAGTGCTAAGACAGTCCAAATTCACTGTTAAGAATAAAAAAATAAATATAATTCCTCCTTGGAAACAGGATCTTAAAATGACTAAAGGCAAAAAAAAAGAAAAAAAAAAAGGCCAATTTAAACAGCTTCGTCTAACACGTGATATATACACTTCCACAGTTTTGGTAACAGTAACACAAATAATAGCAACGTTAACAAGGTTAGCATCTTTGAGACTGTTTTACACCAAAGATATCCTATCAGGAAGATATCCTATCAGAAACTGGCTTCGCATTTCTTGCTCAAAGTATAAAAGTAAATCTTGAACTAAACATTGCATTGAAGTGTGCCACACAGTTAAATTCAGAAATGATACCTTAATAGAATGACATTAATATGAAACAAAGGAAGATGATTATTACACTTTAGTGTAAAAGGCAGCATACAAACAAGAATTAGGTAAGTTTCATTTAATTCTACAGTAGCTACAATCTCACTGCAAATAGTGAAAAAATCCACCTGAAAGCTAAAGAACCTGTGATTCTTCCTGATGCAAATTCTTTTATTCATACGAAAGAAGTTAATTTTTATGTATAATGTCCCATTATATATGCTAAGTACTATTTCTGAACCAGCATCTGAGCATTTAAAATACTGTTCTATGTAAATATCACAAGCATTCTCCTGGGGCAGTCTATCTCATTGTATGTACGTTTATGTACATATGCAATGAAGAATGTAAAATAAAAGCTGTTTCAAACGTATGACACAGGCACCACTAAAGATTAATTATTGCTGAATAAATATTGAAAGAAAAAAATGCAGTGAAGGAATTTTGCTAATTGCCTGTGTCACAGGGAAAAGTGCGTTAGAAAGAAAATTAGAAATTTAGAAATTAAAGAAACACAACTTACAAATGACAATCTCCCACTTAAGTATCTTCATCTGAACTTCCAGTTAGAATGATAGAATGGTTTGGGTTGGAAGGGCCCTTAAAGATCATCTAGTTCCAACTCCCCTGTCATGGGCAGGGACACCTTCCACTAGACCAGGTGGCTCCAAGCCCCATCCAGCCTGGCCTTGAACACTGCCAGGGATGGGGCAGCCACAGCTTCTCTGGGCAGCCTGTGCCAGTGCCGCTGCACCTTCACAATAAAGACCTCGTCCCTGATGTCTTATCTAAATCTTCCCTCGTTTAGTTTAAAGCTATTCCCCCTTGTCCTATCACTACATGCCCTTATAAGATGTCCCTCTCCAGATTTCTTGTAGGCTCTATTTAGGTGCTGGAATGCTGCTGTAACATCTCCCTTAAGCCTTTCTTCTCCAGGCTAAAGAATCCCAGCCTGTCTTCATAGCAGAGGTGCTCCAGCCCTCTGATCATCTTTGTGGCCTCCTCTGGACTCAGTCCAGCACCACATCCCTCACGTTCTTCCTAACTGAACTTAATTTAAGAGTATTATTTCTCTTAGATTTTAATAACATGGTAAAAATAATCAAACGCCCAGCATTTTCTACAGACAGACAAAATCCTCCTCCGTGTGCAAGAGAAAGCTTCACGTACCATTGACACATTCAAAGACATCACAGCACTTGCCAGGTGTTCCATCTCCACGTGAGACTATCTGGGGAATGGAGCCTGCCTCGCACATGGGGAAACCACATAAACCAGAGAGACATTCGCATCTGAAACCAAAGAACAGTAAGGAAAACCCCATAAATAAATGAAGCCACTTATAAGGGGATAGAATAAGCAAGAGGAAAACAGAAAGCTAGAGCACAAGTTCCAGTATTAGCAAATACATATCTTAGAATCATCTTTCATTAGCCCAACAACCAAAGTAGATAGATTATCCACCTGAAGGGTTTTTTTAACCATCTGAACTCTGATTGGTGGTCAAGCAAACAAGGAGGAACTATGTAGTATCAACACTTCTCTAGTGCTGCATTCAAAAATGTAGAAAACAGCGGTTCCATATTGCTTGAAAATAACTGTAGTCTCCAGACTTGCAAAATTAAGGTTTCTCCTCCAGTTCTCCCCCAAAAAATCAAAATTGGTGAAACACTAATAGCAGTAACTGCACCCACTCACCAGGGAAGTGTTCTCTCGTTAGGAAACTCTATTATACACAGCTTTATTTAGGGATTAATTAAAAAGAAAGGAAGACCACACAGAATCATTAAATTTAAGCCAAATGAGAAGAACGGCAGGTTCTGTTTTGGTTTTTGATGGAGCTGCCTTCAGTCTGTGGAGGGTCAATCAATTACATGTCATGGGAGACTAGGTATATTAAGCACTACAGTTAGTTTCACAAACCGGAAAAATTCCAAAGAGCATCTCCACCATGTAAGTAGAATTTATTTGCTTATTTAAGAAAACAGTCTTAAGAACAGGAATACATAAAATATAGACAATAGTCACATTTGTTTCCAGATTCTTTGCTTTATGATTAACATAACAGTTTAAAAGTCAAACACTTAAGACTTTTGGTAAGTTTATATTTAACAGAGTGCTTGCCCCAAACAATGGGCATATTACAGGGATAAGCAGTAATGACTCAACAGAATGCAAGACAAAATGAACAAAAAGAAATATGCAAATATCATAGCTGAGAAACTTCATGGAATGCACTTAAATTTTTCAGCTGCAAATGACAGATTTTTGTCTTCTTTTTTTTTACGTGGTAGATTAATTTAGCATACTACGAATGTACATGCATTTGAAAAGGGAAAAAAGTAACACGGCAGAAGATCCTAAAATTATGAGTTAAAAGAAATGAAAAGAAGAACTCTACTTGTTAATAACTATTTCAAGTATTTTAAGTATTCCAAGACAACCCCCACATTAAATCACCCATTAGTAAGATGCATCATCAGCACTTAAGGTATTTTCTTATTCTTTATGCTTAAAAAAACAGAAGTTTGGTTCTCCTTTGCATGTCTCCTTAATTGCCCAACACACATTTCCTGTCAGACCAGTGCTCCATGAATGAGAAAGAGCCACCTCTCAAAAGATGGGGTTTTAATATCTCCCTCTTTTAACCTCATCAGTATTAGACAATATTGTTATATTCTCCACCATAAGGTATTACTCAAAAGGAAGTCAGCAAGAAGAAATACAAGCTAAAGTCAAGCAATCTCACTGAACCTTTATTATACTATCTGGAAAAGATTACTGAAATATTGAATAACAGCAGCATAATGCAATATCACGCTTATAAAAGCGAGAGGCCTTGAAAAAACAGGCATTAATTATATCACATTTCACAAATTACACTAAATATGTCAAGATAAAGTGAAGCAATGTGTCTATGTGCACATACATACTACACTACAGGGATAGTTTTAAAACAGGCATTTCAAGGATTTTGTTTTACATAATATTGTGCTTACCATATGTCGTGGTTTAAGCCCAGTCAGCCACATAGCTAGCTCGCTCACTCACTCCCCCCTCTTTCTTGCCTCCTGCTCCCAGAGGGATGGGGGAGATAATCGAAGGAATGCAACTCCCACGGGTTGAGATAAGAACAGCCCAGTAACTAAGGTATAACATAAATCACTGCTGCTACCACCAATAATAATGACAAGAGAAATACAAGGGAAAAGAATACAATTGCTCACCACCTATCCCCAGCCTGACCAAGTAGTGAACCCCCCCTTCCGGGTAACTGCCCCCAGATTTTACATCCTGGGCATGACGTGCTGTGGTATGGAATAACCTCTTTGGTCAGTTTGGGTCAGGTGTCCTGTCTCTGCTTCTTCCCGGCTTCCCCTTCTCCCTGGCAGAGCATGAGGCTCAGAAAGTCCTTGGTCAGACCAAATATTTCAGCAGTAACTAACAACATTTGTGTTATCAGTGCTGTTCCCAGGCCAAAAGTCAAAAACACAGCACTGCACCAGCTACCAAGGAGAAAAATGACTGCTACTGCTGAACCCAGGACACCATAACAGTGAAGGATGATGAACTAAACCAATAACAAAGGAAGAGCAGATAAGAAAAGCTTCATTTATGATACCTTTACTTTTCACACTTTCTTCTCAACAAATTAATAAATACAAAAAAAAAAAAAAAAAGGGAAAAAAAATGGAGAATCTAATTATTTGTTTTACCGTACACCCTTTCCCTTCAGAGATGTAGAAGGTAAAAAAAAAGCATTATGGCTTCCACTACTATGGAATCAAATAAGCAGCTTCCCTTCAAGATGACTCTAAGGCATCTTGCAGAATTCTGTATTAACATCTCACCTTTTGCTGCCCCAATAAATGGGGGGGGGGGGGGGGGGAGGAGGAGCAAGAAAGGCAACCTCCAGCAATTGGTGAAAAAAACCTGACAAACAATTAGCACTGTCAAGTTCAAGGAATTTGTAACTTAACCCATACCATTGCTTTAGAAGATGCCTTTGCCTTGTGAGAAGAATAAAGCACAGAAAGAAGCACCTACATATTACTAAAGAAAGAAAAAAAAATAAAACATGTATAACAGAAAGAAGAAGTACAGACACAACATCAAAGTGGTATTAAAAGCCTAGATAAAAATACTGTTTCACTTCAACCATTCTATATTCATATCCAGGTAATCTCTGGGAAAATAGGTAGATCAAACTTCCTGAAAATTCACGTTTTTCACAGAGAAAATGGCACACGTGACAGAAATGTACTTATAGACCTTGATTTTCCAAGTCTCATAAGCTGAAATTACCACTCTTAGTTTTACTGCCTTAATACTAAGTTTTTTCAGACATGCCTGTATCTTCTCTACTCTTTTAATCTCATTATCATTGATGATTTGAGTTGCAGAAGAATATTAAATGATTAGATAACTTGTACTTTTCTCCTCATTTTCTTCCAAGTCAAAGCTTTTTCTAAAAAAACCCAATCCAACCAGCCAACCAAAACACAAAACCCAAGAACAAGAAAACATGAATCACCAGATTAAATAACTTAAGATAGGACAATATTCCAGAGGAAGGGTTGAAAAAGATGTTTAAAAGACTGCTGGGAGCCAATGTTCCTTTCTGCAGAAAAGACTCCCTCTCATTCAGAGGAATCAGAGCTTCACATACTCATTCACAGTGTAAGCAAACAAAACCCCACCCTCCAAGATTTTATAAATTGACTTCCCATTTGGTTAAAAAATAATCCATGTGTAGGAGAATGTCAAAGCAGCAAATGGTCTCAGATGGACTTCTAAATAGTCTGCATTCTTTTCAGCCAGCTCTGCTAGGAAAACCTTTGACCATTGTCCAGACTATTAACATGGAAAACATTGTTTTGGAGACAGAAGTCTTTCAGGAAGAAACCCAAGGAATTCTGGTAGCTGAGCATGATTGCTGCACTGCCAGAACAACAACATCTGGAAATTTGGAATAAGTGATCCCATTCTCAGTAAGACAGAAAAATGAGCTTTATAGAACTCAAGCTCTCTGCAGCGCCTTTTGGAGCAGAGGGACAGATGGAAGAGAAGTTGTCTTCCAGCTCTGTGCTCTGTCTCAGAGAGCTATCCACCTGCAGGGTGCGAGTACCTTAGGTGTGGTACTGAGCACTAAGTTTGAAGAAGTTCAGCAGGCCAGATCGTGATAAACCTGGCTATGGTCCCTCTCAAAGTAATTTCTATAAAATTTGGCTGTTCAGACTGCTGTCTGTTTCAGCTCTGCTTCTGGGCTGCCCCTTCTATAACTGTAACTTGCCTAAGGAAAACAGGCACAGCAGAAGTTACTACAAGGAAAACTTCCCAGAGAGAACATAACTTTATCCACAGCTGCAGCATCAAATTGTACGGTGGCATCCAAAAGCGCCAAGATTAAAGGAAGGTCAATACTGAATTACTGAGAAGCTGGCTCTCAGTATCTGTCCCTCATATCTTATTAATAAAGGCTCTAAGGAAACACATCTCTTGAGGGTGTTATACCATCACAGTACTTCAGTCAAGTCAAGAAGAACATGCCCTTTTAACGAGGAAGAACAGTCTTTAAGAGTCAAATGTCCCCTAACAAAACAGTCCAGGAAGAAAAAAAGGAGAATCAGTCATGCAAGAGACTTCATGGAGTGCAGCCTGGAAAGGTGGTATGGCTTGGAAGGAACGAAGAACACCAAGGAAGAAGCCAGCTGTACAGAAATATTGAAAACACAGAATCAACCTGGCTGATAAAAGGAAGTTGTCTTTAGTTCTTCATGTTAAAAAAACCCGCATAATAACAACAATAATTCTAGAAATTTGAACAACTGAGCAGGGGAAGGCTCAGTATATAACGAATTGAAACAAGACGATGTCCATTAAACAGCTGAGGAAGGTAACTGCTTCAGTAATACAAATGGCCTGCTTTTGAAATCCAGTTTTAAATTCTTCAAAACAGGTAGTTTTATTATTTTCTTTTACATTTGAAGGTTTTGGTTTGGTGGCTTTTTGTGGTTTTTTTTTTGTTTCAGTTTGGTTTTTTTTTCCTAATCATCATTTTTCCTTTCCAATTTTATGCCACCAAAATTGAAAAAAGGAAAAGAAGAAGAAGAAAAAAAAAATCAAACAGAATACTTTCAAATGACAACTTTTATTTAAAATCCAATTATCTTGGTTCCTTTATTTCTGCTGTTAAACAGATGAAAAGAGAGAAGTGCTTGGTTAGCCTCCGAAAAGCTGTTTTGATGGTAGGATCAAAAGAGTTCTCCAGGTACAAGGCATAATGGCTATGAAAATAAGTACAGGCACCCTGGAAAAAACAGATTTAGTACCAGTGAATGGGAAGGTTGGGGCTGGGGTATGTTGAGGAGGGAACGGTTATTCTGAGGATCAAAATAAAATTAAATCTGAAGCACTGAAACTGGAGAAACATGTTTCTGAAACATACATCGCATTCCTGTGGAGATTTTTATCATGGTCCTCCTTTTTTCCTTGCAGGAATCTAATAGAATTTGTGTTAACATTATTAGCACTTATGTTACCTAAATATATTAGAAACAACTCCCAAAAATCCATTAATAATATATACAGGTAAGGATACTGTAAAATAAGGAATTTTCAGAAGAGAATTCTCAGCATTATCAAAGCTTGAAAGTGGCAAGATATTAAATGCGAGGCCCTCCTTATCATCAAGCACAGGGTATAAGAAATGATGATACAGAAAAATGAAATATTAACATAACAATCTCACAAAATTGGCAAGGGATTATGTCCATGTTACTCACATTTGAAGCCATGATATAAGTTAAGCAGGCAAGATGATGAGTTTTAAACCAGTCAACCTACAGACTCCAGACAGGGAATCAACCAAATGCCAGTCATAGAAAAGATAAGCTCAGAAAGTGACACTGCAAGCAAAGACAAAGCACGTGGGGCAATTCCACCCCAGAAGTTCAGCTAGAATTGTAAGAGGGGCCAGAAAACAAACTGTCCAGAAGAGAAAAATAAGCTCTTCCTCAAAATGTGGGAAACCATTAGATGATCATTTAACTTCTAGATTTATCCCACTATAGATGAAATTTAAAAATAAGGCCAGAAGACCGCTTCAGAATCCAATGGTTTCAGAAAGCAAGCAAGTCCATTTAGTTCATGACACCTTTTCCATGTATTGGGAACTGCGTAGGCAACAGCTGGAACACTCTTCCAGAAACAAGATGCTTGAAATTCCACCAATGACATTTCATGGAAGAGTAGTGAAATATTATTGTTATTTTAAAAATGTACACAACCTTCAGTTCCTCTTTTTAAATGTTAAATAAGTAAAGAAAGAAAGGAAGCAGCAATTTGTGACTCGCAAAGTCCGATACAATGTTTCCCACTATTTTCTAGAGGCAATACAACTTCAAGCTCTTTTGATGTAACCTCAATAATGTTGATATTATTATCTGCTCTAAGTACTGTTGGAAGCTGCTGGGAAATTCTTATGTCTAAAAATGCAAGCATGCAAGTGATAGTTCTACTGCTTTGCCTATGGGTCTCCCCAGGCAGTTTTGAGTTTGAAGACAACTGTCAAAATCACAATCAAAATTATTTATTTCTGTGATACAAACAGAAATTTGTCTGTTCAAGTCAGAAATTATTCTGAAATAAATCACCTATTCAATTTCCGAACAAATTAATAACTGATTAAGTAGAAATGGAACAAAATAGAGTGGAGAGTCTTGGAGGCAGAAGGGAGAACAATATTCATTTGGATCAAGGTATATACTAATTCTTAGACCGATAAGCGAAAACAAACATTTGTAATAGAAAGATACGTCTACCACTTTATTGGAAATTGAAAGAGCTTGCTTGTCAAAAATGCAAACAAAACCATATTCTATAGACATAACAGTATCATTCTACTTTCAAGCATAAAACACCACCTAAAAGTAGATACAATTAAGAGAAACTTTATCAGGGCTAAAATTTCTTCTTAACAGTGAAGGAGTAAGTACACTGTTAGCACATGGTCAGATTAAAGTACTACATATACTATTCCATATAAACTTACACATAAAAAAAGGAAGCTGCTTGCACAGCTATGATCTATATTTCTTCCCCCTGTGCAAATGCTAGGTTTTTTAGTCTTATGGGCAATGTGCTCCTTCCTTTACGTAGTATTGTCTTTACAGATTTTGCAATTCAGTACTTCCTAGGAGTTGGTGAAAGAGCATGAATGTGTACTTTTAACTTATACAATACAGGTTCAAAGAGCTGATCACATAAAAGATGCAAGTAGGGATGCCTATATTTACAATGTGTTACAGCTGCTTCTGTGGAATATTTACATCTTATTTTTTTCTGAAGACTTTCTCATGTGTCCTCTCTTTGTCAGAAGTCTCTGACACCCAGAAGTCAGCCATCAAGCTTCAGAAATGTGTTGTGCTTCCAGAGCTTCTGTTCAGGTTTGACTGAGATGGCTTACAAAATACTTATCTTTTTCTCATTTGTGGACTTCAGGAAAATATGGTTGCTTGCCAAACCAACTCACATTGTGAGGCTGGAAGCCAAGGCAGCAGTAACTATCATCACACTGAGAACTTCCAGGAATTGCTGAGGCAGCTGTAAGTAAGGGAGGAAGAAGAGGACTGCCTGAACTTTGAATTCAGCAATTCATTGTATCTCCTGGAAGACCAATATGGAGAAGATCGACATGGGACATGGGTCACCCATAAAGGTCACATTTTTGCCCTTTTATCCTTGCTCTTTGTGGATATTCAGACCTGAAGGAAGAAAAATGGGTTTTCTGGGAAAGCATTTGCTGTTTCCTAAATATCTTCCTTTGGAATAAAAACCAATTCAGTAACGGTGTACAAAATTCAGACTCTAATTTAAACTGTCGCTATTCCTTAATGTCTTTAAAACTGCTAAATAAAGAACACTCATGTTAAAAATATCTTGGTACAGGACAGATGCAAAAGAGTGTTTTCTTAATGTATAGATTATACCTATATATGCCCTTTTGGTGAAGCAATTTTTTCTAACCTCTATTCTAAACCTCTCCTGGTGCAGCTTGAGGTGGTTTCCTCTTGTCCTGTTCACTGTATTTCACTATATCGTCCAGAGAATTAACACATTTGCTGATCAAGTACATTTCACTTTACCATACTGCATACCAATCTGCGGCACTGCCATTAAAAAGCAGCTCCAGATTGAGACATTTTAGCCACATGTAAGGGAAAAAACAACAAGGAAATACTGTTCAAACAAGGAAAAAAGTCCTATGACTAATTGATTTGAGAAACTTCTTTCAGACCTTTTCTTCTAAACAATAAAGCTACAATCCTACTCCTGCATGCTACCTGATCCAATTGAGAGTTTTGCATTTGTAACACCATCCAGCTATCTGTAACTAACTAATAGTGAAATGGTCTGATTCAAAGTCTTCATTTGCTCATCCTTCAATCCCAAGATATTTGGGTTCCAAACTTGCAAGCTTGTATCTGTAAAAAGCTGCTCTTCACTTTCTGATATATTAGTCATTGTGACTTATATTCCTGTTTTGTTTAGATTTATGCAGTTCACTGCTCTTTAAATTCTTTGTCTCACTGTAACTTGTCTGCTTTTTTTATGCTTCATTTACATTTGTTTTTCCCTTCTCCTCCTATCACATCAAACTTGAAACTGCACTTATTAAAGCTGAGACAGACAGAAAATAAACTGCTGAAAATTTTGATGGATAAACATGTATTGATCATTTCTGAAAAATTCCTAATCTGGAACATATTCAGGCTTCTGGTGCAAGCTCTTTAAATAAATATGTTAAGCAAACTTATTATTGGGATCTAGTGAACATACTTCTGAATGCTTCTCTCCTCTCAGAAGGGTATTATTATACCCTATATTATCACCAAGACACTTAGTGATGCGAGAGTTCATCTCAGGAGGTAAAGGATCACAATGTAACTCATTGGGACTGATTCACTTCCAGAACCTGGGGAAGGAGAGGTGAGGGAAGTTTTCTTCTTCAGTGATAAGTAGTTTGGGGAAGGGTATTTCATAAAGTAAACCCAACAAGACAGTATTAATTATAAAGTCTGACGTAGGTTTTTTTGGTGGTTGTTGTGGGGTTTTCTTAGGGGGAGGGTGCTGTTTGTTTGGTTGTTTTTTCTTGTTTTGTTCGTTAAGACAGAATCCAGTACAAGGAAAAAGACTAGTGACTACAGAAGACAGAAATAGAGAAGAAAGGCACTTTGATGGTCAGATTTTTAAGGCAAGTTTAGTATCTTCAAAAGACCAAGTTTCATAAAACTGCCTCTCTCAAAGCAACATTCACTTGCTTTTCACTATAATTACATCCTTTAATCCTCAATTCAATCCTCTACCAATTTTCCCAATATTTTTCTTAGAACTAGTATCAAGATAACAAGACTTTAATTACTTAGTTTTTATTCTTTCTGATATTGGCACAGTACTAACATCTTTCTAGTTCTCTAGAATTTTCTTGGTTTATCTGTTTTCATTAAAAGACTGATCAAGAATAGGTGGTGGGAGGAAAAATCTCCGAGAACAGAGCACTGAATAAATCTTGGAGTTACCAGATTTTAACAGTTGGCAGGAGGGAGAATGTGAACTGGTGCAAGGAAAAAGCCTATACTTAGGTTAGATGAAGGGAAATGAGCACAGAAGCAGGGGGATAAAACTAGAGCAAGAAGCAGAGACCTAGTAAAGATTAGCCTTTCAAATTATTCTAGTAAAGACAGCAGCCAGAAAGAATGAAGCTGATAAAAAATATTTGGTGCAAACCTATCAAACATGCCATTTACTCCATTGTATATATTCCTACAAAAAAAATGTACAAAATCATGTGAGCAATTAAGACATAAGCCAACAACAATCATTGGAATCAGCTCCTGATTTATATTTATACATAAAAAATTTAACATGTTTTGATGACAACGTTACACTTATAAGTAAATTGCAAACAAATCTGAAAATCCGAAGAAAATTCATTCACAACAGAAAAACTGGAAACAACCAAAGATAATAGATTTTGTACAATTCATATAGATCACCTCTATGTTTAAATTTTTAATAGACATGACATATGTTCTTTGTAAGAGGTGTAATACATTTTTATTCAATAAGCTCCTTGGAGAACAGAGCATCTTTACCAAGACCACAGACATTCCCAACATAATAGCCGCAAATTTAAGGTGTTTCATGCCAGTCTGATGAAAGCTGAAGCAACTGGTATCTTGATATCAGTGCCAAATCAGTAGGCTGTTCTGTTTGGACTATCACAGTAGAAATACGCACAAAACTACACGTAATCTCTGAATGCAAGTACAAGAACTTATGGTATCTGATGTTTGTTTACTATTCCCATTTTTCCCCTGGCATTTAGAAGTTTTCAATATTATGAATATGCAATTCAAGAGCTCACTCATAAATCACAGGCCAGCTTAACACCAGATTTAAGGTTCTCTGTTTTCCTAGCATTTCCTACCATACAAGAACCAACCAAGAGCAAGATGTGGTTACAGAAGTCAGACTGTTCCTGCTGTACGTGAAGTTGTCCACTACTTGTTAACAGCCAGTGACATATCATCCATCCTTAACTGTGATACTCTCCTTAGCTGCTCTCAGATTCTGCTGGTATTAGGCCTTCATTTTAGTGGCAGTAAATGAAACAACTGTAATTTCTTGACAATGTCCAAAATCTTAAATAGTTTCATGAGGTCTTAACATCTATGACCTTATGAAACAATGTATGTTTGCTTTTAATAAATTATTTTTTCAAATGTACATTAAAATATACAGTGACATTTATTTGTAACGTAACCCTACTGATTAAAAAGAGATATGATATGGATTTAGGTGATTCCAAACTGAATCACGGTCAATGCAATGTTAGTATTTCACCATGAGTTTAGTGAGAAATCCCAGAATTAAGAAAAAATACCCCCTTTTCCCAGTGTAGAGTCGTTCATCCATATATCTCCACTTTATTTGCCTTTCCTGTAGTTTTGAAAAGCAAGACTCGTGGGATGGAGACCTGGCTTCGAATATAAAGCTCCAATTTTTCCTCAAATCTGAGGAAACATTGAGACTGAATTAAAATTGTTTGACTTTCATATTCCAAATAACTGAACTCAGTTTCCCTCTCTGCCTTGTCTCTTTTCATACATACACTTCTTTTCCCTCTAACACTCTTTTCTGATTAGCCTCACATCTATGTTCCTTTTTTCCTTCCCTTCAATGTCTATCTACAGAACATGAATGTTGACTATGGCACTGGCTTCCTTAAGAAGCACAGTAGCAGATTTTTAAAATAAAAAATAAGTACATACGTTTCCTGCAGGCACACAACATATAAACTACTCTATGATGTTACTGCTTCCAGATTCAGCTTTTCTTCTTTCCTTCTCACTCTATTCAAAAGTACATTATCGCTTTGGCTGAATGAAGGCAATCCAAAAATTTAGCAACCTATATGGTAACTATATACAGCAACACAGACTGAACCACAAAATTAAAAATTAATGGAGGAGCACAAGACACCTATAATTGTTTTAACCTACCTGCAGACAGACCAGGTTATGTTAATTGTGGCTTTTTTGTTCAGTTTTGCACATCGAGAAGAACATAGGCATTAGCACAAAAAGATGTCCTATCCAATCATAAGACTCCAGGAGCTGAGAACTCATCTATTTGCGCTCTGATCCCTTGCCAAACTCTCAGCCCAGTAATGCACAGCAATCTGACTTCCAAGCACTTTCACTGCAATTCACAATGATTCACACATGCTATGCCTGCTTGCGCAATTAAAGTCTGTGCATGCAGGAGATGAGAACACCGGTTTTGTCATTTAAGTACCATACACATGTACAAGTTCATTTCAGATATTAGTTACAGTTAACCCAGCAAACCAACTGGTTATATTTTTAAACATTATCAAAGGAAGAAAAAGATTCTTGCAAGGACACGTTTGTTCTGTGTTCAGATCAGTTCCCATGTGTATGCCAGAAATAGAAATATTTCCAACTGATCATTTTTTTTAAGTAAATGAAGTTTTATTTTCTTCTTATTCTATGTTCACTGATAGAAGGAACACTACGGTTATCACTTACAAAGAACTTAAAGTGGATATTTTTTATTCCCTCCAACCAAGCAATAGAAAAAGCGAGCCACAACTTGTATTAGACTGCAGAAAAATACGACACAATTTTACTTTTGGGAAACAAAAGTTATTTAGCTTGTATGTCACTTTCTAATCCAGTAAATTGAAACTAATTTTGAAGTAAAATCTCTATTAATCTGAATTTTCTATTGTGTCAAGTTTTCTGAGTGTTAATCTAATTTAGAAATTTGTGAAATTTTAGTTTGGATTGCTTCTTTGACTTTATAATCTATCTTTTCAAATACAGTCCTTAGTAGCATTTTATTCTAGCTGTCTTGAATGCGCTGAGCTGTACTGGCAGCAATGCCAGTACAATGACCAGTTAAAAAATCTACAGGCTCCTGTGCAATCCAAACTAATCAGGTTAATTATCAACTAATATGAAATGATCATGATTCCTAGGAATTTTAATGAGAACATGTCAAAGAATAAAGGGGGGATATCAATAATCCATAGCACATTCTCATCCCAAATTCATAAACAGAAAAGGAAAACAACTCTGAATGAAGGAACATTTGTAGCATTCACTGAGTAAGGATAAGTGGTTTGTCTTTCTTAATCGTAGATGACTAGGTGTATTCTACAAGTCAAGTTTAGAAATACATTCTCAAATTTTAATAAACAGGATTACAGCACTATATTAAGTTCTTCAGATCTTTTTTCTGCCTCTTTTAATAGCTATATTAACTACCCATGCAGTAACAGGCCGTCATATTTCAAAGAAACAACAGCTTCAAAGACGTCACCATATTAAATACGAACCCAAATGGCACCCATTACATAACCTTTGCCATTTTCTACTTTCTGAATTCTTTGCAAATTTATCACTCCTTTACAATCTCAAAAGGGGTTGAGAATATGGCAATATTGTATGGTCCAAAGACACTGATACAAAATAAATTGACTAGTTATGTCTGCAAGAAATATTTCCTGTTTTGTGTAAAATATTTTCATTGATGTTATTTTCTGCTTGAATTCACATTTATTTGGCATATTGCTGTATCAGGTCTTGAGAAGTCTGTTGTAAAAACAGAAGTTGAAACAGTAGTGTAGAGTTCTGGAAGGAACCCAATTCCAAATCATCTTATTTTTCCAAATTGCAATAAATTATATCTGCTTGAACAACAACCAAAGTAAAATGGAGGTGAGTACTTGAAATTTCTATTTCCCTGCAGTTCTAGATAGCCACCATCTTTGAGCTTCTTACAGTGGTCTTCCATGTACCAAAAAACCCCACAGGTTTTTTCTTTAACTAGGCGAGATTTTCTCTTGCGTACCTTCTGTCATCTCCATCATTTAAATCCTTATCAAAGACTTTCAGAAGTTTCATGACAGAATTTACTTTAGTAAAATTAATTGAATACATGGAAAACACAACTATAGACACAAACCCCTCCAATAACTAGCAAAAACCAGCTTCCTGCATTTGCACCAAGAATTTTCTTCTGCTTCAAAAAGATAAAATTTGTATTTATATCAGCCTGATATACCTTAAAGCTACTTCATATATATTTTCTTTACTATTTTAACATTTATTACCACAGACCTATGCATAATTACCTTGTGTTTATAAAAATTGAACTATAGAGAACAAATTAAAGATACTCAGCCATCAAGACACCAACCTTGTTGGCAGTGTACAGCAGCCATCAGCTGTCAGCCTGACTTGGGTTTCATAGCTATCCAGGGGGCAAACAACTTGTTGAACAGGAGGACATTCGACTGTGCTGCAATCCACACTGAATACTATGGAGGAAGGGAAGAAAAAACAATTAGTTTACCCATGCTTTAGAAGCTTTTTACGAATTCCTTCATCATAAGCAACTAGTTATGCAACAGCCCTTTATGTCAGAAAAATTACCTAATGAATGCATGCTTGGTAGGTAACATTACAAAAACGCTACTTTTCTCTTTAAGATTCACTTTTGTAAATTATTGACTTGGAAAGTAAATGAGCTAATATTAGTTAACAAAAAAAAGTATAAAAGTTCAAGATGCCTGTAAATTATGCAAGTTACTAGAAATATACCAGGTTACTGAGAATATATTTTCCCCATTGCATTTAAAAGAGTAAACAACTCAGAAATACTTAGTTTTATAATATTTCACTTAAAAAAACCCTAGAGTTTTATGTTCCATTTTATTAACAAATAACTGTGAAACAGCTCTTCTGTTTAAGTCCTCCATTACAACATCTGCCATTGAAAATCACAAGCCTGTCACCGTGATCCAAAGTGACCGATACGATTTGCATGATTCTATTGTGCCAAGAAGCTACTAATGTCCAGTTTCCTGAATTTAAACTAACAATCTTTCTCATCTGGATTCAAGGTCCCCTCTGCCTCCTTCCCAGGCAAGCTGTCTGGGAAAAAACAGCCAACAAGCTGCTACTGCGCAGCTATTCCTGTGTCCATCTTTCCATATACCAGTGATGACAATGAAAGAAGAAAGACAAGGAAACTCTCTAATCATGCCACCAAGTCTTAGCTAAGGTGCTTTTCATTAACAGGCTTATATTATAAGTTGTTATTATATATTTCTGAGGGTGGTGAGACAATGGCACAGATTGCCCAGGGAAGCTGAACACTGCCCCATCCCTGCAGCGTTCAAGACCAGGCTAGATGGGGCTTGAAGCAACCTGGCGTAGCGCAAGATGTCCCTGCCCATGGCAGGGGATTTGGAACTAGACGACCTTTAAGTTCCAGCTCTAACCATTTGATGATTCTGTGATGATTTTAGTTTTTTTATACACAACACTGCGGCCCAGCACAGAAAAAACTTCATATTTTTCCAGAAGTCACAGCTTTCTGAGGTGTACAAGAGTACAAAGTCTGCTTCTACAGCACCTAAGAAGCATCACATTACAGCCTTTGCTTTCAGTTCAGATGTATTTCAAGTGGTCCCCAACTATTAGTACAACGCAACATGACTACATCTGATAATGGTAGTTATACTTTCTGTTCTGGGAGATGAGAAAGAAAGCATGAAGATATCTCTTCATAACAACGCATCATCCTTTTTGCATTCCTTCACATTTCAGAACGTATTAAATACGACCAGAGTGAATGACATTCCTGGACTTTCAACCCAGTTGTATCACTTCCTTAACTCTCCTAACACAGGTATTTCACAAAATGAACTCCTGAATTTGCTGATTCCTTTTTTTTTGAAACTCCCTCACCATCATTGTCCACTTTTAGGCCATTTTCCCAGGTCCACTAGAAACTTATCTGTACTTCTTCCCCACTCATTTTCTCTAGTCCTTTTCCAACCTCACCTGTTAAGGAATCTCAACATCAGCTTCTAACAAAGTATCCAATAGAACAGCACATTCTGCAAGCAACAGGGAATTATAAAAAAATAATAAAATACTCTATTTCTCACAACTTCATGTAAAAAATTTGATTTTGCTGACCCTTATCCATAGTGCAAGACTAAAAATTCCAGACCTGATTTTCAATGCTGAAGCTGCGCCTGGGTGGAGCACAGGTTACTTGCCTGTGCATTATGCACTACCTACTACATTTTGCTGCTGATCTCTGACTTTCTGTCAAGCCCTGACTGCAAAGAATTCCCCAAAGAAAAGCACCAAACTATTACATTCCCTTTAGAATTGTGTTTAAACCAAGATTTCATACCAGGAGAACCTTCCATTTCAGTATGAGTAATTTTGAGGCCATGCAGGAGTGCTGGAGAAGGCGAGTGGATGAAAGCTCTGCCGGAAAGACTACTAGAAAATGAGCGGCCTTTTCAACAGAGGTTCTGTCTAGCATGGCAGACATTTCCTAATGCTTTCCCAAGGATGTCAGAAACTAACGGGTGACACTCCCTATCTCACCATATAGGACAACGACAATAAAGTAGTTAGCAATAAAGATCCAGACAACATTGGTTGGATAAGTGCCAAAACAAACTATTAACCTTTCTTCATTCTGAAGTGGCAGTTAGAATTGCTATCACAACTGCAGCAAAACACCTTTTAGATTAGATTTTAACTCCATCTTTAAATTAACAAGCATGATTTCAAAACCATCATTGCTCATGTTGTTTTAGCTTCTTAGCAAAATAGGCATTATATACTCCTGCAAATTGTGTTCCATGTTATTTTTATTTTTGCTGCTCCCACATTAAGCAGATCCAGTTGAGACTTCATTCAATTAGGAAAAAAAAAGGTTTGAGAATACTCAAGAGCTACCTCCCAGCTTATAACTAAATTCACTACTCATGACTGGCCAGTTACACACACAGTTGTACACAATTTGTAGGAGCAAAGTATGTTGCTTATGGCACCAGACCAGTGTTATCTCACCTCTGAGCTGAGTAACCACAGCAAAACAAAAGCGACATGACATACTTGGTCTGAGTAGGTACCACAGTTGCAGTGAGGTGCTTGGTGGAGTAACGGTAGGACCATTTAAGACAAAATATTGTGGAGCTTAATAGATGGGTACAGCTAAACTTCGAAGTATCTTCACTGTTCATTTTAACTGATTGCCAATGCCTTAAATCACTGCATTTCTAAAGTAAAAGAAGAGGAAGTGTATCTCAAAATGAAAGATTTTTATTCTAGCATTTAGTGTTCAGGAAACACTTCCTGTTTTCCTTTCAGTAACTCAGTTGCCAATCACAGTATTTGAACATATGCAGTTCTCAGCAGAAAGCTCCAAACTTAAATGCCACTGTAAACTAGAGACATCTTATTTAAGGAAGAGAAATAAACACAATTTGTGCTTTAATTGCACAAACACTTCACATTGGCACAGGGCAGCACTAGTATCATAGGAAGCAGTCCTCCCAGCTTCCAGCAATTTGCTTCCACCAGAAACCCCTTGCTAGTGTAAAACCCCTGTGGAGACTGGTTAAGTAGGCACAGAGGTACCGGAAGAGTGCTCTGGTAGCAACACTTGGAACTAAAGAATTCAGCACTGGGGCAAAGTATGGAAAACAGTTTTCTCTGTTCAACATGTAAACTCCATAGACATGCTGACACTATTCAGTAAAACTGACATCAGCCTTATAAGAAACTCTGCATGAATGCTTATCTACCTGGCCTTGTACTGTCCTTTGTCCCTTTCTTTTTTTTTCAGCAACATGCCATTAAAACCAGAGGAAACATGAAACAGAGCGCTGATAGTTCAGTTCCTCTCCAACTCTTCTTTCCTAGAATCCTTCAGGATTACAACTCAAACTCTGAAGACATAAGGGTTATTATCAAGCTTATCATAGGCTACATAAATATTTCTGCCATGCAAGGAGTATTATCTGATTTCACTTTATGACCACTGTTCAGCAAATCCATATTTGATAATGGTCATAGTGTCATACAAACATTAAAAAGTTACATGCTACTACATATACAGTGATATGCATATATACACACAGAGAATAAATGGCATAAAACAATGCAGAAGAGGCAGGATGGACCAAATTGCCTCCAGATTCAGTCTTCCAAGCTAAATTATTTTATAATTCTATAAGCCTATATACATATATACATCCTAGTATATATAAATATAGAACATACAGTCCTAGTAAAACAAGATATTCCCTTGCCTGCTCTTGAACAAATACATTTATTTAAAACCACAGACAGTGGTTTTGAACATGACAGAACACTTCAGATGGAAAAAACCAGCAAGGTTCATGATAACCTGCACATTTCAAAAAAAAATCCCTATACTTTCTACAAGAAATAAGTATTATTTTTTAAAAATCAGCATGTTTAAAATTTTCTTCATACATCAACTACGATGTTGTCAATTCAGGTATAGTTTATACTTGTTAAAAACAGAGATCCCCTGAAAATTGAAAAAAAAAATCAGATTTGCAAATAGTTGCCATTTAAAAAAAAAGCAGCCCTCTGTGGCAAGTAATTTGTAGACTACTAAGATTTGTCAAATTCATCTACTCCTTTTCCGGTCTTCCAGTCTTGTGTTGGCTTCTTCCTTTACAGTCTTCCCACTGTGATGCATGGTAAGTGAAAGAAAGATCTAGACCAAAGTTACAGAAGTCAGTTTGAACAGCTACTGAAATCTAATTTGACATAAATCAGGCTATGTAGTGACTAATAATTATGTATTAATAATACTCCATTTTTCCCCTCAAGCAAAGACCCTGCCACAAAGTAGGGGCCCCACTCACCCTGTAGTTTAGCCATTACATCTTTCGTCACCTATCACTGTGGGGACGTGCAGGAGTACACACATGCACTCCTCAGCGCCTTAGCTACTGCCTAAGAAACATACTTTCATCATCTCTCAAGTAGGGAAGAAGTCTTTGCTTTCCCTCAGCCTCTCAATTATTAACCTCTCAATTATTAATGCAAAGGTCAACACTTCCCCTAAATCCCATTAGTGTCTCTCCTTCCCCAATGTCTTCAAAGCCTCTGCTCTTCTACTCTCCTACTGTGCAATTTTCCCAGTCCCATGTAACTTCACCTATTAAATCCCTACAACAAAAAATACAAACTACTTTAAAAGCCAACACACAGAGTCACATAAACCCACTAATGCAATAATCACATATTCAATTTGAAGATTCTGCAATATTAACAGGCTGAAAACAATCTTCAAGAAGTAACCCATAAAGGTAACTTTGGACAGTTATTTACAAACTACAAGATGCAAAATACACTTGGAGGATCTGAGCAGAGCTAACATTTGTTTTGAGAAACAAAGAAATAATCCAAATTCATCAAGATTGTCCTGGGTTCAGCTGTAACAGTTCTTTTTCTCCTTAGTAGCTGGTGCAGTACTCTGTTTTTGACTTTAGATTGAGAACTACACTGATAACACATGGATGTTTTTAGTTGTTGCTAAGTAATGCTTACTCTGACCAAGTACTTCTCTGTCTCATGATCTGCCATTGAGGAGGAGCACAGGAAGCCAGGAGGAAGCAGCGACAGGACACCTGACCCAAACTAGCCAAAGGGCTATTCCATACCACAGCACGTCATGCCCAGTATATAAACTGGGGGGAGTTGCCTAGAAGGACCAATCGCTGCTCAGGTCAGGCTAGGTATTGGTCAGTGGGTGGTGAGCAATTGCATCACTCTTTTTTATTGTTTGGGCTTCCCCTCCCCCCCTTTCCCTTTTTAGTTTTATATTCTCTCCCCTTGGTGCTGAAACTTGGGATTGAACCAGAGACCTTTAGACTGGCTGCGCTTAAACCACAACCAAGACAAAATTCACAAAAGGCATATCTGAAGCATATGCAGGAAGAATTACAATGTACAAATATAGGGGTTCAGCAGCAGTCATGCTACAAGAAGATCGGGGAATCAAAGTCCTTTACAAACTAAATATAACTCTTGTAAAGGAGTCTACACTTATTTAGAATTTTGCTTGAAAGACAAAGTAATTATTTTACAGTACTTTGTGCTGACGAAGACTCGCCCCAAAGAGGAGTCTGCTTTTGGACAACACATTTGAAAAACATGGGTAAACCTTAAGAAAACTTACAGAGGAGTAATGGAACAAGAAAGGAGTCCAAGGAAATCGTGCCAGAAGAAATTACAGCTAATTTTAGACAAAAGATGACTAAAGTTGACAACATGTTCCAGAGACAAAAATATTATGAAAGACTTGTTCATCCACTACACATGACAGAGAATTAAAAAGTTTGCTTAAATTTCCACACAGTCAGATTTGCATCGGATATTAGGAAAACCACAAAGAGAAGCACTAGAAGATACAAAGAGTGCACAATCATCTTCTGTGGAAGATTTAAGAAAATGTTATACAAGCACAGGAGAGGCACAATTTAAGCATACTGTTTGAATTTAAGATTTTGGATTATACAATTTTATATGCCTGCTTTCATCCCTCTCTATTTATTATTCATCTTCACCAAAGCCTGGATCAAAAAGAAGAGTGAATTACATCTTCCGCTGAGAATAAATCACAAAAAAGGGCAATCTGTGTTCTTGTGAAATGGAAAATAGGTAAATACTAAAAATTTTGTGAGGTCTTTCAATATGCACCTCCACAATCCTTTCACTCTTCAGTCATCACTTTGTAATCTAGAGAAACATTAAGATAAAAACCTTAATTCCCTGTCCATGCACAAAATATTTCTACCTGCGTAAAACCTTTATAAGATCTAATCAGTATGTCACTTTCACTAGCTGCATCCACAGAAATGCAACATTCTCACTAGGCTACTTTTCCCTTGTTGCTCAGTTTAAATTTATGTTTGGAGAAAAAAAAGAAAGTAAAACTTACCATAATATTTCTTATCTTTATTTTTTTTTTTGGGGCATTGCCTACATATTATCATTTTAATTTTGAAGAAGAATTAGAAGAATTCAGAGGCTATATAGGCTTTATTAGATGCAATTATGTCGGTTATTGTGCTTGTCAGAAAAAAATTAAAATTGGAAAAAAAATCATGTCCATTTTTACCTGGTTTACATTCATACAGATCACAGCATTCCCCTGGCTTTCCCGATGCTTTTGAAACCAATATATTCAAATAGCCAGGTTGGCAAACCTTCCTCAAGCAGCCTGCAGGATTGCACACACAACGGCTTGGAAGTGGACAGCATTCACCAGGAGGAGCATAACCTTCAATCAAGATGGAATCTTCTGGACAGCGAGGAGAAAACTGCACCTCGCAGCGGGCCTTGGAGCAATCGGGTTTCTCTTCTGAAAGGGAGAGAAAAATCAGCATGCCATATATGTCAATAAACTGTAAAGATGAGCTCAGATAAAGCCCCCTTTCTTCTCCCTCCCTCCCAAAACAATAAAAAGAATAGAAAACTTCTGCTGTTGAATTGACTTGCAAAAACTATGGAATATGCTTAAAGAAAAAAACCTTGGTATTTGCAAGATGGCGGGTGAATTATGGAATATTTCATAAAAATTCTAATTTGTGCAATGTGCGTGGCTGCTGAACCCACACAGCCTCAAAAACAGCTGTGAAGCTCCGCATTTGGTCATGACATTATGAAAGAACTTGTAATATCATTAACAGCCCTGATGTTCAAACCTACGCCTTCAGTTTCCTCAGACTTTCCATTATGAGCAACTGATTTTAATTGATTTACTTATTAAGCCTGATTGACCTGAACTGAGATTTCACATATTCAAAAGGCTGGTTAAAAGTTCAACAGCTAACATGTTTGGAGAGTCCACTTATTAGCAGAAGAGGATTTTTCTCATACACGCTCCCAGTTCTCACTGTAAAAGTATTGTTCCTACGTACTTCAGTGGCTTGAATAGTAAAAGAGAAGAGGTTTGATTAGCACTGGCTAGAGGCACTATAGGTCTGAAGCACTAGTTGTAGGCACATAGCAATAAGAAAAGGAATATTGAGGAGCTAGGCCAACAAATTGGTGGCAATGGTAACAAGCTAGACAAACACTGAGGTAAGACAAAGAAAGACACTGAAGAAGTTTCTTGACCACCTAGGTAACTCGTCAAAATCTTAGAAAACAAGTGAAGATTCCCCATTCTTGGAAAAAAAAAAAAAACAACCCCAAATCTTACTGCTGGCAAAAATGTTGTGTCATGCCCTGAAATGACTAAGCCACACCGCGCAATGAAATTGCCCTTGTGACTGATTTACTCTGTAATGGAAACACTGAAAAATTTGCTCGTATTCTTGAGGGTCTCACTTTGTTCAATATACCTGATCACTGTCACAAACCAAGTGTATGCATGACACTCAGAAGAGCAGTATCTTTAGGTCAATAGGACATGGTGACTTAAGTGTTCAGAGGCAATGCAGGTAGCCTTCGCAAGCTTGACCACAAAAACTCCCACAACAACAGAACAGCAAGACCTGAATTTATGAATTGTTTGTATCACTCCTTGGTTATTTACAAGTTTGTAAACTACATGGGTCTACTACAAATGTCACTAGTGCCCCAATAAAATTAGTCAACGACTTTGCTTGTCATTAAGGTTAGATTCAGAATAGCTGAAATGAGTAAAACCAACATTAACTCTATTAATACAATGTGCACGTTAATGCCATTTTAAAAACTGATCTCTAATGATAATTTCAATGATTAAGACATATCAAATATTTGAATCTCTGATAAAAAGTCAAGAATAACTTCCCCAGGGTTTTAGAAACTCACTGGCTTTGGACTTGCTAAAGCTACTAGATATTATATTTCATTTTTTTAAACTAAAAGCAACACAGCAAATGCGCAATTCTGCCTCCAAACATGCACTGAATGTCAATCAAACAATATGTTTATTTTCCAGAGGATCAGTGTTACATGTAATTTTAGCATATTCTGTCAAATTCTAGGTAATACTGAAGAATCAAATTGCTTGCCTACATGGCGATTTTATTCACTGTGCTTTAGGTTCATTTAAACTTACCAGTGACATAATGCCTAGACATTTAAGTGCTTAGAAAAATATTAACCTAGGTCTTAGCATTCATAATTGCAAGCAGAAATAATGAATACAAACATCTGCCTCAAATTTAGATGGAAAATATAGCAAAAGGGAATTAAAAAAATTACACATATTTCCTTCATGTACAAATATATTATTTTTTTTTTCTTACAAGCAACAAAGATTTCTAACTTAAATGCGATATTAGATAGTGTCATAGAACCATAGAATAGTTAGGGTTGGAAAGGACCTTAAGATAATCTAGTTCCAAACCCCCTGCCATGGGCAGGGTCACCTCACACTAAACCATGTCACCCAAGGCTCTGTTCAACCCGGCCTTGAATACTGCCAGGAATGGAGCATTCACAACTTCCCTGGGCAACCCATTCCAGTGCCTCACCACCCTTACAGTGAAGAATTTCTTCCTCAGATCCCATCTAAACTTCCCCTGTTTAAGCTTGAACACATTACCCCTTGTCCTATCACTACAGTCCCTAATGAAGAGTCCCTCCCCAGCATCCCTATATGCCCCCTTCAGATATTGGAAGGCTTAATTCTCTTCTTACAGTTAAACTCTCCACTACGCCCACCTATCTTTAAAAGGGCCAAGGCTAGGATGCATATTTTGCAGAGAAGTTTAAACATTTGTAAGACCAGTTATTTTTTTTTAAACTACCCTTATGTTTAGGTTCTTATGTACTTTATTAAACACATTGTTCAGATTGAACATTACTGGCCACAGAGGTTCACTGCAGAAAGTTGTATAAATAATAGATAACATACCAGTTTCAGTATTTTATCAATATTCTTTAGCTTACGGATCTAATCAAAGTCTCAATATTTTAGCTTTTAAAAACCTTTTAATTTTCCACTGCATGCTGTTCAGTCGTGCACAGAGAAGTGATAGAACAGCAGCACAGTAGCAGTCTTTGAAGTTCACAGTCACTACAGACCCTGAAATTCACTGTTCGTTACTTGATCTGTCCTAGCGTTATGCACCCAGCGATTTTCTGATTTCCGTGACTAAAAGATAACCCCATACTCACACATTATCTCTTGTGAAGTCTAAAATATGTATAATAATATATTAAGTTTTCAAAATGCATTTAAAAAAGTGTACCTACTGTACAGCAGTTTGAGCAATACATTTGGTCAATACAATGCATATTGTATTGGACCTATTTAACCAATGTAAGGTTTGTCAGAAGCAGAAGTCAAACTGTTGAGATTCAGACTATTCAGAACTCTAGGTAAATTTATTTTGAAGACCAATGCATAATCTTCTGTTAAGAGTTGGTAAGATCACCTAGCAAAAATACAAAGTAAACCAGGATGCATCATTATCAGCATGTGAGAAGCATTGCAAGCATGGAAGAAAGAAATTTAAACCATGACAAGTATTTTTGTATGCAATGTTCACTCAGTGTTTCACAGTTATTATCCTTGACAGTCTTTTACACATTAGAGCATTGTGCTCAATGTAGTTAACTCTAACAGAATACAATGCGACTCTACTACTAAATAAAGCCAGCATCACTTTCAGAGTAAGTGGCTTAAACACAAATAACTACCACCTTGCAAATGCTTCTTTATGTTTTAATACTAGGTTACAAAAGACAAGTGAATATTCTGAAATAAAGCTTAAGGTTTTCTTTCTTTTTGCCGTGTCACCATTACTTTTGTGTTTCATAGTCCTTAAAAAAAAAACCCAAACAAAGCTCCCTCCCTACTATTACTTGTATGAATATTGTGCTTCCAAATTATTATCTGCAACTATGTACATGTTAAGACATTCCCTTCTCCGTACACAAATGAACTTAGCAACAGGAAAGTCAAATATACTAACCCAGGCCAGACCAGGCAACAGACAATTGTTTTTCAGCTTCCTTAACACCAACCCAATTAGCAGTCATGAGCAGGTAAAGAAGCTCTCTGCAGAATAGATCATGATTTGTTTCTTGATTCATACTCCGTTTTCCTTCTGTGCAAAGGAACAAGTGACTGAAATGATATATGATTGGCAGTATTAAAAGCGTTTCCTTGTGGAGTCCCTAATTCATACTTCTGAAAATAACCTTTATCTAAAAAATGAAAATCCAGCAACTCCCAGAGTGACATTACTATATTTTAGTTAAGAGTTCAATCAGCTGGCGCCACATGAGCCAACGGTATCTGGAGTCCAGCTCTCACTCCAGTATCAGAAGGTGGGAGTTCTGTTTTACTGCAGTTTAGTAAAGTTGATGAGGGCTCCTCATTTTGACATCAGCCCTGAATAAAAGATATTGTATATAAGCAGCCATTAAGAAAAGTTTCAAGATTTTTCTTCTTGTTATCTCAGCAAATGGCAAGCATACACATCTTCCCTATTTACAGGGATAATGGTTTGTATGAGACTTGTTTCTACAATTCACTGCACTAAACTTGTTAACATTTTCATTACTTGATCAGAAAAGGTATCAAAATTGAATTTGTTCTCAAAATAAATTACAAGCATTAATACAGACATAAACGTCAGTGCTTTAGCAGGAGTCCTGATTTAATTCCCCTACTTATAGCTATTTAAGATTCCATTAAATACTTAATGGCTCTTTTTTCCTTTTTTAACAAACACTTCCAGCCCTTACAAAAGGAGCACATAAGAAAACAGGTCAGAGCAAACTGATTAAAAATGCAACAGACCATCTCAAAAAAAGCTAAGGGCAACGGTAAGCTACATTCCACAGAAGACAACTGTGAAATTACTCACCAGTGATATTTATGCTACTTTACCCCTTTAATACACCTACCAGGGACTATTTCAAAGTAGCTTCTCGATATAGCAAGGCAGATTCACAATAGCCTACCGCTTCTCTGTCAAATACACACACACACTATAAAGCACTGACCTGTCTCCCAGATGTTTTAAGCTATTGTATCATAGAATCATAGAATAGTTAAGGTTGGAAAGGACCTTAAGATCACCTAGTTCCGACCCCCTGCCGTGAGCAGGGACACCACACACTAAACCACATCACCCAAGACTCTGTCCAACCTATTATGCAAATCCAACATCCTCAAAATCAAACAAGGCATCGGGACTTAATCTCCATTTCATTATCTAACTTTGGATAATAAATAGAATACAAACAATCACTATGTGCACCCAGAAACAGGAGAACTTAATTTTTCAAAGCAGTGTATCAAACATAAACAAATTACATTTTCAAGGGAGAACTATATATGTGACTTACTATGAAATAAATCAGCACTGCAAACCTATAACATACTTATGCCTGAATAAAGAAGCATCTTAGCACACAGATTACATGGCAAGAAGATACGCATTTGTCACATTCTCCTAACACATAGTGTAATTTCCTTACAAGAACAATTTCATACAACTGTAACAATACGTAGAAAAGCACTAAAATTATTTGTTAAAGCAGATGGCTAGTTTTGTAATTAAGAGTTTGTACACAGGATACTTCACTGCTTAACGTATGCTTTTTATAAAACACTGCTCTACCTCTACCACTGAAGCAGCTGATAGCTCTCATTTAATAAACTGACCATTTTAACAAGGCAAGAAGTTTGTAGTTTAATGAAGTGAGGAGTTGCACACATTTTTGCTGTTTGATATTCACATAATCAGACAGTTAATGGAAAAGGCATATACAACTTAATCACATTTTAGTCTCTCCTTTAAAAAAAAAAACCACCATTAGCAAGGTAGACAATTACTTGTCAAGGATGCATCCATCGAGCTTCTCATAAATTAAGTCTGTAGAGATAATCTACAACTCACTAAACAAAACTTAGCTGGCTGCAAATGTTGCCTTTATGTTCAAAAAAGCAGCATTTCAAATGACTACACATAGAACAGAAGCTATCAGCAGGTTTGCTGATGAGGTTTCTCTGTGGGACACATAAAGGCTATTCTCTTTATAGCCTTTCATCCAGTAACACTGAAGCTGGAAGCGTTCTGGTATCTCTGACATATCACCAAGCCTGAGCCAAAAAAGAATCTCTGCACAGATAAAGGAAGAGTCTGGATCAATCAAGCTTTTTACAGACTATTTATTCTGGTCCTGTCAATCTTCAAGAAATTCAGAAATGTATCTGGAAAGATAACATTTTTAATAAACTGAACATAATCAAAACAGGAAAACTGACATTTTTATTAGTTCAAAATAAGACTCTTACCCTTGGAAACAAACTTCATCTCTACTCTACGAGGCAGCCTCACAAATCATTTAATAGAAAATTATTTAGTTTACCAGTGACAGCTCTATTTATAGGTATAAATTACTACTGGTACCAGATTTGCACCAATGCGCATTTCAAGACAAACTGTCCTTTCTGTAGGTCTGAAGGTTCAGGCTTACTTTCTGTTACTTTGCAATTAGCCTGTAAAAGGAACCTGCCATTATTAAGCACGTGACAGAGGGCACCCTACAGTTAATAAGGATAACTGAGCCACCTGATTTACAATGCGTAACTGAAAATAATAACTAAGTTATGACAAACTCTGCTTCAATATTAAAACATATGAATATTAAAATAGTTGTTTAAAAAGTCAGGATGTCTTCAAATTATTTCACATTTTTGTTAGATTTTCATCTCAGAAGCACACAGGAAAGTTGCAGCCTCTCAGAAGTCAAGGGATAACAACATTCAAACTGACCTTTCATCGGAAACACAGTAGATTTCTTATAAGGTGCATGAGGGGAAGGAAGTAATCTTCAAAGGACTTAATAAAAAGAAGAATCAAGATGTGGATTATATTTTTTCTATTTGCTATTAATATTAGAAAGAGACCATCATAAAGCAACAGCCATAAATCTACAACTTTCAGAAAGTTTCTCCGTATAAGAAGATACTATGTATTTTGATAATTTTGTTTCCCAAGACCTTATGAAGTTATTAAAGGGAAATGGAGGTATATAAAGCCAAGTTACTTAAGCCTTAATGTTACAAACAATACTTTGAGAGAAGGCAGCTTCCTTACCTTCCTGACTGGTTTATACAATACTTAAACTGGCTACTGGTTAGAGGTGTTTTTATTAAGACAGCCATGGAATACCAGAAGCCTAGGTCTCTGAAGCTTTTTGTTTGTTTTATTAAAGTAGAGTAGTTGTAATAAAATCCAAACATACACACACACCTGTCATGGTTTAAGCTATAAATTTAACTTCTCCCTCCCTTCCCCCCCCCCCCCCCATGGGGGGGAAATGGGGAGAAGAACCGAAAGAATGTAACTCCCACGGGTTGAGATAAGAACAGTCCAGTAACTGACATACAATACAAATCACTGCTGCCACCACCAATAACAATAATAATGACAAGGCAAATAAAAGGGAAAAGGATACAACCGCTGGCCGCCTGACCGAGCCGAGAGAGCGAGAGCCACTTCCGGGTTCCTGCCCCCAGTATTTTACATCCTGGGCATGATGTGCTGTGGCATGGAATAGCTCTTTGGTCAGTTTGTGTCAGGTGTCCTGTCTCTGCTTCCTCCCGGCTCCCCCTCCTCCCTGGCATAGCATGAGACTCACAAAGTCCTTGGCCAGACCAAAACATTATCAAGCAGCAACTGAAAACACTGGTGTTATCAGCACTGCTCCCAGGCACGAAATTAAAAACACAGAGCTTTATCAGCTACCAAGAAGGAGAAAAATGACTGCTGCTGCTGAACTTCATGCTGCTGCTGAACACATAACAATCCATCCCTTATTCCATACCATTCACATCATGCTCAGATCCCACATTTTCAATATACCATCACATGTATATGTATACATCCACATAGCACTGCAGAAAAGGAGAGAGATCATCCCTTAGTGCATGGACCAATACCTACAAAGCTGCTGAGTCCATCCAGTCCATGATATCAGACTCCATCTTTTGCAACAGTCTTTTAGAGCAGGGGAGGCTCCGCTCAGTGTTGGATCGTTGCCTGTTGATGCTGATTGTTCCTTTGCTGGAGAACTCATGCATAGGCCTGGTGGGCATATGACACCTTAGACCATCAGGGCAGAGATGCAGCATACAGATGGACTCATGACCGAGGGGTGGACTTAGCAATGGACACTATCGACCAGGTTATTCACGAATGTGAACACTGCGCAGAGTCTCTCCTGCTTGAAAGACTGTTACAAAAGATGGAGCCGGATATCATGGAATGGATGGACTCAGCAGCTTTGTAGGGATTGGTCCATGCACTGAGGGATGACCTCTCTCCCTTTCTGCAGTGCTGTGTGGATGTATACATATACATGTGACAGGTATATTGAAAATGCGGGACCCTTAAAATGACATGAATGGTATGGAATAAGGGGTGGATTGTCATGGGTTCAGCAGTAGCAGTCATTTTTCTCCTTCTTGGTAGCTGGTGCAGCACTGTGTTTTTGATTTTGGGCCTGGGAGCAGCGCTGATAACACCAATGTTTATAGTTACTGCTCGACAATGTTTTGGTTTGACCAAGGACTTTCTGAGTCTCATACTGTGCCAGGGAGGAGGGGGAGCCGGGAGGAGGCAGAGACAGGACACCTGACCCAAACTGACCAAAGAGGTTAATCCATACCACAGCACGTCACGTCCAGGATGAAGATGGAGGGCAGACACCCAAAAGGGTGGTGATGGTGGACTGGGGGTGCACGGCATGGTCAGGTTCTTGGTACTGGGGGGTTTGTTACTGGGGGTTGCACTGGCTGGGTCAGGCTTGGTGAGCAGTTGTATTCTCCTTCCCTGTATTTCTCTTGTATTATTACTGGTGGTAGCAGTAGTAGCTTGTGTTATACCTTAGTTACTAAACTGTTCTTATCTCAACCTCTGCGAGTTGAATACTTTTGATTCTCCTCCCCATCCCCCCGGGACTTGGGGGAAGAAAGAGGGGGAGTGAGTGAGTGAGTGAGTAAAACTGCATGGGTGGGGGGCTTAAACCACGACAAAATATTACATAGCAGGCAACAGCATGCAATTGAGTTCATTGGCTGTTTTCTCCTAAAATCAAATCTCCTTGAGCTACACATCGGACTTCCCCATCTTCCCGCATTACCCACCAAGTATATCTGGGTCCCTGAGCAAAAGCAATCCCACGAGTGGGTTTGCCTTTACCTGAAGCAGGAATAACCCAGACTGCCTTCCACAGCAAATTCTTTATGTGCACCACAGGAACGTTGTCCCCCTCTAGAGTATGTAGAAGTTCTGACTGGGCTGGACCAGCTCTGTTGGCAGATCCTCTGGTGTTGACCAACCAGGTGGCCTTTAGTAAATGTGTATCCCAATGTTTGAAAATCCCACCACTCATTGCTCTCAGCGTAGTTTTTAATAGCTCATTGTACCAGTTCGATTTTCCCAGAGGCTGGTGCATGGTAGGGGATGTGATATACCCATTCAATGCCATGCTCTTTGGCCCAAGTATCTATCAGGCTGTTCCGGAAATGAGTCCCATTGTATGACTCAATTCTCTCTGGTGGGCCATGTCGCCACAAAATCTTGTTTCTCAAGGCCCAGGATAGTGTTTCGGGCAGTGGCGTGGGGCACAGCGTATGTTTCCAACCATCCGGTGGTTGCTTCCACCATGGTAAGCACATGACGCTTGCCTTGGCGGGTTGGTGGGAGTGTAATAGAATCAATCTGCCAAGCCTCCCCATATTTGTACTTCAGCCATCATCCTCCATACCAAAGAGGCTTTAACCGTTTAGCCTGCTTAATTGCAGCACATGTTTCACACTCATGAATAACCTGGGCAATATTGCCCATTGTTAAGTCCACCCCTCGATCACGAGCCCATCTGTATGTTGCATCTCTGCCCTGATGGCCGGAAGTGTCGTGGGCCAACTGGGCCAAAAATAATTCACCCTTATGTTGCCAATCTAAGTCCATCTGAGCCACTTCAATTTTAGCACCTTGATCCACTTGTTGGTTGTTCTGGTGTTCCTCAGTAGCCCGACTCTTGGGTACATGAGCATCTACGTGGCATACCTTGGCCACTAGGTTTTGCACTCGGGCAGCGATATCTTGCCACAGTGCAGCAGCCCAGATGGGTTTACCTCCGCGTTGCCAGTTGCTCTGCTTCCATTGCTGCAACCACCCCCAGAGGGCATTCGCCACCATCCATGAGTCAGTATAGAGAGAAAGTACTGGCCACTTTTCTCGTCCAGCAATGTCCAAGGCCAGCTGGATGGCTTTCACTTCTGCAAACTGACTCGATTCACCCTCCCCCTCAGCAGTTTCTGCAACTTGTCGTTGAGGACTCCATACTGCTGCCTTCCATCTACAGTGCTTTCCCATAATGCGACAAGACCCATCAGTAAATAAGGCATATTGCTTTTCACTTTCTGACAGTTCATTATATGGTGGAGCCTCTTCAGCACACATCACTCCTTCCTCCTCCTGTGGTGACCTTCCAGAATCTTTACCCTCTGGCCAGTCCATGATGACTTCTAGAATTCCCGGAAGACTGGGATTTCCTATTCGAGCTCGTTGTGTAATTAATGCGGCCCACTTACTCCATGTAGCATCAGTTGCATGATGTGTAGAGGAGACCCTGCCTTTGAACATCCAGCCCAGCACGGGCAACCGGGGTGCCAGGAGGAGCTGTGCTTCAGCGCCAATCACTTCCGAAGCAGCTTGAACCCCTTCATAGGCTACCAATATCTCTTTTTCAGTTGGGGTGTAGCTGGCCTCAGATCCTTTGTGTCCCTGACTCCAAAAGCTGAGGGGTCGACCTCGAGTCTCCCCTGGTGCTTTCTGCCAGAGGCTCCAGGTAGGACCGTTCTCCCCAGCTGCGGTGTACAGCACATTTTTAACATCTGGCCCAGTTCCGGACTGGTCCGAGGGCTACTGCACGAACTATCTCACGTTTAATTTGCTCAAAGGCTTGTTGTTGCTCAGGGTCCCATTTAAGATCATTCCTCTTCCGGGTCACATAATAGAGAGGGCTTACAATCAAACTGTAATTCGGGATGTGCATCCTCCAGAACCCTACAGCACCCAAGAAAGCTTGTGTTTCTTTCTTATTAGTTGGTGGCGACATTGCTGTTATCTTGTCGATCACATCTGTGGGGATCTGGTGGCGTCCATCTTGCCATTTTATTCCCCAAAATTGAATCTCCTGTGCAGGTCCCTTGACCTTACGCCGTTTTATGGCAAAACCGGCTGTCAGCAGGATTTGGATTATTTTCTTCCCTTTCTCAAAGACTTCTTCTGCTGTATCACCCCACACAATGATGTCATCAATGTATTGCAGGTGTTCTGGAGCTTGCCCCTGTTCCAGTGCAGTCTGGATCAGTCCATGGCAGATGGTAGGGCTGTGTTTGCACCCCTGGGGCAGTCGGTTCCAAGTGTACTGGACGCCCCTCCAAGTAAAAGCGAACTGTGGCCTGCACTCTGCTGCCAGAGGAACTGAGAAAAAGGCATTGGCAATGTCAATCGTGGCATACCACTTGGCTGCCTTTGACTCCAGTTCATACTGAAGCTCTAGCATGTCCGGTACGGCAGCACTCAAGGATGGGGTAACTTCGTTCAGGCCACGATAGTCTACTGTTAGTCTCCACTCTCCATTAGACTTTTGCACTGGCCATATGGGGCTATTAAAGGGTGAGTGGGTCCTACTGATCACTCCTTGACTCTCCAATCTATGGATCAGCTTATGGATGGGAATCAGGGAGTCTCGGTTGGTGCGATATTGCTGCCGGTGCACTGTTGCGGTCGCGACTGGCACTTGTTGTTCTTTGACCTTCAGCAACCTCACAACAGAAAGATCCTCTGAGAGACCAGGCAAGGTGGACAGCTGCTCCACTTCCTCTATCTCCAAAGCAGCAATACCAAAAGCCCATTGGTACCCTTTTGTGTCTTTGAAGTACCCTCTCCTGAGGGAATCTATGCCAAGGATGCATGGAGCCTCTGGAACAGTCACAATGGGGTGTTTTTGCCATTCCCTCCCAGTCAGGCTGATTTCAGCCTCCAGTACAGTCAACTCTTGGGATCCTCCTGTCACTCCAGAAATAGAAATAGGTTCCACCCCTTGACAGCTTGATGGCATCAGAGTACACTGTGCACCGGTATCTACTAGAGCCTTATACTTCTGTGGGACTGATGTGCCAGGCCATCTGATCCACACAGTCCAGTGAATCCGATTGTCCCCTGCCTCCACCTGGCTGGAGGCGGGGCCCCTCTGATAGTCATCACATTGGTCACTCACCTCTTATAGAAATGGATTATTCTCCTTTATCCCAGGAGCTGAGGTAAAATCTGCTCTTCCACTCCATCTGGGAACCTGCTCACCAGAGACTGAAGCCGCAGCCTTCATGGGATGATCAGACTTGACCTTTGCTCTCCTTTTCAGTTCTCGCACCCGCTCCTCCAAAACTGAAGTAGGCTTTCCATCCCACTCCATCATATCTTCTCTGTGATCCCACAGATAAAACCATAGGGTGGCCCGTGGTGTATAACTTCTATATCTTCTCTCTCAAACAGTAGGATGCCTTCTGTTAATGGCTGAGAGGTGTGTTGGTACACATGAGGAGCTGGATAGATCGTCTCTCAATTGTTGGAGGTTCTGGGACAGTTTTTCCACAGCTGAGATGATGGAAGGGGAGAGACTGTCTTCAGACTCGGAGTTTATAAATCATTTCATCCACTGTTGGTGGTACTATGTCACTCCAGGTTACTGTTGCCAGTGAGTGGGCACATGATGAGGGTACGTTTTGTGTAAATTTCTGCCACATGGGTCGTGTACATTCGACTTCATCTGGATCTATGGGTATATTCCCGTTATTCGGCTTGATAGTATAGATCATCTCTACAATGGCTGATTCCCTCAGAGACTGGATGCCTTTCTCTAGAGTAGTCCACTTGGCCGAATGACTCATAGCATCATCCTTGTATGGAAACTTATATTTCACAGCTGCCAAGAGCCGCTTCCAAAGGCTGAGGGACTTTTTCTCTCTTGCAATTGCTTTCTCAATTCCCCCTTCCCTGGCAAGTGATCCCAGCTGTTTGGCTTCACTACCTTCTAGTTCATGACCGTCGGCCCCATTGTCCCAGCATCGGAGCAGCCAGGTGATGATGTGCTCCCCAGGCTGATGGGTGAAGTCTTTTTGCATATTCCGTAGCTCGGCTGAGGTCCGAGATCGAGAAGTCACCTCTTCTTCTTCTTCTTCATGTGATGATGACTCCTGGTCAGATGCTGTCCCAGGTGGTGAGTACATTGTGTCTTCGTCTTGATTCATCTTTCTTGCCTCTTTTTTTTGCTTTTCCTCTTGCGTACAGGGTCAACCGATATTGGTATGAGTTGGTCCTCTGGTGTAGCTGCAGTGATTATCACTGTGGTTTGGGTAGTGGCCGTACTTGTCACTGTGGTTTGAGTCGTGGCTGTACCTGTCGCTTTTGGTGGTGTAGCTGCTGTAATTGGAGCTGGATTAGCTGCGCTGTCCGTTACAGTTGGAGTTTGAGTAGGTGCTGTGCTTGTCTCTGGGGGTGGTGTAGTTGCTGTGCTTGGAGCTGGAGTAGCTGCACAGTCCATTACTCCGCCCTCAGATCCAGAGACATTTTTTTCCTTTTGGAGATGCTGGACAGTGTTAAACAAGGCTCTGTAAGCATAGGCCAAGCCGCAGCACGTTGCCATGATTTGTCCATCTCTGGTGTGACCAGAATGACCACACACCTCCTTTAAATGTTTTACTAATTTTTCTGGGTTTTGCATTTGTTCATTGGTGAAGTTCCAAAGCACTGGAGGAGCCCACTGGCCTAGGTACTTGCCCATACTATCCCACACACCCTGCCACTCATGACTGTCCAGCCTTGGGGAAAATCTCTCGGCCATCCTGGATTGTAGTCTAACCCCAGACATGGCCCACACCCCACTCTGCTTAACTCTCCGAACCAGACTAAATAGTTGTGAGTACAACATATTCAGTATGTGTGCGAACATGATGATTCCCATCACAACCAGCAGGCAGGTCTCAAGGGTATCTAAAGGCCATTCAAAACCTGCAAAATTCTCAAATGGTGCTGTAAACGGTCTGATGGGGGCGCTGGGAGCACAAAAGAATGTCTCCTTCACAGGCTGACCACCCAAGGAGGTGAAAAGAGACATGTAATTGCAAAGAACTTCCATTATATACCTCCCGAAGTGTAGACTTGGTGACCACACTGGAATCACAAACCGGGTCAGTTTCATGATCACTGAGTCTATTGTATTAACAATCCATGCAATACAGTATAATGTAACAAGAACCTTAACCCAAAACCCAGATCTGAAAAATGTTAAGATAAGAAATACCGGCTGTAAGTAAAGTATCATACACTGAGCCTGTGAGAACCAGAGCAACAACTTTGAGAGCCAATAAATCAGCATTGTGACGAATGACTATTAATCCTTGCCATTTATCTCAACCCTTCGTGCCCCACATTGGGCGCCAAAAAGAACTGTCGTGGTTTAAGCCGTAAATTTAACTCCTCCCTCCCTTTCCCCCCACCCTCTGATGGGGGGGAAATGGGGAGAAGAACCGAAAGAATGTAACTCCCACGGGTTGAGATAAGAACAGTCCAGTAACTGAGATACAATACAAATCACTACTGCTACCACCAATAATAATAATAATGACAAGGCAAATAAAAGGGAAAAGGATACAACTGCTCGCCGCCCGACCGAGCCGAGAGAGCGAGAGCTACTTCCGGTTTCCTGCCCCCAGTATTTTACATCCTGGGCATGAAGTGCTGTGGCATGGAATAGCTCTTTGGTCAGTTTGTGTCAGGCGCCCTGTCTCTGCTTCCTCCCAGCTCCCCCTCCTCCCTGGCATAGCATGAGACTCAAAGTCCTTGGCCAGACCAAAACATTGTCAAGCAGTAACTGAAAACACTGGTGTTATCAGCGCTGTTCCCAGGCACAAAATTAAAAACACAGTGCTGCACCAGCTACCAAGAAGGAGAAAAATGGCTGCTGCTGCTGCTGGACCCATGAAAACACCCTTCTTAGCTTGTACCAAAGTAGTATGGAAACAAATGAGGGTTCCTGAAGAATTAAAATCTCTGCTTTCACCTCTGTCTCAAATTCTTTTCTTTCATTATGTTTGCATGCTCTGCTTTGACACGCAGAGAAAGCATATGCCACTTTTACCTAATGAGAAAAGCAGAACAGTTGAAGCATTGGTTAGCACAGCAAAGTGATCTGAAGGTATAACCTAGTGTGGGAGAAACACAGTCGAAGACCCCAGTGGGGTTGGGATCCATCCTCCTCCTCCTCCAGGTGAAACACAACAGATCGGTGCTTTTCTGGAAACCTTTTCAGGGAAGACTTCTTGTAATTTTGCCAAGACTTTGTGTGACCAGAGATGCCTTTACTCAGTCACCATAGAAACAACGGCAGAATGTTTTCATCCAATGAGAGAGTTGAAGAGAACAATCAGAGACGTGGGTCCAAACACTTTTGCTGAGATAATTAAACTGTTTTAAAGCTGCTCCTTTAAAACCAAGGTCTTATATGCACATATATGCATAGATGTATACATATGTGTGTATACGCAGAGAGAATAAAATTTATCTTTTCTGCTAGGTCCGTAAGAAGAATACAGTATAAGAAGCATTTTGAAACAGCTACCTTCATATTTAATTTTTCAGAGCAGTTCAGAATACAGTAAGTTTCATTAGGATGAACATTTTGTATGACTAAACAACGTGAAGAACTAAGGTCAGCATATGTGCTTTGAAGACGTTGCTCAGCTTTGCATTTTTATTTCATTGTATAAGTTTTGCAAAATTTAGTCTAAAATACAGCCACTTTTACTGTAGTCTTATGGTCGTCATTGAAACACATCCCAAACAATAGGCAAGCTATACTGTTATACAGTGGCCGGAAGGAAATATTAAAAGGATTAGGGATAAAGAAGAAAAATGATTACCCAGCTGAAGCAGTCAGACAGACAGGGATCGATACTGGAATGCAAAATACCCAAAAGGATTTTCAAGAATTAAAAGGACAGTTATAGTAGATTAAAAAATGAGATTACCTTTCACACAGAATATGCAAAGTACTGTACACGGATGAACTGCTACAAATAAAAAAGGAACTAGAGCCTGACCTTTTACCTAAACCTGAACTTTATTTAAAATCCATTCTACCTTTTAAATGAGTTTTGCTTCACTTTCCAGCATTCTGGCACCCGGGGTTTTGCATACTACACAGTGGAGCAATGTCTCACCGGTATGATAGCCTAAACTTTTTGTAATATAACAGCAACAGCCTGCAACTAACCTGCACTAAGAAGAGTTACACACCAAAGACCATCTGAGACAACTTTTACTAAATGTGCATCTTTGCAACATGGCATTCTGGTTTGCCAAAGATTTTTCATTTCAAGAACCAAATAACCAGGAACAAGGGTTATGCCACTCCAGAGCTCCAGAGACAAGAAAGGTAATAATCCCATCTGGATAGCAAAGCTATAGGATGTTATAATTCCACTTCCTGAACTTTTTTCTTCTCCTGTACTGAAAATATTAAGAAGAAAGGTAGTAATTCAAAACCAAATGCACACCAGAATTGCAACCAAGCCTTAACCTAAACACTGCCTACCAGAGAATCAAGGAGGATTTGTCAGACACCCTGTATCTAAATGCAAATTAAAGTTCTATGAAACCAATATTATTTGTAGCAGTACTTATATTTCGGTTCAGATCTCTCAGCTCAAAGCATTTCTCCATTAGGCTTAGAAACAGTCAAGTCTAGAAAACTCAGAGGTATCTTTCCTTTTCCTGCATTTCATTTAAACTCTCCTTTCAACTGATTTTTTATATTTTTTTAATATACATTAAGGGCTTGACACCAACAAGTTAATTCAAATGTATAATGGGTAGCACCAGCTTTCTGAGAGAACTGTACAGAGCAGGACAGAGTTTTCTGCTTGCTGCACAGCAGACTGGGAGGTGTACCATCCCAAGGGCAGGACCCACTGCCACTAGTAACTACACTGCTTTCAGTAGCAACAAAGCCCCTTTAAGCTTCAGTATTGAAAATCCTTCAGAATTTAGATGGAGATGAGCAGACAGCTGCCTGTGGTCAAATTCACAGTAAGTAATTCAAAGTGTTTCCAGTACTATCATGAATGGAATAACATTGTGCATTGTGATTTCTTTATGTAAGAAAGCCTATTATTCTGGGTGAATGATACTACTCCTGCTATTGCTCAATCTTGACATTGTCAAATATCTGAAATCTCCAAAGAAAGATGGAGTATGTAAACAGCAATGAGGTGGTCTCAACTACAGAGCCAAGACTTTAAAGAATGCCAAAACATTTTGGAAGTAAACCAAAAAATGAAAACACTAAACTCTCAACTAGTATCAACTGCATATACTTCAATGACTTACAAAAATGTGCACCAGTACTAAGTTCACCTAAAGCATAAAGTATTGTGTATTACAATGATATAAGCAGCTGCAAACCAAAGGTAATGTTGAACGCACACCAAAACGATGATAAAGCATAAATATTTGTAACAATTCTGCTTAATACAGCTTAAGGAAAATAATCATATATATTCACTGAAAGAGGAGTACTGCAACACACATCTTGATGTGGAAAGGAGAATAGGATCTTACTTTCAGCATATAACCTACACCCCACAAAGGACAAACACCTCTGGGTTAGCTCTAAGGAGTACACCCAAGTAGTAATCTCAAATCACTGTTTACTTCCTAATCAACATCTGAAAACATACGCATAACAGGGACCAAGAAAACACTTGCATTTGCAATAAACACCAACTACAATCAAAACAAACACATGATTTTACAAGGAGATGAGAATTCACATAGGTATGAAGCTAGCAACCAAGATAAAATTCAGAACAGCAAAAAAAAGCCATTAATTTCTAGAGCTAGATTTAAAAAAGCAACCGAAGTGTAAAAATTAACTTAGAAGAGAGGGGTTTAAATATTCAAAGGAACACAACTTCTTGTTATTAGTGAAATTGAATCAACCTCTGTCTGCCCTTCAGTGTTTTGTTAAGTTAGCAAAAACGAATTCAAGTGCTTTCTTCAAGTTCTCTGATCTCTGCTAATATTAAAAAAAAATAAATACCAAAAGGCCAAACCCACACATAATAAAACAAGGACTTGAGTGCCTTAAAATGCTTCTGGCAAGTAAACCTCATTATGCAAACTAGTTTTCCTAGCTATTATGTTCAAAGGACCTCTGTCTGTTAGCAGCTTAACCACACGCTTCTTAAAATCTTTCAGAAACGTGTAACATCAGAAAAATCAACCCTGCTCAACATTTCATTCTTTTCTTTACTAACCCAAGATAGTACAGTTATTAGAAAGTCGGAAGAAAGGTATAGTTTCCTTCTATTAGGTAAACAGAACATGTCTACTGAAGACCAATGCCCAAGTGTTTTGAGACATTTTCATCCTCCCACTATGCACTATGGTGCCTCTCTATTGACTTCTCTGTGTTGGTTTCTTCCTAAATTCTTCCTAAATTCTTCCTAAATTCTTCCTAAATTCTTCCAAATTCTTCCTAAATTCTTCCTAAATTCTTCTAAATTCTTCTAAATTCTTCTAAATTCTTCTAAATTCTTCTAAATTCTTCTTCATTTTTTTAACATGAATATTTCTATTAAATTGGCCTCCCTAGAATGACTTTCAATACCAACAGCTATAACTATTACTTTGCAATTCACCCATTACAAAGCATGCATCAACTTACTGAACAGAAGTTCTGTGCATTAGACAACAGAAAAAGAGCTCCAGCCTTAGTAAGAAAATATGACAACCATTATAATTTTGTGTAGAATCTATACTGATGCAGTGAGTTCTTACATAAAAATTTTTAGTGCCTCGAAGTTTGAAGAGATGCTACAATACCTCTACTACCTTTCCAGTTTCAGGAAAAATTGTCAACATGGAAGAATTTACTAAACAGCTCAGTCCTTCAGAAAAAGTAGATATGGGTGTTTACTAGATTTATTTTTGAATAAGAGGTGACACTTAACAAAACCCTAGTTGAGAGCATTTGCTGAATACAGAGATGGTGAATATTCCACATAAAACATTATCTTCTCTTCAAAGACAAATCTTCTAATATACTGCCTCATCTGACATTTAAGATGCAAGAAGGACAAATACGCATCATATCTGAAGACTCGCTTGTAAAAGAAGATGAAGCACCATTCTTTTGTTCTTACATTAGAGGCAATTTCTCATTTTCCATGTAAAAATATGGAATATTTCAAATATAATATTCTCTGGAGATAGGTTTTCTTGAATACAAAGAACATGTGCACGAGGAAAAATAAATGAAACACTTAGATAACACACAATTAGTTTTGTTAAATTCTAAGTTCCTGTCTGTACTACCCGTTTTCAGTGCTAGCTTGGAAGGGCTTGTGTTTCTTCATAACTACCAATCACACAAATACAAAACCAAAAATATATTTATTGTGAAAATAATAAAATGCGAAAAGCAATAACAAAAGACAACAAAAAACAGATGGAATCTGAATTTTAGTATAAGTTTAAGCTTGAGAAGACAGCTGTCCAACTGTTTGCACTAAAGTTTTTGAGAATCGATTAGAAAAAGAAACAGACAACTGGAAATGTGAGACTCATCTTACTCTTCCTGCTTCCAAACTACAGTAGTATCCTAACAAGAAATATCTACACATCTGGGTGAGTGGAATAGAGGGGGGAAGCAACATAACTCATATGCACGCATGCATTAATAACCAACCTTCAAACAGACTAAAGGCGACAAGGAATCACAGTAGAGTAGGAAAGACAAGCAAGCTGTGCCATCCTGCAACGCTGGCATACAAAACCCAGTGAAAGAAACAGATTACTTTTAACACAAACTGAGAAACTTGCAATATCCACAGTCTTTATTCCTCACAGTCACTGAACAGGTGCCTGCATACCTATGTACCTATGCAGGTACATAAATGAAATATGCGAAATAGACACTAGCAATTAAACACAGTTTCACATCCATCATACATTAAATGCTATTCGGTATCACAATCCTGTTGGATCCTTATTCTACCTCAAAGAAGCAACCTCCCACAGAAAGAATTAAATGTCAAAACTACAAAAAAGCAGAAAGTCAGAGCTTACGAAGTACTAAGCTTCTGTTAACACCAGCAACAAGGATTTTGCTGACTGCGGTAGTCATTAAACTTGGACCCCTCTTTTCTAGCTGAATGAATGCCAACACCTTTCATTATGCATAAAATACAGCGAATCTGGAAAAAGACCAACAATCCTAAGCCAAATATGTAAAAATAATCTCTCAATTTCAGAATATTGTTGGCTGCAACATTCTTTAATTAGATTCAGTTTCTGATCTCGTTTGAAGCATAAAGTTGTGTATTAACTAGCTAGACAGGTTGCTTCCAAGAGCAGCTTACAGGGGAATGATCTAGAAGAATGCAAGCATGTTAATCCATCTTTCTTAAGTGTATCGTTTGGACTATTTTTCTTTTTTTTTAGCAGAATTATCAAAGTAAAGAAGCATCACAAATTACCCTGGCTCAGAGATTTAATCTGATTCTTTACCCTGTGCTTTCCTTATCCTTTCTTCTTCATCGTCCTTTCCTGTTAACCACTTACCATTTAAGCCTACTTTAAAGCAAAACCCTGAAACTAGCTCACATCTTTGTTTAGCTGTTTGTCTTTCTTACTATACGTCTCCATTAGTACAACATACAGCAACATACTTGGTTTGTGTAACAATCCACCTTAATACAAAATATTATTTTCTCTTAAACACCAAAGAAAAGCTATTTATGGCATTTTATGCCATATATATTTTATGCCATATGCATTTTATGCCATGCCAGCGTCCACGATACAAGTAGAAAAAGAGAAAACTAAAAAGTTCAGATGGAGAAATATTTAATAAGCATAATTTCTCAGGGCAGTTTGACTAAGCCGCAAATGCAGATATAATTTACAAGCATCACAGTGCAGGTTACATACCTTTGTGGAACATCATGCACAGTGAGAGAAGCCACTTTCCAGCAAGATTCGCATGATGGCATTCCTTGCCTAGGTTTGGGATTCAGTCACAACCAAAACTATTTTAAAAACAAACTCTGGAAAGTGCATGGCTCAGGCTTTGGACACAATCAATGTACATTAATCCTACTTATAAATTTGCAGCAAACATGTTAGTGTATAGAGTATAAGTTTCAGTGCTAAAAGACAAAGCATGCCAGCTTATTAATAAATTGGCCACATATATGAGATGGCACCTAATCTATAAAAGTAATATTAGCATCTCCAAAAAAGGAAAAAGCCACCAATGATGCATTTGATGACCTCACAGACTCCTCACCGAACCTGAAAAAAAACCTGTAAGTAGTAAGATGACAAATGCAGTTTTGAACGATAACTAACTAGTGCCCCGAGGAAGGGACTGGCTCTGTACACTCTCAACGACACATATGGTACAATGACAGCAGTTCTACCTCATAAACACACTCCAGGAGGACATGAGCAGGAAGACCAGAATTATAATTGAAAGCTCTTGTGAAAAAAAAAATTATACCTCTATCGATGCAACAATGCCTACAACCGAGATACTGCACTGATTGTATGAACTCATGCGATACATTTCAGAAATCCAAAGGCTCAGAACATATTGCTGCACACAGGCCTAGCTGAGAACTGGTACTGCAGAAGTCAGAAAAGCCTGAGCAGTGCTAACCAGGAAAGCCTGCTGACATAAAACAAGATAACAGAAAAAAGCAAAAGCTACAAAATAGCTTTACTGTATTTCATAGATGCTGTTGCTTGTACATCTCAAGGTAGAGTGATGCCACTCTGAACAACACTGTGTTTGCACTGTTTCTTCCCACTTGGTTGGCAAGAGACACCAGAGAGAATAAAACCTAGTATTATATGACGAGGTATTTCACATGCCTCTGAAGATACCTCCTCCATGGCACACCTCAGTGAACAGCATTCCTCATTGTAAACCAGCAGCAACAGAAGTAAAGGAGAAAGAATGAAAACTGCTTCTCTATTCTCAAAACCAGGTCTTATCAAAAGCAGTTGTAGGCATTGTTAATGAAGGCGGTATTAATGAGGTGAGGAGACTTTTCATTAGCACAACTCAAAATGCACACTTTTTTTTTTTTTTTTCAACAAAAAGACTAAACTGCATAACATACCATATGGTATTACTGCTGACAATCAAACAGTTCTCTAGTCTTTCTTCCAATCCATGCAATGAATGCATTTCCTCAACACAGAATAAATACTTACTTTCATGGAAATTTGGATCAAGGCTTACAAAGACTTAGAAATCTCTGCAATATAAGCATGCAGGAAGGCAAGAGTAACTAATACTGATATATTAATAAACATAAAATAGAATGCAAGTATGTCAAGCCTGTCACCTGTGAAGCATCCCTTCAGAATCTCATCAACATAAAAAGAATAACTGAAATACAACAGAAACAAGTTAGAAATTTTACTCTGTATTTCTTACCATATGCACACCTTCCCATACACTGTCCCATTAATGCCTTAGGTAAATGCTTAAAAGGAAGCAAAGCTAGCAAATTTAAAAAACATCTCACATACTTAACTTGCAGTACTGATCCTGACCTAGCGCTTAACCTGTCTGATGTCCTGTGAATAAGGCTTTTAAGTACTTCCCTTAACACCCTGACATCCTTTCATTTCACGTAGTTTTCCTTGAATCATGTTGTAGATAAAGATACTTTAAAATAGCATTAATGCACAATTTTGGAAAAAAAGTAAAAAGAAGTAAAACAACCCCAAACCAAAGCAATAGATCTGAGTCAGTTTCATAGAATCATAGAATAGTTAGGGTTGGAAAGGACCTTAAGATCATCTAGTTCCAGCCCCTATGCCATGGGCAGGGGAACCTCACTACTAGACCCCCTCACCTAAGGCTCTGTCCAACCCGGCCTTGAACACCACCAGGGATGGAGCATTCACAGCTTCCTTGCGCAACCCATGCCAGTGCCTCACTACCCTTACAGTAAAGAATTTCTTCCTTATATCCAGTCTAAACTTTCCCTGTTAAGTTTTAACCCATTGCCCCTTGTCCTATCACTACAGCCCCTAATGAAGAGTCCTTCCCCAGCATCCTTATAGGCCCCTTATAGGCTTATATGATGTGTTCTAGCCACAATTTCTATTATGCTGCAAGAGAGGAACAGCTTAGATCACACTTAAAAATGGACAGCAGGACAAGCTTAAATAAACTGTAAATGCACAGTTTAAGAAACACAGAAACATTCTCTTTGGGAATAAATTGTCTGGCAAAATCTAAGAACAAATCTGCAGTTAGTGTAAATTGCCTTAGATGCTTGACTTTGTAATCAACTACTTCGAAGTACTTGTGTTAATTTATACTGTCTCATGCTCTGCACATTACAATGTGGCAGCCAAGAGTACTGAGTAAAAAAAAAAAATAAAAAAAATTAAAACCCACCGAAAACTCCCACAACACCCTGAACAAATAATAATGATGGAAAAAAAAGCATCACGAGAAGACAAACATACTAAAAGAACTAATGTATTAGTAGCCAAATAATACAAATGTATTAGCAGCCAAACCAAGACAGGATGCTTCAACAGACAGAAAATTCAGAAGACCGAGGACCAAAGTTTAGCACTTCATTCAACAGGACTTCATTTCTATTCCTAGATTCAGTAATTCAGACAAGCTATTTTGCTTCTGTTTCACTTCCCAATCCATCTCTCTCTTTATAAACACACCTGCTTTGAAAGTACAGGGGAACTTACTCTGCATCTGGTATCATACTTTGTACAACACATGATTCTTTGTTCAGTCAAGATCCCTAGGTGCTACAAAAAACGAAACAAAAAAACCCCAGCCACCCCCACAACTGATTAGGATGCATCTGAAAACACTGTACAACTGCCAGCAAATCGGAATATTCAGGAAAAATGCACACATGTTTTTCTTCGATGGAAGAATTACATCTGAGTATACTGCCTTGACTAGAATGAGCTGAAGAGAAGATAACACGAAGTACTATCAAATGAATATTCACTAATCAGTCACTGGCAAGTATTTGCTAATTGGTGTTTTGCAAAGAGACTTCAGTTTACCAAGTATTAGGTAGTTGAAATTCAGACTAAACCAAAGTATGATGAATTAATTTTCCTTCTTCTAATTAGCACTTAAACCTAAGTCTGCATACCCACAATGCAATTAGCTTGCCACAAGCATATTACACTGATTGGAATAAAGCAAGAATGGAAGAAAACACACTTTGGTTAATCTTTCATGAACAATTTTTTCCAGAAGGCAGCTTTTCCAAAGGCCAGGGAGAAGAGCCAACCACTGCCCCAGCAGGGTGAGCTCTATGGAGTAAATTGTCAAGCTGTCCCAAAGGCGCCATAAGAAAGAAGATAAAGATATAGGAGATACTCTATGGTTGTTTTAGCTGCTGCCTGTAAGCAGCAGAAAAATCATGTCTCAGAAACTGTCCAGCTGACATCATACAGAGAAAGAGAAAAAACAGAGTGCGTGACTTTTTGCAAAAGAGTGAAAAACAACTCAGGGTGGCCCTTAGTGTCTCTCATTATTGTATTCATTATCACACTGTATTTTCCATCATCAAAAAAAAGCCCAAGCCAAACAAAAAAGGTCACTCACTAAGGGGATCAGTAATTCTGAAAGGCAGGCTTGCCAAGAGAGGAACCTGATGTTCAATACAACAGTATTACAAGGTCACCAAATTTCTTTGAGAAAAGACTACTTTATGTGTCCAAACATAAACCACAGTAATGACACTAGCAACTTTTAGTTGTCTATGTTGACCCATAATGAGAAGTAAGAATATTAACAGCAAACTGCATATCTGGGCTACAGTACACTTATGTGAAGCCTGTGCTCTTTTGTGTATACTCTCAGCTCTTTAAATTTTCATTATGAACACCCTAATCTATAAATGAGACATCCACCAGAAAGTAGCTGAATAGCTGAGGGAAATATCAAGGACTTCCTCTCCAAACATCTTTGTACCTGACATTAAGAAAGACAATATTGGATTTCTGTTACACAGGAATGTGAAGCATAATGATGAAGTGTTCAAGGCCACAACAGCATGCATCATGTGTGCTCTCTTGCATATGCTGCTTTGTAAATACAGCAACAAAATGCTCGCCCTTCAAGACAGGAATATTCTTGCCCTTCGCAGTGATTGTCCAGCTAGTTTGTTTTTTGGTTTTTTGTTCTTTTGAGGGAAGAGTGAAAGGGGTAGATGCTTAGGACAGGTCCCGTGGAGCAAATCCTAGCAGGTAATAAGCAGTCACAACTGCTTCTCAAGAACAGTGAGTATTAAGTAAAAATTCTTGGCATTTTCCCCAAGGCAAGCCATTTCAGAGCTCTCAAGGTAAGCCTGAGCCCCTCCGTCACTTTTGGTGACTCTATCCTTTCTGAGGCTGCCACTTGCAGAGTAATTCCAGTACAAATGGATGTCTTGATACCTTCTGGTGCCATCGCCTTGGACGCTACCCTACTTGGAGGAGGGCTGATGTTCAGTCAGCTGCTCAGGTCCAGGTGAGTTTGGGCAATCCCAATGATAGCACTTCCAACCCCTCTCTAGGAAGTGCGCCCCTCCAAATCGACCGGCCTTGTAAAAAGCACCTCCCAACATTTAACTGGAATGTTCTTTGTTGCAGCTTATGTCCGATGCTTCTCACCCTTCCACCGTGCAGCTCCATCTTTTCTGTAAACAAGTATGAGGCAGCAGAAGACTGCAATAAAGTCCCTTCTGCTGCTTTCTTTTCTTTAGACTGAACAAAACTTATACTCCCTGTAGATCGTGTTCCCCAGCCTCCTACTCAAGCATCCTTCTTGCTTTAGAGATCCCAAATCAGGGCATGTGACACATGATGACGTTTCACCAGTGATGAAGAGGCGGTAAGAATATCTGTCTCCCATCCTGTCTCTGTTGGCTGCCCTCCTGCTAATACAACCTGGCATGCAGTTGGCCGCCTTCACCGCAAGGGCACACTGCTGACTCGTGTTCAACCTTGCTGCACCGTTAGTGTTGGTCAGGCTAAGCCATTATTGCTGCCCGTGACAGGTAAGCTTTTTCCCTGCTGAAGTTTTCACGAGGGCAGAAATTTCTACAGTTAGTTACATACTGCCCCACTGGAACCTTCTTTTTTGTATTAGTAAATCAATTTAAGGTAGATTTTCCATCCCATCGATAGCTTCTAAAGTTCAGCAAGCCAAACACAAACTCCAGAAACACTAATTACTTTCTTTCAGTGCCAGATGCTTGTGACCAACAAATGTGACAAGGAATGTTCAAAGATATTGTTTTAAACTTGGATTCATCTCAGTTATGTCTCCTGAAGCTGTTCAGACGTTCAGCAGTAGCCCAGGCTTATGCATTGCAAAAAGAAGTAAATTTATGTTGTCCATAAATTACTACAGTAAGGGAGAATTTATGCACTCATCTCTTAAATTGTGTCCTGACAATTACCTACTACAGGTAAGGTCTACTACCTTACCTGTAGCAGACAAATTCTGGATAAACAAGAGGAAATTTTCAGAGTACTACACTTTGTTTATTGCTCTATTTATAGAGAAGTATTTATTATCTTTGTTGGGAACTTCAGCTTGTTTGGGCTATGAAGGAAACAACCCTGCCTAGAGATTTTTCCTCCAACCTTCACACAGTCAGATCACACAGCAATTTCTGATCTTGATCTAAAAATTAACTCCAAACTTAATTTGTTATCCAAAAGTGAGCTATATGGACACTAATGTGCAAATAAGTTTCCTTCTCTAGAGTGAACATATATTCTTCATTAACTTACTGACTTAGGGGGATAGTGCCAGAAGCATTAGGATGAGTTATGACAACCTTTCATCTCAACATTTCTATTTCTAGTACTTGAGCATGGGGTGGAGGGGTGTGTGCTGGGGGAGAATATGTTCTGAATAACAACCAAGGAGGAACATTAGCAGTCTTTGCCCCAACTCCAAAATAAATTTGTCCCAAAATACTTCATATAATATTAAATTATCCTAGAAGTTCATCTGCTTCCAAGCAAACCCCCTAAGACTTAAGAGTTAGCATAGTCCAAGAGCTATCATCAACTCCTTCACTCAGGCAGTGCAGCCCCTCTTCAGGTGCCTGTTCTTGCCCAGACACGCCCGAAAAGACTACAGCCTTGTTTATACAGGTCAAGTAGAAGGCATGTCCCAACATACCAAACTTCAATCCAACACGTTACATTCTTCCACCTAAACACACCCACCTACACTAACAACCACAGTTCAGCTATGAGAAGTCTTCGATTACATTGAATGACAGGTTGACCGCACAAGTTGTATGGACACATATGACACATATCAAATCGCAACGACCACACAGAATAACTAAACAGATATATATTATGATTCATTGATTCTATTTATACCTACACTGTGTTTAACTACATACATTGCTGCCCTACAGTAACGACTTCTTTCCCTGTAAGAACTGAATTTAAGTGAGCAAGACTTCCCATAAGAAATCATTTTTTCCTTCCATTACAAAGTGCTTGCCTTTGAAAAAGACTTTGTTGTGACAAACAGTGAAATAAAACAAATACACTTGTGTTCATGCCCATGGTCACAGATCTGTGTTTGCCCTGTAATACCAGGCATACTGATTCTCCAATAGCTAATTATTACAAAACATAGCAGTGAAGTCATGAACTGAAAATAAAGGGAATAAAACTGAACAGTAGCCAACAGTAAGTGTGCAACATCTGTTATCATAACAAGGTTCAGATGCTATAGCCACATACTTCTGTGCTTCAAGGACACTATCATATAACACAGAAAAATGATATATTTTACACATGAAAAACAAAAACTGCTTTTGTAAAATTTGTAATTCAAGCGGTTTCTTTTAGAGAGTTCAAATATTGTTTTTCTTCAGATACAAAATACATATTAATATATTAATATAAAAGAACTTGTATATTAATATAAATATTACATAAAAATATTTAAAATTCAGATCTGCATATTGAGCAAGACCAAACATGTAATGCACCACACTTTTCCCCCTCTAAAGAACACTGGAACGTTGTTTCCCTTTTAAAATCAGAACTATTTTCAGTATTTTTCAAACAGGAAATAAATACTGTTTGGACTTTAAAAGAAAACTTACTGAGGACATATTGACAGAACACCAGAATCTTATATATTAAAAATAAACACCTTGCATGTTAAGTAATATCTAAACATCATCTTACAGCATATATTTGTGTGGAGCGGAGAAATTTCAACTGTAGCAAGTTCACTGCAGTCTCATAGTAGACTGATTCAGTTTCAGGAGCAGCAGTATTAAACAAAAGATACTATAACACTTTAGATTCTGAAGCAAGAATTCAAGGTGAAATACAGAAGCAAAATATCAGACCTAACATGAATATGGTGAAGTCTTTTAAGTAAGCAAACTCTTAAAGCCTGTATAGAGGAAACAACGCAAAAAGCCACTGGCAGGTGTTAAAAGCATGCGAGTCTAGATTAATAAGCCACATTGACTTGAAATCTTGAGCAGGCAATCAGCCAGACTTTTCAGAACTTCATTTAGATAGACCTTCATAAATGAATGGGAGTTCTGTCATGGTTTAACCCCAGCGCACAGTTTAAGTACCACATAGCCACTTGCTCACTGCCTGCCCACCAGTGTGATGAAGAGAGAATTGGAAGGGCGGACATGCAAAAACTCAAGCAAAAGTCCAAAACCTCATCGGTGGAGATAAAGACAGTTTAATACGGAAAAAAAGAGAAAGAGAAAAGAAAAAAACCAAAACTCCCTAAAGAACACAAGTCCAAGAAAAAACAAATTATGCAAAAATCCCCAATTGCTCCCCAATAGACAGTCCGAGAGCAATGGCAATGCTGGCAAACCTTCCCTCCTCTCCTTTCTCCAGTTTCTGTTGCTGAGCACCATGTATGGTGTGGTGTACCCCTTTGGTCACCTGGGGTCAGCTGTCCCTGTTGCATTCCCTCACAAATTCCTATGCAACCTCAGATTACCCACTGGTGGGGTGGTGTGAGAAGCAGAAAAGGCCCTGACTCAGCATAAACACTGTTCAGCAACTGCTGAGGTATCAGTTCTCTATCAACATTGTTCTTCATCACAATCCCAAGACATAGCATCATACGAGCTACTATGGAGAAATTAACTCCATCCCATCCCAAACCAGCACAAGTGTCATGGGTTCAGCAGTAGCAGTTATTTTTCTCCTTCTTGGTAGCTGGTGCAGCACTGTGTTTTTTGATTTCGGGCCTTGGAACTGTGCTGATAACACCAATGTTTTCAGTTACCGCTTGGTAATGTTTTGGTTTGACCAAGGACTTTCTGAGTCTTATGCTATGTCAGGGAGGAGGGGAAGCCAGGAGGAAGCAGAGACAGGACACCTGACACAAACTAACCAAAGAGGTTATTCCATACCACAGCACATCATGTCCAGGATGTGAAACCGGAGGGCAGAGACCCAGGAAGGGTGTGGTGGTGCACTGGGGGATTCGCTGCTGGGGGGTGCACTGGCTGGGTTGGGCTTGGTGAGCAGCTGTATTCTCTTTCCTTGTATCTCTCTTGTATTATTATTGATGGTAGCAGCAGTGATTTGTGTTATACCTTAGTTACTAAACTGTTCTTATCTCAACCTGTGCGAGTTGAATTCTTTTGATTCTCCTCCCCATCCCCCCGGGACTGGGGGAAGAAAGAGGGGGAGTGAGTGAGTGAGTGACTTTCATGAGTTTTAGAGACTTAAACCACGACAACAAGTTAACAGAAATCAGTTTGCAAGGTAGTATTCTGCTGCATACACACATGGGAGTACTCCTTTACCCCACATGCACACATAGGGTACACCTTTACCCACCCCAAACTACACATTTTAAAGATATTAACCCTATCTGGTTATTCAAAGACATTCAGAGAGGATTAGAATTCAGGTAAACCCCATATTTCCTTATTAGAGGAACATTTTCCCTAATGTTCTCATATCAGCTCTGTCCACATCACAGTATAGACACCAATATATTTATTTTCAGCCTCACTACTGTTGCCTAGTAAATAATTAAGTGCAGAAACATTTTACTTCATTACAGAGGTAGGAAGAGTTTATATATATATATGTATATATATATATATATACACCAATACATATTTACATTTGGAGGGATCCATAACTTTACTTGTACCCCATGAACTCAAGGATTTTTAAGAGACATTTCTTTTATAAAGTTGGATTTATTTTAGAATAGAACATAAATTTGTGTTGTTTGGAATTGCATTAATTTATCAATAGGAAGGATATTTATTAGATTCACCACAGAAATTATTGTAAATAATTTCTAAAACTAATACTTTCCAAGAGCAAGTTATGAATCTGTTTGCACCAACAGATAGAGTGAGTCAAAACCCAACTTACTCAGTATTTGTTAACAAATACATTAAATTAAGCAAGTATTCCAAGCTTGCAGAAATGGAAGGCGCAAAGACCAAATGTTTGCAGATCTTCCTCGTCCCCTCTCCTCTTTGAACACCAGTTCCTTATCACAACCACGTCTATTCCAATTCTTCCTTTCTGAATTCCTGACACCATTTCCTTTATTTCCAGTCCTCACGTTTATGTTCCTAGTCCTCTACCTCTTCTGTACTCTTATTTCCTCTTCTTCAGATCCCATCCTTATTCCATTCAGTTCAAACAAACTCCTTCCGCATGCTACCTGAGCTTGAGTGGAGCAGTAAGTGGACAGAAGTCTGTCGTTGCTTTCAGTACTTTAACCCAAGAACACAGAGCTACGAGGCCGCACAAAATCCTCCTTGGTCTTCACACACGCACAGCATGCTGAATCCTCAGAGAGCTGACAAAGGAGCTAAGTTTTTTCTTAAATCTCTACTGAACCTTCTTCACAAACATTTTTTGACTGGTTTATATCCTGGCCAACTACAAGCAATGTCTCTTTTGACAGATGTCATATCGAACCCAAAAGGGACCGCCAATAACAGAAAGAGTATACAGAATACAGATTCCCCACCAGTTATCATAAAGTACAAAAATCATCAATACCAAAGTGAAATCTGACGTACAGCATGCTGTGGCAGAAAGTCTTTGTGAAAACACTGCACGAAGGTCGTTGGTGTTTTGTTTTTTTTTTTTTTTTTTTTTTTTATGAACATCACAATGCACTTTAAAAAAAAAATAAAAAAGAAATCAAAGAAAACAAAACCTGAACTGATCATTCGCTTTGGGATTGCACTTTGTTGTTCTCACTTTGGTTTTAAATCATCCAGAGGCAGACGTAGCAAAGAGCACTTCAATTTTCACATTTAAAGGTCAGCAAAATGCTACCTGACTAAGGAAAAATTATCTAAATTGCCGAATTACCCCAACACTGGTTATAACTTGATCCCTGCCCACCTCATCTCACATAGGAAAGGCCACCAAGAATGCAAAAGAGCACAGCAACTACCCCAGCAGTTTTAACAACCTTTTTGTCTTGTACCACACAATGCCTACAGAAGGAAACAAACCTTCTTAAAAAGATTTTTAAGTTACATATTTGCCTATGTTTAAAGATATACATACAGAAGAACAAGAGCTCGTCATTAGCTTGAAATCACGCTGGACACATACAATCAAATACCCCAAAAAGACAGCCAGAACTAGTAATTGTCAAAATAGCTTTCAGAGATAGTAACATAACTGAGAGAGCTAACAGTACCAAATTTGCACCTGGAACATGATATAAAACCGGGTCCTGACCCAGTCACTAAATAACCAGTGCACCTGCATATTTGTTACGCACGGTATGGCTATACCAAAACCCAACTGTAGCAGCGCCTTAATGGCGTAATCCATCAAAATTTAGGCAACTTCAGTTATTGCTGGTTCTCTTGATTTCATGAGATTCCATGAAGTTAGCAAAGCTTACATAGTGCTTTACATAGCGCTTGCACAACTGGACTACTCTTTCTTAAGACAAGTATATTAGAATATGTTATGCTTTTAATAAGTACTTTATAATTGCCATATTGCCTTTGAGAAACCAGGCACATCTGCAACTGTACGTTTGCTGTCCTCAAAGAGAAACACAACTAAGAAAAACTTGTCTCAAATTATATTCCGAAAGATCACCTGTTCCACACGCCATGGTACAATGCCTTTAGGCAGTCTGATACCTAGCAGAAGTCAAAACCCTGTATATGCCTCACCCTAAGTTTCTTTAAGGTTATGTATAGGCTCCAGAAGGTTACCTAAACACCTGGATGAGGAAAAAGAATGGCATGTGATGATTATCACAAGGGGGCATTCCTGAAGAACTTGGGCTTTAAACCCTATCCTGGAGATCACCATCTACAACATGCCATCAATTTCTCACAGTAAAAGACCATTTCCTTTTTTTCTCCTTAGGAATCTACAGTAAGCACACACTCACCACATTATGGAAGAAACTCAGGTTCAAATCCTCTTTCTGCATGTGATCCAAACGCCGTATTTTTAAGAGCGTACTCATCATAGCATTTCACATAATATATAATAATCACAACATAATATAAAAACCGTAATTTTTCCAGTTGAGGCTCCTTCATTAGGCATTAAAATTTAAATAGTTTCCCTCCCTCTGCATTATGTTGCTCAGGGATTAGAAGCTTCATTTCACTGTAAAAGTTTTCATCCTTTCATTAATTAATACTTATATTTTTATGCAGAGTAAAACAGTTTCATCCACAATAAATGATAGAAGCCACTTTTGACAAATCTACTGCAGCTTAATATAAGAAGCTGGAAAGAAATAAGACTTGCCAATTCCAGTTCCTATACCTGTTCTTTCTGGGGCAAGCACAGGTGCTTTAGAAATTGAGAAAAAGCTGTTGACAATAACGGAACACTGAAAGTAATGCAGTTAAATGTACAGATAAAATGAAGAGAGAGAAGGCTTTAGCATTGACAAAGTATGAGAAGAATAGTTTGATATATGTTTTAGTTTGATGTGACGCTTCAAGTGGAACAAAGTAAAAACTGGCAGATCTATTCTCAGTGAAAACAGAAAGGAAAGTGTCACTGCATCTACTAGTTAATAAATCAAAGACATTTGGATTATGACTACTAAGAGCAGAAGAATACAACAGGGAGAGTATGATGCATGATGAAAGATGATGAAACAACTTCTCATGTAACTTTTGTGGGAAGCAGTACGGTGTTGGGCATGCTATTTTGGCTTCTAAGCTTCACATATAGCTTCAAACAAACTTACTCCACACACTTTTCAATGGAGATCAACTTCTCACATCCACCCAACAACATGGGGAAAAATAGGTAGAAAAGATAAGAAAGCAGAAGAGCATCCTGTTAATACACAATCATATTTTAATCAATATGAAAATGTCAAGTCTAAATTTTGCCATTTGAAAAATGTGACTTATTAAAAGGACATCTTTTCTTGCTTCAAAGCATCAAAGTGACACTGAAAGTCAACTCACTTTTGTGCACAGACATTTTCAGAGAACAGCACAGAATGACATGAGATGAAATCCTGCTGACCTCCTTACTGACAGTAACAAAGCCATAACTATTATAAACAAAGCTTAGCTGTTACGACTACCTAGTACACTGGAGGTATTCCATCAGTGCTGGAATAAACACTGTGCTCTTAGAAAACAAGCAAAAAGGACAAGCTGATGTTCGAAAGCGATCACAGTGACTGAATGACAAAATGTGCATACAGGCAATCACACCCTAACAAATAATACACAATTTACACTACTAGCTGGCACCAGACACTAAGAAAAAAAATGTGTCATTTGCTGTCTGCTGAAATTTTTGTTGGGTTTGGTTTTTGATATTTAAGCATTGTGATTTGTTGGTTTCAGCCCAAACTTGCAAGTTGAAGATTCATCATTGCTGACTCAAGAAAATATGTGTAAAAAGAAAATAAATAGGGAGGTAGTGCTCATAAACATGAGATGCTTAGAAGTACAACTTTAAAAAATAACAGAAGGCTTTCAACATAATTGCGTCAGATTTCAAGAAAACAAATTTGTAGCACTGAAAAGGAAAAAGACTACTTAAAGACTAAATAAAAGCATCCTCCCCATTAAAATATGAATTCAGCTACTGTACTGCAGTACACATGCTTATGAATGCAAAAGTAGCGATACACACGAATGAAGAAGCAAACTGCATAATCCAACAAAGTACAAAGCTTGCTGGTTTTGGCTGGGGCAGAGTCATTCTTCTTTGTAGTAGCTGGTATGGGGCTACGTTTTGGATTTGTGCTGGAAACTGCTGATAACTCAGGGATGTTTCCATTATTGCTGATCAGCGCCTACACACACTGAAGGCCTTTTCTGTTCCTCACCCTACCCCACCAGCGTCTAGTCTTAGGGTACACAAGAAGTTAGGAGGAGACAAAGCTAGGACAGCTGACCCAAACTGACCCAAGGCATATCCCACATGATGCCATGCTCACCATATAAAGCTGGGGGAAGAAGGAAAGGAGGATGTTGGGAGTAATGATGTTTGTCATCTGTTACATGGGATTAAGCCCTGCTCTCCTAGAGGTGGCTGAACACCTGTCTGTCAATGGGAAGCTGTGAATCAATTCCTTGGTTTACTCCGCTGCTGTGCACAGCTTCTGCTTTACACATTAAACTGTATTTATCTCAGCCCACTAGTTTTATTGCTTACTCTTCCAATTCTCTCCCCCATCCTGATGCAGAGACAGAGAGCAAGCAGCTGTGTGGTGCTTAGTTGCTGGCTGGGGTTAAAACCCACAGCCATTTCTTTGAGAAAATAAAAAAGCAATAGGCAAAAGAATGATGATTAACAAGGCTCTGTCCAAATATCAGATGGTAAAAAAAATGGAGGTTTTGTTAGAGAAGAAAAGTGTATGGAAATACTTCCTGGAATACAAAAGAAGCAAACAGCAGAATGCCTGCATGAACCCCAAGTAACTGGCAGGATGCTACACCATGTGTATGCTATTTCTAGCTTTACTGTTTCCAGTAACAGAAGTTGTAAACATCATTTAGCTACAGTCCAGCTAGAGTTCATGTATATATAGGAACAACTGAATCAGCATTCTGGAACAAAGTTTCCAAACTCAAACCAGAAGTCACCATCTTAATATAAAATTAAATTGAAATCTGCAGAACAAGAATTCGAAACAAGAGAGTTTTTATTCCCCAGTTCTTCAGGAAAAGCAAATCAAAACAGTGTGGAATTTTTAAAATCTTAGATTGAGTTTGGGTTTTGTTTTTGTTTTTTTTTTTTTTTTTTTTTTTTTTTTTTTTTAATTTTACTTCATATTTTGATTTTGCCCTAAATTTTTTTTATTTGTCCTGTAAATTATTTTTTGACAATATTTTTCCATTAATCATAGAATCATAGAATAGTTAGGGTTGGAAAGGACCTTAAGATCATCTAGTTCCAACCCCCCTGCCATGGGCAGGGACACCTCCCTCTAAACCATGCCACCCATGGCTCTGTCCAACCCAGCCTTGAACACCGCCAGGGATGGAGCATTCACAGCCCTGAAGCTTTAAAATTATTTAACATTCACATATACAGCCAGTGACACCTCTTCACAATTTAAGAGCAAAAGAAAATACAAGTAGAAATGTAATTGCCCATAACAACAGTCATCTGGAAAAATATTTCACTAATTCAAGCTGTGAACAAATATTAAGACATAAAAACACTGCTTTAATATCCTACTCTGCATTTCAGTGTGGGGAGAAATTAAAGAAGTTATTTGCCTCAAAACAAGATTTAATGTTAATGAGCAAAACTGTCAATCTGATTATACAAACATACAGTTCAGGCAATTGGAAATATCCCATAGTTTGCCATGTAAGTTTATTTAGTCTTAGATATACAGTCCTCCCCATCACCATACAGCAGCTTAACTGCACATAAAGAAGTCTGCCTTAATATTGCTCTTCAGTTAAGAAGTTAAATATCATTGATTGCAGGAAAAAAAAAAGTAATTGCTATATTACCATTTTAAGACTGTTAAACAATCTTGGGGGGGGGGGGGGGGAAGAAAACCCAACCAAAACAACAAAACACCACTACCTCTCCACCAATATTATCAGTGCTTTTTCTTTCATCATCATAAAGCATACTGTTTTGCTCCATGTATTTCTGACCATACTGAACTATGTATAATATTTGAGATGACACATGGAGTTCTTCTTTGAAATGATACAGAAGCAAGGAACTACTTAGATGTTTTCCTCAGGAATTCAGATAGTAGGAAGATTTCCACACGTGTAAGCAAAAACCAAAACCAATAAACTATACTTTTTACCATAAAAAGACTCCTCTCTCCTCCCTCAAACACACACAACCCTTGTATTCTAGATCAGTAGCCTCTTATGTCCCTGAAGTTCACATTATTAAAACACCAAACACTTTCAGGAAGTGGCTGATACATAGGGGTTATGAACCAGGGGTACATCAAATGACGGAATTTCAGTTAGACGGGTCTGTAGGCATATTTTAGTTCACATATATATACATAAAAAACACCAACCAAAACCCCCACAGCATTATATTACCCTGTTAAACCATCTCACCCAAATGATTGTTGAATTTGCTCCAGTACTATTCATACATCTGCTACTATTACTAACAGTTATAAAATGTGTTGGTGGATTTTTGTCCTGTTCACTATTGTTAACTGTAAATTAAAAATATGAAGGTCGCTGAAAATAAGCACTGGAAAAGAAAAAGTTACCAGATCTGTATCTTCAGAAAAAACAAGCTACTGTCAATTTGAAAATGAGTACTGAAATCTTTCCAATCATATTTTAATTCTCTGCATCACCACAAAAGTGAATGGAAAGAACACACATCCCAGTCAAAACAAAAAAGCTCTACCGGATTCAAAAGGAAAGGTGTTTGCTATTGTATTGTGTCTAAAGAAGTAGTCAAGAACACCTCCCTCCGGGAGAATGTCTCAGCATCACTTAAGCAAGCTACAAGTAAACAACTCAGAAATACTCATTTTCTCTGAAGACAGCAGAGTTACTCAGAGGTACAACAGATTTGGGAACAGTTAATTACATTTGACGCACTGTGAGGAACAGTACAATGGCAAAACATGGCAAAGACTAATAATAATGCAGATCCCGAAGCATGCAATGTTGCACAGCAAGAACAGCTTGCATTTACCATATGCATTCCCCTTGTAAACTGAGCCTGACTTCCTCACAGGACCTATGGCACCACAGGAGCCACATGAAATTAAGAAATAAAAGATGCAGCCAAAAAGCCTTTTCTTTTTAAGAAGGTGGCTACATTTGAAGAATCAACCATGATAGTGAAGAAAAGCAGCCAGTGTGCTGAAGAGCTTGACACAGAGCGCGGTGCTGAAGAACATGCTGGAAGCAATCAGTCAGGAACATGGGAAAGTGAACCCCCAAGTGGGCAAAGGCCTACTTGACTGCCTCTGAGCAGCTTCTTCAGCACGCTTGCTCCAAGCTGTTAAATGTTATCACTGGGAAAAAACAAACAATGAACTCATCCATTTGTCCATAAAAGCACCTGCAGGAGAAAAATTACCCAAATCAAGTTCTGCTGCAATTTTTTATGATGATATTGTTAGGAAATATACAGAGTTTAGTAGAGTATTAAACAATCCAGGACACTGTTACACTGACCAACTGAAGAGACTGATATAACTCTGCCTGAAGGTAGACTCAACCATAAAACAGGCTATTGTGCTATCAACAATATTTACCATCAGACGTGCAAAAATGTAGTTTGGGAGAATTTTAAAGGAGTGGAGAAAGCAGTGAAGCTGAGAAGGAATACAGTAGTATGTATTTTTATTCACTGGGGCAGTAAACATCAAAATCCTCGTTTGACACCAGCAAACAGATGAGAATTAACACCACAGTATGGATCTCTGCTGGAAGGCAGTGCCAAGCAAAGTCAGACTGCCTGCACAACTGCTGCAGGTAGACAGCATGATGGCACTGTGCAGGGCAGAAGGAAACCTGGCAGGGCTGCTTGCTCATTTACATCCCAAAATAACCCAAGCTGGATTCAGCCAGCATCCTGGTCCTCAGTGGTGTCTCTGCAAGCCAAAACAGTTTTGGCCACCTGCCCACTATCAATTTCCCTGCAACAGAAGTGGCTCATTGTCACTCACTGAGGAGTCAAGCACTGCGGATAACTGCAAGCACTACACCTAACCCATTTTTCAACACAAGAGAGTTCTCACTTTCCAGATTCTCTCCCCCATCCCACTCAGGGGCCGGGTATGGGGGGAGCTGAGCGAGTGTAGTGCTTAGATGCCATCTGGAATTAAACCATGACACTGATCACAGGTTTTTACAACAGCCTTGAAAGTACATTCACCAAAGGTAATTTTCATACCATTTTCAGTCTTCAGTCAAATACTGAAAAGCATCTTCAAGATACATTCATGATAAACACGTAATACGTAGCTTCATACTGCAAAGATCTTTCCACTCACTGAAGGGATATAATTGTGCAATGAAATTCCAAAAATCTTCACATCAGACATTTTTAAAGCCGGGTGGATTCCTTTCACGGACACCCAGTAGCTAGACACAGATATGGCATTTGTGCACTGACCATGTCAGTTTATAACTGATAAGGGCATTTTCCCCACTCAAATCTTGTGTCTGTATAAAATACAATTTAGTTAACAGAATGAGTACTAACATACCTGACTACCAGGCATTCCTTTCACGGATTTGATGGGTGTCATGCAGATATTTATAAGGTCATCAACAAAACAGACTTACATACTACATCCAAATCCTGTCTACTCCCAGCTTGTATCTACTATTGTCAAATTAACGAATGTCTCTGCCTCAATAACAGATCAAGTACCCAGAGAGGTGCAAGCTGTAAACCCATATCAACCAAAAGACTTAGGAAAAAGATGAAAAAATGTAATTTCAGTGCACGTAACATTTCTCATTTGCATTAAGAAACTATTTTGATCAAATTACACATAAAACCAAGAATAAAAATGTAAAAATATTATCAGTCACCACTTCCAATATAATTAGAACACCACAACTCACTGTTACAGTGCTAATGGTCTCTGCAGAAATCATGAAAAAAACAACACACAAGCATCTCTGAATCGTATCTGTTATGGTTTACCAACCTAGATGGTATAAGTAACTGATTGTTTTTTCAACCTACTGTGTTTTCTAACATTAATACAATGACACCAATACATTACTTAACACCAGATTAGACAATTGTTCGAACAGCACATTTTAGATGCTATTCTTTTCCTGGGAGAACTTTTCACACAAAAATTAAGTATGGAGCAAAAGTGAAGAATAACAACAAGTAATGTACAGTCAAGATCAAGACATGAAGAAGAGTCAGCCATAAAGAGCCTCAAGAAATAGAGGACAAAATTTCTTCCAGTTTTCGTATCAATTACAAGTTGAAATGAGAAGAACTCCAGATTAACACAAATAAAGTTACCCCCCCCCTTTTTTTAAGCAATGTATTTGTTTATAATCTGAATTTAACGTGACTTTACTTACATTGCCCTGAGAAAGGATTCACTAAGTCTATTTTAATTGACCACAAACTTGTATATAGGATGGAATTTCATCAAGTGGTACTCAAATCAAATACTGAGTGCTCAAAAAATTGAGTACTGTTTGATTAAGCAAAAGAAAAAAAGATTCTAATAAACTACTCTTACAAACACTGAAATACTCTTTCTATAAAGTAAAAGAACAACACTGTTATTACTTCTGCAGAAACCCTGGAAGTCTTCTCCACCTCAAAGTACATTTACTTCAGAAGTCCTGTCTTGTACTTTGCTGGCTCACACATGTTTTTTGTGGACATATGGTGCTATATTTTAAATAATGGTGCAAGATGCTAAGGAATGGCAATGGTCCTTTTACCACCACCTTCTTCAGGCTCTCATTTAAGCAAACTTAAGGACCCACTTACTAATAGCTTTAACAGATAATTGTTGCTAAATCTTAAATAGATGAACCTCTCAGATGCTCATTTAGTCCTAACAGCTACTGTATAGATTTTGAACTGTAGTGATTCATTTTAAAGATAGCGTTACGTAAATCCTGAACAGAGGTACTAGCTAACCAAGTAAGACTCAGCATAAAGATGACTTTCAATCCAACCATTTTAGGAAAGAGAAAACTTGTTTATTTGAAAAAGCTTATCCAACTTGTTGAATCAAGCACCACTTCCAACCCACAAAAAAAGCTTCATGATCAATGAATAAATACATTGCTGAACTCCTTCAGACAGCAGATAAGAAACTGGTCTTTAAAAAGGGGTAGAACTAAATATACTGTTTTCAACCTATAATTCTCTTCTAGCTAACCACCTCCAAAACATACAGGTTACAGAAACCCTATAAAGCACTGTAAAAGATTTTTCAATTAAAAAAGTAAAATAAATAAGAAAGAAGACAAAGCTATTTGGTTTTGTTTGTTCTTCCCTCTCCCATTCTTTAGTAGCAGTCCTGCATCCCTCCATTTCTAAGAACAAAGCAGAACTTTGTCAGAGCCAGACTGACCAAGAAGAAGAAATAGTGGAAGCACAAGAATATGTTCGAGCCATGCCCTGTAACACTTGCTGGTCTTCTAGCTTTGTGACCAAGACTACTGATGGAAGGAAGGAACCAGAGACTGAGAGGCATGTGGGAATGGGTGCTTCTTTCTTGGTGCAAGGAGAAGAAAGGAGTTAATGGATTAAACCAGAAGAAAGGTACAGTCTGACAACCATGTAACTGGAAGCGTATGAAAGTTTTTCTCCAAATGAAAATGTATGTCAAAGAACTCTACCATGCCTGTAACCTGGACAGAAATGCAAACATTGCATGCCATATTCTTAAAGGTTGAGGAGAATTTGTGTGCTGCCTGGGAAGAACAGAAGAGCAGGCAGGAGGAGAGGCACTACTGTTCAGGCCTCCAACCCAACGGCCTCTACTCACCCACAGAATGGCTGAGGCTGCTCCTCCCGCAAGGAGACCATCTGGCGCATCAGCAACAGTGGGAAAAGTCCCACTATATAACCAGGAAAGTAAGAAGACTACCTAGAAACAAAACGGAACAAAAAGGAAAATTAAATTTAAGGAAGCCAAGATAGGTCAAACTCACTGGATCCTGAGTTCTAAGAAACTACATTTGAAACTCTGAAGGAAATAAAATTAAATATCCCAAGCTTAGAAACTCCCATCTGGAATGTTTTTAATAAAATGGAAGATTTTATCCCACATAAATTCCTGGAAACATTACAATTATAAACAGCTATATGAGGAATTCAGTTTAAATATGAACCGATCTCATGAACAGCAGATACAAATTAACTAGAAGAAACTACAAGAAAGCTGCATCCAATAAATTAAATCAGTATTTTATGAACTAACATTTCCACACCCGCGTCAATCCACAGCAATGCAATGATGTCTATGCAATTACTTAATGCCTTCTTGGACAAAACCAAAATAAAACCACACACGCTGCATCTGAAAAAAAAGTCTGAACCTGGGGCAAAGGCAAGTGACACTTGTTTAGATAAATACTTTTTCCCCCGATTTCCAAAATCCTATAAGGCCAGAAGAAAGTTATAGAGGCTTACACTGCACCACAAACTGACTTCCATTATGGCATACTACCACTATCCAGACCTTGAGGTCTATCAACATAAAGAAAAAGACAGCTCTTTGACAAGGAATGTTGGAGTTCATTTATACAACTTGGTTTAAGCACAAAAAAAATTACAAACTCAACTACTAATCTTTTTTGTCTGTGCTACAGTATAAACCTTCAATAGATCTATTGTCAATAACTACTGTTAATTAAACAAGTGTACAAAGAATATTTTCTTCCATGTAACAGTTGGATAGCAACATTTTAATTAAATTCTAAATTCTGTATTGAAAAATATTAGATAAAAACATCTTAATCACATTTGACAATCAATCTCACCCTAAATATTTAAAACGATTAATGATGTTGAAGACAGATGAGTTATTTGTTTAAGGCTACAATCATAAAACCAATCAGGTCTCATATTTATAAAGCTATTTAGAATTAACACAAAGGCATTTTTTGCATGAATAGTCTCCTACGATTTCAGAATCCCTGGAATGCAATTTCAGTTATGAAACCAATTAATCTTTTAAATGACTTAATTATCTCTCGGATCCAACAAACAGGCAATTGTAAAATACAAGAGAAATAAGAGGCAGAATAAAGGCATTTGTAACTGTACAATTTCTAATCTACTTCAGAACAACTGCCCTCTGAAAGTGACAGTCACTTCTGTAAGGCAGGAACCCCAGTACATCTGTAAGCAGCTGGGCTGCCCTAATTGGAGCATTTCTCAAACACCGGGGTATGCTCTATTTTTGATTTTTTTTTTTTATTTGAGCATACTTTCATCAGAAAAGCAGCAAGAAGCATCTTAAGTTTCAGATTTGATTTCAAAAGGCTCATTTCAACCTTTCGGGAACAGGTTAATCTGTTTCGCCTACCTTGAGGTAGATTGAGTAGTTTTTACTTTGTACATAGAAATATATATTCCTCGTAACAGAAGTTAGGTTGTTTTCTTCAAGTGTGACTTAGCAGGTTTATTCTGCTTTAGCGCTGAACCCTCTTCAGAAACACTTCTCCACCCATTTAATTAATTTTACTGATTTCCTCTTACTTTGCCTACTCAGTGCTTTAATCCCTTTTCAACTGGAGAGGTTCGCCCCACATGTGTCAGTGGGAAATCATCTATGTCAAGATAATTACAACCCAGAGTTGGGTGATGGTTGTGGATTGGTTTTTGGGGGGGGTTTGGTTTTAAACAGCATTGGCTTATTAAAAACAAAAAAAAAAAAAAGACAACGCCTTAAAATAGCCAAATTATACTGTTTGCCTCCCATTCACTAGGTCTGTAAGCCCATTCAACACACTGCCCTTCATCTCTTCATTTCAACTACATTTCAGATGTGCCTGTGGTTTTCTTTGAAACCCAATCACCAGTTCATGGATATTTCCTAAAGTTTTGAAAGAAAAATCTACACTGTGTTGAAAGAGTATAGCAGGGGTAGAGGGGGAGAACAAACCCAAAACAACAAAAATAAGGTAGCACCAAAAATCTCTCGTTTGGTCATAAATTCTAATGATGAAGTGTAATTAACACTATTTACTATTTCCCTTTGAAATCATATTTTGGTTGCTTCTAATTGGCAAACCAAGCCCTTCATCCCCAAATTCTTTGTATTTTATCCCCAGGCTTTACTATTAAGCAGAAAAAGCACCACATGTCAGCAAAGTCAACTTGGATTTTCCACGGAAATGAGAGAAGAGAAGCAACACTGGCATGTCTTGCCAGGGCCAAAAGAAAGCTGAACATTATTTATTCTAGTTTCACAAGCTTAGGTAATATGCTAGCACCTCTACCTGACAGCTTTTAAACTTGTTACCCAATTCCAGTCAAATAAGGATAGAATTTGAAACACAAGAGAAGAACTCAAAGATAAGTGGTAAGGAGGAGAAACAGAAAAGTAGGAAAGGTGGAGTTTTGTTGTTGGGGTGTTGCTGCTTTTAATTCCATATTGTTTTGACTTTTAGAAAGGGGTGGTGGACAGTCACCATGTGTATAGCTGTTAGTTACACAGTGTGCATCTTTCTCTGCCTAGTGCAGGTGCCAGGAAAGATGCAGAAGGAGTGAGGAAAACAGAAAACTACAAGCTGCAATAATGACCAGGAGCTTTGTGCCAGCTAGATACCCTCAACTTGAGGCATCCAGCTGAAGTATCTAAATGATGAACCCAATTTCCCCATGCTGACATAATGCTATGGACAGACCTGGATAAATGTAAATGCAATTGAGACAGTTGGTGGCATGGACCATCTTCCCTATTAACCACCACACAACTCCATACTTCTGAGAAGTTAAAAAAGGGGAAAATGTATCAGAATTACACATACCAAAAACTAATCCAAGTAACCCAGTAAAATCTTCAAGCCTTTCAAAGAACAGGCATACCACTGTAGTTTACTGTGTATAGTACTACTGTTACAGTATGAAATAGAAGTTAAAATATCATTCCATATTTAAGAAAAATGAGAAACACAATACTGACAACAAACACGTCAAGTTTATAGGACTTTTCTTCAGATAGAGACATGAAAAAATAGAGTACAATGCAAGAACTAAAATACTCCAGACAGGAAAAGTTTAACTTGCAGCTCCTTTTTTAACATTATAAGCAATTTTTACACTCAACCGATGTCTATACGCTAATAACCATGCCAAGGCTGAGAATATACTACAGTGCTGCTAGACACTGTACAAAATCTTTGCTATGCAAAAGACTGTTTTAAGTAGGCAAAAAGTAGGGAGAAGAGATACAGTTGTATTTTGCATGAACTTTGTACCACAATTAGCATAGAAGAGTACAGGAGAAGATAAAAGCTGCAGCATAGAAGAGACACTGGTGGAGGGTTTGGAGGAGGTTGATCTGAACAGTTGGAAAGAAGGTGAGAAGAGCTGGTGCTGTTCAACCAGCAGAGGGAAGAGAGCCTCCATGCTAGAAGCACCCAGCGCTAGCTGTCAGATGGTTTAAACAGCTTCTGCTGCTGTTTGAAGGGGCAGCTTTAAGCTCTTTACTGCTTTCCTACAAGCCTGCTTTCTGAAGGCTTTTTACTTCAGATTCAGGCTCAAGTGCCCTTGTTAACAGCAGTTAAGGCAGCAGTTTTTGTCCATCTCCAAATACTGTAACAAGTGGTAGATGATTACTTAATCACATGCTTTAAAGTTATACTGCAAATAGCACATGAAAAAGTGAGCGCAACTTGATTTGCTCATGCTTCTCAATGAAGCTTTAGGAAGGACAGTTAGGAAACAATTGCCACTATGAAACTTCTCACACAAAAATTATTTTTGGCCTGCTGAAGTTCTGTTCTTAGAGTAAGTTAGAGTGACATGAAAAGCATTTTTGAAAATAGAAGTATTATACTTTCACAATATTTCCCTAGCTTTAAATTAGCTTCATGAAGTAAGTATTAAGCACTTCACTTGCAATGGAGATGAGTCTAAAAAGCTTTACAGTGTCTTTTTTAATCCTTTTGTATTTAAAACAGCTATCACTACATTTACAGAAAATTAAGGTTCAAACTACTGAACGAGTCAGGATTTTCACACTGACAAAATGCTAAATTCTACAGCATTTTCAGTGAACAAGAAAAACAGCAAAGGACTGCTGAGGCCAGGCAAGACATGGATGGAAAGCAGTAAGGATAGAGGTGCAACTCCCAAAAAGCAGACTAACAAAAAAAGCTCTTGCCCTTACTCCATATTTATTTGCAAAAATTACTTGGGAAAATTAACATCTGACTGTCAGCATTTGTTGGACTTTTTGTTCCCCCAGAAGGTACGCACTCGTAGAGAAATTTTTCATCTGTATTTTCAAACGTTTTGTTTTAAAGACTGGATTTCTTCAGACAAGGTTTCTTTCTTACACAGTTCTGAAACAGGACAAGAATGACTCAATTGGACTTAGAAATTAAAACTTGGCCACGATGAAGGGAGAGAATGTGTTAATGAATGCTGTACATGAGGTAAGACACTACCAAAAGCCATTTGCTTCCAAATTGGCATGGCAGGAGCAAGAAAATCAAGTCACACTCTAAGGATTAGTAATTGTATCTTCCCCCTCCAAGGTTACAGGGCAGAAGACTACAATAACCTTCAAAAACATATGAAATTTATTTTGGAAAATTGTCATTTTCCTGCAATACCACAGCATTGTGACACCACTATCAAAGCTATCAATTATTGCAGAATGTATGTTTAATATTTTTATATAAGAGAACACTTACAATTTGATGACACCTAGATGGAAGCATACTGAGAAAACAGAAGATTAAATTCAAGAATTTGCTTCATGATTATCACTATTTCAGAATTGGATGTTATTTCTCTCACTCTACAACTCTTTAAAAGAAGCAAAACCCTTGAGGCTTTACTTTAAAAGCAGTACTGACAGCAATGATTAGTCTTTATGTTCAAAGGATAGAACAGCACGATCCAGGCAGCACCTTCCTGTCTTACATGCCAATGTGAATCCACCCTGGAAAATGCCCCCAATAGTAAACACTGCATTTTTTTCCAGACAAAAAAATAGATATTACATATCCACTTCTTCAAAAACCTGGAGAGACATTCACAGTCGTGGAACAATAAAGAGTAAAGTAGGCCTTTTATTTATTTCTTTATTTTTATATATAATTTTTAAGAAAGGAAATGATTTTTTTTCCTCCACAAAGCAAAGTCAACAGCTTTGTGTCTAAGGCAGGGGTGTGCATTGCTAAAATATTACCATACAAGCAAAAGTTTAGTTTGGAGCACTCAACTCGCTGACAGAGGCTGTCAAGTGGTATTACTCTGTTTAAATAAGGAAGATAGAAATACGTAAGCTCCAATTTCAAACCTTAACAATTCAAGCCAGAAGTTTTACTTAAGCATCAAATACACATAATAAAAATACCTTCAATGTGGTGAAAAACACTGAATAAAAATCACATCACAAGCTGTGACACAATTCAGCACTATTCTAAACAGCCCATTTATAATTCTAGTAAAAAAAAAAAAAGTTTTCATTAAATTGGGGTGTAGCAGTTCACAGAACCACAGAGCAGTTGAGGCAGGACAGGACCTCTGGAGGTCATCTGGTCCAACCTCCCTGCTCAAGCAGGTTTGTCCTGAGCAGCCTGCCCAGGAGTGTGCCTAGATGGCTTTCCACTATCTTCAAGGATGCAGATTCCACTACTTCTTTTGGACACATGTGCCAGTGCTCAGTCACCCCATTGTGGAAAAAATGCTTTCTGATGTTCAGAAAGAATCTCCTGTGTTTCAGTTTGTGCCCATTGCTTCTTGTCCCATCATTAGGCACCACAAAAAAAAGCCTTGCTCTATCTTTTTTACACCCTCCTTTCAGGTATTTATATACCTTGTACAGATGCCCTCGACCCTTCTCTTTTGAGCTCTGAGAGTGTCCCAGCTCTCTCAATCCTTTCCTCATAGAAGAGACACTGCAGTCATTAATCATCTTGTGCCCTTTGCTGGATGCTCCACAGTATGTCCATGTCTCTCTTGCACTGGAGAGCCCAGACCTGGACACAGTACTCCAGGTATTGCCTCATCTGGTCTCAGTAATGGGAAAGGATCAGCTCTCCTGGCCCGCTGGCAACACTCCTCCTAATGCACCCCAGGATACTACCAGCCTTCTTTGCTATATTATTATATTGCTGGCCCATGGTCAACTTGGTGTCCACCAGGTCAGCCAGAACCTTTTCTGCCAAGGTGCTCTCCAGCCAAGTGGCTCCCATCAGTACGGTTCTTCCTCCTCAGACACAGGATTTGGCAATCCTCTTAACTGAACTTCATGAGGCTCCTGTCAGCTCGTTTCTCCAACCTGTGGTGGTCCTGGTTGGAAGCATGACCCTCTGGTGTATCAGCCACTCACTCAGTTCTATAACCATGAGCAAATTTGCAAGCTCTGCCCCATCATCCGGATCACTAACAAAGATGTTGAACAGGACTGGACCCAGTACTGACCCCTGTGGTACACCGTTAGTACCAGTCTCCAACTAAGGTTTGCACGGCTGATCACAAGACCCTGGATTTGGCCATGCAGCCATTTTTCTCTTCACCATCTGCTTGTCCAGCCTGTATTTCATCAGCTTCTCTATGAGGATCTTCTTGAAGGCAGTGTCAAAAGCCTTACTGAAGTCAAGGTAGACAACTGTTCGCTGTTCTCTCCTCATGCATCGAGCCAGTCATTTCATCATAGAAGGTTATCAAGTTGGTCAAGCATGACTTCACCTTGGTGAATCCATGCTAACTAGTCCAGATGATTTTCTTATCATTGCTAATGCATCCCATGTACATTACTCCCTCGCTTCACACTCCATTCAAATAAACCTTAAGATACTTCATACATATGTCTATTTTAATATCAAGAGGAAGAATCCATACTATGTAAAGACATGTGTAAGCCTACATAAGATACCAAAAAAAAAAAAATTATCATAGCATCTATTGTCTCCAATTAAGCTCAGGAATCTTTTTAGAAAGATACCCAGATCTTGACTTTGAAACTCAGGAGGATAAAACCAAACCAAAAAACAACCCAAAAAACCCCACAGCTTTACAAGCCTTAATGGATCTTGTTTCAAGGCTTTAGCTTGCAAATTCTAGATCTGTTACACCTTCACCTTCCAGCTCCCATGCCCACCCCATTTAAAGCAGTACTATTTGATCTTAATTTCCCTGAAACGTATTCACAGTACTGAAGAGACCTATGCATATAGAGCAAGTCAAAAAAAGAGAAGTAAAACAAATAGAGTGCACACCTAACAATAACTAAAGCAAGGTTTAGCTCAGTGCCCTGAAAAAGCAACCTATGCTTTAAACTGACTTGTATTTGCTCACTGCTTTATAATCAAGTGGTGAACATTCAAGTAACATAATTATCCAGACAGGTTAAGTCCTATCTCATTGTAGCCACAATCTACATTATCTAAAGAAAAACAGAGAAAGTAAAGATCACAGTTGTGCTGCAAGGTTGAAGGACAAATGGACATTCTCCCTTCCAAAACAAAGTGTCCTACAGTGTCATTATCCCTGGATCCTTACTAAGCTCCTGCTAAGATACCAAACACAAATCTTGACAATGCTACATTTCCAATTCAAGCCTCCATGCTAGCCAAATCTTTATTGGTTTTCTGTAGTTACACATCTGTTGGTATCCATATATCCATTGCTTACTTTCCAAGTTGGTCAGAAAAATATTTTTGTTTTCCATCTATATAACCCCTATTCGAGACACTCAGCCAGGCACACATCATGGTAATGTCATCTACAAAAATGCCCAAACGAATGAGCAAAACACCCAAACCACCCACCAAACAAAAACCAAACCAAGCCTGTCTGTCTATATTACTAGCCACACTGTTCAATTTATTTAACTGCTACACTTGATTACTACAAATCACAACAGAGATAAATATCCATTTTCAATGCATACTGCGGATAGAACAAAGTGAAAGAACTATTCATGAGCATACGACTGCACTTTAAGATTATGTTGATGATATATTAAAACTGTTACCTTCTGAAATTCAAGATTCCTGTTTAGTCATATCAGCTAAATTTTAATACAAATGAAGCTGCCAACCCAAACAAGCTGGCAAGTATGTATTTTGATACAGTATGGTAGATGACAGGGTAGGAGACGAGAATAGCTGATTCTGCTCAACCAAAAGAAGTCCTCAGCAAAGGAGACACTGGGAGGTGGCAGTAGAGGGGCAGTGTTCATCTCATATTTAACAGCCACAAGGGAAAATTAAAGTTTTGGCTGCAGATGATGATTCCTTGTGAAAGGAAAATTTCCTCCAGAAATACAACATTTGGAGTGGGCTGTTACTACAAAGCCTTAGAGAAAAATCACAGTGGAAAAAGAGATGTGTTTTATTTTGAATACCAGATTTTTAGATTGATGTCATTGCCTTTCCCACCCTGCATCAGCTGTGCCTCTCTCCCTCCTCTGGAGCTGTACCAGCACTGGGAACAGAAGCCTGTGATGGTCTCAAGTCAGACTTCCTATGGTTTACCACAAAGCAACTACCCTGTGGTGAACTGTAAACTGGAATGCTGTGGGGCTACCACAGTAATCCAAGGCAGACCGCTGGTCACTGGGGAGTTCTGCCAGTTTCCCACACAGACACATCGGAGAGAAAGCACAGACAACACACCACAGATTAACCTGTCAAGTGCTCATAAGACAGCTATACTGTCCCAGGACCCAAGTCAAGTATTTCAGAGCATGTATGGGAATCTCCATAGCAGTGAACTGTACTCAGGGACACACTTTTAATCCTCAGTGTCAAGTATGCAATTCTTTGGTTAAGTAAACACTGAGCATTGCAGAATAGCCATAAGGAAGGTTGCCTGTTCACTTTGTCCAGCCTGTTGAACATTTTCAGGTGAAATCTTGTGGAAGAAGGGAAAATTGCCCCTTTCCCTGGAACCAGCTAACCAGACCTAGGCCAGGGGAAGTTGCTGCAGCCGTGCAGAAACAGCAAGCAGATAGAGACACAGAAAGCCAGGATCCCAATGCAGAGGAGACCCCCAAGAAAGCAGAGAAAAGGCGAACAAACAAGTTGTGATATGTGAGAAAGATCTTCCCAGGGTGCAGGTGGGGATTTGGAAAAGGTTTGTGAAAGGAAGCCTGTGAAAATTGCCTGGCTGGAAAGCAAAACTCTGCAAGGCAGAAGAGATGGCCTTGTTTTGAAACCGTTACCCTTAACATTTTACCAAGCAGATCTGAGTTCCCAGGGTACAAAAGTTGACTTGCGTTAGTATTTTGTGCTCTTCATAAACTACTCTTAATGGGAAAACTTATTCAAGAAGACTCACTGTAAGCATGTAACAGGACAGTTCTACCTCCAGGCATCCAAACCATCAAAGCTATCACAAGTACAGAAAGGATCTTTACTGTAACAAACTAGAATTATTCTGAGGACAAATGTTGATGTTACATTCAACCAATTCTTTACACGGCACACTTGCTTTTATTACATGTTTTGAAAACAACTAGCCTGAATGCCTGTTTTCATCTCAGATTAAGGTCTGAATTTCAATTTAAAGTTTCTTTTGGAAATAATAAGAGTGCTATGGCTTAAAGTGCATTTGAGTATTTTTACTGGTTGTTGCATATGGATCAATCTTTTCAATTAAGTCTTACTGGCTAAAATTATATTTATAATTTTATTCTTAAGGTCAGATTGGAAGGTATGTTCTGGCTTAAACCACAGTAATTTCTATATGAAAATGCTGTAGGCCAAGAGTGCACCGAATTCTACATCCTAAATTATTTATGAGATCAGGAGAAATTAATCAGCCTACTGGAACTAATCCAAACTTCAGAACTTTCAGAATTCCCTTATAAACACTGTACTTCCCTTATTTTAGAAAAAATAACCAGGAAACAGGTGCGTGTAATTCATTAATTTCTACTATTTCAGATTTAAGCCTGTTAAATGCAGCACTATACTTTCCACATTTGTACTGTAGCATACGGTGAATGCTGACATGATTAGCAGTTTAACTGAAGAACCCTTTAAATTAGTCCTAAGCATCTTCTCTATTGCTTCTCTGCCTGTCTTCCCAAAAATGTTGTGCATCACTGCTGAAAATATTTCTCCTTTCATGCTTGAATTTTCTTCTAAACAATTCAGACACTAAAAATTGGAGTATGACTTTAAGATGATGAATTATCAACTAAACTCTCAAGAGTGCCTGTTAAGAAACCACAGAAGTATGAATCTATAATTAATGAATAACAGTTCCATGAAAAACTAGATTTAAAGGCCGCAGCAAAAATAAAATGCTGAATTCCTTGAATGATGCAGTTCCCAGGACATTCTTTCACTATAAGTGACTGCTGGATCTGACTATGTTATAATGTGAGTCAGAAAGTTTCAAGACGCATAAGCTGTTCCTTTTCATCCTAAAAATATGACTGATACCTACATTTAAGCATGCTCATTTTAAAAACAAGAAATGCATGGAGTTCTGAAATTGCAGAAATCTGCATCTGTTCCTCTGTGCACAGAGATAACTATAAGTGAGACAGATTATAAAAAGCAGGAGATAACTGAGGTTTCCACAATTATGAGTTACCAGTCCTAAAATTCCCATTTATGAAATCTCAATACTAATAGATGCAAGGTATATTTGAAGTAGGAAACACTAGTGAAGAAAGGAAGATGAATAACTCTCTGCTTCAAGGAAGATCTTACTCCAGTATGCAATAGCTATTTAAACAGATCATCAAACGAACAGTATGCTCCTACAGCTGTACCCCAAGTCTTTCATTAAATCTGTTCATTAAATGGACAGATTTACAGGTTTCCCACCCCCAGCAATTATTTCAAGCTTCTTCTCTTTTTTCCTCACAGCATAGACAGAATTTCAGTGAAGAGATTGATACATGTTTCTAGTTTCTCTGGATACATACACTTTACTTCTTGCACAGTTATTAAATTCATAATCATGTGGAAGCTTTAATACATTCGCTGTTTATTGCCACTTCCAGAAAATTGACTGAATATAAAAAACCCTACTCTACCAACAGGATGCAGTACCCTAATATACAGATACTCTAGCATTCAATATTCTAGCATTTAGTATATTGCCCTTCATTATACTTATGCTGCCTTCTAATACGTGCGAGTATTTCAGCTTCAGGTGCACCTGAAATGCTGCTTTATTACATTAGCATTGCTTAAAGTAGACAATCCCTCAATATTCCTCAGGAATAAAGTAAATAACTCACACTGTAAACACACCAAGACTACAGAAAAGCTCTGTTCTTGCCACCCATTTTTTTGTATCTTGCTTAATATTGTATGATTCATTAATCACCTATACAACTCCCTTCTAAGGGCAGAACAGCTACAAAGTACAAAATCCTTTCTTTCTCACAAGGTGGGAAATCTCCACAGAAGACACCTTACAAAGATGCTTCTGATCAGGGCCTTCAGCTGAGGAACTGACTGTGGGAAGTACTGCTCTAGCCCTGCAGTGGTTACTGGTCAAAGACCCGAGGCACGAGACCACTCTCATGCTTGCCGTCATAGTGCACAGCATATGTTCTGTATGGAACACTGATATTAAAACTTTCTGAATGTTTTAATTTACTAGAAAAGGGTGAAAAGAGACTTAAAATTATAGACAATGATCATCATTTTCTTCTGTAGTATTTCAGATCTGTACTGGAATAAAACTGCTTTCCTCTCTGTGCAAAAAAGAAAAACAACCCAAATTAGGACCACTATTAGCAAGTAACTCCCAAATTCTCATCCTCGCATTATTTTTTTCAAATTATACTTTTCTACAGCTTTTATCTGTACTTCAACCATGAATATTTTTTCCAAACAACTTGATCAAGGAAGAGAATGTATCACTTGCTATCTTCGGAAGAAGGACAGACAACAACGCTGCTTTTCATTAAACTTTTAATGCCAATTTTTAGAAAAGCCTCTTTCCTGCTTCCTGTGTATCTGAGAGTTAACGCTGCTGCTGCAAACTACTTCTTAAAATTGTCTGCCCTTGTAAACAGGGTCAAATTTCTTTAGTGTTCAGAATTATATTCAGTACACAATAGCCCAAATCTCTGAGTGGCTAAAATGAACCTAACCTTTCCCAGAAAATACCTGAATGAGGAATTCCCAACTGTGTACAAAACTGAAATAGAGTACAAGGGGAGTTGGGCTACTCAGGTGAAATACAGAGATACTGCTCGGAAACATGAGGATGAAATTAAGAAAGCCAAAGTTGGGCTGGATTTGAAACTTTTACAGGGCCTAAAAGCCACAAGGACTTCTACAGGCTGTGTTGGCAGCAAAAAGAAGATTAAGGAAAGCAAGGGCAGCTGCCCAATGGATAGAGGACCTAGCAATAAAAAAATCATATCGGGAAGGCTGATCTAGTGTATGCCCCCTGTATAAGGTCTACTGTCATGCCCATAAGGTCTACTGTCATGCCCATAAGGTCTACTGTCATGCCCATAAGGTCTACTGTCATCCATCCTGGGTCTCTGCCACTGTGCATTCATGAGGATGAAGAGGCATCTCTGGGTTGAGAAAAGATTAAGTTGGAAACATCTGAGAGCAAACTGGACATACAAAATTGATCAGTCCACAAGAAAAATATGGAAGAAGTCCTCATGGAAGCCACTCCATGAAGTCACTTACATGAAGTAGTGACTGGGAACAAGCACCATTGACTGAATTATGCCTAACCGCTCCCTACACTGAAATGACTGGTTTAGTGGATGAGGGCAGAGCAGTGGATGTCATTTACCTATACTTTAACAAGACTTAACATGGTTCCCACATAACAGCTTCGTAACCAAACAAGCCAGAAAACTTCAGGTTTGGTTGGTGTCTTTTTTCTTTTAATTCACACTGCAGTACTACTTTCCATTGCAAATCACTCACCAACTGGCTTATAGTGCTTTCTCTGAAAATCTGTTAATCTTCAATTCCAGAAGTTTAACTTGATTGACCAGTTGTCTTGTTCTCCCTCACTCTAATTATAACATACATTTTAAATAATTTATGGGTTTGGAGGATTTTTTTTCCTCTTTAAGGCCCATGCAGAATTTATGACAATTGCCATTACCTATCATCACCTAAAAGCTAAGAATTAGTAGTCAGATGGTTACATTTTTCCCTGTGCATGCAATGGAGTATCAGTAACTATGGTACCCCTATCACATCATCAATTATGAAATAGTTAATGGCTTTCGATCATCTCCATATGGAACATTTCACACATAAGTAGAAGTTATTCATCATATCCATATAGCTCCTTTGAGAAGGAAAATCAGCTGCTGCCAGACTGGGGACATACAGCTTTTCTGAAACACGTAGGAACAAGTGCAATGGGAAAGAAAAGCTGCACTGAAACCTGCAGGAATACAGGAGTATTCATAGAATCATAGAATAGTTAGGGTTGGAAAGGACCTTAAGATCATCTAGTTCCAACCACCCTGCCATGGGCAGGGACACATTCCACTAAACCATGTCACCCAAGGCTCTGTTCAACCTGGCCTTGAACACTGCCAGCAATGGAGCATTCACAACTTCCCTGGGCAACCCATTCCAGTGCCTCACCACCCACACAGTAAAGAATATCCTCTGTATATCCAGTCTAAACTTCCCCTGTTTAAGTTTGAACCCGTTACCCCTTGTCCTATCACTACAGACCCTAATGAAGAGCCCCTCTCCAGCATCCTTATAAGACCCCTTCAGATACTGGAAGGCTGATATGAGGTCTTCACACAGCCTTCTTTTCTCCAGGCTCAACAGCCCCAACTTTCTCAGCCTATCTTCATACGGGAGGTGCTCCAGTCCCCTCATCATTCTCGTGGCCCTCCTCTGGACTTGTTCCAACAGTTCCATGTCCTTTTGACGTTGAGGACACCAGAACTGCACACAATACTCCAAGTGAGGTCTCACGAGAGCAGAGTAGAAGGGTAGAGGGGCAGGATCACCTCCCTCGACCTGCTGGTCACGCTCCTTTTGATGCAGCCCAGGATACAGTTGCCTTTCTGGGCTGTGAGCACACACTGAAGCCGGCGCATGTTCATTTTCTCATCGACCAACACCCCCAAGTCCTTCTCTGCAGGGCTGCTCTGAATCTCTTCTCTGCCCAACCTGGAGCTGTGCCTGGGATTGCTCCAACCCAGGTGGAGGACCTTGCACTTGGCATGGTTAAAGTTCATCAGGTTGGCATCAGCCCACCTCACAAGCATGTCAAGGTCCCTCTGCATGGCATTCCTTCCCTCCAGTGTATCAACCAAACCACACAGCTTGGTGTCATCAGCAAACTTGCTGAGGGTGCACTCAATCCCACTGTCCATGTCACCCACAAAGATGTTGAACAAGACCACTCCCAACACGGATCCCTGAGGGACACCACTCATTACTGGTCTCCAGCTGGACATTGAGCCATTGAGCACAACTCTTTGTGTGCGGCCATCCAGCCAGTTCTTTATCCACCAAGTGGTCCACCCCTCAAATTGATGTCTCTCCAATTTAGAGACAAGGATGTCACGTGGGACAGTGTCAAACACTTTGCACAAGTGCAGGTAGATGACATCAACTGCTCTACCCCTGTCCATCAGTTCTGTAGCCTCATCATAGAAGGCCACCAGATTGCTCAGGCAGGATTTCCCCATAGTGAAGCCATGCTGGCTGTCACCAAGCACCTTGTTGTTTTTCATGTGCCTCACCATGCCTTCCAGGAGAATCTGCTCCAAGATTTTGCCAGGCACAGAGGTGAGACTGACTGCTCTGTAGTTCCCCGGCTCATCCATTTTCCCCTTCTTGAAAATGGGGGTTATATTTCCCTTTTTTCAGTCATCAGGAACTTCACCCAACTGCCATGATTTTTCAAATACGAATGTATTACCACTACAGTTTTCTCAACTCAGAAAGGGAAGAAGGTGATTAAGCAGACTTTTGGTGTTTTCGAAGATTAAATAAACATACATAAAATTGAGTACCTGTTTTTGCCTTGCAGTGATTTTGTTTGTTTCTTCTTCCAGCTGATTATCACACCCTTTGCTCCTAACTAGTAGTGGTAAGATGTCATGGATGCTGACTAGATATATCAGAGAGCAATACTGTTTCTACCTAGAACTACTACTGGACATCTTTCCAGTAGCATTAGCACAAGAGATAAAACTGTTTGTGGAAGGGACACTGTGCAACTTTCAGCAAACCAAGGGCTAAAGGCAATAAAAGGTGTGCTAAAGGCTGGCATATACGACACAGCCAAAATGTTTCTCCTTCCAGGCATGTGGAACTATACACAAGGTATAAACTTATGAATTATAATAGCTCCAAGATTATGCCAACAGTTTCTCAGTACTAATTTAATATTTTCTTTCCAGCTTCTGTAACATCACTAAACTGGACCTGTTCACTAAAATCTACCATGATTTAACTCCGTTTCTCTGTACAGTCTGTCAATCCTGGCCCTTTAGGCTCTGTTATTAGAGATACTAAAATATGTAAGCAGCTTCTAATCTTTAAGTTCCACAGAGATACATGGTGTTTTTCATATTAGGAAATTGGAGCAGAAAGAATATTTGTTTTTCAAAGTCCCAGAAAGAAACCTGCCACACTTACAAAAAACTTGATCTTTCTGGATTTCTATGTTTGTTGAGCTACCAGACTACACTCCAAATATCCAGAGCTGAAGTTAAGAAAGTCTGATCAAGCATTAATACAGTTTTAAGACTTTAAGACGGTTTCAAGGCATTAAAGGTGCAAATCTATGACAACATGATAACATTGCCAAAATTGACACTAGCTTGCAAAAGCTGATGACAACAAAAACAAGGGAAGTATTAAATTATGAATCACCAACATTTTTCTAATTAAGTAAAACACTAACAGCGAAGTCTGTAATTTGAGGTCAAGGAAAAGTTTCACATTCACAAAGATTACAAGACTGGCTTACATTCATGCATATAAAAGAAAAACATTAACAAAGCAAGTATCTCTCATCCTCTGATGTTTTCAATTCAAAGATGCAAGTGACAGCAAATTTGAATTCATGACAAACCTTTCTTCTGTCACGTAGGAAAGGACAAGTTTACTCTTGCACAGTCCAGGTTCTAAGGTAAATGTATGTGAAAATGCATTTGTAATCAGTCTGTACCCCTGCTTTGTTCATAGTGTCTTTTTTTTTATTAAAATGCAAATTATAGTAAATAATAGAAAAGTTTACCTTTCCAAGGACATTTCTTTGTCAGCGTAGACTACCATACCAACTCTGTTCAAAGCTTTCTGAAGGCTTCCATTCTGATTATATGCTTTTACCCCAACCCACTGCTTATGCAGAAGGATGGCAAACACCATTTGATGAGTGAGTGTTCCACAACCTGCTTTTGTGATTACACTTCAAAAAAAAAAAAAAACAATTTCAAGGTTTACCTACATTTCACAGGTGACCTGATCTTTTCCTATGTCCTATCATTATGGAATACCTTATGGAAATTACTGGGAGTCAGGGGCAATCTTAGTGCAGAAGAACAGCCAGGATGATTCCTGAAACCTTTCTAGTATTTTTTAGTGCTGGCTGTAGCACAATAATCAGTCAGGCACTTTCCATTGAAAATCAACACTGAAAAATAGCTCTAATATTGATGCCATATAGAAAACTAATTATTTTTAACACAATATCAAGACATTGCCTGCTCTGCAAGGCTGTACAAAGGGCAACAGATACTGCATTTAAGCGGCACTGCTCGTTTTTCTCATGTATAGATGGACAGGATAAGTGGCTGTTGCTATTTCACATTTCTCTTCCCCTGCCTACAAACATACGCTGTATGGGCTTTACTGCCACCAATATGCAAACACCAACATATTGTTCTTCCTCAAGCCTATCATACCATCACCCAGAAATCTTAAAGACTTTAAAGGAGTACTGGAATAAAACACATAATCCCCAACACATATAGCAAGCAATTCAGTTCCTGAACATATGTTTGCCTGCAACATCGAAACACTATAGAGCCAAACGGCAGACATAACTTTGAAATTACTTTACTTACAGGGAACCATGCCCTTTCATCTGATTTTGTCATGTAATTTTTGGCGAGGGTGAGTTTTCTATTCTTATTATGGTTTCTAACATTGTATTAGAGCTCTTTAAATCCAGTAACATACTGGAGATTGAAAATCCCACTGCTCTGAAGCCTCTCAGAGTGCCCTTTTCACCTCCATTACTTGGAACAACTCTTCTTAGGTACTCTGACTCCCTTAGAGTTTAAGGTGTGTCCTGAAGTAATACAGGAAGTTTCCTGGGAAGCCTCAAGAACAGACATACTTAAATCTAGCATCAACCATTTTCCCAATCACCATATATTGTTGAGAACTTTTATGGGAGGGGAGAAAGCGTTACTTACCAGTAGTCCTGTCTATTGAAGTCTTCCTCTTCCTTCAGCCTACAACAGAGTCCTTACACTAAGCGTTACAGCTCCCACCTACCAGGAAGCAAAAGAATTATCAATCAAGGTCAGCAGGGAAATACCAGCCTGTGCACTTCAATCTCAGTTACATTTCCATAGCATGAAGACCTAAACCGCATGTTAGAGCCTAGACAAACTTCATCACCAAACTGTAATGAAGAAGAAATAAAAGGAAAGTAGCTGCTTGAGGCACTATGAAGCTAGAGAGAAGCAATGGCTTGTTGATGATTCCTCCCCTTCTCCCCTGCCACAGATCTCTTAAGTAGGAGCCTCTGCTAAAGAAATCAGAAAGGAAAAGGCTGCTATAAACAGTTACTGGAGGCCAAATGCACACTTGAGGCATGCATCCAAATCTGTACAGTCTAAACACCAGGAGAACTGCTGAAACTTAATGGGGCATAGCAAGTCATAAAAGAATAGAACTTCATTGCTATTATGGACACTTATTGGTTTTGCTATGATAAGATGATGTGCTACTAGGGAAAAAAATTTCAACTATCTGCAGTATTTAGCTATATGGGCTACTGTCATTTTAAGAGGATAGATGTAAAAAGAGTTATATTTCTCTATTAATGCAATTTCCAGAGGAAAGACTGTACAAAGGATTGATGCATATAATCTGTCTTAAGCTATTTTGTCTGTACCTCTGTATCACTAAATTCTTTAATTGCATTATACACACAACTTTTTTTAAATGGTTGTGGAAAAGCACGTTATACCAACCTATTTCTTCTACTGGGATTTATGAAAGCATCTGCTACATTAATCCAATCTTTGTAGAAAGGGACAAAAAATTATCTGCTCTCAGTCTTTGAAGAGGAGGAATGTAAAATGTATTGACTAGAGAAAAACAGTGGATTTAGGAACCAAATGAGCTGATGTAAGACAATTTACTTGTCTAAAATGAGGACATCTGACAAAGTTGTCATAAGATTTCATGCCTCTAACATGCTTTTTCCAAGTATTACAACTGCTTTATCAGAAAAATGCGGTTTTTAGTTTGAGGCAAAAGTGACAGATATCTCAGCTGCCAAACTTACTGGCATTATCACATTTGAAACTCAATCTATGTGGAACTCAAAGGTATAAAAAGCTTAGCTACAGACAAAAGGTTGATGTGATGATACATAAGGTGACAAGAGAAAACAAGAATGAGATGATATTTCTCTTTGAGGTTCACCTTTCCTTGGTGCCTTCTTTACAAGAAAGTTTCTCTACACAATTTTTTTTAAACTGCCTGTTTTAGAAACGAACCACAAATTACCCACTTATCGCAACACCGGTGTGAAGTTTTCAAGGACCTTCATGTGTGACTATCATTTACAGAAGCTATTCCAGAAAGCCAGAAAGCTAAAAAAAAATAAAATAAAACAAAAAATAGCTTTCTCAATTTTAGCTTTGCAGAGCATGTTACATGTAAGGAACCAGCAACTACAACTATTTAAGAGGGGTGAAATGAGAAGCATTAGTGAATGAGAAAAGCTGTCTTATATGACAAAATAAATCACAGAATCACAGAAAACATCCTGTGTACCAAATAAAGAATCCAGAGATAAAGACAATATGTCAGTGAAGCAATACCTATTTGAATTATTGACTTGAGACAGTCAGTGAGTTTGCTATGCTTAAAGTGACAACACCCCACCAAGGTGGGAATTTTGAAGGAAAAGTCTCCTCTTTACAGATCACCAAGGACTATTCCTGGTGGGTATTCTCACAGTGTAACTCAAAATTAATTTTACAATTATTATAACTTAATTTATCTTCAAAAAAATTTCTCTTCTTAAAAAGACGGCAACAGAAAGATGGCAATAGTTAGCAACAAAATACAAGCAGAAAAAAAATGTGGCAAAGGAACATTAGGAAGTATACAAAATAGGGAAGTAAGGAAGCATTCAAGCATTTAGCTTGTGTAAGACCAGAATAAACACAGAAGCAGCGCTCATTCTTCTTGCCATTCAAAAAACAACCAACACCCCTAAGAAGATGATGAAACTTCACATGTGGAATTAGCCACTGTAACTGAACAGGAGTCAAAGGTTCCCAGTTTGAAGCCAGAAGTTGGATACCTCTAAAATTTCAAAGTTGAATAAAGCATTTCTCACTAAATGCATAGCCTAGCAGCTAAAAAAGAGCAACAAAGTAAAAAAAAAAAAAGAGCAACAAAGTAAAAAAAAGAGCAACAAAGTAAGCCCCAGGGGACTGAAGATTTAATCTGCGCTATGCTTTCAAAAAATCTTGACCCAACCCAGTAGGTTCTATATGAGAAACACTGGAAAAATGCACAGAACACCATCAAGCAAACACCTAACCAATGCTTGTAACAGCTACTTTAAATGCTACTCCATTCTCTACTTCCCCCTCCTCCAGCCAATAAACAATTATTTACAATAACTGAATGAGCATTTCCTTATGTAGATGTGTTGACCCAGGGAAACAAGCTCATAAGTGGGAAATACTGCAGTTCTTCACCCTGACAGACTGCACCTTGCCATTATTCAGTATCTATCTTATCAAATGCTCTTTGAACACATTTGCAAACCATCAGGCTGCTAAAAGCCATTCAATAGGTATTTAACACCACAATGACTTTCCAGGATGGCAGTATCACTTGCTTCTGTTAGATATCATGTTTCTGTCAAAATCCAAAGAGCAGCCTTAAATTCCCTATCCACAAGTTGACCTTTCTGTCTCAGAGAATTAATACTCTTTACACTGCACAGTCTTCAGTACTTTTCCTGCCATTGATTCATCTCATCATCCAAAATGATGATTTTGCTTAAGAGTGACACTTTTCCATTGACAATGACGGGCATTCTTCTCAACTCCTTTTGAGCAGCACAAGGATCTTACAACCTTCTCGTTATTGCCTTATTCTTACCTAGCTCTACAGCTACAGAGTTCAGATTTTTCTTAGTGACTACCTTCACCTTCTCCCTTTTCTTCTTCTCGAAACTGCATATAAACTTACATATCTTTTCCCAGTTATCCTCTTCAGTCATGTTAACACCTCTTTTTACTTGCATTCCTGGACCCTTATTTGCACACCAGGTACCATCACACTCCAACCTTTCCTCTTTGATTCTTACCCAGGCCTTAAGCTGTCAACTTTATTTTGTTTCTCTCTTCTGTTTTCATATCTAAAAAATTCAACTCTTGGCCATGTTTTAATCTTTAATCAAAGTTCCCATTAAGTGGCATCACTGCATTTCTTAACTTTCCCACTTCAGTTTTAAGTCCTTTTGCACAATGTTAATAAAAAGTATATACACATTGACACTTGTCTAAGTATCAGTCTGCATTTCTGTACAGATGTTTTCAGACAGAAGCAGTACATAAAAGTGAACGTGTGAAGCAGCATTTGCCTCTCAATATTCAAACAGAAGGTCTTAAGTTCTCTTTTAATTTTGGTTTCTTGGCTAACATTAACTTGAAATGAAGGAATCCCCATAGAGCCTTAACCCCTGAAATACTGCCATGAGACCATATCTCATTTACTTCAGCCCTTATTGGAGTTAACACAGGTTTCCATGCACATCTACTAAAAAAATTGTCAAAGAAAGTGTTTGTTTCTTAAGGTTTACTGTAACTACATTAGTAACGATAACATGGAGTTTTACCAGGAATGACACCACCAGAAAAGCCTAAATTGACTAAAATGCTATTGAGGATGTTAGATACCTCTGCACCAGAGAAAACTAGTATACTAAAACACATTTTTGCTTTTTGTTAATGCAAGCAAAGTCTGTAAGATAAGCAAGCAGTGGTTTGCTTAAAAATCAGTGACTCAAGCCATCAAGAATCATATTTGAAAACACAGAAAGGAAATAATGATTCCAGCCTCTACGGATAGAAAGTTCACTACATGCAGCTCCACTACATGGGATACAATCATTAGGGGACTAAGCAAAACTTTTCACTAAACTTTTCAATCACTGAAATTAATATGTAACACCTGAAACTAGTCAGAATTATGCATCTGAAAACATTTGGAGACAACAGAATTAACTGGGGCGGGGAGAGAACAGAGGCGAACAAAACCCAAACCATTTGAAAATGCCTCTAAATTTCTCTAGAAAATCACCACAAGGACAATTTCTCTAAAAAAATTTTCAGAAATCTGTTTTATTATTGGAAGGGCACTCTCGGGCTTATGAAAAAGAGAACAATTTTTTTTTTCTTGAGTTAAAACAGCAGCATTAGCTATGGCACAGTGCTGCAGAGAACAAACATAATGAGACAAGAAATGACAGTGCTTAATCTGTCCCAAATGCAAATTCTAAACTTACAAATTTTGATTTGCATCTGCAGCAAGCTAAGCAAGGGGACAACGGCAGTTACAATTTTTTAGCTGACATTCACCTGGCTACTATGATCACATATCCCCAACATCTTAGAAAGACAAAGTAAAGTGATTACAGGATTCAAAACAGTTTGAGTGTATGTAACAAACACCCAACATTGCTATTAAATAACCAGCATGATTCAAGTGCAGATCTAAGACACTTTCATGCAATTCCAAGGATACTACATGAAACAATTCTCCCCTCTGCTAGAAAAACTGTGCTTTAAGAGCACATACTGATAAATAGATCTGCTGCTGGGAAATATTCTTACTGTGAAAGGAGCAGGAGAAATGCTGTGAGGAAGAAAGCAAGCCAAGAAAGGCAGCAGCCTAGGGAAAGTAATTTCTTGGATTATCTGAAAGAAATGGTCAATTATAGATCCAAGACAAGAGAAAGGAAGAATTAGAGATAGGATGGTTAACTTAGCACCATTCAACTTGAAAAGAACACCACACATTTTCATCTAGACACTGTGGTCCTATTACAGGACTGCTAAAATTAAAAGATCATAAACATTTTTTTTTCCCCCAGTTCATTTAGTACACTTACCAGCATTTGCTGTATAGAGAATTTCACGGATGGGTCAGCTGTACTTCCTCTCTAAAGTGCTTTGAAGGGAGCTCAAGTGCATCCTCTTCCTCAGTCTTTGAAGTGTTTACCTGTACCACCAGCTTCGAAAGTAAAAGGCAACAGGCAGGCAATGCAGAGACAGGAACGAGGCTGAGTACAACATATTATTCCAAAAATATTTCAATGTTGTTCTTCAATAGGGACACAAACTTTTTTTTTTCACCTGAGACTTTAGATACTATTTAGAGATATTATTCAAAATTGACATTTTGGAATTAAGTCAGCAATATATCAGTTGACAAGAACCTAAGAACAGGTAATTTGAAATTGTGCGCATTGTATACAAAAATACATAAACCAGAGAATTCTTCATGAAACAAAATTATTGGTGAGCTAAAACAAAAAGCAATTTGAAAACTCCCAATATTAGATAAAACAGAAGCAATATTGGGTACTAAGAAGTAATGGGAGCACATTATAATAGGAATATTGATGAATGTGGAATTATGAAAAATAATTATATCTGTATAAACATATCAGAGTAAAAAATTCAAACAGTGGTGCAAATGCTACAGGTGAAGACTACGACTAGCAAAGTTTCACCCACAATTCAGGGAAAGAAGGAGGAAAAGAAGAAAAAAAAAGAAAAGAAAAAAATAAGTATTTAATGGACAAGAAGTGATATTATTCAACATTCACATCAAATACTTTGTATTCTAAAAGTAACTAGAAAAGATAATGCTACTCTGCAGTCTGTCACAAATACTGATCAAGTTATTTCCAAAACCCAGAACTTAAATCGGCAGGATGAAATGTTTCACACAAAGACTAAAAAGAACTGGCAAGGAGCCAGTTTTGAGTAGTTCTGTTTCTGTTACTCATCTTTATGTTAAAAGGACAAGAGTGCTGCAAAAGCATGAGAATGAGGTTGTTTCTGAGCTGATGACTGCAGCTAAGGAAATTTCCACCATACTTAGAGGTTAGGAAGCTCTCCAAGCACTTGTTTTTCACACTATATATCATAGATCTGACAACCTAGCAAAAGTAACCTGCTTCTTATGAGACCTGGAGCTTAGAGAAAATAAGGAAAATAAGATTTAAAAAAATAAAAATCAAACTGGCAGACAGTCAGGTTGCACAATATTAGAAGATATGACTACACAAGAGCAAAATGCTGGGAAACAACTCAGTTTAGTCTCCACCTCTTCTCCATAAGGAAGAGATAGAAAGAAAAAGGTAGTGGTTGTTGCTTCTTCTACCTTCTCCAACTGGTGGACTGTTTTGTGGATTTGTAGATTTTTTTTTAAGTTAAAAAAGTTTTTTAAGCTGAGGTTCTTTATTTTTAAAATTTTCATGAATAAAATCTAAAAGACAGATTTAATATTTTCTCCTTTTCTCCCCCCCCCCCCCCCCCGCCTTGGCCATGGAAGATTAGAAACAAAAGTGGTAAAACTTATCCTGCACTTCCACATGCAATTAACAAGGAGCAATTATGTGGCATAATATTGAAGGGGGAACATTTCATAGTTTCTGGGGATATACAGCACAGAATAAAGTAGATGTCTTGACTGGAGGGGAAAGGACTTTATTACGGAGAACATCAACCTTTTCCCTAATATGTTAACCCTAAAGGAGAACTAAGTGAAATGTCAGAATATAGAGTTCCCTTCACTAGCTGAGAAAGCCAACATAAATATTACTGTGCAAAAGAAAGTGACTACAGGCAGAAAACTGTAACAGATAAAATGAACAAGAAAACTAAAGGAGATTGACAGTTTCTGTCATGCTTGTTGACTAATCCACATCAAAGCCACCAACAACATAACGTGGACTGTACTAACCTCATATTTGCTACAACAGAAGCTTCAGAAGTGAAACCTACAGTGCACCAATACCATAATTTGCATTGAACACTCACTCATGAGTCAACACCTGTTTTTCAGGCAAAAAGGTTGGAAATATGGCATATGAAAAAAAATTAGTATTCTCTGCAGAAAAGCTTCGACCCTGTGTGCATCAGAACCCCAAAATCTCTCCTTATGAATGTCTAGAAAGTGAAGCAGGGGCAGTTTTCAACATCTTCCCCGATTCTTAAATTCTTGATCCATCACTCTCTTCATAATGCTATTCCCTCCTTGTAAGTGTTATTTCCTGGCTTATAGATCAAGAATTGAAAACTGAGATGCAGTTGAATTGCTATGTGGCCAGGGCCTGTGGTGGATCAGGTGAGAAAGTTGACTCAGACAGTGATCATCTACACAAGATTCACTTCAGAACAGTAAGAACTGCAAATATCTAGATATCCTCTAAAGCCATGTACAGCAGAAGTCTCAATCATTTTATCTTTTTTCAGATATTATGAACCACAGTCTGCTTATGACCTTTTGAACAAAAGAGAAAATTGTATGACATGACTATGAGATACTTGAAGTTTTCACACATAAAACATCTGAACATTTATATCCCTTTTGCCAAGTCTTAATGAAGCAGGGAAGGCAACAACTACTTATTATGCTTGGAAGAAAATGATTCTACCATCATCTTCAGGGAAGGAGGTCAACCCCTGTGTTCACACAAAGCAGAGCGCTGACACTTTCGCAAAGCATGGCTCTTGTACCACTGTACCACCTGCAGATCCACTACCACGGAGAGTAGCAGCTGCTGGTCTGTCCCCCTCAGAGAAGACTGTCAGTAGCTTGACATGGCTGTAGTAGTTTGACAATGGCTCTCAGTAGTTTCTGCAAATGGTTGCAGGTGGTAACTGCATCCTGTTCATTGTCTCCCAACCTGATCAAAAGGAGCAAAGCAGGTCTGCAAGGGGAAGAGCCATGGTAGTGCTCTAGAGAACTTTGTGATTGCCTTGGATCCAGCAAAACCATGAGAGCCCCGAAAAGTCAACTTGGAAATGCTTCTCTGCGAGTTATGATTACAACATGATCACTTGGCATGTGTAGCGTTAACAATAAAGGTCTAAATACAAAATACACAGCAGTAACTCTTACAGTTACTTCCTCAAAAACTAACTGAAAGTGATGCTGGGTTTCTTGGGGGTTTTTTATTCCAAAGAAAATTCCCTTTTAAGGGACTTACCTTCTCCAGTGCCAAAGAATCCACAAGCTCAAGACTGATGGAAGCCAGAGACTGCAGAATTGATAGACTTAATCCACCTGCTAAAAAGGATCATGCTGGAGCTGGTAAGAACCACTGGCTGCACAGTCCAAATCTAGTCCATTTTACCCAGTGTGACATCCCTAGAAAACTTTATTGTCTAGCTTCTTGGCCAGGCAGAGTCATGTAAGCAATCTGAAACCAACAGCCTGAGATGACAGCAGTCCCTAAGGGGGCACAAGAAAAGCCAGACCAACACATTGCTCCCCAAAGGCACTCTCATAAGCAAGCAGAAAGAATATCCCACATCAAGCTAAACTGCAGAATTAAAACACATCTCAGTCAGCAATTACAACTACTGTGAACCAGAAAAAGAACTGCAAGGCTGAAATCAAGCTTCACACAGAAGCTGGCACAAAACTTATTTGCACTGTTTTCTCCCCACGTTGACAAGACCACAACCACAATCTGGACATACAAACCAGCACTGCCACTCTGTCTCTTATTTCAGTGCAACAAAAGGATCATCATTGTTTCAGGAATTCAGAAACATTCTGTGTATATAAAGCCCACTGTACTCATACAGTCCCAGTACAACCCTGTACATCAGGATAGAACAGCGTTTTAAAGCAAGTCCTTCTTCCAGCAAGTGTGTTAATATCACAGGCGGACCTTATACACTGTTTCACACGCTCCAAAAAATGGCCTAATATAACCCAAGACTGACAGTACAAGATATTTTCCCTCACTGTGGATGCCCAGCACCTCTCTCTACACAGACAAAACCTCATCAGGATCCCACACAAGACCTCTGCCTCAAAGGAAATCTCTTCAGTTTTAGTCATCCTCTCATCAATAGGACAGAAATACACCTTCAGCTCTAATACTGCTTCTCTGAATGCATGCTCCACTGGTATCTTCTTGATTTATACACAGCATATCATCAGTAAAATAGCTTTTTCAGGGTCTCTGCATGCCCACAACTTCTTTCAGTAATCCCCTTCATCAGCATTGAACTCTTCATGATCCAAGGGCTGCTAAGGCTTGCTTAAGTTTATTTTCTCTCTGCCTCATTGCAACATCATCAGAAATCATCATCACTTCAAAGCAGTCAACAAAATTGGGATATTACATCCAGGCATCACTCTTTCATACAGTTTATTTACTTAGTGCAAACTTGCTTTCATCACCAGTTTAGTATGCTAGGCTTAAACTTAGTATACTATCTTAAACAACAGCATTAAGATCCACCAAGCATCACACAGATCTCACATATCAGAGCTCTCAAGTTGCCAAGGTCCAAACACCAGATATTTTCAACATGGCATAGTGAAGCACAGAGTCAACATTTCTTCCAGAAAGGAAGACTGCCTTCCATGCATGGTTTTTAAAGAAATGCCAAGTTCTAATTAAGAAAAAAAATTTTAATTTTTTAAAAATGAAGCTTTTGCTATTCAGATGGCCATCACCATAACAACCAACCTCCTCAAAACTTTCAAGAAATACCATCTTCAAAGTACTGTATGAAGTAGGAAGGTAATAACTTAAGTGAGAAGCTGAAGGTATATATTGGAGATGTGTAATTTTCACAGAATAAGTCTGTATTATGCATAAATACCTACAGCTATTGCATCACAAATGAAGCCTGCTGGATGATCTCTGCAGTATTGTTTTGTAGGGAGCCATTATACAGAGCCAGATGACATGAACAGGGTACAGAAAGAAACTGTACACATCATTCTTAACACCAAGATGCTTCAGGCATTTCTGTCAAGGTTTATTTTTTTAAAACATTAAAAACAGGCTATTTCTTGGCATTTGGGATTTGAAGTTCTCTTCCTATGATAAACAAACATGCAGCCAAAGCACTACCTTCCTGCAAACTACCCTTATTTATGGCTAAATTTCTCTCCTTCACAGTACTTCCTTCACCATTCCCTTACGCACTGCACAAAGACTCTTCAGTCAAACACTAGTAATTTCAAAGGAGTGGTGTAGACAAGCCAGCTTCAGACGTGCACCAATAAAGAGCTTTTCAAGGTAGGCCACACAACCTCTGTTTCATAGCCTAAGATCTCCTTCTTTAAAACAAAGGACCAAAAAACCAAAACCACCATCCCAAAACAGTGCTGTCCAGACTAGAATGAGAGTTACACCTAGCACCACCTGGAGCAGAAGTTCTCAAGCATCCACATAACATCCTAAAAGTGGTACTGCAGAGCCTGGACAGCTGGCTGAAATAGCCCTTGCATTTCCTGATCAGCTGTTCAAAGCAGATCCAGAGAGGATGAAGCAAGGAGTGAGGTGAGGTGGCCACCGAGGCGTGGGTATGCTCAGGATGATCGCCAGAAGAGTGAACTGATTTGATGAGGAAAGCTGGGAGAAAGACAGTTAGGTGCAGACACAGTAGATGGGCTAGAAAGATGGAGGAGTAAGAAGACTGTGCACAGCTGACTAGCACTGGACAAAATTAGAAGTGGAAAGAAACCTTTTGCATGCAAACTTTTATTTAGAATTATTGAGAAATAAGACTCGTACAATTCCTCCAAGACACCACATTGAAAAGTTCGTTCTCATTCATGTGACTATTCCAGAACTGCAAAATAAACTTATGAACTATCCATCATGTACCAAACAAATTGAATAGGCTCCCATTTCTTCACAGATGAACAGAAGTATATGTATTAAACTGCCCTGTTGCAGAGTAGACAACTGTATAAAAAACTCAAAGTAGACATCACATTTTGTTAAGTGATTCTAACCCCTTCTGAAAACCTTGATCACATTGCTTTGAAATCAGACACTTTGGTTTTAATCAGTATTAATTCTCCAAACCGAAACATCTAGAAGATGTTCCTAATATACAAGACGTAAAGAAAGAAACCCATAGGGTTGCTTTTAGATTTGTCACTTGGTATTTTTCAGACTCATTCCTAAGCATCCGACAATCAAAGTCTTCATTAGATAAGACAGTTTATTTATGAAGTAGATCAAAAGGATGTGGTTCCCTTCTGGCTTGGTCTCACTGTATGTCCAAATGCAAGACAAGGGCTATACCCCAGGTATCACTGTATGCAAATGTACAAGAAAACCAGCAAAATTTATCTCATCCTCACACCCATTACATAGATATCCCTCTATTAGTAAATTCAGGCAGGCAGTGACCCTATTCTTGGGCTGTTCTCGGCCTCCTTCTCAGCTGCTCTCTAAGTCAAAATACCAATAAAACTAATCTTAAAATCTCCCACAGAGTGGATGTCAAGCACACTGCAATTGAAGAGTAGCACTATGAGAAGATGAACCTTAATAACGATAGTCATTAATAGTTATTGCTTCAAGATACACTTATTTCCAAGTGGTAACTATTCAGCTACAAACATCTCACCAAAGGAAGTGAGTCGCTCTACAACACTGTAAGCTCCTGATACTTAAAAATCACGTCTTCCACTGTAGGTTAAGCCATTCACCATCTCCATGCTCCAGCCACTGCCACCACTCCTTACAATGCATTCTTCAAATATCATTTTGTCATCTCCTCATTTCTGATCTATTAACAACAGAACCAATATACAGGGAAAGAAGAGAGTCATGTGTTGACTCCTAAATGCAAGAAACTGCTTTGAGTATCAGGCTTTTCAGAAGATGTAGAAGGCTGAACAATACAGGATATCAAGTACTGACAGCCCTGCATGTTTCCCCTAACAATTGCCAATATAACCCCTATCAGGATCACACATCTAAGCATCCCTACTGATGTCTATTCAAATTCCACTATAGCTGAAAAGAATTTTTTACATACTCGGATAAAGAATCAAAACACAGAAAGAGACATCCACAGAATAGATGCAGGGGTTCTGCCACCTAGTGGCATCTAGAGCCTTAAATTATCATCTCTACCATATTATTACCTTACCCCTCTCCTCCCCCGCAACGGGAAGGATTTGAAACAGAATAGAGAACACAGTTTTACTAGCATTGAAATTATCAGTCCTGTATTCCTGTGTCTTCATTTCAGAATTCTATTCTGTAGCATCCAAGATAATGAGAGTTTCAATTGAAGCTTTTCTAGCTATTTAGGGAGTCATAGCCTATTTCTCTTCACTTCTCTGCCAGCTCCAGTAGCTTTTCTGCTACCTTATATTGATTTTATGTTGTACAATCTCTTTTATAGTCAGCTGCCCATTTTCAACACTTATCATATAATATCAGCATTGAGGTCCCTATCCATTTGTCACAACTGCTGGAATCTGATAAACCTCAAAAGCAATCATGGGCAGGAAAGGGGGAAAGGCAGAGACTGATAGACAAAACCAGCAGAATGACAAAAGCCTTGTTTCCTCATGACACTGTCTACATCAAAGTTTGTCAATAAAGAATCTTTGTTGGCTCCAGCTGCTCAAGGGATTCCCCTGCCCAGTTCACAGCATGGACCCACAGCATGGCATGCCAAGGCGACAGGGACACAGAAGAGTACAGAGGCAGGAACTCCTTCAGGCAAGCAGCTAGCAGAAACCCCTCTTTTGCCAGGCCATAAACTCAAATGCCCCCTTTCCCACTTGGGATTCAAAACCAGAAGCACTTTAATGCCTAAACTAGGTCAGCCTTTGTTTACACAAAACACAGATGAGAAAGGAAGTATCACTCACTCAACTTGGACTGGTCAAAGCCACCTTCCCACAAAGCACAGAGCAGCATACTTCATCTTTCCTTTTTTCTTTTTAAGAAAAAGAAATGTATCAAAGCCACATTCAAATAACACATCTCACACAGACATAGTCAGGTAACAAATTACTCTCTTCCATGTAAGACGTATGTTTCCTCTATGCAGTACTGGCAATGTAATTTGAAGTGATCTCATATTCTTACTAGGCTATAGCCTCACAGATGCTTCAGGTTCCAGCCTCCATTTGTCAGCTTTTGTAACCCTGGTAAGCCAGGAGCACTTTTGGGCTACACCTACTACAGATTTCTTAGTAAATAACAGACAGGTTTGGATATGTCAGTTTTGTTCGTTTAGGTGGACTGTTTCCTTTATTGTTTTTTCTTCTGGATTGAAACAACCAGAAAACAAAAGCAACTGAAAACACATACCAAAACATAAGCGAGATCACAAGCACTATACAGCCATAAGTCCAGTCTTTCCAATATTTTTCCTTTGCCTTCTCAAGCTTTTTTCCTCCAACTCCATCGCAATCCCTGCACCCTCCACAAAGTTCCTGAGCTGCAGCCTATGGCAACTTTCCCCCTTAAAAGGTGTGGGAAGTAGTGGTAAGAAAAAAAAAATAAGATCTGTCACAGAAGAGCTAATACTGCAGAGCTAGCCATGATTCAGATCTCTGCTGGGCTTCTAGGAGGGGGGTGGAATATATATATATATAAAAATTATAAAAAAAGGAATATTTCAGCAAGTTTCATTTCTTGCTGTGTATTTCACAGATTTGGATTTCAGTTTTGTAAGGTACAGATGTGAAACAAGCATGCAAGAACTACCACTCTGATGAAGAGGTGCACATGTACTTTAATGTGAAGCCATGTTTGACCACTCAGTGACTCAGTGATGAGTTTTGCGGATTGCAGATATAAAGACAGACTAGATATCTGCTAGAACGGAAAGCACTTTTCCTTGTCAACAAGCTAGTAGCTTTCACAGCAACAGTCCCTGGGATTAAGAAGCAAAACAGAGATTGCTGGAACAAAGGTATTGGCAAAGCAATACTTCACAAGTTTAGGACTGTGTGCATAAAAGCCAGGCAAGGATCGCTTCTCTCAGCAGCCTCCTGGACCAAACCAACAATTGCTCAGCACAGAAAGCTTTCCTACAGGGACTGTTCAAACTACTCTGTAGAAAGCTATTCACATAACATCACAGTATCATTCAAAAGAAGTTAGGGATGTGTTATCATGAAGATATTTATCTCAGTTTTCAGGTTTCATTTAATCTCAATTCATGTTGGTACTGAACACCTCTGTCAAAACTCAGCTGCAACCTAAGGAACTTGCAGAGTACCATAGTAAACCACAGTCCTTTACACAGGACAGTTCTTAAAGGATTGTTACTTAGAGCTCAACCAGAGTCTTCCCTTACACCTTATTTGAACAAGTAGCTTGCTCAGACAGCCAGTAAGCTGTTTTCAGGCAGTATTATCCTATTTATATGATACTCCTATAGATCTGGTTGAGAAATCCCACTACAGAGAGTTTTCAAAAACACTAAGGAAACACTTAAAAATATCTTAATGAAGTTAAAATAACTTTATGCAGCAATAAAAAAATTCTGAAATGGAACACAATATGCTAAGAAGGGCAGCAGTTTCCTTCTCATTTCTATGAATCTCTGGAACTCTGCCTCTGACTTGCTCATTAGATGTTATGCATTACATGCTTTGTAAGAGCCGCAGACCTGTCAGTGAATCAATCAGTTCACCTGTTTCTTTATAACGAACAGAGCTCTGCTATCCAGGTATGGGCCAACGAGTCAGGATCAAAGTCCCATCCACCCTCAGTTACTTGTATGCTCTCCCAAAACTCCACTTCCCTGAAGTACCTGACTTCTTGCTTAACACAACTAATGTCACACAACAAACAGCACTAGCAGGCCAATCTGCTTAAGCAATTTGACTCTCCAACACTAGGAAGAGGTAACTGGGGGGAAAAAAAAAAAATAAAAAATGATAGGTACTTCTTTCTCATTTCATCACACATACACACTCCAGCTTGATCTTGCTTGGCTCACCTGCTGTTTTCAGCTTCTAGGAAAGGCAGGATGAGGAGTCCTGCCTTACTTTACTCTTATGCATGACTTCTTGTGGTTGCTAGCACCTTGTTCAGGGAGAGATCCAGTCCAAGAAGACAGGCAGCATTTGGCTCCTGCTACCTGTCCGGCTCTAGCAGGGGAGTTCCAGGATGAAGGGGTTTATCTACCCAGTCTCCCTACTCTGCAGGACAAAGCCCCAGCAGAAGATACACAGTTATTGCTGGAAGTAGAAAGCAGTGGCTTACACACAGAGGGCAGCTAAGGACTGGCTGCTTAGAATAGTGTCACTGACAGGTATATGCCCTAACTCTATGGCCAGTGTGGCAGTATGAAGTGCAAGACTTCTGAAAAGCAGCAGCACTGAGATTAGTATGTTAGTCTTCCATCACATGTATTCTACCCAGGTAATGAATACCCACACTGCCAACAAACTGCAACAACACTTAGAAAACTTTATCAGATACTTTATTTTACATCATATTTTCTAACCATCATTCCAGTACAGTATATCAGTCACATGCTTATTGGACAGTTTTTGACATCTGAAGTGGTCTTCAGAAGAAATCAGATTGGCTTATTAAAAATACATTATTTCTACTTGAGTTGTAAAATCTTGATACTAATATTCTAACCTGGCTTCTAAAACTGTACAGGAGACTAGGAATGTGATCCAAACACTCAAAGTAATTAATACATTTAACAGAAAGACCCAAAGCATAAGGATGAAAACCAGAACAGTTACTTTTGGCATTACTCTGCCCCCTTTTCATTTCTATAAGAAGCCTGCAATGACAACTGAGAAAAAAAACAAACCATCAGACTTACACATGTAGGTGTGCCAAAGAGGTGGAAGCCCAGCTCAGATGGCTAGAATGTCAGGCATTTCTGCTGCTGCTGTATGTGACTGCATCTCCTACTCAGAGGTCAAAAGTAGATTTGAGTTTCCAGTTTGGGGGCTTTGGGTGTTTTTTATGATTGTTTGTTTTAAATCAAGAGTGTTTTCTTTGCCCTTCTAAAGTTGTATGTTAGAGCCAAACGCTTTTAACATTTAACATATTAATACATTCATTTATGGACACAGCAATTCTGGGATATGTATCTGAAAAGTAATTTAAATTCTAGCACCTTAAATTATACAGATTGGTTTGTCACTATGACAACAATTTTTTACGTCTCCAGAACAAAGCTGATATATGAAAGTACTATTTGTTCTCTTCCTAACTGAAACTAAGAGCTACTGAAAGCTTTACCTCTTCTGGACAGAAAGGCAGAATTTACATCTTTTAGCATGCTTGATTCTAAATAAGCTATTTAATGTACATCATATAAATTTATTGATGAATGAAGAAGTTCCTCTACATTTGTGTAGAGGAATTCTTTACCAGCAACTAGAAGTACAAATATGTGCCCCAAACATATTAGCAGCAAATAGACAGATGCTCCAACATCTAGAAAACTGTAATGTTGTTTTTAAGCATCCATAGAGCACACACACACACACACACACCACCAACACTCCGAGTCATCACATAAGTATATTGGCCAGAGTACCATCTCACTGCAGTATCACCAGGAAAGCTGGAACCAAGCCCTGAAAGTCCATTTACTGCTAGATAGTTTCATATCCTTGAACAGACATTTGGAGTTATTTATACTGTGAGCTGCACCCCTGCTAATATGCTGAGGTAGAGCAAAAATCCTTCTCACAGGTCTTTGTAAGAGGAGCTTAAGAAGAAAAGTTTTACGCAGGGGCTTTTCTGGGGGGCTGGAAGGTGCAATCAAGCAACAGCTCCTCATATGGAGCCTAGAAGGGCATAGTAACAGGTAAACAGGAATAATAAGCTCAGAACAAAACTTCCTGTGTAGATCATTAGATCAGGCTGTACTGAAGCAGTCAAGGCTACAGGACAACCCAAAATGGTTTTGCACACATACACACACACACACTCCCCCCTTAAAAAAGGGAAGGGCAGACAGTGCATTTGTCACATAGTATCAGACAGATCTAATGCTACTGAATCAATGTGCACCCATAATCTGGAGAAGCACCATTAGTAATGCAAAGTCCCCTTAAAAAAAAAAACATTTCACCCAACCCCACAGGAAGATGAGAAGTAGTTAACCACACATATGAAGAGATTTGGATGTGATTTTTAATTGTTATAGTAGTAGTGCTCTTCTCCAAAGGTGTTCCTTTATCAGAAAAATAATCACACCCAGTAATAATAAAAGGGCAGTTTCCTAGAGATGCCTCATGGCTAGATCTGATGAGCTACGTCCTAGCATAATGTCTGGACTTGATGATCTTAAAGGTCATTTACAACCTTGCTGATTCTACAATTCACTTGACACAGCAGGAAACTTTGCCATTTCTAGGAAATACAATGGTCCCAGACTAAATATTCCATTCCCCAGGCTGTTGGAAGTGGATAACAGCAATGAGATGAAGGAAGTGGAACAGAAGCAGGTCAAGTCTTCCACTTGAAATGATCCACAACGTACACTAAAACAGACTAATGAATGGAGCAATGGAGCAATGGGTTGTGGGAGGGCAATACACAGCCTCATCATAGATCTAGGACAGTATCCAACTTACAACATTATTTTCAGAGGTTATTGCACTGAAGTCTTTGATACACTTCTGCTGATTGTAGAAATAAACTAGAGGCTCTCTCCCTCAGTGGTGCAGATCATCACCACTGCTGGCAGCAATGCTGAGCAGAACCTCGCACTGAAGATGATAGGGACAAGAGCTCAGCTAGACCCCAAATGTTTAACCAGCAATTAAAACTCCTCTATATTTACCAGCATAGAAAAACCAACAAAGAGTTAAGTCCCATATTAGACAAGTTAATGCACAGAACACTGTTTGCTTGTTTTGTTTTTTTTTTTTTTTTGTCTTTTTTTGTTTGTTTGTATGTTGGGTTTGGGGTGTTGTTTTTTTTTTTTTAATTACAAGCAACCAACATGTTTGGTTAGGGAATAATTTTGGTTTGCTTGTCGTGCCAATATCAATTCCATTGCAAGTATTAATGATTCGCTTTCTTACGGAGCAAAATTTTTTATATCTATACTACAGATATATTCATCTATACTATAGGAATATCTTTACAATAGATAGGGACACCTACTAATGTATTAATTAGCAAGTGCTTTTCTATAGGGGAAAGAAGTGTTTCATCTTTTAATAGTGAACACAGCTAAAGAACAGGCTTATACACATTTTAGGAATGTTTAAGTTGGACTGAGTTAGTGTCTCATGCATCTTGAAAAGGGCACTGTTGTTACAGCTATATGAATATTTTTGCTCTACTTAAAAGCTTATTAAGCATCCTATTTGCAGCCTGTCCTAAAGTACTACCAAAGGAAGTTTTCCAGAAACACTGTTCTTTCTCCTTTCCCCTCCCAACTTCCATTCTCTGCACAGGATAACCCAACCAAATCAGATTCTCTGAAACCTAACTGGTTCACAGGATCTTGCTTAGACCGTAGTCTCCATCCATCCATCTTCAAGATGAACATTTTGCTGCTAATGCTTCGTTCTAGTCCACAGAAAAGTTAGTCTGATGTTGTGGAAGCTGTGTGGTGTTTGCTCTGTTTAGAAAACAGCAACAACACTGCACAAAATAATTCGAGCCCTACATTTGGAGACAAATAGATAAAATAGTTTGTCACCATGCATATAACTATTCACAATTACAAAATGTTGGTATAATATTCTTTTTTAAAAAGGACAACTGTGAAGTTACTGGAGAGGATAAAAAAAAAAAAGACATCTTTATTTTCCAATGAATTGTTCCTCATTATTTAGAGACATAGCCATTCTATTAAAATCATATTGACCAGCATGTCACTGGTACCACTATCACTAGATACATTCATCCAACATTAGTTATCTGTCAGCATCAATGCTACATATATCCAAACAAGACTTGCCCTGTCAAAACAAGACCTGTGACCCAGCACACAAGTGCAAGAGGAATATAGCTTCCTGCTGGCATGCAACATCAGCCTAATATTTACACACCATTCAATTCCAGATCTTTGCTCAGGTCTCTTCTGTCACGTGCAGATAACTTTTGATACTTTACACCAACACTGCATCGGGTAGCGTTCTCCTCAAAGTCACCTGCTCCATTTTCTCTCCCCAGCTTTAACAGAAGGTCAAGCATTTATTAAACCCTGTAACTTCCCACTACAGGTAAAGGGGACATATTTCAGCACAGCCTACTTGTCAACAGGGAAGAGAGTATTTGGAAGGCACTGAACTTCCCCAAAAGCAAGATCATATCAGCTGCAAGATACTTGTCTTGTTTCTTCTCCTTCTCTTACAGAGGCTCCAGGTACAACAAGTAACCTTGTATTCAGTTTCAGACAAATGCAAGTGAGAATTTGAAACAGAAAAAAAAAAACAATAATGCTCCTTTGTCTCTAGAAACAACCACATTCTGACCATCCACATCTGACTGCTAGCTCTGTAGGATGCATTTGTCACACAGTCCTACCCCAAGGCCTAGAGTTAAGGTTGCACTTCTGTCCACAATAACCTTTGAAACAGCAAGTTTGCAGGAAATTGAAGTGTCACAAATTGAAGATTCAGTACCCTCTCCGTAAGCATTACATACCCAAGAGATTTGGATACAGAGGGAAAGTCAAGGGTGGCATCTGCGCAACAGCTCACATGAGCTAGTGCAGCACAGAAACACAATAAGCTCAGTTACACCATAGTAAGAACATCACACATTAACATGAAATGTCAAGGAAAACCAGAAGTGTGAAGATACGGTAAGTTACAATCCTAAGTAATTTCTGTGATGCTAACACTTCAAGGTTGGGGGCTTTTAGCCAGCAGCTCCATTTGCGGTTGGGGGTTTTTAGCCAGCTGCTCTTTTTTGCTGTTCTTTGTTCAATCTTCCCACCTAACAGTTTCTGCAATGCCGCTTTCCCCCATTAACACAAATACAGCATTATTCATCGTCTAATGAAGCCTAAAATTAGGTATGCAGCCACATCAATACAGAAATATGAAAGTCATGTTATTTGATACGTTCCTGAAACTTCTGCAAATTTTTCTCACCTTTAGATTGAATTTTCATGGCACACATTCTCTGTTCAAGAACTCATCTTAAAAATAGGAAATGCTGAGAGCCAATACATTAGAAAAAGATCATACTTCCCTGATCAGGGAACAGTACTCTGAAGAGCTAGAGTCAAAAAAAGCGACAAGTCTTGCAAATTTAACACCTCTTATGCTGTGAAGGCAACTGCACTGCCAGATGTGCCACTGCCACAAAACCCTCTCTCATCAACTAACAAGCAAGTTCTCTTTAATTTTGTTTTTTTGAAGATTTCTTTGTATATTCCAGTTTACAACAGTATTCCTGAGCTCTACTATTTCCACGTAAAATACTTTCTCCTCCTGTATCTACGCAATCAGAAATAAAGCCAGAAAGCTATACTGCTATTTTTCTGTGTTTCATGTGAAATTCTGCCTTCAAATGTATTTACTTGGCTCTCACAAGCATGTTCAAGGGTAAAATCTGGACCTCTGCCACAACCGCATTCCTTATTGCGAATACATGCCAACCTTCAAACTTCAGTTATTTGAGCAAAAACATATGTTAATTGTTATGCAAGAGGGGTGGAAAGTATATCAGACTAAGCACACTTGAAAAGTTTAACAAAATCAGACTTTACCACCAAACAAGCATTCAGAATAAAATTACCTTCTCATATTTGTTATTCCAGGACTGGTCTAACAGGTATTGCAACATTTTCCAGCATAAAGTTATTCAGTTACATGTAAAAAATAATGGAATGCAAGGAGCATGTTGCAATAAGCCAGCTTAATAGATACCAGCGACTTAAGAGGCCTTTTCCTTTCACCTATGAAGGACAGCTATGAACAGCTTGGAAAGGCGCAAGCCAGGTAACTGAGAAGCAGCTCTTAAAATAGGTTTCGATAACTTCATATCAGCAGCAGGTTTTACATGCAAACAGAAGGGTGAAGGGTGTCTACCTACAGCAATAATCTATCTTTACCAAAAAAGGTAAAATTTTTTATTCTTCATTTTTATTCTTCACATATATTCTGTGACTAAAGACTAGGCTTAAATATGACATGGAACATGCTTATGCTCTTGGTAGAGTATGAACCAATAAAGTCAATTAGTTTCTCCCCTTAGAGCTCAAGTGTACATTGAGAGAATTTGAGAGAGAAAACCACCACCTTTGCTACAACAGGTGGCACTTATGCTTCTCTGTAAGTACTCAAGAACACCTTTGTGTGCCACTCCAGCACCTGGTATTATCAAAACACACGCTGCTGCCAAATCAAAAAAGCAAGCTAGTAGAAGCATGCATTCTTTCAAAGAACCTGCAGACTGAAGTTCTTAGCAAATCCAGCTGAAGAGATCCCAACCTGAAGTACAGCCCACCTAGTGAAAGACTGGATGCTCCTGACAGGCACCCTTCCCTTCACTTCCCAGAGGGAAGAGGAGATGGCTGTTCCAGCAGGGAACATGAAGGAGCAAGTCACCATTTCAAAGACCTACAGCTACCTCTGAAGGGGCAAGGCACACTGTGATCCCATGGGCAGCTCACAAGAGCACAGATCCTTACCTGCTCTAGTATAGAAGGAGGAGCAGGCTCAAAACCATCCTTGGATTCCTGCTCTTTAAAGCACTGCTGGGCTACCTGAACTGCTGCCAGAGTCAGGCATAAGCAAAGAGAAAGAAGAAGATCCTAGAATCAGAACACAGTCTTTGAAAGTCCCAAGGCTGGATCACTTCAGATGCTGACTTCCTAGTGACTAACACCTGCTAGGCAAGACTGAGATAACTACACCTGCACTACGTAACAAATTTTCAACACTACTATCTACCAATGTCCTACAAATGTATCTTGATGAAAAAATTACTTCTTTTGCTTCCCTCACCCCCAGTCCTCAGTGTCTCACACAAAGTCTGACAAACTGTACTGTCTGTAGCTAATTCTTGATGGCAAGAATGCATGAATGCAGCATTTTAGACTTCTGCCTGTTGCTGTGGCTCAGCAGACAGATGGCATCTCCTCATTTTTCACCCTCTAGCCATATTTTCCACAGTCCACTCCAGGAGTTTAAGTTCAACCAAGCTGTCATCATTAGCAGTCTCCTGAATAGAAACAAACTTTCAAAGCTCAAAAACACAGGATTTCCTGAACCATATCAGAGCAGGAACTCATCAAGTCAATAACCAAAAGCATTTTAAAAAACAAAACACCAACACAGTAATCTTATTATTTAGGTATGCAGTAGCTTTTCCAGACACTTTCCACCCCTAAATGTGAGCATTTCCACATAGCAGAATGGTTCTGTGATCCCTATAAAAGCCTTCTATACGAAGGCTGACTGATGGTCCATGTAGAGAAGCAGGCATTTTAAGCCCAGTAACGAAGCTCAGAGACCTCTAAGGCATAAACATGCTTTATAAATGATACTCTTCTCAAGTAAGAAGTCTTTGAGCATTTGCAGTATGCCTAAACAAAGGTTAGTTAGAAGTTAGCTACACAGTTCTATTACAAAAAAAAAAAAAAAAAAAATCAATCCTTTTAAATGTATCCAACCCTCCAATTTCCAGGAAAAACAAAGGGAAGGGGTGGAGACAACTGCCTTCACTACCTGCATTATTGAGGTTCCATGTTAGCCTCTCAGTACTTTCTTGCAAATGGACATCAGCACCTCTACAGCAGTTACGTATATATTTAAGAGGAGATTAAACTGACTACCCTCATTAGAGGCTTCCACAGCTCAGGGCAGAACATGACTTTGAGACACAAAATAAAGACCATGGCTTTCAGGCCCTGTTAATGACATCTAAGCAACATGATGCTAGAGTCCACACAGTCCCATGATTTTGGAAGGACAGAAAGTGGTCCTATTTGCCTCGTATGGCTTTTTTAAGCCAGCTGAGGTACAAACAGGATGAGACAAGTAGGCAAAGAAAGCAAGAAAAGGAGTTGGGGAAAGGTAAATGTAGAACAAGATATCAGGGGCCCAGCAAGGCAGGCAGACAAAAGCCAACAGGGATAGAAAGATCCTACACAAAGCTAACAAGAGAAAACTTTGGGTTAGCTGAGAAAGCAAGCCAGAATTGACATCAAGCCCAAGCTGTGTGTGGTCTTCACTTCTGAAAAGGTTAAGATCAGACTTTTAATCTAAAATTAGAGTCAAAAAAAGGAAGATGACTGGAGAGGCACCTAAAAGGGAAGGTGTGAGCACAAAAAGACATGAGAAACTAAAGTACATGCAAAAGCCCCTACCCTTTCTCACACACATGGTTGTATCTGGAAATGGGACTCAAGGTTTTTGGCTCATGCTTGTTATTTCCCAAGTCACATTTATTGAACAGACTCCACACCTGCAGGCAAAGGTAGCTTTCAGTGAGCTGTACAGGTTGGTACAGCTGGCATTAGAATTAGTGACTCCTGTGCACCCAGGATAGTAGGTGCATCATAACTGCATGCTTCCTCCGTCTTTCAAGGAAATGGCAAAGAGACAGACCCAAACTCAAAACAAAAAGGAACAAAAGGCAAAAGAAAGTGACATAACTCATTTTAATCAAAACAAGCAAACCACACTGATCCAGCACCACTGGCATCTGTAACAGCCTCGTCTGAACTGCTCAGGAAGTAAAGACAGGTCCTCAGTTAAACGAATTTATAAAGCCCAAAATAACTTGACATACCTATGCAGCTTTAGGGAAATGCTTAAGCCAGAATTTCTCTAGATGCCATTAAATACTATTTTTCTAGGTTCCAATTTATCAAATATTTTGTAAAGTTATAAATCTATTTCAGCTATGCTTTATAAACTGCACTACCAAAAAAATTTATAGGACCTTCCTGATAACCTCCATAATTAGAAGGAAAGCTACCTGGCCCATTCAGCCAGACGGGGTTAAGTATCTTCCCCTTCCTCAGTTGTGTTACAGAAGTTCATTAACACAACCTTATAACAAATATCAAAAAAACCCAAAACAAAACCAAAAAAACCCCCAAAAGCTTACAGAGTGACATCACTGAACAACATAAAACATTTCAAATTGCTTAATAAGTATCAAAGTATGAACCACATGGAAATAGCTGTTTAGATGGCACTTTAAAGAATTTAAGTTTTCTTTAGAAACTCCAGTTATGGTGTATCCATCATTCAGGTGCTCATTTATACCTTTTGGGGTTTTTTTAATCACCTTGTGTATTTAATTATCCACATAAGTGTGGTGAGGAGAGACAACTTGGACTACCCTCTCTGGGTCCACTTCCCAGGGCAGCAGATTCTTTCAAGAATATTTTAAGACTTAAAGATAATAGCAGGAAGAGTTGAAAATTTAACAGACAAGCCAAAAGAATAAAGTATACATCAGTACTTAGGATTTTTAGGAAAATCATAGATATATTTAACATATCTTACATGATAGTTTAAGTTTAAGACTTAGCTTGTTTTAAAGAAACAGAGGGTTTTCTATTCTAACGTGCTCAAAAAGCCCTCTGGTTTGCATACCCCTTAAGCTGTGCTTCACGTGGACTTCCCAAAAAGGATAAATTCAACTTTTAGACTATAAACTTTGAAAGCCTGAAATACTCAAACAGCAAATACTAGCTCAGACACACCAAAGTGGCTATCCCATTCAGCCTAAGAGACTTGGCTTGCTTACCAAACAGGGACGTGGCAAGCGCAAGGAGAAAAAAGTTACTCTTCTTTTCCATTAGGTACAGCATGAAGCATTAATTTGGTTTTAATTACCAAAACAAGAAGTAATGCATTTAAAGAAACAACCTCCATAAGCATTTAGCATTCAATTCCCAATCCTAGTTAGAAAAAGAGAGTAAGCACTTACAGCAAAAAAAAAAAAAAAACAAACCCACAGTAGGCAAATTTGACTGACTACAGTCGTCAAATGCAGATAAATCAAAGTTATGCTATGACTTCTGCCTTCTATCAGTAAGCTTGGATGGATTTAACTTCAAACATTCTTCAGTGGTAGGGTTTGATAGTCTGAGTATGCAAATGCAAATTCACAGTCTTATGAGTAAAAGCTGAATTGTTCTAACTGTCATATTCCTGGTATGTAAGGGTACTGTTGTTGTTTCGTCACTTACATCAACTACCCTTTCTGTCTGTAACAGATTAAAAAAAAAAATCAACAGATCCTCAGCTCTTCTACTGGTACCCTGAGGTTTTGGAAGAACACCCTTCCCCACTGCCCTCCCATTCCCCTCTGAAAGACAACTGAGCTGCCCCTGTCATACCAAAGAGCTATGGTTACCTCGTGGCTAAGCTTAAAATGCTACTCTTCTTTAAATGGGAATTTAGCTGAAACACAAGGTTGCTGAAGGCAAGCTACTCAAAGAATCAACCTGCTTTGGCTATGCCACTCCACACACTAACTTCATTTCTTCCAAGTCTGCAAAAAAGAAAAAGGCATCCCACAACAGAATTCTTTAGCAAGTTTAACACAATGAATTGTCATGCCAGGAGAGCCCTGCTGAACTACTACAGACTTAATCACACATTCACAAGTAAAAAAAGAAGCAGTGAGTAAGGTTACTTAAGAACTCCTATGTGCTACTGCCCACGACACAGCAACAAGAGACAAAAGGTTGTGCCTTTCCTCTTCCTAGAACTAAAAAACCATGAAACCCCCACACAAAGCACCTGCACGTCTTTAGAGATCAACACCATAGCTGACAGCAATAAGTTACATTCTCACAAGATCTCAGTTATTTTTGAGCTACAGACTTTAAACATCTTATCACAAAGGAAATGACATCAGATCACACTTCCGTAACTCAAAAGACAGTAACTTTAAACATAGTTAGTAGCCTTACAAATACATTTACTTTTACAATATGACTTTAAACATTGGTTTAAAGTCATATTGTAAATAGTGTGAACCTGATTGATAGGCTGATCAATCAGGTTCACACTACTAATCAATTTTTTAATGTTCCTGGACACTTTGGAAAATGAACAGTAATTATGAAATCATAGCAAAGGACCAAGATCAAGCCTTTGATAGCTGTTCAAAACAATCCTAGAAATACACCATGGGAGTTTAATTCTAACTGGATGTATTTGAGCTAGCTTATTTCCAGTTCTGCCATAAGTAACAACAATGACAAAAAAGAAACAACCCCACAGCACAAAAACCACCATGAAAAGTGCAAAGAAACCATTATGTATGTGTGCAGAAGCATAAACACACATGGCCTAATGCAACTCTAACCAAAGGAACACAGGAAATTGAAAAATATGAGCATTAAAGCAATGCTACATTATGTAAACTGAAAGAAAACAGCAATTCATGCATTTATGCAAGATACAATTATAATCAACAATTACTCCTTTTTTATGCCTTTGCGATTGAAATCCACTGTGTTCACTCCTGGTTTAGTCACGTCAATACATCTAAAGAGTTTTCCACACTGCTTTACAGCTAAAGATATGCAAAGGCAGCATGAACTAAACAGAGCAGTTTTAGGCTTAAAATCTGTAAACATCATAACGCACAAATCACAAAGTATTAGTTTATTCCATTCTTAAACCACCATATTTGGAAGGCCAAGCTTACTGAAGCCCAATCTTTCCCTAAAACAGCAACCACCTTCTGAAAAGTAGAAGACCACAGGTATCTGAAACTACTCAAGTCATCCTAAAACTTGTTAAACTAGACCCTAGTTTTTCACCAAATGCACAGAAAAATGACTAACTGAATTACTGAAGACAAGCGCTTACCTTCAATCCTTTTTAAAGCAGACAGGCAAGTATCCCGGCTTGGAAATTCAAATGGGTTATTACAGGTCCGAATGGTGTCACATTCACATTTCCCGTTGATTATGTTACAACCTGTTATAAGGTTTTCATTGCACGGTTCAAATCCAAGCAGCTGATCATCATCCCAGTTTTCATCTAAAATAAACAAACAAACTCTCTCACTATTGGATTTTGGCTGCAGTACATAAATTCAGCTCCTTTGGAGCTGGGTGTGATTTACTTTAAGTTCATTATAGTGCTAAACAGAAGATAACAGATTAAAAAATACCATAATGGATCAATCCAAACTGTGGGTTTTGCCAAATACCATGTTTTGCAGCTGTTCTATTGCCCATTTTGCCACAGCTACTGGCATTGTTTGCTTCCATCTGTATGGAAAGCTATGATGGCTCAGGGAAATGCATAGCTACAGTACAAATAAGCACTATTCTAACCAAAATAACTTCTGCAGATACTTGAAGTTATATTTACCATAGAAGTGAGAATGTTGAACAGAATCTGCAGCTGTTATAAAAGTCAAAACTGAGTCAGAAAGAGCATTCATAAACCCGATTTAAAAAATACATCACATAGAACTTGCTCCATAGAGATAGCTTTTTATTACAAAAATACTGCAAGATGCCAGGCCTCCAATTCTGTAACATGACCAAAAGTGAATTTTCCATAACTCCTGGATTACTATCCATACTCTAGGAAAACCGCTCAAGCACACCAAGCTCTTTGCTGTCAAGGGGCAGGGGGATAACTGGGCTGGAACAAGTCTCTGCTCAAATAATTCTGCTTTTCCTCAATCAGTCCCATCAAATGTATGTTAACTGATGTAAAACTGCACATGTTCCTTTCAGAAGGAGGCTACCTGCAACAAGGTGTCCGTGGGTTTGTTTTTTGTTTGGTTGTGGTTTTTCTCTTTTTCTTTTTTGTCTTGGTTTCTTCCCCTCCTTCCAGGATGCAACAAATCCAGTCAATCCAGAGCTCCACCAAGATCAGCAATCCTACAAGCTTACTTAGGTCAAATACACATACAGCAACATCTGACCAATGCAGAGGTTTAAACGAGATACATGGTTTTTATGCAAGACTGAAGAAGATAAACTAGGCACTAGATATTCTTCACTACAGAGCACCAGATCATTTTCTAACCTTGTCTACCTCCCAAAACAAATACTACAAAATAGTCTCACAGAGCATCCACTAACTTTCAGCAATGACAAAAGGAACAAATAATCTGTTTTCAATCTTCACATCCTTTTACCCCAGAGCAGCTTTCACAGTGTGCTTTCTAGTAGTTCACACCAATTTCATGTACTATCAACAAGCAAGTTTCCAGCACAAAGCCTGAAGGGTGTGGTGTTTTGGTTCTTGTTGGGGTTATCAGAAGCTGTTCTCCATATGGAAAACCACAGCCAAATACAAGCTGTTTGTCATTCAGTAGTCTGATACTCAATAGAAGTCTGAAAACCAATAGTAAATAACAGTATGCACACACACCGAGGTTCACATGTAAGTAGTCAGCTCACAGAAACATGCAGAACACCTGCTACCCTCCAGTTTTTCCTGTTTTGGGGAAAAAACAACCAACACCTGGAAAAAACTGTTTACCAGTTAAGTACTGTACATAATGTACAGAAAGCGTCACAGCAGTGTCTAAGGATACACTTCTCCCTGTAAAACCAACTGCTTGCTTTCTACTGTAAGCAAAGTATCCTGCTGACAAAGAACACAGAATAACCAGCCAAGTCGGTTTTAGACATGAAAAAGGGAACCTCTTCTACTCCATAAAAACAGCAAAGGAAGAGCAGTCATTAACCCCAGGAAGTAATTTCTCTTTTTTTCTGTTAAACTATCATCCCATAGAGCAACTGTATCAATAAAAGTTACAGGAAGTGAAGAAGTTCCTGAAGAGAAAATTAAAATTCCTTTCAAGAGAAGATGCCGTTTCAGTAATGTTTGGGATGCTTTCATCATGAGGAGGCCATGCATGCAGAGGGAGGAAAAAAATAAAAGATCATGAGAATGCAGAGAACAATAATACATCCTGTTTTTGAGAAGCCGGAATACAGCCTGGACAATTTGTATTTTACAAATCACAGCAGTAATCCACGTAATGACAAGAACAAAAGAGGCTACAGCTATGCTCCGAGACTTGGTGTTTCAAATTCTGTAACCACAGGGACCACAGCTTCAACCAGACTAGTCTAAAGCAAACTGACTTCTCAGAGGGGAACAAGAAAGGAGGTACCCTGAAAGCACATGGTGCAACACAAAAGTGTACCTAAAGTCTTCAGTGCTGCCTGCTTTGAAAGTTATTAGTTCAGTAGCCATTAAGAGAATCACATAATAGTTAGGGCTGGAAAGGACCTTAAGATCATCTAGTTCCAAACCCCCTGCCATGGGCAGGGACACCTCACACTAAACCATGTCACCCAAGGCTCTCTTCAACCTGGCCTTGAACACCGCCAGCAATGGAGCACTCACAACTTCCCTGGGCAACCCATTCCAGTGCCTCACCACCCTTACAGTAAAGAATTTCTTCCTCAGATCCAATCTAAACTTCCCCTGTTTAAGTTTGAACCCATTACCCCTTTTCCTATCACTACAGTCCCTCATGAAGAGTCCCTCCCCAGTATTCCTAAAGGCCCCTGTTCAGATATTGGAAGGCTGATATGAGGTCTCCATGCAACCTTCTCTTCTCCAGGATGAACAGACCCAACTTTCTCAGCCTAACTTCATATGGGAGGTGCTCCAGTCCCTGATCATCCCCATGGCCCTCCTCTGGACTTGTTCCAATAGTTCCATGTCCTTTTAATGTTGAGGACACCAGAACTTCATACAACACTCCAAATGAGGTCTCACAAGAGCAGAGTAGAGGGGCAGGAGGACAGAAGATAAATCCCTCAGTAATACTTGCAGACTACACATCCATCAAGATGAATCTTGAAACAAGGCATTTTTCATTACTCTGAATACAAAAAAAGTCACATCCAGACAGAAGAACGCAAATCCAGTTCTAGCCTAGACATCTTTTACCAGACTGCTTTTCACACAAATTTATTTAGAAACAAGATTTCCATCAATGAAAGAGGAAATGTGTTAAGAAGAGCTTACTTCTGTTTAGTTAATCAATGTAAAGTCTAGCATGATCTTTCATGCAGACTTAAGGCTCCCTTTCCTACTTGATTTTGTCCTTTTATGAACAGAAGTTGAAGGTCCTGTTAAATGAATACTTGTTTACCACTTAAACCATCAGAAGTCATATTAGTATAGGCAGACCAAAATTAGTTGGAATGAAAGGTACAATCACATCAAAGCACTCGTATGAGCTGAAGGGATGAATCCAGTGTCTCACTTTGATTCAAAGCTTTAGTCACTTTATGCAAAGCCATCTAATGCTCCACTCGAATGCGGATAAAAGGTGGTCGAGTACAGCATACCTGCTCCTTTAGAGGGCAGCAATAATCCAGCTGCTAACAGAAACAAGTCTCGAACAAAGTCTAGGCTCTGTGAAGCATATAACCTAGCCTCTATTATTCCCCAAATCATCATGTCTTGTGGACCATTCTAAAAATCAAACTTTTTACACACCAGTGATTTAGAGACCTGGGACAGTTCATGAACAATTCCAGGCTGCAGCACATTTTCCTACATGCTGTGTTTCACTTCTTTTATGGCTTCCTTTTCATGAGAGGGCCCTTTCACGCATACCTCTCTAGGTGATATGAAGGAAGAAACTGGATATAATAGCTTGTGAATGCTTTTCTTCTCTGCAAGCAGGGTTGAAAAAGAGCCCAAATTCAAGAACCTAAGGGCCTCTCAAACTTCGGTACGAACATCCTATCCACTAGCTGACTTCTAGGACACTTAAAAATACAAAAAACAAGTAGGTGTTTAACATTCTTAGGTTTCTAAAAGCAATCCAGCTGAAGAGCAGCTGAAGTAAACTGCTAATTTTTATCCAAACTGTTAAGCTGCAATTTGCACATTCCATTGTGCTGGCATGATCAGGTAGGGGCAAAGAAGGGGGGGAAGGACTGCTCTTCTTAGCAGTTATGCATTGATATTAATCTGTTGTTATATAGTCACTCAAGTACTTCTTGAACACACACCCCTAAGAAACAGTTCAAACTCTCCAAGCAGGCTGATAAGCATAGCTCAAAAGTCACTTTCATTTCTATCTACATGCAGTTCCCTACTCTTTCCAACTCATTCAGGCAAGTTCCTTTTTCTGATAATAAAGTAGTTTTGTGCTTACTCAGGCTAAAGTTAAGTCTTGGACATAATGCTTTAATTCTTCTAGGTGTACTCTCATAACACAAGGAAGCCAGGGGAGGAGAGGCATCATGGTAATTCCCAACTTTTTTCATTTTCTGCCATCACTCATATAATCACTTGCTTTCTGCAAAGCAAATGCTTCAGCTGGGTAATGATTCAAGCGCTGCTCTGGGTTGCTGAACTCTCAAGACCTGCCATAGCATGCATCTTAACTGGGGAAGAGGATTAAGGCATTAACAAGTTGAACAAGAGGTCCTTAAACAACAGGTCCTGTCTGGGAAACAGCCCGAGAAATGTCTCTGGTAAGCAGCATTCCATCACTACTTCCGTGCTAAATCCTACATACCAGCACTCCCAATACAGCACCACAAGCAGCATGTGAGGCACAGTGTTCATCACTTAAGCATTTACATCTTCTTCATCTGAAGAGCTGCTTGTGTTCCAGAAAAGCATACAACCGTGAGAAACTAACTCAAAGCCTTGTATTTGACTTACATAATAGTTGCATTTATTGCCCCTATATGCAAAGGGTCACCTCAAAACGAGTGCAAGTACAAGGACAGTCCTCTTTCAAGACTCCTCCTCCACTACTTATATTTTTGCCTTCCCTTCTGTCAAGTTCTGAATTCCTTCTGCCTGCTGCAGAATCTCCTCTTTTGTGCCTCCTCTTTTCTGAGCATTCTGTGATTATACTAGCTATTGTTTGGAAAACCATATACATTTCTCCTTCACTGTTTATAAAGGTAATGCATCACCTCAAACCAGCAAGTGACACATTGGAATGGTCTTTACAGTATCACTGTTGAAAACTAATATACAAGCATTACGTTCACACTAATCTTACGTTACAGTTTGGGGGAGTAGTAAACATAACTGAAATGAATTGAGTGAACTCCCATAATTTAACTGCAGCATGTTACTCAGCTGTTTCCACCTTTTCAAAGTATGACAGGCAGATTCTCAGGATGCTGAAAAGAGACTATCAAATGCATCTCTAATCTGAAACAGTCAGTCACATCTTACACTCTGGCATCCTTTTAAATCCTGCATTTGAAGGAGGAGGAAGAATGGATTTCATGGTGACACAGAAGTGATCCTTACTGAGATTGGTACTACCCTCTGGGAATGAGGGAACCTTTCAGAAGCTTCTCCATTAAACCAGACCCAGGTCTTAGCCCCGCCACTCCTGTACAATGGTACACACAAGAGCATTTTCAAATCAGTGCTATTCATTAAGATGTTATGAGACTGAGAGGATTCTACAGACTTTCTAAAATAAAAAAAGGAAATACTTCTTGCCAGTAGGCTTTGGCTTCTCTTTGAACAGGAAAAAAGAACGATGGAAAGGAAACGCATGTTTTGGAGGAGCTGAACAATAGAAATGAGTAATCACCACTAAAGAATGCTTGAAACCCAGCCCCAGACCTTGAAAAGCAGCAGAAGGGAAGGCTAGCCTTGAAGCTAGCTTGAGCTCATGTATTGGCTTCAATCCTCGCACTCTTGCAACTTATTCCTTTAGTGAAGTCATGAGTCAGAGACCAGAGCTGGCAGAAGCTTTTATGGTAAGACACACAGCTGAGAGTTTTACAGTAAGGTGGCTTTATCACCTTCCAGAACGGTCTGCTTTCCAAGACTGAACCTTCACATGGAATGCACATCAGTACAAAAGGGCTCTGCAGTCTCCTGATAGAGTTTCTAGTCAAAGCTTGAAAGCAAAACCCTACCACAACATTTAGATACCCGAGGAGCACCACACATGGTAAGGTTCATCTCAAATTTGGCTGCCTGCTTTGCCTTATTCAAGCTATGGTGTGCGTCTCAGGTGATCAAATCCCTAGTACAGCAAGAAAAATTTTCATTGCATCAGCTCTGCGTGTGTCTTGAGGCAGTTACTTCACATTAAGGAATGCAGAAAGTATTTAAACAAACCAGCTTTCCCCTCAATTATCAGAAATTCCACAGAAGCAAGGAAATAAATGGAAGTGTTAAGTGAAGCAAGCAATATGGACAAAAAGCTTTAAAGTTTTCCCTTGTTCCTGCTCTCTGCAGTATTTCAGTTCTCCAGGTACACACCCCCCCCCCTTTCTTTTTTTCTTTTTTGTTTTGTTTGTTTGGGTTGGGGCTTATTATCTGCTGCTTTGGTTTATTTTTTTGGGGGGTGGTGTGTGTTTCATTTGATTTTTGTCGTTTATGACTTTCACTATTAACAGTTGGACTTGATGATCTTAACAGTCTTTTCCAAGCTATTTAATTCTATGGCTTTCACTATTAGAGCTCCCCCCAACAAGACCAAATGATATTTCCCACAGCCTTCTGCCCCAAAGACTGTCTGAAATAATCAGTTTTGAACACTGACTCCTAGACATTTAAGCACCTGAAAAAGACTTGCAAGTAAGTTATTTTAATCTTATGACCAGAACTCCATCTTGTTTGTAAATAGCGGACTGAAAAATACTAGAGCATCCTGTGGTTTAACTGCTCAGACAGAGCCTCTGCCAGTACTCCCCCAATTAGAATGAGCATGGACAGCACCATTTCAGCTGTCCTAGTGGATTTTTACTCTAGCTCCAGAAAACTCTTAAAAAGTATAATTATTAAAGCCTCAGAGAAGGACAAAATCTTTGTACCCACTTTCCAAATGGGGCTAAAATGCCACGTCTGGGTTTTTTTTTCCACCAAGTTGCTCTCTGCACATACACAGCTTCATAAGCCCGCATACACAGCGGCACATACCAGCTTCACTGCAAACAAGTAGCTGACCAAAAGACTGCAGAAGCTGCTCAGCAGAGGCAAAGCTGACAGAAGCAGGAAAAATTTTGGCTAAGACAAGTTCCGGAACAGGGCTATGAACAAAGCAACCTATAGCAAGCACAATCCACACTATTAGAAGAAACACGATATCCTACACCTTTTGCCACTTTATCCCCTCAGTCATTAATGCAACATCACTGATCACCATAATTACAGGATGTTTCAGAGGAATTACACCCAATTTCTTAGTCACAGAGACTACAGGAAAACCTCTACGTAACCCAGATTCGCTTTTTGCTTTTTTCTTAGACTTAAAGACAGACGTCAAGTTGAGTTTTTCTATTATCAAAGCAGCATATTTCACATTGGCACATGTAATACCATTATCAGTATGACCTTACCTTTTTGTCAAGAGCCCATCAGTGAGTAGAAGAAACGCCTGACATGCACACATCCAGCCTTCCTGAACAAAATTCCGAACACAGCACAGCTGCTGTAGCAAAGCATGGGCAAGTCATCCAACAGAATGGGCTCTCTCAAACTGAGAAACATTATACTTGCTAGATTTTTCACTACTTAAGAAGTGTTCACTACTTAAAATCAAGGTGGCTGGCTATTTAAGGCTTAAAATTTTGGAAATGAGTAAGAACATGGGAATGGGTATATGCCTCTCAGCCAGCGCTTTTCCTCTTATCCACAACCCTATGTTTTCCTGTTTGCTTTCTTATTGAAAGACCTGCACACTCATGACCCACAAGGTGTTAACATGACTAGCAGATTCTGAAGTACCCAGTATACCCAGTGAAAGCTACTGGGGTCAGAATATTGCCTCTGGTAAAGGTGTGAACTGCTTCCATCCATCTCAATATATTACTAAGGGCTTATTTCCCCCAGACATGGCCAAACCTGTCTGTTTAGATTAAAGCTCCCTCAGGGACCATTTTTCAATCCGTATGCTTATGTGGAATTTAACCCAGATAACTTTGTATAAGGGAAGATAACATTGTGTAAAGGCTGTCTTCCCATCTTATTTTATATTCATGATTTTTTTCATACACATAGAATCATAGAATAGTTAGGGTTGGAAAGGACCTTAAGATCATCTAGTATCTGTCATTTTCCAAATTGCATACTTACACACCAAAAGGGAGAGTTAAAACATAGCATGGTCAGACTACGCAACTGGTGTCACCTGAAGTCTTCATCAAAACCCTGAATTCACTGTGGATTAAATGCATTCTCAAGTGAAAGCCATTTACAAGGCACAAGAGTCATTTAATGGGTCACTTCTACAAAGTATTTAATCTATCCAAACAGGGAAACATTTGGTCCTGCCTGCAAGATGCTGTAAACTTTACTCATTGAGATCAACAACTCTTGGGGAAGGGATGCAAAAGAAAGAGGAAGGAGAAGGCATTTTTGAACCATATCAATGGATTAATTATTGCATAATACACCTGTCAGGCAAATGACATTTTGGTTGATTAAGTACTATGCAAGTATTCTTGAATCAGCTAGAAGGTACTTAAACCAGCAAACATGCCTAGGGGTGCAGAAGTTACCGTATGACAAGTTTGAAGGCGGTTAACTTTTTTTGTAAGTAGTATGATTTTGGGAAACCTGATGAAATAACTGTTTTCTACAGGAAAAACATCACAATTGTGAACATGTGAAGTGAAATGGTTTTAGAAAAAGAAAAATAGGAATATTCCTCTTAACAGAAATTAAAAGATTCAGTCATTAAGCCTACCCACAGTAAGATTTCTGGTTTTAAACTAATTGTGCTGACCCACGACAGCAAAACCCTTCCAATATCCCTCCTCTACTCCGTTGGACTTTTCCATTTCATTTTTCTTGAAATATTGGAACCCAGCAATTTCTAAAATTGAAACATGATGCCCAGAAACAGAGAGGAAGCCATTTCCAAGTCAAATAAGCACCTGATTCAATTCAAATTCCATGCCACACTCAAAAGCTGCATGTTCTTACTGTTGTTGAGGTTTCAGCATTGACACAAGACAGTAGAAATAACTTACAGATTATTCAGCCTGTACATAAGAAGTCAGCATGTGTCTAGTAAGCGTTTTCTGGGGCGGTAGGGGTAAAGAACTGTTAAATAAAAACTATCATATCAGAAGCTGAATATTTGCCAAAGAATTACTTCTCATTCCAGTTTCACAAGTTCAATAATTTTTGAGACTTTGCTTTTTTTGACACCAATGAATTTTTCCTTTCACTCTCACTTAATAACTGGTGCACCACTTAATATTGATTAAGTCCCCAGCTAGAACACAAGTTTTATCTTGATGTTTGTGGAGGAAGCCATCTGTACACACATGGACATCAGGACTATTTGGACATTTTCCCAGCCATTCACTAAACAACAGACTAATAAAAAAAGCCCCAAACAAATCAGAAGTTGATAAATCTGGACAAGACCATTCCAGTCAAACAGATATAAACCACCAGGTTACCCACATGCAATTTCTAAACTACTTGAACTTCAGTAACTCACACTCAAAGCAAAATGCTACCTAATCTTTAGGGTTCTGAACCACATCACAGGCAAGAAGCCAAGCATGTTGTATAGAAGTCTGTCTGGAGACAAAGCATTAAGTTCTAGGCCTTGAGTTCATTGACCTATTAGATACAGAGCACTGGACTGAGAACAACTGAAGACAAGGTTCTCTTTAAGGGTACTGGCTACAGGAGTCGCAAGCAGCAGCGTTACTTCTGGAAAAAATACTAGCAAGTCTGTAAGCAAGCTATTCTTCAGAAAACCAAAGGAGAACTCAACTATGATACCTGCAAGCCAATGCCTGAACAAACAAACAACAACAACAACAAGCAAGTTTGCTGCCCTCCTGCAAATGTTTTGGATTTTTATTTTTAAGAAGTTAGCTTTTCAAAGTCCAATTTCTTCCCAGAGCTACAGTTTCATAGTGCTTTGTTTACACAGAACACACCATGCCCTTACATATATCATACTCCATTATATGTTATTATGTAGGGGAGGAATATTAGTCCAGAGTATTTTTAAAGCAGGGAGGAAGCAACATCCAAGCTCTCCCACTTGCCCCAGCAAGGAGTCAGACAGTAATGCTCCAAGCTTCCAGAGACCAGGACTACCTGCATACTAGAGCAAGCTTCTACCATCATCCTAGAGGATTAACCTGCACACTTCCTGCTACTTGCCTAAAATCTGCTACAGTATCTTTCTGCTAGTCCCAAGGGAATCCCTGTTCAGAAGCTACACATTAGGCAGACAAGCCTCAGGTATTCAAGGCAAGCCTTAATTACCTACAGTACACAAAAAGAATACAGCAATTACTGTATTCCTTCCTCCTGCTCCCCAACCCCCCCCCAAAAAAAAAAAAAAAAAAAAAGAAAAAAAGAATAAAACCAACCAACCTACCAAAAAGCCCTATCAAAACTAAACCAAAGTACGACATGGTAAGCTACTGGAACAGAAATACCTTCTTTCAATGACTGCCTAAACGCTGTTCTATTCTTATGTAAGTGTATTCTAAAAAGAACCCAAGAGCACTGCAAGACTAGCAGTTCTGTTAACTATGCATTTCAAATATATTGCAAACTTACACTTGTTACACAGCTAAAAACAATTTCAGCTCATTTTCAGTGTTATTTTATATGCCACTGTTATGCCTTAGAAGAGTTTAGCAAAGCAATCAAGGCCTCTTCATCTAATAGCACCACAAATTGGGGAAGTCTTGAAACAGACAAGAGTCATCACAAGAAATGCCTTCAGAGAGTAACTGAATTTCTTTGGCAGAGCTTTTCCAAGGCTTTTGCATCCCCAAGAAAGCAGAAGCCCTGTCCAGCTGGACTGCTGCAAAGAAGCTGAGGCTAAGATGCTTCTGGAGATCTCCAGTCTAATTAGGGGGAGGCTCTAGGTCTATCTTCAAAGGCAGGGACCAAGGGCAGTTCGTGCTCTGAGCTCAAAATTTCTCAACACTAAGTGTTTGGAAGGGGCTGTAGGCTCTCAACACCTCATCGAGTCAATCGGGCACCATCTCTGTAAAGCCAAGAGAGGCTGGAGGTGTGCAAAGTCTCTCAAGATTGACCTTCAGGAAGGGCACCCACCTGTGCTCAGAAAATCCAACCTCCGAATTGCTCATTACAAAAAACACAACTAAATTCAGGAAGGGTATTTACATACTTCAGGATAATGGCACAAATGGAGCCTTAGAATGACAAAAATCGTGACTGGTTAAGGAGGCAATATGAACAAGGACTTCCTTCAGATTTTAGAAGGATAAAGGAAAGAACCCAGAATCAACAACAGATTTCACTAATAAACACTGGTTTAACAAAGATGATTCCTTTTCTAGTTCCAGAGAGAAATACTACCAGCAACAGATGCCACGGAGACTTCTCCATCAGGTGTTACAGAGCCCACTTAGCCATGCATTAAATAGTGAAACTAACTTGGCAGACAAATATTTTTACCTGCTGCAACTCCAGCTCTGAAAGTTTTCTATAGTTTAGTACGTGTTGATAGTTTGAAATAAGACACTGCTGAAGCTTCAAAAAGTATAAAAATATATGCTTATAACTGTAGCCAGTAGGGGTCATTTCAGTGTAAAAAATTGCAGTGAAAGAAAAGGACAGAGAAAGGAAGGCAAGTAAAAACAACATCTTCTATTCACACAGTGCTGTAAATCACTTCCAATCCCTCCTCCCTGAACTGTGATAGGAAAGGGTTTGCGCTCCCAACAGACAGAATTGGGAAAAAAAAAAAAAAAAAGAAGCATTTATTCCATTAACAGATAAAGGCACAGCTTAGTACTACTCACATATCAGGCATCGCCAGCCTAGACTATTGCACGTGCGCCTGTAAATGGCATAACTGTTTAGGTCACCATGATTAAGAAAAATATAGAGCTAATCAACCTCATTCTAGTGACTGGAGGTAGCACATTAAGTCCTTTTTAACCCTGGCTGCCACCTCCTGCGCACGACACACACCAAGAACAGCATATTACTTCTGTTGCTTGGAGGGAGGCAGTTTCCTGACAACTCAAGTAACAGGTATTCAAGGACTATGTATTAGGCTGACAGTTCAGCTCAGCTGCTTTTCCTTTACAAGAATTAGAGTTAAATAGATAAGTTATCTCCCTGACTATTCCTACAGGGACAGCTGGAACTAGTTCCTAAACTACAACAGTAATTGAAATGCAATCTTGCCAACAAATGCTTCATACTATTTTCAATAGTAGATGGGACGTGTTAAGAGTTGAACTACAGCAACGTACAGACTGCATCACTTCAAAGGAATGAAATACTCCTAAACTGCCAGAGACATCCGTACTCTGATACAGTAAGGGAGTTGGAATATTAAGGCATTTAATGACTGCACGCTTTTAGTTCCTCTAAGCAAGGAGAAGATTCTAAGCCAAGCATTTACTTGAAAACATGCAAAAAGAGAAACTCACCCAAACCCAGACAGGTTTTTGAAGTACCCTTTTCCTGCTTGCACTTTTCTATTTAAGAAAAGTTTTCCAATACATATTAAAAATATTAATAGGAGAAAAAGACTATAGCAATGTACATATTCAGCAACATGGTCTCAACCAAGGTCTTCAGAGTAGTTTCAAGTCATTTAAAATTGTTTAACTACAGAGCTTTTAAGAGCTTGCCCTACCCAAGCAAAAACTGCAGGGGATGATGGCATTTGTTATGGTCCAACATTTTGTTAGGGCAGACGCACTGCCCTGCTCTGCTGTGGTATGCAACTTATTTGTTAGGGACGCGAATGGAGTTTTAAACCAATAATGAGGGCCGGGACCGAGGTCAGCCGCCCCCTAAAACCGACCGGTTTTAGCTCTTTCAAAACAGTGCATCATTTCAAATCAAAGTTTTTTCGGACAGATGCTACCTCGCCAGCTCTCTGGACTTTCTACCGCCCTCTACCCGCCGAGACGGGATCGCTTCCCTCTCCCCTTCCAGAATTGTCGAAGCTCCTGCTCCGAGTCGCACATACATTTATACATATCCCAAACCACTGGTTATTTGTAATCTCTTTACAGCGCCATATTTTCCCTTAACTTGGGGGAAAAGGGAGCGGGAGGTACGAGACAAAAAGAGACTAAAGATTTGCTTCCGGCCTCCCATTTAGTTATAATATATAAAAAATAAGCCTCAGGGACTCTGATACATACAAAATTTGGAGGGGTGGGAGGTTAACTCCTCTTGCATTTCATACCAATTCATCACCTCACAAACGGCCGGCAGGACACAGAAGCGACTCGGGGTGTTCTGCCACGGGGATTTCTCCCTTCCCTCTTGATGCTCCAGAAGAGATAAAAGAAAAGGCCATCCCTTATCATGCTATACCGAGTAGGACAGGCGGGGAGACACTAAGTGACAGGAACAGGAAGGAAAACTTTACAACAGATGATCAGCCTTTGTGTTTCCTTACAGAGGAGGCAATCCGGAACAGGCATCATGTGGGTACGACTGACCTCAGCCGACGTGCATCTGCCAAACCTTTTCCAAGTCCCTTATCGAGGAATTCTAGGTGGGCAGCAGGATAGCAGGTCTAAGCTATTAGCTGAGCAGCGCATCACTATGGAAAGGGAGAAGTGGAAGAGCTCGGAAGTTTGGGCTAAGAAAATTAAGGGTCAAAACTTTAAAATAGGGTTGGGGGGTTAGGCAGGACGGCTTAAAGACATGCTCACTGATGGGACAGACGGGGGCGGGGTGAGAAAGAGCATCCTTCCCACCCCACCGCCCAGCGGATACCCCCGCCCCGAAGGATGGATGGAAAAATGGATGATGTCCCGCCGCCTCTCACCTTCGCAGACCCCAACTTCGTACTCCGTGATGGAGTCCCCGTTGAGCGGCGGCCGGATAACACAGCGCAGCCCCCGGTCGCAAGCTCCGTGAAGCCCGTAGACTCCGCCACAGCTCTCGTTCCGTTGCCGAGCGCACATGGAACAGCAACCGCAGATCCCCAGCACGATACTGCCGGGGCAGCTCTTCGGCTCTTCGCATTTCGACTCGTCGCAGGGCAAGCAGACCAAAGCCCGCGTCCCCGACTCGCCCAGCAGCACGGCCAGCAGCACCAGCCACCCCGCCGCCGTCAGGTGCCAGCCGCCGTCTCCGCCCGGGCGTCTCCTCCCCACCGAGACCGCTGCCAGGTACATCCCGGCCGCCGCAGCCCGGCCTGGGCCGGGGGGAGCCTCTCGGGAGCCCCCTCGCCGGGCGGCGGACCCAAGTGTGCCGCGGCTCTTTCCCGCTGCCCCCACCTCCGGCCCCCCGAGGAAAGTTTCCTCTCGCGGCGGCGGGTGCTTCAGCAAAACTTCTCCTCTGGGCGGCGGCAACGGCGGCTCCACTCGCTGCTCCCTTAGGGAAGCGGTGTCCGTCAGTCCCTCTGAACCTCGCCCACCGGCTCCCGACTCCGCGAACGGCAACAAACGATCCCCCAGGCGAGGCGGCGACAGCGGCAGCTCTTCCCCGCGCTCTGCCCGAGTCTCGACTCCCCTCCTACTTGCGACCCGCCCCGCTCCGAGTGCAACCTCCGCCCTCCCCTCATTGGGCGGTGATCGCTTTAGCCCCGCCCCGGCTGCCTGCTTGCGCGTTCTCATTGGGTGCCGCTCAAGATGGCCCCGCCCCCTCCTCCTCCCGTCCCTCCTGCATACCCCCGCCTCGCCGCAGCCCTGGATCCTGGGGCTGAGGAGAGGGACGGCGGAGGCGAGGAGCAGCCTGGGCCCCACGGCGGGCGCCGCCTCTCCTTTCCCCGCCCCTCTCCTCTCCTCCCCTTCTCTCCCCCGCGGCTCTGAGCGAGGAGCGGAGTGAGGCGGTGGCGCCAGACCGCGGGGATGGGCCGCCGGCGGCCTAGGGGCGCTTCTGCGTGTGGGGACACCGCGGGTGGGGAGGTACGGGGCTCCGCGAAGGGCGCAGCCACGGCAGGGTGGCGGCAGGGAAAGTCGCGCAAGGGGCCTCGCGTTCCCCGCCGCGGCGGCGAAAGCCGCCCTCTCCTTCGCCTGCCCCTCGGAGGGACGCGGGGACCCGGGACAGGGAGCGGCTCTACGCCCTCTCAGCCCCTGCTCCTCGGAGGGGGAGAGGCGCCCGCTCCCCGCCCCGTCCGGTCTCAGCGGCCAGGCGCGGATGGTGCTCCGCGGGTGCGGAGCCCTGGCTAACTCGTTCCGCGGCAGCAGGCGGAGGGGTGCTGCCCCGCTCTACTGGCAGCGGCGGCGGAGCGCTGTCCCGGGCTCCCCCTCCGACGGCTCGTAAACAACCGGAGGTGCCGCGGCTGGCCCGCTGACCTCGGCACTCGACACCGCCTCCTGGCCGGCCCGCGGTCTTCGCCGCGTACGAGCAGGAGGCGCCCGCTGCTGCCATCGCTGCGCAGAGCCGGCCGGCGTGCCGCAGGAGGGGAGCGGGGCGGGCAGCCGCGGCCCTGGCTGCGCCCGGTACGGTGGTGCGGCGCGGCCCTGGAAAGGCGGCCGCTGCCGCGCTGGGCCCGGCGGCGGGGGCTGGAGTCCGGCGCTGTCCGGCGGCGCCCTGGAGGGCCGAGAGGCAGCGGCACCTTGGACGTTGGGCTGTGGGAGCTGCTTGCCCCGAGTGGGGCACGGGAGCGATAGAGGGAAAACAATGAGCGGTGTTGCCGAATGGCAACTGCTGGGTTGTCGGTAACCACAGGCGGCAGCGCCCGAGCGAAGAGCCGGCAGGGAAACGGGAGGCCATTGCACTCAGAAGGGCAGCCCGTCCGTAAAAGCCCATATCAGGATCCGCTACTCCCGGGTCAGCCCTGCGCGAAACGCCCGGAGCTGTGCGTCTGAGAGCGCAAAGCCATTTACTCGGCCGGTGGGGTCGTGCCAGCCGCGCGGTGCTGAGCTGGGCAAGGCTTGGGTTGCGCACACTGGCGCCAGCGGTGGGGGAACTATATAGACTATTGCAGAGAGTGCCAAGGTATTTCTACTGGTTCTTCAGTCCCATATGCTCATCTGCTTCAGCAGAAAGAGCCTGTTCTCGTGTCAAGGGAAGAGGTGCTACGGGAGGACAAAACCCCATTGGCACAGCAAAGGACAAGCTGCTGCCAGGAGAATGTGTTGTGCTCTGTCAGCGGCTGTATACCTTTTTGGCATGTTTTAAAGGCACTGTAATTCACCGTTGTTCACTCCAGCCTGAACTTCTAGTAGCAAAGGTTCCCTGTTACTAGAACAGGCCCATTCCTAATGGAAACAGTTGCAGCCATGTAACATGATGCTGAAAAACGAAGCATTTCCATATTTGTCTAAAAGGAAGCGTTTCCCATATTTGTTATTAAAAATAATGTTATTTATATCATATCAAGCTAGCTGAATATATTCTGGTCCATTCAGAACTTAAACTAAATTGTTGGTGATTATTTTGCAAGAGCTAGATATTTTAATTAGCCCCAGTAGTTTGCAAGGCATTGGTCTGCTTTTCAGTGAAATATCATTACAGTGATAAAGTGCTATCAATACAGCACACATTAAGTGCATTGGGGCCATTTGGCTGATTATCCCAAGAAATGGACAATGAAGAGCAGCCGTCTACTAAGCATTGGTATTTGAGCTGATACTGTGCTACATTTTTTAATAGATTTGGAAAGTAAATGACCAGCTGATCTCATTAAAGGCACCATGCTTTGGTATAAACAATCCCAATGCACATGTTTGAGGCCAACCAAAACCAGTGTGTGTTCCTGTGGTTCAGAAAGCAGTAAGTCAGGAAAGCACTCTGAAGGTCGTATTAGACAAGCACGTAAATTCTAAATGCTATGTATGGCAAATGGGCAATGCTCTGGGTGTAGCAAAACACCAAGCAAGTTTTGTGCTGTTTCCCCATAAATGCAGGTTATTCCCTCAGCCACAACCCTCCCCTGTCAGTTTGCCGAAGCACCTGCAGGGGTCAGAGTACTTTTGATTCACCAGAAGTTTCCACCAAAAAACCCACTGTGATTTGTATGAGAGCAGTTTGTAAAAACAGACTTTTTCCTACGCACTGGAAACACAGCCTTTTGGTCATGTCTTACTGACGAGGCGCATGAAGGGGTTTTACCGTCTGTATATAGTGTTGCTGAGATTGCTTTTTGCATGAGGCATACAGTTCCTGCTGCTGTATTTTTAAAACGCTGTTCACAAACCTGAGATTGTGCGGAGAGGAATTACAAAAGTGATTTCAGTGCTAGAAAGGACGCTGCACAATACAGTACAATACAATACATGATCAGGGACTTCAATCAGCTTAGTTTATCAAAAGATGAAAAGTGAACCAATTACAGTGTATTAATCCCTTCATGTGGAAAAATGAACTGGCCTATGAAAAATATGTGGGTATTTTTCCAGGACTTGTGAACATAGCCAGCATGGAAATCCCAGACATGTTGGATTGCATGCACAGGCGGTTCAATATTTCCCAGACATGCCAGACCTACCCGTCATGTACTGTACTGATGTGCAGTATACTCAATGCACAAAGAATTCATTGGACCTACTGTGCCTGTTTGCTTGTGTGGGAACGAACAAAGAAGTGCTAGGAGCAGTACAAAAACAGATGAAGAGGAAAGCTACGGACAGCTTAGATAAGAATGTGGTAGGGCCCTGAGAAAAAGAGAGCAAACTTTTGAGCTGACTGCCAAACGAGAGAGACTTCAGCTGTGAACAGGATTAGAGCCCTGCTTCAGACACTGTTTACCCAGTGATAGCTGCGTTGAAGGGAGCAAAATATGGAAATATGGAACAGGGACCAAAATTTAGGGTTCTTGTCTTCTTATGCCTTGTGCTTTAGGTACCAGTCATGAATTGCTTGTGCGCTTGCTTGTGTTTCCCTTTTCTGGCCCCAGGAATCTAAATACTTCAATGCACAGTGGCATGAATTCAACGGGAAAGGTAGCTAAGGCTCCTGCCCCAAACCTGAGGAGAGTTCATAGGGACAATGAACTTGGAAGGTACTCCTTGGAAATCAGCAAGTCTGGTATCTGATGACTTTACAGTGAAGGTGAATATCCCTGCTGTCCCCAGCAAGAAGTAGTGAAGGATATTTACAGAGAAATTCACTGTACCCCTGTTTCTTGCTGTCTCTTGATTTATTAAGGGGTCTACTGATACAAATAGCTTAGGAGTAAGAAGATTCAGCTACTGAAGTGAAATCCAGCTTGTAATTTCCCCTAGAAACAAGTTAGTAAACACTGCTAAATACAACTGTGGGAGGAAGAAAAGCATTCTCATAAACAGGCTGTAGCAGCTGAAATTTCCTAGGCTTGTTTTCCTGTAATATTAGTGTTGTATCAAAGCCACATTTAGTCTGGATGGAGTTGCAGCAGTAATCAAGTGTAACTGTACAGCTTTCCTGGTCATCCTATAATGTGGAGCCTTTGCAAAAAAAGCTCAACCGCACAGTGCTATGAGAAAACTACTACACCCTTTACTAATTCATCAGTCCTCTACTCACTCCCCTTCCTATTGGTCAGTCCCCCCATGTGAGAAGTATGTGTTCAGCATAAATCTCCTAGTAAGTCTATATTTGCCATAATGATAGCTGAAATACAGATTTCATTTTATGGTATGGGTGAAGCTAACATTTATACTACTACCCCATCCCCCAAACACTAAGTACAATACCAAAATATCTTCATTTCAATTCAAAAAAATATTTCTACTGTGATATATATATATACTGGTACATATCTGCTATATATACTGGTATCTCCATATGCATCTCTGAATTTTGGGAACATTAGTATTTTAATACCAAAGCTGTACTTTATTTCTATTCTAATATTTTGCTTTTTTCTTTGCCTTATTGTGTCTTTGTTGCGTGTTAAATTCCTTTTTTATTCTTTAGTCTGTTAAGATTGTTTGTGTCTCCTTTATAGCAGTCTCTTGACATAAACTCATAAATAGGTTGTACACATGAGCAATCTCTACTCCCAGAAAAAAAGGATCAAGATGAAACCTGCCACTAATCCAAGCAGTGCTGAATCAGTCTAAACCACATGGGGATAATTTCTCTCTTCTTCAGAGATACCATGGACTTACTACATTAGTAGCTGCACAGGGTTTTAAAACCCTTAAATGGAAAATGGTGGGAAATTTGGAAAGTGAATATCAGAACTCATTTTAATAGAAACAATCTTTTTAAGAATTGTTTTGAATTAGTTCGTAATAAATAAATATCTCATCAGGTAGTCTCTGTTGGCTTGGGGGTTTTTTTCAGCCCTATAAGCTTTTCATCTCACTTGATTCACTAGCCTGGGACAGCTTAGTGGTTCAAAATCTAAGTCCAGAGTAACTAAGAGGCCGAATTGTTTGTAGCTTTTTCCTAATACATCTTTGATGTCTCATATGGAACATAGAAGTAAAAGGACCTGCTTTTTAATGGCTTCAGAGCAACTGCAGGAACAATTTTGAAACACAAGTACATGACTAATTTCATTGAAATTTAAATAAATAAGCTGCGAATGGACAGGACTGGCCATTTACAGGTGTAGTTCTTCACATCGCACTTAAATCACTGAAAATTGTTGCGCATGCAAGTTAAGAACTTTTTCAGATCTAAACAATTTATAATATGTATCTTCAAAATTGCAAGGTTAAAGAACTAGGGAGTCAATAGCTATTTAAGGCTATCTACTAGGAATGTATCAGGAGAAACAACTACTATATCTAGAAATGCAGTTTTGTATTTAAATTGATTACACTTAAGGTCAATTTGGTTTTAGTTTCGTTAGCACAAAGAAAATATTTTTAACAAATTAATACAGCTAGCAAGGATAGGCAATTTACTCTCAATCTACAAAAGAAAAGCAGAAGTATTTTAAACTGGATTGTTATTCTAAGGATTATATGCATTTTTATTACAGAAGATCTGGCCAGCCAAAAAGTAGGTGGATTAGGTCAGCATCTACAGTCCTCTTCACAGTGCTGCATACTGACAAGATTTGAAATGTTAAAATATAAAACTTAAAATGCTGTTTTATTTCACTGCAGTCTGCTGTGTTTCAGTATGTGTTTCAATAACTGCAGTATAAACCAGATGAAATCAGATAGGCTGAGGGATATGCTGGATGTGATCTGAAATTTGTCATAGTTAATTCCCTAGCTTAGGATGTTCAAGAATAGTTCATAGAGTTCTAGGCAAGGTACCTCTTATTCTGAACATGGGTTTGAGCTCTTGAAAGAAAGGCATGAGAGGCTGAAGTTGGTGGGTAAAGGCATGTGGACAGGTAGCTGATTATCCAGATAAGTCAGGCCCTAACTGTAATACCCTTTATTTCAGTTCAAGCTCGTCAAAACTTGACTGAGCTTCAAACTCCTGAAGTAACTGATTCAAATAGGGGCAAAATGACTTATCCTCTGGTTTGCATCTAAGTCAGATGCTAAAAGGAAGGTCATCTCATTATCAGTGAATGGCAACCTTATTCAGAGACCACTGAAAAAAGATTTTTTTTAATAACAACATTAATGACAAAGAAGATCTCCCATTTCTCTTTTTCTAGGAGGATTATACCTGTAAAACGTTTCCAGAATGTATCTTCTATGTCAGAAACATTTCCCTTCATCAGGTACATTCATATGTGTGGGCCTAGTCAGTTCTTGATTGTCAAGAGTAACCTAAAAAGGGAAAAAAAAAAAGAAGCACCACAAACTCCAACCCTACCCCATACCCACAGGTGGTAAAAGATGAACGCAAGGTGGTCTTTGGCATCAATCAACACAAATGCCATGGGGAAGAGCACAGGCTGCTGACCTCGGTGACTGTGGATGGTGGAGGCACAGTTGCGTCCTGCAGACACAACACTTTTGCTTGCCAAATGAGCTGGCTCGTGCTGGGCCTTACAGGAATCACGGGTCTTGCCACACAGTTAATGCATAACCCAGACAAGCCGTCAGCAATAGATTGAAAGGCAGCTATAGCTATCCTGCTTTGTGGCAAAGGGGTCTTGTAAACTCCACTGAGTATCCTGACAACATTTCCTGTAACTTTTTCAGGCAGTTCTGCATATTCTCACTGTATTCTGACTGCTAGAACCCACAGATGCCAGGGGTTATTAAGGCAACCTCAATCTGGCCCTTTACTTATTTAGCAAATTAAAATTATTATTGAAGTCTTTATTAAAGCTGGATAGATTTCATTCCAAGAAATCACACTCAATTTTCAGTGTTTTTCCTAGCTCTGTCTAGATTTTAAAACACACCCCTATTGCAAAAAACAACAAGGTGGTTGGTGACAGCCAGCATGGCTTCACTAAGGGGAAATCCTGCCTGAGCAATCTGGTGGCCTTCTATGATGGGGCTACAGAACTGATGGACAGGGGTAGAGCAGTTGATGTCATCTACCTGCACTTGTGCAAAGCGTTCGACACTGTCTCACATGACATCCTTGTCTGTAAGTTGGAGAGACATCAATTTGATAGGTGAACCACTTGGTGGATAAAGAACTGGCTGGATGGCCACATGCAAAAGTGGTATTCAATGGCTCAGTGTCCAGCTGGAGACCAGTAACGAGTGGTGTCCCTCAGGGATCGGTGTTGGGACCGCTCTTGTTCAACATCTTTTCTGTGACATGGACAGTGGGATTGAGTGCGCTCTCAGCAAGTTTGCTGATGACACCAAGCTGTGTGGTTCGGTAGATATGTTGGAGGGAAGGGATGCCATGCAGAGGGACCTTGACACACTTGTGAGGTGGGCTGATGCCAACCTGATGAAGTTTAACCATGCCAAGTGCAAGGTCCTCCACCTGGGCCAGAGCAATCCCAGGCACAGCTCCGGGTTGGGCAGAGAAGAGATTCAGAGCAGCCCTGCGAAGAAGGACTTGGGGTGTTGGTTGATGAGAAAATGAACATGCGCCGGCTTCAGTGTGTGCTCGCAGCCCAGAAAGGCAACTGTATCCTGGGCTGCATCAAAAGGAGCGTGACCAGCAGGTCGAGGGAGGTGATCCTGCCCCTCTACCCCTCTACTCTGCTCTCGTGAGACCTCACTTGGAGTATTGTGTGCAGTTCTGGTGTCCTCAACATCAAAAGGACATGGAACTGTTGGAAGAAGTTCAGAGGAGGGCCACGAGGATAATGAGGGGACTGGAGCACCTCCCGTTTGAGGATAGGCTGAGAAAGTTGGGGCTCTTCAGCTGGGGGAAGGGAAGGGTGCGTGGAGACCTCATATCAGCCTCCCAGTATCTGAAGGGGACCTATAGGGATGCTGGGGAGGGACTCTTCATGAGGGACTGTGATGATAGGAAAAGGGGTAATGGGTTCAAACTTAAACAGGGGAAGTTTAGATTGGATATAAGGAGGAAGTTCTTTACTGTAAGGGTGGTGAGGCCCTGGAATGGGTTGCCCAGGGAAGTTGTGAATGCTCCGTCCCTGGCGGTGTTCAAGGCCAGGTTGGACAGAGCCTTGGGTGACATGGTTTAGTGTGAGGTGTCCCTGCCCATGGCAAGGGGGTTGGAACTAGATGATCTTAAGGTCCTTTCCAACCCTAACTATTCTATGATTCTATGACTTGCTTCCATTCATGCCTACAGTGATCTTGATTTCTGCAGATGATGATGTGGGTTAGCAGAAATGTTTAGGACAAAGTAGAAGTCTGTTCTGAGTACTACAACTTCATGTATGCCAAATTAAGAAGCTTGCCATCTGATATCTACCAAATATGTTGAGAAAATCAGATTTTGCTAGGTCATCCATCCTAGAAAACTAATGCTGCTTATGAGAGTAAAGCAGAGACATTTTCTCAAAGTAAACCAGTATTTCTATAAGTTGAGCTTCTTTATTTCTCTTGATGGATAGTAAATAGCCGGTCTAACTGCTCAGCTTTTTAAAAGCTTTGTTAGAACTATGCACAGCTTGGATACCATTTGCAAAGTCCATATGTCTGAAGTTAATGTGGTGTGGTTACAGTGAGAGAAAAGGTTAGTATAAATCACATTCATATCAATTGTATGGCCTGTGTTAATTTTTATAACATTTTAGGGAAAAAACCCCAAACAAACCCAAATACAGACTACTGCCTTTTTTTTTTTTTCTTCAGAGGTATCTAGGCCTTACTCGTTTTTGATTCTGTTAATATTTTCTTATTCATGTTGTGATATTAATTGGCCTCCCATGGCTGATTTCCATATATTAGAAATAGCTGTTTGCTAACTTCTGTGTTGTTTTGTTTGTTTTTCTTTGCATATTTAGAAATGTGGTGACTCGGCTTGTAGATTGCAAAGTAGACTGAGAGACTTCGCAAGTCTGAATTTTATTGTAGGCTTCAACAAACATTAGTGCACTCAGCCAATATCAGAAGATATCCAGCGTCATTCAAGATCATATACCTTTTCTTTCAGTCTGCAGGAAGACATATTCAGTAGGTTTTCTGGTCTAGCTTGGCTGAAAGAATCCATTGGATGTTGCTGTCTACCCAGTGTTTTGAACAGCATGTATCTTTTTAGTTGTGAACTTGGGATCTTATGTCAAGGGACTCTGGGGTTGTGGTTAAAGAAAGAAGCAGGACAGTAAGACAGCTTGCTTGTAACAAGGGCCCTGAACGGCAGAGAAACCTCAGCAATAAAGAAGATGGGAACAGGGCTGGTTTGATTGATATGGACTGCTAGAGATCAGGTGGACAAGAAAGTTTTCTCAAGCTAGGGGAAAGACAGGAGGCATGCAATTACAGGGAATAGCATCCTACCATTGTTAGGAACTCGCAAGATATTAGCAGTTTCCTAGACATTTCAAGTTCTATGACTTTCTAACAATAAACCCATAAAACCACAAGACATCATTGGTATTATTCTCCCAGTCCTTCCCTCTTAAGATAAAGGGCATTAATGTCAACAGCCTACTGAGTCATCTCCTTTAAAGCAGAAAGCTTCTCCTCTCATGAAATCTTCAGGTCATCATTGCTTTTGAGCTGAATCAGATCCCTTGTTCTAGGAAATCCCTTATTTATGGAGTTATGTCAAAGCAGAAGTTGCCCTTTCCTCTCCTAGCTAGTTGGTTTAGCCCTCACAGCTGATTACGGCCTTTTATAGCTTGCCCCAGGTTAACTAGGCTCTAGACTGAGTAGGTAGATTTTAGCATGAGTTTATTTATCAGAGACTTTCTAAGGTTTAATTAATGTGTTCTCTTGAGTGCTTGACTGACATTTCTGCTTTTTGGTTTTCATTTTTTTTCTTCAGAAAAGAAGATACAGAGAGTTTAGCTGACAAATTTGGAAAGAAGGTTAAGCAGCTCTCACAAGTTGAATTCTACCAGAAACACTGCTATAGAGGCTGCTATTGTTTTATGGCAGTGAAGCTGTTAAGAGTTTTCTTAGCAATAAGGAGAAAGATTTGTTGTCAGGCTTTATCTGCTTAACTCTTCACAGCAATGCAGAAGAGTGGTTAAAACTTACTTTTTATCGGCCAATTAATCTGGTTCTACAGTGATTTTTTATGACCAGATTTGCAAACAGCAAACAGATCACACTTGCGACTATTATATAGGGCATATACAGACTTTTCACACTGACTCAGCTACAGTACATCATGGGAAGTGTTGCCATCCTGCTATTTCTAGTACATTTTATGAGGATAAAGCCACTGATACAGTCTCAAGAATATGAGCAGGTGAAAAGGAAGAGGACAGCAGTTCACAGTTCCCATGACAGGCTTGGAAGAGACTCAGAACAACTGGCAGCAGGATGTAACCAAAATCCAGGTCCTTCCTATGCCTTCTGAATCAGTTTTTATATCCAACATCAAGAAAGAACAAAAGCATCTTGAGACTCCTTCCTTTCTTTGTTCATCCAGTATAGGCTTCAGCTGATCAAACTTTGAATACGTTAGTTTTGTAGTTACATTTTCGTATCCCTCAACTTACAGTCTTTTTTTTGTTGTTGTTTTTCTTTCAAACAAGAAAGCGTGTTCATTGATCCGGCTTAAGTGGTGCAATTGGAATCATATGTTTTGTAGAGAACCTTTTAGAATGAATGCAAACAAAATAGATAAATGTATTTTTTTAATTCTGAAAGACCTGTAGGTATTCATTCTCAGTATAACAATTCTGAGGGATACTTAAATATAAAAAAAAGGAAAGGATTTTTAATTCTGTAGCTGAAGCTTAAAAAATTATAATTATGCAGTACGCAGTATTTCTAGTCCCCTGGTTATTTGTTACAAATTATTCCATAATACCTTTTCATTTTTTTGTAAGAGAATAAGTATTTCTACTTTTATTTTTCACAAAATAGGCAAAGAGAAATGAAAATTTTCAAAAGTAATAATCCTTGGACATTTATTATTCTCTGTATCAATTAATTTTTCCAGATCACCGTGAATAATTCAAATAGACAGTTTATATTTCACACTTTGACTTTTTTGTTTCTAACTAAAAAGGAATTTAGTTTGCATACTAAATGCAATTTTTAGTATGTGAGATTAAAAACTTAAGAGTGACAGAAAGTTTAACTGTGGCTGTATGATGAATATGTTTTTAATAGAAAAGTCTGTATCTGCTTGCTCTTAAAACCCACTGAAGCTGGTTTGTCATTACAACAACTCTCTGCCCATAGCTAGGGGACTGAACACCTACTGAAGCTGACAGAAATGCTGTAATTAACTTCATGAAGTTCTAGCTAATAATTACACATGTGAAATACATGGATCTTGAATCTGATTTCTCCTTGCTCTGAATTTTGTCATAATAAACTTCACTTTTTGTAGGCACACAAGCCATGTGCAAGGCTGTACTGATTACTTCCATTCTAAATCTAACTGGTCTCAGAATTTTTGTACCTATATATTAATAATTTAGCTGGACTGTAACCATGACAATATTGATAGCATATGTGAATAAATAGAACACAAGACTGCTTACCCAGGCAGAGTCAACATTTAGAATATTATCAGGATATTTGCCATTCTCAGATGTGAACTAGATATTAGTTATTAGTATTGTTTCTTAAATTAAAAGCTACTAGAGGTACATTTGTCAGTAGTCTCATCATTTAACGGTCATGGCATGTATAAAAACTTAAACCCCACATTTGTCCTTTAAATTATATTTCTTTAAATGTCAAAGTGTGTCTCTTTATTTAAACCTCATTGGGGAATTGTGTTGACTTGATCTCAGATTCTTCTTAGGAATTTTATTTAAGCACATCCAGAGCAGTCAGGACTGTTTTTTCACCCCCTGGGACCTCACTGTGAAGCACTTTATATCTAATACAGAAATATTTAATTAAATTGCAACCATATTATCTGAAATTACTGTTTGGAGTTCAAATCAGATAAATCAGGTGCCATCTTCTGCAAAACTTCACATTCATTAAAAAAATACAATTTTATTTGCGTATTTTAAATTTATTTATTGTTTTCTGAGCCACTTTCTTGTGTTTTATAATTCAGAGCTTTCACTCATTTCAGTCACACAAAGGTGCAACAGGACTATAAAATGAGCTTTGTCAACAACTTGAGAGCAGTGCAGATGACTGCCATCGCTTGTTGTGGTGCATACTTTAGATGAGTCAGGTGACAGCTCCAGTTATACCATGTGCTGGCAATTTCTGTCAGGTGGGACAGATTATTTACTGGTTTATTATTAATTATATTATTTTACCCTTTACTGCTGAGTAAAACCTAAAGGAAATCAGAAATTGTCAGTACAATGTTGGATGAAAGGGGGCAGAGAAAGGGTTCTTTGACAGTGCTAGGACTCCATTTAAATTTATTTTTCTGCGTCTTTCACAGCTACAACTGTGTGCAGAACATTTCTTTATTACTATTGTTAGAACAACAAAATCACCAGTATCTTTAAAAATTACATTGAAGTGACCAATGTTAATTAGTTAAACTGCTGTTTCTGTACCTACCGATATTTGTAGGTCTTCCTTCAGGATAAATGAGGGCAAAAACTATACTGTTAAAATATCCCAAAGGATGAAAAATCAGCAAATACAAATAAAAATAATCTTGACCAAAAGTAAGAAAAAATGATGTAATTTCTATGGGCTGCTAACAAATGGTGAACTTCAAGAATGGCTATTTTCTGTCACAATTGCAGGTTAGTTTTAATTCTGTTTTGCTTTAAATACAATTAGAGACAGTGCTTTAGAAGGAGGGGAGTGGTGGCAGGGGAAGAAGAAGGCTGGTTATCATTGCATCTTATGGGCAAGATGTAAAAGGGAATTTTGTACTGTATGGGTAGTGCTGCTACCTTCATACTTCAAGGTGGCACTGGTCCTTGGTCTCATCTGTCAGGTACTGGGACCTTTTGGGGAAAACAACTACAAATCCTTCTTTAATTGGCTGGAACTCCCCTGTGGCCTAAAGGAAGTCTTACTAGAGATGGACAAAAATCCCTCTAAGATGAGGGGAAATAAGTTGTGTAAAACAATGGAAACTTGAGCAGTTAGGGGAGCTATCTGTAAGCTGCCTTTACAGCCTTAGGACACTTCTCACCTGTGTGAATATTCTACCTGCAGCATCCTCAACCTTCTTTGGCATCCCATCCCAGCTTGAATTGCTTTTCCTTTTTCCATTTTCCTCTTTCCTTTTCCCTTTCCCTTTCCCTTTCCCTTTCCCTTTCCCTTTCCCTTTCCTCTCCTCTTTCCTTTCCTTTCTTCCCCTTCCCTTCCCTTTTCTTTTCTTTTCTTTTCTTTTTTCTTTTCTTTTCTTTTCTTTTCTTTTCTTTTCTTTTCTTTTCTTTTCTTTTCTTTTCTTTTCTTTTTTCTTTTCTTTTCTTTTCTTTTCTTTTCTTTTCTTTTCTTTTCTTTTCTTTTCTTTTCTTTTCTTTTCTCTTTTCTCTTTTCTTTTCTTTTCTTTTCTTTTCTTTTCTTTTCTTTTCTTTTCTTTTCTTTTCTTTTCTTTTCTTTTCTTTTCTTTTCTCTTTTCCTTTCCTTTCCTTTCCTTTCCTTTCCTTTCCTTTCCTTTCCTTTCCTTTCCTTTCCTTTCCTTTCCTTTCCTTTCCTTTCCTTTCCTTTCCTTTCTTTTCTTTTCCTTTCCTTTCCTTTTTTCTTTTCTTTTTTCTTTCTTTTTCTTTTCTTCTTTTTTCTTTCTTTTTCTTTTCTTCTTTTTTCTTTCCTTTTCTTTTCTTTTCTTTCCTTTTCTATTCCATTTCTTTTCTCTTTTCGGGGAGAAAAAAGTCTGTAAACTATTTCTGTATGTTGGATATTTATGATAGCTCACTTCTTGCTTTAGTTAACTCTGCTATGTTGTGTGTTAGTTCCCCCAGAGATTTTGGGAATTATTTGAAGCACTGTCTTTGTGCATTACCACACTAGCTGGGACTGTCCCAGGCACTCCAGCTAACAGCCACAGCATAAATTCTGTAGCGCAGCAAAGTTCCTCCGCACTGTCATGGCTTTGAAATCATTTTTCGTTTCAGTTTTGACAGATTGCAATTTTTGTTAGCCTCAGAAGGCAATGTAAAAAGCATTTAAATGATTTTTTTTTTGCTGCTGCACTTCCACCCAGAGATGGAAACCTAGCCCAGACTCTAAATGCAGTCTTTGCAAAGAACAAGGATTTAACTGCGCTTTCATAAAAAAAAAGTGTAACCTCAGAGAAATTGAGGTAATTGACAAAGGAAGGAGTAGTAAATGAAGAAAGTACACTTGCTTAGAACAGAGGCTGAATATGGAGCCTGGTATACAGCAGTATTCATGACCAAATACATAACACACAAAAATATGGGAGAATGAATGTTGCCTGCTGGTGAAAGTGGTAGTTAATACACTGAATCCTCTTTTTCATTAATTTACCCATATAGCATCCATGAACAACAGCATATTCTGTCTGGGAAAAGTAGACATTTTATAACATGCATTAAATTTCGTATTAATTAATTTGTTCAAATACCGCTTTTTGTATGAAGCATGTTTTACAATATATAATTACTAATGGAATTATCCAAATTCTTGGAAATAAAAGCATATGTGCTCAACAGGTAACATTTTTAGTCTAAGTCTCTTCATTTTAGACAATAGCAAACAGCAGCAAATGCAACAACATTCTTCTAAGATACAGGGTTTATGGCAGCAATGGTAGCGCTGTGCCTCAGTGACCATTGACCTACATCAGCAAGTGTCAGCTGGAAATCTAAAGCATAATGAGACCATTTACATAGTCCCAGAAATGCAGATGTTTCTTATCTTTACATGTATCCAAATGCGCACTACGTGATCCTGTGGGTTCTTGACAAGTCAACCAAGTGTTATAAAATTCAGTCAGAAAACAGCAAATTAATTATTCAACACTATCTGAAGGACCTTTTCTTTGAAGGGTGACACTTACTTCTGCTGCATTGCACAAAGAACCTTGCTTGAGGAGCAAAGACTCTGAGGGATTTTTGTGGTGGTGGTGTTTGTTTTGTTTCTTTGTTTGTTTATTTTTTTTTGCTTGGGGTTTTTTAGTTCAGCTGTCAAACCAATTACAGAGACAATAAGGCCATTTCAGTAGTTTTATTTCTTGTCACCAAGATTAAAATCTAGAAAACTGAATGGAACCCAATTCCTCCAGACTGTGGCAATATTATTTTTGGTCCTCCAAAGCTAAAATGTCTAGGTAGCATTTAGTCATTAGTTTGCCATTTCTAAATCTTTTCAGTTTTCAGGTGCACACTGATAAAAGTCAGGGAGATGGAGAATTAGATTGCTAGTGGTGTTACTGACAGGGCTTCTTCTCATATCAGACAGCCCAGGAAGGGGGAAATGGTGAGGAGATCCTTTCTCTACCTGAAAGGGCTTGAAACTGTATTGTCCTCCTTCCTAAGCAGTGCTCCCACAGCACAGCATAGATCACTCTGGGAAGATTCTCAGTCTCTCCAGATGGAGATGCTCCACTTTGTATTAGAGCATAATGTTTGAGTCCAGATGTTACACGTCTTTGCCAGCAACCACTATGTTTTCTCTATACTACTCTTTTTCTAAAAAGGCCTCTCACAATGAACAGCATCAAAGACATTGAGAAAGCCCTTTCGCAAGTGTATTAGGGAATAGTGAGGGAATAGTGCAACTCAGTAACACTATTTCAAAACTTCTCAAGAAGCTGAAGTGCAGCATGCATCTCTCATTTCTCATCCCTAGATTTTAGATCTGCCTCTTGTGGTCTGCTTTTTTACTGTAGTATCACCATTTCATAGACAATATACCTTGCTCTTGATCCCATTTAATTACCATTCATATTGTCATTAATTGACATAGGATCTTAAGACTTCTGTCTTCTGAGAATTCACAAACTGTAGTTGTATCACAGGCAAGCTAATCATAAATTCATTCAATAAGAGACTGAAGAAAGTACAATAGTGGAGAAACAATACCTAAAAATTTACTAAGTGCCATGGCTAATTAAGGCACTTAAGTTCTGTGTCTGGAATTCCTATTGGAAAGCCTGCATCCTGTGTGACTCAAACAAGACACAGTTTAGATTTTCAAGTGTATGTAGATGATTAATGGCCTTTGTGTAAAGTCCTATATGCTTGTATCAATTTGAAACCGGGATCTAGTCTTCTAAGTCAATTAGACTCTGCCACAGTTTACTTGGGTGCTACCAGGTACCCATGATTATCCAGTTCAGGGGATGTGATGGGGCACGCTATGGTCTGGCCTATGTGTGTGTTTTCTTTCCATGGAGGTAAGAAGAGCAGGAATATGAGAGAAGGGCTAACTTACACACTTGCCCTGCTATTCATTCAGGATCCAGTCAGGGCACTTTCGTGGACTGGAAACTCTTCCAATAGCTATAGCTTATATTTAAACCTTTTTCCTTTTTTCCTTTTAAAACAAGTATTTGGTAAGCACACATACATATTGATACAATGATCAGCAATTTCATGTAGGCTTAAACAGTTCAAACACTTTCTAGTAGAAAAAAACCATAACCCCAAGATGAATTCTATAGATGGAAACAGTGTTTCCTTTTCAGGAACTTCCCTCCTGTTTTGGATGCTCTCTCATAGGACTGAGGCTTTGCCATCAGGAGAGGCAAAACCTGAATCCTAAACCTACCAGTAGAAATTCTTAACTGACATTAGCTTTAAATGTCCCGACCACATTTAAACTATATAAATTTCAGTGACCTTTTTGAATTTTGCTTCTGGGGGAGGCAGCAACTAGAGAGAGACAACTTGATAGTACAGTTCTTGGGGAGATGGGGATCCAAAATTCAATCCAAAGACACAAAAGTTTTGCATGCAATTTCTGCTAGTCCCTCACAAATCCTGTGGGCTAAGGCCATTGATCATTCTGCAGGAACACAACCCCCTACAAGAACAATACAGCAGAACTCTGCTAGGAGCTTGCCATGGAATTTCCATTTCCCCATGCAGATTTTCCTGTACAGGACTAATATGGACAGTTAATGGCTTCTTAGCTGAGCTTAAATGTAGGTTCAGAAGCATGGGTGGAATAGCAGGCTACTGGGGGATATGAAATATTTCCTCAATGGAGGCATTTGCCAAAGCCTGTGTAGGACTTCCATGAGTCCATGAAAGCCAAGTCTTCTGTAAATTTTCATGTTAATTTACATAGATGTTTTTGAAAAAGGAGTAATGGAATTTCAAAGCTCATATACATTAATTTTCCATCCAGCAGGATAAGTTTGGCGATCTTGTGCTTCAGTGAAAACCACCTCTGCAAGCAGAGTGTGGCTGAACAAGAACTAACATAATGGAAAGTTTAATTTCCAAAATATCATAAAGTTGCAGGAGTAGTGAAGGAAGTGAACATTACTTGCAGTGATGGTACACTCATTTCTGCCTTTATTAATATGAATTTATGTTTTCCTTTTATGCTGCTGTTTGTATAAATGAAATCTACCATGACATTGAAAACTAGATTAAAATGTTTCTTTTGTTTCTGCTTTTGAGTTTTTTACAGATTAAATTATGTTTTAATGTTGCTATTATAAACGTTTCTGATGGGTAATACTATGCATGTGCCTAGTCCAACTCCCACTTAACTCAAGTGGAAAGATTCTTTGATGTTGATGGAAGATGGATTAGGCAATCAATATGTCTTGCTGTTTATATACATTAGTTTACAGAAGTGCTAATGCTTTATGAATTAGCAAAGTTAGTATTACCACCTGAATTTTCAGTGTACATGTATTACCCAAAACAAGTAGTTCCATGATCAGTAGAATTAATGAAGCCTCTTTTTCTACGATTCATATCTGAGGTGAATTTCCATGTGAATTCCATGGTTGCACTCATACTGCAGCCTTTCTTTCCAGGAGAGCAATGTCTGAGTCCCCCTCAACCTCCCTGGCTTCTTATTTTCATAAGATTCGTAGAAAATAAATACAGATGAGTCTCCTAGCTCTCTGTTGAATTTAGGTGAAAGTAGCTAACAGATTTACTAGGGGCTGGCAGATAGGTGACACAGAAGTGTACAAATACTACAGTTGCAAGCTACATTCCTGTGGAAACTGGACTAAAAGTAAAGAAATGCACACACTGGACTTTGTATCATCAGACTTTGATAATATGCTAAAGGAACAGTTAATAAGAAACCACAGATGTAGATTTAAAAGGAGTAAGAAGTAATCTGAGTTTTAATAAGCAACACAGAAAGCTCAGTTATCCCCATAAGCACAGCTAGGCATTGCATAACCTCATGACTTCCCAGGGGAGGTTTCTCGTTCCAGTGAGACCCCAATGCCTCCTGGAGCTTCCCAGAGTACAGGCAGTATTTGAAATATTTATGATACTTCTACATGCCTTTGGGAGCAGGTGACTCCTCCAAGAATTAAGACTTGCTTTGTAAGCCAGAGCCGAAGGAGAACAGACCTTGGCTTGGTTCTTTCCTCTGCACTTTGGTAAGCAAAATATGGAATGATCTCATTTCATTCCTGGGGAATGCACTCGTAAGAATCAGGGAAAAGTCCTTAAATGAGCCAGAGGAGGGAAAGGAAGAATTCTTAGTGCCAGACATTGTGGTCTTTTTTCATTCTTCTTCATTCTTTCCATCCTCCAAGCCTGCATTTTCAAAAGATTGTTGCAGCAGTAATAGTAAGCATACGGGGTCAAACTGACCATTGGAATTGATTTTGCTTCAGTTATTCTGTGAGGAATTTGATCCTTATAGTTTTTGTTTGCTTTTTTTTTTTTTTTTTGGTTGTTGGTTGGTTTTGTTCTGGTTTTGATTTTTGTTTTGGTTTTGTTGGTTGGTTGGTTGGTTTGTTTTTAACTAATTGCATTAATAATTAATAATTGAGAGCAGATTTTAACATTTCATAAACATAAAGCCCTGATTCCTACATATTTCCCTATTATGGAGCAGAGTATATAATAATGAAATTGATGTATTTTAGGTGGAATCAGTACTTGTATTCAAAGTTAACATTGCGTAGTTCTTTTCATTACAATTGCCTATAGCTTTGCCAATGTCAACAATCTGAAATGAAGAACTCTACATTTATCCTCTGCTCCAAACAGATTTTATATTTTAACTAAAATTCAAAAGAAAAATGAAGAACGAAAGGTGAAAAAGCATCTGTGCAAATGTTCAGTCATCTTCTCAAAAACCAATGTTTTATAGAGCCACCTATCACCTCTACACAATATTATTTTGAAAGACAGGAAGAACAGTCCTGAAATAAGACAGATGAATGTATCAATCTGATAAACACTTGGGCAGAATCGTCTGAAATGTAAACCTTTAAGAACATCATTTGTGGATCCTCAGTAGAGTTTGTGGAAGGCTGACTGATAAAAGTCTCAGAAATTCTCATTTATACTTTCTGACTGAACTCTTCAAGTGACTGGCATTAATTTCGTGCACATGATGTTATGTAACCTTTGTTTGGCTAGTTTGTGTGCTGAATTTATGCCATATTCCATATTAGGGTTTGAGATAGATGGTGGCTGAAGCAAAAGAGCCAGATAGAAAGAAATGCTCTTTTTTTACTTCTCTTTATCAAAGCAAGAACTGAAAAAGCATTACTTTGCCAGGAACTTTTGTGCACTGTAGAACAAGATGGTTCTAGTACGTCAAATGAAAGTTATTTTAATAATGATATTTTATCATTTTGATACTTTAGGGTCCTCTTCAGACCATTTTTATTTGAAATTGAGTATATCTGACTGCTTTATGATCTAATACTTCAGCTAACAGAGCATAGTTTACCTGTGACATACATTATTCACTAAATTAATTGTTGTTCTCTAAAGGATGTTACAACTCAGATGCTTTTGGGAAGAATCTTTCTGTATCCTATTGGCTGCTCAAGAAAATAATTTTTCAAGACTTTAAGTACGTCAGCATTTTTCTTGCAAATCTTTTGCTGGACATAAAATGCAACACGTAGAATGTTATGTGCTGAATATGGTGGTTATTGTCCATCTACTAAGATGTTATCTTCTGAAATTACTGCTGTATTTTTCTGACTGTGTATCCATCCTGCTGCAAACTCCCTCTCAAATTATTTTGTTGCATGTTGTTTTCACAAGATGAACAGCTAAACAGTTTGAAATCAATACTACATGCTCTGCAATGTAGGTGGTATCCAAAAATATCTTCCAAATTTAGCAAGATAGCACCTGTTTCACAAGCTCTTAGCACCTGCTCTCCTTATGGGGGTATTAACATTTACTTCAGTATGGATACGATCCGAGCTTGTATTTGTTGGTGGTCCCATACGACATCAACAGCTATACTACTAGAAGAAACAAACAGGCACCTACTTCCTTTATCAAAATAGATGAGCAAGATATACCAGCCCGCAAATCTTTTTTGTCTTAAAGATGTGGCTATTTCTATTAGATTTAAGAGTCTACTACTCCGGGTAAAGTGAAGAGGGTGCAATACTTCCCTTTGTGTTTCTATTAAAACCAACAGGAGACAAAGGGCTTGACGAGTATGGCTGTCATAGATACATTATGCAATCCTCAGCAATTTTTTTCCACACCATAGCATGCAGTTGACTTGGGAAAAGTAAGGGATGGCCAGGGAATTTGTACACAATCTGCCACTGTGGAGGTCACTGCAGCTCTGGTCTGCATTGTGGACTGCCTAATTCGCTATTGCTTGGTAAGGCTGTGAAAGATCTATTCTTAGCCACTGAGTAGCAGCATTTGATGCTCAGCAATTAACTGTGTCAATAGAGAATTGCAACACTTACCAGGGCAGAGGCTTGAAAACACGAATGTTTGTGCGCAGCTACTGGGAGCACTTATGCGACCAGAAGAGTTTATATGGAAATTATCGGTTAAATGTCCATCTTTTGCATATGAGATGCTCACAAAGCAGTGGTGGCCCCAGATTAAGCCTTCTGATTTTTTTGTTATAGTTTTTCACAATAAACATGTATTATGTCACTAGGAAAACCCTGATTTATATGATCTCTGAGGTTTAAGTCTGGGTATTATTTTAGTCTATCAGAGCAGAATAGAAATTTTTAGCATACTTGAGAAACAGGTACAGAAATTTAAGCTTTGCAGGTACATACTGGGTAATCATTGAAGAAACTGTCATGTCATGGCTATTTAAAAGCAAAACTGCTCTAATAATTACCAGTGATCCTCTGACCCTTTACCATTTTTTCAATTATAAATAAACAGTTAAACATTTTAAAGCACTTTACAAAAGAAGTCAGGTTAATAATATCTTGATTAATCAAGAAACTAAGGAAGAGCAAGAAACTGATGAAAATTAAAAACCACAACGATTTTCTCAGTGTTACCAGGTGGGTAACACAAGTAGTACATGCTCCCACCATGGTGCAAGAGGGACAAAGAGGCAGATACATGTGTTGACCTCGCTTTTGCAGCCCAGCGCAATGTTAAAAGCTGCACAATGTATCCTCAGCCTATGGAGGAAATAAGCACAATGTGCACTACCTGTTTTCCCCTCTCATCTCAGTAGGAAAACCTCGAAAAAGTGATGTGTACTTGTATTTTAAAGCCATAGTCTAGTTATTAGCATATGGTCTGAGTTGGAAATTATTTGCTGAAGCTAAAATTAGCTTCTCGGGTAAAGTTAGTTTAATTTTTTTTTCCTCCTTTTACATCTTAAAAACCCCCAAATTCTTAATGTTGAATGTACAAACATTAAAATTCCTGTATGCTTGAACTGGTAGGCTGTTTTTTTCCCCACTATTATGAATCTTAGTTTGGAAAACATTGACTATGTTGAATATATCCTAATATGTTCTAGGTTCTCAATGCTTTAGCAGTTGAACTTTAGCTCTGATTCAGAAAAAGAAATGAGGAGTGCAAAGGCAACTGTTTTCAAGTCTTTGCCAGGCAAAGCTAGATAGAAGTTTTATCAGAGTAAGAAATTCAGGAGCTGACCCTCTGAGTAGATTTTATTTTCAAAGCAGGTTCCCAGAAGCCACACAGAAGAGGGAAACAGAGCTAAAATTGGGACAAGGTCAACTGGACATAGAAGTGACTGTAACAAACCTCAAATAGATCTGTTATTTTTGTTTCAGCTACAGTTCACAGAATTCTTATTAAGAATCTAATCTAGATATTTACACAGGAATCAGAAAGAGGAACTTTTTAATGACCATCCATCGGGAAGGTTATATCTGTAACTGGTGTTAACTTCATACTTGATGCTAACACATACTATTATCAGTTTAAATATTCAAAGACTGAGAAGTCTCCCTCTACCAAGGGTATAATATATTAGAAAGTAAAAGACCTGAAGAAATCTTTTGAACATATTCTGTAATTACTCATTGCTTGGAAATATATATGTATATTATATACATATACAAACACAGAGGAATACACGTATTTTACCAGACTAAGGCACACTTCCATTGCAAGGGCTTTACAACCAATATGAGTAGAAGGATCAGGTCTTATTTAAACATGATAGAAGTGCAGACAGTGCATATTTTCCAAGCAGAAATTAATTATTTCAAATTAACTGATAGAGCTAGTTCATCTCAATTAAAAATGAAGACACTCATTTTACTTCAGAAACTCCTCTTCTAAAGGAAAATTACTGCATCATAGGTGGAGTAAATACTTGCATAATCATGGTGTCCTCATGTTGGAGACTTCATTCTCAGAAACCTTATGTATCAGATAACATTACTCGTGGAGGTAGTCAACTTAGAATTTCCTCTGTTGCTAAGAATAGAAATTACTGTTATAGGTTTCATAGAGAAGGTGTCTGCAAATCAGAATTAATATTCTGTCCAATCTAAAACAGCTCAAATTTATTTTGTCTCCTTCATGGCATGTTACTTTAACTTAAGAAATATCTGAATTATTCTATATTTAGGAATTTTAGATCTGAGAAGATTGAATTTAGATAATTTCTAGATTTTGCTGATTGCATGAATATACAAAGAATATTCTGTCATTCTGACTTTCAGTTTTGCTGTGATTTTATAGTCCATTTTTCATTGGTGTAACATGCAGATATTATTGGGTTTTAGGTGCATTTAAGTAAACATTAAGAAAATATATAAAATACATACACATGATATTGGGAAGATAGATAGCTATATTCTGTATGCTTGTATTGAAAGCTGTTCTCCATTCTTCTGAAAGATGACACTTGAGAATTCATGTGACATGGAAAATACAGAGGTTTTAAATAGTGATGCAGCTAAAACGCAAAACTCAGCCAAGGGCAGCAATATCCCTTTCAGACTGCTTTTAATAGTCACAAACTGCCAAATCCTTTAACAACAGAATTAAGTCTAACTGACAGCTGAAGAAAAGTGCACCTGATATTTAGAGATAAACACATATAATTTTCAGTGTCATAAAGAGGTAGGCTAAATCTAACCTTCAGCCTGGATTCAGAATGCCATAGTACAAAGGGAAATAAAGTTTCTTTTCATTCTATCTCTGCCATTATCATGCTGGCTAAGCCAGCAGCTGGCTCAAAGTCTTTCTTAAAAATGGGAGCAAAAAGGCAATTTAATAGCATCCTGATTGCAAAAATGCCGCAAAGTCTTCATACTTTTTGAACAGTCCTAATGACCCTGCAAAGATATGCCACATATAAAGTATCTCAATGGGACTACTCTTATTCTTAAAATCATGAATCTTTTAAATTTGTTAACAAATTATAATCTCTAATGTACAATTAGTGAAAGAACTTGATCCTTGTCTTTTGAAATCCCAGTAGTGCACAAAGGAGGGGAAGAAGAGTTGGGCTATTCTTTTCCATTTTACAAAGGGTAAATAAACTTAGGTGCAAGAAGATGGAGAGTCCCACCTACGGCTGGGCAGGGAACCCTTGGCCAAGCCCTGAACTCTTAAGTTCTGAGTACTTTAACCTCACAGATGTAATTTTAGTTTCACTGAAAAAAACTATTTAATTACCAGTTCAATGTAATGACAGCTGACTGAAGGATAATCTTCAGGCAATTTGAGAAGAGAGGACTTTTCTGCTGTCCACCTTAAAAAGGCATGGGTAAATTAAACAATTAGAACTAGTTACAAAGGTAAGCTAAAAGCTAAACATAATAAGACACTGTTTTCAGCATTTCAAAAGAACTAAATACAACACATCAGCAGCTTCAAAATCCTTTTGAACAAGTGCACTCAGAAACAACTAACTAGCAAACAAAGCTATTAGGAAGATGACAGTGTGGTCAGTGAACTTTTGGCATGTCAACTCTATAAAATGTAGGCTTCTAGAAATATTCCTCTCATCCATGTAAATAGTAAAGAGGCAAATTTAGCAACAGATGCTGTAGATATGGTATAATGATCTGTTTCTTTCTAAAAGGCTTTATCTCTTTAAAAAGTAAAGAATATTTCTTATATATTGTTGAAAGCATTTAATTTTCCTTTAATTTTATAGGACCAAGAATAATAAAGTGATCAGAATCTCAGAGACCAATGAGATAATTTTATCACATTACTTTGTAGTTAGGCAAACTTTTATTCTTTTCAAATAATACAGAAAATGCTTAAATAACATCCCATATGATGGGATAGGTATATATGATATATCCTATCATGTATCATAATTTCTGGGTAATGAAGATGATTCTATTTAGATAGACTATCCTAGCCTAATCATGTGGGTCAAGTATCACATGAAAATGAATGTCCTTTAAAAATAAAGTCTTTTTTTTTTTTAGCTATTGATTTTGTGTAACAGTGCATAAGAAAATTTATAGGAGAAAAACTACTTCAACCTCAGTTATAACAAAAGTTATAAGAAATAGGTAGGCAATTGTGCCTTACTATCTTTAGGGAATGTCAGAGCAGAATCAGCATAGATTCAGTGAACATTCGGTTGGGCTATTTCCTTTCTCCTATCTTTCCAAAGGGCTACTTTATATCTTCAGTAAGAAATCTTCATAGTGAATACAGGACTGTAAAAATGATGGTTGAGAATATAAATTATTAAAAAGGATAAGACGTCAAGGTGAATTGTTCATTCTAATATGATAAAAATTGCTGTGCCCACAAAATCTATTATATATTGCACTAAAAAAGTTGATTTTCTAGGTTCTGATTCAGGAAAGTGATTAAGCTAATTAAGTGATTAAGATAATTAAAGCTAACATTCCAGAACAGGAGGTCTTTAAGGATTAATATGGGCCTTTGGAAATGGGACACAGGATATTCTGAAGGATGCTAGGCAGAAGCTATTAACTCATCTCTATCATTCTCTTTTGTATCATCAGAACCACTAGAAGAGTCACAACAGTAAAGGCAAAACAAGAACTGCAGCTATGACTGGGTTCAGCTCTTGACAGGTACAATACTGCCATTTTGGTATTGCTCTTTAATAGTTCTGAGTCTGCACAGAATTCAGAACAGTACTGCCTGTACTATCTGAACATATTCATAGTTTTAATAAATTTTGATGTAAATTTGAATTGTTCTAGCACTTCTATTTTAGTGTACCTTTTTTTATAATTGCATAGAGTTACATACTCATCTGAATTCTGGACAACAGTTTTAGATGTTGCATGGATTCCTAAAATAGGAAAAATATTGTGTACGCCTATATCATTGGAACAGATCTGTTCAACATACTGTTTCATTAAGAATGGTTATGTTGCACAATTTTCAGGGCAATTACTGCAGTAGAAACCCTTGTTAACTTTTCTCAAGGTTCTTTTTTTTTCCCACTTGATTTCCTATATCTAAATTTTAGATAGCCTTTTTTATGATATCATGGTCCTCATGAAACATTCGTAGCGTTAAAACATGCTGATATGAGATATAAAAAAATACAATGTTGATACAAAATACGCCATGCTGATACAAAATACAAGCTATGGGCAATATACGTCAGATCCCAAAAGTTAAAAATAGAAATGTAGCAATAAATGACAGGAAAAAGAGGAGGCAAAGGAATTAAGATTAGAGAGCAAATCAAAGTTGATAAAATAGATATAAAAGAACAATGCTTTTCCTTACTGGCATCTATGAATGCAACCTAAAATAAGCTCAGCAGTCCCTTTGCCGGAGAGAAACATTTAATTCATTATGAGTAATGTAACTTTTTCTTTTTTTTTTTTTTTTTAGATTTATTTGCAACAGACAACAGTGCCCTCCCCAGATTATATATTCCATGCCTTTTTAAATTCACTTATGGGTCACAAATAACGTGCACAAGTATCATTATTAGATATTTAAACTATGAGCTGGTTTGCTTAGTTGAGTAAGCATGATAAATCACACATTATTCTTGCTACCCAAATGGATGAGCATGCAAGCAGTTTTTAATAAATAATGGATTGTCTAAAATATACTTCTATGAGCTCATTTTCAAAGTTTAGCAAACATGAATGTCAGTAAATTTCAATTGCCAAATATATAGGTGCTGGGGCTTTCTTCTTTTTCTTTTAATATATGTGCTGGAATATTTGTGGAATTTTTGCAACAATATCCTGTCAAGCTTTCATTTCCTACATCATGTATTTTTGCATGATCACTGTATTAGGCACAAGCTCAGTCATTTATCGTGAAAAAAAAAGCAATGATAAAACAAAAAAGAAAATCAGAACACACAGAAGATATGAACAACTTCACAGATATTTTTAATCTTTTAAAGAACAGAAAGCAAAATAAATTGTTCAGATTGATACTGTATTTTGCTAAATCTGGAAATAAATTAAGGATACTGAAATTCAGCAAAAGTGAAAAGTTGCTACAGCCTTTGAATGACCAATAATCTGAACTATGTAGTTAATGTAAAATATGTATGCATTTCTTTGGAATGTAAGGACTGAAACGAATGAAAAATGTGAAAGAAAATCTGTGGCAAAAGTTCTTTATTTCTCCTTTGAAAAACTGTAATTTATAGAAGAGAGGGTTTTCTATTTTGTATAGAAAATATTTTTCCTTTACTGTGAAACTGTTGAAAAGTGGAGAGAAAAATGCATAAAGATTAGGAGACCTAGGGACTTATCCTAATCATCATTCAGAGCCCCTAAATTTGACACCAGCTTTGACTCTCTGGTACTCCTATTTCATGACTGGCTTAAGCTGATCTAAAACTGCTGCCCTTGAAAGGAGTGATTTTGCCTCTTCCTTTTCCATCCCATCCCAAACTGCTTATTCCTGCCCTCTCCTTTGCATCAGCTATAGTGCTTGTGCAGGCATGGGGAGATCAGGTCAATCTACTGATGTTTAAAACTGGCAATGTTTTTCCAGAGTTAACTTTAAATTGATTTAGTTTGGTAATAGAAAAGCAGCAGCAGAAATGTTGTGGAAGCTGGACCATATATCTTGGCATTGGGCTGGTTTTAGATCAGCTTAAATTGATCATGAAACTGGAATTCACCAAGATGCCTGAAAGGGATGATATGAATAGACAACCTTTCATTTCCCACTTTAAGAAAAACTGCTGATAATATGAAATTTCTCAGCCAACTCTAACTTTGGGTTTATTCACTTTTCTTACCTAGTAATGCTGAAAGTCAAGGAATATATAGAATATTTTTGCATTGCAGTTTCTGCTGCATCTGTTGAACATAAGTTCTAGAGTCATATTTACCTCTTACTTCCTCTGCTACAGTCCCTGTTTTCAATCACTCACTTTACTATGGTGCTGCATTTTATACCATTGGTAGATATTACCGTCAAGACATATAGTGAGATATATATATTCCTATTTATATGAGAAATCATAATTCAGCACTTAACAGAAAAAAAGAGATTCCACTTATGGACCTCTTCACATTCAGGCTCAGAGGTAATTCTCCATTGTCACCCAGCATGTTTTCCCAACAAGCAACATAATTTCCCTCAACATCAGACAGGCCTGTGGTATAACTCAAGTATCTCTAAATCTGTGCAGTAGTGCTGTGCTTAAATCCTGTAGATTTTTCCATTATAGTGTCTCTGCAATATGGCATTTCTTTGTACCTTGCGAGATACCTGCCATACCTCAATACTGTTTGTTTTTTCCCCTCTAAGCTTTGCAAGAGGAATTGGATATATTACAAATACTGCTGCAAAGACTGTTCCTTGTTCTGACTGTTCCTTGCTCCAGTCTTAGGCTTATCCCCTCCTTAACACATGGCCTCTGTGTTCTTCAACCCCTACAGCGCATTGTCCTGCTCTTCCCACACAGACTTCCTCCCACATTGTTTCTCCCACTCATCTCTTCAGATCAGGTTTAAGATCTTGCTTCTGCTTCCTGTCACGTTAAGATGCTAGTATCTGTCATCCACTCGTTAACATTTTGGAATATGCCTTTTTGAGTCAGCTTCTCGCACAGTGTTAGGTTTTGAAGGTTTTCCCTGTGAACTTACACAATTTACCATGTCACCCTCCTGTAAATGCTTCCTTGAAATTCTCCTGTGCAAAACTTTCTACGAATCCCCTGAAAGCAGCTAGACTCTATCAGCTGCTGTCAGTCCATCAAGTTGATGAAACTGTCTTTCCTGTTTCTTACATGCATCCTGTATCTTCACTAACCTAATTTTAGCAGATCAAAAAGATGCAGAGTCTAGAAAGCAGATGAGCTGGATCTACTGCCACATGTTTATTATTCACAGGGTTAGACCTGATTAGGCTTTCTGGCATCAGAACCTGCTTAGAGATGCTTCCAGGCTTCATTCAGACCTTTCATGTCGGGCAGGCCAGGTATGGCCTATGACAGAGAGCTTGGTGACGAAGTGGTCAACACTTAGGATATTATATATTGAAGGAAAGGACAGAGTAACGATTTAACAGATGTACTTGTGCCTGCAGAAAATTATGGGCATGTTGATAATCTGTTCCAGGACTCTTGAGCTGTTGGCTAATATCCTTGCCAAAAGTCATGGATCTCAGATTTACACAGAGTATATTTGTCATTAGGGTTGGTATTCATCAAATGTAACCTTGGTATCTTGTATTACTAGATGTCTAGATGCGAGTTGTTTTAATTTTTTCCAGAGATAACTCTGGAATAATCTTTAAAGCACTCAACATTCAACCCCCCCCTCTCCTGCTTTGCCTTCGCGCAACTCCCAGCTCTCTGGGTTGAGTGTGATTGGTGACCTTTCTGAAGAAAGACACCATGACTAAAAGTTGCCTCCCTGGCAACGTCCATGCCATTAGGGCTTGGAGGTAATGGATTTTTTTACTATCTAAAATATCATAAAAGTTTTGTCTTCATAGGAGATCACTGCTATATACGTGATGTCTGCAGCATAAGAGGGTGGCCTCTGAGAGTCTCTGGCATATGGGTTTTATGCATTAGGGTCTGTAAAGGAGATACCACTTCCAAAGATTTACAGTGTGCCAGGACCGTGTGCCAGATGGTAAAACCCATATGAGTTTCAGAGTCCTTAGAGATGGTTTTTTTTTAGTTTGTTTTTGTTTATCAGAGAGAATACGCTTCTGGGTTTTAAAGTTTAAGCATGTTCTGCCTACTGCGTCATGGAGAAAAATATTAGCTCCTTGCTGAATCCAGGCCACTGGGAGTTATAAAAACAGTGTTTAAAAAAGGAGGTAGGCAGGCCATTTCCAGGGACAGAAAAAATAGCTCTTTTAAAATACATTCTTGCTATTTTGATGCTCAAGTGAATAGGTTGTCATTCTCTGAAGCAATTTATTCGGAAGATAAAGCACAGTTCTTTGAAACAAGTGTATTTAAACACTCTGCTTATCCTGCTCACCTGGAAATGCAATATTGTTCTTGCTGTAAAGAATTACTCATGTTTGGGTTTGAGCGTATGTTCAAATCATATCAGAGAGGGGCTTCCCCAGTCTCAAGGACAAATAATTGATATAATTTAATAAGTAGTTGCAATTTGAGGCCACAGGCCAAGCAAACCAATGCAATTCATGGCACTTGCAGATCTCCATGGGAGATCCCTCATGGGAGTAAGGCACACTGCGTATCATCTCTGGGACAGTGATACTCCCAGGACCTATAGTATAATGGATCTGCTGCAATAAAAACGATGCACCATCAAGTTATTTAACTGGATTGTTCATCTTCTTTGAAGCCTGACAACTACTATGCTTGTGAAAACTCATCTAAACGCACTATTTCTGTATAGGGAAGAAGACGTGGATTGCACAGGAGTCCCGAGCAGAGGAGAGACAGGACTGACGGGACCCTGAGGGCAGGGAGGCCTCTGAGGGGGTCCAGCCCTGCCTCAGGCCGCTGGCAGGCCCCGGGCAGGGTTAGTCACTGTGCTCATTGCTTCCCCCCCCCCCCATAACCGGGAGCTCGCCGCCCAACACCGCGATCCCGCTGGGGTTCCAGCGGCAGCAACTCGTTCCCTTCCGCAGCCGTCACCAGAGGCCTCGGCGGCGACCGCCGCCACTCACCCAAGTAACCTCGGCTCCGCAGCGGGGCGCCGCCAGGTGGCGCCCGCTCGCCCGCTCCGCCGGCCAACGGCCTCCGCCAGCGCCCGCGGCGCGCGGCGCCCGGGGGCGCGCGGGCGCTGTCACCGCGGCAACCGGCCGTGTGGGGCGGGGTGAGCCGCCGCCATGTTTTCCTGTTTATTGTACCTCAAATAGCTGACCTTGGGAGAGACGCGGCGCTCGGCCCCCGTCGCTGTTATCAGCGGTTTGCTTAGCTGGGCCGGGAGGCCGAGAGCCGCGGGCAGAGGGCCCTGCCAAGTTCAGGATTTTTCCATCAGCTACGCTGGTTTATTTCTAGTCTCTTTTTCGTAGCGGTCTTTTGTTGCATGGGGTAGGCCCTGGTTTAAACATTTATATCCTCAGGGGTCCCTTAGGGAGCGCAGCGCTGCATAAGTGATCAGAGCTGGCTCCTAACTACACCCAGAATGCCCCAAGTTTATATGAAAATGAAGTAATCTTAGATTCAGTGTATCCATATTAAAATCCCCACTTCATGCCTTGAATCTGACTGAGTCGCTTCAGCTGTGCTGCATCTACTATTGACATACAGGCTATGGATGCGATCCAGGAAAACAAGATATTTTGAGACTGGTGAAGGGTATCTCAAGTTTGTGTTGCTCTCTGGTAAAATTACTCATTTTTATTGAAACCCACAATTCCTGGCTCAACCATGCTGTGATAAGCGGGTAAAATGTGCCTTGCTTGAGTATTAATAGTAGGCTGCATACAGCTTTGTGCAAGTGAGAGATCAGTGCTGCTTGTGGAGGCGGCCGAGTCTAATCCCTGCCGTAGACAGAATTGACAGCACAGCTACGTGGCATACATGGCAGATGAACTACATGAATGCTTTACATTTATATTAGTAAATTCAAAGTGTAAATTGGTAGCAGGGATTCTGTTGTAGGCAAGGCTGAAGTTTCTAGTGTGCTGTTGGCTAGTAGTGACTGAAACTTAGCAGAAATCTTCACTCCTTTGCTTCCAAAACCTGGGAAATTAATGTCCAGTTTACTTGTTTTTTAAAAAAGCTAATGAAAATATTCAGCTTTACTCTTAGTGTTCTTTAATCTTGAGCCTTGAAGGTGTTCTGGGCACAGCCTACAACAAAGACTGATACACTAAACAGCTAAACCCCTGTGAATGGTACCAGGAGTAACCATGCCATGGGCCAGTTTCCTGAATCATCTTCATTTTCTTTGCCTTTAAATCCACGACAAAACATGGAATCTTTTAGTCACTATCTTGGCCGCTTCAGGGATTTTTAATTTTTTCCCCCTAATCTAGCTAACAGTGTTGGTTTTAGGCACCTGGGCCTAAGACAGTTCAATGCACGTGGGCATTTATGCTCCAAATGCAGTGACCACCCTCATTCTATTCTTTGGAGAAGTAGTTATCTCACCTCAGATATTTGGAGCCAGTTTGCTGACTTGAATATGCCATTTTACATGCTTCAGGGATTTTTTTTCTCCTTTTTTCTGTTTCTTTTCTCTGAAAACAAAGATTTTATCAGCCGTAAACCAGCTATTCTGCAAAAACCAACTGCTGTGGAAAGCACCTAGGCAAGTCTCAGACACTACTTAAGAAAGTGCCTCAGAGCTCTGAAAGCATGACATGGAAGAAGAGCTCCACACCTGCCTGTTACAGTTTATCTGCATTCATCTTGAAATTAAAAGAGATGTTTAAAATTGGTTGGGAGTGTGACAGAGTCTCCAAACCATTCTTGGCAGAGGTGGAAAAGGGGAATGTGATACTGGCAAAATAAAGATACTAAAGTTAAGAAAATATAGAGCAAAAGCTCTGTAGGAGGGCACTGCCAGATTTGTGGGTACAGGAGAAATTGCTAGTCGTGTTTCTTAACAAGTTATTTCAGGACCCCCTGAAGTCAGTGTAAAGATCTGTATGAATGTGGTTGGGCAGATACAGGATCTTATCACAGAACAAAATTCAGAGTTGTACTTAAAATTAAGTAAATGGGGAAAATACTATTCTGGCATGATAGTGTATTTTGAAATGCAGAGAGAAAAAATTCCCAAAGAAGTCAGGGGTAGTAGTTCAGAGATTTACTTTTGAACAACAAAAATTTTACAGGCCGAAGTGTAAAGTGTCAAGAAGCTTCCAGTCAGACCCAACTTGCAGCTGCTGATCTAAAACATTAAGCCAGTTTTTGATACAGCTCTGCAAGGCAGTTATTATGCGGGACAGACATATATGTGTATGATTCATCGCACAGAAGCCCTTTACAACCGAGCAAGCAGATGCATCCTATATTTCCAGAAGGGAACAGATCCATAAACAGAGAATCAAAGCAAGTTTATAAAGAGTAGACCTTACCAAACAAATCATGTTGAGCTTTTTTTTTTTTTTGATAAAAAAAACTTCGGAGCTGTTTTTCCAAAGTTTGTACAGCTGATAGTTTAGTTGGCTAGAAGGAGGTTTTGGCTTTCCATGTAAGGTAAATATTTTTGAGGATCAAAGAAGTGGGAGATGGGAGTGGTTAAGAGGTAGCTACTCAGCTCTGAATGCACTATTATCCAAACAGGTATTGTGTCTATATTTGTGTCTAATACACAACTAATACCCTACCAATGAACAAATATATATGAGGACATGTTTTGGATAAGATGAATAAAACACATCCAGAAACCAAACCTTTGAAGTTCTTGGTTTTATGGTCTACTTTCTTCTCTAGACTTCAAGAGGTGTGATGGCTAGCCTTATGTCTTGCCACACCTTTCTCCACTGACAGAAATGCTTTGAGCTTCATTTGCAGTTATTCAGGTTAACCACCAGCTAAAGGTTAAAAAATTCTCCATTCATGTGGTGGTAAGACCTCAGTCTGAGCATTCTCCTTAACCTAGCTGCTGCAGCTGGAGATTTGTCTTAAAAGCAGGTAGAAGGATCTGTTGGACAGTGCTTTATCTGGCTTCTGTTCTGAGAAGATGATTTTGGGATCAATGCAGAGAGGCAGAAACATGCGTAAAACACAGATCTCTCAAGCAACAAGCAAGAGCAAGGGCCTAAACCTGAATGCAGCTCACAAGGGAAGGGGTAGAGGCCCCCATAGTGGTATCTCACAGCAATTTCCCAACAGTCTGACCCAAAAGTGACACTGCTGCACCATATTGTAGCTGTCCTTGAGTACAGGCAGCCAATCCCCAGGAACAGGACAGGGTAGAGGTTGCAGAATGTCTGACTGCATTCAGGGCCCTGACAGACTTAATCCATCATCTGTCTTTCCTGGACATGACAAACACAGTGACTGCACTGAGATTTTTACACTGTTCCTCATTGTTTTCTTCATGCATAGCAAAGAGAAGGAGGTGGAAGTTGTCACTGGCAGGAGGAAGGTGAAGAAAACGTGACTCTTGTTATGCCTGCAAAGGCCTCACAGGGCTTTCAGCCTGAAATCTGGCAGTTCAGTGACCATCAGGTTGCAAGGACCATCTCAGCTTCCTGCCTGAACTAAATACTTCCTCTAGATTCCCATGCTTTCTTTTTTTGCTGACTTTCATAGGTCCTTGAGAGTTCCTCTTTCTTTTTTCTGGCCTTGTAGCAGCACCTTCTCAGTTTGCATTTGTTAGCCTCTGGTACAGAAGTCTCTAAGCTTCATTCTGTGCTGCTGTGTGGTTATGGAGAGCCTCCTTTGAAATGGTGCCTTCATGCTCTCCTTCAATCTTCTGCCTTAGGATTCCTCCTGTTTAGAAGATAAGCCAATTACCCAAATGATGGCTAACCTGAGGGTCTGGAAGGAAGAGTTTTGGGGTTTTTTTTAGGTCTTGTAATATTTCAATGATAATTATGTGTTAACGTGTTTCTAAAATGGTTTAAACTTTATATTCTCTTTTTTTCACCAGTACCTTACTCTGTTATCTTAATTTGTATTGGTACTCTAGGTACAATTTCCATTTGATTTGGTCCTAAAAACATTTTCCTTTACTAAATAAAAGAGATTATTAAGAGCATCTTAATTGTGACACTAATTCAGAAAAGCAGGCAAATTAAGTGTGTCCTAAAAAGGAACCAAAATTGCTAATGCTACTTGCAGTATAATTTTTGCCTATATGATTTTGTTACCTTTTTTCTAAATTGTAAAAGATGATTTCTTTCTCTGCCAGGGTTTTGAGCCATGAAAGTATATGACCCATCAGATTAGGCAATGGGACAGTCTTTTAACACTTTCATGGAAATTTTATTTCTCGTTTGCCTAAATTTAAGCCTCATCACTAATTTGTCATGAGCACGAAAAAAGGTCTAGTCTACTGACAAAGGTGACAGTAATTAGTAGGTTCTACCTAATGTTAACCTGTCAGTTGAATATGCTTCTATGGCTTAATGACCTGCCAGGAGCCTAGCATTTTTTCAACTAGATATGCCAAAGGACTTGTGCCCAGAACTGGAAGAATTCATATACTCCTAAAGCATGGAAGAGGAGGCACTGAAAGAGTGTCATAGTTTATGCAGAATTACTTTGAGTAAGCAGGGTTTTGAAAGAGCTGCCTCAGAAAATATGCTGCTTCCTGAGAATGCAGTTTGTAACTTTGATAATTGCTCTGGGTGCTAACGTGACAGAAAATGAATGGGACTCAAATCCTTCACAGCATCACAGGACACATGGCTGAGACAGAGGTTACATCTGGAATTCGCAGAGATGATTAATCAGTTGTGTAGTTAGCTATAAGTGGTGCTTATCCCAGGTGTTCCAAAGAGCACAAACCTTTGTTGACTAGCTAGAATATCGAAAACTCATGGAGTGTTATTGGTTGGTTTTGGATTATCTGAAGAAATTGTTCGATAACAGTCCACAATTGTTTAGAATCAATTTCAGGTACATTCACTAAAGCATGTTAGAACTGCTGCTTGTCTCCCAGGATGAAATGGGTATACACATACATTGTGCATACATTTGAAAAGGTACCGGAGAAGATAAAGTAGAATTTTATTTGCAAATACAAACTCTGTATCGGATCTCACCATCCTAGTACCTTTAACTGAAGTCTTTCTGGACTTTATAATTTATCACAGATATGATTGATTTTGCACAGGAACTGCATGAACATGGTAGAGGAAATAGAATCTGTAATATAGGCCTCCCAGATGTTCTGCATCCATCAGGAGGATGTGTGTAAAATTGCAAGGGATGAAACAATAAGGACAAAGGTGTTGTCAAGAAGGTATATTACTGGGAGCATGGCGTAGCTGCTTTTAGATAAAGGGGCATAATGAAGAAATATATTGACCAGCTGTCACCAGATGAAAAGGTTTGGGAAGAGAAAAGTGTGCTGAAATTAAAGCTGATGGCCATGCAGTTACTGGGGAGGAAAATAATTACGCTTTTTACTGGCCTGAAGGGGATGTAAATGAAAATGTTACAGTAGAATGTGAATCTTTCAATACAGAGGAAGAACTGAGAATGAACAGATGCCAATTCCCCTCCTAGCGCTACCGTCAGCCATAGGGCAAATACAGAATAAAACTTTTGTATAAACATGTAGTGGGAGCCATCTTAGGTGTATGTTACATGTGGTTCTCTTATTCATGAATCCACTACAATGAACTAATTAATAATGATTAATAAATATATGTAACATATGTATTTATATATAAAACAAACTCCTATTTTATGAAGACTTTTAAGTATATACTTAAACAAAGCTTATATTTAAATCCCACTAAAGTTAGACATGCTTGAATCCTTTCTTGATCTTTCTTGGGCAGTTACTTTGCTTTTCTAGGCATCTTGTCATTTCTTGAAACTGGCTTTCTGTAAAGGCAACACCCATTTTGCAACAGAGTCAATATATATATTACAGAAAACTATTTTCTCATAAAGACTTTGTTATTGTTCCCATTTTCTTTAATATAAAATAAAAATAACTCGGGCTGAAAATGCAGTCTGCATATACTGGCAATTAAAAACAAATCAGGAAATCACTCTGCTGTATTAAATCACACATGGCTAGTTATGATTTAACATGCTGGGGAACCAAATTGGGAAACCAGATTCCACCCTCCCATGGTATTTTGTGACAGTGATAGCAATGATTTATTTTTTTAGAAAAAATGATTGGAATACATATTTAATGCCTTAAGTGCTTCAGCATTTATTTTTCCCAGTAGAGGACCATTTTAGCTGACGTGTCAAACACTGCTTTCATAAACACTAGGCTTCTCATTCAGAATATTTTTTTTCCATAATTATACCATTAATGTATGCATCCAAAGATTCCTGTGGAGAAAAAATACATTGGGTTGCCGACCAGTAAATGCATGTGGTTCTTGTTTAAAATGATGTTCCAGGTAACTTAAAATGAAAAATCTTGGAGAGCATCCAGGTTTGCTTTTTCAAATTAAAGAAGGGTGTCTTGCAGTTGGGTATGCTTCTTCAGTAAAAAGGCAGCAAGAGGAGACGTTAAAAATAAAGAGAAAGCAAGAGAGAGAGCATGTGGTGACCTAACAGTACACTGAGTGCAAGTTCTGCCTTTGTTTTCACTGAAGCAACACTGCTGAAATAACTGCTGCTGGAATTAAGCCTTGATTTTTCAAGATATTCAATAAATAAAAAATAATTGATGTCACAGTACCTCAAAGTGGAGGAAATGCTGAAAAGATGCTGACATGGGCCACTCAGACAAGCTTCTTGGTTGTTCGCATCAAAACAAATTAATTCACTTGTTTTTTACAGATCTGTTTCAACTGCTGTTTCTCTCTCTAAGCAGTGAGAGAGTACGCAGAATGTTTTCTATGAATAAGCACAGAGTGATGAGGCTGGGATCCAAAGATCTATTATACATGTAGGCAGGTGGTGAAGTCTGTTATGGAGAATTAGTACTGAAAAGGATGATGATGGTTATTAATACTAACCTCTAAGGGAATACTGAAACAGGCCTAAATGTAGATAACAAGTTCATATGACTGCAATACAATATGGCAGTAGAGAAAGAACATTGTAATTTGATGCTGTACACAGAGAAGCTGTATCAGAGGGGAAGAAGGGAGCTGCAGAAAAGTGCCAGTGCAAACAGTACCTGGAATTCTGGTTTTAGATTGCTGGCCAGGATGCACTGCTAGGTAGAGGATACCCAAAGAATGGCAAAATACTTGGGAACTGTTTTAAGATAAGTCTGTAGTCTTGAGAACATGTTGTTTTGCTGAGAACAGCTGAAGAGAAACCTAAGTTCATAGATTTAAATTCCAAAGAAGCATGAGGATAACAGGTAGCCTATGGAGGGTCTCAATATGAGAATGAGAAGAAGAGCCTGGTCTCAGGGACATTCGGTGACTTTGTTGATCTTACATGCATTTTTCTCCAATTTTAGACTAGCTGCTAGGAATGACCTGACTGCTGTGAAGTATCTGAGGACACTCATCATTTGTGATACTTGCAATTAGCCTGGTCAGAATATTAGAAATATAGACTGTAGAGAATATGTGTGGAGACACAGAGGAGTTGTAACAGGTGCCATCTGAGCCTGTCTCAGTGAGTGAAGCTGGCGAGGCAACTTGTAAGCTGGCGCACCAGTGAAGACCCTCATTCTTTGGCCAGCGTCATTCAAGACAGGGCCAACTTGCTGTGCAGGAAGAGTAGGCAGTAGTCAGCAGTAGCAGAGCCAACAGCTTTGCCTATGCCAAAGGGTACAAGGGTTGTTTGTAAGAGGAGTGTGTGCTGCATAAACAACAAATTCCTGTCTCCTCCTCTGCTGTGTAGCTGAGAAGGGAGTGAGAGTTTGCCAACAGACAAGCAGTGCTAATCCCTATTTCATACACACCTGAAGAAATCTCCACTGTTCCATCTCAGTTTGACCCTCATCTCCCAGGGTATGTTCAGATCTTCTCAGCCCCACCATCTGCTCCACTGCCCATGAACTGCCTCTAAATCCTTTCACTCTGACGTTGCATTGAGCTGCCTCAGTCTTTTCCCACCACCACCTTCCTGACAGCAACCTCCCCAACACATTTCAGTTCTCCCGCTATAGTAAGTTGCTTTAAGGGATTTTCAGAAGAAGATGATTAGTTACATGAGGTTAATTTTTACTGCCCTAAAAGGGCATCACAGACTATGATAAATAAGTTAGTATAGGAACTTTCACACGGTGAAAGTGACCACCAGGCTAGGTCTGCATCAGCTAGCAGAACAGCTCAGGAGGAGCAAGTCTGTATACAGTTGCAGTTCCTCATGTAAGTGCTTCATGCATTTTGGGGGTTTGTACTCAGCTAGATCTCTTCTGATACAGTATGGAGGTTGAATACCTGGCAGCAATTGAAGTGTGACAGGTCTGCTTCAGGCCTACATCTTCTGGTTTAGCTCTGTCTGGAAAGAAACCTGTTTTGTGCATTCTGAGGTGACTCCACAATGCAACCCAAAGCACAGAAGGTGGGGTGATTTGAACTAAAACTCTGATTTGGATGCATTCGTCAGACATATATGATTTCCAGATATTCTTAAGAACCAATTCTAGAAGATCTGGGGTTTAAAACTCTTCAGAAAGAACAAAAAAATTGTATCCATCAGTGTGCTTTCATCTACTATCGTATTAATTCTTCCAAAGAATTTTAATAGGATAGAAAGACATTTACTATTACAGAAGCTGAATTGGTTAGTTCTTATAATTTTACATCAATCTGTGGTGCTTTGCAGCTCTCTGTTCAATTACTGTTCTCAGCTGTTTTTCTTTTCACTGAAATAAGAAAACCATAAACAGAGCCTACAAACATAATAATATTTACTGTGTAAAGCATCTCATTTCAGCCTATCAAGTGAATGGAGATTATGTTATGGTGGAATTTGGAAAGATCACTGCCAGACTTTTTGCCCACTGAATGTTTGTGCCAATTGGAGGAGAGAACATATTGCTGAATAGATGGTGAGAAAAAATTTTCCCATTAAGGAGACTAGGATATCAGATACTATTTGGTGGTGGGCATTGATAAGACTCATTGATAAGATAGAGGAATGAGCCAGGGCCTATTGCTGGGAAATGTAATGCCTGCATGTCTCCTGTATGGGCTGAAACTGAGGAGGGAGAATGGTCCTTGGAACTGTACTGCAAGAAAAGACTAAAACTCTGGAGCAAGAACTTCTCTTGAATGTTAGATTCACGCATTCTAATCAGCTTGTTATTTTTCACCCTTTCTTTGACTTCTAGAGATCATGTTCAGGTAAACAATGCTGCTTTTCAGAAAGCTGAGAGTTCCCAGGCTATCCCTTTTCAACAGCTAGAAGCTGGCAGTGCAGGGGCCTCCTGCGTGTGCACGAAAACTTCAGATCTGTGACTATTGGGGCAGTGAGTTGCCAGTCTGGTCTAATGCAGTTAGTTAGTTAACTGCAGACCAGCTCAAAGGTACGGAGAGAAACGGTAATTTCAATATAATGGAAGTTATAATTGTGAACATGAGAATAATAGGGGGAGAAATGTTCTTTCCATGCAAGAGATGTTTTGCAGCACAACAAAGGAACATTGGCAGTGGGTTAAATCTGATGTGCAGAAAAAGATAGCACGCAATAGGCCAGAGAAACAAACATCGTTAATTCAGTAACACCATCTTCCATGTGCATTTTACGTGGGGACTCTTAATTAATATTGATTTTTTTTTTTTTTTAGGACTGATAAAACCCAAGTTCTGAAAGAAATCTGGATCATTTGTACTTTTTCTCCAGAAACACGAATGTTCATCTGATAGGGTATGATCTCTCCTTGCCATCTAGAATGCATGATGGATTTCTTTTTAGCCGCGTTTAAATGTATTAGTGAAAGCATAAAGACAACTAGAAAAATTGTTAAGAGAGAGTGCCGAAATAAACAAATTAACTTTCATTAGAAAAAATTCTGAAGCAAGGCTTCAAGTGCAATTTAGGACATCACACAAAGAAAATAAGATACAAAAGACAGGCCTGGAACCGTGGGAATGAAACTGTGAATCAGCAAGGTACAGAAATACAGTGCAAGTATTTCACACGGGAAGTGCTGCAACAAAGTCCTGGTGAGCTAATTACTTTTATACTTTCTGAATGAATGTGATTTTAGGCCTGTTTTAATAGATTCACAAATAATCTTCTGGAAATAGCATTACCAGTTCAGAGCGTCTTCCGTTATTAAAGTTAGGCATCAATAGCTGCATACTAAGCAACTTTTGATATCAGAAAGGAATACCTCGTATTTGTAAAATTCTGGCTTGATTACAATGTAAGGTGGTATTTTTTTCTTGGACAAAATTTCAGACATGGAGAGGTAAAATAGAGATACTCTTTTTGTTGAAGCCTAAGCCTTTGATTTTTGTGTGAGGTCTGTGAGTACGTAGACTATCTCAGGTCAGAGAAGAGGCTGGAACAGAGATGAAATTCGGATTGATCGGAGGGCATTGAGAAAACATAACCACTTCCATGACATGGGGTTCAAATGGCCTTATATCACTGGTTGTTTGAAACAGGTAATAAACTAAGAAAGGAGTAGAAAGTGCAAACAAAATAAGACTTGCCAAACCAAAGGAAGGTCTCTAGGTATTTTATTTCTCAGCCTATGAAAAATACAGCAGGCTTCTGATAATACTGCTTAAAAAATACTCTATTGTCATTCTGAGAAAAACAACTCCAAAAAAAACTTGGACTGTCTAAAGCAGTTTGAAATGAATCAGCTAGCATTCACATTTTGGATCAATTCACAAAAATGTTGACAAGCTCTGAATTCTAGCAAGTTTCTGATTTGACGGATTTGGGTCTTTGCACAGAGTTTACATGGGTTACAGATTGAAGCCTGTTTCTCTTTTTGTGGCCATCTAAATTGGTTGTTGCTATTGTCCTTGCAGGTCTCACATTTATGTAGAGATGGGTAAAAAATGCAAGCCTATGAATTGAGGAAAAAACAGGCAAGCTAACTTTTCTAGGCTGCAAAGGAGGCAATAGACTAAACATGAGCCTGGTGTAATAATTCAGGCATTAAAATTATTCAGTAAAAGAATAGTCAACAAGAGATGTATATTTGTACGAAGGTTTTAATGGGACTTTTAATAATAACAAGTATACGATAATAACAATAACAACAACGACAATAACAAAATAACAACAGCAGTAATACTGAACAACTGCCTGGAAGGTGTCGGGCGCTCATATGGCCCACCTTTGGCAACTGGCCTGGATAGAAACACCTCTAAGATAAGGAAGAGTGATGGTATGTATGGAGTACTCAAACCTGCTAGGATGTCTACTCCAATCTGACCATCTGGGGATTTACAGAGAGACTTTTGAAACATAGTCAGCCTGAAGAGCTATAATGATGGAGAGACCAAGAGCACGGTGAGCAGGGTGGGTTTGGGGCAGTTTGCGCGGGCAGGCGAGCGGGATGGTGAGCACTCGCCTTACGGCCAGGGCCCAGTCTGGGAGCTCTAATCTGGCTGCCTGGTGGTGGCCAGTGTAGGCGCCCAGACAGAGCTGATGAGAAGGGAGCTTGCAGTGCAGAGCTTGGGGTGTAGAGAGTGCCTGCACTGCTCTCCTGAGGGCAGGGTGCACTCTGATCCCTGGTGGAGGTCCTCCTGCAGCAGGGGCTGAGCTGCGGGACTCTGTCAATAGGCTGAAAGGTGTCAGGGAAGCTGAGAGGAAGCAGCACTGCTTGCTCCAGGACCAGACTGTGCAGCGGCCTCAAGCGTCCCTTGTAGCTCATGGAGGAAAGAAGAAGGCTGCTAACCCAGGAAGCTGGGAAATAGTAACAAAAAAACCCCCAACAAACAAATAAGGAAGAGGACAATTAAAAGCAAGGGGCTTCCTCCTAGAACTGATGTCTCCACCCAGAAGCACTTTGCTGTCCTGCAGGGGGCTGATGAGGAAACACACTCGCACCAGGAACAACTGGCTGGTGCACTGGTAAAGAACATCACTACTAGTGCTGCCAGGAAAAAGCAGCAGGTCGTAGTGGTTGGGGGATTCTACTTTGAAAGGAGCAGAGGCACCCATCTGTCGGCCTGACCCAGGCTCAAGGGAGGTGTGTTGCCTACCAGGGTCTTGGATCAGGGATGTTTGCAGAGAGACTGCCTGTTCTAGTAAGTCCCACTGACTATTACCCACTTCTAGTGATCCATGTGGGTGCTGCTGATATAGATAGCAGTAGCCCGGAGAACATATAGGACTTCAGAGCTCTGGGAGAGGTGGTTAGGGGCTCTGGAGCACAGACTGTCTTTTCATCAATTCTCCAGGATACAGGGCAGGACCTTAAAAAGGCTAGGAGGATTTGGCAAGTTAATAAATGGTTATGGTTAGAAGGGTGGTGCCATAGGGGTTTTGGTATCTAGAACAGGGGACTCAATTTAGTAGGCCAGGTCTACTGGGGGCTGGTGGGGGTGGTCTGACAAAGAAGGGGAAGAGTGATTTTGGTAGGAGACTTGCCAGACCGGTCAAGGATGCTTTAAACTAGATGTGTTGGGGGAGGGGGGCATCATTCCATCCCAACACACCCAGTCAGTTGCCAGCACCTATAATAAATGGTCAGAGCAATGTAGAGATATTCCAGGTGCTTCAGCCAATGATCTGGCTTCATTTGGAGCTTGGCTCAGATACCTCTATACAAACACCCGTAGCATGGGGAAGAAACAAGAGGAATTAGAGACTTGTGCATGTGTACAGGGGTATGATGTAATAGGCATCACAGAAACATGGTGGGATGGCTCCTATGACTGGAGTGTTGGAATGGAAGGTTACAGGCTCTTTAGAAAAGAGAGACCTGGCAGGCGGGGAGGGGGAGTTGCTATTTCTGTTAGGGATAGGCTGGAGAGTATGGAACTCTGTCTGGGAACAGGTGAGCAGTCAATAGAGAGTTTGTGGGTCAGGGTTAAAGGGAGAACAGCGATGGGAGACATTATTGTGGGGATCTGTTACAGACCGCCTGATCAAGAGGACTCTGTGGATGAAGCGCTCTATAGACAGATAGGAACAGCCTCACGCTCGCAGGCCCTTGTTCTCATGGGGGACTTCAACCACCCTGATATCTGTTGGATGGTATGGCCTGGCACAAGCCATCCAGGAGGTTCCTCGATTGTGTGGAAGACAACTTCCTTCTGCAAGTAATAGAGGAGCCGACAAGGAGAGGTGCCATGCTTGACCTCATCCTCACCAACAGGGAGGGGCTGGTTGGAAATGTGATGCTCCAGGGCAGCCTTGGTTGCAGTGATCATGAGATGGTTGAATTCAGGATTCTCAGGACAGTGAGAAGGGCGTGCAGCAAACTCACTGCCCTGGACTTCAAGAGAGCAGACTTTGGCCTCTTCTGGAACCTGCTCAGTTAGGTTAAATGAGATATAGCCCTAGGGGGCAGGGAGGCCCTTGGGAGACCAACAGTCTTGACTGTTGGTTAATATTCAAGGATCACTTGCTACAAGCTCAGGAGCGTTGCATCCCTACTAGAAGGAAGTGCAGCAGGAGGGCCAGGAGACCTCCTTGGATGGATAAGGAGCTGCTGAGGAAAATTCAAAGGAAAAAAGAGGCTTATAAAAGGTGGAAGCAAGGACAGGCAGCCTGGGAAGAATACAGGGATGTTGTCCGGGAAGCTAGGGACCAGGTTAGGAAAGCTAAGGCCCACTTAGAATTCAACTTGGCTAGGGATGTTAAGGATAACAGGAAGGGATTCTATAGGTACACTGCAAATAAAAGGCAGGCCAGGGACAACGTGGGCCCCCTCCGGAAGCTATCAGAACAGGATACCCTGGATTTGGAGAAGGCTGAGGTTCTGGATGACTTCTTTGCCTCAGTCTTCACCAGCGAATGCTTTGACCACACCACCCAAGTCTTGGAAGGCAGAGGCAGGGACAGTGAGAATGAAGACCTTGGGCCCTACTGTAGGAGAGGATCTGGTTTGAGACCATCTTAGGAACCTGAACATATACAAGTCAATGGGACTTTATGAAGTCCATGCACGGGTCCTGAAGGAGCTGGCAAATGAAGTTGCTAAGCCACTGTCCATTGTATTTGAAAAATCATGGCAGTCAGGTGAAGTTTCTCACGAATGGAAGAAGAGAAATACAACCCCCATTTTCAAGAAGGGGAAAATGGATAACCTGGGGAATTACACATCAGTCAGCCTCACCTCTGTGCCTGGCAAAATCTTGGAGCAGATTCTCCTGGAAGGCATGCTGAGGCACATGAAAAACAACAAGGTGCTTGGTGACAGCCAGCATGGCTTCACTAAAGGGAAATCCTGCCAGACCAACCTGGTGGCCTTCTATGATGGGGCTATGGAACTGATGGACAGGGGTAGAGCAGTTGGTGTCATCTACCTGCACTTGTGCAAAGTGTTCGACACTGTCCCACATGACATCCTTGTCTGTAAGTTGGAGAGACATCAATTTGATAGGTGGACCACTTGGTGGATAAAGAACTGGCTGGATGGCCGCATGCAAAGAGTTGTGCTCAATGGCTCAGTGTCCAGCTGGAGACCAGTAATGAGTGGTGTCCCTCAGGGATCGGTATTGGGAGTGGTCTTGTTCAGCATCTTTGTTGGTGACATGGACAGTGGGATTGAGTGCACCCTCAGCAAGTCTGCCGATAACACCAAGCTGTGTGGTTTGGTTGATACACTGGAGGGAAGGAATGCCATGCAGAGGGACCTTGACACGCTTGTGAGGTGGGCTGCTGCCAACCTGATGAAGTTTAACCATGCCAAGTGCAAGGTCCTACAGCTGTGTGGGAGCAATCCCAGGCACAGCTCCAGGTTTGGCAAGGAAGAGATTCAGAGCAGCCCTGTGGAGAAGGACTTGGGGTGTTGGTCGATGAGAAAATGAACATGCGCTGGCTTCAGTGTGTGCTCGCAGCCCAGAAAGGCAACTGTATCCTGGGCTGCATGAAAAGGAGTGTGACCAGCAGGTCGAGAGAGGTGATCCTGTCCCTCTGCTCTCGTGAGGCAACATTTGGAGTACTGTGTGCAGTTCTGGTGTCCTCAACGTCAAAAGGACATGGAACTGTTGGAAGAAGTCCAGAGGAGGGCCACGAGGATGATGAGGGGACTGGAGCACCTCCTGTATGAAGATAGGCTGAGAAAGTTGGGGCTGTTCAGCCTGGAGAAGAGAAGGCTGCACGGAGACCTCATATCAGCCTTCCAGTATCTGAAGGGGGCCTATAGGGATGCAGTGGAGGGACTCTTCATTAGGGACTGTAGTGATAGGACAAGGGGTAACAGGTTCACACTTAAACAGGGGAAGTTTAGATTGGGTATAAGGAAGAAATTCTTTACTGTAAGGGTGGTGAGGCCCTGGAATGGGTTGCCCAGGGAAGTTGTGAGTGCTCCATTGCTGGCAGTGTTCAAGGCCAGGTTGGACAGAGCCTTGGGTGACATGGTTTAGTGGGAGGTGTCCCTGCCCATGGCAGACATGGCACACACATGAAGTGACGTTATCCACATCTTCCTTGGGAGGCTTCTACAAGTATGGAAAACAAGGTTACCAGGAGAGGAGAGCTTGTAACTGATACCTCCACTCTATGTGTCTCTGTGTGCGTATGTGCGTGAGTGTGTACCCTGTGTGTAGGGAGAATAGGCCTTCTTGGGATTACTCATAAAAGGCAGTTTTGAAGTTTGTGGATGTTTATTAGCATTTCATAAGTATGTGGTATTATGGTTTGTCTGTTTTACTGTTGATCTTGGTCATGAATGTATGGATTCACTGCAAGTTAATTATGTCATTAACAAATCAGTAAAACACTTTGATTCTAGTTTGGTTAAGCACTGAGCAGTTTTTCTCTGTGACAGGAGGAAAGAAGAGAATTTTATCTATTTCAGGAATAGGAGAGGATGTAGGTTGCCAAAGAAGAATGGGTAGGTGGCCTATATTAGTGATACAAACAGAATGGCAGAGGTGGATTCATGGGCTACACAGAAGAAAAAAATCCAACCAGTAGAAGTCACGTTTAGTAGTAGCACATGGTAGTGCACCCTGCTGGGAAAATGAAGTTGAAGGGTGAGACCTAGAGAACTTTAGGACAAGCCCTGTGGAAGCACTTTCTCACACATCTTGGTGGGGATCTGGGTAAAGGAAGTAAAGGTGAAAGCATAAATTTTCCTGGACCAGGTGAACTGTCAGTATTAGAGAGCTGCATTTGAAAGCATTGGGAATATATGCCCTGAAGAGCTTGACAAGTTTAATGGAGCAGCTAAAGTTGTCAGGTGAGAAGATGAAGAGATATAAAGGGGGAAGTCTGGAACTCAGTAAAGCAGGTACCCAGGAAGTTGCCATGATAAATTCTAGGAAAGAGCAGAGATAGAAAAGCTCATTTCAGAAGTAGAGATGCTCCATCGCTGGCAGTGTTCAAGGCTGGGTTGGACAGAGCCTTGGGTGACATGGTTTAGTGGGAGGTGTCCCTGCCCATGGCAGGGGGGTTGGAACTAGATGATCTTAAGGTCCTTTCCAACCCTAACTATTTTATGATTCTATGAACCTACTGTTGTTTCACATGGCTTTGGAGAGAACGAATGCCCCAGGAGTGGGCCTAAGCAATAAGAACTATGTTATTCAAAAAAGAAGGAACATGACTGCTCCATATCATTTGACTATGTCTGTACCATTGCTGCATCATCCTGCATGCAAATCTCTGGCAACAAGACTAGGAACTGAACCTTGAAAGATTTACAACAGCATGGCAACTTTCAGGAAAACTAGGGAATGAATGTTATCACTGAGAATGTACCAATAAAAAAACCCAAACAAATCCACAACTTTTTATGGGCATATAACTTATGGGATGCTTTGATATTTATGTGGTGATATTGCTTATTATGCTTAGATTGTAACTATTCCTGCTTCAAAATCTCCCACTTCTAATGACCTCCAAAGATTCTTGGCTACACTGAAATATTATGTTCTTTGACATTTTTTAGCTTAACCCAACTCTACCAACTGCAGGTAATTTGTTTAAGTTGATGGTTTGTAATCAGACACTAATTATAGCATTTTGACCAAAAAGAAATTTGAAAATATTAAGGGTTTAGTATAAAAGTAATTGAAAACTCTTTTGTATTTTGCACATGCTGATTTGGAAGTATGAAATAGCATACTGGGACTCTCAGTGTTATTTCTTAAGGTGACAGGATAAATATAATGAATAATTCTCTACCATTTTCAAGTCATTCAATAGCAAGATAAGCCCCTTTTCTTGTAGTTAGGTTTTATTTTTTTTTAAGTTCTGCAGTATGAAAACATAAATCTGTCTTACTTACCAGAATATTGGTAGCTTTAAATCATGGAGGAAATTTAGGGAGAAAACTTCTGAAGGAAAACATAGTATTGTGGTATTTTTATGGAATGTGTAATTGGGAAGTTATGATTAGATAGGTACAATAACAGCCCTTATTAAAAAAGTTGGCTCTTTCACATATCGTCTTATGTCAAACTGGCAGTGACTTAAGTATTGTTAGAAGTTGGTTCAGCATGATTTTGGCACCTTTTGTTCCATGTCTGATACTTATTTGAATTGAGCATTTTTTTCCTTTACCAGTTTTATAAAAAGTTTGTTAGCTTTTATAGCTCTTCCCTTCCTATCATAAATTAAAAGGCTTAGGGAGGAGTTGCTCCCTTGAGTTACTTCTGAAGTTCCGAAAGTTTTGGCACAGCAAACTTCTTAGCATTCAATAACTTTCTAAAGAATACGAGCTTTCTGAGAGACCTGCAGCAGTTTCATCCTGTAACTTTGTGACTGCATTTACTGTTCCAGGGAGGGGTTGCCTTTCAATTTGGCATGAGGACAGTGTAGTCTGATCAGTGTTGTCAAGTGTTTGCTGCTTGCAAGTTATTGGAATGGGTAGGTAGCCAAGAAAAGTTGCTATAGCAAAGAATTGTTTTGATTAAAAAAAAAATAAAACAGGGAGGAGGGCAGCACAGACCTACCACCAAGAATAACTGTTGTAATGATGTACTCTGAATCCAAAAAATGTAAATAACTGGGTTAGTAAACTCTCAGTTATGAAGGCAGTGGTGATGCAGGGGTGAAAAAAGATTAAGATAAAAAGAAATGAAAGAAAGTGGCTTGGGAATTAATAAAGAAATGATGGAATATTTAATTTTTAGATCTTTAATTAATCTTCCATTGGTAGTAACTGAATGGTATCATATGAATGGTAGTATTTGAAAAGGGAGACCAAACATTGGGGGAAAAATTAATGAAACTGTCACCAGTTATTACATAGGTTTTGAGCCCACAAAGTATTATTTCCTGTGGGAATTTCAAGGCCTCATTCTGTGTATTGTTTAAATTTTATTTTTGGCTAAACCAGATTGTCTTCATTCTAAAATTGCAATGTTTCTCACAAACTTACTGAAGCAGTCATCTTTGGGACAGCTGCCTCACACGCAGTTACACAGATGTAACGCTAGCCAGATAAACAAAACATCCTCTTAAAATTCAGTGGTGGTGGTTGTGAATCTTATTGGATTGCAGAGTGCTCCTTCTTTTGAAAATCTTTCCTCATGGGGTGGGGAACTAAATCTGATGCAGTGACTGCTTGCTTGGACATCTGTGCAAAGCAGCGTTCATCCAGTTTGCTGTCAACAGCTTGAAGTCATGCACATCCTTATCAGATGCTGTGCTTCCAGACAAGAAAATGCATTGGTGTTTTGCTATTCTTTTTTGTTTGTTTGGTGTTTTCTTACCAGTCTGTGGCAGCCCTCAATAGAGAGAGTTAGGAAGCAGGAGGAGGAGGTTATAATCTCAGATGGCGTGGTGCAGGTGGTGCACTGGATCCTACCTTGCTTCCCAGGTGGCGCTCCAGGGGAGTCAATCCTCTTGTGAGATGCTCATGTTACATAATGGAATCTGGGAAGGAGAAAGGAAGCACCCATGACAGAGGAGGTGGGGGACTGTGGTATGCAGGACTTAGGCAAGCAGGTCCAGCTCTAGAATTGCCAGGAGTCTGTGATGGATCTTCTACCTGTGAGCTGCAGGAGACAGGAAATTTGAAACAAGAGTTTGGGCAGTGAATGCACAAAAAGTACTTTACATGCCAAGAGTTTAATCTGCATTGTGATCACCACTGTGGTGCAACAGTGGATAAAAGTAGGCCAGTATCCATACAACTGAACAATAAATAAATGAATTGCCAGCAATAGCCTGTATTTGTGCAGTGGTCTCCACCCATAGATTTCAAAGTTCTTCCCAAAGAAGCCTGACACTATTATTATTTTTCTGAGAAGTAAGCTGTGGTAGAAGACAAGGGAATGGCTTTTCCATGGTTACCCAGGAAAGCAGTGATACACCTGGGACAAGGACAAATGCCAAATGCCAGTCTACAGCTGTGCACGTGAGAAACATGCTTTCCTGCTTGTGGCCTGTTCTTTAAAAGAGAGTGCAGATTTGCTGTTACTAAGAATCTGTCTCTTAATATTGCAAGATAAATAATAAAAAATCCTGCTAACCTAAGAATTAGCATAGGCAGATTTCATGCTTGAGCATACAGTTAAACCAACCCTCTTCACTGTTACTAAGAACTTGACCAATATAGATAAATTCATCTTGCTTTTTCATTCTGTGTATCCATATGATTTTCTAACAACATCTGCAGAGGATCATTGATAGCCTGCAATCTGTCATTTCAACTTTGCAGATAATTTACTGGCTTATTTTTTTTTCCTGAAGTGTTTGAAGAACAATACAGGACTGTTGCCTTCAGTAAGTTTTTGCTGGAGATGTTGCAGGCTCAAAAGCCCAAACTTATCCTGTCTTTCAGTGGAACAGCAAGCAGGCTTTGGGCTTTATTTTTGCAACTGGTTAAAACCACATCCAGAAAGGCCACTCCTTCTGAAGAGGTGAGTCAAAAGGCCTCTGGCTGTATCTCTTGGCTATAGAGAATAGTACAACCTGAATCAGTGTAGGCAACCAAAGATTTAAAAACTATGTAGAATTTGCAATGAAACATTCCAACAGCGATTCTTCTGGCAAAAACAATGTGCAAGAAAAGGACAATTGATAGTAATTCATCCAGCTCTAGAAAGCAGTTACTATGTTTTAAATCATAACTAAGTGATGTCTATGCAAGACTTTGTGTGCTCACTGAGGAAGATGTAGCCTTGATCTGCCTAGAACCTCTGGTAAATCCATGACTGCCTTAACACATCATTAACAGAACAGTTTAATGCCTACAGTATTAAAACAATCAGATCCTTTGAAACCCAGCCAAACAACACAGAAACTCATTTCCAGAGCTGACTTCTACCTCTTTATAGTTATCCTCCCAGTTGTTTCCAGAAACTCTTGTATGTATTTGCTATGTGATGCGAGAGAGTCCTGAATCCTCACCTTTTTGTCTGAATTCAGCAGCAAATTCCCAAATTACTGTGCAAATCTTAATTTTAAGCTGATGTAGTCTGTGCTTTTTTCTTGTCTAGGTGTTATTTATGCACAATTACACACTGTCACAGATGCAGTCCAGGGTGCGGAGAAAAATGGTCTTGCACTCCTGGGCTCTGTGTCTGCTGTTCTATTTTGAGCTGTCTTTGGGCTTGGCACTGATCAGCACGGTGTTGCAAAACTGCTCTCCAGATGAACAAAACAGAAGAGAAGACATCACATGAGGAAAAACTACGGGAGGCCTGGGGGAAATATGACCCTAAGAGCACCCAAACACATAAGCAAGCAGACTGTAGCCTGCATTCCTGCAGCAAGAGGTGTGGGTGCTATTGGTGACAGGTTTGGGGAGCAACCCAGCCATTAGGTGTGCCTTTGGTATGGATGGGTTATTGCTGTCCAAGGCTGCTGATGGAGAGTGCAGGGCCAGGACCAGTGCTTCTGAAGCCTCCTCTCCTTCAGCATCTCTTGAGTCCTGCTCCAGGCATGGTCTGACACTGCCAGGTCTCTTACATAGGGGCTGTCAGTGGCTGTGCCAGTGTGCAAAGCTTCATGTAAGGAGCACCAGGAAGGGATGGTATCTGTGTTACCCTCTGCATTGCAGCTGTTGCCTTGTAAGTGCTGGCATCAGGGCAGTTGTGGTCTGTGCCACAGCAAGCAGCCACCTCAGACCATGGCAGGTTGATCTTACCTGGTGTTCTTTTACCTCCCCACCACCTCGTGCAGCCTCTCAAGACTTGGGGATGATCTGAGCCAAACTCCAGTTGAACTCTGGTGACCTGGTTTTTTTTTTATCACCTGGTCCATTCTGTAGTGACTCATCTGCTTTTAATGGAGCTGCTTTCAATTCATTCCAGTGCTAGTAAAACCTATAAAATCTGACAATCTGAAGCAGAAGTGAGAATGGTCTACTGGGGAAAAAATAAATGTAGCAGTCACAGACTCATCTCTTTTATTATCTTGCTTAAAACTAGAGATAGGTGAATATATGGTAATGACAGTGCAGCTGAATTAATAACTCAGCAACATTAACTAGTGATACTGGTACACACCCGACCCTGCCCCTCATGCCTCAAGATCTCAAGTCAGGATGTACTGGATTCCACTCAGTCAGTTGTCCACTAGCCCTGACTACTTTCTCATGCATGAATACACACATGCTTGCTTCTTCTCCCTCTGCTTCTCACAAGAACCCCAAGCATTTTTCTTCTTTCATAATTTCCTTGATGTTCTATGATAAGTTTTCTATTTTACCATCCAATTTAATCAGTTATTTAATATTGATGTAATTTTAAAAAATACCATGTATTACAGTGAGTCCCATGCTAAGAAGACTAGAGCAGGGGAAGTTTCCTGATAGTACAGAAAGTGAGACTGAAATACAGAAGCAGTGAGACTAATAGTAGAATTCATGCATGTCTTCTGACAGGTTGCAAAAAACCCACACTGAAGCAAGTACATAAAAACACTCTTTCCTTCATCTATCCCTAAGTAGTGTTCTGCTTTTCTTCATTTTAATTGACTGGCTTAAAAGCATGAAAAACCTATACTCCCTCTCACACACTTGGGGGTGGCATCTTGCTTTCTGTCTTTCTGTGGGCTAGAGAGAGGTCAAGTTCCTTTGCTGAGACATGTATCATATGTAGGGAGAGAAGAATTTGGTGCCATCTGCGGCAGCTTGAACGAGCATAAATTACACCTGTATTGGATGGCTGTGAGTTGCTGTCAGATCAGTGGTTCTATTTTCCTTTTCTGTCTTCATTTTGCAAAATGGTAGGTGAGGACCTGGACTGGAAAGCTATTGAGAATCAGGTTCTTTATGCTTTTTGGCCACACATTTTGAGAGAGAAAAAACTATTTACTGAGGATTTCATCTGAAACCTGGAAAACCGCTTGCCGAAACACAAGTGGGAAAAAAAAACTGGAATAAGCATTTTATATTACAGTCCTTAGGAAGCATTGCATTTCGTTTGCTTTAAAAGGAGCTGGTTATTGCTGGATGGTGACAAGGCAGAAGGTGGTAGTGAAGGGGTCACCCTTCCACAAAGCCATTTACCATTTTCTAATCTAAAAACAATCTTTAAAAATAAATGGAAGTGAATGCAGCCTGTCTGAATTCAGAGATGGCCTAGCACACAGTTAAAGTTCCTTAAAAGAGGAGAATTGAGTGTGTGTGGGATGCTGGAGAATTGCCCTCTGTTTGGATATGCAAAATAAAGGTCTGCTTTGTAATGGAGCTGAGCACCTGGAGCTTTCTTCTGGTATTAGCCTGCTTGTCAGATAAAATAGATAAATGCTAGTCTAATCAATCTATTAAATAATTATTTTTGCAATTAAATAGAGACTAAAAGAAATTGTAGCAGTGAAGATCTCATCACTACCTTTGCATAAGTAGTATGTGAATACAGAATGCTAAATAGAGGCTACACTGATATTTGTGTATATGCAGAATATACACACATATATACCTTCTCCCACCCATATTTATACTAGTGAAGGAAAGACAGGATAGCCAGTGTATGAGCCAAGAAAAACATTTATTTTGGATGATGCCTTTTTAGAACTGACTTCTCTACAGAATTCAGAAAATGTGTTTGAAATTAGAGAGGTCTGTTTATGGAAAATATAAAAAAAATAGGTGGAAGAAGAAATCACTTAGAGAAATGCTAATCCCCTCCTCCACAAGCTGCCCTTTTCTCTGACCCTGACCTTTACTTCTGTCACTTCAAAAGATCATTAAATATTTGTTGTGATATTTTGGGAATAGACAGGTACAGATAGAGCTATATGCTGGCTCCTCTGACTCATTCCTTCCCTACAGATGAAGGTATAAGGAAAAATATATGTAAACATGCATAGAGCCACATTATTTTTCATGCAGTAAGACATTCTTGTTTAAATTAAAACAGTTCCTCAAAGTTACTAATTTTTATTAGTGCAGCACCAAGCTCTGAAAGAACTCAAAGAAGTAGTGATTTCAGCAATCTGTGTATTTTCTAACTACATAATCACTTAACTTCCAATACTATATGTGATGACATGGGTACACACTTAGCTGAGTATATTTTTTCTGTCACAGTCTGCAGTCATCTGTACTGTAGAAGTCCAGTTTGTCTACACTAAATGTGATGTATTTCACACATGCGACTGTGAGACATGCAACTGTGAGAACAGTTTCTACTTTTATTAACACTAACTATTGCCATGTCTGCAACTGCCAAGTGCTATGCAGCAATTACAGCAAGCTACTTAATATACTGGCCAGTGGGAAAGGAGGAGACTCTTTCTTAGTGGCATAGTCAAATGCAGCAGCTGTTTTAGAGATAAAAACATGTACACAGCTGGCTTCTTGGTAGGTGCTTTTGTTCTCTAAAGCACTCACTTGCTGTAACTGTACCTAAGCAAAGCATTGATTATGCATTCTTGGCATTATATTTAAAGATCTCTTGTTGATTTTTAGAGTGTGAGTTTCTGTTGTGCACTCCAAGATTTTATTTTATGAACATCAGAAAATGTATGTATTGATGATGTTGATTATGTTTCTTAAACTCACCATTTCTGAAAATCTTTGGAATGTGTCCCTCTTTATGATCATCTCAAAGCATAGCCAAAACTCTCTTGAAAAAGAAAATACCTTGGAAAGGATATATTGACCTAGTCCAAAGCATGTTGGCTGCTACCCGTTTGGGAATAAGGCTCCTTTCAGATGTGTTGCTGTTTGTGCACCTGAAACTGCTGCTTATCTGTGCAAAAGTAAATCACTCTGTTTAAATGAGTGACAGAAAACGCGAAATTAATTGGATAACCTGTACAGACCACTGTGGGTTATTTTTTTATTGTTATCAAGTGCATGTCATATCAGTAATCTGAAATTACTGGTGAACCAATAGTACTGTGCCATTCTGTGATAAATTTCTATATGATTATTTGGTTTATGGTAGGGATACTAGCTGGCACATAATACTTCCTTTAAGTGTTTCTTTCCTTGAATTCAGGGTTAGGTTGTGGTATTTCATACCTGCTTTGCGCAACCATAAATGATCTGTTGCACATGTGGCACATATCACGTGACAAAGCAACCAAAGATCATAACTGCAACTTTATTACATCTTCAGAATGCATTGTGGCCTCCTCTGTTTATTTATGCTTCTGTAGTTAAAGTATTACTTATTATAACTAAAAGTTAGCCTTCATAAGCTAACTCAAAGGTGAAATGTGACTCTGTGTGTCACATGGAGAAATCTGCTGTCTTTTAAAAAGTAATTTATCTCGCTTTGTGGAATTGCTTTGCAGCTATGCTGTGGAGATAACATAGCAGTGTCAAACATGCCTTCTATCTCCAAGAGAAAACAAACAAACAGCTGGGAGTGATTCCCCAGACTGTCATTCATCATGCAATATTCAGAAAGTCATGAGTAGTGATGCTAATATAGTTCTCACTTTCAGGGTTACTCTACATATGCAGGACAATTGTCTTCCTTACAATAGCAATTGGAAAACTGGTGCTTATTTTTAACCAGCTAGTATTAACCAAAAATATCAGAACAAGTCTGATTGATAGCAAACAAATACAGCAAAAATGTGAGTGAAATTGTGATGTGTGTCACCAGTTTTTGTCTATTTTTACACAGAAAATCCTCATTGTTTTTCTCGTCTCTATATTCTCCTGAAGCAAGCTGATTCACAAACGTCCTTTGCTGGTATCTTAGAACACACACACCAGTGCACACACTTTCCAAGTGATAAGAACTTGGTTGGAAAGATTGAATATTAATTAGTTTTCTTGAGGCGTCATCTTTAATGGACAAATGTTGATATTTTGAGCATTTCTTGAATCAGTTCTGGTGTTTTATAAACACTACTGTCAATTTAAAAACTGAGGTTTAGTTACATAAAATACACTGCATTGAAAAATCAACAAGCTGCAATTTTGCCAGGAGTGAAAACTTACTTTTACTCTAGAGAGTACAGAGACTTCTAGCAGTTCAAATAATAGAAAAAGCAGAGTGCTTTACTGGCAGTTTTAGGTCATGTTTCAATACATACTGAAATTTTCTCTTTTATTCCAGATTTGTTCCAGTTTGAATTATTTTCATATTTCTTCCAGCAAATTCTGTTATGGAGTTTTGAGCTCTCATTAGAACTATGATTTATTTTCTCCTCTCAGTTGTGTAAAGCCACTGAAACTGTGTGGCTATATTGGGAGCTAACTGGGTGGCAGCTGTACAGAGGTATAATTAATATAATAAAGACTAAATGCACATCTACTGCAAAAATTATATTTGCCCTTAATCTAATATGTATTCATAGAAGGACTGAGGGGAGGACTTCTTACACTTTCACCTTCAGAGTTTAAAGTCATAAAGTTCACTATGCAGGAAAAGCACAACAGTGAATATAGAGCTCAGTGACATAGATGAAGGAGAATCCCCTTTCACTTTGCATATATATATATATTTTTTTAAGAAGGCTGCTATTACGAGTACTGTTATGTGTGGCTGTAGCAGCTTTCCAAGTGAGTCATCAGCCATGTTTGGATCCAGACTTTCAGTTTTAATGTGCAGACACCTGCGACGTGAACGAAAGGATTTCCTACATCAGCTGGCAGAAACAGTAGGTTTTCATAGTCTAACGATCATCTGCTTGAGAAAAATAAGTAACACCCCGAAACAGTGAGTTGCAACCTTAGGAATCATTTCATGGTTACGTTTGGCAGAGCCTTTCTTGAAGTGCTGTGGCTGTTTGGTCAAAGGGAGGAATGGATGGATTGGTTCACCTCTGGTTCTGCAAAAGGGACAACCTCTGGCTCCCCACTGCTCCTCTGTAATAAATGCTGCAAAGTGCAAAGTGTGGGATCACTACAAGGAGGTGGAATACCTCAGACAACTCAGGATCCTTTGCGTCAGGTCCACTATAAAAAGCTACCCAGAACTGAAACATGGAGTAAAAAAGTCTTTCCCTTATACGTGGAAATGATGTAGCTTGATGCTGTTGGAAGTATCATCAGATTCCTACCAGCATATTGCAGTGTCTTTTATTTTAAAGAAATCTGTATTACAACATTTGTTTTACCTGTGAAGAAAATCTAGAATAAAGGTAAACCAAGCTTAACCACGATAGAAGAAATTTAGTACTTTTGTACAGAAAGAGAGAAATCTGGTTATGAATTTCTCTCAACAGCTGTTTTAAAAGATGATCACTCATTAGTTAAAAAACAATATAAAACCTGTTGTCAGAAAAACTATTTGGGTTTTGGTAAACCTTTTTTTTTCTCTCATACTGATTTTTGTGTGAAGGATTTTCTTCACTCTATGAAAAATCAAAATGGAACAAAAAATTGACATAAGTGAAGATGTCAGTCTTTAATATGAAGATGTCACATCGTAAAAAAAGCCCAAGCCACTTTCTGAACAGTTTTAATGAGATGGGAACTGTTCTGTTGATCATGATAGAGTTTCACTAATTTCATGTTAATTTTGTTCATTTTTTTCTTGTAAGAAAGGGGAGGATTGAAGATCCTCACAACTTATTGTGATTGATATCTCATTTTGGCTGTCAGTCAGCAGCGGGCTGTTGTTCCTGGTGCAGGTCAGTTGTGAGAAGGCAGAATGACCACAGGTATACTGTTGTTCCGGGCACCGGCCCAGTGGAGCTCAGCCAGCTTTTCCAAGCCCGCAGGCACTTGGGTGTCTCCTGAGGTGACTGTAATGAGATCTGGTCCCACATACTCAGTAGATGGAGTCCTTTAAAATGAACTGCAGTAGCTAGTAATGTTTACATGTTCATTACTCCTAATTTTTTTCCTTGCTCATAGTCACATGCACTCCTGCAATGTACAGTGCAAATGTAAAATTACAGTTAAGTAGTCAAAAGTCAAGACGTACAAGCAGACCTATGCCTTTGCTCAAATATCATTACCCCCGAGTTTTAGTAATTTCTTCATGGCTCTTAATCATACTTGGCTCTGATTGATTGGAGCCTTAAGGGCACATTTCCCTTTGCATGGATGTCTTATTGAGCTTTCTGTTTCATGCTGATTAATCTCATTCAGATTATGACTGTTTCATTCTGGGATACATATCAGTCTCTCGGAGGGGAGAGTCCTTCTCTGCCTATAGAGTTCAATCATTTGGGAGCAATTAGTCTATACAATTCATAGCTTCAGATTAGTCTATGTAATTCATACCTCAGATCATCCTGTAAGAGAGTGCTTCTCACAACTGCCTCTGACTTGCTGGTATGGATTCAGAGTGACATGGAAGTATTAAACATTTATCCTTTTATAAGTAAAATGCTTTTTATTATCCTGGGCTGGGAAAAATTTCATCGGAAAGCTAGGATTTTTTTCATTTCTGAGTTATTGCTGTCTTACACATTGTCACAATGTTGATTTTGCTTTTCCTTTTAGAGACTGAAATCATACCAAAAAAGCTCACTTCTTGATAGTATTTGAATTGATAGATACTTCAGCATTAATTCTGCTGTTACTGTCGTGTCATAGACTATTTTTATTCAAAGTATAATATTAGTTATGTAAGCAAAATTTTCCCACACTGTCACAGGTTTCGAGTGTGATTTTATGAATTTAGAGGAACTGTTTTAGACTACTAGGCTAAATGAACCCATGGTCTGACACTGTTATTTTGATATCCATATACAGACAACTAAAATGACGGGGGGCACAAGTCCACCCTTAACTGTGAAATACAGACTGTTTTCATATTCCAGACCAAAAAGTGTCAGATCTGTGGTATCAAGCAGCACTGATTTATTTGGTTACATGTCCCACTTTATGTAGTCAGCAGACTCTGTATTAGGGAAAATACAGCATGTACCAGTCCACATATTTTGTTTTTACACCAGGTGCTGCGATCTTGCATCTTCCCCTTCCTGAATTGCGATAGAGATATTCCACATAAGCTTGTTTCCGAAAAAAAAACTAAGCGCTATGTCATACACTGATAAGACTTTCCCACATGGTTATACATGCAAATGCTATTCTGCTTCCTTGTAACACAATTTAATTAAGTTACACATCTGTGTCCATAGCACAAATTTGACCACTCTGTTTGTTAGTCACTAGTTCAAAACCCACTCAAGAGGCTTGCAACCCAGTGTAGGCTTGCTGTAAGCCAGTATCTCTAGCATGCCGAGAGACCAGGTTGTTTGAAGAGAAATGTTTTTTATTTTTTATTTTCCCATAAAAAAGGGCTGTGTTGAGGTGAAAACTCAAAGTTATACAAACTGTGTGTGAGTTTTATAGAAAAAAAGTTCTTAGATGAGGATCATGTGGTCTGCGTGTGCTCACAAAGGGGTATGTTAATGGAAAATATACTGGCAATGCAAATAAAATACCTTCAAACAAAATTAACTCCCAATGTGAAACGTGAGGAAAATAAAAGCAGGACACATCTGAAAAGATGGAGATGCCTCTTGATGCTTCTTCCAAATACTGAAATAAAATTCCTAAGAGAAAAATGGAAAAGTTTTTTTAATTATTGTTTTTTTTTATCAACAGATTTCAGTAAACTACCAAAGAAAAGCGACACTAAAAAAAAAGCATCCAACTATAGCCCTGAGTTACCCAAGAGCTGGAAGAAAGCAAGCCAGGCATGTGGATGTTAGAGACTATGAGAAATAAGGGGGAACAGGATGGCTGCTGCTCCTTTACAGCCCCGCTCGGGGGCCGCAGGGATGTGTGAAAGCATCTGCTCCACTCCTGCTCACCAAGAGGGTGGAACTCATGGGCTGAGTGATCACAGGAGAACCTTATACTTTCTTCCTCAAACGGAAGTAAATATTCTGTGGCCTTTCTGTATAATGAATCAGATCTCCCAAGCACTGTCCTCAAAGGTCTGAAGTATCACCAGACTGGCAAAAATTTTTTTTATTAACTTTTTTTGTTTGCTTGCTTGTTTTGTTTGGGTTTTTATTGTTTGTTTCTCTTTTTTTTCTTTTACTTAAATTGTTCTTTTTTTGTCTCTAGAAGGCCGTACTGGGTGGCTGTTCATCCTGCCAGTAATGAACAATTTTTGGCCAGTAATGGGTTTTCTAATAAAATGTCAGCGAAGCCAATGTAAAAAGAAAAGGAGACAGAAATGGAGGCTGCAACAAAAGGCTGAAGAGCATCAATGAAAGTAAATGGTGGGAAGTAAACTTTTCAGTGCATTTCCACTCTACCCAGCACTTTTGTGAGGTGAGGTCCGCCTTACTCCCAGCCTGGAGTGAGTTCCTGCACTCTGCTTCTATTGGTGTAAAAACAATTACTCCTGGCATATCTGGCCCTGAGTGTTTAAATTCAGGACAGAGTATCTTACACAGCTGCACTGTGAGATTTCCATTCATCCATATAATAGCTATATGCTTTGTCCATATAAAGGTGGTTTATGATTTTTGTCATTTGACACTATTGCCACTGGCTTTGCAATTCTTAAATGTATTCTTTCCACAATTCCACAAAGCAACAATTACCTAAAAAAGGAAAAAGAAAATTGTTATTTCTGCTTGAGTATAAAGAGGAAAACGAGAAACCTGACAGAATTTAATATTTTAACTTCCAAGAAGTGTGAGATTTAGCAGGGGCATTCTGGTCTTGAAATTTAAAATCTAAATAGGAGGGAAAGCATAAAGATATTATTTTGACAGACTATTCTCCTTTCCCTATTTTCTCACAGATATGTATTTTTTTTTTACTTTTATACTGAAATCTTAATTATGAAACGCATTCTGCCTAGCAATAGTCTTAGCAAGTAGGTCATCAGAGCAGTTCTTTAGCAAATCTTACTGCTGACTACCATATTCTAGGCTATTGTGCAGATATTTTAGTATGTTTAACTGGAGATAAATTATCACGGAGGACATTCATGGTTGTTTTGGGGTGTGCACTGGAGCCAAAGCAGTATTGCCATGGAAAATCATTGAAACACTGATGCCTCAAACTAGAAAGTCTCCATAGCAACTTAAAAAAATAATGACAGCTGTACCAAGAAATTTGCTAATAGAAGCTCTTAACACATTTGTCTAGACTCAGTCATACTTCATACTCATTATAACCAGTACAATGATTGTAAAAAAAATGGAGTGCAGAGGAGTAAACATGGATTATTGGCTTTTTCTGACATTTCACACTGACTTCAGTTAAGTTATCTGACCTTGTGTGTAGGCAATATAACCATAACAGTTAAATGTAAAAGTGTTATATAACAAGGCTTAATTACAACTTATTTTATTCTTATATGTACAGCATTTCATTTGTTATGTGCTATATACTATATACATAATGGAAATTTCTCATTTACAAGCATAAAACTAGGTCTTCTGAAAGCAAATAGGAAGATTCCCATGCTCATGATGTCAAAATTATTGACTGTTACAGTCTATGTTTGAAAGATTGAATGAAAAAGGCAGCAGTTGGAGAGACACTGCTTTAAAATGGTCTCACTCAAGTCCAAATTACTGACCACCGATAAAAAAAGAGAAGTATTCCGTAGGATCAAAGTCACATTGATAAATCACAAGAGAGGTTGCTAGCTTTGATCTAGAAATGTCCAAACACACTAGAAAATAAGGCAATGGCTATGCAACTGGTGAGCTACATTATGAGCAAGAACAAATATTTTTATGGATTGCTATTAGTTTGAAAGCCATGTGACATACGCTGCTGATTTTAAGGCACCCTTTGAATTTTTAAAATTATACATAAAAATTTGCTATCTGTAAAAAATATCGTCTAATGGGACAGAAGTTGACATGGGACCTTATGAAGGGAAGAGTTAATCACAGAACTGAAAAAAACTGATGAAACTGATTTTATCTTGATTACATTTTTATTGTGAGATCTGCCAAGAGTACATATTCTCAAGAGTTTGAAAAGGACAATTTAATAAAGCTGAAAATAATTTTGAGACAATCAACTGGAGCAAATGTAAACAGAAAAATGAGAAATACAATTGTCCATTGTTGAATAACATTTTACTAGATGCCCAGATTGCATTTTTCAGAACAATGTTGTTGCAGTGACTTAAGGAAAGAACAGTATGGGTCAAAATAAAATTAAAAGCATATAGAAATCATAGTGAAAGTAACAACAAAAAAAAAAAGCTGTATCAGTCATAATAACAACTGTCCTAGATTTTAGAAAGTAGATAGTGAAAGCAAAATGAAAGACAAAATCTATGGTTAGCAGATTTAAGTATGAAAAGGTAGTCAAAAGAGTTCAGTTGTACTGGGAATCCTGATAATATTATTGCTCTGATGACCGTATGATGAAAGCAGAACTGACAAAATTTCATGAAAAGCAGAATCTCAGTCACATGGTGTCTGCATTTGGGGAAAGACAGATGGTAGAGTCACATGACATGATGCTGCAGTCCTTTCAATTTTAACCAGTTACACAGCAGTTTATTAAAGTTAGACATTTAAAAATCTGCATATCTAATTAACTTGCATCTAATAGTTTTTAAAAACCTAGCAAAAGACCCCTATGGGCATTTAATGTTGATGACTACAGTCTTCAAATAGGGGAATTTTCAAGTTGGGATGGATCTCATATTGTGCCAGTATTTAGGAATGACAACAGGACTAACTCAGGAAATTAAGGCCCTATCAAATTGAGATTGCTCAAACACAATTAATGTCCATCAACATTAGCTTCACAAAAATAAATTTTGTCAGACTAATTTGATACCATCCTTTGATGAGATTACAAGTCCTTTTCAATCAAGATAAGATTGTTGATGTAATAAACTTTTGAAAGGACATGAATTCACACCAGAAGACATTTTGCTAAGAAAATAAAACCTAACATCTATGAATTGAATTAAAAATTAATAGGTCTTGTAAGTGTAAATAAGGAACCTTCATGGTGAGTTCCTCCCCCCCCTTATCTTTATTAAGGAGACAAGAAAACAAGAGCTTGTTGGTGATGTTTCCTTATACCACTAAAACTGGTGGAGAGTTAAATGATGTATAAGGCTGATGAATGACAGAGAGCAATCTGAATTTCTTTACAAAATGGAACAAGGTGTTTTTTGGAAGTCTGTGCAGTGAAGAACAATGTGAGTCATGCTTGTAGGATGGAAGAGACTCCATGCTGGGAAATAGGGACTGAAAAGGATTTAAATTTATGATGGATAATCGGATACACATGGACCTCCTGTGGTGCGCCACAGCTAAAGTGCTAGAATGATAACTGGACTATGATCAGGATAAAATGAATGAAAGCAAGGAGCTTGCATTACTCAGGTCAAGATCTACAGTGAGGGAAAAGGGAAGGTGCTACACAGGCTCCCTGGTGAGGTCTGGCTCAGGGCTTTCTGCATCTGGTACAGGAGAAAGTGAGGCGCTGCACTGCTCCCTTTGTGTACCTTTGCTGTGATCCTGTCACCTACCATTGCCATGCTTCGTCACTGCTCATGGTACCCTGTTCTAAAGGATTTTTGTTTTCTTTACTTTATCTTTCCAAAACTTTTTTTTTTCTTTAAAAAAAAAAAAAAGAGAGGGTATGAGAGGAGCTCTGGATCAGCTTAAAAGACTGGAAAATATGCCAAAAATGAGGGACTAAAGTTCAAACTCTTTGACTTGTTAAGTAACAGTAAAATGGTACAAAGACATCTTGAATTTCTCTGACAAAGATTAAAAAAATCCATTGCCTGGATTAGAGAAATTTAGGCTTAAAGTAACTTGCCACAGAGAAGGGACCTGACCACTGGAAAAACACTGAAGACTGAAGTGGACTTCATCTGAACAGACAATTTGAAACCGTGATTGATTTCCAGTCTTGCTTAGCTGCACTATTGGTCTTCATACAGAATTTAATTTGGGGAAGTCCTGTAGATGTGTGATGAAAGGAGTCACATTACATAATCAACAGATTCCTTCTAATATTAATATCTTTCAGTCAAAAATGTGAAACAGGCATATATTATTCTGTTGAGACAATCTGTGACAAGGACTTAATGGCATTCTTAAAAAATGTGCTTTGCAAATTTTAATTTATAAGCTAAACATCAGGCACATAAGCTATGAAATTTTCTAATTCACTACGTAATATAAGATTGATTTTTCTGATTGATGTAAAGAACAGAAATTCGCAAAGTACAAAAGCTGGTCTTTCCTCTCCAAGGAAGCATGTTCAGAGATCCTCATTTCTGTCTGTTTAGGAAGAGGAAAGAGTAATGTACTACAGCTCTAGAGATTAACTCTGGAAGCTGGGAGGGTCTCTCCTGCTGTGGGAATACAAACGACAACCCCAGCTGACATGTATGCCGCCCTTGTTTGCCTTGCATGGTCATGCAGAGATGTGTTACAGCATGCAGACAAGGGGAGGAGGGAATGGAGGGGCTGCAGTAAGCACATAGACAGACACTCCTGTCACTAGTATGATTTTAAAAAATACTCTCTTTTATGCTTTCAGATGCCTTCATTTGCTCAAAGGTTTTTTTTTTAATTATTTATTTTTGGTCAATTCTGCTTTCAAGCACATATTAACTCAAGCCATTTTGTTTCTCCTTTCTCACTGCACCTGCTGGCACCTCTTTTGCCTCATTATACCTGCTGGCATAATGTTGCTTACTATTGAGACATAGCTCTCATAGCTGATTTAGCTGTGAATTCCTCTGCTGTTTCTCTCTTCCTGCTTGGAGTGATTCAGAGCCTGGCCTTCACACACAGCCTCCACCAAGAAGTTAACAAAAATATGAGGAAAGCCTTTTAAAACACACCAACACACCCCACTGCTTTTACAGTCAGTCATTTGGTCTGTCTTACAAGCATGCTATCTGCACTATCAGTGAAATGACAGAAATCATGCCTTCCTGTACATTGTTTGTTGACAGAAGTTCCAAGACGATCTGTACAGTTTGTGCACTCCAACTCTGCTAAAAGGAAAAACAGCTGAAGTGGCTGAGGAACAGTAATGGAGTGGATTTCGGTGGGCTGGGGAGTAGTGCCGTGGCCCTTGGGAGGGGGCAGTTCTCCAGGTTGCCCCTAGGAAGACCAAACATCCCAAAAGATGAGCATCCTGCAGAGGTTACCAGAGAAGGGCAGGTTTCCTATGGTTTCTTCAGCTATCTGGTAGCATTCACGACAACTTCAAGAGCAAGGTCCCTTCAGAAGTTGCCTCAGAAAACATATCATATATTTGCTTAATTCTCTAGCTTTTAGCTTTTTCCTATTATTTTGTGATAATGCCCACCAGCTCTCTGAAATATCTGTGGGTCTCTGATCTCTTGGTTTACACTCTGCCTCAGAGACATTTAGATGAAGGTGCAGCCTCAGCATTACTTTGCTTATATGTATGCTTGAGTGTGTGTTTGTACTATCTACACCTGGAATGAAGGGCTGTATTAAAATATAATTATATAATTATAATGTATATATATATATATAAAAATATAATTATAAAAATAAAATGAAATTGCCTCATATGGAAAGCATCTGGAAAGGAAAATACCAGAGTAAAAATGGAAAAGTAAGTATGTGTCAGGCCATCTGCAGGTTAGGAGCAGCTCTCTGAGAAACCAGTGGGATTTGCTGGTGCCCTGCATGGGAAGGCAGAGGCGAAGCAACTACAGCTGGCCTGCAGTGACCAAGGCTTTAGTCATGCCTACAGTAAGACTTTTAGCTTTAACCTTGGTGGCCTCAGTAGCATTTCTCAGAAGCTAAAGACGTCAGCTTTAGCCAGACTGTGCCCATAGATAGTAAGGACCAAAAGTCTGATCCCTGAGGGAGGCAGCAGGAGGTTTTCAAATGTGCATGTGCCAGCAGATATCTGGGACAGGGGGGAGCATCCCTGCCTTCTTTGATAAGAGGGGGAAGTTCCCCTAATAGCCAAATTCATATATTAAACCCATCTCACTTTATTCCTGCACAGGGGTAAGGGACCCTAAACTGCAAACAAAGCTGTTGTACCTGTTGTTATCTGACAGGCTCTAAGTTAAGAAAGGATTTTAATATCGCCCTTCAGGAGGTCACTCAGTTAAAGTTAGGCATGATTTTAGGAATCTCAGAAAATCAGCCACCTGATAAACTCTCTGCTTCAGGTTACAGTAAAATACATTAAAGAAGCATGTTTCATGACAACCAACATAAAGGAGAGATATTGTAGCAACAAAGCTTTGTCTTAAAAATTATTAAATTGTTTGGTTTTTCAATAATTGAAGAAGCTTCATTACCATGCAAACAAATAACAGGTTGGCTGTTCACCTTTTGGAAGACAGCATTTGCATTCCTATAATAGAAGGAAGAACCTTAGAAAAGTAATGAAGGAGCATAAAAATGCAAATTACTGCAGCTAATTGGCTGTGCCTTCTTACACCTTCTGAATTATTAATTTATGACAGAGTAAATCTGTCCTTTTTAAATAATATAATAAAGAACAACATTGTGTTCTATGCTGTTGAGTGGGTAGTGTTTGCTCCCTTAATTTTATGGTGAGTTGCTTTTGTTTGCACTAGCAAGATGCTTGCATTGTTCTGTAAAACTCTGAAGGTCAGGCATTATTCTCATGCAGACTGACATCTTTATATTCCCTATGTCTAACTCCTGACTGGAAAAATAAAATTACAAAAGATGTTGCCATTATTACCATAATGCTAATTTCATCTTGTGCCATTGGCTCTAATGTTTAATCGGAAAGGAGGCACAGAATCCTGCAGACACCCATTTACCTGCCAATATGTGAGTAATTTCATCCATTTCAATGCGATAACTTATATTCATCATTGGTTGTTACGCAGGGGGTTGAAGAAATCAAGATGAAATGAAATATTTGATAACAGGGTTGATCTGTGTGCATTTTCCCCCGAATAGTATTTCTTCTCTCATGTAGAAAATTTGGGAAGATTCTGAGAAGCTGCTTATTTTATTTGGGATTTTCAGCCCTATGGTACCCTTTGGTGTACATGAGCCTAATTTTGCAAGTGCTAAATATTCTCTCTGGCAGGCCCGTACATTCACTGTGTACACATAGTCACAGGGAGGCCCTCACATTCACTGCGTACACCCACCAACACCATGCAGGGCATAAGCAGCATGTCCAGTGCTTTCCGAACTTGCACTGTATTACCCAAATGCTCCACGTTGGATTCACATGTTTAAGTAATTCTGTGGGACAAGAGTTTAGAAAATAATCTCACCTTGCATGATTTGCTTTTTCCCTGATGGCTTCACATGTATCCCTATAGCATGCCTAAATTAAGCATGTTTCATTGTGAAAAGGTATGTTCCAGCAGTGGGTGCTTTTTCATAAGTGATGCCTGTTTGACCAAGATTGAAAGAATTTCTCCTGTGGGATGGATCATTGCTTTAGAAGACACAGGTGGCAATCACAGGCAGTAGCTGGGAATGCCTCTCCTTTCCTCTTCCTGTAAGGCAGAATGTTTAGTTTTTAAAAATCTGCCTTTTGTGTTGAAATTTCTTATTCTTTACTCCCCAGATTTTTTCTTTTAAAATGTAGCCAAAGCAGGTTAAGTTTTGTTGCATTTACTTTTCTTTTGTTTATCTTTTAGGATTTTTATAATTTGACATGCACAAGTTTGCCTTGCTCTCCTTTTATAGCATCCAAAAACTTCACTAGGATCAATGCATTTCGCAGGTGGGAAAGGAGCATTATCACCAGTTTACAGAGGTGAAATTTAGAGGTGCTAAGTAGGAAACCTTACTGCCCAGGGATGGGCTGCCTATCAAAACTTGGGCTGGAATTTGGACTGCTATCCCTCTTGCTCCAGAAGCCACTAAGCCATCATTTTTGCAGACTAGATTTTCGGAGTGTTTTTTAAACAAAGGGAAAGAATACCATCCTCCCTCCAGGATAACAAAAAGGCCTCCTGTGCACCAGAAACTCAGTAGCCATTGCACGCCAGTTTTTGTAGAGCTTATTTCCCTATGTCTCTATATATCACTGAAAAACTCTCTTTAAAGGTTTGTGGAATAGTATCGTTCAGGATCAAGCTGAAACCTACTACCATTTGAAAGAGTCATACTATGCATGAGGGGTATAGTATGCATTATTTAAAATATTAATGGACCATGTAATAGCTGTTAAAATAAAGCCAACAGGAGCAGTGGAGTAGATACCCTGATATAATACCCAGAAGAGCAAGAAGAAAGGCACCCAGGGATAAGTATTTTGGTAAGAGCCTGCAGGTGGAAATTAAAGGCATTTAGGAACAAAAGGATTTGGTTCAGAGAGATGTATGGGGAACAAGGCATTTACCTAAAGCTTGCTGATAGCCTCTGCTTCAGCCATGTCTGAACACCTGGAACCTTTTTCTCCCTTAACTACGAAGGAGAAGAGTAGCAGATGTGTTTATGCTCTAGGAGTTATTGAAGAAACAGAAAAAAAGACCAGGAAGAGATAATAAGTATCTGTACATCCACAGAGAGAATGAAGAGGAGTACAGGGACTAGTCTTCTTCGTTTGTCAACAAGCCAAAACTAAGGGGCTTAGCCTGCAGCAAATTAGATTAAATATCAAGGAAAAGCATGAATTAGTCATGAAGGGAATATTTTAGAATCAACATCATTGAGACTATTTAAGGCCTAGGCTTCCTAAAGCACAGCTGGAGATGGTTTAAGGTCAATTTAAGTCTCCCATCACAGAAAGGGCAGTGGAGCTTGCTGGGCATGTCCTCCTCTCACCCAGCCACGAGTGGCCTTTGAACCTCAGCAAGGGTTTTCTTCTGCTTTCTGGAAACTGACAGCATAGTTGAGTAGCCCTCTCCCCTCATTCATGTTTCAGCCCATTAGCTGTGTACACTTCAACTATTTCCTTATTAGCATCTGAGGAAAAGCAGGCCTCTGGAAACGTGCCATTCTCCCTGACTTACTGCGGGGTGGATGGAGATGTTCATTCACAAAGTCTTGGTAATTTTCTGTAGGATGTATGAGTAGTCATGAACTGAACTGCTTGAAGACAAGTGGGCTTTTGGAGTAATGTTTATTACCCAATGAGGAAAGAAACCCAGTATGGTGACTGAGAAGTGCTACGCTGACCATTTCTTTGGGAAGAACCACATCTATTGCTCCCAAGCTTGCTTCTCCACCCCTAAGGCGACTGTTACTTACCTGTGCTGACAAAGATGTGGTACCACCTGGTCGGGTCCTTACCAGTAGGGTAAACCCCCTCCTTTATTGAGCTGGGTGTAGAGAGCGCATTGTTTCTACCATGCCAGGCGCTCAGGCGGGCCCTCGGCGGCAGTGCCACTATGCATCCCTCCGGGAATCGCGAACCCGTTCAGCGCTATGCTGATGCCGGAGTGCCCTCTAGTGCTTACGGCATGGAGCGGCTCCTCCCAGCCGAGGGGCGCAGGGCTCAATATGGCAGCCCGGGGGCATGGCTTGAGTCAGGCTTGCCCCGCCGGCGTGGGAATGAAGGACAAGATAGCTCCTGAGGATGCACAACTCCCTTGCCATATGGCTCCTCTGGTACCCACCCCTGTGCAAAATGAGCCAAGGCTGGTCACAGGTACTCCTCTACCTGTTATTTTGCTGTAGAGTATTCCTATTTAAACTTTATTTTCCTTAATGCAGTTGAAAACAGAAGATACTAAGTGATGGACAACCCACACTTGCAATATTCATGAAGAATAAAACCAAACCCTTCCAATTTAGGGATATAATGTTATATTAAAAAACCCCAAACCAAACAACTGTATCCTGGGCTGCATCAAAAGAAGCATGAAGCAGGTGGAAGGAGATGATCCTGCCCCTCTATTCTGCTCTCATGAGACACCACTTGGAGTATTGTATACAGTTCTGGTGTCCTCAACATCAGAATGACATGGAGCTGTTGAAGCAAGTCCAGACGAGGGCCATGAGGAGACCTCATAGCAGCCTTCCAGTATCTGAAGGGGGCCTACAAGGATGCTGGAGAGGGGCTCTTCATTAGGGACCGTAGTGATAGGACAAGGGGTAACAGGTTAAAACTTAAACAGGGGAAGTTTAGGTTAGATATAAGGAAGAAGTTCTTTACTGTGAGGGTGCTGAGCCACTGGAACAGGTTGTCCAAGGAGGTTGTTAATGCTCCATCCCTGGCAGTGTTCAAGCCCAGGTTGGACAGGGCTTTAAGCAGCCTAATCTAGTGGGAGGTGTCCCTGTTCTTGGCAGGGGGGCTGGAACTAGGTGATCTTAACGTGCCTTCCTACCAAAACCATTCTATTATACTATAAACCTATTAGAATCTATAGAGCATATTCACTAGTTTTGAACAGGACAGCTTGCTCTTTATAGTAGTATCATTGTTGCTCAGCAACTTGTATACCTGGGACTGTTTGACCTAAAAGAAAATTATTTGACTACGTGCAATGCAAACAGACTAAAAAGGAATAAGGACAAGATTTTTATTTCTTCTCTACCCTCATCTGCTTTCTGTCGTCGTTTTACTCCACAGCTGGTGGGAATTTTATTTCTAAAATGACAGTTGTGAGGCAACCTTATAATACTGGTGACTTCTGATGTCAAATCTCATCTTTCCAATTACCAAGTCTCCTAATTTCCTAGTAGAATAAAAATGCGATTCTCTACTTTGTGTTAAATTTAAGTCTACTACTCCCAGCTGACAAAAAAAGACAAAAAAAGACAACTCAGCAAGACTATCAGGGACAGCAGAACAAAGAAACCCGTATGATGTGACAGGTATGGAACCTGACAGATCTCCTGTGTATTTGTGTTTTCTTTTCAGAGAAGATGCTATTATCAGTTATGGCCATTGTGGAGATAGACTTGGGGTATACGTGCAGATCCTGTTGTGATTTGTCACATAGGAAGATGGGTTTATAAATAAGTTCAAGCAGCTTTGGGAAGTAAGTGACATGCCTGTCTGTGTGTCTGTCCATCATTTAAGAGCCTGGATGAGCAGAGCTCTTTTGAGAAGAACTTAGAATCTTTTCCCAAAAGATTCTCCAGCACCAAATGCACTGCTCTTTTAATGACTGAGGAGGTTGCTTGACAGTATGACTTCAAGCACTTCTCTGGAAGTAATTTTCATTCTGTGTTATCTTCCGAGTTAGTCTATCTGCCTCATTCCATTTGTCACTTTACTCACTGTTGTGAGTATTGCAGCTGCAGTAGCCATCATAACTACTACAGGTAATAACCAATAAATCACTTAGGAATAGGTGAAGACATGGTATTTTACCCTCGCTGAGAACTTGCTCCCATCTGTGTAATTGGCACCAAAATGTACCTGAAAGGTTTTTATGTACTTGTTAGGAAACACCTTCTGGAATTTGAACTAGCATTTTAAAAAATTAAGTATATCAATTTTTAAAAGTTTTCAAGCATGGCATCTCACCACATATTTCTTCTTTATAGCAGCAGAAGTTAATTGTCTCATGTAGGTGAGAGCCTTTTGGGGAAGGAAGCCATCAAACCTGGTAATAACAATGATGAACATTGACAGTATTATTGTTGAATTAAAGTGCATATTCTTTTTTCCCATTTTTGAAATAGCTACACCTCACATTAGATAACTATCTCATCTGTTACTTGGAATAACAGAGGGAAACTACAGCTTCAGTACCAAAACATGACATCACTTATCTTTGTGTTGACTCATGGCGGAGCCCTAATTAACTAAATGATTTATTAGGGGAAGGGACGTTAGATAAATGACTTGGATTACATGATGTGAAATGCTGAAGCAGCTTCCGGAGATATTTTTCTTTAACTTTCTCTGGAATTTCTTTAAGAATTAAAAGCTTAAGTGTCAAGAAGTCCACTAGCTTGTGAAATTTGTAAAGTGACAGCCAGAGTGAAGTGACTCAGAACTGAGTTCAGAGATTCCTATAGAACTAAACGTTTAATCTAGTAAAAACCAACCAACCAACCAAAATCTTTTAATTAAGCATTTAACTGAATTTAAATGTTTCCCAGGAAAGTCTGACAATCTGTACATAGCTATAGGAAAGAGATGATGAGGTTACTAATTCATTCTGGGTGCTTTGTATATGCTATATTGATGGCAGTGCTGTAAAAATGCTTGTAATTAATATTATTTCCAGAGGAACAGAATTAAATTGCTGTTATCTTCAGCAATTAGTCAGTGTCCTCAGGTTTCTGCTCGTAAAGTTTTGCTTATAAATAGGCCCTAAAGCACATACAGACCAGACCTGATTTCTGCAACATTCTGAAAATATTGCAGGCCTTCTTTCTTGGATGTTATTTGCTTGTTTTGGACAGCTGGAGTGCCGTGTAAAGTTTGCTTTCTTCCTCTGAAATGACATGGTTCAGGGCTTTAAAAATAGCAGGTATGCAAAGTTTTACCTTCAGATATCATGATCTAAACGTACTGAGCAGCTCCATTTAGTGCCAGAGACCTCAGAGCTTTCGAAAAGTCAAATTACTTTTTTTTCAACCTAAATTTAGACACTTCCATTAAAAAGCCTTGATGAATGTTCCAGAGGAATAAGTTAATAGAAATTAATTATCACCCTAACACTTTGCTTTAGAAAGAAATATTTTGTGTAATGAGAAATCTGTTCAAAAGAAATCCTACAGATAAAGGTACTATAAGATGTGAAAATTATTAGAAACCAGTGATGGCCGCCTGGAAGCATTTCTTAATAGAGACAGATACAGCAAAAAGCAGGATGGTACGGGAAAACACCTGAGATTCAGTGGCAAGGCTCAAATGTTATTTCATAAGCAAACGTGAATTCTTTAAGCAAATGGTAATTCTGCCCAGATGAATGGAAATAAAGAGGACAAAAAGATGAGAATTCAGAGAATTCAGAAACTAAGTCTTCCATAAAGTGAAATCAGAAAACCTGCCTGAAAACCTGTAAGTTTGCTGATAGTTAAGGAGAGTGAGCATTGCAGTATGGTGAAAAGTTTGTCTTAATCTTTATCACATGGGTTATTGCGGAATACATTTCCCTGAAAAATATTCTTTCCAAGGAACAAAAATAAAAGATGTTACAAGCTCAGGGTGCTGACACGTGGAGATAGTGAAATAATATTCAGATATTTTTGAGGCAGAATGTGTTTCATTTGTTAAATTATATGTTTTCTATAAAAAAATCCCTAAACAGGTTAACAAAAATATGGTGACGAAGAGATGACTTGTTAGTTGAATCTTCTTTCCAGAAAATGCTTCATCCCTCATGAGAGGGATGGCTGAGGAAAACAGGTGCTCATGGAATGAGAGCTGAAGTGCTGCTTCATCCTGACTGAAAGACAGGAAACCTCACTGAAGTAGGATGAAATGGTTAATGACTAGTGTGGGCAAAGGTTAATACTGAAGTGCCTTAGGCTTCCTCTCTAAATACACGTGTACTTGCATGCGTATTTTCTTTGAAAGGAAGGAGAACATCAAGATGAAAAATATGCAGTAGACAAAGTGATTCAGGCTAGCTTGGATGGGAGATGACTGAGGAACATGGAAGGACGAAAACTAATTAAAGCAGGGTACAGTGGAAGCTGAAAACATTACTGAGTAATGCAAGTCAGGGCACATTGAAAGCATAACTGGAAAAAAAATTCCTCAGCTACTCAGGAAAGAGGAAAACCAACATGCTATTGCCGTTTGAAGTGGAGGCCAAAGTAAAAAGAAAGATCTTAAAAATCTTAAGGGATAAAAAAATCCTAGGATGAACCAATTCAAGAAATTAAGAACAACTTTCAGTCTCAGTTATAGGTGAAAGTTTGGTGCTGGAGAAGTGGAAGAAAATATCCTGCTGACAACTGTGGTGTCAGAAATTCACTTGTTTTCATTTATAGTCATGCTTTAATCACAAGATATTAAAGACAAAAGCCAATTTCAGCATGCAGCTGCAGTAACACTGTGGTGGTTATGAATTTCACCCAGTGTCCACTGGGTCCAGTCCAGCATTATTATTCCTCTGGGAAGATAAGCATTTGCTAAAATGCAGTTTAAAGAAAAGAATCTTATGCAAACATGACACAGTTAGAAATGCTCAGTGAAGGTGTGTGATAAATATATTGAAATGTGTAGAAAATGTTATTAATCTGTCAGTCAGTTTTCATGACAGGGTGACATCTGCATTCATTTTTTGTCTATTTTTGAACTTCAGTGCATGGTTTTACTTGCATTTACCATATTTCTATTGTTTTCTAAAACTGGCATGTTTATAAGTAATTTCATAGCTTCATATTTATGAAGTGTGAGTCTTGCAGGAATGCAGCCCCTTGGTAGCTGTCACTAGCCTTACCTCAGTGTTAAAGCAGATGATGGAAAGTACTTCAATTTATTTTTAATGTAATAACCATGACGCTGTAGGTGTGTAGCTGAACACAAAGCCGATGTGAATCATGTCAGTTCCCCAGTGATTTGTATCATCTCCCTGTTCAATACTGATCCTTAGTCAGGCTGTTGCTTTACTTCTTGCTGTGTGTTGCAGTGGGTACAGCTCATAACAGAGTTCCTAATGACTCTTTCGACTTTTACCAGCATAAAAAATGGGCACAGTTTCGGCCTTGATCTTGCCAATGTCACTACTCTGGCATGTCTGGTTGAACATAGGCATCACCTAGCTTTCCTCTAAGGCAGCTATCTGAACAGAAAAAGAAGTGTAGCTACCAGTCACTTTCAGAAAACTAAAGTGGCTTCTGCATTTTAGCTTAAGCAAGAGAGAAATCACATCTTCCTCTTTTTCTTAGGTGTGCCAATAATAAGAGATATAAAAGAGAAAACATAAGCATAAGTTGATGCTGGTACACCTGGGGAAAGCTGGCAGTGCTCTCTAGAGTCAATTCCTTTGGTCCCCACAGAAGAGCAGTCTTTGGTGCCCATCAGCAGAAAAGGGATGCTGCTCTGCTTCTTCACCAGGTGAAAACAGTGCTCTGGAGGCGAAGCTTAGCAAAGAGGAGCTTGTTTACCTTAACATGAGTTTCAGGGTGTGAGTTCACCAATGTAATGGCATCTGCTGGTTTATGTTTCTGTAAAGCTTTTAAAAGCTCCCAGTGTGCATTTTTTGAACTTGTTTCAATTAATGGGAAGCTCACTGTGTGGCAAACCCAACTCCCGGTGAAGCTGGACAATGCCACTTGCAGAAGTTATGTTTTGCAAGAAGTATTTTGCCTATAAAATTTTCAGTTTCCACTTAATATAATATCTAGCACAGTACAAAGGTTTTTATTCTTTTCTGGACTTAGAGGGTAGTCTGTGGGGTATAATATATTCTTAGTTACCAAAACAAAGCACCTCACTGGTTCTGAGGAGAGGCTTGTAATAGCACCATTTGTTCAAATACTGGAATAAAAGTAAAGCAGTTAATCTAAGGAATACTGACAGACAAAAAGCAGTAGCAATAAAAGCTAGTTGTCTGTTAGCTCCAGGTATATTTTTATTGAGTGTTTCAATGCCAGCCTAAAAGCATATATTAAGAAAAGGCTCTGCTATCTTCACAGGCAAGGAGCAACCGGAGCAGAGTGCAGTCTTGTTTCTCTCTATACTTTCCTTCCTAGCCCATCCCTCCTTCAGCTGGCTGCCTCCATCTAGAGGAGTTTTTAATGCCTCTGTGTAGGTTCCACTAAAGCTCTTCTTAGTAGCGTGAACCCAGAGCAACAGGGTGATTTCCTTAAGTCTCCATTTAACATCAAGCAATGCAGAGATTTAAGGAGGTGGCCATTGTAGTTTATATGTAGAAGGAGGCGGCAGCTGATCTTCATGAGCATGATTTTTTCACTGAAAGAAAACATCCTTTACAAGGTCAGTAGCAGGATCAAAAGCTTCATGAAGTATTTGACGTGATCAGTGTATGGCACACATTAGACATTTGATTGGTAGGCAGAAGACCAGCAGGTTTTCTGATGTGCGCTTGTGTCTGATTGTGTTTAATGCAGCCTTTCAGCCTGTGCACCAAGAAATTAGTTGCCCTTTAAGATGAGATGCCACAAATTATCTCTGATTGGCTGGGACTCGAGCCCAGGAGCTGTGGGTTTATGTCATTGGAGCCCCCTCAGGTTTTTCAATAATTTGTTTATCCACCCAACAACAACAAAAGCCACAGGCTTCAATGACTTTATGCTCCAACCCCTACCCTGAAATAACAGGGCTTTGCTTTTTTCTGGTATATTTATATTGATTATGAATAACAACTGCATTAATTGATATTGCCCTCTAGTAATGGATCATGACCAGCAAGGCTGTGTGCAGATAAAAAAAATATAGTTTGCTAGTTCAAGCGAGGGTTGTGAATCAGCTAACTCTTAGCTGACCAAAGATGGAAAAACTTCTTTTCCTTTAAAAGACTCTTTGTCATAACCCTCATTGATCAGCACAGTTGTGACTGTACTGTATTTAGTTACTTTTATCTAACACCTGGCAGCAACTTGTGCATCACTACTGAAACCATCAATTGAGCTCGTAAGAAGGAAGACACACTTAGTAACCCCTGCAGTTCTTATCACAGCAAGGTTAAGTCTAACAGCAATCTTCTTAATATCCACACTGAATTTCAGTGCTTTTTGTTACGTTGACCTTGTTTCTTTAGAATTCATCATTCTTCAGTCTACTTCCAAAACTTTTGCCTGTTTTGTTGGCTGTCACGAATGGACTGGTGTGGTCAGAAGATCAAGTGATGATGTTCACTGAACAGAGGGAAAAATCAATTTAACTTTAAAATATGAGCACTTACTGAGGCTAGAGAGGAAATAAGGCTCTTCTGTCTAGCATGACTCTAGGATCTCAAAGGAGAATAAGATACCGAGTGAAAACAGGGTAAGCAGCTTGAGTGAAATGCCATGTTTGTTATGCAGGAAATCAATATTCTGTGATGGGCAAATCTTATACAAACCTTTATTCTGGGCCTGCTATGTTTCGAAATTACAACAAAGGAAACAAAAGCTTGTTACTTGGAACAACCCAACCTCAGGTTATACATGTTTACTAAGCTGAAGGAGTGCCTGGAATCATTCTTTTGCAGAGGAAAAACAAATGAGACGAATTTTAGTGGTGGGAGCTGAACACATACTCATCTGGGAAGAGAAAACACATGGATTTGATCACACCTCTTTTTCCTGCTTCCAGATATTTGAGCTTGCCTGAAGAATGCCACTCTCCCTGGGATAGCTAAGAAAACCAACATGGTCATTAAGTTTTCCAAAGATAGCAATGGGGAAGCAGTGTCTTAGGCAATGCAGGGGCTCCTTATGTGACCCTCTGGATCAGGGACCAGTAGGCCCTGGTGCATCTCAGGAGAAGGGCATTTCAGGAGATGCGGTCTGGTGGGGCCTGAAGGAAGTGGACCCCAGAGAGCAGCTGGATTATAAAACGATGTTTTCCAACCTGCTTGGTCAGACTGCAGCACTGCCAATCCCAGATGTTCACAAATCACAGGGAAAGTCTGAGAAAGGCCTGAGATTGGTTAAAAACTTAAAACTGAGATTTTAAAAAGAAAATAATGTTGGGGTGTGGTTTATTGCCTTGAGGTGTCTTAGCCTTTAGGGTACACTTGAGTCATGTTTTGAAGTTTTTGTTTGCTACCATGAGGTCTAGGAAACTTAGTTAAAACCATAAGCCAAGATTCTCACCTAATCATTTGACTGGGGGAGCTGAAAAATAGAAAGTTATTAGAGGTACGGTACTGACTGGTGGGGCCAGGCACACAGCAAGGGCTTGGAAAAGGTCTTTTGGAGAGGAAGGGGAGGCAGCCAGGGAAGGGAGTGCAGCAAAGAGTCCTGGAAAGTCAGTGGAGTGGAGTGTCGATAGGCACAAGGGGACATGATGCGCTCTCGAGGAAAGCAAAGTCTAGGGTGATGCAGCAGTAATACAGACATGAGGGCTCTAACTGGGGCTTTTGCCTGTTTGGGTGTGCCAGCTCCAACTTCCAAAGGAAATAGGCAAATGTTTCCTACAATAAACCCAACGAGTTAACCCCTGTGAGTCCTTGGTGCAACAAAACAAACTTTACCTGATAAATTTGCTCTTCCTCTGAGACTAAGATTATTTGGTTGATTTACAGAGACAATGTTGCAGCATAAGTGTCGTTACTTGGAGAAGTGGGTGCTTGCCCTGAGCAGAATGAGCTGAGGATTATGAGTGGCAAGATTAACTAAGTGGTAAGAGGGTGACCTGGACAGCCCGAATTTAGTTATTCAGTATAGTAATAGAGTAAAAATCTTGAGAGCCTGGAGGAAGCCAAAAAGCAACTAGACTGAAAAGATGAAACAGTCTTAAGGTCGTGAATATTTACATTTCACAATTTCCATCTTTTAAGATATCAAGGCAATCCAGGAGTGGATTAGGGTGCTGAAAGCTGTGAAAGGCCTTACCTTTGACTTAGGCTCACTTTAGCTGTGGGATACTTGTGAATTCAATACAGAAATGGAGACGAGACTGCCACGCGGTTGTCCTGGGTTCAGCTATAGCAGTAATTTTTCTGTGTGGTTCTGAGTCACCGGCTGGGTTTAAACCATGACAGCAGTTCAAGCATCAGGCAAAGATTTAGGAAATTGCAATCCTGTTGCCAACTCAGCCACTGATGGGGGATGGGTATACTTGGTGTGAACAATTTTATAGGTAAATGTAGGGAGCCATGCATGCAGACCTTAATGACTTCAGTGTCCTTCGCTGCGGAACAGAGGAATGGCACAAAACACTCCATGATGTATTTTCCTCACAGTTTAGCAATCCCTGCCTCTCGCCAGAAAACCTTCGGCTGAACGTGGAAATTGCATTTACATTTCTGCATGCTCTGTGGACCATTAGTATTTCCCAGCCTTAGGCATATAACTTGATGGCCTGATCTCGGACAGGCATTGGAAATAAATTCCTGCAGGTGGGGAATGTGAGCATGGGCTTCTGTCCCCTCTTGCAGTGGGGATGGGGACTAGCTAGCCACATCAGATAGCTGGGTGTACAAATACCCTTTTTTCTCCAGAAGCATTCTTGGATGACTCTCGTAGTATTCAGGGATGCAGGTTCTTTCTTCTTACACATTGTTAAAAGAATTGCTCTTAAAAAATATACAAAAATAAATAAAAAGGAAACAAAGCCATGCTTCTTTTTCACACAAATACCTATTCCATTCAATGATGCTTTTATTATGCTTACTGCTGTATTGAGCAAACTCCTTGATGCACTGAGAGCTAGTTGGGATTTTGAGTCGAGTAGATGATGCTTACCCATGTCTTCAGTGGTGCTGCATTCTGACAGAATTGTGCAGATTAGGCACTTTTGAAAATCCCATTAGAAGTATCGTTTCAATACGTTTTGTTAAGAAACTTGAGCTAAAATAGAACCATGAAATCAAAGTCAACCTAGCATTAATATTCCACGAAAGTAAAAGTGGAGCATTACAGACATCAAATCAAAACCAAGTGAACGAATTGACTGTGGCACTGGATCAAAATGAAACCAAATTGCCAACCTGATGAAAACCCACAGTGTTTATGAACTCTGACAATCTATGAAAGCACACGTTTGTTTAGCTAGAAAGTTCAAAAAACACATTTTCTCAGAGCTGGACACAAATGTAGCACTGAGCATGGTTATGCAATGGTGAAACCACCATTTCAGAGCCGATTATCTAGCTTCCTTCTTCAGATGCCTTTCCTCAGCAAAGAGTAATTCCTACCCTCACCCCCGCAAGTGTCATCATACATAACACAGGCTTGGAAGAAGGCACTCCTGATAAACAGAAGTTATTTACCAGAATTTGAAGTTGACAGTTTCAGGTTTTTCAGGATTAAAGAGAGGCCTTAGAAAATACATTAAAGAGCAATTTAATGTAATGTTATATATAACCTCTAAGCCTCAGGAACTTTCCTTCTCACCTCTTTTTTAGAGAAATTTGTGCATATCTGGAAATATAAAACTACATTTTAACAATGGGAAACTAAAAAGTATAAAAAGACCTGGGTGTCTTCTACATCACAAAGTAGGAAAGGAAGACAGATGATTAAGACAAACTAGTGTAACTACCTCTTGAACTCTCTCACTCCTTCATACTTACAAAGGCTACAGCTGAGGAATGAAATGGAAGTCATCACAGCCCTTGTTGAGATCAAGGCTTTCCTGGTTTAGGGGAGACTCATGAAATCCAGCTACCGCTGGCTGGTGCCATAATTCCTGCTAGTTAGAGATTTTGGAGGATCTGAAAATTCCAGCAAAACAGGCTCTATACTGGAGTCCTGGAGTCAAAGTCTGTTTGAATTTTCAGATGCGCCTCAATCAGCTTCGCAGCATATTCCCACAAGGATGAGTTTGTGCTGGGCTTGCAATTTGGCCCAACGGGGCTTGAATTCACTCTTACACAGCAAGTAGCATTAAAAAAAGGCTGTTTAAAGCGCAGGCATATCATGTTTTGAATGCCGCAGAAAGGGAAGCCGTAATGGGCTCAAATGTATCACACAGATGGATTCGTAAGACTGAACAACGGGAGCACATCTGACTGCTTTTGAGGGAGCTGCCGTTATCTTCAGTGAGGCAGAGGTCCCAAGATGACACTGTGCCATTATGTTATTGGAGTGTTCAACATTTAAAAGATGTTTTTTTAAAGTAGCTGTTTGGGAAAAGTAAACTACAGAACAACTTGGCAACAGGCAGTGTCAACAGTCTGTCAGCAAAATTAAGGAATAAAAATGTACTCTGTGTCTCATCATCTCAGCTACTTTTCAGAAGTTCTCACTTTCTGTTTTGAAAATGAAGTGTAAGTCAGACAGCTTCTCAGCAGGAATCTTCATCTTCGTGTGCTTTATCCAATAATATTTATCAACAGGAAAACTTACGTTTTATCTGCAGTCTACATATAAGCTGTTTTGGTTTTTTTTTTTTCCCGAACTGTATCTCAATCCCATATTTTCATAGTACCTTTTCAAATTTGTTTTCATTGTCGGTCCGCTTGATTTTTATTGCCAGAGTCACTGCTAGATCTTAAAATGACAGGGCCAAGCACAAGACCTAACAGGCAGTATGGTTCTTGCCTGAAAGCCAGCAATTTGATATCATGTGTGCCCAATTTTGCAATGTTAATTCTTTTCTACTTGTTTCTTTGTTTGGTGTGGTAGACACCACTGTGTCAACAATGCTCTGTGGAAAAAAATGCGCAGCTCCTGTTTGTACCCTTCTTGCAGATAGCATGTTTGCACGCTAGAGTTGCTTCTCCTTTTAAACAAGCTCTTACACCATAGGCTTATGCCTCCTGTCTGTGTAACAGGTGTAACAATGCACATTTATCTCATAAGATCAACTGCTTTAATATTTGAGATTTAAGGCACTGTGTATATGTCGTTTTATTCAGAATTAATGTTTAGATTTGGAGAATTTTTTTTTCAGTGGACACGTGTATTGTTTCGGGTTTTTTTTTGTTTTCAAACCTGTGCAGAACACTGGGGAGGAGGATGACTGGAGAACTGTGTGAAGAATGTACATCTAAACAAGAGTAGCCAAAGAAGAATAACTTCTGGGTCAGTAATCTTCGTTCTGATAAAGTTCCTTCAGAGTTAGAAAGTGTCAGGTTTTCTTTACTGGCTTTAACACTTTAAGTGAAAACTCAGGATTAAAGTCAGTCCAGTAAAAGAGAAGCCTGCCTTGAAAAATCTTTTAATTAAGATATATTTAATCAACATTTTCATTCTTAAACTCAGTTTACAATTGAATTTAATTTAGAGTGCACTGTAATGTTAGGAAATCTTAAATATTAAACCATCTCCAACTCAGAAATCCCACAATCTAGAGTCATTTTGAGGGGGAAAGGACAAATATCTGAGATTATTGGAAGTCCAGGACTCACTCCAGCTCCAGAACACCAGTTTTATATTTTGATAAAACTTGAAAAATACAGAGTTGATCTCTTGCTTTGTAGAGATCAGCTGCAAAAAAGCCAAAACCCACCAAATTGTGCCCAGACTGAGCCTGCAGGTTAGAAACACGGTGCTACTATTTCTCTTACACAAAGTTTTGCATAGGAAACAGTTGTGTATAAAATGCAAGTTCAAAAATAGGTTGCCATAAAGGAACATACCTAAGCATAAATACAGAGGAGTAAGTTAAATTGGAACTTTCAGGTTAGCATTTTTGGACTGAATTTTCTCTGTGGCAGGGAGAGGCAGCTGAGATGAATGGTAAAGTGACAGGGTAAAAGCTCTCCTCCCAGTCTGTGAAAACAATGGTCACAAGCTAACTGTGATCATATTTGTAAGCCATCAGAGCTTTTCCCTGCAACAGCAATTATGTTACATATTTTGATAAATGCAATATTGAAAAAATAGCTGCCTCTAATGAATACAAAGGCTAACCCAGTGCTTTTTTTCCCATCAGAAAATATTTCCAGCCATTTTAATAGCAGAATTCAGCAGATATTTGCATCCGTTGAAGCTAATGGCAAATTTCCCTTTGTCATGCAGTGAGGACCAGGACTGATTTTTGTTACTTTTAAGAGTAACATTCATCTCTTTTTATTATTATTTTTATTTTTATCCTATTCGGTGTAAGGAATAGTTAGGGAGGAGCTTTCTTTTTGAGGCCTTTTTCTCTTTTTAGAGAGTTGTGAGTCTCTCCCAGAATTAAACCTCAGGTCTGGCTGTCTCCTGCCTCCCTGTGTAGCTATCACTCACATCACGTCTCTAATCAGAGAAACAATACTTGTAGTAGTTATTCAGGCTTTAACATATTTCCTTAAGAAAGTTCTACGCTACGGATTCAAGAATGTTTCTTTAGTTTGGATGGGGGATGTCAATCAGCAGCATTGCGAGTTTATGAACTGCTCCTGTTTCCAAAATCACTTCTATTGTTACAGTCTGACAAACTACTCAAAGAGTTGAAAAAATTGCTGGCTGCAGGGGCTAATTCAGCGCCTTTTTGTGGTGTTTCATTCTTTCCCCCTGCCATGATTACTGTCCTATATTTTCCCATGGTTGTTAAATCACCAACTAATTATGTATTATCAAAGCTGCACCTAACAGTGCAGTTTGTCTTGCTGTTGATGTATATAAAAACAAGCTGGGTGAGGCAGACAGTCGGGCTACAGATGGCTGTGCCGCTCCACCTGGTGCCTGTGTTAGTGCTTATTCACACCTTCCCTTTGTTCTTCTGGGCTCCTTTTACTTTTTACTGCACAGCTAGAATAGGTAGTGACTGCTGCATTATGTATGCTTTAATGTTTTTTTATTGTTACTGCGGGAGAACAAAAGCACTCATAAAGGTGTGTTTTCGTTCTGGGAAAATTTCTCGGTAATGCAGTAGCGTGCATGTTGTGGAGCTTGAACCCTGAAGAATGTGAAAAAGATTACTAGATGCCAACTTGGTTTCTCTGGTAGTTGCTCAGGCAGTTATTTGCATGAAATGGAAAATCCCTGAGCCTTCTTCCATGCTGGAATGGGTTCAAGAGCCTGCAAATATCAAGGTGGAAATTTACACAATTATCCCTTGAGAAGCCTGTGCACATATGGTATTCTTTTGCAAATTATTTAATTAAAGCTCAAAAAGCATATGAAATCTGGAATGCTCACTTGCAAGAACACCTACCACGTTAAATCAAACTCCCCAGGTTGAAACGTGGAGGCTTTTTCTAAAATGTAATTTACTTTTCCTTTCTGTATTCTTTTTTCTTCCAATCCCTCACCTTAAGCAACAATGAGAGACCTACAGTTCCCTTTGCTATCTACTCAATTTCACCTGGTGAACCTGTGGAATACTGATATGTACAGGTTGCTACCTTACATGTGAACTCTTTTTTGATATAAAGGTATAAGGAAGGGTTTTCATTGTCTGCAGAGTCTTGTTCGTCTTGGTTTATAGAAATCCTAAACTTTCAAGTCTTGATGTGATCTGACAGCATTTCTTCTATTATATTTGTTTAGTACTTGGAAGTTGAGGTAATACACACAAGGGAAGATGGAAATTTCCTGCTCTGGGGTAGGAGGTTTGGAATTGCCTACTATATTCAGCTGCCACTGCTTGGAAAGAAGTACCATACTTGCCAAAGCACACTGCCTATAATTATCAAGCCTGTCAGTTTGATTTCTGCTTTGAATGAATAGGAAAACAAGAAAAAAGCAAAGAAAAAGCCCTAATCCTTGGTACTCACATCATCGCTGTTTTTCAGGCTGTATGCTATTTCATTTGACAAGATGCTTGCCTTGCTGCCTGAGAGCACTGGGAACAGATCCTGGATTTTCCCTAGGCTGTTCTCAAAGGAGCACACACTAACACATGGAGCCATTGCTGGCTTTAAAACGAACACCTGCAACCTTCATGTGAGAATGTCACCCACCAGGAGTCCCTTTCTCTCCTGTCTTGGAGGTGAGCTGATGGCTTGCCACACATCTACTTCCCTATCTGTAGCATGGTCTGCCTGGCCTCCTACTTCTGTAATAACAAAACCATTTTTCAAAGAAATAGGATCAAGTCATACCTGCTTCTTCCATTTAACATGTGGATTCAAAGTTCTGCTCTTTAATTTTGCTGTCTTTCGTGTGGTCAGAGAGGATCAATGTTCTTCACCCTCAGCATTTATAACTCAGTGGTTTTTAACAATTTAAAAACGGCATTGTGTAGCCATGTTTGCTCTCTTGCCAAAGCTGGTTCTGATGTTCAGATGGACATACCCATCTGAAGTGGATGATAATGTAACCTATGGTAGCTCACAGCCCAGGCCTTGCCAAGTGCTGGGCTTTCTGGGCAGTTGCAGAGCTCGCTGCCATGGCTGCCTTCCTAGCAGTGGTTGAAACAGATGCCTGTAGACTACCTCCTTTATGATACACATATGCTTTTGTCCAGCAGTAACAGAAGCCAAACATACATATGTAGGGTTGTAGCCATAAATACAAGAAAATGTAACTCATTCAGATCTCCCAATTCCACAGGACACTTTGTTCCCCCCACTTTGTTCCCCCCCCAGAGTGTCCCTCTGGAAAACATGCAGCAACTTGTAGCTAGTCAAAGTACTGGGGAATCTCATAGTTTAGGCAATTAATAGAAATTTAATTTTGATTACTTTTGTGCAGAAAAGGTGCTCTGAAGACTTGTTTTAGGGAGAACACTATTGTCTCAACGTAGATGGCAGTTTCTCTCTGATATAGTAACTTTTTTGGTTTCACTGAGGACAACACCAAGACTGCCTCTTCCAGCAATGAAATCTGATGACCCTTAAAATTAGATTGGGAAAATGTGAACTTAATGATCACCTTCAGTTGTAAATGGTGCTAATTGTAGATGTAAAGGAATCATTAAAAGCTGTAAACAGAGGGTCCTGCTACATCTTTTCTGATTATATGTGCTGTAGTCAGATGGGCCCATTTGGTTCTGGTGACCTGTCAGTCGAAAACGCTGCTCTACGGCATTCACCAGGAAGTGACCGCTCAGAGAGAAATAGGTTCGAACTTGCGTGGACAGTCCTTGTATTATTTTCTTGTGAATGGCAGAATGAAATAATTTGTGATTGTAGATAATGCATGAAGCAATTACCAGAAATATGGTATTTTGGCCCAAGGAAATTCGTGTTCAGGCAATAGTTTCAAATGTTTTAAATTCTACACTTCTGTAGTAGGTGACACAAAATCCTTTTTTAGTAATGATTATATCACCAAGTCTGTCCTTGCATGCCCTTCCTTGTTAGCTATTCAAGCATTAAAAAGATTTATGAACCTTGTCTTACTTTCAATAGTCTCTTTTTTTTTTTAAATCTTTTTAGTTTGCAGTATTTGACATGCAAAATGTTATGCTTTTTTAAACAAAGTTCTCCAAGTTATAAACTGCTGAATTTAAGATTAAATACATGACTTTACGTCTGCTCACTTTGACTTGGGAAAGGCTGTGCAGTTACAGAAAACCCAACATTTATACCCCTGGTCAGATCTACTCCAGCTAGTAACTTAACAATGAAGCTGATAATATTAGATGCTCCAGAGGTATAAGCAAGATTTGAAAAATCAATTTAAAACCCACTGAATGTTGCAAAATGCATTGAGTATAATGTGTGAATTTTTATTACAGATTATTTTAAACCTATCCAATGACTTTGTGAAAATTTCAAAATCTAAACTAATAAATAAACATTCATCAAATTTTGAAATAAATTCTACTCTACAGTGGTAGTATCTTCTCTCTCTTATATTATGGAAAAAGTAAGTATTGAATTATTTCCTTTCAAAGTCCGTTATTAGATATATCATCTCTTACTCATTTCTCTCAAAACCTTTACAGTTTCTCTTCTTATGGACAGCATTCCAGTTTCTTTATCCTTTCAAAGTGTATTTTCAGAATCCTTCCTACCAGGGACAATCTACTTTATTTTATTTATTTATTTTTTAAAAATGAGTAATACAGTGTTTCATATACAACACTGGAATGAAATAGAATCAAAATGCCAATATTTTTTCTCATTCCCTGTGCTCTCTGTATTTTGTGTCCTTTCACAGCTTCTGGGTTGCACAGATGACTCCTAGATCTTTTCTTTCTGAATACTGCTACTTAATTTATGTGCATTATATCTGAGGAAACCGGAATCTAAATGAATCCAGAGCAGAAATTGAAATCAGAGGGAGAAATAAATGGAGCTACAATAAATGAGCAGAGAAAATAAATAAGAAATCAGCCAACAAAACCCAAGCTTTTCTATTATTTATACCCTCTGGAATAAAAATAAATTGGCTTTGAGGAGACATGCATCAAAATTTTCATCTGGTGCAAATCTTTGTATTATTGCCTCCACCAAGAATGGGGGACCTGTGCAGTGATGTTTTAGCAGGGCCTGTTGTGATGGGACATCGGGCAATGGTTTTAAACTAAAAGAGGGGAGATTCAGGCTCGATGTGAGGAAAAAATTCTTTACAATGAGGGTGGTAAAATACTAGCACAGGTTGCCCAGAGAGGTGGTGGATATGCCATCCCTGGAGACATTCAGGCTGGAGGTTGTTCTGGGTTAATGTGATCTATTTCATTGCAAGTGGGTTGGACTAGATGACCTTTGAAGGTCCCTTCCAACCCAAACTATTCTGTGATTCTGTGATCTATGAAGGATGACATATCAGTGGGAGAGAAGGCAAGCTGCAGCTCCTCAGTTTGCAGCAAGAGGAAAGCCATGGGTAGTGTTCCCCTCGGTCAGTTTTTTACATGACATGAGGTGGCAGTTGTCTATAGTAACTGATGTGAAGATGCCAGTACTAGTGGGAAGCTCAGTTGGCGTGGGCTCTCTATCACCACAGGCAGTTTTGGTACACACTGAAACATGTCTCAGGTACAAGCATAGTAATTTGCTTTGAGGGTAGTTAGTGACAATTCACATGCCTGAGATTCTTGAGCTCTAATTGGTGCCTGAGATACTGCAGGGCCAGGCTGTGTCTGCACCACTGCCATCCCAGGCTGATGCTCTCCTTGTAGGCTCCTTGCCAAAGGGAGCTGGTGGGTGATGCACACAACTGTGGTCTGGCGTGTATTTATGTATGTCTGCATTAACAGGCACTCTTGAAGCGGTTTCCAGATGAGTGAACCTGCAAGTGTGACTCTTCAACACTGGCTGAAGTGCTCCCCTCTCTGGAAGTATGGAGGACCCTGCACCCTGGGCATACCTGATAGCCCCTACTTCATGCAGTTTCATGATCTGCTCATGAGTTGCCTAATGGGTAGAAGGTCGATGAATTGGGAAGCATCCTTTGGTCTTCTGTACTCCTGAAACTAGCCTTCAGCAGTGAAGAAACTGTGTTTTGGGGTCAAAACTGTGAGGTGACTTATTTCAGTTTCAGCTTTGTTGTCAGAGAAACATAGGGAGCATGGCAAGCAGTGATACGATCACTGTATGGCCTGGTTCTTTGCTCTGTTGCCTTCCAGAGACCACCTTAGGGTGGAGGGTAGCTCCTGGTGCCAGGCCTTCTCCAAACCACTTGGGGCAAGGCTGTTGTCATGGGATGGACGAGAAACCTTCATTAGGGACTCTTCATCAGGTCAAGTAGTGATAGGACAAAGGGTAATGGGTTTAAACTTAAACAGGGGAAGTTCAGGTTAGATATAAGGAAGAAGTCTTTACTGTGAGGGTGGTGAGGCACTGGAATGGGTTGCCCAGGGAAGTTGTGAATGCTCCATCTCTGGCAGTGTTCAAGGCCAGGTTGGACAGAGCCTTGGGTGACATGGTCTAGTGTGTGGTATCCCTGCCCATGGCAGAAGGGTTGGAACTTGATCATCTTAAGGTTCTTTCCAGCCCTAACTATTCTATGATTCTATGAAACTCTGATCCCCAAGGCAGGTACCCGCCTTCTGCCAACAGATGGGGAGATACAACACACTCCTACTGTCCCCAAAGCACAGGGAGAAGGAAATTTGGGAAATCACACACTAAGGACACTCCTCCTACCCCAAATCGGGTGCTAACATGCATTACAAATACTGCTGTCTGCCTCAAGTATATGCAGCATGCCTGGGAAGATGTTATTTCATGCTGACCTTGTATCATCTGTAAACTTTCTTTGGATAACAGGAGTCAAGGAGCCATTCTCCCAGCTGAGGATGAAGAAAGAGCAGAAAATATGTGCACATAGTGCTTATGTGCTGTGGATGTGTTAATGTGCTTTCTTCCCTCCCAGGAGGGATGTAGTGTGACAGGGTGTGGAATGTGATCAGTCACTGGTGTTACTGTTAGCTTTGCAATAATGATCTTTTGATATTTACTCTTGAACTCTGCCGCATGTTTTTATTCCATCTTCAACAGGTGTTAATCTCTTTGCAGAAACAGCTGAGCATTTGGCTTTGCTTAGCTGTTTCTAATCAGAGCCAAAGACAGTCCTGAAACAATCATAGTATTTCTCTTTTTAAATTGGTTATCCATATTTAAAAGGAAATAATGCAGTTCTGTGCAGCCTCGGCTAAATATGTTTCTTCCCCTCCTTGGTAATCCCTGCTTATAATAATGCAGAGCCAGCAGGAGGCTAGCTGCCCAATTTTGCTCTTTCAATACACTCTGAATTGTCCAGGTGACAAGAAGGAGTGGAAGAGCCAGCCGGTGAGCCTGACAGTGAGCTCTGAATTGCTGCAGGGATCCAGTGCTCTGCTGGGTGGTAGGGATGAACAGGGAGAGTCCCTGAAAGATGGGGTCATACATATACTGGTGGCAGCAGCATGAATGCTGATTAAAGAGCAGGGTGGCATCACTGGCTTTAATAACTGAAGGTTAACATACAGCAGAACACCTTCAATATCCTTGAAAACTAATCATCTGGACAGCAAAGCATACATTGCATCTTTCTGCCACAGAAACACATTCTGTGGCAGCTCACATTATACCAGTGCTTGCTCAGCTTGCAACTGACCTCAGTGGTGTTGCTACCTCTTCCCTGCCTAGTGGGTTTATCAGAGAGAAGATCCCTTTGGGACCTTTATGGGGTGGCCTTTGGGGATTTGGCCACAAGAAGAAATTTCATCAGGCCGCACTGCATGCTTGCTGACAGTGCATCAAATGAGTTTTGGCCCTCACTGTAGCTAACAACTGGTGGATTTTATGACCATGGCCACATGACTTGCTGTATGACGTGTGTTTGAGACCCATGTTGTAACAAATAAAAACAACACTGCCTGGCTCTACTAGAGGGGTATTTGACTATCTGTAAATCTCAAATTGCTTTACAAAGGAAATTCCAGAACATAAATCAGGGAAATTCGCAGTAAATGTCAAGCCTGGAAGAAATCCAAACACGTACTGGTATTAAAATGCACATACCTAAGTAATATTATTAATTTGGTTTGCAAAACAGAGCATTCCGGTAAGTGGTCAGTTAGCCATTTCCCCTCTATTGATCAGCAAGCATCCCTATGGAGAAACCCTAAATCAAGACTACCTCACCAAAATGGCTTGTGTTCCTGTGGCAAACCAAATCCTCACTTCTCTCTCTTTCCCACTGCAGCTGCTCTCTGCCTACGATCTGAAATGGATTGCTTTCCTTAATGCTGAAACCCTGAACAAATCCTGGTGGCTTCAGAGCCCTGGAGCTGCCCACAAGGAGCTGGGGAGGAGGAGGAGGAGGCAGTGATCAAGGTGCAGGAGATCTGGCACTGCTGGGTTGCCACCTGCCCTGAGGCTCGGGGGAATTTCCTGCTATTCCCCCTTACTGTGCATAGAAAATGTAGTATCCAGGAAATCATGATAGTAGAATGTGTTGTATTTGTGTTGCCTCTGTATGGTAGTAGTCACATGAGGGGGTTGCAGAGCGACTTACAGCAGCCCAAAACATGTCCTAATGGGTACAACTATTTCTCCACCTCTGAGATTTTTTTATCAAATAGATATGGGTGCAGTCAAAGGACTCCCGCCCCCCTTTTTTGTTTTTATATATTTTATATAGCATGTCTATAGTCTCTGTGTTCTATATCAAATTATATTAATCATTTAATGTTATTATTGAAGAATTCTATTTTGATTTTTATTACGTTCTGTCACACAGGGAAAATCATGTCTGTGGTTGTTTCATGTGAAGTGCAAGAAGGGGCAGGGGGAGGAGGATAATCTCAGAAAACCCTGAGGGGCAACTTGGGTATCATGGCAAAATCCCTAATAAATCGTAGATGAGCAAATGTAGACTCCATTCCTGAGATGTGCTCCACAAACTCAGCAATGTCCCCAACTGAGTTTCTGTGTATCTGCAGGTAGGTTGCCTGCTCTGTGGCCACCAGCTTCTTCACATCACCCTTGAACTGGGGCTCAGAGCCAGAATTGGATGCCCAGCACGGCCTCACTGGTGCTGAGCAGAGCAGGGCTGTAACTTCTCTTCACCTGCTTAGCTCCCAGCCTCTTTCACAGTGTAGAGGGAGATGTTTTGTCTCTCACCAGAATAAACTCACTCAGCATTGGTGCCTGATCCTGGTGCTCATGGAGAGGTCTGCATTCTTCTGGAAGCAGGGACTGAAAATAGATTTTCATCAATTTATCCTAATCCTACTGCCCGGTGGGAAGCTGGCTGTATCATTTGGAGTAATGTGGTGGGCTGCGCTAGCAGGGTTGCTTGAGTTAAGGTGTCAGTACACTGAGTATCAATACTGGGGAAGCCTAACAATGCAGAGCAAACTGGTAGTGTTCTGCAAAATGATGGGCTCTGTGTGGCTGCATGGGAAATACAGACCTTTGGACAGGACTTGTTTGCCACTGACTGTGAAGCCTGCCCATGTCTACTCTCCATGTCAACATTTATGCATGAGGATCCTGCTTAATAAGTCATTAGGTAAGGTCTTGAAAGGGCAGGAAAAGAAAGAAAATCTTAACTTCTTTGTAAATGTAGGAAATAACAAACAACTGCTCAAGCTTTAAAGAATTTAACAGTATTTTCTTGTTTTCTTCTTCAAGAATTATCAAACCAGCCACTCTAATTATTTTGTTTTATCAGTTTGTAGGTATTGAACAAACAGGTAAGTAATGAAAATGTGCCTCCTCAGTTAAGGCTTTTTCACCAGTATTAAAACAACGGTTACTTCTGATCCAGTGTCAAGAGAAACATGTTGCTGTCATACTATCAGAAAGAGAATTTTCCCATTCTTATTTCTGCTCAGATGTTGTACTTGCAAATACTACACAAAGAAATGGAAATTGAGCACCTTGGAGAACACATAGGGTTATTTTTCTGCAATAGGCAGCCTATTAGAAAAATCGACGTCTGAGTTTCTATTTGCCTTTTCCTCCTCCCTGCATCAAATAAAGCTATTAATTAGTGTTATTTGTGGTGCTGATGCCCTTTGCAAAATATACTCATTAAAAATGCTTCTTGGTTCAAATGGGGTTTCATAAATTGTTCTCAAACACAGTTTACAAATTATATTGAGTTTGAAGCAGAAGTACGTAATGTCCAATCAGACAACTGTTAATAGAAAAAGATTTATTTGTAGAACATTGTAGCACAGTAGCATTATTATACTTCAAGCCTAAACAGTAACACGAAGAAAATCATTGAGTAGCTATTAGAATTACCTAGAGCAGCTCTAAAGGGTTGGATACCTCATTTTAAAAAGCAGCATTGTTATAAACCCACACCAAATTCCTTAGCTCAGCCTGAAGTTTGTCATGGGCCTTGTTGCATTCACCCATCTGTGACTTAACAAGAGGTCTTATTACACAGCCTTTTGTGCTGAAGGGTTCTGGTCATGCAATACCTCAAAAATGGGGCTGAGGGCAAATTCCCTGAAACCTGTTTCTTTACTGCTTAGCAGCTGTCTCAGGAAATACATAATTATGAAATACATAATTATTTTGCCCATGGCTGAACAATGGCCAGCTTTGCCCAAAAGCCAACAGCTGTTTAATAGTGTATAGTCACATACCCTACCAGTCTGTTGAGGGAAGGGATAAATATGTAATCCAGTTGATGCTTTAGGTTGTAGTTTAATAACGCAATTTGGAAGTGAGACAGGACAGAGAGTATGTTGTGATGGGCTCAGAAATACCATGGGGCCTTGAGTAGCACCAGGTGTGCCAAGGTGGTGTCCTTCACCCTGGTGGTGCCTGAGGAACATAGTGTTTTCAGAGCAGTATCACCCTGAAAGTTTGGCATAGGTCTGCATAACAGCTGTGACAGTCCTGTGAGTATCCTTTTGAGATGCAAACATGCTCCATGCAGGTTGTCTGAGAGGCTGTGTTTGTCTTGCACTATATTTGTATCCTTAGCAAGGCTCCTTGCTCCATGTTTTGAAAGTACAAATATGTGTTCCCCGGATCTGGTCAGTGCTTGTCCTGCCTGAGGCACAAGGAATTAAGATAACCAGGTTTATTAAATATTTCCCAGTTGCTCTTCCCAGGTGACATCTACAGTGACCACAGTTGTGGGAGGGATGTGAGTGAGTCACATCTGTGGTCTTCCTGCAGGTTAGTCTCTGTGCAGGACCTCAGAGGGGACAAGGGCTGAGCCTCTCCACCAGCTGTGCCTCCTCCAAAGGAAGGATGGAGAGGATGAGTAGGGGGTTGTCTGCCAGCCTGTAGATGCCACGGCTACTGGGCTGGATGGCCCCTGCCCTCTGGGCAAGGGACAGTGGTTGGGATGGCTGCTTGCATGCTCTGCAGCACAGTAATGGGGGGCTGTTTTGCACTGATACTACCATTTTTTGCTTTTCCTAAATTCAGTTCTGTATTCATTCATTTATCAAATTCTAGTCTTAAAAGTAATAGCGTAAGTTAGGTACAGTTGTAGCCACAGTCCTCTCCCCAAAGAATTTGAACAGCTATGGCAGTAAGTGCCAAATACTGCTGTCCTCCTCCTTCCCTTCTCCTGGTTTTGCATTTGGTTACCAAAGCAAAACCAAGTTTCAAACACTTTTAACTATATAATGGATCCTATTTCTAATAAAGCTTTACTATATATATCAGTAGAGCCTAAAAGAAGGAAAAAACTGACTTCCTTCTACCTCTTCTCCTTTACTACTACCCATCCTGTCTTGAAATTCTTTTCCAAAGCCAAGGGGTTTGGATCTTACTCCTGTCCTTCTGTTCCACATGCTGTTGGCTTCCAGGAGGGGGACTAGCTTGCTAGAAGCTGTGTAGTTACTTCTATGATTCATTTACAAGGTGCAATGAGATGCTTCACAATCAGTGGGTGCGTCATGCTACGAGATAGGGTGAAGATATGCTATGAGATAGCCTGACAGAAGAGCAGGGCAAAAGTAGGCTCTACAAGTGCTGCTTGAAGTGGCTCTTTTTTTTTTTTTCTATCAAAAGAAAAATAAGTTAACCTTCAACAAATGAATCTTTCAGAATCCAAAAAATCTGTTCAGAGAGGTAGAACCATACACCTAGAAGGTAATGAAAAGTCACCTTTCAGAATTGCCATGGAACCGTGGTACCTTAGAATACATAAAGGGACTGTGTTTTTCTTTAATGATTTTTTTAAACTGGAGCTATGAAATGCATTATATTAAAGCAACTTTAATGCTAATCTAAAACCTAGACTCATTTGTTATCAGAAATATATTTGAAAAATAGTGGCATTTTGATAATTCCCTGTTATGCTTACTATCAGCTAAGACTATCCTATCAGGGTATTATCAGTGTGAATAAAATGTCTTTCCTTTGAGAGAAAGGATTTCAGATCTATGATTGGTGGTTTGGTGTGGTAAGCAATGGGAAAAGACAATCTTCAGCATTGTCATTAAAGAAAAAAAATCAGAGCCTTAAAAAATAAATTCTTATCCAAGGAAAATATCAGGACAAATAGGACAAATAGCCCTCATTTTGCAAAAGGAACATTTCAGTGAGGTCTGTAGCATTTTAAAATACTGTAGCTGATAATAATAGTTTAAAATAATTTAGCCTCTTTCATGTATTCTTTAGTGTGGGGTAATTTCTAGCTCTGCACTTCTGATCCAGGATCCTCTTTGAGAGGTGATGTGAAAAAACAGATTGTGTTTATCAGCAAACAAAACTAAGAGATTTGTCACCTGAGCAATAAATTGACTGAAAAGAATTGATTAAGATAGTCTAGGGCACTGCAAATGTGCATGCTGCTGTAGAGCTTTATGTCAATAGAAGTGTTGGTCTGCTTTTAATTGGATGCTATATTTCTGTAAGGATCTCTGGCAGGCAGATCTTGTGTTGAGATTGTACTTCTTTACATTAGCATAAAAATGGATGACTTTTGATCTCTTTCATGCAGCATAGAGAAGCATTTTCACAAAAAGCAGGATCGAGTCACTGAATCACAGTAGCAAATAATTAGAAATGGAAATGCCCTGATGGGTTATTCAGTTATCTCTTCTTAGACTGCAAATATATTTCCTGTGATACATATTTTTTTGGGGTGAAGTTCACTCTAGAATGATGCATCATGACCGTTTTGTCATTTTCCTGTGCGCATCATCCCACAGATTCAACTATTAAGTGCCTTACTTATGTGTCATTAATCCTTGTTTTATCTCTTGGCTGTATCCTTGTTATCATATCCTCCAAGAATAACAGAGAGCTGTGGGAAAATCTGTTTGTATGAAATGACATTTAGATTTCTCCAAAACCGCAAATGTAACATTTTTGAGGTGCAAATATGTTTTGCTAACCTTTCACGTTTGCTCATCCTTTGAATTTTTTCATTTCTGATCAGGACAAGAATCAGAAATAGCAAATTACATCAAGAGAAGTATTCTTATGGTATTTGAGGAAAGGAAAGGAATTAGTATATCATAAAACTCCCTTTCCATGAAAGGTTGTGGGCACATTTTGAGAACCAGAAGGAAAATTAATGAATTCTGTATTCTTCTGTATATTAGTGGAATTATCCCAAGTAGTGTTTCATTTGGTGCACTGTTCCCAATATGGTGGACATTGGATGTTAAATATGACCTATTCTTCAGAGCAAGCCAGGAAAACAAAAATAAAAAAGATGTATCTTTAATCACAGCCATGAAGATTATTCAAAAGAAATGTTGTCCTCTTGGTTTGGAGATTCTCACTTGACAGAGCTTTCTTGGAGGATGATGGTTTACCAATAGTCCTGGATACAGTTAAAAGAATAAGCTAGGAAATTACTGGTGCACTTTCTTGATAATTTTGTAAAGCACTTTGATAATCTTTCTATGTAAGGTAGCTGTAGCCCTGATAAGTCTAAATAAGTTACCTTAACTGGGGAGGATCAGTGTGCTAGGCCTCCGGGAGAGAAGTCTCTGTGGTGCTGTCAGGTGCAGGAGTTCACCACCTTGAGCTGAAAGCAGATTCAGAAGGACCTTGCCGTGGAGACCTGCTCTGGTGGGCGGACCAGGCTGATTTTGTGGCTCCTCACTAGGTCACACAATCAATAAGAGTTAGCAGAAGCAAGTGTCAGCCCTGAAAGAGTTGCCCATGGAGAGTAAGAAAGGACTGTTGTCGGCTGCTTCGTACACGTTATGAAAAATACAGCTTTATTTAGAAATCCCACAGCAATTCTGTGGGCAAAGCAGCTATTCATTTCAGGTCTGAGAAGTGACACCAGATTCAGGTCCTGCCTCTGAATTATTCATCAATTGTAGCTTTATTTCTCCAGCTCCCTGTGCACATCTTGTGATCCTGGAAGTGAGGGATTTGATATGCCAAAATCCTATCTAGACCTCAGTGCAGAGGGCTGCCTTTCATCTCCTCTAGTCCTGAATGCAGCAGCTCACTGGGGAAGTGTTTGAATACAAGTTCTTGTCCTTTTGTCCAGCCACACTTGATAGTGAATCAGATAAAAGTTAATAGAGGTGATAATTACTTTTCCCTCTCATTGTATTCTTATGTTTAATTTCATTGCTGACTAATGAGCTGTCTATTCTTTCATCTTGCATGTCTGCAGGGCTGAAGAGCTGTTCCTCAAATTGCTCCCAGGTGAATACATTGGCAAGTGGCTACTTTCTGGGCATTCTATGATACTCCAGGACTAATTAAATCTATTTCAGGAGATGTAAATCAGGAAGGATTTTTATTCTCAAGCACTTTACAGCTGCATATCTGAAAACTCTCTACAAACAGAAGGAAATACTTTTATCCCTTTATGACCAGTGAAGCTTCTTTTTTGCTGATTTAATTTATATCTCAGGTATATGTGTGTTGCAGGCCAGATTGATGTCCTTATTCTTGGCCTCACACACAGGAACTGTCTTTGTCCATGCTCTGGACACTTCTGGGTTGTGGACAGGCTCGGTAAGCAACACAGATTGTCATTATTATGTATAATTTACAGTTGGAGACATAGCTATTGCTGTTGGACAGCTAGGAGTACTGACTCAGGCTTCACTTGACTATGACAGCTTTGCTTTTGGTCTGAGCTCCTGTACAGACATAGTAAATATATAAAACCATAATAATTCAGAGATGAAGAGCAATACTTTTGAAATTATACAAAATGGACTTCTATTTGCAGGTTTGAAGAGGACAAAGTGCTCTCCAGTCCAATAATGGTTTTGCTGGTTTTTCATGGAGAAAACCAGTTGTTATGGACCATCACTTTCTCTTTTTCACTGTTGTGCTGCCTGAGAGCAGGGAGACAGCAAGCTGAAAGCAGCAAATGACAGAAAAATGTGCAGGGTTTTCAAACCAAGCTGCAGAAACCAGAAGATGTGGTTCAGGGGCTTTGGAGAACAGATAGGGGTTTTACTTGCCTTTTCAAGGAAGATTCTGGTTGTCTTTCATCATTAAAAGGAAGGTGGAGTACATATCTTGACAAAACTATTCCAACCTTTCTGATTTCCCATCTTCCCTATCTTTTAACAAACAGGATTCCATGGCATTCAATCCCTATTTGGGGTACCTCAGTAAGGTAGTATAACCCCATGTGGCTATAACAAAATCTCAAAGGCTTATCTAAATATTAGTAAGTCACACTTCTCCAAAATGCTGTTAGCCCTCTGTCCCAGTGTGCAGCTTCCTGTCTCCCATTCAATATTCTTCAAGATACAGCCCCTTTTTTTTGTAATTGATCACTTCAAGTTTAGGTACCTAAATGAGATGGGTGTTCTCATGAAATGATGGATGCTTTTGTATGTTTATGGAACCACAGTAGAGGATTACTTTCTCTTTCCCATCAATCTTCTGAAGATGGAGAAATGGGAATGCAAATTATTACTAGCATCTTTTCTGCATTTTTATGTTCAGAAAACTGTTTGCAGGAGAATTTGCTTTGTTAATGAACTCCGAACAAAACTTTCTCATCATCAAACATTGAGGAAACTTGGGATGGAAGAGAGAAAGAGACCAGACAATGGCAGCCTGGTTATGGAACAGGAATGGCTGATATTAAGGCATGGAAAATTTACTTTGCCCTCTAACTTAGCCAAGGGGAACCTCTTTCATTAGGATTTTCAGCGTAGCAATTCCAATGTGCAAATAATTTATGTTGGTTTATTGCTGTTTTCTTCTAATTGTTTGTGTTCTTTTTCTTTCCTGACAAAAGCTCCCAGTAGATAAGCATGAAGTTCAAAGTCCTGCAGTTATCAAAACTGTGATTTATTTTATACCTTTTTCTTTTGGGCAGAGGCATTTTTTTCTTCTCAGATTAATTATGCAGTGTAACATCCCCTTAGTTCTACCATTGCATGTATTGGTGGAATCATGTTGAAGACTGGTTCAATGAAATGAAAAGCCAGCAAGGGCAATGCCATGATGGGAGTTCCCTAGCAATCTACAAACCAGGATGATTAGTTTCTGCAGGACCAGCCCAAATGGAGGGATCAGTGATAGTGGGGAAGAAGGATTTTAACTATGCAACCATCCAGAAATACAACAGGGAAACTGATGAGATGGAAGTGACTTTTTTTACAAGATGCAGAAAGCAGAAGAGGGGATTGTGGTTTTGGATTAAATCTTAACCAGCAAGTCAGAGCAGGGTGTGAATGCCAGGGAGGGGGGAAAAGATGGAGCTGCTGACTCTTGGGGTATCAATGAGAAAAAGCAGCAAAACAGAGACCATGGGCAGGCAGAAAGCCAGATTCAGATGTGTTGGAGGCTGGCTTGCTGAGGTCCCTCAGGAAGCAAATCTGGAGGAAAGGAGCTGAGGCGAGTTGGCTGCTGCTTGCAGAAACAGTATGAAGAGCACAGCTGCAAACCATCCCTGTGCAAGGAAGGTGAGGAAGACTAGCAAGAGACCCACTGGTTGAATCACAACCCACTTGCTGACTCAAGAACCAGAAGAATTTGTGCAGAAATTGGATACTAGGCCAACTTACTGAGGATAAGGTTAGTACAGACAAAATAAGAAGTCTCTATTATAAGGTTACAAAGACCACTTTGGAAATGAGAATAAAAAAATATACAAACTACACCAAAAGATTGTACTTGCCTCACCGTGTCCCTTGGTTATTTTTTCTGTTCTTCTGGAATATTTACTGGACTAATTTTTTTACTTTCTCTTATCCCTGCCCTTTTTAAAAAAAAGAAACATTTCCTGTCATAATCCTGTATTAGTTTGGAACCAATGGGAGTAACTTTGGCACAATGAAGGGGGGAAAATAATACAGGAATAAAAAAAAAAGAGTGAGGAAAAAAAACAGGGAGGAAAAAAACCAGGATTCTTAATTTAAATTCCAAGAGGAAGCTGGGTTGTTTAAATTAAGGAGCACTTGCAAAAGCAGTGCTCCTTTATAATCTACCCTCCAAAAGGGTGAAAAGTGCAACCTTGACCCCTTATAAAATTTCCAAATTCCCCAAGCCAGTGCAAACATCTGAAATACAGACGTACTTGAGCAGCATGAAACTCCCAGATGTAGCAAAAGCCTGGGGTAGACAAAGCCCCCACCCAAGTGTTCCTCTAAAGTATATACATGCAAGAAGGGATAGGAAAAGGTGTGCTGCAGAGGTCTTATGTCTCAGCTGAAGTGTGACCCCTTTCCGTCAAGGAGCAAACATTAGGGTTTGTTAGCCCTACTCTTCAGCCGTCTGACTGACCAGCCCCATCACCTGGAAATAAGCTTTTAAACCCTACTTAGGGGGAGAACTTCACCTGGTGCCTTATATCCATCCTAGTTTGGCAATGGGACAGGTTCTGAACCTCAAACACATATACGTATCTGAAGTCAACGCACAGACTTGCATCCTACACAGCATGATGTTTCAAAATCTATCCTGCTCTTTCCATTGCCACGCCACTTCTTTCAGAGCTCTGGGTGGAATGTGAATTTTATGGATTTTTTAGTAATTTCTTAGTGTCTGTGTAAAATAATCTATTCATGCTATTTATTTGAAGAATTGTGGGGGCTGAGAAAATACCTGAAACTATTGTCACATCAATGGCAATGGAAGTGAAGCAGAACCTGTTATGAGGAGTCCTTGTCCTATTTTTATGCTGTTTTTTTTTATTTTATCAAGAGCATAAAAGAATGCCAGCAAGCCCATGTTGAGTGTTACAATGGAAGCACAATTTCTTAAGCCTTCAGTCTCTCTAGTAGCACGTGTTAATACCCTGTCATTTATTTCTTGATCACTGTGCTGTATTGTGGGAAGGGGAAGAAAAGCTCATCAGATGAGTCACACCTCCTGAAAACATGACAGTGATTTGAGCTGGCACAAATGTGGGGTTTTTAAATGCGCTGTGGCCTGCTCCTTCGAACACCTCATTGCTTGCTTGTTATTAGATGCCTGCCTGTATGTGACTGTATGTGTATTTAAATGAAGTATAGATGGTTTGTGGAGACCTGCATTCTGTTATACATCCATTTATACAGATATGATGTTGCTATTTATGTCATTCTTGGTTGTGATAATAAAGATGTCTAAGAAAAATAATAAAAAAAGCTAGAGGGGAGAGCCAATTCACAGTTGAAACAAATATAAAATAGTGATTTACTGTGTGACTTCAGTTCATACTTGTATTACAATGACATGACAGCCAAATAATCTCCCATTGGTTGAAGATGCCTGGTTACATGGCTTCTTATAACTTTTGCATTTAGGTATTCATCTGGAAATGTTTAATCATGTTATGAATTTCATATAAAAATATGTATTTTTAAATGGGAAATTAGTACAAAACATGAAAACCCCCAAACCCAGCAATCAGATATCAGTTTGGATTCCTTTTTTTTTATATATACTTTATACAGTCCTTCTTTCCTTTTAAAAATATGTTTGTATCCTAATCAGGGTGTAGTTCCATATGTGTTTTGTCTTAGCCTTCATTAACAGTAGAGAAATAAATGAATATATGAATTACTGTTACAATAAAAATTGTAAATTGTTCCTCCTGAGGCAGGGTCCCAGTTGTCTTACCAGTGCTCTCCATGAGATGAAAGAACACACTTTATATTATTATGTTCATTAAAGTAAAACTAATGCTGAGTTTGAGTTCAACATTAAGCAATATACAAACAGATTTTATAAAGTACTCCTTGTCTCTAAAGAGGCAGGAGGGACAAAAGGAAGGCAGCGTGTGCAAGTGAAATGGCAGCAAGTCTGCATCACAACTGGTGCTGCTACCCCAAAGCCTTGTATCACACTACTAAGCCATTTAGCCTTGCAGAGTGGCAGAAACCTGCCAAAATCTCTGAGCTTAGTCACAAAATCATACCTTGCAGTAATTTTATTTACTGTCTTATCCAGTCCTGCTCTAAAACTACCACTCTTCCTTAAATGCATCTCCATTGTATTATCTTTCTTACCCTTGTGCAACAATCATATGCATTTCCTCCATACCTCACCTGGTCTTATATATTCTGCTTCTTTTGTGCCTGTCTATTGTCTCCCCTCTTACTTTCCGTCTGTTTCTTACTTTCCTCTGCCCTAATGCTGGTGGGACAGTGTGCTTTCAGCAGCATCTCTGTGCTGTCTCTTTGCATAACCCTCTGCTCCCAGCATCTCCAACCTCTAGCACCTCTGTTAATCTTTCCCTACAAGTTGTCTTCCTGTGCTTTTTCTTCATAAAATGCTCTTTATGAGGGAAGGGGTGGGAACATTTACTTCCTCCCTGCTGTCAAGTCTGCTGCTGTGTCTGAGAGCTTTTGGAGGCTGGAGATGCAGAATGATCCCCCCTCACCTTTGGAGCTATTGGCTCCCTTCATATTTTTAAAATCTACACATTATTTTTATTCCTTAGATCCTTCAAGCATTAAAGTGATTTACCGTTTTTCTTGGGAGGTTCTGAGATGTTGTCCTAAAACTGGAAATACATGCACAAAACTCATTGAAGAGCCCATGGGATTTCTTTTGCTCTTTGAAAGCCCTCAAGATCTAGCCCCCATTTTCCAACTTTTTGGGATTAAATTAATTGCAATGCTATGCTGTATCCTCTGGCATCCATGTCTTAAAATATGTGCTCCATATTGTTTATCATAGGTGAAAAGGTAAAATGAAAGGAGTTTCAATCAGCTTTGTGTGTGATGGGGAATTGCTACCAGATCCTTTGGAAATGTGCCTGGAGCGAGGACAATTTCCATATTTTTGTTAATTGACTTTGCCTTTTCCACACAGTTTGCTAATTTCTTAGGCATGATTTTTTTTTTTTTCTGTTATATTGATCATTTGCTCAAAACTTGGACAAATGACAATAGTGGCATGGGCAATTTAATCACATTATTTACAATGAAAGTTAGAATTTGCTGCCCAGCCTAATACTATGGAAAAAGAAAAGAGAAATATTTGAGCATCCTGTTTGTAATGGGTAAATTAATTTCAGCTCAGCTGCAGAAATGTTTTGAAGAATCCTTTTTATCTCATGGGATGCATGGCACGGGAAGTCAGGATCTAGTTTCTCTTTCCTAAAAATGAGACCAGTGGAGTAATTCAGAAACTATCTGGTGTAGCTAAGAGAAGAATCTGATCCTTGTATTTCTGCTGGATTGTGCACTGGCAGAGAAGAATGGGAATAAAAGAGAAAAATAGAGTCAATTTGCTAACAATCTGCATGACACAGTTTCCATAAATTTTGCTAATAGAGCAATTTATAAAAAAATGTGGTAGTGAATTAAGGAGTGCAATTTACAAAATCCATTTAGAATAATAAGCTAACCATTGTTGGTAATGCAGCTATATTTTCCAATAGTGTTTATGTGTAAAACAAATTGACTGTCTGTTCTCATTCACTCTATGTTATGTTAATACCAAGCATAGGCAATTGCAAATAATGAAGCACTCAGATTTTTTGTTTATCTACAGATTGCATTGATGGTCACCACGTATTTTAGAGGCATTACATTTTGTTATGTGCGAAAGTTTTCTCGGCTGGACCACTGCTGAGGTTTTCTTTGGGAAAATTACTGAAAAATGGTTTTCTGATATATCTCAGCATACGAGATGAGTACATTGGAACCACAGTAAACCCCTCTCAGATAAGTGAAATGCTTTAAACCCCAGTTGGAGTTTAGTTGGCCTTCCCCACATATCAATAAAGATTTAATAGCAGATGCTACAATGAAGTTTTGCATGGCTGACACTGCATAAGGTTTGAATACAAATCCTTAATGGACAAAAGGAATGAAAAAGCTGCAAGATATGCTGCTGCTTTATCCCTGATCATGGAAGAATAAATCTTTCCCTGTAGTTCCTCAGCTCCTGTGGGTGGACTGAAGAATGGCCATGGTGTCCCAGGTAGCTGGTAGTAGCAGGATGATGTGGAGAAGTCCCAGAAGCACCCGAGTTTGCTCCCCAAGTGCAGGGGACTTCTCTTGGCTGAGCTCAGAGCCACTTGAAGAGCTGACTCCACGGTGTCAGCTCTCTGCTGCCTCCACCTCACTTGCCAGCTTTTCCTGTAGCACCTTGCTGCAGTGTGTGGAGCCCCTTGACTATGAAGAATGAAACCTCTGTCTCAAGTTGGCCAGATGGTATTTGTCCTGGGTTCAGCAGTAGCAGTCATTTTTCTCCTTCTTAGTAGTTGGTGCAGTGCTGAGGTTTTGACTTTCAGCCTGGGCACAGTGCTGATTACACCGATGTTTTTAATTGCTGCTCAGCAATATTTACTCTGACCAAGGACTTTCTGAGTCTCATCTTCTGCCGGGGAGGAGGGGAATCCATGAGGAAAACTAACCAAAGAGGTATTCCATACCACAGCATGTCATGCCCGCTATACAAACTGGGGGCAGTTACTCGGAAGGGTTAGATCGCTGCTGGGTCAGGCTGGGTATAGGTGGGTGGGTGGTGAGCGGTTGTATTCTCTTCCCTTGTTATTTCCCTTATCATTATTATTATTGGTGGTAGCAGCAGTGGTTTGTGTTATACCTTAGTTACTGGACTGTTCTTATCTCAACCTGTGGGAGTTACATTCTTTAGATTCTCCTCCCCATCCCTCCAGGAGAGGGGGGGGAGGGGGAGGAAGAGAGGTGAGTAAGAACATGACTGCGTGAGTTACAGCTGGGCTTAAACCACGACAGTATTACAAAGCACTATGCATATCCAGGTGCAGATTTGGCTGGTAAAGCCAAAAAGAGGTGGTGATAGAGGCAACTCCATTTGCTGCTTTGAAAGCACCAGTGTGCATGGGATGATCAGCCAGGGCTTATATGTACGGTTTCTGCCTTACTAAGCTGCAGGGTGCCCAAAACTCTCCCCAAGAAAGGACTACCTGATGGTTTTGGTAAGTTAGGTATTGAAGATCTGTTTGGACTTGTTTAAAAGAAAAATGTAGAGGCACTTAAGGGATTTTCTTTCATGTTGTTTTCCACCATATGATTCTTAGTGGTTTTGTGGTGACTTACTTTACTCACCCTAAACCTGCTAAAAACTGTGCAAGGGATTTTTTTTTTAATAATAGGATAACACTGAAATATTATGGGAGTAATCTTCATTCTCATGCTGTCCTAAAAAGCCCTGTATCCAGCCTCACCAATATCAAACACTGCAATTTTCAGCAGAAAATTTAATTCTTTTTAGAAGACATTGTTCAGTTTACTTTAACCAAGTGATGGAATAGGTGACCAGTGCCTCACAATTCCAACTAGTGAAGACAGATTTATTTGCATACTCTTTTAAAGCACAGCTGCGTGTGGACTTTTCAAGATAGCATTTTTATAATAAATTAGAGAAACTTGTGAGCCAGCACATATGCCAGAAAAAAATCCTAGAGAGTGACATGAAGGAATATGTAAAGGCAGTATTTTTCATAGAACCATAGAACCATAGAATCATAGAATAGTTAGGGTTGGAAAGGACCTTAAGATCAACTAAGGTGCCATGGGCAGGGATGCCTTAACACTAGAACATTTTGCTCAGGACTCCATCCAGCTTGGCCTTGAACACTGCCAAGGATTGAACATTCACAACTTCCTTGAGCAACCTGTTCAGTGCCTCATCACCCTCACAATAAAGAACTTTTTCCTTTAATCTAGTCTGAACTTCCCCTGTTCAAGTTTGAACCTGTTACCCCTTGTGCTGTCACTACAGTTCCTAATGAAGAGTCCCTCTCCAGAGTCCTTGTAGTCTCCCTTCAGATACTGGAAGGCTGCTATGAGGTCTCCATGCAGCCCCCTCTTCTTCAGGCTGAGCAGCCCCAACTTTCTCAGCCTGTCTTCATACGGGAGGTGCTCCAGCCCCCCAGTCATCCTTGTGGCCCTCCTCTGGGAAGGGGGTTGGAACTAGATGATCTTAAGAACATTTCCAACCCTAACTATTCTATGATTCTATGATTCAGTGTCATGTGGGACAGTGTTGAATGCTTTGCAGAAGTCCAGGTAGATGATGTCAACTGCTCTGCCCCTGTCTATCAGTTTTGTAGCCTCACTATAGAAGGCCACCAGATTGGTCAGGCAGGATTTCCCCTTAGTGAAGCCATGCTGGCTGTCACCAACCACCTTGTTGTTTTTCATGTGCCTTAGCATGCCTTCCAGAAGAATCCGCTCCAAGATTTTGTTGAGCATTGAGGTGAGACTGACTGCTCTGTAGTTCCCCAGCTCATCCATTTTCCCCTTCTTGAAAATGGGGGTTATATTTCCCTTTTTCCAGTCATCGGGAACTTCATCTGACTGCCATGATTTTTCAAATATGATGGACAGTGGCTTAGCAACTTCCTCCACCAGGTTTTCAATGCATAATGTTTGATTTTGTAGTTTGCAAAATTTTGGCACACTGTTTCTGAACAATGAGTGATACTGATTTATCTATTAATTATCCCTATGCTTACAAACACATGGCTGTCCTGCAACATCTGTTTTCACGCCAATAGAAATAAAGTATGCATATGCTTTTAAAAGCGATCTTTGCTCTTCCACTTCTTGCAAGCTTATTTTATTTTGGTTACTTTTTCTCTTGCACTTCAGTGTTGAGGAGATTTCTGGACTGTTAGCTTTCCTGCTGTTGCCACTGCCATCTCCTGACAATGACTGATAAGTGGACATCCTTCCAGACACTGCTTTCTTCATGCAGAGGAGTTAATGAGGGGGGAGAAGAAATGAGACCACATGCACACTGTGGACATAGTAAAATAGTCTACAACAAGAAGGTGTATTCCAGCTACAAAGCCTGATAAAGAATGTGAAGATAATATGAAAATGTAGTGGGATTTTCTTATTAACTAAACGCATGATGTTATCTCAGTATAACTTTGATGAGAACATAAATATATTGCTGAAGGCTACAGTTTTCAAACAAAAAATCCCTAGGACTTAGCATGTCTTTGACTGTTAAACCGTCTACAGAAAAAAATCAAGATTGTATATATGTTCAGTCAGTGTATTCATTTGAGAAAATGTATTATATTAATGCAGTTAAGAGCCATATTTTCTCTTTGGTGAGAGTTACTGAATGGTCTGACTATTATGGAAGCATCTGATACAGGAAGACACATTTTTCCTAATCACAATCTTTTTCAGCCAGTTAATGGGCAAAGGTATCTGAATAGTCTGAGAAGCCTGGGCATTATAAGATAGAGAAACTATAACTAGTAATCTCCGTGTAAGATTACTGTTAGTTCTGAAGTCATCTTAAAGTTCATGTCAAAGCAGCCATCTGAAATAAGTGGCGACCGCGAGTAGTTGTCTTAGCATGCCTGCAGGTTACAGGAGAAATAAAATGAGGATAATGCATACTTTACCTATAATTGTTTTGGGGAAAAGATGGGAATAAGAATATGAGTTCTTAGCTTTGTGTGGGAATGGGCATGGGCAGGCAAAGTTCAAGAAAGAGACTATTAACCAGGACTAAAGAATTAGATTTTGAGTCTATTGATTTGGTCCGTAACCTTGATCTGTGTGTCGGTTGAGGTGCTTGTGATAAATCTCTCTCTTTGCTTGGTGTTATTTATATAGAAACCTTAACAATAATGTTCTTTTACCTATGAAATGAATTGCAGATGAAGCTACATCTTTGCACACAGCCTAGAAAAGGAATCAGATGGTACTGTGTCGTGGGTTAAGCCAGCTGGTAACTCAGTACCATGCAGCTGCTCGCTCACTCCCTCCTCTTCCTCCCTCTGCTCCCGGAGGGATGAGGAGGAGAATCTAAAGAATGTAACTCCCACGGGCTGAGATAAGAACAGTCCAGTAACTAAGGTATAACACAAACCACTGCTGCTACCACCAATAATAATAATGATAAGGGAAATAGCAAGGGAAGAGAATATAACCGATCACTACTTGCGGACCCATACCCAGACAGACCCAGCAGTGATCTAACCCTTCCGGGTAACTGCCCCCAGTTTGTATAGCGGGCATGATGTGCTGTGGTATGGAATACCTCTTTGGTTAGTTTTGGTCAGGTGTCCTGTCTCTGCTTCCTCCTGGCTTCCCCTCCTCCCTGGCAGAGCATGAGACTCAGAAAGTCCTTGGTCAGAGTAAATATTGCTGAGCAGCAACTAAAATCATTGGTGTTATCAGTGCCATTCCCAGGCTGAAAGTCAAAAACACAGCACTGTACCAACTACTAAGAAGGAGAAAAATGACTGCTACTGCTGAACCCAGGACATACTGGAAGATCTATTTTGATGATGCCATTTTGGTAGAAAACAGAGTATTGAGCACAGGGCACTCAGCCAGAAGGGAAAGTGCTTATTTTCTATGAATGATCTAAACTGAAGGAGTCAATCTTTGCCACTTCTGGGTTGAACACAGTCTGTTCTTTCAGTTGGAGGTAGATTTTGGCCTCAAAATATTGTTAAAGCACTAGATGAAGAGGCAGATCCCTTCACTGGTATAGCACTGCAGTAGGAAGGGCAATCACATTTTCTGGCTAGGTAGCAGGACATCTGTGTCAGCTCAGAATCCCATACTTATTGTAAAAATATCCCAAGAATTTGTTAGCTCTTGCTATATGAACTGTTTACTCCTGAGAGAGGACTGGAAGTCAGGCAACCACAAGATATTAACCATGCCAAAATACAATAATTATTTCAAGTAGCCAAGGTGGAATTTCCCACTTCTAGTGGGGCAATGGACATTTTTTTTGTAATATTTTTTAGGGAAAATAATTGATTCGGGTTAATTAATTTCAATGGGTGAGATAGAAATGGTGGATGGTGTGGCAGGGAGTAGTTTCAGGGAGAGTGACTTTCCTTGTGGAAGCATGACCAGGTACTCAAGAAGCACCACCTTCAGCCTGAGTTTTCAGCCAGCAGGATGATATTATGGGGGGACAAAGAGTATTAAATGCTGTTCCTGCACTGTAGATTAAAACTGGTGAGAGCTCTCACACGTGATCTTAACTGCTTTAAAATAGCTCAAAACCTTTTCTTGGAGAAGGCATGGAGATCATGGTTAGGCAGTAATTTCCTTCAGCTAATGGCACTGTGAGCCTCTTCTGTGTAGGCATGCTTTGGGAAAGGGATTGTGGATTGATGGGATATTTTATTTTCTAGTGGAAGCATGATTTCTCCTGATTTTCTCCCATAAAATCATCATTTAATGGATATGGTTGTAACTGCTGCTAGCTTTATGCTTATAAATGTTTTAAAAGCTAGGCAAAGTATTTTAAGGAATTTTTTGTCTTATCAATAGGAATAAAGGACTGCTTTCTATAAAGTCTAATGGAGTTGACTGCTGGGCCGGGGGGGGGGGGGGGGAAGCAGTTTGCAATAGACATAGTGGTGTAGGTAGAAGGAATATGAACCTAGTCATGACGCATGCAGCATGGTGTTGCCAGATCAGAGACAACACCTTCCATCACCTTCTGCCCGGTTTGTTCTTAAAAGAAGGAAACACATCCACAAAGTGTGTATATCCCTAGCTCAGATATAAGAAAAAATAAAATGCAGAAAATCTGAATTCTGCTCTCAGTTCTCAAAGACTTCCTGAAAAAGTTCAGGGAATGCGTTTTTCTGAAGCATTTAGAAAACAGGTATCTGAGACAAGAAAGTGTCCTGAACTTCTTCTCTGATAGAGAGAGTGACCAAAGGAAGAACAAATAGGAAACTTCTGCCAAACCCATCAACTTGTTACAAGAACCAATGGCATAAATTGTATTTCTGTAAGCTGGTGCTGAAATAATGGTTAAACCAAAACAGGATGGGATTAAAGTGTAAGGGTGGTAGCCTTCAGAGCAAGCATACGCACCCAGCTACAAATAGCAAGTGACCAGAGACCGAAAGGCATAAGGCTGGTGCATGCTGAAGACACAGGGGTCTAAATGAACATGATATCCCAAATTCATGCGAAGTTCTTCACTGAGAAACGAGGAAATCATTACAGTACTGACCAAAGCCATTCAAAGGACGTTGGCGCCCCTGACATCTCCTGGGTACCCCCTACTACTAAACCTTTTCCTTTCCCCTGTGGTTTGCTTTGTAGAGCCCCTGCGTTTGTTTCTGTGATGGGATCTCCTGTGTTCTTCCCAGGGTGCTCTCCTGTCAAGCTTTGTCATAGGCTGGTAGGGGATTTTCTGTGCAGGCACTAGCAGTGTGCTCTGTGCTGAGCAAGTCAAGGGTGTCCCTGCTACTGTGAACTATGTGTGCAATACTGGGAGCTGCGATCACTCATCTCAGATGTATCTGGCTAGTGTTGGCTCATGTTTCTTATTAATGCAAAATAATAAAAATATTATTATTATCAAAGTCAGGCTCAATGACAGCCTGAAATAATGAGGGAAAATTCTTGGCTGCCTAACAAAGTCCCCTTCTGAATAGCATAAAGGTATTTTTATTTTAGTTACTGTTTTATTCCAAACACAAGATGTGCCCTGGAATAAAGAGAACGTATTGTTTTGCAGTGACTCAACACCACCTTAGCTCAGGAATTCTTTTTAATTTCTAGAAGGAAAAACTCAGTTCAGGATTTGAGAAAAACAAGCTGAGAGCAACAACAGCAGCAGAACCACCCTAAAACACCACACTGTCACCTTCCGGATTTCTGTGGTGGTTTTGTTGAGTACTCAGCACCTTGAATTTAACTGACAGTCATCAGCAATCTCCCATCCTTCCCCACAGCTACACATGCTCAGTGTGATTAGCAGAGAAACCTTTCAACCACTATTTTCGTCCTTCTTGTTTTGCCCCCACTAAACAGCATTGAAAGTCTACCCCAGAATCAGGTGTTGGGTAAGTGTTGTTGTGGGTGGAGGAAGAGCAGGTGCTGCTGGTGGAGAGCTTCCACAGAAAGTCCTGTCTTTATGCTGCTTCTCAAGGTGATCTTAGCTAGGGCCATATTAAGTGCAGAGGTCAGTTGGATTACTGTCAGCTCAGACATGGTGGCCTGAACCTGAAATGGCTCTGTTGACTTCAATCAAATTTTGGCCATGCTGCTCTGCACAAAAAGGTACAAAATGCAGGGTGAGAATGACTGCAGAAGAGCAGCGGGGTAGCAGCAAGTCTGTTTATTAAAGATTATGGCTGGTGTACTTAACTGTTCAGTGCATTTGGTCTGCCTTGTGAATCCTTGCCTGAATTAACTCCGGGCAGAGCGAAGCCCAAGCTGCTGCTGCTAAAAGTAAATACCTACTTCAGGACCATGAGTGAAGGAGACTTGAGAGTGAGGTTCACGTTCAAGAAGAGATGGAAGTCAATATGCGAAAACACTGACCTGATCTGTAAGAATGGGAGGTGCAAAATCCTCATTATCCAGTTCTCCCATGTGCTGAACTCAGCCAGATAATGAACTGACCTGCGCCACATTGAGACAGAAGTAAAAGGAGTGAAATAAAGCAATGTGGAGTGAAGGAAAGAGACAAACTTCCCTTTCTGTTGCAAATCCCCTTATGTCCCTTCCAGTTAGCAGGACTGCCAACCTTCAGCCATGGAGTTACAAGTCCCAGGCTGCCTTTTTTTCCAGTTGCCCCCATGTATTCCTCAGTGCCCAATCCCATCATCCATCTGCCCACTCTTCCTCTGTCTTCTCTGTGTGATCCAGGATACATTCTCAAGGCCAAGCTTCAGGTAGAACAGAAAGCTGTGGAAGTTACTGAATGAAAAAAAAAGAACATTGCTATTCAGTGGATTTCTGCGTTATTCCTGCTTGTCCTTAGATGCTGTAGTTTGGTAGAGAATCTTTAGAGAATATTCTGTGCATAAAACTCCAAACAGGACTTAGAAAAATTGGAATTTTGTCTCTAGAATGGTTTTGGGAGCACAGAGGGAAATACAATAGTAGAAAAACAAAAAAAAAAAAAAAAGAAAAAAGAAAAGAAAAAAGGGAAAAGAGAATTAAAATTGCTTCTCATAATTTATTTTAAATGAAAGCATAAAAACTTGGGACTTGTACTCTCAAACAAATCTGCCACAGGACCTGATTAGCATCTTCTGAAGGAGAAAAAAAATGTCTGTTTCTTAGATAATACAGACAACACATTATAATTAATGCATTTAAATATGTGCCTTCCTTTAGGGCAGGTACTATGTTAGCAATTAGGATTTTTGCAATTTTCGCAAAGGGAGCTGCATCTCATTGCATAGTCTTTTAGACCCATGTTTTTCTTTCATAAGGAAACCAGTTATCTTGTTTATGGATTCTTGGGAGTGCAGAGCTGGAAGCATGAAGTATTTATGCAAACGCTTGGAAGTACACTACTGGAAATTCAAACTTTCTTCTCCTTCTTGGCTTATTTCCTTTTATTTTTAAATCATTCTTGTTGTACACAGAATGTTACATACGTCTGCGAAAAACAAGCCAACTTTTCATTTACAGAAGCCAAACCTTGTACATTTTACTCAGGCATAACTCCTGACTTAGAATCTTTCCTTCTCAGGTTTCATAATAAGTAAATGTTGGTAATTAAAATAAGAAATCAAATCATTGGTATAAACCCAAATTAACCTTTTTAATATTAAGCATGAGAAAGGGTGTCTCATGTTACAGTGTTAAATTTGTATTTAGTGTCTTCTGGCAGTTCACAGAACAAAACAGGAGAGGATTAACTCTGTTCTCAATTTGTTTAATATGTTTTTTCAGTTATCTTCAGCAGAAGCAGAGTTAGAACAAGAAGGAAAGGCTTTTACCCATCTCTCGCAGTGCCCAGTCTCTGAATTACATTAGATACATTGCTGACAACTTAGAATTGCACCCGAAATGCTGCAAGTAGAAAATGCAGGGGTGGTGAAAGCTGTTTATACAGAACAGACACTTCTCTGCAAATTCACACCAGAGTGTTTTATACACTCACAGTCCTTGAAGAAAACACATGAGATTGTCATGCCCTTGAGTGACTTCTGGTACATATATACCCTTCTTTGCTCCATGTTGGCCATGGTCATCCTGTTTGTTGCCCATCAATCCTTATCGGCCAGACAATACTGTGGAGGATCACTGAAAACCCCAAAGTGTCACCTTCTGCCCAGAGGTAGGGCACAACTCTTCAGTCACTTCAGATTTCCCCAGCTGCTGTGACAGGTCCTTGCTGAGGAGCTTATGTGTGGGGCTTGCATGAGATAGCATCATGTCTTTTTCTCCTGTGTAAAATGAGAATACTGTGTTTTCTGACTTACTGTATGGCAACCTGGAGCTTACATTTAATACATTTTAATTAATTTAAATAAACACACGCTTCGCTCTCTATCTCCTGAGGTCTGTGTAACCCAGAAGATGCACACTGGGGCACTCAGAGTTTCTCTGGAAGGAAGTGGGAGTTGCTTTCCTCCTCCAGGTGAAAGTTTTCCTCCATTTGAAAGTTTTCCTCATCACAGGTACAACTGCGGAGACTGAAAATTCATGTCTTGATCCACACTTGCACCATGGTGCTATTTCGTAGGAAGTGAAAAAAACCCAACCAAATCCCTTTGGGACCCAGAGGTTCCAGTTCTCCTTATTTAACTGTAGATGTCCATAAAGCAGTCATTGGAGTTATGCTATGATCGCTTTATAATCAGTGGAAAGAAAGGAACTCCAGGAGTGTGATTTATTCCATCCTCATGTAGAAGTCAGAACCTGGTCAGATGAGACACACCCTAAAGGGCCTATTTTCTTCTATTGACTGCAAGGACAAAGATCTGGCTGAGGTGTAGATCTCTCTGCTTTAACTGTCTAAGGTTAAAAGAGGTGAATATGAACCCAAGTGACTTCAGCGGGCACTGGATGAAGTTTGCTATGTGCAGCAAGAACATGCATTTGAGACCAGTATAATTTGTTCAGATTTGTTCTTTTAATACCACTGCATAGCTTCAGTGTTTAGCAGCCTTTTGAAAGGAGGGTGATATAACTGTGACTGCTTCATTGATGAAGCTGCAGAGCAGACTTGGCTTAACCTGAAGGTCAGAAGGACAGAATGTAATTCACTATTTTCTACTTCACAGTCCGCAGGTTAAATGGTTCCAGAGGGAGAGGAATCAGAGATCGCACCATTTGTGATGTTCAGTGACCTCCATGAATAATACAGAGTCCAAACAAAAAAATTTGATAGTCACCTAAACAAAGATTAAAAGGTATTTTACTCAGATGATCTGGTAAATCCTCATGTTGAGATCAAAGTCCTGTCACTTAGCTCTTGGACTATTTGAGAGAAAGCACAGTTAGAAATCTTTTAAACATCAGTAAATTTGCTCATGGGCGGGGGAGTTAATGTTTGCAGGATCAGGTTTTCAATTTGGAAAAATGACACTATTCCCAAGGAAAAAATAAAGCATCTCTACTGATAACATTCTATTCTCCTATTCACTGGCATGTAAATTCCATTTTACTGTGCACAGAGCACAATGGTTTTCCAAAGTAGCCATCATAGATTGGAACCTCCCTAGATAAATAAGTTAACGAGGGTTTGCCTTAGTTACAGTATAGCAATTTTCAGCCTGTATATGGTATCATTTTCTTGCATTCTGTCTATAATTGCCTTTTCTCTTTTATAGTATGTAATAAATTACTTTTTATAGTCAGGTACTTTCATTTAAGTGAATTGAAGTTTTATCATTATATTGCAAGTGTTCATTAGGCTTTACTTTCCTACAGGTAAGAGTAATTTTTGGCCTTCACCAAGAGAGGCTGCAAGCTGATGCTTATTGATCTAGGCCTTTCCCTGAATTTAGCCCTGCTTGCATACATCCAAATACTTGTAATCAGCCTCCTCCTTTGCACCCACAAGCAGTCGTCTTTCACTTAACGGCAGTAGGACAGGCCTGGGTCTTCTGCTGTGCATTAACGTCAAGTAGCAGACTTCAAACATGATTTAAACATAGTGCTGATAAAATAACAGAGTGTGTTGTTGAAGGACTAAATTCTCCTGCCAGTCTTGGAGTATATTTAAGCTCTTAATGTGCTCTGGATAGCACAGCTGTGTGAACGTGTATACAAATATATACGTACCTGCAGTATTTCTGAGTGTATGGAAAATTGTTTTGGATATATATATGCACATATATAGAGAGATTTATACATATGTAAATATGTTACAGAGTCTCTTGTAAAGATGTCATTTTTGGAAATTGTGCATCCCACTGTGCCCCAAAGAAAGAGGGAAGGAGTGATGTTCTGGAGCTGTGACTTCCCTGCTAGCTGAAGCAGAGCTGTTTCATAGCATCTGTTGCAATGGAGAAGGAAAGAATTTATGGGCAGGGTAGGGAGGAAAAGTGGGTTGAAAATGCTGCAGCTCACCCAGCAGCCCCCATTGGCAGTGCACATCCTCAGCCATGTGCCATGGCTGTGTTTGCTCAGATTCCTTGTTCATACTGTGTCTTCCCACAAATGACGCCTGTGTTATAAATTAGTATCTTACATATCAAGACTCCTAGGGAGTCTAGTGGTCATCCAGTAGCCTTCATGTATCTCTGTTTACTAGCACTTTGTTTGCATTTTGGAGAAACTCAGTAAGTTAACACTCCACAAACTATCGAAACGCCGTTTTTCTGTAATCATCCGTTGAATATTCCATGGGAATGAAGAAGTAGGTGCTTTTGTTAGTGATCTCATGGATTTCAGGAACACAGAATCTGTTCCTGAAATTGAGAAGTACTTCTGTTATATGCAGAGAGCTTATTACCTCAGGATAGAAATATTGCTAAAACCTGTATGGAGGTTACAGAGTGAGACCAAAGTCCTGATAATCATCTCTTGTTATGTCAGAAAAACAAGGTCCTAACTTGACATTTCTGTTCAATACTGTCTTTATGAGCAATAAGGATATCTGTTTCCTCTAATGCTGTCCTGTTTCAGTCTTGCTCAAATGTTCCTTTACCTGCAGAGAAATGTGAAATAGGGCGTGATCATAACACTCCCTTCTGGCCTTAGAAATCTGTGAATCTGCTTGACTGTGGTGACAGACTAACGAGGCATACCTACTCTTCCCTCTTGAGAGTATTAAACCTGTGCTATGCTGCCCAGTGAGTACCACAGGGCTACGTATAGTGAAGAAATCCCACTGTGTTGCAGTAACCTGACTATTGCAGGCAGGGTCATGGAGATATGAAAATGCTAAAAAAACATCCCCAGGAAGGCCCTGTTGGGATCACTATTGTACGAGAGGATGTAGTTCATGTTTGCATTGGAGGGGAAGGGGTTCTTGATTATTTAAGAGGTTCCGTTAGTCAAATTGAACTAAATCTTACCTTTTTAGTCTACTGCATCCCTCTGTCTTTTCCTTCTGTAGGGTGGGAATTAAAAAGACAGATGTGTTCGAATTGTTACATACCACGTTGGATGTGGACTCTCTTTATGTATTTGAGGGAGCTGCATTGCTCCTTTCTAAAACTGCAGAATTGGACACAAAAAAAAAAACAACCAAAAAAAAGAGAGAGAAATTTTTGAAAAGGTAGGAAGGCAAAGGGCTGTTACCAGGCTTTGAGATGTATTGTGTGACCTGGGGAAGTTTCTCTGAAAAGAACCTGCCTGAAATTTATACTTCCATTCAAAGCTCAGTAACCCTGAGCTGAGGACTTCTGTATTTGGACAAGATAACAGTGAGCTCCTTCTCCTGTTCTTGAACTCTCATGAAGTACCACTGATTTTCCTGATAAAATAGAATTTTTTATCAGGAATTTTCCTGACAAAATGTTTCCTGGAACTATTTTTTTTTTCAATTTGTTAGCCAAACAATCCTAAACAAGTTTATCTGGTTTGTGGAAATTCATACAGTTGCATGCAGCATGTCTGAAATTGAGTAGTTGCTTTTACCCCGATTTGTGATCTAAAGCGTAGGATGGAAGTTCCTTTTCCTAATCAGGTGTCCAGATTCAGTGAACAGAACAGCTGATTAAGCAAATAATTGCAAGTTATTCAAGCAGGGTGAAAACTGCCTGAGATATTCAGCAAAAGAGACAGCTTGCCTAGGGAACCAAAAGTATAGATTTCCATTATAAATCTTCCCTGCACTTCATTGTAAATGGAAATATTTTTCATGATACTTAGAGGTTTCCATTGTAAGTGACCTCAGCAGTTGCTGCCCAGTCGGAGATGCCACTGCCCATACTGGCCAACGTCCTGCCCGCCCCTCTCAGCTGTGTGCATGGAGTTTAGATCTTGTTTACTTTTATCACTATCACAGTAAATAACAATAATTTACTATGGTTATGTTAGTGGATTCTGGGCTCTGCATTTATTTAACTTGTTCCATGTTATTATGCCAGGACTCCGACTACTGGAAAAAGGAACCTGCTGTGTATTCCCCATATAACCAAACACATCTGCCACATACGAGGCTCTAAAAAGCCAGGTGACTATTTTATGTCACATCCTTATCTAAGCCTTTCAATTTATTATGAACTTTATAAAGGGTCCATCCAAGCACTGCTGTGCCTTTTCATTGAATTCATTGTAATAGAGGCAGCGGTCTGTGTGTGGGCCAGAAAGACTTTTGGCAGTGCTGTTTGCTAGGAAAGGTGTTAGAAATATATTTAAAATAATGCTAGGTGGTTTCTTTGTGACCAATTCAACAGACAAAACTCAGAATGATTCAGATAATTGTGGAAAGTAGGTTTTACTTGGAAATAAAACATTTGCAAACCCTTTGAAAATGCTGAGCTGCATGTGGAGCACTGTCTGCTGCCAGGTGAGAGTGGTGAGAGGGAAGCTTATCCAGGATAGATGTGGCTGGATCTCACTCATGTTTTTCTAGCTGCCAGCACTTGTCTCTGTTTTTTGCAAATCCTGTAAATTAACACAGGTGCAAACTGTTGCACCAAATAGTTTTATTAAATGCGTTGCTTATTGGGATCATTAGCTACTGCTGCAAGGTAAAAATAAATGAATAAATACAGCATGTTTACAATTTATCTTGTGCCTTTTCAGAGAATGAAGGAAAACATTGACCCTTATGCTAACCCCTCCCTTAGACTCATTGATTATGACTGGAGACCAAAACATTACAACTAGCACTTAATAGCAGCAGAGATTAGTCAACTTCTTTCAGCTGCCTTCATCATTCACTCTGCAATATCTGAGGCATGTTTGTGGGCAGGAAGGAAGCTGTCAGGAGGAGGACTGCATACCTGCTTGCTTCATAACCAGGCTATTCTAAACTGTGGGCCAGACTACAGCAGTATCTATTTTGTATGGCTCACTGCCATGTTAAAGGTAGTCACATCTCTGATCATGCAACCTCATGAGCTCTGGAAGCCCTCACCTATAGCTTGTCTGTGGTTATTTAATATCTCTGTACAAATGCCAATGAAATCTTTGTGTTGGGACACTGGACTCTATCAAGAGCACACGAGAGGCTATGCCATTAGGTAAGTATACACAGCCATGACCACCAAGAGACACAATGAAATATGAAAGCGCAGGAGGGAGATCAAAAATAATAGACATGCAGGCAAATTTACTGCCAGATTCGGGTGACTTATGGCTCTCCCGATGTCTGTGAGCTTCTGGTAAAGGTCAGAAGGTTCTTTCTGTTTAGAAAATTGGACCTGGTGCTCAGGAAAGGGCTTCGCGTAAAGACTGCTGTACATGCAGAAGGGAAAGTACAATATTTCAGTGAGGAGGTGAGGATATGGGAGATAAGGAGGATGATTTAACTGCTAACAGTTAAAATGTTCCATGATGTGAAAGGGGCCCAGCAACACTTCTTGTCTTACTTCAAGGCACAGACTGAACAGTGCAACTGTTGGAATACGTAGGGTGATTCTGGAAACCAAAAAAGCAAACAGATACTTCTAAAAGGCAGTGTACATACAGAACTTGGGGGGAAATCCCCCCTGGATAATAGGGCAAATGTAAAAGTTGTTCAAGAAATGCAATTATAAAACTGTAGCTTTGTCAGAGTCTTTTCAACTATGCCTATTTATGTTGGTATAGTGGCACCAGAAACAAACACTAACTTGGAGGAAATCAGGTAATAGTGAAAATGTATTAATAATTTTAATTACTCTAGCAATAGATACAAATTCTTCATGCAGGATATTCTCTACTGTGTGACTCGATGTGCTGAAAATAAAGCTGGGGTTTGGATGATTCTTGAGCTGAGAAAATATTTTAGGTGATGTGAGACTGGATGTATTTTTTGCATCAGGCAAAGCCCACAGTTAGCAAGAAAGAGAATCAAAGTAAGTTTTGACTCTTGGCTTGGATACTATCTGTCCTTTCTGAAAACACACCTGTATAAACTTTATACAATTGCTAGTACTATGAGATCTTGGTTTTTATATATCACCAACATAAAGAATAAAACTAAAAAAAAAAGGCCAAGTTTTTGGACATTTTTCCTCACTGCTTGGTGCAAATGATTATTGCTTAGTTTTGCCTGCTCTTCTACTTGTATTTAGATGTTTTGAATATTCTCATAAGAAAAAAAATATCCTAGTCAATCTCTATAAATTTTATGTAAACACTAATCACAGTTATTTAATTACTTGACTGCCATTCAAGAAGTGTGATTTGAGAAGGAGGAAGAAGAACTTGTTGAATGTCCCATCATCTCTTTATTGGCTTGGAAAGGGACAATTTGGCATGGGCTAGAAAGAGAGCGCATAGCATTGTATTGTAATGGTAACAGGAAAATTAATAATAATAGTAATGGCACTGCCACCCAAGAGTCCCAGCTGAAGTCCTGACCTAATTGTATTTGTTGTACAAAATAGCAGGGCAGTTGTATACTGCTAAGTTCAATGAGCAAAAGGTGAATGGCTATGATGAAGAGGTGCAGCACATAATATGATTAACGACAAAGAATATAGCATAAAAGAGCCTTCCCTGAAATTTTTTATTGTAATTCTTTTTGCAGACACAGTTTTTACCCCCCAGCTTCTTTATATATTACTTACTTAGCGTTTAAATGTTCTCCTTAATATAATATTGCATTTGGAATTTTCTGGGGCACACAATCTTCTGATCAGAAACTGCTGTCTTTCTTCTGGAAGAAGAAGTGTAAATGATAATTAAAGAACTTGGGCACATCTCCTGGAACATATTGAATTGTTATCTGAAGTTGTAGAGAAGAGTGTAACTTTTAGTATCTACTCTCTATGGAACTATCATCTTTAATTAACTAAAAAAGCATGGTGTTCTTGGGGAATTTTCATTATTTGCCTCGTTTTAAGGGTAAATTTTATGCAAATACAAGTAAAAGCACAATGGTAATAGCTTAAGTGAATGAAGGAAAAAACAAAAGAACAGGAAATTAAATTACTCATTCTATACATAAAATCAAGAAAAGATCATAATTTAACTCAGTTAAATCAAAGACATTTCTTCATAAAGTCATGTACTTTATGCAAGTAATTCATCTAGGTAATATAAAAATATGAAATAAGCATTAACATTCATTTGTAAAAGCATGATCCTAAGCACTTAATGAATGGAAACCCTTCATAAAACCATCAGAACTCAGTTTTTAAAACTCTTAATGGTTTCTTAATGGGGTTTGTTTAAAAAAAAATCCCAAACAAACGTGGAACAAAACTTTACTGATCTTCAAAAATGTCCAAACAGTTAAGCATATACTTATCTTTCAGCACACAGGACACCCATTCATATTTGGCAATGCATTTCAACATGCATTTACTTTCACATATGTGAAATATCAGCTGTATATATGTCGTATGGGGATATATGTCGATCTTAAATTTAAAAAATACATTGAAAATTAATCCTGTGCTTAATGTTTTGTGGAAGTGAGGCCAGTTCACAAGAGAAGCTTTGTCTGCTGTAGTATTGAAATGCTTCTGTTGGATGCAAGGAGAAAGAAAAGATTTCAGAAAAAACCCTCACTTGCTGAGAGCTTTTGGAAAGCTTTTGAATAGGTGAAGTCGAATAGCCACTTGCTGTTTAGATGATATAAACCTGGACAAGGGCATATATGAGCTCTGAAGATCTAGAGATTCAAGGTATGGTGAGATGTATTTTAGAAGGATTTTCTTTGCATGAAAGCCAAACACCTTTATTATTTGCTATCCTAAATGAAACGTCCAAGTAAGTGGTTAAGTAAAACGAAAATGCTGTCTGTGGCTGAAAAATAACTATCAGAGAACATAAAATACCTGAATATGCAGATATATAATTGCATTTCCAGTAAATCCAATTATCTTCACAAATTTAATACATTTATCTAGACTGTTTGGATAGTTCTGTAGATTTAAAATGCAACAGAGTGAGTGTGAAGTGCCAGGAATTTCTATTTCACAGCCTCTTAAAAATTGCCTAGAACTATAATTTCATTTAAATAAACTTCCAAAAAATTGCCTCATGGTGCCTATAGTTAGGTAAAACTACATATTCTTTTTACAAACTAACTGTTCAGGGGCAGAGGATCACTAAGGCCTTTTTAGCACAAATAAATATAACTTACATTTTGGGAACAACTTTTCAAACTTTTAGAAATACTTCCTATAGCATTGCCTCAGTCTTTCCAAAACCACTACAGTTTTCCACATGATGTGGTTTACTAAAAAAGATAATCAAACATTACCTCCATGATGCATCAACTACTGTTATTTAACCAACTAAATCAGGTTTATGGAAAACAAAAAAATTCAGATTGTCTTGATCAAAATAGCGGTCTGCCTAATAAGAAGCATCTATAAATGTGCAAATAATATTTATGGTAAATATTATACCTGATTTATATAACTGATTTTACAGAGGGTGAGACAATCTAATTCGGGTTCATCGTTAGAGATTTGGGCACCTGTGGTGACAATGTGCAGCCTGTCCCTGATACACCATGTATATTCAACCATTTTGGTCTCTGATGTTGTTTTGGGTCTGACTCTGTAGCCTAGCTTGAAAGTTTTCATCTTCATCACTAGTACTTTTTTAGGCATGTGGGAGATCTGAGAGGGCTGCAAGGCAAAGCATCTTTCCATGCTTATGTCTACTGTCTCGGGTGAGAGTGGCATTGTGCAACCTCTCCCCTTGCATCCTACAGCAGCTTTGGCTCAGCAGGGCTTGAGCTCCTTCAGTATGAATGCCTCAGCAAAGCGTGTAGACTTAATGTACATTTAGGGAGGCGCACAGAGTGGGTTTCCCACTTGTTTTTTGGTGAACTGTTAGGATATCTGAAAGGCTGACCAAAGATGGTATCTAATACTGTATGAACTGGCTGCATAAGGCTTCCTGCAGTGCCAGACTCCTATGACTTCTCACAGAAAGTATTATGCTCCCAGCACATACATTTCTTTCTAAATGGACACGGCACTCCCTTCCTGTGCATGAAAAAGGCTTCCAAAGGACAATTAACAGATTCTTTCCTGTGCTGTGTTGTTCCTGAGAATATTACCAGCTATTCCTGTGCTGGGACATGGAGTCCTGCAGGAAGGTAAAGGCAGGAGTTTTCAATGCCCAGCATCAGACAACAGAGTTGTTTGCTATAGTGTGAAACTTTCCAGCTCACTTAATTCAGAGAAATTTTGAAATAATACCATTACTTAACTGAATTTTTCCCATTTTTTTTTTCCATTTGTCTGTCCACACCTATGGACTTACTCATCTTTTTCTAGGTTTTCATGCAAACAGTTTATTGCACAGTTGTGAGTAGCCACCTGCTATTGAACGATTGCTTTTTAGGATAACATTTGTATAAATGTACATACCTGATCAAAGAGATAAAATTAAATAATATCACAGGTGGCCAAATACATGTGCCGATGTTACATAGAAGACACATACCATCAGGATCTGATTATGTGTTCTGTGGTCATGGTGCAGGAAGGGGGCACGGTCGCTGTCTTGATGGTAATATGTATATAAGTGTGGAAGTGTCCAGATTCCAGCTTCTAAATAGCATTGTTGAAAGTCATACTTTGTACTTGCCTCAGTCAGACAAACTCAAGGTAAGCCAAGTGTGAAGTGTTTATCCTTGAAGACTTTTAGGTCTACTGGCAGTGTTGGCCTCTCCTGAGGGAAACGGTGGATGCTGGCAAGACTGAAACGTCATCCCTTCCTTATCTGAAACATTAGAAAATGCATCCTGTTCCTGTTGCCTTGGAAGCAGGTGCCAGGCGTGTGTCTGCATCCCAGCATATCTCATCTTTTTTTGTGTCTAGCATGCAAATAGGTCAGGCAAACTGAGGGCAGCCCTGAAAATTTATTGGCTACGACAGGGTGAATAAAGTGGAGAAAGATTAAAACCTCTAGAAGACACATTCTAAAATTGAGATCTACTCTTCTGCACAATATTTTTCATAGCAAATAGCAAAAGCTTAAATGCTTTAGTCATCTGAAACTAAATTTAACAAAAAATTGTGTGCACAATGTTGGCGTTAATTTTAAACTGTCACAGCTACGAACAAGATGACCTAATGGGTATTTGCCCTTTATAGACGTTGAACTTTCTGAGATGTTATAGACAATTACAGTCTATACGGTAGTATTTGAAACTAAATTTTACCATCCTTACCTTTATTTGGCACTCACCTGCAGTGAGTAAACACGGAAGAATTAGTTTCCCAGAACTGCTGATCAAAGCATTTTTTAAAGTTTGCATCAAACAGGAAAATAGGAAGAAAAATGCTATAACTTTTCTTGCACCACTTCTTCGTATAACAAACTATATTTGTACAGACAGAAGTGGCATAAAGAGATACAGAATTCTATTTACTTAGTTGAAGACACAGTGCCATGTGATATTAAGATTTGCAAAGTGCAAAGGTTTAAAGCAGTTTAAAGAGTTTACAGTAGAGGAAGTGATTGTAAACCATTGGTTTCATTTTTTTAAAAAATTGATTTTATATACCAGTTCACAGAAAGAATTAAGCTTCACATAGTGGGATACATAAGGAATACAAGAACTTTATCCATCTGTTAACACTGTTGAACTGGGAAAATTAAACTGTCAAAGTCACTTACAGTTAAGGTAACAAAGGAGCCACTTAATGAAATACAGAGGAACATACCAGCCTATATGCTCAAGACAATTTAGTGTTAGATATGAACTGTTGAGGCTACTGCCATTTGTAGACATGGCTAATGGGACACTAGAGAGCCTCTGAAATTTCTATGATGAACTACATATAAGAAAAAGATGACTCCACTAATAGGATTAGGCAATACCTTAGGCTTCAGTTAGTACTCAGAAAATAATCTCTGTTTCAAATGAAGTGGAAGTGGGTCTCATAATTAAGATGGGAAAAAATAGCAACAAAACCACCCAGACTCCAAATATACATGTTGTTTATGTTGCTAAAAGCAACAGTGGGAAGAAGTACTGCGATAGTAGGCTGTTATGTTCCTCTTTGAATAGAGTGTAGTGTGTTTAAAATACAATCAATACATTTTGAAGAGAAGCCAGTGTAATGCCTGCTTCAAGAAGCTCAAATTATAATTTAAAAGAACTGTTGGAATCAAAATACATTTATCTTAGAAATATAATCTAATCTATTTGGAAACAGAGAATTGATATTACACTGAGTAAATGTGGTCCAGGCTAAGACATGCAGCAGGAGTTATTTCACATCTGATCACCAACTGTTTTACTGGTGGTTTGCAGCATGTTGCAGGAGACACCTGGAGGAACTGTGAGCCTGGGTGCTCCCCTGCCTTGTACCCAAAGGGTGGACTGGTGGCAGGGGTGAGCCTTCTTGGAAATGAACTCTGTGCCCTCACCAGTGCCATTCCTGGGTGTCCCACATCTTCAGCTTAACCATTTATCAATCTAGTCTTGAATCTAACTTCAGGTTAAACTTCGTAGATTATTCTTGGAGTCACTCTTGTTTCTGACAAAATGGCTATACACTGGTTTAGAAAAATGTGGTTGTTCTCCAGGCAGTCTGATATGGAAGGAAATATCTGTCACTTAAGCTCCCACATACAGAAAAGACAGAGCAGACAGGACAGAAATTAGAGGGATCAAGGGCATATGTGTCTTAAACCAAGATTTAAGTAATGGCTAGCTTCTCTCTGATTCCCCTGTGAGATAGAAATGGACCTCAGGAGCTGTGATTTTTTGCATAATTCTTGCTGAGAAACAACTAGATTAATTCAGTTCAGTACAAACAATTTACTCCTAAACTGGGGACCCACTTGCCAAGGTTAACCCAATGTGAATAAAAATAGACACATTACGAAACACTCAAATAGGCAGGTCTTAATGGGAGTGATGAAAGACCTTGTGACTATTCAGCGCAACTGCCCAGCTGGGTGCCACTCTCTTAAATAGTGAGAAAAACCAGACCTCTGGAAAAAAGAGTATCTTTATAAACAAAGTTAATTATAAAGACACATGATGTAACAGAAGTGCCTTTGGAACACAAAAACTCATATTTATTTTTCTCTCAGGGATTCAGAGAAAGGTACCTAAAAGATGGAATTGAACAGAGCTCTCTGGGGGTTAAAATAAACAGCACAACTATTATATTGAGACCTAGATTATACACTTGGAATGCTTATGACTTTCAAGAAAAGTAAGCTCAATTGTTTGCTATTGTAGAAATGTTCAGCTTCTGATAGAGGAGAGTAGTAAGGTATCAGTCAGCTGCAGCTTTCAAAGTAGCACAGTTACCATTGAAATAAGTGTTGCTTTGTTTTATTTTGGTAATTAAACCCAAGACTTATGTATTCCTTCCTTGATCACTGACAGCCATGGTTTTAACATAAATACAAATGTAAATGTTCTGCCATTTCCCTGCGAAAAAAATTCTGTTGGAACACAAAATTTATGCAGGAAGGGTTACTGTATAATAGTACCTGAAAAATAAAGTATTTCAGTTCTATCTGAAAAATGTTTGTTTACCAAAGTATGAACTTCCATCAGGTTACCACTGATATAAATTGAATTTACATATATATATTCTTCTAAAATTATTAGTTATTTTGGCAATCTTATATATAGTTTATAGTCATATTATATGGAGCCTTAGCACTAAATGTTAAGAATACTGAAAAGTTTTAGCTTTAAGCTCTGTTTCTTAGAATAATAAATTATTAAGACTGATTTTTTCTACGCAGATGATACTTTCTTTTCTTGGCTTCCACCCAAATGTATCTTTTTGAGGCCATGAGTAGAAATAATTTTATCTGGTTTTGTTCTGGCTAAGGTGAAAATCAAATATATCATTGTGATAAGAGTAGTTAAACCAGAAGCTGTTTGGTTCACTGTCCATTTTGAAATAGCTTGCAAGAAAAGTTCTGCTGGGAGGGTATTATAAATATAGTTGTAGACCCCAGCATCAAATCTGAGCATGGACAATGTAAATTTGGGTGTCTTTAACATGAAAGTTAATAGAATAGAGAAAAAAGTGCTAACAGTGGCTCAGATATTCAAAGGTGTGATAACCAACAGCTTTTCACTAAATAATCATTGAAACAACAAGAGGCAATATTTCATTAGACTTGATTTAAGAAAGCAGTGAGATGACATTATAGAAAATAACTGTGGATCGAGTAACCATGAACTAATCCTCTTTGAGTTAAGTGGCTAGACAAACACAGGTAGGACAAGTAAGACTAATAAATTGAAAAGCTTAACTGTGATAAATGAAGGAAGATAATTTTTGAGAGACCAGACTGGAGAATATTAGGCTTGAATGCAGGGGAGGCTCACAAAGCTGTTTGTGTCATTAATAGTTTGTATCAGAAGTGACATGGAGAGATTTTCAAAAAGAAGCACTGGATGTAAACAGATAAATAACTACCATAAAGATATTGAGCCTGGGCAGGCAGGCAGGCAGAGAGCCTCTGAGAAATAGAAAAAATTTGTGATGGATGAAGAGAGCTGTGTGCTGTAAGTGAAAAATCATGGTGCTGAGGTGACAATTGCTAAGTCAAGTTGACTCATAACTCAGAAAGAAAACTAAAAAACCCCATGTCCTTCAGCAGCATAGTGAAAGGGAATGTGAAGTGGATACAGATTCAGAATAGTCAGGTATTAGTTAAAACTCAAATAAATACTGCAACTCCCTTTCAGTAGAAGTGAGGTAAAGACAAGATTAACAGCAGGAATACATCTGGCAATGGATACTGGAGGCAGAAGCAAAACTGACTCCTGCAGCCAATGGGGGGTGAAAACTTTCCCAGGATTCTGGCAGAGCATATGCATGAACATGTGCATGAATTTGCTAGTCCAACTGTATGTTTCTTCAGGAAAGCTATCAAAGTGAGTTAGTATCACAAAGCTGGGTATTATCAAAATGATACTAATGGAAATAAATCAAATTTTGTTCCAAAGAGCTGTAGACAAGGTAAATTGCATTAAAATGGATACTGTTAGTAATTTAAGTTTAGAGTGACATATCAGCCTTCCTTGATTCATGATATTGTTCTTGTAAATGATTATAGTATTTTTTAATCTGGCATATTGACCATAATTTACAAATAGGGTTAGTTACTGAGCTGTACGGAAGGTTGGCATTTGAAGTGGAACGACACCAGAAAAGAATATGAACTGTAATAGAATAAATTGCAAAGTAACAGGAGTTAGGAAGTATCTTGTTAGCTGCACAGTTTTGGCTTTGTTATTTTGTCACATTTCAATGTATTTTCACACACACACACACACACACACTTTTGTGCTCTGGGGTAATTTAGAAATAGCTAGTGATCTCATAGATCCTGTCAGGTGGTATACTGAAATAAATAAGGCCATTTAAAGCTTACCTTTAATATGAAATATGTCATTTTTTCTGTGGGTCAAATAGCCCACAAACCTGCAGGGCTTAATATAATTTGGAGAAGGTTTAGTCCTGTCAGCCACTGGCTCAGAGTTTGAATTGAACTTTAAAAGCATGTAAGTCTTTAGAAAAACTTTCCCCAAGTGTTATATGTAAATGGATAGCACTCATCCTGCCACTTTCTACTCAGTTTTTCTGCACTATTCTAAATTTCTTTCTTTTTTTTTTGTTTTGCTTATTTTACTATTGTCTTTTGATTTGTTATTCTGCAACTAAAAACTGTATGTTGCTGAGAACCCTTGAATCAGTTTTCCTGTATCTCTTGGAAGCTGCTTAACATTTCTCAAGGTTAGGCTCAGTGTTAAAATCATCACAGTTTAGATTTGTATCTAATTTTAGATGCAATACCATCTTTTGTGACATGCTGCAGCAGTGTTTGTAAGGAAGGGATTAGGATTTTGTTGGACAACTGTCTTCTTGATCTCATATAATGAGAAAATCTTGCAAACCTCATGAAGTTCAACAAGGCTAAATGCAGTTCCAGGCAATCCCAAGCACAACTACAGCCTGAACGGAGAGTGGATTGGGAGCAGCCCTGAGGAGAAGGACTTGACCTCGCAATGTGCGCTTGCAGCCCAGAAAGTCAGCTGTATCCTAGACTGCATCAAAAGGAGCATGACCAGCAGGATAAGGGACGTGACTCTTCCTTTTTACTCTGCTCTCGTGGTACTCCACCTGCATTCAGGTCTGGGACCCCCAACATAAGAAGGACATGGACCTGGAACAAAGATGATGTGGGGGCTGGAGCACCTCTTCTAGGAAGACAGGCTGAGAGAGCTGAGCTTGTTCAGTCCACAGAAGGCTCCTGGGAGACGTTATTGCAGTCTTCCAGTATCTAAACTGGTCCTACAAGAGAACCAGAGAGGGACCTTTTACAAGGCCGCATAGTGATAGGGCAAGGGCTAATGGTTTCATATGGTAGATTTAGAAACAGAGTAGATTTAGATTAGACATTAGGAAGAAATGTCTTACTGTGAGGGTGGTGAGGCACTGACACAGGTTGCCCAGAGAAGCTGTGGCTGCCCTGTCCCTGGCTGTGTTCAAGTCCAGGTTGGATGCGTCTTGGAGCAACCCCATCTAGTGGAAGGTGTCCACGCCCATGGCAGGGGGGCTGGAACTGGATGAGCTCTGAGGTCCCTTCCAACCCAAACCATGCTATGATTCTATGATTTGAGAGGGGGGAAGAAAGGAAAGTGTTAGCAAACCTGTTTCTGTGTGCATGGATGAGACATTTTGTGGAAATATTTATTCTTGCTGATGCCTTTTAGTTCTGCTAGGTAGAGTTAGAGGTAAATCACCCTTGCTGTCTCCCAGGAGCAAGATGAATGAAAGGGCACAGTGTCCCTTCTCTTCCCAAGAAATAAGCACTCTACAAGATGTAATTTTAATAGTGCTTTAAAAAATGTTGAGGATTTTAGTGACAATCAATAGTAGTTTACAAAAACGTACTTTGCAGGGGACTGAAGCAAAAGACAGAATATCCACAGGGGGAGGAAAGGTTCAGATAACTTTCTCAAACCTGGAAGAAAATTCTCATAAGAATCAATAAATGCAGAAAGTTATTGGTCTGGAAAACAGGCCAAGAATAAAAAAAAATAAAAAGCTTTCAGTTTCCCAAGGGGGACCAGAGAGGGTTAATCCCTCTGAGTTTATTTGACCCTTCATTACTATATATTCCTCATGTAGGAATTAAATTTTACATGAATGATGAGGTCATCCAAAGTAAAGCTAACAGTGGTAATAAAAGGTTCCCACAAGGCCTAATACTTCACATTTTGGAAGGTGAGGAAATCCCTAAGACTTGGGAGCAGTGAAGAAAACATCCTCTTTGCAGGAACTGAACATTTGAGGGGGCCTCTTGCACTGTTTCCTAAAGCAAACAGCCTGGGCTCACGTGGAGGAGGAGATATTGGGGTGGGAGGGTTGTCAGGTAATTTGGAGTGTCCACTGCATGTGAAGGCTCCATGTTCATGTGACCGGCGTGCTCCTGGCTGCTGTACCTGCTCTAGACACCCTTCGTGGGGACCTGTTTGTTTCAACATCAGAACAAACGTGATACACCAGAAGCAGGAGGCAAGGAAAACTGATGTCGCTCTACCCCAGCAATAGACCATGTTAAATTTAGACAAATTTAGAAAGGGGCAATAGTTCCTGCTGCCTCCCATAGTTAGATTGTAAACATTCAGAGGCAAGGTCTTCTATTTTTGTGCAAAGAGCACCTGGAAAGAAGCAGTGTTGTGATCTCATCTGGGCTCTCTTTGTGTTACTGTAATGCAAATAAAACCTAAATGCATATTTGTCTTTAGACATGCAGGAAAAGGTGGCTTTTTTCTACAAGAGACCTGCTGCTGCTTATGCTATAGAGTCACAGAACCATAGAATAGTTAAGGTTGGAAAGGACCTTAAGATCATCTAGTTCCAAACCCCCTGCCATGGGCAGGGACATCTCCCACTAAACCATGCTACCCAAGGCTCTGTCCAACACAGCCTTGAGCACCACCAGGGATGGAGCATTCACAGCTTCCCTGGGCAGCCCATTCCAGTGCCCCACCACTCTTACAGTAAAGAATTTCTTCCTTATATCCAATCTAAACTTCCCCTCTTTAAGTTTGAACCCGTTACCCCTTGTCCTCTCACTATAGTCCCTAATGAAGAGTCCCTCCCCATCATCCCTATAGGCCCCCTTCAGATACTGGAAGGCTGCTCTGAGGTCTCCACGCAGCCTTCTCCAGGCTGAACAGCCCCAGCTTTCTCATCCTATCTTCACACGGGAGGTGCTTCAGTCCCCTGATCATCCTCGTGGACAATGACATTCAAAGAACCATACGTGTGTTTGTGAGAGGCAAATTCACCAAAGACTAGAAATCATTTATGCTGAGTACCAATTGCTACAACGCTTTCCTCAGAGGAACCTGGGATAATGGGGAAAAATTACAAATACCCCAAAGTAAGCTACTTAGATAGGACTAAAGGCTGACATTTCTTTCAGCTGTGAATAAAAGATGTAATTTTCTAAATGATACCCCAACTATGCAGAGGCTTTAAGTCATACTACCATCTGCCTTTACAGACCATAAAGTGTTTTCTCATATATTCTCCTTTTCCTATTCAATTAACTGCTTTTATCTAAACTATCACATGAACAGCTCTTCCATTCCTTTTCATATTAAGAGCAAGAGGCAGCAGAACAAACCTGGTGAAGAACATCAAGGTGAGAACCTCAGGAGAAGAGATTCTTCCTGAATATTTCCCCCATGTTTTTTTTTTTTTAGGTGTTTTTTTTCAGGGTTGCTGAAGTTCTGAGGGCCACGTCTCTGCCAGAATAGCACCATTATTTTTCAGATCACAGCCAGCAGGGATTCAGTCCAGCAGAGAGCAGTAGGGATTTAGGAACTTACCCATACTGGATGAAAAGGATTCTCTTATTAAGCTAAGAAGGAGATGCTGAGGTTGAAGATAGGCTTGACCTCTAACTTCAAAATGTTGAAGGAAATATGATCATTGCAAAATTCACATCCTATATGTCATTCTTCATGATATACATACAATCAGCATTATTTGCTGGGTTGTAATGGAGCTTTTCAATACATTGTGCTACGTGGAAAAGAGGTTGACACAGTTTTTGATTAATATGGTAAATAATCCTCTTTTAGAAAAAAACCCACCATTGGTAACAAAGATACCTATATTAACACCTGCTAAACAGTTCTTCTGTGGCACATTACTAGTCATATTAGCCAATGGTTAAGTTATATTGAACTTTGAATACGTGATTTCTTTGGTTTCTTAGATTTCCAAAGAATATTACATCCATGAATGTTTAATGCTTGAACTGATGAAGCAACTCTGTTTCATTCTTATATGCTAAGGAGATAATTCAAAATTATATGTATATTTGTTATTATTGTTGTAATTATTTAACAAAAGCGGAATATGTTTTTGTTCTCTACTTGAAGTTTTAAGATCTTAGTCATGAAAGGTCCAGTTTGACAGTGAAGCTGTCACAGAAATGTCTTTTGTGACGTTTTGCAGCTTTTCTTAAACCGACAAACATGTAGCATGTCAGTAGCTGAATTTGTAGGAAATAAGAAAGAAATTTGGTGAAAATTGCATGAAAACCCACTTGGCAGAGTAAAGATGCAGTAGCAATCTTGTCCCCTTTAGGGAAAGATCAGGAAAAAGAGAACTATTAAGCAGCTTAGTCCAATATAAGGCTTTATGAAAGTAAATTTCTGGGCCAACCTGACATAATCAGGCCCCCTTTTCCCATAAAACTAGGGATGATTTTGAAGAAATATTTCCCCCCAGGAAAAAATAATCCTTATGGTTTCTTTCAAACTCTTTTATGTTGAATGTGTTTTTGATTTTACCCACTTTCCCCACAGACCATACCCTCCCTCTCAGCATTTCCCCCAGGAAGATTAGAATGTGGGGGGATAAGAGGGCAGGAAAAGAAAATCAATTCACTAAATACTTACAAACCCCCATGACTTTTAACAGGAAAAAATCATAAATACAGAAATGCCACTGCATGTTTCTTGCAAAATCCCATTTCACACCTTCCTGTCTGCTGAGGAGAGCCACAGCCAGCTGCAGTCTGAGGCTTCACAGATGCCCAGGCTGCAGCAAGCTGCATAAACTGTGGGCAAAGTTCAGAACTCAAAAGTAGAAGGAGCCCCCCATCATTTTGCTGGGTACTTGCCATAAGCAGGCCTACCCTCCCACTAGGTAGGACTTGAATGCTAACTGGGTGCTCTACTTTGTCCCAAAGTGTCCCAAAAGCTCCTAGGCTTTGCTTGGTAGGGCTTCTCCTCCTTATCGATGGAGCTGTCTTCATGGACAGATATCCTAACAAAACACTGCAACCCACCAAAGTACCAGGTGCCCAAGCTTTTGCACAGGACCTGTGTCAGGGTGAGGTGGATCAGTATGAGAAGGGTGGTGTGTTATGCTCCAGTCACTCATCTGCAGATGAAGATCCAGTTGAGGCAAGTTAGATGATGTATTCAACTTCTGCATGTTTTCCTAATGCTTTCTCAGTTCTGTAAGCAAACAAAAGGTGTTTCCTGAGAGCTCTATTTCACTCAATACGTTGCTCATGAGAAGATGACTTTTAGCAAGAAGCTTCTTGTCAGTTCTTGGGCATGGGCATGTAAGAGGCACCTCAGGAAGTCCACCTGATACCTCACCTGATACCATTACAATCCCACACACCCATTAATACCTAAGCACTTTCAAATACCATACAGGTTTCAACATCAGCCTATTTAAGGCTGCCTTTTATTCTAGAAGTGCTGAAGAGCAAAGGTTAATTGCAGCTGCTGTAGTCAATTTTCAGTGTGTGTGTCTGAGTAGCCTGAAGAGTTGGTAGTTGGTGGATGACGGTCATCTTCCTGGGAAAAATGGGAGGGGATGTGTGAAAATATAGCTGAATTACAGCCTTTTTCCTTCACATCACTTTTATCTGTTACTGCCAGGGTCACTACTGGATCCTCTGGACTAATTCTGATTTTGGGGACAATTATTTCAGATGCCTTGGGATGTCAGCTATCTTTGTATGTACTCACAGACACATACTGACTTAATGGTAGCTGGCTACTGCTGAAAGTATATGGGAAGAGGCAGGCTGTATTTTTAGAGCTTCTAAGTTTCTCTTTGGTTAAAATTAATTCATACTTTTAAATCTTCTCTTCCTTCTGGCTCTGCTCAAAGTTTGTCACGTTTCTTTAACACTCAGATTGTTCTTGTGTTTGATTATTATTGTAACAAATTTAATTTCCAGAGCTCTGGTACTCAAGGTAAAGCTAGAGATGGCAGCTAATCCTTGATGGATAATACCACCATTAAATTAACCTTTATTTTTCTAACCTGATATATTGCCTTTAAGCTTACATCTAAACATCTCTAAGATGGGGAAAAAGTCCTGTAATTTAGTACAGACATTAAAACCACCAAAAGAATGTCTAGGAGCTAAGCAAGGGAGTCTGCTCATCTAGTGGAGGAATTTAATAACTCAGAAATCTACATAGCTGGCATTGACTCCAGTTGTAATTAAATCACATTCCAAATAATTCAGCTTCAAGACTCAGTTACTGGCCGTCATTTCTGAAGCGGGCAGGGAATTGGTCTCCAAGCTCTCAGATGTACAGGCTCCAACATTTCTCATGAGGCAGGTGGAAGTGGTTGCCCTTGGCTGCCTGCCCTACTCCTCTGCTAGAGTAACTGACCATGTGTGGTGGCCAATGAGCATCCCCTGGACCTGCCCCTCTGCTGTGGCAGTTTGCCATTCACTGCATCAAGTCAGACCATCATTTAAGTTTACAGTGACCTTCACAGAGTGCGTAGAAGTCTGTGGACAGTAGTTTCAATTATTTTTTGAAATAGAAGAGTAAAAATTTTATGCAGGAAGTCAGAACAGCGTCCTGATTTTACTGACTTGGATAAGTACTGATTTGTTGGACTCCTTGATGGTACAGCTGCTGTGTTCGAGGTCATTCAGCTACCCAGGTGTGCCAAAGAATAAGTGCATGAAGGATTACAAGGATATGTTTCATGTGCTGTTCAGATACTTAATAAAGTCACAAACAAGCTCCTTCACACTCAGAGGACAAAAAGTCCTACACGAACTGATAACTCTGAGGGCTGAAAGGAGTGTATAAGCTTCACAGGTGCATTACTGGAAGTGCCAGAGGTGATTCTTCTAAATGTCTTCAAACAGGTGTTGCTCTGCTAAGAGTAGAAGGGGTAGAGCAGTTGATGTCATCTACCTGCACTTGTGCAAAGCGTTCGACACTGTCTCACACAACATCCTTGTCTCTAAATTGGAGAGACAACAATTTGATAGGTGGACCACTCGATGGATAAAGAACTGGCTGGATGGCTGCACACAAAGAGTTGTGCTCAATGGCTCAATGTCCAGCTGGAGACCAGTAACGAGTGGTGTCCCTCAGGGATCGGTGTTGGTACCAGTCTTGTTCAACATCTTTGTTGGTGACATGGACAGTGGGATTGAGTGCACCCTCAGCAAGTTTGCCGCTGACACCAAGCTGTGTGGTTCGGTTGATATGCTGGAGGGAAGGAATGCCATCCAGAGGGACCTTGACATGCTTGTGAGGTGGGCTGATGCCAACCTGATGAAGTTTAACCATGCCAAGTGCAAGGTCCTACAGCTGTGTCGGAGCAATCCCAGGCACAGCTCCAGGTTGATCAGAGAAGAGATTCAGAGCAGCCCTGCAGAGAAGGACTTGGGGGTGTTGGTTAATGAGAAACTTAATATGAGCTGGCTTCAGTGTGTGCTCACAGCCCAGAAAGCCAGCCGTATCCTGGGCTGCATCAAAAGGAGCATGACCAGCAGGTCGAGAGAGGTGATCCTGCCTCTCTACTCTGCTCTCGTGAGACCTCACTTGGAGTACTGTGTGCAGTTCTGGTGTCCTCAACATCAGAAGGACATGGAAGTGTTGGTAGAAGTCCAGAGGAGGGCCATGAGGATGATGAGGGGACTGGAGCACCTCCCATATGAAGATAGGATGAGAAAGTTGGGGCTGTTGAGCCTGGAGAAGAGAAGGCTGCGCGGAGACCTCATAGCATCCTTCCAGTATCTGAAGGGGGCCTACAGGGATGGTGGGGAGGTTCTCTTCATGAGGGACTGTAGTGATAGGAAAAGGGGTAACGGGTTAAAGCTTAAAAAGGGGGAGTTATTGGATAATTAGGGAAATATTGGATATAAGGAAGAAGTTCATTACTGTGAGGGTGGTGAGACACTGGAATGGGTTGCCCAGGGAAGTTGTGAATGCTCCATCCCTGACAGCGTTCAAGGCCAGGTTGGACAGAGCCATGGTTTAGTGTGATGTGTCCCTGCCCATGGCAGGGGGACTGGAACTATCTGATCTTATGGTCCTTTCCAACCCTAACTATTCTATGATTCTATGAGTCTTGTTGTAAATGTAGGAATTTTATTAAAGGCAACATCACTAGAGCAAAACCTGCAAAGTTTGGGATTATATATTTTGCATGAATTTACTTTTCTCCATTTTTGTCCAGTTCTTTTACATTGTAGCTTTCTTATAAGTGGCATGTGGTTGCACCGTATGACAAGACAACTCTGGCTTTTCCTGGTCTGAGGAAATGTAGTTCTAAATGTAGTTATAAAGGAGGGGAGCTTGAGTGTCTGCCAGGGCGATGGGAGCTGTGTGACAGGGGTGAAATAGTGGTCTATCAAAAGATACTGAAGCTGGTATCTGAAAGCAAGAATGAAATGTATGGATGGTAAATTGAAGTGGCAAAGCAATGAAGTGCATTGTCGTGGTTTAAGCTTAGCTGTAACTCAGAAAACCGCACAGTCTCTCTCTCACTCCCCCCTCTTCCTCCCTCCCTGCCTCCATGAGGGATGGGGAGGAGAATCTAAAGAATGTAACTCCCACAGGTTGAGATAAGAGCAGTCCAGTAACTAAGGTATAACACAAACCACTGCTGCTACCTCCAATAATAATAATGATAAGGGAAATAACAAGGGAAGAGAATACAACCGCTCACTACTTGCTGACCCATACCCAGACAGACCCAGCAGTGATCTAACCCTTCCAGGTAACTGCCCTCAGTTTGTACAGCGGGCATGACGTGCTGTGGTATGGAATACCTCTTTGGTTAGTTTTGGTCAGGTGTCCTGTCTCTGCTTCCTCATGGATTCCCCTCCTCTCCTGGCAGAAGCATGAGACTCAGAAAGTCCTTGGTCAGGGTAAAGATTCCTGAGCAGCAATTAAAAACATTGATGTAATCAGCACTGTGCCCAGGCTGAAAGTCAAAACCTCAGCACTGCACCAACTACTAAGAAGGAGAAAAATGACTGCTACTGCTGAACCCAGGACATATGAAAAAAAAAATACCACTGGAAATGCTTGGAAAGTATGCTAAGACTAAAAAAAAGTTGAGGATTCTGATATTAGAGCTGCCATACTGCATTTACCTGCAGGTTTGCAGGTTAGCCTGTTAGCCAACTTGCAAGAAGGCAAGAGATTTGCAGTCTCTTGAAATCACTTTTGATGCAAAATAGGACAGTATGTAAAAGGCCTGCCTCTCCAGAATTCTTCTTAGTCCATCATAATTTGCCTTTTCTGTAGAGGACACATCTCTCCTGGGGGCCAGCTCTGTATTTGTTTCTGAACAGCATCCCTTGACGGAGGTGTTGTCAGTACCGGTGTGGTCTGTGTTACAAGCAGTGGCCATAAACAACATTTGCAGAGTCCTGTTGTGAATCTTCCTGACTGCCACTGGCTAAAAGAAATTCACACATTCTTCCCGACTTTCCTTCCCAGGAGGAATCTCCTCATAACATACAAGTGGATGCTGCAGACTGCATAAGAGAGAGAGACAGAGAAATGCATTCAGAAAAACATGCATTTTCATGGCGAAAAAGAAGAAAGTGTCTCAGACTGAGTCCTGGCTTTTACCATGTGCTGATCTCCATTTCCAGAACTGTGCAAGCATACAGGAGATTTGCCCAGACACATTTTATCCTAATAGCTGTTATTTGGGAAATGGAAGAAAAATATTTGGCTGCCAGCAGTAACTAGAAAATGGTAATCAGTAATCAAACAACTAGCACCTTTCTCCCCCCAAAGTTAAGCAAGCATCAATAATTAGCTGTAATAAAAGGCTGTAATTCACTACAATGACAAATTATTTGTTAATATCCGTAACATTTTGCCATAGCAATTAGTCATTCTTGTTTTACTTATCTGGAATTCTTACAAGACAGCCATGAAATTGTAAAACATAATTACTGACAACATTGATAGATGGATTAAACTTTTATGAATTTGAGGGCAGGTTTCAGAAAGATCACAATTTATTAAATATTATGTTTTTAGTTTGCTACCCAAGTAAAAGAAATGCATGCTCAAAACAAAAATATTTTTTTTTCCCTTTTGAGAAGAATTATGAATTGTGGTCCTTCAGGACACGTCAAAGTTTTGTTCTTTGAAAGAAATACAAATAGACTATTTTGTCTGTATGGGATTCAGACATCAACTCAACAGTGACCAACTCACCCCTCACATGTTGAACTGATTAATTCTTTGCCAGGAGGGATCATGAGAAACCTAGATTTAAATAGCCTTTCAAAGCTTCATTCATCTACAAAGACAGCTGCAGTTGGTTTGATCAGTCAGAAACCTGATCTCTATATTCTAGTAAATACTAGAGAAGAAGAAAAGCTGTATCTTTTAGCAGAATATGTGGTTCACTCTGATTTGCTCCTCCTGCTTGTGTTTGTGTTTTCCGTCCTGTGTGTGTTTGTTATTCTCAGACATAAAATAGGTGGCAGGGAAGAGCAGGCTTCATGGTATACAGTGGATGGGTGAAGGGGAAAAATTGGCATCTGAAATCCAGCTGAGTGTGAGTTTGCTCCTTCAGGTGGCTCAGATCTTGTGCTTATTTCTCTGTAGGAACTGGGGAAATGAAATAATAACATTGAATGAGTGCTTCACATAAAGCTGGTGAATATATTAAGAACTTGCTGCTTGAGGTGACAAATCAGGATTTTCTTGTGTGTCATTTTTATTTGTAGGTATTTGCAATATAATTCTCAAACTGCGGCTAGTTTCTTCTGGGGAAGATTTCACAAGAACCTAAGCAAACTGTAAGTTCAAGTCCAGTTTTAAAATTTGATGTAATTCTACACAGAATCCAAAATAGCAAAGTATGACATTGTTAAAAGCAATTCTGTATTGCAAAAACCATCTTACTGGAAAATGGGAACTTAATACCCATTTACTTTTAGTGGTACTTAGAGCTTTTAAGTTTCTAGTGTTCAGTGTACAGACAATCTTAACACGATGCAGATACCTGTGATGGGCTTCCCAGGGGGCTTTCTAGCAGGGATGACCAGCAACCACATAGCTATCAGACTGCAGTGGCATAGTTTGCCTTCCTCTCTACTTTGTGCTACTGCAGAGGCAGAGGCTGACAACTCCCAGGGACCTTTCCATGACATCTCCCTCACTGGGGTTGAACTGAATCATGTCTTTCAAGGATATTCAAACTATCTTGAATTTCCCCATTGTCTGTCACATGGTGGCTATAAGACTTTTCTGGGTAAATGATGGAAGCTCTTGAGCAAAACAAGGTAATGGATGCCTGGTAGGAATATTTTATGTAGTAAACAACTGTACTGAAATGTTAAGATTTGAAAGGACATTCAGAGTGCAGGCAAGACACCTGAGTGCTTCTTTAATACTGAATATCATGAAGCTGCAAATCAGGGCAGTTGAAGCCTGTGGATTTTGTATGAAGAAAAATTCAAATGAATTCTTATTAAAATTTTCATCCATCTTTAGTTACAAGAGTAATGAAACAGAAGCAAATTAAGCTGAAAGCAAAAACTGTATCTCGTCATGTGAACATAACATCTGAGCCCTAGTGCCCATGACTATAACACCTATGCTTTAAATTGGGCCTGTATTTTGTTTTTCACTTAAAGACATTATGTTAGTGCCAGATGATACATTTTATTTTTAGATCAACACATTGGACTCCCAACTATTACCTAGAACTTCTGCAAAAATATAGAGTACATGCTAAAGTACAAAACTATGAATCTGCTCCCAGATGCTTTTTATCAGCCTTTTTTTCCCTGACATATTGGATATGATACACAGCCAGCTTCTCTAAGGGTGGGCTGAGAGCTCCCACACTCGATATTACTTGCACAACTTTTGGGCAAAATCCTAACATTACTGATTCTCACTTCCCTGTTTATTCTCATAAAGCCAAGATTTTACCTTAAGAATATATTTGTTCAGTACATTTGCAAAAAAAAAAAGTTTGTCAGACGAAGCATGTACTTATTCTGAAAAAAAAACTTCATTTCCAAGTCCTATTGTTTCATTATGATCATAAAAGCTCAGAGTCCTTAAACACGATTCATTTTCTCTCAGTCACAATCACGAAAGGGCAAAGAGAATTTGCACTTACCTGTTTCAGACTAGGTTTTGTGAAGGCGTAAGGACCTTCCAGAGGGGCTGATTGTAGAAAATTACCTTGCATTGTATGAGCATGAGTTGATTAAGTTTAAAATAAATAGAGTCATTTCAGGAGGGCAAAATTGTGAAATTAAAGGAAGCAGTTAGTAAAGTCAACCGGACTGAAGTGCTCAGGGGTTTGAATGCGGAGGAGGCTTGAAGTCTGCCGTAATCAAAATTACAAAAACCTAGCTGGAATTTGCCAAACAATCAGAGGGAGAAAATTGTAAGGAAAGGTTCCCAAAGCTATATGAGTCAACAACCAACTCCAAATGAAGAGTAAGGACACGGAAAATGGAAAATTATTATAGGGACATATCAGCAAAGAAGTCAGTTCACACAGATCAGAAAGCACAAGAAAAAGTAAAAAGTGCCAGATATCAGAGTGCAATAAACCTTCTAAAGCAAGTGTTAAGATGTATATAAAATCACTTAGCTTTTAAGTGCAGAGCTTGAGAAAAGAAGTAGGGGTGGAATATACTCAATATGGGGTAGATGTTCAAGTTGACTGAATGTAGCTTAAATATAAAAGTAGCATTTTTTTAATCAAAAACGAAAAGTTAAATATTTCCTGGGAATCAGAAGTGGCAGCAGAAGGCAAGACGAGAGAGGTGGAAACCAGCTGGGGGTAGGGATTTTTTCCAGAATTCTGAAATAATTCTGAAATAACAAATCACTGTGTATCAAATGCAGGAAATAACAAATTCAGTGCATATGTTGAAGGGAATGAGAAAAAGAGATTCATGGACCAAACAGCTCATGTGGGTACATGCTCAGCTTCCAGAAAGCAGCTTGCAAAGTGCAGAACTAAAGGGGGTTATTTCATTTGTCCATACTTGTTCAAAGTTGTTGACTCCTTAGACCTTGCTGATCACCACTGCTCCTATAGGTGCTGAGGGAGCAGAGCATGTGTCTGGGAGCTCCCTGGGGTGGCCTGGTTGAGCAGCTGGAACCTCAGCCTTGGATCCTTCCAATTTCAGATCTTTTCCCAGACCCTGGTTTATCAAGGAGCAGGCACCAGCGGGCCTACTCTGGCCTTCTGTTTACAGCAGTAGCAGGAACCCTTGTTTCTGGAACCAGATGGGGTGATTGGGAAAGATGGAGTTGGTGCCCTTCCAGCCCTACATGAGCTTGAGAGTTCTCACTGGAGGGCACTGATTTCTGTACATAAATAGAGGCCAAGGGCTGAGTGATGGATGCTGGTTCCAAAGCTGAGGGAGAGGATGCAATACAAAGACTGAGCACATGCCACAGGCGAGAACAAAGAATTTGGCATGGGAGAGTGCTAGAGGACGGTTCTGGAGTTTCTTCTTTCCTCTCAGTATATCCTGTGGTTTCTTTGTGGAAGAGGAGCACCAGAAAACAAAGACAGGAATTGAAATTTGCCCATAAAAGACTGTTTGTTATTCTCAGTAGAAATTAAGAAACTAGTAGTGCCGAATTTCCTGTATTATAACTCTGCTCTTTTTACACGTAGCCTACCAAATCTTTTGAGCATAAAATTCGCTGCTTTTCAGGCTAATGAATTACTAAGGAGCCTTCCATAAAGAAAATTGAATGAGCACTTGGTGGATGAGGAAAGGATTTTGAAAGAAATAATAGTAAAAACCAAGGATGAATAGAAAAGAGGACAGAATTCAATAAAGCCTTTCAAAAAGCAGTTCACACCAGACTAACCCAATATTTAAATGACAATAAGACTACAGATTTTCTAGAAAAGTGAAAAGCAGTACAATAAATTGAATCCCTGTTACTATCAGTAGTGTTTTGCTATCAGTAAAACATCTGGTATATGCCACTTGGGAAATTATCGCATCATATAGAGAAGAAGCAGATTAGGGCAAACACTGTGAGGTGGCTGAAGACCCGGGTTCTACTGCAAGAGAAACAGCTGTGCAGAGAATAGATGGTGTTCCTCAAGGTTCTGTCTCAGGACTAGTTGGATTCAGTGCTTTCATTAATGGTCTTGATGCAAGGAATAAGCCTGTGCTAGTGCAAAAGTTGCTGATGATGCGTGCCTGGGAGGCATCACCAGTGTTGAGGACTGGATGATTGCATGGACGGAGAAATGTCTTTGTGCAGCAAGAGGTTTGTAGCAAAAGAAAAAGTATGAAATGCATCACTACAAGTACAAGATCATGGAGCAAGATCCAAAATATGCACAGATAACATGATGTCTAAATATTAGACTTGGAATTGAATTAACTTTAGGGTGTCAGGCATTTAGCCTGACTGTACAGTGAAATGACACTATAGACACTTATGATGACCACTTATACACTGTTGTATAGCTGAGAAGGAACTTCTTAGAAGCCATGACGCCCAGCAGGGGAGCATAAAAACCTATCATCTATGATGTGTCATAAGGAAGAATCTAAAGGAGATAAGAAGCATCTTTCTGTCTTGATTCAGAGAGCATGCGCAAAAGGATCAGTGAGGGAAAAATAGCCTGAATCTTTACAGATATACTGGCAAAAAAGAGAAAAATAAGCATTCAAGACTGGCAGAGCAGGAGCAGGGGAGCCAGGAATTATGTGACAGGAGACACAATAGATGTAACTATTATGGTAATGCTGCTTTGGTCTGCTACAAGAAAATTTAAAGCTGTGCATGTGTTTATAACCCATTCACTTTACCTCAACTTTTTCAGATATGCCTTGATGTAGGGCAGGATATTCTGCATAGTGATATTGAGAAATTCTGTTTGCCTGCAGCTTTCCAAAGCTGCTTGTAGATAATTTCTTAATCCATTACTAGGAAAGATATTTGACACATTCACTTGCATTAATTAAGCAGATATAGGAATAGACAGGTCATTCTCCAACAGCACTTCAGGAATTTTTGAAGAGTCTTTTTGAACAGTTCCTGTTTGTTGTTTTGGTTGTTTGGTTTTTTTTTTTTCCCTTAGTAAATAATAGGAAATTAACATTGCTTAGATAATTGATATATTTAGTTAGTTGCCTATTTAAACCCATTCACTCACAATTCTTTTTTTCTTTCTTATTCCTGCTGATCATAACATCAACTGTACAGTGGTAAAAAAGTGCTATTTTGGAGGGGGAAGTACCTACTAAAAGTAAAGATATTTATCCTTATTATTAAATTATTCTTTATGTATTATTTACATTTTCAAATACATTGCAAATGCTTTATCACAATTATTTTCTAACACCCTGACAGAATCTCCACATTTCCTGGAAATTATTTCCTTATTTACAAATTAAGCCTTCCTATTTCTCACATTCTGAAAATAGATTTATTGTATGGAGCAGTATTTTCTAAACCATGCAAAGTGAATGGTTGTGACGAGTCCGCGCTGTAATCCCAAAATCACGGCAGTGTGGTGTAGGTCTGATGTCCATGTTAATATGGGTTTTAATACAACTGTGTTGCGGTACTAGGGCTAATTTATAGACATGCACATGACTTCTTTGATAATGCCTCTGTTTGGAGCATTGCATCCAGGAGGGCTCCAGGAAGTACAAAGCTTTTTACACATCCTTCTTTCAGCTGTCCTCAAAGAAAACCTGTCTTGAAAAACACAACATACCCCCCAGTTGTTTTTATCAGAGACATTTTCTATTAAAAAACTTCTTTTCAAACTGTGCTGCAAAACACTCTTCTTGTATATGCAAATAAATCTGGAGCATGACATGTTTCTCAAATGCAATATTGGCTCTGCCCTGAGGAAGTGTAAGGTATCTAAGCTCACAATGAGCCATGAAGAAAACAAACATAGCCCTACTTGTTGAACTTTTTTAGTAGTTTAATTTGAGAACACCTTCATGTTTTGATAACCAGAGCAGAATTTCCGGCATATATCTGCTAAAACATGATCATGTCTTTTTTTTTTTTTTTTTTTGTGCTGTAAAAGATTTTTTGATGTCTTTTTTTATTTTCATTGTAGATGCTTTCAAAAAGAGAAAAACCTTTGAATTTTGGAGTTGCAAGCTCTCATAGGGCAATATGTACTAAGGAGAAGATTTTTATTAGATCCACCCAGATTATCAGGTTCATGATACAGGGTATAGGCAAACTTTGATCCTTTTTAGCTTGGTCACATTTTTTATTTAGAACCCTTGCTTTTATATGTTGTTTATTAACATGGGACAGTAATCAGTGATTTTTTTTCAGCACTTGGTCCTTTTCAGTATTTTCCATGGCCTTGCCCCAGATTAATCAACGCATTTCCAAGTCTCAAGACCTCAGAGTATCTGTTTGAAGAAATGCCTATTATTTTTCTTCTTTCCATTTTTTTTGCATGTGGGACAGCAAGACCTTGCAAACAAATTAAGTATACGCAGTTACTCATCTTGGCCTTATCCTTTTTGAAGACTTTTCCCGTATTGTGGTTGGTAAAAAACCAGGAAAGTATTTTGAAATTTGGCTTTTTTACCCTCTGTGAGGATAAAGGATACTCTCCGGAGCCTCACTGGGGGCTGGGAGAGCTCCTTTTCCGTGGAGACATGGTGGGATACACAGACTGATCGTTACAATCACATTAGCATGTGCTCTGCGTCTTGCAGCCTCATCCTATTTTGTTACTAGTGGACAGTTTACTGGATGGGATTGAAGAGGCAGATGCAGGAAGGCAGTTTGGTTCATACTATTTAGGAGCTCATTTTGGCTTTTAACAGCTGGCCTGCATTTGGGGGATCTCACAGCTGCACTGATGTAAACAAAGCCTTTTGCAATTTTTGGCTGGAGGAAGGACAGACTCCCCCACAGCTGCAGACCTCAGGACAATGAGCACCCTGCACTGTATGCAAAGTAGCAGCTTCATTGTCTGTTGGTTGGTTAGAGAATATGAGATCCCCATCCAGCTTCCTCCTCACTCCTACACTCCCCCACTATGACTGCATGGCAGCAAATCTGTAGGGGGAAATCTGCATTGCCTTGCAGCGATAACTTAGCATGATGTTTTGCCTGGCAGGGGGTCCAGCCATGCCCACAGAGCTGGGGCAACAGCAGGTGGGAGGAGAGGGCTGTGCTGTAGGCACACTGCCTCCTGCTCTTCATCAGTTCTGCTGAGGAAATCTTTTATGTCTTCTTCCCTGCTCCCTGCATGCTCATGTGATGGCCAGAGACAAACAATCTAGCCATTACTGTATTACCCAACACAGAAAAAAACCCCAGCTAATCTTGTTTTGTGTCAAGGGAAAAGAAAGTTGTTTTTGCTTTTTTAAAACCCAAATGAAATCATGGTACTTTATGGATATTTGTATCATCCTAGGAGAATGATTCCATTAAGACTAAAACAAAGGCTTCTTTCTGCTAATAACCTTTGAAATGAAATTTGTTTTCTCAAGAGTCTTTCTTTAAAACAGGAGTCATTTCCTTAACTCTAGGGTAGAAAAGCTGGTATTGTTTTACATAATAAATCAACAGAAATATGTATTAAAGTAAATATGCGGCTATGTTATTTGTAATGGACAATGACTAATGTTACTGATCTGGGAGATACATGCTTTTAAGTTAATCAACTGTTTGTCTTTAAAAGCTTAAGAAAAGATAGTTTACAGTTAGAGGTATTACCCTAAATGAACTGTAGCTAAAAAACATCAGTGTGTTGAATTCAATGTGATCTTAGATAAAAATGGTAAATAATTTGTTTAAGCTCCATACAGAAAATAATTTCTATATGCAGGAAATGTGGTCATAGGTTAAATTAAAAGTTACAGCAGAAACTTTGAAATTTGATTACTAAATAGGTTATAGCCACACAGATGTAAAGAACATAAGAGCTATGTAGCTTTTAATCACCTCTCCTTGTGCTGTTGTTCTCAGCACAGATGTTTGCTGTGGGAACAACATCTCCTTATGGGAATCGGCGCTACAGATTACTTCCTGGAAAATTTGGCACAGGATTGGCTTAGAGGGAAGTTAGCAGATTTTGGTCTTGTGGTAGCAAGTGGGAGAAAAAGGGAAAACAACGTGTGTAGTAAATGAAACAAAAAGACGGACAACTTACACATCCCTTGCCAGCTTTTAGGGGAATAAAAACACTTGAGATTTTGCTGTGTCTTACCGGAATAATTAGAACTACATAATATTTGGCGTACGCAAGCCCAAGAAAAGCTTGGGAAGATTAAAGGAGAGACATTAAATCCCCTGTCAAGGAAGGAAGAGACTGTCCAGGCTTTGAGAGCATGCACATGAGGGAAGATCCATGGTCTGTGCTGGATGCACTGCCTTGTTGCTAACAAACTCACGCAGATGTGAGAAATACAGCATGAATGAAAGCTGAAGGAAGACCCATCTGGTGAAAAACATTAAAGGGAAAATATAGCGCTGCATTTATTTGTTTTTCCTGCTTCCTAAAGGTCTGGTGATGCAGGCCTCCCAGCTTCCACTTTTGTCAAGCTGATTTTATCACCTGGAGCTGCACAGCATCGGATAAGGACAGTGCATTAGAATTTATAAGGGAGGTTGTTTGTAGCTGTCTCACCTATCTGATCCTGCTGCCAAAGGGTCAGTGGCTGCTTAATGACAGGAATTGTCATTTTGAAAAGCAGCATGACAGCCAGTTTCTGATAGCTCTGCTGTGGGGCTATTAACAAAGGAGACTGGTTATGTCTTTATGTACTACACACCATGAATAGCAGCAGAAACTGGATAGCTGGAAAATAGTCAGATCTGTGGTGGCAACAGTGTGAGAGACCGTAGTGTCTTAAACCCTGTGTTCAAAGATGGGAATAGAAAGACTACTGGTACCCACAGCTGAGGAACAAGCCCATGTAAGGAGGATTACATTCAAGATTAGACAGGCACTTTTGTTATCTTTGATCTTGGTTTCACAGATGACCTTAGGTTGCTAAAAGCTTTGAGGCTTAAGAGCAGAGAGGATTTTTTAAAATGGGAGTCATGCCACATAAAATGCAGAAGGGATAAGTGAGGTGACTACCGGTGCATTTCAGCTGGCTGGCACTGACTAGCATGGCAAGGGCTGCACTTGAATGCTGCTCAGATTTCAGCATCTCTTCTTGCTTATGGCTGGATGAAACTGAATACTTTTCTGTCTAAAAAGACACACTTTAACCAAGAGTTAGAGATAGGTGTAACTCCAGCAGGGTGTAGAGGGTGACCAATTTCAATGTTGGCTCTGATGTTTTCTTTTTTCCAGAGTGTGTGCCTTGATTTATGGAAAATCCATCTCCTTACATCAACAGCTACCATCAACAGTTGCACTGGCATCTAGTAGAAGCACAAGATGCTGATGGCAAGCTGACCCATCACCAGGCACAGCCCGGGCTCCCACCAAGCAGACCCAAACCAAAGTCTGTGGTCTGAGTAAGAGAGAGCAAGGCTCGAGATGCTCTACTGACTATCCTGATATCATTGTGGGGGCAAACAAAGGTCACCTCTCCCCCTGCCTCTTAACCCAGAGACATTCTTTGGGCCTAAGTGTCAGTTTTTACAAATCCATATTTTCTAGTCAAGAAACTCAGCTAGAGATTGACAGCCAGCTCCACTCACAGTGTCAAGTCCTGTTTGCCAACATGTAACTGATATTAGAAAGTGTTTATTTTAGTCTTAGCAGACCTAGGAAGACTTAACTGAGGAGACCGAGGTGACAGAGGAAATGCTCTGATGCCAATTATCAGCTGTCATCTTGGTTTGCAGGGAAATGAACTTCAGTGACATCCTTGTTTCTTTTGATGAGGGAAGCACACCTATGTTTGACTTACCAACGTTCACTTCTGCAGCAGTAGACACCTTCACAGTGACTGTCTTGTCCTTTTTTTGTGCCAGAACCCAACAGGACTGCTGGAAATACAAACCATGCTTTTCTGTTCAACCAAAGAGAGAATTAACTCCTTTTTCCAGTCTCCTAGGTTGAGCAGTAAGACATGAACAAATTCCTTAGTTTTCCCACAGAAGTTGGTAAGCTTCATTCATCTCCATTTTGTGCTCCACTGTGCTGCTGAATGCAAACACTTTTCTGTCTGACTGCTCTGCATTGCCCTAAGGAACTGTTTCCTTCACCAAAAAAGCTTCATCTGAGAGCTTCAGTCCTTCGCTCTGTCAGCGATCAGAACTAGGAGACATCTTTTCACCTTTTGCTGTCTGTTTGGGCTGGTCTCTTCCCTGTGACACATGTTGAACATGTGCTGGGTGAGCATTTTCCCTTCTAACATAAGGCACATTCCTGGTTCTGCTGCATCAGCAGCATCTGACGGGATGGGAGCAAAGAAGGAAATGCTGAATGCATTTGAAAAATCACTGACAACTAGGCAGCTCAAGGACATGACATATAAACTTTTCAGAAAATACTTTAAGGGGCAGATATTCACTTAACCCCATCTGGAGCACGTAGCAAGCTGTTTGCCTTTGTTCATTCCTTTGGACAATTCTATTGACGACAGCACCGGATACTATTTTTATGAGGAATACCACGTGGTGAGCACCTGCATAAGTAATGCGCTCAGTCCACAGCATTTTGTCTTACATGCTTTTTGTAGTCACAGTTTCCATGCTGACTTGCACAGTTTTTCCCTTTTAAAAAATTCAAAATTGGTATTTTCTAAGAGTCTGCATGACAGGTAAAAACCAGCTAAAATATAATAAAAAAACCTGAGTGCTGAGAGCAAATAGATTCTTGCAAAATGTCAGATGAAAATGGCTCTGATCCTGACAAATTCATTACATTGTTCTCCTGTAATATCAAAGGAAGGAATGGGGAACAAAGTCGTGATAAACATCAAAAATACTTGTTTTTTGCCATGAGACACGTTAAAATGTGCTAACTAGTTATAAGGTAGATACAAAGGATATTGTGCCAGGTGCACAGATTGATGGGTTATAAAATGATTTGGAAACTGAAGGTCATATAGATGGCATACTGCAAATTAGATATTTAAGCAGATGGCATGGGTATTCACTAGTCCACCTGGCTTGGAAAGGGAATTTTCCAATGCTGTACAAAAATGTGGAAGGATAAGTTAAAAAAACAAAACAAACCAAAAACAGATAAGTGGGCTAAACTGTGCTAATGACTTACTTGTCATTTTCCACATTCCTAATCTTGGTCCTTTTAAACTTTTAACAGTTCGTTTTTCTGTAACATAACCACTAGCCTAGTCATGCCCAATACAACAAATCAAAAGCACAGGGGAGAAAATTCTGAGCGAAATTTCACATCCAATTAATATTGTACCTGCCTTTGAAATTTTTCCTTTGGGAGGGAGGAAATAATTTAAGTTAGGAAAAAAGAAAATCTAGATAGCCATTCTTGTACCTTGTTGCTGACATTAGTGGCAGAGAGGAGGACATGGAAAAATGAAAAGGAAAACAAGCCATGTGAGAAGGTCAGGATAAGTAAGAGACAAAGTAATGAGATAGAAAGTATGACTCTCTAACTGCAAGCTCTCCCAAAACTCCCTGTGTGGGGACATGCCATGGTTGACCTAACACAAAGGAAGCATCTACCCTTGTGCTAAGGGGAAATGTGATTTGGTTTGGAGGCAGAGCTAGGAAATTTCTGGCATCTGGCCCTCCCAATAGAACACACTTAAGACCCATCACTTGTCCATGTCACATATTATTCTCTAGCTGAGAGAAAGCCATCTTTCTTCCACTGTCAGTTCTTGAAACAGAGGTGGCTGTAACAGAAAGGGAGGGAGTTTTCATTAGCATCACTAAGCAATGGCCCAAATCCTTTCTGGGATGTGATTCATTGGCATTAAAATTCAATGGCAACGAGCCACACTTAGACAGGAGATGTGCATAACTCCATGGGAATGGTCTATATATTCTGCTGTTGGTTGTTTGGTTGGGTTTTTTTGGTGGTTTTGTTTTTGTTTGTTTTATTTTTCTCAGTCAAACCTAGGGCTCAAGAGGAAGTGAATGCTGAAGAGAGACAGTAGTGTCAGAGGGCTATTCTGCCACCAAGCAAAACATTACTGAAGCAAAAACAGAGCCTCTTTCTCTGCTCCTTGAATAGCCTGAGTCAATTCCTGATAGCGGAAAGGTCAGAATAATTAGTCGGAAGCACTCGGCTTCCCATTCAGTGATGAGAGCAGGGAACTCTGAGAGTGTGGCTTTGTGCTAAGAAAGGATACATTGCTACATGCTCTTGTTCAGTACAGTACAAAATAAACTTCAACTATAGAAGTACATGTCATGCCCTCAGGATATCTTTTCTTTGTTGAAAGAGTATGCAGCTATAGTAGGGATGAAGGCATTACCTAGAAATTGAGGGGTCCTGCTGCATAAAGGACATGGCAGCCCATGGAAGTATGTGACAGAGCTGTTTTCCACAACATCCTTATGCTCAAGAGAGAGGCATTTTTTTTTTCTCCCAGTTGATGTAGGATTACTTTAAGAAGTACTTCAGAACAGAAAAAGAAATGACAATGGCTGTTTTTGAGGACAAGCATTAACTTTCACCAGAAAAACAACCATGCTGCATTTTAAGGATCATACTGACTACTGAAGAAAAATAGTCAAACACTCAATATTTATCATTTTTATTGAGAAAAGTTTTATGCAAAAATGCACTTACATTCTTGAACTTAACTAATTGCCTGCTAGCTAGTATAATGAGCAGTCAGCAACCTGACTGAAGGTGCAATAGTCCTTCTCGCAGGTAGATGGAATTAATGTGATTCTGGGATGTTCAATGTTAGCTATTGGAGTTAAATTTGTCCTCTGCCTTCCCACCATGGTGAGATCTTAGATGAAAAAGAACAATAGGTTAGTTGTCCCGGGGCAGGCAATACTTTCCCAGAGCTCTCTGCAGCTCCCAGCAGCTTCCATTGCAGGTGCCCTGAACCAGGGACAGTGTCCTTGCACTTGATGTCTCTCATTGAGCACTGTGCTGCACCCAGCACACAGGAATGAATGGGGAGAAATTGCCCCTTTCAGCACCAAACTGCTTGCAGGCAAGGTAAATGGGAGAAGGCAGGAGTAGCGGGAGAATCTCCCCTCAATTACACAGCCTGCAGAAAGCTAAACCTTGCTGATACTCCCATGCTAGTAATGTGCATGTTCTCACCTTCTCTAAGGGCTGGGGGGTTCACGAAGTGCTGGGCAGTCTCTGAATGGTAAAGGCAAAATCTTCCCGTCATCCCTAGAGGACACTCATGGGGTTGTATGGTCCCAGAAGGGCACAAGGAAACAGAGCCCTGCATGGTTGTCTGCTGCACACATGGCTCCTGGGGTACATCCTTGCCTCAGGCTCAGCCATGCATCTAACTGTGGTCTATGTCCATCAGGCACGGCAGAGCTTTTCCTCAGTAAAAATCTGCATTAAGTGTGCCTTTTGAGTTTTGTGCTTATTTTTAAAAGCAATATCTGCCACCAAGTGGAAAATGTTATCACTTCACCAATATTTATAGATAATTACCCGTAATAATCTCAGCATTAATCTTGTTTATTACTCTGAAAGAGTTCAAAACAACTAGACAGACAGAAAAATGCGGTGCTGAAACATAGCATCTGTCATCGTGTGAGTTCCTTTTCAGCAGGGATTAGAGACCTCTCAGAGGCACAGCCTGCTGTGTGCTTAAACATGGAGAAATGACAGAAGGGCTGTGATCTGGAGACAGCCTTTCATTCTTAGGCTCTATAGCCAGGTCTCTTGACACGAAAGGCAGCTCTTCTGAAATACAGGAACTGCAGAAATTCATAGATTTAAACTTCTGGAGCCTTGGTTTCAATTCCTTTTGCTATACCTGGTGTGTTGCCTTGACATAGGAAATTTTTGACTAAACCTAGTTGCAAAGTTTAGTTGCAGAAATCTTAGGGGGAGTGCCCTGATGCATCAGTGGTTGATGAACACAACCAAGTGGGTTTTTTTTTTCCATTCCCATTCATTCTACTTTCTAGAAGGGCTTCAGCAGAGACCAATGTATCGGCATAAGCACCTTGCGCTGTTCTCTGTGTGGGCCATTCATCTGCTAATGAAAAGTCAGTCTGCCTTGGGCTAAATTTTTCCAGATCAAGTTAAATTTCAGGCTTTCATTAGTTTGCCAGAGTTTTAGTTCATAATGTTAGCAGCTGTAGGGGAGATTCTAAGTAGACTATTCAGATTTTTCTGTCCCAGCATATTACATTAGCAAATTCAACTTCACAACCTACAGAAACCGAGCTCCAGAGCCCAAAACTCTTGTTTGCACTTTCCTCCCTCAGGTGGTAGTGTACCGCCTCTTCCCCACCTTCCTCCCTTATGCTGGTCCCGAAACAGAGCCGGGCCAGCTTCAGTTTCTGTGGCAGGATCTTCTTTCCCTTCTGCCAGAAGTGAGCTGAAACTTCCCCTGCCCATGCCTTGCTGCTGGGAGCTCCCTGTCCCTCAAATCTTGGACTCAAGCGTGTCCACCTGTGTGAAACATGCCCTTGTATACACATCTTTCCAGTGTGTTGGTCTCAACTGCAGTCTGAGCACTCGCAGTGGGAGAGTTTTACTCTGGTTCATCCTTTTACAGGCGTGCCAGCTAAGCTTAAATCAGACTTTTTAAGGATAAGAAAGTCTGGAACCAAATAAAAAAGGAGAAAAATGCAGTTTGGCTTAAATTCAGCTGTCAGGTACCTTTTTGGGTTATGTATTTTTTCCACTCAAAGCATATCTTGGCTGCCAGATGTCAGCCCTGGGCTTCACTATCCACAGCCACGCTCTCCACACCAAACACCCTCAGACAGTTGGAATTCACAATGATGCCCTTTTTTTTGACAGTCTCAACCTTTTCTGGATATCTTGAGGACAGATGGCCTGACATTAATTGGCTGCTTAGTAGTGGCAGCTTCCTCCTAGCCCTAGCTATGAGATGTCATGAGAATTCTCCCTCCATGGGCTTTTGGAGCATTAAAGATTATTTCTTTAGCTCTTAAATTTCCTACTGTGTGATTGATGTGAGCTGTCACACCCATGCCCCATAATGAAATTAGTAATAACATTTATTAAACTTTTTACAAGCAACAGGGTTTATACACCAGGAAGCCCATGGTCTCTACCTATGGCTGAGGTGACATAAACAGAGTATGCTGTTAACTTTATTTAGAGACCACACTTGTTACTAACATAAATGACATATCTCATTAGAAGTTGCTTTGCTAGGACATTTCTGAGGGAATAAAGTTTTATTGAATGCAAAGGTCATATCACCCCACTCCATCATTCTTCTGGCTCCTTTGTGAGAACCGTCCTACTTCTTAGCTTCATGATCTGGTTCCTCCATACCTTCTGGGGCTTTAGCTGCTGTTGCCTCCCACAGCTGTCCTTTAGTTTGTGAGGTGACTAGGATGTTATTTATTTTATTCTAATTGGTCCTATAGTGGCATTCATTTCTTCAGGGTGTTGAATGAAAATGAAGGCTTACATTGGTCACAGAAGAGATAACATATTAAAAAGGAGGATACCTTTTTAGGGTGCATATACAAACAACATTAAAATTGAGGACAACTTCAGTAAGTAAAATACAGAGGTTATGAGGTGGATTTATCTGCTTCAGAAAATATTTTATTTCAACATAAAAATGAATTTGAAAGGAATTGATTTCAGTGATTTGATTTCAACTCATCAGTCACACACTTACTTAAAACATTACAAACAAATAATTTATTACTTGCATCAGAATATATTGATGCTTAAAAAGGCCTTTTAAAATTATCTTTCTGTCACATATTTCTTATGGCTTACTTGAGTGTATGGGTAGACATTGTTTACAACATATTCCCTGACGAATTTTGTTTTCTCTAAATGTTTAAAAACTTAAGGGAGCTCTGTACCATATGTAATAATGTGCAATGGGTGATCTTAAAAATAAAGCATTTTTCTTACCACATTCTGTTCAGAACTGCAGCTCAGTTTATTTGACATGTCAGCAAATCCTTTTAGAGATTATACAGTAATTCCTATGTTCTCATGAGTAACCCAGAATTGCCATGCTACATAGTATGAGGAATTATGCAGATCTATAGGAAAGAAGACAAGAAACTGTTACCATGCCAACTGCGTGTGATTAATGACAGCAGCCTACTATCAACCCTGAGCCCCATGGTCTTGCTTCATTTGTGGTATCTGTATACAGGCATTGTCTCAAAGAGACTTCCATTCTCTCTTCTTTGGAAACAATTTCTTTAAAAATAAAACCCTAAAAATATCTTTATGAGTACTTATTTTATTGTCTCTCATTATTTTGACACTTGTATCAAGGAGCTGAGCCCTCACTGATGCATATATATACAACTACCAAAGAAGGTAGTTTTTTAGAAAGACAAAAGATTTTAGAAAGACAAAGATTGTCTTTCTATGATCCACGAGGGCTATAAGGTATTTGCCAGAACTGGAGGTTTGAACAAGGTCCCTTATGCCAACGAAGAGTGTGAAGCCTTCAGAAAATCCATCCAAACTTGGTTTTGGGGGAATTTTATGGTTTCTGTTTTTGAAACACAGCAGGGCAGACTCTAACATTGCCGGGAAAAACACATCTGAGCAGCTGGGTGATTCATTTATCATTGTTACAGGTTGGCAGCTGGGTGACCCAGAGGCCATCTCAGGCTAACTGGAGCCAAAAAATAGTGGCTTCCAGTTAATAATACAGTGATAAGTAATTTTCTCTACACTTCTACAAAATACTTCCTGCTTTTATCTTCAAAAAAGGAAGCCAAGAAATTGTGCTCTACTGTGGTTTAAAATGTGACAGTGCATGATGATAAAAATGTGGCTATAAATATAGATACGGGTTGCACTGAAATCGTTGCCATTGGCTTTGTAAAAGGCAGTGGTAACAAAATGAGCGAATAGAATAAGATGATGGAGAAGACTTGCTTTTGCTTCAATGTTAATGATTTTAATCTTGCCGCCTTCTTCCATTAATCAATTAATGTCTGAGTTTTGTGTATCCTTTCACATGCCAAATCTGTGCATGACAGAGATAGACTATATTCATGTCACACATTTGATAGCATCTCTGTATTGCTGCCAACGTGAATTCAGACTCGTGTTCACTATAGGAGTAAATAAACTGATGTATCATTATTCTTCAGAAAGAGGATTTGGATATGTTTTTATTGCACTGAGCTAGTATTACTTAAAGAATATCTTCTTAGGACAAAGAATTTGCTGTGTCACATGAAAATGCAACAACCATATGTACTGCACTGTCTTCCAGACCATTAATGAATATATTAAATTGCATGAGCTCAAGATATATCTGTGGTTAAATGCTCTTTGATTATACCTTCCTTTCTGACTATGAACCTTCCTCTGCATATGTGACCAGCTTTTCTTCCCACGTTTTAGTAGTTTCATGTGGACCAAGTTTCTCTAGCTCCTGTATTATGTTACATGAGACAATGTCAAGAGCATTAAAAAAGTGAAGACATTTGATATGTCTTCCTCTATTCACAGAGTTTCCTGTCAAAGGGAAAAATTGTATGGGTTTGGTTTGTTCTGTGCTTGACAAATCCATCCGGCCTCTTATTTGCTTCATTGTAGTCTTGATTTTTACAAATAGTTTGTCTGATTTTCCGGCATTTTCTGGGAACTGATGTTAACCGTCTCCCCCAATTCTCTTCTACTACATTTGAGATAGGCTGCTTGTTTGACCTTTTTCATTTTTCCAGTCCAAACTTTCATGAAAGCTTTCTCATGGCAATCAGTAACGCTTCTGCCACTGATTCACCTTATTTAAGTACCTGAAGTGAATTCCACTAGGCCTAGCAATTTTGAAAAGAAAAAAAAGCAACCCAAACCCAAAAGTCCAAACTAAAGTGCTCTGTAGCTTGTCTTCCCATTAAGTAACCCAGATTATTATTCCTCATGTCTGATAGCTCTTGATCCCATCTGGCATTTTACTGAAGACCAAAGCAATGGAAGATGTTAAGCACCTCAGCCTTTTAGCTTCCTCTGTTTTTTGTTTTGTTTTTTCCCCTGCTAATGCACTTTTGGATTTTTTTTCCTTCCTTTTCTATTTATTTCAGGTAATATTTCATACAATGACTTTTCTAATTTTAGTCATTCTAAGTAGCTAGACTTTATTTCCATTTCTGTTATACCCCCTTCCTCTCTCTGAGGTCCTCACAGTTTACAAAACTGCTTTCCTAATACATTTCCTACCCATCCTACATATTGGAATATTTTACATTTTTGCTTTTATTATCTCCTTAGGAGTCAGCATTTCTGAACTCTTTTTCCCTGTTTCCCATGAGATCTTATTTTTTAGTTCTTTGAGTTTCTCTTTGAAGTCCAATATCTTGTCTTTGCTTTTTCCTACTTGTGGAGAAACTTTAACTCTCATTTCCTCATCTCACTCCTATTTTTACCTTCTACTCTGACATTTTCAAATAACTCTTCCCCTCTGGTTGTGCTCAAATTCAGACCCACTTCCCTTCTGGTTGTTTTCACAATTTTCTGCATGAAAAAATCATCAAACTTCCTCCTCGGGAAGTTTCTGGGGAGGCTGCTGTACTCTGTTCCTTTCCCAAGAGATGCTTGGAGCTTTCAAGCTGTCTGTTACTGGGAAGCCCTGTAACTTGGGGGCTTTCTCCTTATTTCTCACAAATGTGTCTTTTGCTTGATCCTTCTGGTTTGATGGCTGACATTTGCCAGGATAACACCTTTGCTCTTTTTCCTCAATATGATCAAGATGCTTTTATATAGATCTATATCTTTTTACATTCTGCCATTCAGCAGCACCTCTTCCATCCTTTACCCTGGCTGAATAATATGTTAAGTATTGCAGCCATGGGAATATTTCCACCAGGTCTCTATTACAGTTCATTCATAATTCTGATCTTGTTTAAGGACTCCCAGATCTGCTAGATAGCTCCTCATGCTTTTCACATTAATATACAGTAAAGTGAGATATTCAGAAATGCTGTCTGTTCTTTTGCTTTTTGTTCTTCCTACAGTGCTGTTTTCCTATGTTCTGTTACCCTTGTCCTTCATCCAAGTCAGTGTTGCTTACTCTCAATTTTTTCACTTGTCCCCAACTATCAAACTTTTGTCCCATGATGCTGTTTTTCTTTTTTTTTTTTTTTTGTGAGACAGATCCCTCTTCTTGTCAGAAATTCTTCTGAGGCCCTCTTGCCAAAGTTAGCCATGCATGGAATTATTCTGAGGCTGTGTTTGCCTATGTAGCGATTAAAAGAGAAATAAAATGTCATTAGCTTTTCAGTATAAAATGGGGGTTTTAGCAGTGATGCTGCAAGTATAATTTTGTATTGCATCACTTCCCACTGCTGCTTACAGTTCCTCCTGTATTATTTCAGATATTTCCTGAGAATGTTCTGGCATCTTGGAATGAAGGTCTGGTCTGATTGCATATCTGCAAGAGAGAGATAACTGCTAATAACTGTTCTTTGGAGTATATGTCATCACAACAGATCACTCATTCACCTGCCCACAGAGCTGTTTTCCTTAGGCTTATTTTGCTATAACATATAATGATTTTATTCTCTCTATCCACCTTCTTCTCTTCACAGCACTTCAAACTCCCACCGTGTGCCTGGAGTTTTTTCCATGACAGCTTGGTATCTGCTATGCTGGCGTCATTTCATACCTACCTAGGACAGTTGAATGCTTTCTTTACTGCAATTAAGGTTCATGTAAAGTCATGGGTGTCATGGTTTAAGCCACAAATTTCACTTCTCCCTCCTTTCCCGCCCCCCTCCCCACCACCGATGGGGGGGAATGGGGAGAAGAACCAAAGAAAATGTAACTCCCACGGGTTGAGATAAGAACAGTCCAGTAACTAAGATACAATACAAATCACTGCTGCCACCACCACCAACAATAATAATGACAAAGTAAATACAAAGGGAGAGGGTACAACCGTTTCACCGACCGCTCCAGAGGCTGCGCGCTGCAAGAGCAATCCACGCGCCGCTCCCCAGACCACGTGTAGCAAGAGAGCCGCCCCCAAATCCTACCTCCTGGGCATGACATGCTGTGGTATGGAATAACCTCATTGGTCAGCCCGGGTCAGGCGCCCTGTCTCCCCTCCCCCAGCTTTTCTCTCTTTCCTGGCATAACACGAGACTCTGAGGTGGGGGGGGGAAGCCGAACCCATAACAATCCACCCCTTATTCCATACCATTCACATCATGCTCAGATCCCACATTTTCAAAATATCATCCCATATATATATATATATATATATATATATATATATATATATATACACATCCACACACAGATGGAGAGATATAATCCCGTAGTGCCTGGACCAATCCCTATAAAGCTGCTGAGTCCATCCAGTCTGTGATGTCAGGCTCCACCTTTTGTAACAGTCTTTCAGAGCAGGGGAGGCTGTGTGCAGTGTTGGATCGTTGCCTGTTGATGCTGATTGTTCCTTTACAGCAGAACTCATCTCGTTTCATCAAAGTTCGTTCTTCGTTGGGATGATGGTCTGAGGGTCAGTCGCTAATGACTTGAAGACATCTAGTTGATGGGCTATAAAAAAACAAATTACATAACAAGCAACAGCATGCAATTGAGTTCATTGGCTGTTTTCTCCTAAAATCAAATCTCCTTGAGGTACACATCGGACTTCCCCATCTTCCCGCATTACCCACCAAGTATATCTGGGTCCCTGAGCAAACGCAATCCCATGAGTGGGTTTGCCTTTACCTGAAGCAGGAATAACCCAGACTGCCTTCCCCAGCAAATTCTTTATGTGCACCACAGGAACGTTGTCCCCCTCTACAGTATGTATTAAGTTCTGACTGGGCTGGACCAGCCCTGTTGGCAGATCCTCTGGTGTTGACCAACCAGGTGGCCTTTAGTAAATGTGTATCCCAATGTTTGAAAATCCCACCACCCATTGCTCTCAGTGTAGTTTTTAATAGCTCATTGTACCGTTCGATTTTCCCAGAGGCTGGTGCATGGTTGGGGATGTGATATACCCATTCAATGCCATGCTCTTTGGCCCAAGTATCTATCAGGCTGTTCCGGAAATGAGTCCCATTGTCTGACTCAGTTCTCTCTGGGGTGCTATGTCGCCACAAAATCTGTTTCTCAAGACCCAGGATAGTGTTTCGGGCAGTGGCGTGGGGCACAGCATATGTTTCCAACCATCCGGTGGTTGCTTCCACCATAGCAAGCACATGACGCTTGCCTTGGTGGGTTGGTGGGAGTGTAATGTAATCAATCTGCCAAGCCTCCCCATATTTGTACTTCAGCCATCGTCCTCCATACCACAGAGGCTTTAACCGTTTAGCCTGCTTAATTGAAGCACATGTTTCACACTCATGAATAACCTGGGCAATAGTATCCATTGTTAAGTCCACCCCTCGATCACGAGCCCATCTGTATGTTGCATCTCTGCCCTGATGGATTGAAGTGTTGTGGGCCAACCAGGCCAAAAATAATTCACCCTTATGTTGCCAATCTAAGTCTATCTGAGCCACTTCAATTTCAGCAGCTTGATCCACTTGTTGGTTGTTCTGGTGTTCCTCAGTAGCCCGACTCTTGGGTACATGAGCATCTACGTGGCATACCTTGGCCACTAGGTTTTGCACTCGGGCAGCGATGTCTTGCCACAGTGCAGCAGCCCAGATGGGTTTACCTCTGCGTTGCCAGTTGCTCTGCTTCCATTGCTGCAACCACCCCCACAGGGCATTCGCCACCATCCATGAGTCAGTATAGAGAGAAAGTACTGGCCACTTTTCTCGTTCAGCAATGTCCAAGGCCAGCTGGATGGCTTTCACTTCTGCAAACTGACTTGATTCACCCTCCCCCTCAGCAGTTTCTGCAGCTTGTCATTGAGGACTCCATACTGCTGCCTTCCATCTACGGTGCTTTCCCACAATGCGACAAGACCCATCAGTAAATAAGGCATATTGCTTTTCACTTTCTGACAGTTCATTATATGGTGGGGCCTCTTCAGCACGCATCACTCCTTCCTCCTCTGGTGACCTTCCAGAATCTTTACTCTCTGGCCAGTCCATGATGACTTCTAGAATTCCCGGATGACTGGGATTTCCTATTCGAGCTCGTTGTGTAATTAATGCGGCCCACTTACTCCATGTAGCATCAGTTGCATGATGTGTAGAGGAGACCCTGCCTTTGAACATCCAGCCCAGCACGGGCAACCTGGGTGCCAGGAGGAGCTGTGCTTCAGTGCCAATCACTTCCAAAGCAGCTTGAACCCCTTCATAGGCTGCCAATATCTCTTTCTCAGTTGGGGTGTAGCTGGCCTCAGATCCTTTGTGTCCCCGACTCCAAAAGCTGAGGGGTCGACCTCGAGTTTCCCCTGGAGCTTTCTGCCAGAGGCTCCAGGTAGGACCGTTCTCCCCAGCTGCGGTGTACAGCACATTTTTAACATCTGGCCCAGTCCGGGTTGGTCCGAGGGCTACTGCACGGACTATCTCACGTTTAATTTGCTCAAAGGCTTGTTGTTGCTCAGGGCCCCATTTAAAATCATTTTTCTTCCGGGTCACATAATAGAGAGGGCTTACAATCAAACTGTAATTCGGGATGTGCATCCAACAGAACCCCACAGCACCCAAGAAAGCTTGTGTTTCTTTCTCATTAGTTGGTGGCGACATTGCTGTTATCTTGTTGATCACACCTGTGGAGATCTGGCGGCATCCATCTTGCCATTTTATTCCCAAAAATTGAATCTCCTGTACAGGCCCCTTGACCTTACGCCGTTTTATGGCAAAACCGGCTGTCAGCAGGATTTGGATTATTTTCTTCCCTTTCTCAAAGACTTCTTCTGCTGTATCACCCCACACAATGATGTCATCAATGTATTGCAGGTGTTCTGGAGCTAGCCCCTGTTCCAGTGCAGTCTGGATCAGTCCATGGCAGATGGTAGGGCTGTGTTTCTACCCCTGGGGCAGTCGGTTCCAAGTGTACTGGACGCTCCTCCAAGTAAAAGCGAACTGTGGCCTGCACTCTGCTGCCAGAGGAATTGAGAAAAAGGCATTGGCAATGTCAATCGTGGCATACCACTTGGCTGCCTTTGACTCCAGTTCATACTGAAGCTCTAGCATGGCCGGTACGGCAGCACTCAAGGATGGGGTAACTTCGTTCAGGCCACGATAGTCTACTGTTAGTCTCCACTCTCCATTAGACTTTTGCACTGGCCATATGGGGCTATTAAAGGGTGAGTGGGTCCTACTGATCACTCCTTGACTCTCCAATCTATGGATCAGCTTATGGATGGGAATCAGGGAGTCTCGGTTGGTGCGATATTGCCACCGGTGCACTGTTGCGGTCGCGACTGGCACTTGTTGTTCTTTGACCTTCAGCAACCCCACAGCAGAAGGATCCTCTGAGAGACCAGGCAAGGTGGACAGCTGCTCCACTTCCTCTGTCTCCAAAGCAGCAACACCGAAAGCCCATCGGTACCCTTTTGGGTCTTTGAAGTACCCTCTCCTGAGGGAATCTATGCCGAGGATACATGGAGCCTCTAGACCAGTCACAATGGGGTGTTTCTGCCATTCCCTCCCAGTTTCAGCTTCCAGTACAGTCAACTCTTGGGATCCTCCTGTCACTCCAGAAATAGAAATAGGTTCTACCCCTTGACAGCTTGATGGCATCAGAGTATACTGTGCACCGGTATCTACTAGAGCCTTATACTTCTGTGGGACTGATGTGCCAGGCCATCTGATCCATACAGACTAATAAGTTTGATTGTCTCCTACCTCCACCTGGCTGGAGGCGGGGCCCCTCTAGTAGTCATCACATTGGTCACTCACCTCTTGTAGAGATGGATTATTCTTCTTCATCACAGGAGCTGAGGTAAAATCGGCTCTTCCACTCCATCTGGGAACCTGCTCACCAGAGCCTGAAGCTGCAGCCTTCATGGGGTGATCAGACTTGACCTTTGCTCTCCTTTTCAGTTCTCACACCTGCTCCTCCAAAACTGAAGTAGGCTTTCCATCCCACTCCATCATACCTTCTCCATGATCCTGCAGGTCAAACCATAGGGTGGCCCGTGGTGTATAACTTCTACATCTTCTCTCTCAAACAGTGGGATGCCTTCTGTTAATGGCTGAGACGTGTGTTGGTACATGTGAGGAGCTGGATAGATCGTCTCTCAATTGTTGGAGGTTCTGGGACAGTTTTTCCACAGCTGAGATGATGGAAGGGGTGAGATTATCTTCAAACTCTCGGAGTTTATAAATCATTTCATCCCCTGTTGGTGGTCTTATGTCACTCCAGGTTATTGTTGCCAATGAATGGGCATATGATTGGGGTGCATTTTGTGTAAATTTCCGCCACATGGGTGGTGTACATTCGACTTCATCTGGATCTATGGGTATATCCCCAACATTCGGCTTGGTAATATAGATCATCTCTACAATGGCTGATTCTCTCAGAGACTGGATGCCTTTCTCTAGAGTAGTCCACTTGGCCAAGCGACTCATAACATCATCCTTGTATGGAAACCTATCTTTCACCGCTGCCAAGAGCCGCTTCCAAAGGCTGAGGGACTTTTTCTCTCTTGCAATTGCTTTGTCAATTCCCCCTTCCCTGGCAAGTGATCCCAGCTGTTTGGCTTCACTACCTTCTAGCTCATGACCATCGGCCCCATTGTCCCAGCATCGGAGCAGCCAGGTGATGATGTGCTCCCCTGGCTGACGGGTAAAGTCTTTTGCATATTCCGTAGCTCGGTTGAGGTCTGAGATCGAGAAGTCACCTCTTCCTTTTCTTCTTCTTCTTCATCATGTGGTAATAACTCCTGGTCAGATGCTGTCCCAGGTGGTGACGTTTCTTTGTCTTGTTTCATCTTTCTTGCCTCTTCTTTGTTTTTCCTCTTGCATACAGGGGCAACCGATATTGGTATGAGTTGGTCCTCTGGTGTAGCTGCAGTGATTATTACTGTGGTTTGGGTAGCGGCCGTACTTGTCACTGGGGTTTGAGTCATGGCTGTACCTGTCGCTTTTGGTGATGTAGCTGCTGTACTTGGAGCTGGATTAACTGCTCTGTTCATTACTCCGCCCTCAGATCCAGAGATGTTTTTTTCCTTTTGGAGATGCTGGACAGTGTTAAACAAGGCTCTGTAAGCGTAAGCCAAGCCCCAGCACCTTGCCATGGTTTGTCCATCTCTGGTGTGACCAGAATGATCACACACCTCTTTTAAATGTTTTACTAATTTTTCTGGGTTTTGCATTTGTTCATTGGTGAAGTTCCAAAGCACTGGAGGGGCCCACTGACCTGGATACTTGCCCATACTATCCCACACACCCTGCCACTCATGACTGTCCAGCCTTGGGGAAAATCTCTCGGCCATCCTGGATTGTGGTCTAACCCCAGACATGGCCCACACCCAACTCTGCTTAATTCTCCGGACCAGACAACATAGTTGTGAGTACAACATATTCAGTATGTTTGCCAACATGATAATTCCCATCACCACCAGCAGGCAGATCTCAAGGGTATCTAAAGGCCATTCAAAACCTTCAGAACTCTCAAATAGTGTTGTAAATGGCCTGGTGGGGGCGCTGGGAGCACAAAAGAATGTCTCCTTCACAGGCTGACCACCCAAGGAGGTGAAAAGAGACCTGTAATTGCTAAGAACTTCCATTATATACCTCCCAAAGTATAGAGTTGGTGGCCGCACAGGAATCACAAACCGGGTCAGTTTCATGATCACTGAGTCTATTGTATTAACAATCCATGCAATACAGTATAATGTAACAAGGACCTTAACCCAAAACCCAGATCTGAAAAACGTTAAGATAAGAAGAACCGGCTGTAAGTAAAGTATCATACACTGAACCTGTGAGAACCAGAGCAACAACTTTGAGAGCCAATAAATCAGCATTGTGACGAGTGGCTATTTTGTCTTTATCTCAACCCTTAAGTGCCCCACGTTGGGCGCCAAAACTGTGGTGGTTTAAGCCGTAAATTTCACTTTTCCCTCCTTTCCGATGGGGGGGAAATGGGGAGAAGAACCAAAGAAAATGTAACTCCCACGGGTTGAGATAAGAACAGTCCAGTAACTGAGATACAATACAAATCACTACTGCCACCACCACCACCAATAATAATGACAAAGTAAATACAAAGGGAGAGGATACAACCGTTTCGACCGAGCCGACCGAGCCTAGAGACCGCGCGCCGCTCCCCAGACCGCGTGCCGCGAGAGCGCTGCCCCCGAATCCTACCTCCTGGGCATGACGTGCTGTGGTATGGAATGACCTCATTGGTCAGCCCGGGTCAGGTGCCCTGTCTCCCCTCCCCCAGCTTTTCTCTCTTTCCCGGCGTAACACGAGACTCTGCGGGGGGGGGGGAAGCCGAACTCATAACAATGGGGAAGTGTCCCCTTTGTTTTGTAGTATTACATGCAATTTTTCTCTGTATTTCTTTACCCTTTTCTGTTCTTTTTCATGGTCTTGTTTTCTGATTCTAGCATGAATAATTCTTATTATACTTTGGCATGATAAATGTGTTCTCAAATCTCTAGTTGTGTTTTGTGAAGTGCTGTTGGTTCAGAACACTTGCTAACTTCTTTGAGGCCATTTTGTGTTTCATTATTACAATAGTATGCATCTATAAGGCCTAAATCTCTTTTGGTCATCTACAAAAGAATAAATAATCTATTTAGCTTTTATAATTATTGCATTCTAAAAATGATTGTGTTCTGTTTGTTCGTTTGTTTTATTTTAAACCAAAAAGCTCTTTCTAAAAGTGAGGATAGCTGCAGTGAATACAATATTGAGGAAAGATATTTAAAAGATCACTTAACACTTTGCTTTAAGTGCATTATAGTGACCTTTAGTAAGAGCAATTTTACTAAAAGAGAAAAAAGTCTTGCTGTTACCCAAATGTATGTTTGGTTGGTTTTTTTCTTCATTTACCCTTGAAGAGTATGTGAATAATCATTTAAACCACGCACTGACATCTGCATGTGCTTTACTTGGCTTCTTTTTAATCAACAAACTGTCAGCCCATGATATTGCTGAAAGTACACAGTTCAAGTGCCAAGATATGACAGGACATTTTAAGTCCTGGGTTTGGGTTGGTTAGTGAGTTAATAGAAGTTCATCTAAGATGTATGCCTCGTGCCCAAACAGATACAAAGTATGCTTATTTTGGCTGTTGGAAATATATCCTGGAATGTTTTATTCCACTTAGAACGGCTTGTTGAAAAAGGAAGGAAAAAAAAAACAAACCAGGAAGTTCTTAAATGGCAGTTTGTCTAGTTTAGGCATTATTAATACACCAAAAATTTCAAAGTAGACTTGAACTTGATATATGCTGATAATATATATAATAAGTACAGAAACAAAACCCAGTGAATAAAGAAAACAGGAGAGACTTGCTGCAGTGCTACTGTTGCATTAGTCTATGCTTTTAATTTCCATGAACTGACTGAAGCTGCTCTTCTTTTAATCTGACATCAACAGCTCTGTTTACCATTTCAGCAACAACTCTGAGAGGCAAGGTCTGCTCCAGGTCCTCTGACTTACTTTTGAAAGGCAGAAGCCAATTGGCATAACTGAGTTTGGTTCATTGACTGCAGCATGATGGACAGCCTTCATGTTCATAAGGAAGTTGTGCATGTGAAACCCACCCATATCCATCTTTTTCTTTTCTTATAGGTTCTTCCTTCTTTTTCTCTTTACTACTTCTTTCTACCCTAGAACAGGGGGATAGCAGGGCTTATCAGAGTAACCCTCACCTCTGCCTTCCCAGCCTTTTTTAACATGAGAAAAGGAAGCTGGAGGGAAGGTTGGTGCTGATCGTCTAAGCAGAAGCAGGCTTCAAAGAAAGAGACTGCTGGCAGACCTTGAGTTAGCAGGGCTTTGGACAAAACTCTACCTCTCAGCTGACTGACAGCAAGGTGTCAGGCCTTCATGGCAAGGCTGGTGAAGTTAGGTCTTTTCAGATACTTGATCAGCAGGGCAGAATGTCACTAGCAGCAGCATTTGAAAGGCCAGGTTGACGCCATGGCCTTCAGTAACTTTTATACCCATGGAAGAAACTGTCAATTGAAAAATAGAGGACAAATAAAAACACCATTTCATGGTGCTCTTCTTTCAGGTTCCAAGAAAAAGGAATTTTTCTGAGGAAAGAATAACTTTTCTGAGGAAAAAGCAATTCCTGAAAAAGGAATCGATTTCTGAGTGAAATATCGAGGATGTGAATGTGATGCTGTACTGACAGACACATGTATGCAGATGCTGTGGATAAGCAGCAGGAAGGGAAAAAGATCCAGCCACATTTCCCATTTAGAGAAGAAACACAAAATTATCTTAAAATCCTGTTTTGTATAATCACAATGCATGGTTGGACAGATGCATCTTCTTCCTCACTTTCCTGACTTCTGAGACACCAGGTATTATCTGTTGTTAGGTGCAGGATGCTGGATTAGGAATGGCACTGCTTGTGTTCCCAGGAATTGCTCTGCTGGGGGCACCACTGTTTGCATTCAAAGACGGATTTGAACTGAACTGATAAAGAAAACTGGCACAAAACATGCAGTAACTCATTCTGTTAAGGATTTGGCATGGCATTCAAGGGAAACCAATTATGATTTATGTCAATACAGCACAGATAATTTCCTATTGATTGACTGCCAGATCCTTCATAAAGTAATGAGTTAGGCCTGATGCCAGCCGCTCTTGGGCAACATCAGACCAGTGTTTCTATTTCACATGCCCTTGACAGGCTTCTCTCAAAAATTTGTAAGTAAAGTGAGTTTATAAATTATCTTCAAATATGCCATCTCAAGCAAACATAAGCAGTGATTCCCTTTAGTGTTAATATTTTGTTTGGTTGGGTTTGGTTTTGGGGTTTTTAAAGTACATGGTCTCATCTAGGCATTTAGCTACAGGTCTGGCAAAAGTGAGTTTTGCATTCATTACTTAAAACCAAACTAAGGTGTTGCTCTGTTTGCTGAGAATTCCTCTTAGGAGATTACTGCATGCCTGAATTCAAAGTAGTTTTCAGAGAAAAGTAAGTCATATGTTCATGCCTGAGGTTACCTGAAAGTAAATGGTATGTCTTGAGGACTAACCAGTGGGGGGAAAATCCCCTGTGCTTACACAGGAGAGTCACATGCAAGCTTTCTACTGCTCCAGCCCTGAACAATTCTGGTCTTTGTTGGTTGCTGCCCAGTGCATGTCCATTATCCAAGAGATGTAGAACTGGATTTTAGTACTCTAAGGATAAGCAGAGGTGCTGGTCACTGCTGGATTGCTTGTGTTGTGGAATGGGAAGGAGCAGGAGGGGGAGCTGCTGAATTTCCCTTTCCAGAGGTGTGAGTGGGGTGAAGGCAGCAACTGGTGCTTCTGGAGGAGATGTATCCACCCACCAAGGGAACTAACCTGTTCCCTTGTCCTAACCTGGACAAGTGTAAAAAAACCCTGTTCCCTTAAAGGTGATCATTCCATAAGTACACCTGGCTTTGACAATGGTATTAGCCATGGCAGGGGCTGCACTGACTGTTCCTCACTTTGCCTATAGCTGTGTGTCTCAAGTTATTCACCCTGGTGATCCAGACCTCCCTCCAAAGTTCCAGCCTTTTCTTCTGAGGGCTTAATTCCCCAAAGGAAATTCTCGATCATAAAGCATGCTGCTGAGTGTAAGTAGATGGCTAGTAGGTTGAGCCTCTTCAGCATTGCTCATACACTTTGCATGCTGTCATTGTTGCTCACTATGAATAGCTGGTGAACGCAACCCTTGATAGGCTTTGTTTGTGCTAATACTTGGATAATTCTGTTTTCTCAGTGCCAAACAATGCTCCAAAGCCAGAAAAACATGAGCAAGTTAGAAAGAAACAAAAAATGCCTAATGAAGAAGGATGATCCCCTTGCGACCTGCCTTTTGACTTTTTTCCAGAATTAAGAAACTGCAGGAGAACCCAAATAGGGAAAATAAACTTCTTGCCCAGCAAATGTCTTTCTTCACAAGGGATTCAGATTTGATTACAAGCATATGCACATATACACACACTCAGGCTTGCGCATGAACACACACGCGGACACAAGCACAAGTATTCCATCTGAGGAAGGAGACAGTTTCCAATGAAATTGTTCCTCAAAATCAACTACTGAGACTCAAGAGGCAAGTGCTGCTTACAGAGACCTGCAAAGAGCCCCTTTGCTGTTTGCTGACAGGGTGAAGCTGATCCTGGAGCACCAGGCTGTGCCCGAGCAAAATCACTGCCTAGGTCCCTGCGTAGGCATTGCAACAAGCAGGAAGGAATGGGCAGACATGTTCACAGTTCAGGCCCACTGAAAAATCTCATTAGCACTCTGAACATGGTCTTGTTGTGGAAGGCATGCTTAGGGAGTCTGCCCTTTTCTGGACGAGGAAGCTGGGCTCTCAAGCTTGGTATCATTAGATTCTCCCCCATCATATTGGATGAGCCATTATAGCTTTCTCTTGTAAACCTTCTTAGGGCTCATTTCAAACTTCTCAGAAACAACTATGCATCTTTATATGTACCGTCACAAAATGGGATCAAACAAACGCATTAAAAGAGTAACTGCATATCATTCTGTTATACTCCACAACCTCTTGAGTGCTACTGAAAAGGCACACAGCAGATGCTTGCTTTTGCATCATTGGCAGCGGATGTGCTGAATGTGAGGGCTTTCCAGATGTGTTGGGACTTTATGACAGAATAAAGGTAGCAGTTGTCTACATACACAGTGTCTACTTAAAAAAAGCACAAAAAAGCCAAGAAAGAATGCAAAAGACCAGCAAACCGTGCCATCAGAATATTCTGCAAGTTTGTCCTCAGTTGTCTCCTTGTATAGGTACATTTGCATAGGATTTTATGCAAGACTTCTGCTTCATTACGGAATGGGAAAAAGGGTTAGAAGGGGAGTTTTACCCAGCAGCAGAAAGACTCAAATGCTTTTCAATTTTTTCTTTGCTTGATCAAAAACTTTTGTTTAAAACAGCAGTTACTGCTCAATGAAAAGCTTTCCACCACATAGAGTTTGGGAAGCAGATATCCTGAAATAATTGCTACATTTCAGAGTAGGTATTTTCCTGCTCCCCAGCTACACAAACTGCTAATGGGTAACTGAGATGCAGGCTAAGTGCTAAAATCTGGTACCATTGCATTGAATGGCTTTCTACAAAATAATATTTATCTGTGTGTAACACAGGATTAATTCCAAGCATGCTGCCAGTCTATAACAAAAACAGAGTACTGTAACCACTGAACATACTAAAAAAAAAAAGAAAAAAAGGAAAGGATGAAGTAAAACATAATCTGCATTTCTGATAGATTTCAGGTAAGAAAAAGGCAGGCTTATTATCTTCCTGTAGTTTATAATGCATTTTTATTTTGCAAAGTGCATTTATATATCTATATTTCTATTTCTTTCCAGTTCTTAGTAGGTCTACAGCATATATATACGGCTATGTGTAAATACACCCATATATATGAATGCAAATGTGTGTATATATATTAAATGGAGTTAGATAAGAGAATTAAATACTGACGCAACCTGAATTAAAGTCAGTGCAATGATTCCCACTGGATTAAAGCTGGAATCAAGATGAGGCTGGAACTGACTCTAGAATCTGCTCATCTTCCTTTTGTAATTTTGGCCCAGACCACAATACTAGCCTTGTTTAATTCTTTTTTCTTTTCTTTTTTGCTACACTCCCTCTAAGAATTACTTAAAGCTTTTTGATATTAAATAGGCCATATATAAAGTACAAATAATATCTTGTGAGTATCGTGTTATGGTGTATTTGTGTTTACAGATGATGCACAAACCTTGCAGTTGAACTGATCTCATTCAGAGAAACCCGGCCTCTGTTGTGCAAAATACCAGCTTCAGCAAACCGTCTGAAACAATATATTCAGAGATGGGGGCTTTTGAATCTCAGCAACTGAAAATACAGAGCTGATGACCCAGTGGTGGAACTTAATCTAATTTTAGATGCCTGACTGCCAGAACATTTTCAGTGTTGAAGTTTAGCCTCGGGCTTTTTTTTTTTTCCTGATTTCAGTTGAGATAAGGTAGTTTCCAAAGAATACCAGTACGTGTCCATACTAATAGTTATCATTTTTAATTCCACTGGTTATGCAGAAGGACAGAGATACTGTTTGAATATATTCCCATATGATGTATCTTTATTTTTCAAAGATGTGGCTCAATAATTAGTACAGCATTATCTTAACTACTAGAGCATTATCTAATAATGTGATCAGCTGTGACATGTCCATGTTACATTTTAATAGATCTATCATTGCAGTTGCATCTGCATTCACATTTACCAAAATTTCATATTTTTGGGCATGTGTAACAGAAAGAAATATTGATATGCACTCAGTGGTAAGGAGCAGAAAATATTTTGGCACTGTACAAAATTATTGTTGGGAAAAGTTCATTCTGCAAAACCATTATATTAGTTCTGGCATCATAAACCCATTGTAAAAAAAAACCCTTAACATATTAAAAACAAACAAAAAAAAGAATGTCTGGAAAAATAATGATAAGAAAGACATGATGTCATGTCATTTCTGCATTTTATGCAGGAAAACTATAATTTCTTAACAGAAATAAGTTTAAAGGGAGATTTTTTCCCCCACAAATGTTCTCAGAAAAGTTTCATTTTTCCTAGTAAGGGTGCTGAAACTTCTTTTTAAGTACAATTTTCTACAGAATATTTGACAGCCTCTGCATATGTATATATATATATGTATATATGTACAAGATAGGGAAGGAAAATGTAATTTATCAGGTAACATGTATTTACTAGTGGAAAAGGTTTTGTGAAAATGTGTTTATTAGGCGGAAGCATCCCAGACTTGGCAACACAAGCATGCTCCTTCTGTGTCCTCATACATACATGTTACATGGCAGTCATTAATCTGGTGATCAAGTAGTATTTTTCTCCATGGGTTTCCTACTCTTCAAGGCTCAGCTGCTTTTCTAAAGGACACACTAAAATGAGGGCAAGCTGGTACTTAAGCATCACTCTCTCGGGGGAGGCAGGGCTTTCTGCTCCTCTTCCACATGCCCTGTCATGGGTTGTCTTTGTTCATGCATTTCCTTTTATTTTTGTAACAAGATCTTACCCCTCTCACTTTTATTCTCTGACATCAATGTACCTGGCAGTTTAGCAGCAGTGGAGTTGTAGCATGCAGTTTGTCACCTCAGGAATGAAGTTACTAAGGCAGCAAGAGAAAGCCCTTTTTCACAGAGATTTCCAAACTGTTCCTTTAACACATAAATTGGTGCAGGCGATGCTTTTGTTATACAGACACATACATGGCTCAGGCATTAAATGGTCTTCCCTGAAGAAAACTTTACTAGTCCTTGGCTTATGAAAAGGAATATGTAGACAAGGCAGTGAATTACAGAGCGTCAGCATTCCATCGCAAACGTTGCGGGTTCTATCAAGTTCTGATATTTCTGAGTCCTCAGAGATTTAAAAATCTTTGCTTATGATGGTTAGTTTACAGAGCTCTCATGTTGCTGCACAGACCACTACAGGAGAGAAAGGGAAAAAAATGGGAAACCTCCATCAGGTCACGCTCACCCACACATCCTACATTGCTCTTTTGAAAAAGAAGTCAACAGTAATGAGCCCTTTTGTCATTTCTAATGTGATTTTGCTTTCTCTTTTGACTTGGAAAATCCTGTTTATTACATGTTTGAAGATTGTAAAAATGATATTTTGTAATTTGTTTCTCAGATTCCTGCTGCATATTGCTATTTTTTTCTCCATGTGTTACAAAGAAAAATCCTTTTATTGGAAGCCGCATACTCTGCTTTTCATATTCTTTAACTAAAAAAAAAAGCTAAAGTAATCTGGATTTATATTCAGTAACTGCTTAAACCCTAATGCTTGAGCCTGGAAAAGGGATAGAGATAAATTTGGGAAATCCAAGCTGGACCATTGTGCAGACTCAGCTACTTCGAACATTGCAGACATTTCAGATTTTAGAAAAAAAAAAAAACAAACCAAACCAAAACAGTTTCATAAGTGAGAAGGAAGCAAACAACAGAATCAACAATATTTCAGAAGAGGAGTGCCTGGTTTCTAGCTGCAGTGTTAAGTAGGCAGGCCTCAAGGAACAATTTATCTGCAGCATACAAACAGAGGTTTGTGTGGCTCCAGTTAATACTGAGACTACCCCAGGGAACTAAGTGTCTTTAAGATGGAGGCAGAATATCATAAATACGAAGGTATTTCTCACAGTAGCAGGGAATGATCAGCATAAGACCCCTGGAGAGCCCTAGAGCACAGAAATGGGGATGGAGAGGAGGAGGAGAAGGAGGTAGAAGAAGAAGGGGAGGAGAAGGAGGTAGAAGAAGAAGGGGAGGAGAAGGAGGTAGAAGAGGAAGGGGAGAAGGAGGAGCACAAGGCAGAGGGTAGGCAGTGCAATACCCATCTGTATTTTTTGCCTAAGAAAGCATGTGTGTTTCTCTATAACACAGAGAGTAGGGAAGCAGAGTTTTCTACCTTAATGTGTTATGGAAGATGCACTGGAGTTTGAAGACACACAGGAGAACCAGAAAGGAAATAAAAGTGTTATTTAATTACTCAGAGGCTCAATGTAAGAGCCAAATTACTCGAAGGCTTGGAGACAAGTAAAGGACTGAGGGCTCAGAGGTTGTGTCAGTAAGCTCGGTCCAAATGACCAGGGAGACAGACAGGATTTCAGTGAGGTTTGTCCTGGGTTCAGCAGTAGCAATCATTTTTAATCCTTCTTAGTAGCTGGTGCAGAGCTGTGGTTTTGACTTTTGGCCTGGGAACAGCGCTGATAACACTGATGGTTTTAGTTCTCTCAGTAATGTTTAGTCTGACCAAGGACTTTCTGAGTCTCATGCTCTGCCACGGAGGAGGGGAAGCCGGGAGGAAGCAGAGACAGGAGAGACAGACAGGGACAGACAGAGGCACCTGACCCAAACTAGCCAAAGAGGTACTCCATAACACAGCACGTCATGCCCAGAATGTAAAAACTGGGAGCAGGAACCTGGACGAGTTAGTTCACAACTCGGTCATCGGATGGTGAGCAGTTGTATTCTTTTCCCTTGTATTTCCCTTGTCATTATTATTATTGTTGGTAGCAGCAATGGTTTGTGTTATACCTTAGTTACTGGACTGCTCTTATCTCAATCCCTGGGTGTTACATTCTTTCAATTCTCCTCCCTATCCCTCCAGGGCCGGGGGGGGAGGAAAGGGAGGGGAGAATCCAGAGACTGCGTGGTCTGAGTTACAGCTGGGCTTAAACCACGACAGGTCTCAGGAGCCAGGACCCTCTCCTCCTTGCCTGGGGTACTGGCAAGAGCCAACATTCTCATATCATGAAATTTGAAGTTCCACCATTATCAGGGTCCTTGGCATTGGCTGACAATCCAGGCTAGCACCCAGACATCTACCCTACTATGGTTTGCTTTTAAGCTTCAGTGGTGGGTTTAGAGCCCCTGAAAGACAGCGGAATATGATATGGCTTTATTTGTTAGGTTTTACATGCAATTTTTCGGAAAAGGTGATAGTGCTTTTTTTTCAGTCATTTATGCTGGATGGAGGACAATATATACTTAAAGCATATTTGTGTTTTACCTTCTATTTTAGAAATGCCAGAAATGTCAAACATGATCTTCCTTGTTTGAGGGGTGGGAGGGTGGACTTAGCTGTAACAAGTGCAGCATTGAGAGCTTTTTAAACTGCATTGAAAGAATAGCGTATACCAAAACTTACATAGTTTCCCTAAAAAAAAAAAAAAAGAAATCCAGGGCATTCTGAAAAATGCAATCAAATTTTACTTTTTCAATTCTGCTGTCATACACCATCAGTACTGATTTTCAGGTAGAAATGAAGATTTTTATAATAGACTGAGAATGAATTTTGAAGAGGAAGAGCCAGACACTATTTTTGGTAACTATAAAATATCACAGGTTCATATTTCCCCTTCCTTTGTAGTTAACCTTGAAATGAAATTCCAGAACTTCTGCCTTGCATACAGAGTTGTCCAGATTTGTCAGTGGTATTTTGAGATTTCTTCTTGGATCTTATTTTAGATAATACATCCGTTTAACTTGAGTTTTGAGAACAATCTCCCTTCTTTTTAAAGCAGAAAGTTTGCTGCCTGCGAGGCTGGATTTGCTTCCTTGGTCATAATATCTCAACCTAATTTTGCTTGGCAGACAATTTGCCTTCATGGTGCCAAATCTGACTTCTTCTGATTGGCTGTTTTTAAAAACCATTGCTTTGATTTCAGCTAATATGTTTTCAGTCATTCTCAGATGCTTACTTTTTAAAAATCAGTCCATAGCTGCAAACTGAGAAACTCAAAGGTTCCCAGATTTCCCCAGCCATAACTCCTCCTTGGAAATTAATTTGATGGAATTAATGTCCATCATTTACAGGCTTACTGCAAATTCACCCTTTAACTATACTTAGAGGACTATAAACAGCCCCTGTTTTGCCAATTAAACAATGGGTGTGATTAACTGACATGAAACCTTGCCATCGGGATCCTGCAGTAGCACAGTCTTCCTGCTCGGAAGGAGTACTTCCCTTTTTCTTTTTGTCTAGAACATAGCAGGAGTGGATGTTTATCTACAACAGTAGGCAAAGCAACCACTAGAATTTGGTACACACAGGAAAAGTGGAACATACAGAAAAACCAGGGCTTATAGGCCTGCATTAAACAAAGAACACCCTGGATCTGCTGGTACAGGACCAAAGTTGCTAAGATAAAGAGCGCACCAGCTATCACCTGATCTTAAAAAAGCAGTTTGCATGGTTTGGGTGAGAATCAGGGCTTTTCTGGGGTGACCAGCTAAGCCGAGCACCCAAGTACAAAAGACGAAGTTGACTGTGACTGGCAAAGCCCTTCAGCTTGGTCTCCTTCATGTCTTTTCCAGAGAAAACCTAGAGTACAATCTTATGTCTACAGAAAAAGCCCAGGGTTCCTGCCTCTTCTTCCTTCCTTCTCCCAGATGCTGTCCTTTCCCTGCAGCAGCAACCTTTGCTCCCTACAGACAGACCTTTGCTGGTCGTTCAAGCAGGAGACTCAGATTTTCATGGTGGCTTTGGCGTGTTTTGGCAATATCATGTTTGGAAAAGCTGAAGGGCTGATGAATCATAGAATCATAGAATAGTTAGGGTTTGAAAGGACCTTAAGATCATCTAGTTCCACCCCCCCTGCCATGGGCAGGGACACTTCCCACTAAACCATGCCACCCAAGGCTATGTCCATTTGCATAGAAAACTAACCTAAATAAATCCGAGGCTGGGTAAGTTGGATGATTTAATTGTCACAAAAGATGAGTATATCAGCATCTATGTGGTGATGGCTTTCACATGCTGGATGTGTTGGGCTGCCTATATCTTCAGGAACAGAACTGAGCAGAGCAGTCCCTTCTGGCCTGTAACTCACTCTGTATGAGAATGATGGGTCCAGGTCACGATTGGTGACCAAAAAGGGCCCATTTAGTGGTCTTCCAATTGCCAGCCTGCTCAGGGCTATACTGCAGAAAGCTGGCACGGCCTATGCCAGCAGCAGCTGGTGGATGATGCAAACTCCTGCTGGGGTCCCACACGCTGCCATTAGCAGGGGGTCTTGCACTGTGGAAGCTTAAATGGGAACACTGCAAATCCTGCAGTGCTTCTTCAAGGCTGGATAAATCAAGTTTGAAGTCTGCTTTATGCTGACAAAGCACTGTAAAGTGACCATGCCATGGGCCAGTATCAAGAGCGATGTTTCATTCCTGGCTAGGAGATGCCTAGGTAACCTGCCCTACCTGAGTGCATAAAAATAGTATTTCCTCATCCAGCATGAATTACTTTCCTTCTGCAAATTTCTATACCAGGAAAATACATTCATGGTCAGGAAGCAATCTTTTATAGAGTAAAAATAAAGGGGGAAGGGGGTGGCAAAGTAAGCTCAAAGTTTCCCATCCTCTACACACCACAGCTAAAAAGCTGTCTGTGAAAACTTTCATCTGAATTATCCCAACTGGTATGTCGGGATATTTCAAGACCCTTGCCCATCTTCACAGAGATGAACCACTTTTGCATTTCATTCAGCTTAGGCGAATAAGGGTGAAGAATAATAGTTTCTGAGTGTGAAGAATTGCCAAAAGATTATGAACTCCTTGCTAGACAGCTAAGCTACTCTAGCCCTTGATCTCTGTCGTCTTTGGTTGTCACTTCATCTTTAACCTCTGCAAGGACATGCTCCAGGAGACTGATTTATACTCTTAAAGATATTTATTGTCTTTTGACCTGTCACAGACTTTATCCTATCTGTTACTTACTCCTCTAAATGATCCCGGGCATGGCTCTCTGAGATAAACATGAATGGCACGTTCACAGAATCATGGGTCAAAGACTTGCTACCAAAAAAACCCAGTCATATAAAATTGAAAGAGGGAGAAAAAGTGAAAACCTTTCACAACTTCAGAACAGGTTGCAAGAGCAAGCATGGAGCCAGCCTACACAGAGGGAAAGGATGCTGATTTTTCATCTAAGAGAAAGATGCCTGACAAATCAGACTGAATGCCACTACTGTGTTGTGCTTCAAACCCTTTCTCCATCACACCCTGAGATTGCTTTACAGACATTTATGGAGTGAAGCATCAGCTGCAGGTGGAAGGGGAGGACTTGTTAGCAGCATCGCCCTGTGTCTCCTTCAAGCTTACCCCCAGGAATGGAGGGGAGTTCTGAAGCAGGTTGCTGGCTGCAGCTGGGCAGCAGTGCCATTAAAAATAAGGTCTCCCAGCAGAGAATGCAAGTGAGCTTCAGCAGAACAACCCCAGGGAATTCAACATGGCCCGCACTTGGCCAAAGTCTGGGCTCAGTCCTGAGTTGCAGGGCAGTGACCGCAGCCTCTGAGCTATGTGCTGAGAACAGGCTTGAGAAGAAACACTCCTAAGAAACGCAAATTTGTCTACCATGTCTATAATCTCAGTAGAAGAAATTCTACTTCCTTACTACAGGTACTCCAGCAAGAGTAAGATTTAACATGAATGTGTGTCCCTGTTATAGCTTGCAAATTCAGAGTAAATTGACTTTGTGCCCTGTTACTCAGCAGACATTGTACGGGAGCACTGGGTATTGGGGCTGGCATATAAAAGGTGGAGGGAGAACCTTATCAGGAATTTATTGAAGTATAAAGTGCTTTATAACATTGTGTAAGATCAGAAAAAAATCAGGAACTTTAATAATGGTTCTTCAAGAGTTAGAAAGACTTTGATACATAGGAGACCTTGAAAACACACGCAACCCATTATATGGATATATAGAACCTAATTTTTCAGCTCTCAGAGTGGGATTAATGGGGTAGAGTGGCAGTGAAAACCAGAAACTGTCATTAAAGGAAATATAGGAGTATTACCTTGCTGCCATGGTACCATTTTACAGATTTTTAGGTATCCATCGACCTGCACAGGAAAGCAAATCTCTTATGGCTGGCCCTAAATGAGACTGATCTTACATTAGGAAAATATGAAATGGATATCTCAGGTCAGCTCTCTTGGTTGCTACTGCCTGAATGACATGCTTTCCAGGAGTTATGAAAGGATTTTCTGAGAACCTGAAATATCCATCTCGGGGTGACTGTTTAAAAACACCTTCTGATCTCTCTAGAAAACCCAGTTCACTGATACTTAAAAGCTGGACATGGAAAAATAGTTATAATATGATGATAAACTGCTAAATGGGCTTGACTTTTCATTTGTCTAGTGGCAGTGAGATTGTCAAATATATTTCTTTAGGCATTCAGAGCCAATTTCCATTACATTAATCAGAATCACCTGGGCATTGTCTGTAGATTTTGATCTGTTAAGTTCTAAATGAAAATTTTTTTGAATACTAACTAAAACCCCTTGAATATGAACTTGATTTAAGGAAATCCTATGTCTTGGAAGAGCAGTAATAGGTGCTGAGGTTGTCTATTGAGCAGTCTTTTCTTTTGCTGCTGCATTTGTCAATTCATCTTGTGAAATTCTGCTCTATTGTTGCCACTTTCTCAAAACCAAAACTGTCATTTAAAACCTCTTCAAATGCAAGGAAATGACCCAGTGGTCTCTTGCTAGGGTGTCATGTTTTCCTCGAAAGATTCCTGTATTATGCCCAGTCAAAACAGTTCTGGTAATTAGTGGCGGGTTTCAAAACGTTACCAGAGATGAGTTACTCTTCCGCACTAACCTGCTCTTGAGTAGGAATGATTTTGATACTACTGTTCAGACAGTGAACTGTCAATAAACAGCAAATTACACATTGTAGTGGGCAGCTATGAGAGTGAACCAAACTTCTGGAAAATAATGTAGTTCTGGCAGATTTTTCAAGCCATTTTTAGATACATAAATTTCCATGCCTTGAAAAATGATTGTAAGCAGAATATGCACATATCACTGGTTATAACCTTTTACATTTGCAGTAATACAATAATTTTTAGGGAGAGAGGCAAAGGTAAGGAAATGAAAAGGCGCTTCGTTTCCTTAAATTAACCCCTACATTGATATATTTAGGCAGCATCTGCTATGTGATGGAGCATGAAGGCTGCACATATACTTAGTGACATTTACTCCTGTCATGCCTGCAAACTGACTTGCCTATGAAGGAGGTATAAGTCATAAACATTACAGAAGAAGACTTAATGAAAAGTATCCTGGATTATAAAGATTGCAGATACTTCTGGGTTTAAAATTACCCAAGTATTTTTTGTTAAAGGCTTTAGCATAGTCCTGTCTGGCTTTGTTGTGTGAAGAGTGAATCAAAGGTGCAGACTTGTTAACCTCTCCTAAATTTCACTCCTCCTGGCAATTAGTTTCCTAGGGAAGTCCTGAAAGTTTTCCTCTAATACAAACACAATCTCAGAGGAGCTTTTTGCAGGGAATGAGAATTTGAATTCACAGTTTATACAAGCACATTTTAAAGAGGCAATTTATTCTAATGCAAAGTACAGAACCTTAGGTTAAGCATTTTTCCCTTGTTACAACTACCAAATGCATACTGCACTAAACAAATTATCATGTTAGAAAGGGTATTTGCATTTTGTTAAGAGACAAAAGGAAGACAAATAAATCACATTTCAACTTATGTGATGCATCCATCCTTCCCCCAATACACACTAAAAGCTGCTTCTATGAAATTTCTCAAGGGCTGTTGATTAGTAGAAAAACACTAAGAACTCACCAACAAAGTTTAAGTTGACAAGCAGGTGTTCTTTATTGTGGCACCAGGAGACACGGGGGATAGCTCCTCCTAGCATGACTCACTTGAGCACCAAACAAACTGTGATTATATAATCATTAAATATACATCTTCATGACATATGCATCTTCATGACATTACTTATACATTATATCATATCTCTAGAAAAAATTTCCCACATGCGCACAATAATGTGGTTGTGGTCTTTGGGACCCTTGGTAGTCGTTTCTTCATCAGCTTCCTCTTCATCATTTTGTCCTTTGGCTGAACTCTAAGTTTGGAAAGTCCCGTTGTCAAGCCAATAACTACCAGTCCAGTTAGGGCCAGTCTTGGTGGAACATTTACCCAGATACTCCTTTCTTTCTATTGTTACAGACTCGTCAAGTTTAACGTCCCTTGACTACAAAGTACAGCTGAATTTACTTACTTGTAGTGGATTATATTTCATCCTATACTTCTCTATTTCATTGTTGATTGTACTGGACACATCGGCCATTGTTATGCATTGATGGGAAAAGCAAATGTATGTAATACATGTTAAAAAATGCAAGGCAGATGAGAAGAATAAGAAAATTATCAGAGAAAAATGGTATGTGCTTTCATAGTAATATTTCAGCTCCAGAGTTATATTGTAGTGATACTATAAAAACTGCAAAGGGCTAGGAGGAACTTACTCCTGTTTTCTAAAATAACATGTCAATATATGCCTATGTCATAACTATACAATGACTAAGTAAGTCATGACAATACATGACTATGTCATGTATTAAAATTCATAGGCTGCACAGTGGGTTTCTGAATTTAGGGTAGCAATCCATTCTCCTTGTTATTCTCTTCTTTGCTTTAGGTGTTGTTTTAGTTTTAGCTTTTTTTTTTTTTTTTTTCTTTTTAATGACTGGTCAATTTATGCTATCCCACATGGCTAACTGATAATGGCAGATTTTTCACAATCTACTAAACCCTTAGGAGTTTGTTGTAAGGAAGTGTTAAAGAACTTCTTTCAGGTGTGTCAAAAAAAATGACTGACTCTTTCTGGAGCTGAGAGACTGATCCTGGGAGATGCTGAGTGCCTCTAGGGCTGCTAAAACCCTTCAGATCCTTCTGAACTCAGTAGAGGATGAAGGGGCTGTATGTACCGGATGTCATGTTCTTTCAAATAGCTAGGGAGAGGGGGCCAGTTGTGATTACTGCTCCCCTTGACCATGCCAGTAGTCACATTGACTTCATGATGCTAGTTCTGCAAATATCTTGCCAGGATAAATGAAGTTTTTTTCAGGCATTTAGGAAACTGTCATTGAAAAGTTTTTCTTGGGAAAAAGCTTTGATTATTGCACAAGCTGTCAATACAACTCAGGCAGAAGGTATTTTGAACCTGAAAAGATGGTAAATTGTTATTAATAGCACCCACCTCTTGATAATTTAACTATAAAATAAAAATTATGGGCTATCATATGACATGCAGTGGGCTCCCACTATTAATGTTACAAAAAATATAAAATCAATGTAAACATGACAAAAGAAACTGGATGATTTTCTGAAACTGCAGAATGAAATTTCAGGTCATTTGAAACAGAAATCTAGACACCGCCAGTGTTACTTCTGTAACTTATTTCAGTCTTTTTTCTGTCAAAATATTACTGTTTCCAATAAATCCAAAGTTCTGAGATCTGGCCAGTAATCTGTCCCACAGCACTTTTGTGGTGCCATTAGGTAGTGACTCTTTGGCTAGAGATGCTGTTAAAATACTTCATACTAAGATAAGATGAAAGGGCTCATTGGGAGTCATGAGGTCATCTGCTCTTGGTCAAGTGGTGAACGAGCTTTGCGAGGCAAAGGATGGAAGAATGGGGTCAGAAGGACAACTGTGGCCTTTCCCATGTCCCTAAGGTCTTCCAACTAGCAGCACAGGGTCCTGAGCAAATGTGGTCTGCCTCTCTACAGTGACAGGGGAGGGAACTGGAGAGTATCTCTGTATTGACCAAAGCTAATTTTATTAATTTCCTTGTCGTAAAGCAGATGGGAAGCTTGTTGTTGACATTACTAAATACAAACTCTTTGGCTAATGGATGCTGTGATCAGGTTTTTCTGTATTTTCCCTTTTCCATATCCCTGAGATGCTAGATTGTGTCTCACCAATGGCCAAAGTTCTGTTTTCTCAAGGAAGTGTAATTATGTAGTTTTTCTTGACGTGACATTTAGGAGCCATGCTGGCTGTCACCAGGCACCTTGTCGTTTTTCATGTGACTCAGCATGCCTTCCAGGAGAATCTGCTCCAAGATTTTGCCAGGCACAGAGGTGAGGCTGACTGCTCTGTAGTTCCCCAGCTCATCCATTTTACCCTTCTTGAAAATGGGGGTTATATTTCCCTTTTTCCAGTCATCAGGAACTTCACCTGACTGCCATGATTTTTCAAATATGACTGGACAGTGGCTTAGCAACTTCATTTGCCAGCTCCTTCAGGACCCGTGCATGGATTTCATCAGGTCCCATGGACTTGTATACATTCAGGTTCCTAAGATGATCTCGAAACAGATCCTCTCCTACAGTGGGCCCAGGGTCTTCATTCTCACTGTCTCTGTGTCTGCCTTCCAAGACTTGGGTGGTATGGTCAGAGCATTCGTCCAGTGAAGACTGAGGCAAAGAAGTCATTCAGAACCTCAGCCTTCTCCAAATCCAGGGTAGCCAGCGCTCCCGATAGCTTCTGGAGAGGGCCCACATTGTCCCTAGCCTGCCTTTCATTTGCAGTGTACTTATAGAGTCCTTTCCTGTTATTCTTAACATCCCTACTCAAGTTGAATTCTAAGTGGGCCTTAGCTTTCCTAACCTGGTCCCTAGCTTCCCAGACAACATCCCTGTATTCTTCCCAGGCTGCCTGTCCTTGCTTCCACCTTTTATAAGCCTTTTTCTTCCTTTGAAGTTTCCTCATCAGCTCCTTATCCATCCAAGGAGGTCTCCTGGCCCTCCTGCTGCACTTCCTTCTAGTTGGGAGGTATCGCTCCTGAGCTTGTAGCAGGTGATCCTTGAATATCAACCAACAGTCTTGGCCTCCCCTGCCCCCTAGGGCTATATCCCATGGAATCTTACTGAGCATGATCCTGAAGAGGCCAAAGTCTGCTCTCTTGAAGTCCAGGGCAGTGAGCTTGCTGTGTGCTCTTCTCACTCTCCTAAGGATCTCGAATTTGACCATTTCATGATTGTTGCAATCAAGGCTGCCCTGGAGCGTCACATTTCCGACCATCCCTTCCCTGTTGGTGTAGCATGAGGTCAAGCATGGCATCTCTCCTTGTCGGCTCCTCTATTACTTGGAGAAGGAAGTTGTCTTCCACACAATTGAGGAACCTCCTGGATTGCTTGTGCCGGGCTGTACCGTCCCTCCAACTGATATCAGGGCGGTTGAAGTCCTCCATTTGAACAAGGGCCTGCGAGCGTGAGGCTGTTCCTATCTGTCTATAGAGCGCTTCATCCACAGAGTCCTCTTGATCAGGCGGTCTGTAACAGATCCCCACAATAATGTCTTCCATCGCTGTTTTCCCTTTAACCCTGACCCACAAACACTCTATAAACTGCTCACCTGTCCCCAGACGGAGTTCCATACTCTCCAGCCTATGCCTAACATAAATAGCAGCTACCCCTCCCCGCCTACCATTTCTCTATAATCAAAAAGTCAAAAAAGAACTTATTTAAGTTAATACAAATAATTTCTTCAGTATTTGCAATTTCCCACTTGTGTTTAATTCCCCAATTTTTCTTACTTAGTTTTACTTTAATTAGTAGTTTCATTTTCAGTATTATTTTCTCAGAAATTAGTGTTTTTTCTAATATGTTTGATACCATTTTAACTTTAAATTCTTTGAGATTCATGCCATGCTTGAATTCATTGATTTAACGATAGCTCATGCAAACTGAAGTTAAAAACAGCTCTGAAGTGCCGGAAATGTAATATTTATTCTTGTCACTGCTGCTTTATATACTTTTGTTCTTCCATAATTGCCATTTATAATTACCTACCACTCAAACTTATAGAAATTCTCAGTTTATTTAATCACTTCATGGTTCAATTATTTTTAAATACAGTAAGTGTTCTATCAATCTAGTACACTATAATTGATTCACACTGTGCAACTTTTTCAATTCTTGTCCATGTGGATTGCCAGTGGACCATAAGTCAGAAATAAATAACAGAGCAATGAGTGAGGTGAGTGCGTGTGTTCATGAGGGCTGTGCATCTCTAGTGGCAGGACTCCTTGCATTCAGTATATCAATTTATGACCTGACAGGGCGAGCAAAGTTAGCCAGACAAGAATAGCAGATCACCCCTGTGACTCTCATTGCTGCTTTCCTAATGTGCAAGCAAATATGGGTCTCTCCTCTCTAGCAATCTAGGTCTGTCTTATATACCACCATGAAGTTCGTTGTTATGAGTGAACTACCATAGCTTTAGAGTGCCTGTAAGTGCCCCGGCAGGAGACTGGTATCCAAGGGGCTGTAGGTCCATGCTGGCTGGGGATAGCAAATGGTTTCTTAGGTGGCAATAATGATGTAGCTGCAAAGGATGCTGAATGAGCAGGTACACAAACACATACTCCCACCTCTTCTGATTCTGTGCCAGTACTGAGTACATTGGTGCGCCTTCCAAAGGACATTGCAGCACTTTGCAGGTCACACCACCAACCAGGGAGCTCAGCAAGCCTAGTCAGGACCTAACAACCACAAAGCCAGCCTGTTAATGTCACTGAATTTAACCATATTAATCTGCTGGCAGCCAAGGAGCAGCAGTGGAAATTATGGCATGAGAACTATAGTACCAAAAGTTTTGCCTACGTTGGAGCAATGCAATGGACACAACTGTAGTGCAGGGTGCTACCACTTACTATTCAGATTGGTTTTTGTTTTCTTTAGTGCAAGATATCTCTACTGTGTTTGCTGCTACAGCAGCCAAGAGAAGATCACACAAGTATCTGTATTATAGATCACTTGATACACCGTCTGATAGACCTAGGTGTATTTTGTGGCTTTCCTGGTGATGCTTTTAGGAAGTAATTCCACAGAGCCTCACTATATCTTTCCCAACTATCGCAGATGGCTATAGACTAACCCAAACTGTCGTTGTGACCTAGCTAGTCAAACAAGATGAATCTTGTGTCACTCTTCACTGGCACATCATTTTTTCTGTAAGCATCTCAGCAAGAAGAAGGCACGAAGAGGTCAAATCACAAGTTATAGAGCACCCTGAAAGCCTTAGGAGTCTGAGTGTATGGGCTATGATTGATTGGCTCATTTCTCTGTTGTCTTTTGCTGTAACACAGAAAGACAAAAGGGTGAATAATTTCCATTGTATTCTTGAGTAATACACATTCTTACATGCATTTCTAATGTAGGTGTTACATGATTTAATCTGCCGCTAAGAAGTCAAGTAGATGAGAACCTTGTAGTTAAATATCTAATAAACATACTAGGTTCAAGTAGTTTATCTGCCTTTACTATCTTGTTCAGGATCTTCATTCAACACCCAAACTTTTGAGCAGTTTCAAACTGATGCCCTTTTTCCCTTTTTGTTGCAATCTAACCTGCCATATATTGTTTCTTCTCCTGAGCAAACACCTATATTTCTCCCTAAAGGTATGTAGTTCTAGCGCCAAAAGATGTAGAAACAATCCTGAAAAACTGTCAGATTCCTCACATGTAAGAGTTGAATAGTCTGCAGGTCTACAGAAATGAAATTGGATATTTGGTATGACAGGAAAAAGGTAATCCCAAAGAGACCCAGGATTCATTTCTTGCCCTAAAAGATCCTGAAGCAGACAATTTTTTTCAGCTGTGAGACTGATATGCAAGCTTAATTTTTTGAAGCATATACTCCTAAAAAGTTATATTACATAGTATGGCCTACTTTTGTGGCTTTCAGCATTTCTCGCTTTCCCCAGAGCTGTGCCCAAGACATGATAACTACAGGTATTATTGCCATAGTCCTGCTCTGCTTCCTCAGACTGGTAGGAGGACTGCAATTTCTGCCAGCACCTGATGGAGTGAGGAGGCAGCCAGCCATCCTGTCCTCTGGAGACAAATCAAAGCAGAAACCTGATAAGAAACCCAGAATCCCACCACTCTTTTCATGTTGGCTTTGTGAGAAACACATTTACTGGTTATTTCTTTTTCAGAAATATTTTTTACTATCTTGGTACATTTCTTTCTTTCTTTTTTTAATTTCTTTCTCTTCTTTTTCTTTTTTTTTCTTTTTCAGTATAAAGATGTCTGTAGACACACACTCATACTCCTGTCCAAACACAGATGCACATTTATACAGAATATACAGAAAACACAGATGTAATGCTTTGACAGAACTCACTTAGATGTAACTGTAATGCTCTTAAAGCTTTACTGCTTGTGATAAATACGGTATTCCAGACTCTATAGATTATATCTATAATGTGATACAATCCATCATTCTGTATATTCATAAATCATGCCTTAAATACTAATGAATGAAAAGAAGTGATTTTTTTTTTTTTTGTGAGCTAAGAATGTTAATAATACCTCTACAGCAAAACTGAGTCTTCAAGGTCTCATTATGCAGTATTTAGCACAGCAGTTCAGGAAGACTTTTTTTCCTAAATCCTAACTTTCAGGATTTATGGATAAAAATGTATAATGCAAAGGCAAAGATTTTTTGATTGCTGTACCTGAAATATTTACGTAGCTTAATTTATGAGCAGAAATATCTTCAGTATAGTTAACCTGCTTGCTAGTTTTTATCAGAGGCTGGAATAGATTGACAACTGATTTTTTCCATACAGGCCAAATCATTACACAGAAATCTTTTTCTTTTACCTAGTTTCTTCTTACATAATGTTCTAACAAAAGGTGACCTTCAAGAAGAATTATAGGAAAACAGGGGAATAAATGCTTTCCTTCTTTTACATAAGAAAAGAGTATGTTTGTAAGGCTTTTTTCCACATTACAACCCTTTTCAAGAAATAATACTCACTTGAAAATCAGACATATCTGGTAAGAAGAAAAAAACACCATTCAACTGTGTCTAACAGAGACATTTTTCAACTTCATTTTGGCAAAATCACCTAACTTTAAATCCTTGTATAGATTGTATAGCTTGCAGCTTCACATTTAAAGGAATGTAGAAACCAAGCTAGTTTAGAAGGCGAAAGATCAGCAATCTACCTTGTCAGACCTTTGGCTCCCACACTATCTGTTTGTCTCTGCTCATGGTAAATTTTCTATCAGTGCTTTGAATTAAATCTGTGCTATTGATGTCATTATTTTTTCTGCTTCAGACAGGATATGTTAAGGATCTGACAGGATTTTGATAGGATCTGATAAGATTTTCTTTTGCTACTGGTTGTGGTATATTCCTGGAGTGACCTCTGGGCTTTCCAGTTTGCTTGTAATTAGCCCTGTCTGGCTGGCCACTGGCACAGACAGGCAGGCTACCAAATATTTTCTTCTAGTCAGTTGTAATGCACGAAATACCATGCCAGATCAGATTAGTTGTCCAGTGGCCTGCTTCTATAAAGGACCATTTTCAGACATTTCAGAGAGGAGTGTAAGGATTTGCATCCACAAATGACGGGTACATGCAAAAAAAATTGTTTAAAGTCAAAATTTCTCCCTGCCTGGAAGCTGCAGATGCCTAGACCCATTTCAGGAGTGAACTAGCACCTTGTAATCTATTTCTTAACTTTTTCCTACTGTCCCTTGCACCCATCTCAGGGTCCTATTTCCAAGAGGCAAACTGTTCTCTAAACACCTGTAGGCTGACCCAAAACTTAACTGTCCCCTAAATGAGGACCAGCAGACTCCTCCATAAACTAATCCAGTCTCTGGAAGCAGGTCTTCAGAAATGCATTCACCCTTTCTCATAGATATCAGCTACGAGTGTACGTATCCTCCTGGGCAGAGATGTCCAGTTAATCTGCTCAGCCATGCAGACAATAATGAAGCACTAAAAGAGACAGATTGTCACAATAAATAAGGGTCCAGATCTTCCCTGGACGTAAAGTGGGGTTGTTCCTTTTAGATCAAGGCAGTGACAAGCTTTTAAGCCCATTGAGTCTGGTTTGTAAGGGTCCTGCAGCAATATGGATATTGCTTTTCAGACTTCTTGCCCAGCAAAAGGCAATTTGCTCTGCAAGGTCAAGGATTATATTTATTAACAGTGTCTTTCCACACAGACTGGACTGGGTTTAGTATAATAAAACATATCTTGGACTGTGTAAAAAGGAGAGGCAGTAGTAATGTGTATCTTTAAAACCACAATCTTCTATCATTGCCGTAATATTATCCGAATACTATCTTTTATGAAAGAGTCCCCAAGTCTTTTGCTTGTTTGAAGTTACTTTTTAAAAATGTTATGTATTGACCTAGAAAACGTATTTTTGTGTTTTTTTCTTTTCCTAAAAAGTGAGATCCCCATGAAATATAACACAATGATTACATTTTGAGTTGGGTAAATGCCATTTTTACCGGAAAGAGACATTTGCTTCTAATGGCATGCCATAAGCTGATTCATCATTCACATTTGTAGCTTCAGTGACAAAAGGCTTTTCTGAATAGTTTTACCATTTTTCATGAAGAGTTCATTCTTTTTTTGTTTTTCACTTATTCCTGTTAGTTAAGTATGATTTTCTAAATTGTATCTTTTAGGTGCATAATTTTCAGCATGAAACTTAACGCCTCCTAAACATTATGGAGTTCAGCTTTGCCTTTTGTTTTAGATTTTGTCTTCCAGTTATTATTATTACTACCGCTGTTATTATTACCACTGAAAATGTGTGGGATGCTTAGCACTCAAGAATGAAACAAGGTTACATGTCCTACAGTCTGAAGACCTGTCTTTTTTCTTCCAACTGGCATTTTTTTATCCCTCTTGGGACAATGTGTTTTCAAAACCAATGTAATATTTTGCTGGTATTTTGCATGGTATTTCACAGGCAAACATCAGCTCTCTGTGCTTATGCTCTGGGCCAGCTGGATGCTCCTCAGCAGTGAAGGGGAAGATGTGTTTGTGAAGAGTACAGCCCTCAGCCTGCATGAATTACCAGCCTGATAGGACAGGGGATATGAGCTCGTGCACAGCAGGTGGCCTTAGATTGCTACATGGTTGTGGGCTGAGGCTCGCTATGCAAAGCCATGCTTACCTCTGCCTTCTAGTGGCTATATAAATGTACCTACCCTCAGTCAGGCTATTGCTAGCCCAGGTGTAATAGGCTCAGTTCTGCATAATCAAAAACTACAGTTTTGCAATCAATTTTGGAAGGCAGAGCCCTAAAGGCAAATCAAGTTGAAAGGCCAGGTCTCTTTTCAGTTCAGGAGGCACCTGTGCGGATAAGTGATGAGTGAGTCTTCACTGCAGAAGGCCCAAATCTCCATCATACGCTCCATTGCTGTTGGTGTAGTGCTTGGGAGTGCAAGGAAGAAAATATGCTCTTCTGTTAATGAGCTGTCCTCTCCCAACTTTTCCTTACAATTTAAGCATGATTCATTGAATAAACAAATAAGAACCAGTCATCTGGAAGTTTTTTTGCTTTCTGTGTTTGTAAAATTATACCGGAGACTGTTGTATTCCCAGCAAGGCAATTGCCCTAAGGACATAAGCTTTATTTACTGGAAAAAAGCAATGTCTTAAAGCACTGAATAATACTGTGAGCTTTGGTTATTTTAAGGTAACTATGAACTAAGCAGACATCAAGGTTGCACTTGATTTCAACTGTTTTAAGAGATTTCTACAATGAACACCTTCTTGAGTATAAAGGAGTTACCCAGCATTAATGGAGTTATACACAGACAATGAGATTTGCAATGTAAAATTTTTATCTTATTTTCCATAATGAATTTTCTTTCATAATGGGAACACATGCTTACTTAAACAGATCTTTTGACCATTATTTTATAATTAATCTATGAGTTCAGCTTATTGTAACTCCAGCCTGAGCAGGCACTAATATATCTGGAAAGAGTGGATGCATTCTTAAAGATCTTTTAAATTTCTAACCTTGAACAATTTGTCTCTGATGCTTTTCTTAATTATAATCCATTCAGAATAAAAGAGGATGAATTTCTCCCCTCAAGCAACACCAGGATAAATGTTAACGTATCTGCTCTATATAAAGATTTCTTTTTCATTCTGCCAAAGTGAATACTGCATGCTAAACTACTTCATCGTTCATTAGTGTACAATTAAGCCCACGTTCACTGGTATATGTTGCCTGCTTTGAGCTATTCTGGTAATGCAAAGCAGCTGCAAACTCGATTTAACAGGCTGGTTAAACCAGGTTTACAGCTCTTTTGTGTGGCTGGCGAGGAACGACATATCTAGGGTATACTGGTAAATCTGGCCTGTTGGAAAAGAAAGAACTTGCATTATTATTTTATCAGTTTTGAAACTGTCTATGTCATAAAGCAGCCTTTGCTAGTTTTGATTTGCTAAGGCCTGGTTTTTCACTTAACTGCATAGATTTATTGCATTTTGTAATTACAACAAAGGAAAACCACATAAAATTTAGTTTAAATAAGCAATATATTAGAGAAATACGTGGTGGTAGAAAGCATGAATTAGGAATTATTCCTAATTATGGCAGAGAGGCAGAGAGATTAATGTCAGAAAGATTATATATGGCAGGGAGATTACATTATGGCACAGGAAAAAAAATCCTACCACCTTTATACCCCCCAGTTTTACCAGGTTAGCAGAAGTCTCTTTATCTGAGAATCACTGAGTACCTCTGTTTCATACTGCAGCCCCCAGGCAGGTATCAGCTCCTCCAGATGGCGTGGGCTATGGAGATAACTAGATGGTCATGGTATACCATCAGGGCTGCACCTTCTCAGCCATGCTCATCTCACCTCTTCCAGCAGAAATGCTTGCCTGCGCAGCTCCTGAAAGGGATGGAGTCTTTCTGCCAAAGCTACCCTTCCTCGTCCATCATGCACCCTTATGGAGTGCCACATTAAGATCGGGTGAAAGAGGATTTCTGTAAATGTCTCCAATCTGATGGGAAATCCCACTGTGCTGTTGTCACAAATAGCAGTGTGGGAAGCTTTAGAGCCACCTTCCATGGTGGCAACATCAGGCAGGACCACGATGTAGGCAGGATGACTTTACATAAACCCCTCCTGTGTGTGACACAATTTGAAAAACAAACACAACAAGCTTCAACTGAAACCAAACCAAGTTACAGCCTTTGATATTTTTCCTTTAATTCTGTCTCCTTCTCTGCTTGCTCAGGACTTTGCTGCATTGGGTTCCCTGTTCTTGGCTCCATAACATATACAGATCTTATTCTCCATCTCAGTCTTCTGTCCATGTCTCCCTTATCCTAGCAGAAAAGCATGTCTAAGCAAAATATGAGTACATTTAAATCCAAATCTGATTCAGAACAAGAAATCAAAAATATTGAGAGCTTTTTCGAAATAAATTGCTTAAAATCAAAGGGAACTGGCAATATCAGTGCATCTATGTCAGCTTGACTTTGTATGCCTGGGCTTTTTCAATGACTTTCAGTGTGGTTCTGGGTTTCCCTTGTCTTCCATTCCCAATTCCAAGTTCAGCTGAAACTCTGGAATTCACCAGAGCAAGTCATCATCAGTGGCAAACTCTAGTGCATCAGGGAGAAGGAGCTGAAGCAAAAGGATAGGCTCATTGGGGAGAATAAGAAAGTGTGTTTTCTGACTTCAAGTCCTATCAAGCAAAACGCTGGTCTAAATGGATGCACAAATTAATGTAAATGTAAAATAAAAAAACTTAAATTTTCACGATGGGAAAATTCCATAAAAATTAATAGTTCCTGGAGGTATATTGATTTGCACTACTTCTATTTTCCCAACAGAAAATCTTTCTCTAGAAATTATTTCCATGAGCCCTTTTCATGTTATTTTTTTTTTTTTTGCAATAAACGTACAGCTTTAAAATGCAAAAGTCTTTTATTGATGATTAAGGTAAAACAGTGATCTAAACCATGAAAATACTCAATGCCCCCCTCCTGCTATCCTTTTGTGCCCAAGCTTATGTAACAATGGTGTGAATTGGGCTAAAATCTACCAAACCCCACAATTTACTGATACATGCCAGTTCAGGTAGAAAAGACACTTTCAGTAGCTTATCATGAGTGATGGAGTGCTGTAAAGGCAGGTTAGACTGAAACTGATCTCTCCTGTTTCCTGGTGTGCAAACAGATGGAGAGGAAGACAGCCACTGCCTCCACAAACAGCCCGTCTACAAACTCCAGGAGGCAAATAGCAGTAAGGGCAGCAGGCACTGAGGAAAGAAGAGGTTTGCTTCCAGCAGATGAGACCAGAGCTGACATCTGGTAAGAGACGGGGCACTGTCTCCAGTTATCCGAGCACCCGATGACTGCTCCTTGCTGGCAGCACCCTCAGCTTGCATTTCCTGGCTGTGCTATGATGCCACCACAGTCAGAGACTGTGGACATCTAAGGATGATAGAAGGGAAAATAGAGGGAAAAGAGCTTGTTTGTTTGTTTGTTTCTAGAGTTAAGAATGAAAATGAATGTTTTTGTGCCTACCACTTTTTCCAGAGCCTGTAGGGCTGACGGGCCAAGAGAAGCATCCTGTAGAGCTGTCTCCTGGGAAGTGCATCCTCACTGTAACTGACTATGCCATGGCTGCCAGGGAGGTCATTTGGCAGCGCCTCATGCTTTTGTTCCTCAGCTGTCTTTTGAGATTCACCAGCTGCAGTAATATTTTCATGTAATATTTTTTTTCAGGCCAATAAAAATCATAACCATTTCCATTTTCAGTAATTACATTGCCATCAGCTTTGCTTCCAGTGCCTTTTAACCTTGCTGAACCTTTTTCTTTTGGTAGAAATGGTCAATTATCTCTCCCTGTACCTCTACCAAATGTGTAACTACTTCTACCATTTCCCCTATCCTATATTTTCTCCAATTTTCTTTCTATTCAATAAGGTACCATCAAAATCCTCAGATCCAGGCATAAAATGCAGTGAAAAAAGAAAGTTGGCTCGTATGTAGGTTTCTTTGACAAGTATGTATTTGGTCTAAAAAAAATTGTTCTCCAAATTAAGTTTGAAATAAAAGAACCATGCATTTCTCCTCAGCCCAGGCACTTTGCCGGTGGCTTTTGAGGGTGGTCAGTTCCTATCTTGCATTGTAATGCAAAAGGTGCATTCCTGGCTGAAAATTTTGTAAATGAAAGGGAATCCAAACAATGCTTTTACACTATGTCACAAATATTTGTCTCTGACATCTAACTGTCCTGTCACGGACAATTCACTCATTGAAAAGCAGAAAGGAATTCTCCCTGAGGCCACTCCAAGCTGTGACACATACTTTCGTCTATCAGAAGAAAATAACAACTTCTTTCTCTTTTCATCTGAATCTGCTGTAGAACACTTCTTTGTCTTTCTTCCACTAGGAACAAGAGAAAAGTATCTAGCTACCGGGCTGTTTACAGAGAACCAGGTCCTTTTTCATCTTCATTTTATTTCAATGTTCCTTCAGATCTGATTTGAAATGCTGGTGGAGAAAAACATAACCATATCCGTCACACAACTGAATAAACAGTCTCCTGAGACAGAGTGAAAGGAATTATGTTTTCACCAGTGCTTTTAACAGTAGGACAGCTATGATGTTTGGTTTCTCAAGAACCCTGATTCTTAGCCACAACACCCTTTCCTCAGGAATGGGAAATGTGGTCCATCCTGGCAACATTGTACTGTGCCAGGCATTACATATACACACAAGTTATGGTAATAATGTAAACATGGTGAAAAGTAGTTGCACACTGTTGCAAGCATCTTACTGTCCCATCTGTCCTGATCAAGTTTGTTTGAGGGGCAGCATTGCTCTGTATGCTTGACATTTCTATTCAGGCATTTGCAGCATCCTTCCTTTCCCTCCCTAACAACAAGTACTTTTCCCACTTGTTGTGTAGCACTATGCCCTTGGTATTTTGCTCCAAAGCTTACTGAGCAGGTTGAGACCCAGCCCCATGTCTGGAAAGCGGGACTGTCTTACCCCAGTGATGCTGACAGGTACAATGGTACCTTCATACAGAAGCACTGCAAACCATTTGGTTTTCTCCAGGCAAGTATTCACCAGGAGTGATGACAGGCCCAGGAAAAATCTTTCTGTGACAGGAAGGTAAACATTACATGCTTCCCAGGCAGCTCCTTCTGCCTCCCTGCTTGGCATGTGCCAAGGCTGTATTAAAACCCTGTTAAAAACACAGCAGCTCTGATGAGGTTTTAACCTTTTTGTTGCACTTTGCAACCATTTCGTAGGCTGATGTGTACCTGTTGTCTTTCCAAAAGCCAGAAATAACCAAGGGCTTATCTCTATCACACTGTAGTAGACACAGAATTGTGTTGTCTGTATTTGCAACTCTGGTAGCAGTTTTGTCGCTTTCTGAGGGAAAGGAAGGGAAGCCCCTTTGCAGAATGAAGGGTGTTATGTTGTGTTCTCTAAGGGTTGGTGATCAAAGATATCTGGGAATATTAAAAAACCTTTACATGCTAACCTAAAAGAAGGAAGTTTCCTTAGTACTGATTTGTCTCTGACCTGCTTTCTTATTGCTCTTTCAATCTTAGTGAGATGAAAGACTTCCAAAAGTTGTGATGACCAACAATGAGGTGTTCAGAAGAGACTTTCTCTTAACAAATTATAAATAAATTGTGTGGAGTTTTACAGGATCCCAAAATTCTGGACATCACAATAGGAAGTATCAAAGACTGAAGACAATGGGTAGAATGGATCCACAGAAAATCACATTGCAGTCAACAAGTGAGTGGTTGATGGCACTGGGATCACTGTTACTTCCAACACAACGTGTCACATTCTGGAGAACAATGAAAGACACTAATCCATTTCTAGGGGGTTTGCATCTGGTCCTTTTGTTGCATTCCAGAATTTTTCATAACCTTATTGAACATCAAAGTTTTTTCAAGCTAATTTTAATAACTTGAAAAAAAGGGTAACTGGAAATTTCCAGTAATGATTTCCTGATTTATACAAAACCTAAAATTTCCAGTTTAAAGTTTATCTTTTCTCCCCCCTCCCCCCCACCCCCCACCTAATTATTCTTTCTATTATTAAGAAAAATGTTGTTAGACAATTTTGGCATTTGCACCCTTTTAATGTCTCATTTGGCATCATTCTCTCCCACAGCAATAACTTAGCCAAACTCTGTATGTTAATTGACTACTAGCCCCCTAGCTACATTTGTCATTCTACTCTAATTTCCTTTTTAATTATCCTTATCTTATAATATTAAGAAATGCAGATAGGTTTACAGATTTCTATGTGGAATCATAATAAACAGACTCTGCATTTAGCTCCCAGATATCTGTAGCTTGATGCAAAATCTGTTTGCCATCACCAGTAATACACTTATATCTTGCTAAGAGCCTGGCCCAAGACCTGTTGATCTCAGGAGAAATCTTTCTAATTATCCTGTTGATGATCAGTGATATGATTCAGGAATTAACAGCAGGATGTGTTAAAGCCCCATAGATATTAAATATTATATCATACACCTTTATGTGCCCAGAGCTTTGCCCTATGTAGGGCTGCCATTTTTCCTGCAGGACAAGACACTCCTTCCTCAGTTTTGTCAGGTTTGTCAATGAGTTAAAGTCCTGAGCAGATTAAACCTTTACTTCCTTCCCTACTTGCAGACACTGCTAAAGCTCTCCTGCCATTGCTGCTACCCAGAGATCTTTCTCTTCTTGAGGATTTTCATTCTTGTTAACCTGCTCCAGCTCACTTTATTAACTAGTTTGCAATTTTGTTTGGTTAAATTTTTATGGAGTTTTTTATATTATTTTCTGCTGTTGTTTTCAATATTGCTTGGGGACTACTTTGCTTCACACTCATATGGTTCCAGGTAAGTAAGAATACCATTTGTAAACCCACTTAATGAATTTTACTAACATGCATCCTTTAGGAGAGTAATGAAAGGAAAGCATATGACATATATCCCTAACTTTCATCTAGACGCAATATAGAGAAGACTGTCTCATAGGCAATATTTAAGATTGAAAAATATCTTTAACAATCTGGAAAATTGCCAGGCTAAAATGAATGAACTAAATAGCATTTTTGTAGAAGATATTTATATTATCTTAATGAAGGCATATAAAATTCAGGTAAAAGGGAACGAACAAAATTATTACCAAAGAATATTAAAAGAAATACTTAAATCTTCTTTGTTATGCTTCAGGTTTTTGAATTGTTTGTTTTATTAAAATGTACAGCCTTTGGTGGAGTCTATATAAAAGGCAGTCTTCAGAGTAATTTTCTTTTTTCCTTCAACAGGCAACTGAATTTTCCACAGACACAGTTAATACCTTGGGGTTGTGCAGCAACAGTAATTACAGTGGCCATCAATATGGCTCTTACCTGACAGGATGTCACTATAACGGCACTTCTGTGAACTGGACAACACAGATGCTAGGAGAGGGCCTAGAGACAGCAGGTGAAGATTTCTATTGCTCCTATAAAAGTACAGACAGTAAACATCATTACATACAATCTGCCTGTTGTCTCTTAGGAATACATAAATTGTTAGTTCATAAATTTGGATTTATGGGTAAGGTGACATTAGTCGTTACAATAGCTATTGGTGGGCACAGAATTGCTATGTGATCTGGTAATGTCACTTTGTCTCATGCAAAGCATTTGAAGAGCAAAGTCTTCCATTATCTCTTTGTTTCATGTGTACTGATTATCTTTCTACAAACACAGTCAAAGGGCAGACAAAATGACAAAAGAGGAAAAGAAATTCTTTGATTTTGAGACTGTTTGTTAGATGGGGTAATAACGTGGAGCCAGATTGTGGCTGTTGTGCTCAGTTGTTAAAGTCTGACATAAAGCCCTCAACGTCAGTGAGAATTGTTTCATTGATGTAGCTAAAGCCTGGATCAGAGGAAGGGAGTAAGTGCATGGTTTACACCATTTTTACATAAGAGTCTACTTTTGACCCTAGGTTCTGTATCTAAATCAAAGCTATCAAGCCACCCTTCAGCCATGAAAGCACTGAATGAGGTGCATAACCGACACAGCATAAATGTTGCACTTGTGTCAGAGCAAGTGATGCTATGTTCATACTTTGTATAAGAAAAACTGGAGTAGGGGAGGTAATGAGAGAGCATACTCACAGGAAGGGAAGCTAAGGATTTAAACTGTTTCTGACACAGGAAGAATACAAAGCATCAAAGCTTAGTTTTTCAATGAACCCACATAAAATCCCTAAATAATTTCAGCCATAATTACTTTGTACATTCTGAGCCACAACTTCAAACGATAGTCCCCAATCTAACACCTGCAGTTACAATCACTTGTATATGCAGGTACCTGATTGCATCTGTAAATCAAATGGTTAGATGTTTAAGTAACCTCAACTGTGCCTGAAAAAATGCAAAAGCAAAAATGCAGTCCTTACTGAGGGCATGCGGGAAGTTTGGCCCTGCATTCCTGCTAGGTGCCTCTAATGAGGAAAAAGATTGCTCACTCAAAAAAAGAAGTTCAGGCACAAAAGAAGGCATGTGACATCTTATAACTGTTTTTGACAAACCTTCATCGGACCTAATACCTGTGAGTTGTGTAGAGTGAAAGGAAGGAAAGAAAGATTGCGTGCAGAAGCTATTATAATCTTTGGAACTTTGTGCTACTTTTATAATTATGTTTTCTCTACATGTCCTCAGCTAATTTTCTAACTTACTAAAGCTTAAATTTTCACTATCAAAACTCAGAATTTGTTGAACAAGTGCTGTTAATTTATATGCCATGTTCTGGATGATGTACTGAAATTTAAGTCTATCACAGAAAAGAATTATAATACCTTTTTATATCTTACCTAATTTTATTTATTCACTTTTTTACAAGAAAGAGAAATGCTTTCTTATCTTTATTTCTAAAATGGGTGCAAGAATTTCTCTTATAACTCATTTTGTGCTTGAGTACATTTCAAAATATTAGATGATCTTCATTAACAAAAACCTATGACTATCACAGCTGAAAACAAGGTTTGAGGAACAAATATTTCATGGCAAAATTTTCACTTTAAAATGCAATTATCCATAATTAAATTAACGAGTGTTTCATGGCTAATTGATAACTTCAGCTACACTTGATTAATTTACATGATTCACAAGAAACTCCTCTGAAATGAAAGGTATTACAACAGTGTGAACTTCATGTAGGGTGTTCAGAAGCAAGCTGATTAGGTGCAAATGATGTGCCAAAGAATTTTCAGTCCAGTCATTTCTGTCTGCAAGTAAGGATATTTTCTTATGGCATGCTAGGATAGAGTGGTATATTTAATTGACTTTTTTGCACCAAAGCAAGATACTGCAGAGTTATTGACTTGTGCATTTCTTCTTAAAATGTCGTAGCAAATAATTTTCCCCCATACAATGAAAAGATATTGTTGTCAATATACTCCAGGTTTTGCACTCTGATAGAGATCTGTAATTATAGAAACCTTTCAGCTTTTTAATGGGGATGCATTCTTTGTTTATTTTTCATACCTTTGGTCTACAGCAGCTGCTATCAAACTGTCATCTGCAGATCATTAGGAAACATATGGCACAATATGATTGGTTTAATCAGGAACAATTGTGGCTGGTACCATTTTGGCTGAAAGGACAAGAAATAAGCATTAACACCAGCTGCACTGTTTCTTCCCGCATCTTCTCTTTCCAACATCACTGTACATCTGTAAAGTATATACAGAGTAGAATATTTCCAACCCATATGCTGTAGGGCTGTATATTTTTTTTGTGTTAAAGAAAGTTTGAATTAGAAATGGAAAGATTGTATATGAAATTACACATTCCTAGCTGTAGCATGGACATTAAATGACACGTATTTAAGCAAAAGCCGAAGTAAAAGGAATGATTACATTAAAATATGTGCATCATATTTAAATGTTTGTGAAAACAAGAATTTAGTAAGGAGCAGGAGATGCAATGGCAAGCTATCTTAGCTAAGGCAGTTCAGGAGTGATATAATGAAGTTTTATGCATATGCTCTTCAGTCATTCTGATAGGAGGTGACCTTGAAAGCATGATCTAGGCACATGCAGTGTAATATGTCTTTATGAGTATACAGACAACATGAAATAATAACTCTGAAAGTTGTCATTGGCCCCATCCATTTCATGTGACTGTTAAGCTTGAGGCCCTGTCCAGAATCTATCAAGAGCACTGGCTACCCTGGATTTGGAGAAGGCTGAGGTTCTGAATGACTTCTTTGCCTCAGTCTTCGCTGGCAAATGCTCTGACCACACCACCCAAGTCTTGGAAGACAGAGGCGGGGACAGTGAGAATGAAGACCTTGGGCCCACTGTAGGAGAGGATCTGTTTCGATATCATCTTAGGAACCTGAACATGCATAAGTCCATGGGACCTGATGAAATCCATGCACAGGTCCTGAAGGAGCTGGTGAATGAAGTTGCTAAGCCACTGTCTGTCATATTTGAAAAATCATGGCAGTCAGGTGAAGTTCCCGAAGACTGGAAAAAGGGAAATATAACCCCCATTTTCAAGAAGGGGAAAATGGATGAGACGGGGAACTACAGAGCAGTCAGCCTCACCTCTGTGCCTGGCAAAATCTTAGAGCAGATTCTCCTGGAAGGCATGCTAAGGCACATGAAAAACGACAAGGTGCCTGGTGACAGCCAGCACGGCTTCACTAAAGGGAAATCCTGCCAGACCAATCTGGTGGCCTTCTATGATGGGGCTGTGGAACTGATGGATAGGGGTAGAGCAGTTGATGTCATCTACCTGGACTTGTGCAAAGCGCTCAACACTGTCCCACACATCCTTGTCTCTAAGTTGGAGAGACATCAATTTGATAGGTGGGCCACTCTGTGGATAAAGAACTGGCTGGATGGCTGCACGCAAAGAGTTGTGCTCAATGGCTCAATGTCCAGCTGGAGACCAGTAATGAGTGGTGTCCCTCAGGGATCGGTGTTGGGACTGGTCTTGTTCAGCATCTTTGTCGGTGACATGGGCAGTGAGATTGAGTGCACCCTCAGCAAGTTTGCTGATGACACGAAGCTGTGTGGTTCAGTTGATATGCAGGAGGGAAGAAATGCCTTCCAGAGGGACCTTGACATGCTTATGAGGTGGGCAGATGTTGACCGTATGAAGTTTAACCATGCCAAGTGCAAGGTCCTACAGCTGTGTGGGAGCAATCCCAGGCACAGCTCCAGGTTGGGCAGGGAAGAGATTCAGAGCAGCCCTGCACAGAAGGACTTGGGGGTGCTGGTCAATGAAAAAATTAACATGAGCAGGAGGTGATCCTACCCCTCTACTCTGCCCTCGGGAGACCTCACTTGGAGTATTGTGTACAGTTTTGGTGTCCTCAACATAAAAAGGACATGGAACTGTTTGAACCAGTGCAGAGGAGGGCCACGAGGATGATGAGGGGGCTGGAGCACCTCCCACATGAAGGTAGGCTGAGAAAGTTGGGGCTGTTCGGCCTGGAGAAGGGAAGGCTGGGTGGAGCTGCATAGCAGCCTTCCAGTATCTAAAGGGGGCCTATAGGGATGCTGGGGGGGGACTCTTCATTATGGACTAGTGATAGGACAAGGGGTAACGGGTTCAAACTTAAACAGGGGAAGTTTAGCTTGGATATAAGGAAGAAGTTCTTTGCTGTATGAGTGGTGAGGCACTGGAATGGGTTGCCCAGAGAAGTTGTGAATGCTTGACCGCTGGCAGTGTTCGAGGCCAGGTTGCACAGAGCCTTGGGCGGCATGGTTTAGTGTGAGGTGTCCCTGCCCATGGCAGGGGGCTGGAACTAGATGATCTTAAGGTCCTTTCCAACCCTAACTATTTTATGATTCTATGATTCTATAAAGATGAACATCTTAATGTCATAATTTTTAATTATATCACAGGTGATTATTTTACCAATAAAACCCAGGCGTTTTACATTCCCAGTCAGTTTCCGTGCCTTCTGTTTTCTAAAATGTCAATAGTAATCCCTCCATCCATGGTTCCCCTGATAACTTCTACAATACTGTGAATTATTTGGCCTTTCTAAAAACAATCATGAAGACGGTGACAGGAGAGAAAAAAACACTGGATCAACTTGGGTGATATGTATTTTGCAGATCCTAAAATTTCACCCTGTTAATTTTTTGGTCATTGCAGCCAAACTGCCAGACTAATGTATATTGTTCATGAATGGGGAAAATAAAAAGGGTGCCATCATATGTAGGCATCCCTGATTTTACGAAAAATGTTGCCTCCCAAGGACAAAGATATGCCTAAAACATTGCAGTGCTTAACTTGGCACTAAGATATTCTGAGATCACAGGAAGAGAGGCCACTATGGAAAAACAGACTCTGGTAGACTTCTCCTTGTAACCTCCTTACATATGAGAGGACAAAGTTGCTGAATAGCAGTTGTGTGTTTTTCTTTCAAAGGCAACCTGTCAGCCTTATGAAACATGCATGAAACAATAGCATTTCTGAAGGAGGCAGAGATTTGTGGGACATGCTACTAGTCCTTGAGGGTAACAATTTCAGAGCCATCCCCAGACAGTTCTGAATCTCCAGATCTGCCAGACAGGTCTTAACCCACTTAATGGCTATGTACAGTTATTGCATCTTGAATCATACTAATAACACACATTATTACCTCTCTAATGTTGAGCACTTCGTTGTAAGATCACCATATACCTAGCCTTCTATAGGTCTACAACTATACAATGTTGCTTTAAGCATGTGTATTCATAACTACAGTTGGTTTCATCATGTGCTTGGAACAGAAGATGAGGCCACAGTGTATTTGTGCTGTGATTTTATTTTTTTTTTGTCTCATTCTCTTCATATAAAAGCTATCATTTTATAAATATTTACATATACACACAAATACGTACGCGCAACAAGTGTCTTCTTTGTTTTCTAGGTGAACTTGCTTGAGGACGGGCTTGGATTAGATAACCTCCAGATGTCTCTTCCAACCTCAGCCTTTCTGTGATGCTATGATTCTGGTGAAAACATGAAAATATACATTTACGTGTTACTAATACATAAGTCTCGTTCAAGTCTCAGTTCAAGTCTTCTCTTGAATTCTGTTAATCATTTGGCTTTGCTAATAGAAGAGCTAATCTGTTATAAGGGTCAAAACAGGGCATAAGCAGAACAGAAAGCTTCATTTGTTTTCCTGCTGATAAAATGCTCCCTAAATTAGGGAAATCTTGATAACAACATTATCACATATTTATTAATAATCTTTCTATAAGCACTTACAAGTGAAGTTCGCCTGTGACAAAAGATGCCCCCTGGGAGTTAGAAATGAAACATGCTATTGGTACCTTGAGAAACTACCCCTGAATCATTTGTTTGATTTTTCCCTGTGAGATTATAGCAACTTAAAAAAAAGAAAATTCTTATAGCTCAGAATCTCATAGGGATGATATCTCTATATGGTATTTTATCATTGCTCAGGGCAAGGCCAATGTATTTAATGGAATTTACTGCAACTTAATTTATTAATTTAATTTACAAGAATAACTACAAATGTATACTTCACTTCCCTATACTTCTGGCTGTTAATTTCCTCAAGTAAGGAATATAAGGTGATCAATAAAGAAAGTGTTATGAAAATAAATCCTCTGACTGTCTTCAGAAATTATTTTTAGGCAAAAATGTTTGACTTTCACAGTGGTCTCATTAAAAAAGTCTGAGCACAAACCACATATTTAAAAGGTTTAGCAACAATGAAGTTTTACTAACTTCTTGTATTATTAAGCCCTAGCATATTGTCAAGTTACCAACAGAGAGTAGGCTCAATACACAATGGGTGATGGACACAAGTGTCCTACTCCCTGAATGAGCTGCCAAGCAATTAGCAAATTTGTTCTTTTTAAAATCTTCTTCTCTTTATGATTTTTCATGTGGAACAAGACCTTTAGACTCACACGAGAACTGAGTGATGGCCTAGCAACTTTTGTGACTTGTAATTCATAAGGATAAACATTTGATTTACTGGTGTAAGAAAAGAAAACAAGTCTGTTCATGACTGAACTGCTTGCACTTTCTCTGCTGCTCCTAGCATCTGGGACTGCTGCCATTGCCTATGACAGAGAAATACCCATCTGTGCTACTGATGTGAAGGATATAATGTTTAAAAAAATTGAATAACCAAGGTATTTTGAGATTATACCACACAGTTAGACTCCTGCTGAGACAACATGTCCTGGAAATAGAACAAAGTGACATTGGCACAGGCACTTTGTTTTTATGAGATGGAAGATGAATAAAATAATGTGACTAACCATTCATCCCAAAAATATACTTTGAGAGAAGGTGAAATCCTATGGATCAGTGTCAGAAATTATAAATTTAAAGTTCAAAGCTGAACAAGAGAGTTTTAAACTAGGGAAATTTCCATTCCGAAATAGTGACATACTCTTCATTCCTTTGGGGTTGTTCCAGAATAATCTTTTACTTACCTCCAATTTTCATGTTTCCTGCTTTTACTTCATTATAAAAGATATTAGCTAACAGCAGAGATGATTTTAAAATGCCTTTTTTTTTCAGGGATTTTTTTTTTGTTTTTAATGGGAAAATATCAACAAAACTTCTAACACAAAAAAATGAGTGCAGGTACAAAAAACTTATTTGTGTGAAGTAATATCAAGGATGTTTTATATCTGTACTTCATGTGTGATATTAGGATATGATATTTAGATAACATTCATCCAGTCACCAGTATGTGTAATATGCTACTGCCATTGCTGTCACGTACTAAACTTCCTTTGATTTTAGTGGGATTAGGTTTTCCCTCTTACAAATCTTTCAAAAAAAATTTGGACAAAGTCTAGAAATGCAAATTATTTTAATTTTTTTCCCTAAAGAGAAAAATGTTTTTAAAATGAGTCTTTTAAAATACTGTTTATGAGAAAACAATTGTATAACAGAACTTTCTTTGGTTTTCTATTTGCAATTTATATACAAAGACATGTGAATTGTTTTCAGCCTGCACAGAAAGATTTTTTTCCTGCCACACTGTTAGCATTTCCAGTTAAGACCTAAAAATTACAAGCAGAGGTAATAAATAAAAATCTCGGGGTTGTAAAAACAATTCTATCATTGTGATATTTACAGAAGCATAGAGATAATAAATATTACCCAGCTGACGTAACTAATTTCTTACCTATAACTAATATTTCCAAGTCTTTAGAGTTATTTCAAGTGGTTAAGAAAGGCCTTCTATATCCAAGCTGCTTTTAGAAGACAAATAAATTATTCTTTTTACACATTACTTACAAAAAAACCATGCTGCTGATAAACACAATTGGCTACAGACATGGCTAATTGTACATCCTTTTCAACCACATAACCAAAGTTTCTGACCTAAAGGCTACTCAAAAGAAATAAAAGAAAGGTTAGTTACAAAGTCTGTACCTTTCGAGTTTTTCTTACACATGTACACAAAGGTAAAAACAGCTTTTTTGGACAGGACTGCTGCCTGGTGTTCTGTAGAAAAAAGTTAGAACACTAACTCCATGCACTAAGCTGCAATGTACTGGATATTCAGCCTATTCATCAGGAGGGAGTGTGGACCTAATTTAGAGTGGCAGCTCCTGGGTAGCTTAATTGCATTCAACACACCTAATGTCCCAGCTGCTTTTTCTCCACTAGCAAGAAAAATGTCTCTTTAACTCTATTTGTCCATACTATCTTTGATTAACTCAAATCCTCTCACCAGCAGACTCTCATCAGTAGCCTCCTTCAGCTGACTTCCAAGTCCAGTAGCAGAAATTCTGCTGTAATTTCTCATTGAGGACCTTCAAGCAGGTAACCATGTCCAAATATAAATTTCAATTGCTTTTCTGTGCACTGTAAGGAAATCTGTTAATTTCCTTCTTCAAGAGTTACAGTCATGATTCCAGATCTGCTGTATTACATCATTTGCACCCATGACCACAGGTGAAACACTGGCAGCTGCTTGATCACAACAAATGCATTTTCCATCTGCATGGTTTGAGTTTTCCTAAACTCTCCATTGTCTTGTGAGTTTGGGCTGTACTGGGATGTCTGAACTATTGCCAAGTGTTTGTACTTTTTCTGCCAGAATATTTTCCTCATTGTTGTGTGGAGCTCCTTTTGGGAAAGCTTGCCTCACCTCCGTAAGAGCTCCCACTGATGCTGTTGCCACTCATGTCTTATGGTGTTTCTTAGTGCAAGTAATGTCTTCCCAGAAACATGGAATGGAAATTTAAATCCGCCATCTTGGTACTGGCTCTAACTCTCACACTGCAGAAGGCAGTGGCAAAGGCGCTGTGTGGAGCAGAGACCCCAGCTTTAGTCTTTTACATCTTTGTCTTCTGTGTTTTGGAGGATGAGTCAAGGTTATTAAAAATAAGCAAAAATAATGCTGTTTAATTAATTAATTAGTATTTTAGAAATTCCCTAACAATGCAAAGCTTAAAACAACAATGTCCCCCACAAAATAAGCTGCAATATACCACCCCACAATTCTCAACATCCAGTTACAGGCTCAGACCTGCTTGCTTACAGTGACCACCTGGCCACTGTTGTCATCATTACACTAGATAATTTCAAGTTTGCCACTTGTGGTGTGCTGTTATGACTGTTATAGTTAAATATATAACTTACAACTGTTATATACTTAACTGTTATAACTTTTAGTTAAATACAGACATTTCCAAGGACTAGAATTTGAACTTGTATTTACTTTAGGTTGAAGGTTGCCTTTAATTCCCATGTACAATTGGCAAGGTCAACAGCAGGAAGCTGCCACATAGAGAAGTCATTATATGTTTTATGGCAATTACCATGCTTATTACCAGCTTGACTTATCTTCAGAAATTAACCATGTTAAGAAAAAAATCCATCAATAACATTATGGGGTACCAGATAACAAATTAAAGCTGCATTTCATGAAACAATTCCTTTTTAAAATATTTAATCAGGCATTTGTGGAGAACGGAGAATTTTTAAAAAATTTCAGTAATTCACTGTTTTCACTGACCTTTTTTTAAACAGGACCAAGTTAATACCGAGATTCAATCTAACACTGAGATTCAATGTCTTCAGTGGGACAGAGGAGCGACACATGGGTGTGGAATAGGTAGGAAAGACTAGTTGATATGACTGAATTGCTAAGGGCAGAGAAATAGAGGTAGATGGAGGTAGACTATAAGAGCTCTGGGTGTTTTCTCTCAGGGAGTAGCTGACATGGAATTCAGAAGATATAAAACCAGAATAAATGCAGTTTAAAAAAAGAGTCATGTTGCTCGGAACTGCAGTAGGAGCTCTGTAGCCCAGGGAGGTAAAGGAGATGGAGAGACATCTTGGCTATGCTGGCTGAAAGAGGTGAGTAATGCCAATGGGGTTGGGCTGCGTGGATGCTGTGGTTTTCCCTTCTATGCCAGAGTCCTTACAGTGCCTTATGTCACCAGGCAAATATGAACAGGTCTGTTCTGAAAATGTCTGGTCTTTGTCACTGAAAACACACACCCCTATTGGTAGTCTGGCTTCCAACTTTCATAAGCCTCTAGGAGAGGGCTTATGACTTCTTGGAACTATTTGAAAGAAGTAAGGTGAGAAAAGAAGGTGTGGAAGCAAGTGATAATCTTGGAACTGCAGATTGTACTGTTGTAAAAATGTAGTGTGAATAGTATTGCCAGAAGCCTAGTATTAAGTGGTCCCCCTCTCAGGGTTTGCATCTCCTGTAGATCCAAGATGATGCTGTGACCTCTAATAGGGAAGATATGTTTTACGTTATATAGAATATCTAATTTTCCAAAGAAGTAACACTGTGTGTAAAAAGAGTTTAAATTACAAAGTACTTTGGGAACTGGCTGGTAAAGCTGCCTGATAATGAAAACAGGCCTGTTAATAATTTTTTAAGTGAACAATATGTAGTACATCACTGACTACCTCCAAATTGCTTATTGCACAGCTGCATGCTGATTGTGTATGACAGGTGACAAAACCAGGTCTGCCAGCCAGATCTAATTCGGTTGCATGCTAAAATTCTGGCATTTGCTATATACTGGTGTTTAAAAGTGGTAACTTCTTCCACATAAATACATGATTGCATTGCTTGGCATTATAATGGAGAGAGTGGAGGTAGAAGCCAGAAAAAACTTTCACAACTAATATACTGGAGTTTAAAGTTATGCAAAAGATAGCTTTGGATGCTTCAGGGAATTAAGCTGAGATCATGCAGAATTGTAAATGATATACTCTACACAAACAGCTTGGGGCCACATGTAACTAATAACTACTGTATTTAAATAGTTCAGAACTCAGTTTCATTTATTATTAATTATAGCTTTGTTTAGCAAATGTTCTCCATGGTAATTGCCTGTTTATCTTGTCTGTGTATAGTGTTAGCCGATAGCTTGGATGAACAAACTGATTAGCAGGAGTCTTAATTGTATGGCAACAGTTGTCCTTATTCCAGCAGGTAATAGAAAAGAAAGCTATAAAGCAGATAAGAAAAGTTGCAAATTCCAAACTCTGGCATGCATCACTGGGTTGGCTGTTTGAGCAGTAAGGTCAGATTTTGTAAGCAAGTAAAAGTAAAAGGTAGGTTTGGAATTATTAAGTCCTTTAAACAAAAATACCCAACCCATAAACTCCACAGTGATCAGTGTGAGTAACTATGATTATGTAGGAAACACAATACTGGATTTTTTGCGATGTAGTCCTAACAGTAACTCGCTGATCACGTGTATAAACCCAGAAGGGATTCTCTGAAAGAGAACAAACCAGAGAAAGCACATTGGTGAGCAATTATTTTGTGGTTTGCCATCTCTGCAAATGAGTACATCTGTGCTCACAGATAAACTAGTTTCCTTTTGCAGTGGCAATAAAAATCCTTCCTGTATGAGCAAAGAGAGGGAATACATTAAAACTGTTTTACGGCTAATCTGGAAAAATAGGAAGTTTTATAATCACCTATCAAACATCCACTACTTAATGCAGGCTTAAAACACTGATAAAGGGCTGCAAGAGGGTTTGATCAGTCAGCTCCAGATCCAACCTGCTTTTCCTACCCAAAATCACCTGAAAATACATTTTAGTGGCTAGCCTTTACTGCCTTGAGGTTTTAACTTCTTCTGGATGGGGATGTTTCAGAAAAATCCTAACATTTACATGAGAAATGGTAAAAATGAATATTCTGTGTACCTAGTCAACTAATATCTTATAATTACCTCAAAACAGAAATAAAAATGAGATTTACCAGAATCAGCAACTCTTTCTGTTTGCAAAAGCATGAATGTTGCTAAATGTGAAAAATAATTCTTTCCATTGGGATATCTCATAACACAACATGATACCATAAAGATTGAGCTGAAAAATTGTTTCAATAAAACCAACAAATGGGCAGTAATCTGCATCACAAAACACTAAAAAAAAATGAACTTTATTTATTGTCAGCAGTGCTGTCCAGCTACTTTCTTTAACATGCCCTAAGGGCTCTTTTCTTTTCCTTTATGTATTTTTTCCTTTTAAATGTTACTAATGGCTTTGGACTCGCTTTTGAAAATTTTTTTAATTGCCAGTGACAGTTCTCTTGATCCTGATTCTGCAAAGAGCTTAGGTGACATTTACCCAAATTTGAGCATGTGATGAATATAGTTGGCATTGAGGGCACTGTGCTGGATTAATGTAAACTTAAAGTGGAGGATATTCAGTGTTTTAATTGAATAAGTGGTCTGAAAACTCAATCCACAAATGGACACATAATTGCTACTTTCAGCACCATATTTAGGCACTACAGAGCATCTCGAAATCTTCTCTCAGCGGCTACCTAAGTACGTGAGCAGTCATTTTTCTGGTAGCTGTGCCAAGATCCTCCAATCACCATCATTAGCTGATATTTAAAACTTAACGGGAGGGTTAAACTAAGTGTCTGTCTAGCTGCAGGACTGAGGTTGCCGTCTGAAACAGTGTCTGTGTGGCACAAAGGATAATAATAATAATAAAACACAGCAGTGCTGGGAATGACAAAGCTGCATTGCACTGCCGGCTCTCTGCCTCTCATGGTGATCAGGTTTGAGTTCTGGTTTAAAGAGAAGACTTAAAACAGGTCCCACAGAAGCCAAGAGAGAGTACTGGAATACTGCCCTGCAGTTAATAATCCAAACACCTCTTCAGGAGGGGGAAGGTGACTATTCCCCTTTGAACCTATGCCATTCTCCACAAAGGATGGGAAAAGGGGAAAGAAAGGTTTGACTCTTCTGCCAAGATGGTAGCACACTGATGGTGTGATCATGTGCCTGTCCATGTGGGAATTTCAGCCATGGAGGAATTTCAACCAGGAAAAATCAAGCAAAAGTCACCTTTGGGAATTTGCCACTGTGTGTCTGAGATGTTTCCTTTTGGGAGCAGGAGGCCAAGATCCAGGCCCTGATAGGAACCTGGTGGGCTTTGGTGCCTTCCCAGTCAGTTAGCTAGCTGGAGCATGTCACCATTGCTTTCCACAGTCTCAGTGGGGAGTCTGGGTACAAATCTTTGAGTTGCACATCTCTTTGGCACAGGGGATGTTCACTTTACAACACACATTGTCTCCTCAAGGAAGCCTGTGCAAGTCAAAAAGTGATGGCACTATGTTTTGTGACAGATATTGCTGGCTTTGAAAGGGGTCAGCCTGTATGTCTGTGGAATTAAGTCAGAATCATTCCCCAGACCTTGTTCTGAGAAGTATTTTGCATCTTTAATCTTACTCCATGACAAAAACCAATTCCAAAACCAAATTTAAACCACTGTAATTGAGTGCATTTCAATTTGGATGTTGAACTCAGAGCCTGTGGTCCAAGAAGATTTGGAGCTGAGATGCCTGATTTAGCTGAAGGCAAACTGAAGATGTCTGGGCCTGCAATTACAGTTCTGACCTGAGCAAGGGTGAGTCTGAGCAGACCTACGACAAAATTAAGATTCAGACTTTATTGTTGGCTGAATGGATTTCAGTGCAGTTTGTGCTCCCAGCATAGCACCATGATTGGTCACAGCCATCCGAGTTCCACAGATTTAAGCACTGTTGATTTAAACTGAAATACAGACTAGCTGGAGCACATCTGAAAGACTGCAAAATTTGCCTTTGCCTTCAATCTCTTTTGGTGAGCGTTCTACAGAGGAACCATCAGAGCACTGGAATTTATGTGAACTGAGTCATTATGATTTGAGCATCCCTCCTCTGCAGAACTGGCAGACACACCTTGTCTGTTTCAGCAGTTTTCCTGTATGTCTGAATTTACAGGCTGGATGGTTGTAGTTGCCAAAGAGCTTGAAGTCACAAAGTGGCCTTGAATGTCTCTGAAACTGCAAAGACAGAACTTGACTTTAAATCACAGTTCAGGAGGAGCAGGAAAACAGAAGGAAGCAGCAAGTATGGAGGTTACAGAGTTACCTGAGGGCAGTCAGTGTAATTAATCTTGCTGATTAGCAAAAAATACATGTACATTCTCTTTGAATGTCCATAATGTTTGCATTTAGCAACTCAACACATAATTTCCTTTATGTAGACTTTACAGTATTTTATTTTCTAAACTGGTCAAGCTTTTGGTCACACCTCTTTCACATTCTCCTCTTATTTGCCTGCCATTGAGACTTTCTATACATTTTAGCAAAATCTAGAATGAGCATGTTTCTGTATAGTAGGGACCAGCCTAGTGTAGTGTGTTGGTTTTTGAGTAGTGTATTCCAGCTATTCTAGGCATCAGTCATTACCTATATATTTACTTTTTTCCCCCTTTTGAACTATACAGAATGAAAAGGGATTGTGGCACTTCTCTAGCACAAGTACAGGTGCCTTCTACCTTGTCTGAGCAGAGAATCATTGAAGATGTCACATTCACTGTGTGATCACCCCACAAAGCATGTATGTGAATTGGTGTCTCAGAAATCCTGGACAACTAATGAGCTGATCTGCCACTTTTTAAAACTTGAAAGAGTTTAGTTGGGTGGAAGAGCTGCCATCACCTTCCAAAAATGACCATGGAATAAAGTGCTGGAGGAAGGTGGGGGAGAGTTGATGTGTTCATGGGACAATGAGAAGGGTGAGATGTCAAAGCACCAAGTTTGGAGCACGGTGGAGAAAGTCAGCAAAACTCTCCTCACACTTCCTACAGATGACTGCTGCCCTTCACTTGGCTCTTTCTGCACAGGGACTGAGCCACTTGGCGTTCTGAGTAGCTGGGTCATGCAGCTCAAAGCTTTACATAGTGGCAAGGCTAAAACAATACAAAGGATGTGTAGAAGTTGTGATCCTGGTTGGCAAAAGCTGCTCAGCTTCTGTGTCCTGGTCACATCTCTAATTCCTAGCTACAGGTGGATACCTTTCAGGCACTGTCTGAAACATGAAATATTGATTTCTGATACAGCTTCTCTCCTTGAACAGACGTAGAGGAAAGCCAGTGGAAACATGCAAGTGAAAATCAATTCGTCAGCAAGATCCAAGAAATTTCTAATTCAAGCAATCAGCAAGACAAGGTTATGTTCTTTAATCTACTCAAGTTTTTTATGATAATTTCTGTTTAAGCATTTCTATCACAGTATCATCCAGAGTCTCACATAGAATTAAAGTTCCATTATCTTTTAAAACAAATACCAGTGATCTTATCCTGACTGGGAGGATCTGCAAGGCCAAAAGGATATTAACTAAGCATATCCAAAAGTGAAGAGGCCAGGAAGAATAAAGCATTTAAGCAAGCTTCATTTACTGAATAGTAAATGTCAGTTTATTTTCAGTGGAATATTGTCACTATTTAAACACAGTTTAACTGAAAATCCAGATTATAGGGAGTAGTAGAATCTATTTTAAAACACTATAGACAATAACTCTTATAAACTTGCAAATTTTACAGGTTGCAAATAACAATGGAAAAAAAGTAAGTGGCAGGTTTTAATGTCCTCACTTTACACTTCTAATTATTTTTTGATTCTTTACTCCTGATTATTACTCATGGGGGAAGTGCAGTGATATACACATGCAGGAGCTGAATTTACTGACCTTTGTTTTAACTGTGATTTTGAGGTTTTTTGAAGGTGTTAAAATGCAAAAAAAAAAAAATGCTTTAAGCAGCATTAAAAAAAGCTTTTCCCAGAAATCACATTTACAATTCAAATGTTTATTACATCATAAAATTATAGTACTTTGGAAATGGTGCTTAAGTTCCTGAAATAAAGTTTCCAGGAGGTAGGTTTTGGGTGAAATAGCTGATTCTGGTAATCAAATTCTGCCTGGCAGTATGTACCACATTTGTTACTGTTTTGTTTATATATTTGGGAAAAGCTCATATGCCAGATATTTTACTCTTTTAATTAGAAAGTTGTGTTTTAATCACACAAAGAAAAATTGTAAACCTAAATCATAGGCAGTTTTCATTTGTCTGTAATAAAAAATTTAGATTCCATAAAATGTGCCTGTATGGACTGAAAGCCTCAGCCACTTTTTACATGGCTGATCTACTGGTTGCGCTGTTTCTAGCAGCACTCACTATGAAAATCATCATTGTCCTCTATTTAATGCGAAAGCAAAAAGGTTTGTGATATGATACAGTGTTTCACAAAGCTTGGGAAGCACAGATGAATATTCTAGGCATGAAACCTGCATCCTTTGTTGTGGTTTACTAATACGGCAAGTCCCAGGGCTCACAGCAATGAAATGCTTAACACCTCCTTGATAGTCCTGCCGTAATGTCTACAAAGCATAGTTAAATCACAGTGGATTTTACAGAGATGTTATTTATTGTGCTCAGCATGTTGATGTTGTATGACTTACGTTCCCAGAACCACTTACAAATGCACTTCTGTTGTCCCAGTTGCAGTGATTTTCCTCTTGAAGGCGGCCCTTCTGTAAGGTATCTGTTTAAGTTATGGCAGCAAGAGGCAGGATGACTGACAGGCTGTCTCTGCCCATCATTTCCTAGGAAGTTACTGATGTATGGCACTGGAGCTTAGGAGACTCAACAGCATAATGTAATTTCAAGAATATGAAAAAAATTATTTTAAAAGAACCAACAAAACCCTCTGCAGGCAAAATTATATTTTCCTTTTCTTGAGCAACTACACCTGCAGAAACAAACCCTCCAATTCATTCTGTGGAGAAGCATAGATAAGTTATCTATTTGTAGAAATACGCAGAGAACAGATAAAGATAGATATCTGTCTTAAAATGGACAGACATAAAGGAAATAAAATTGTGTGTGGGGCTTAATGTTTTCAAGATTTAAAAATATATTGTGTAATAAAACCAAATTAAGTAATTTCATGCTATCCTATAAAATATTTTCTCTATCTGACTTCAAACAGGAAATCCATTATGCTTTGGAGAGAAGCAAGGTAGTTAAGATTTGCTAGAGCTGAAGCAATAGTTGAAGGACATGAATGGCTGTAAAATCATCAGATTACTTTGTAATGGCATGTGTTCTGGACTTAAGTAAAATATTATTAAAAAAAAAAATTGAAATGCTTTCAGCTATTCTGAGGCCCAGCTCATGCAAGACAACCCTTGACAATTAGTAGGCTTAAAGTGTATTTATTACTGGTCGATTAGAGATGGATATAGGATCAGCTCTATGCTGATAGAAATCTTAAGTTCTATTTCATCATTCAGGTCTGGTTTCTGGTTGCGATAAATGCCAAAGTGTCAAGTCTTGTACTCCCAACATACAGGAGAAAGGATGTCTGATAGTTAACTCTTGCTTGGCATTTTTGTTGCTTAAGTAGTACACACACATTTTTACCCTGTATTTCCTGCTATTTTCGCCTAATTTAGCAAAGCACTCAAGTACTTTAATATTTTTAGAACCTAATGGAGTATTATACCCAAACCCACCAAAACAATACAATTAAAGATATATATGCACATGCTTAAGTAACTTGTTGAACACATGATTAAAAGGGGATAAATCGGCTTCTATAGAAATTGGTGTTTGTGGAACTTTTACCAGGCAAAGTATATAAGAAAATTCACATTCAGCCCTGCAATTTACCCTCAGCAGTTTTATTGTACCAAATTCAGGAAACATAGGGAGTAATTAGGGTAGCTACAGTAGACTTCAATTCTTTGTGATGAGTTCTATATTTTTTAAAAATTTCATTCTGGAAGCTTCAGAGCCATCCATCTTCTATCAAGAGCCTCTTTTCCCTGCTCTTAAGTCATCTGAAAAATACAACAACAACAAAATCTACAAACAAAGCCAAAAACCAAAGCCAAATAAGGAAAAAAAAAACCCAACCCCCCCCAAAAAAAAACCAACAAAAAGCCATTGCAAATAAAATCAGTGTCAAATAATTGAGACATTAAAACTACTGGTCCCATTGCTAACATTTTAATAAAATACCTGCAAATAAAAAGAAATTCCAAATATTCAAAGCTGTTTTCAGTGTTTTATGGCACGGTAAATGCCTTACAGTCTCATAAATGCCATTAAGCTTTATCTCCAGGAAAAGAAAGGATATAAACTCTGAATAGAACTCGGTCAGAGTAAGTGTGCAAGAGTGAATGCTGAGCGAGCAGCAGCAGGTTTATTCATAAAACAATGACTTCAGGCTTTAACTGAAGTTATCATGTTCTGGAATTATTTTCTTTTTTTTGCGTCATTGATATATAACTTTCAAACTTCCACTACTTCTGTGATTTTAGACTCAGAAAGTACCTCTGTGATTCACCACAAAATATGGTACTTTCTGTTCCTTGCTACTCCAGGCTGCAGGACATTCCCTATGTACTCTCATGGGGTGCCCAGCTATTACTGATGCTTCATCCAAAGTAATACCTTTTGGGAAACAGCAGCAATCTTGTTTTAAACTCCAAGCTTTTCAAAAGCCCAAAATGCAACTTAACCAAGATCTGAAATGTCATCAAGTTGGTTTAAAAAGAAATTAGTATAATTAATTGTAAATAAATTTTTTATTTCTTTTTTTTGTTTTTTAATGTGTGGAAGCTGCCAGCATTCTGTTTCCCATTTTTAATTTGTAACCTGTCAGAGCTGGAAACTTCATTCATTTCAAATTTAAATCAATCTAGGAAGCTGACAATATTATAAGAACCATTTGCTGGACTAACCTTTTCTCAACAGTACATATTGTAGGAAAGAGACAGGGATAACAGAGATTAAGGCGATTCCATTTCTTGTTGCTCTAGCACATCTATTTAATTGACTGTGCAGGTTAGACTTTAAGCTCTCAGTTGCAGAAAATGGATCTATGTACTGCAGACCAACACATAGAACTGTGGCCACCACAACACTAAGCCAAGTTCTTTGCATAAGGTTGGTTCTTAGGGCATGCTTCAGTTTTTTAATACCAAATATGAGACCTCTTCCTCTAAAGTCTTTTACATGCTTTTAGAAAATAGTTATGGTACGTGAGAGGAACATAATGAAAAATTCTTCCAATTCTCCCTTTTTTTCTTATTCTTCCAATTCTTCCTTTTTTTATTTTTTTTTTCTTATTATTGAAGAATTTATTTGTTGCAAGTAATTATAATAAAATCCAGGACAACAATAAATCCATAATTCTCTAAATTCCTGCAAATTGCTTTTTTTTAGGGATTGATTTGTAATTTAATTTTCCATTTGCATGTGGACAGTTTTTAGACCTTCAGTTATGTGATCATGATAAATATTCCCGGCTCCAGACATCCTGTACAGATAGCTTGCCAAGTTCCCATCTTCTGTCTCAGCCAGCTCCCTTGTCTTCTTGGAATACTTTGCAATGTACAATGAAGCTACATTATCCTGCTTTGGTTCTCCAATATTTGTTTAGCCTATAAACAGATAACCATATTTTTACTTTGTTCCATGACCAGCTTCCACCATTCAAACTGATTTCTCAGAAATTCCAAACAGCTTTAGAAAGCTCCTTGAGCGTCTTATTACAGAGTGCTTGGTTGGAAAATGGCTATCAAGAAGTGCTTTCCTGGAGACTTCCCATTGCAGAGGATGTACTGCCTATAAATAAGTTTCTATTGGCTTCAGATTGGGCTATTTACTATGACAAATATGAGGCCTGTCACTTGAGTCTTGTATCAAGATACCTGTCAGTGCTGACTCTGAAGTATAAGCTTTATTGGACTGTCTAGCTAATGAAAATGCCACCAGTCTAGTGTATATGGTCTGCATAAACAGCAGAAGTAATGACTCATGACACTTGAGTCTTGCAGAACCAATAGAAATTACTTTAATGCACCAGTTTCCATCTGGTACTCTAAAGAACAGTTATGAGCCAAGGAGCTCATTTTTTTTTACCCAAGCTGCAGAGGTTTGTGCTCTTAGCACTAAGGTTAAAATCCTCGTGGACTGAGCATAGTCTGTTGCACTGTCTTTACGGAAATGTTATCTGCTGATTGTGACCAGCTAGGAGGAACCCCAACAAACAGCATCAGGGTTAAACTCTGCTGATCAGAAGCTGTAAGTATGCATGGGTTTCCCTCAGCTCTTTCAAGACTAAGCTGACATCAATTGTTGCTTGAAATATTCTGCTTCTTGTCTGATTAGTTGCCATGCTCTGGGTTTTATTTCCCTCAAGTCGATGCTAATATCCTCAGTGATTTTTACAAGGTGTAAACTGCAGAAAGATGCAAATTCAGCCTGGGCAGAGAACTTGACAGCTTCAGTCCAAGATAAGAAATGAAGTAGAATATTTGGGAACAGCAATGATTTCAGACATAACTGAAAATTTTGAGAACCTTATTCTGTAAGGTTTTTCCTATTGACCCCTAAACATTTAAGTTTCTTCCCGCACAAGAACACGTTGGTCATAATTCTGACTTCCCTGAAAACTCCCTACCATAGCTCTCAGACCTGGTCTGAAGCCCTTCTCTCTTTGCTAAAACTGTACAAGAGAATTTCCCACCTAACTCAGGCTTCTCCAGAAGAACAGTGAATCCTTCATCCCACCAGTATCTCCAGATCCAGACTAAGCAAGCCCTGAGGTGTTTGGAACAAAAGCAGCTTTAATGGTGAGTATCTAAAACTCAACATCTAGGAGACAAAGTTACCCCAGGATCCTTTTTCGTGCTTTAAATATAATCTGCTAACACTAACATATTTGTCTTCTTTCTTGTCTATATTTGGCTCATATCTTTAATTAGTATTTAAGTATCCGAATGTCACTGTTTTCTATATGAAATAGCTGCCTTTGACCATTTATAGCTGAACTTGGTGATGGTGGAATGAGAATATGCTGTATTATTTCTCTAAGAGCATCTGCCACTGTGTCTCTGAATGGAAGTGGCAGGTACCTAAGAAAAAAAGTCTTGTCTTTGGAAATAATTAGGACTGAAACCACTAAAAGTATTTCTCAATTCACAAATGAATGCCTCTTTTCACATAGCTTTTCATCATCTTCTGATGGATGGCCCAGTTATGGGAACCAATTAATGCAGTCTTTAATTCTATCAGTAAGCTTCCTGTTCAAAGAGTTTCAAGCGTATGCTTGGTATTACACATGTTCTCAATGCAAGAAAGGTATTTTCTGGAAAGGAAGCCAATGAACAGGCATTTGGCTTTGCCTTGGTAAGAAGTGCATACAAAAATTTGTTTGTAAAAATCTATTATTCTATAAGAAAAAAAGAAAAAGTTCCTTCCTGAAAGTAAAAATTTATGTTTTGAATCTTTCTGTCTTCTTTCCTGTCAGGAGGTTAAGTAATCATCCTAATTTCCTTAGGTTTTTTTTAAGTCATAATTCTGAAGCAATTTACTTACTTTTATTCAAGCTGAATGACAACACCCTCAGAAATAAAAGCATTAATAGGAAATAAGATCAATCCCAAAAATTGTTTCCTTGATGATATGTTTAGGTATAGAGCTACAATATATTAAAAAACAAGGGAAATGGAAAGAAAATGGTGAGGGAAGGTGCAGGGTGGGGTCAATGGTGGAAATAGAAGCAATAAGTAAATGTAGCCATGACTTTTGCTCCCAACAAAATATAAATAGAGCATGAAGGACATAAAAATTCACCTTTACTTGCTCTGTTACTTGCTCAATTTTAATAAAGCATGTTAATTAAATTAATCAAGTAAAAATATGTGTTAATGTGTATGTAGGTGATGTTTTGCTGAGCTATTCAGTGATCACTAATGGGAACTATTAATAGTTGTATGCATGTAATTTAACCTGAAATTAGAGGATGTTCTTGACATGAGTTGCAGATGCAGATTTACTTCAGTTTTAATTGTTGGGTTGATGTTTGTTGGTTGGGTTTTTTTATTGTTTTGGGTTTTTTTTGTTTGTTTGTTTGTTTGTTTACTTTTTTCTCATTGCCTTATCTCTGACTTTATTGTGGGCCATTAATAAATTTCAGACTGAACATATAATGGAAATAAAGAAGAATGCTTGCAGAAAACTCCAAGAGTACTATGGAAACAGTTAAAAATGCAGTTCCTAAAAACCTGACAATAATTTCCCCTGTATTTTTTCAGACCATAATTGTTTATTAGTTTTTTCCCAAGAGGAATACTTTGTCTTATGTGTTATCATGATTTTTTTCCTGGGATACATGAAAAATGGTAAGCCAAAGAATGGCAATCTATTTGGAGCATGACATAGTAATTTTCATTTACGAGCTGTTTCATATTTTTCATCAGACTTTCCATGAGATGTGGGATAGTTCAGATCCTGTGGTTTTTCTGCTGCTGCTCCATCATAGGAAGTATGATAGGTTGGGGGATAATTAAGTGGGCACTTTTTTTTTCTTAAGCATGCTTAAAAGTATCGTAAAAATATTAGCTTAGGCTAGGATGTTAATTTGGTCACAGGTTTCGAAATACTACATGGAGGCAGAAATGAAATAACATGACATGCAGTCCAGGAAGTAAAGACATAACAGCCTTCAGTGGAATGAACTCAAAGACAGAACAACTCACACAAGACTTGCCCTACTTCAGATAGAAATTAATGCCCTGTGATATGTCAACACTTCAGACGTTTGCTTCCTCCAAGCTGGCTGATGCCACACTCAGAGAGTGAAAAAACTCTTCAACCTTTTTCTTCCTCTTCTGATAACTCCTTGTTTTCACTATACATACACTGTTTTTCTGTAATTGTAGCTTGACTCCTGTAGAAATTATTCCATAGTACATAAGACAACATTATTGTAACAATAAGGGAACTAATGGACAAGTTTTCCAGCTTATGAACTTCTAAGTACCTTTTTATTTTAAGCATAAACAGGAATAGAAGACAAAGTTGTTTACACATGGAGGGAAATCATCAAAATGTTGTGTTCTTCACAGTACATGATCAATTAAACACAGGATTATTCCTCAGTTTACTGGTTTTGCCTGCAATTTACATTTTGAAGAAGTAGGGATCAAGAAACTGCAGCAGATGTCCATCCTGATATCTCTCTTCTTTTTTCTTTTTAATTTATCTTTCATCTAATGAATTAGGGTTATGTATTAAGCCTTAGTTGCTTATTAAGTATCTTTGGAGAGCAGTAATGTTGCAGCCATTCTTATGTAGGTAGGTGTCCTACTTTCTGGAAGCCCATTGACTCCTTTCTAAATTAAAATCATGAAGTCAAGCCTAATCACTAAAATTTTCGTGTAGAATATGAGTGAAGAAAGGGCGCAGGCACTGAAGAAATGTATTGGGTGGAGCAATAGAGAGCTGCCAGCCTAAATTATCTTTCACACAGTTTACCCAGGAAGGTTAGGAGAGTAAGAAAAATGGAGCCAACAAGCCAGAATAGAGACGCAAAGTCAAAGAGCCAAAATGTAAAACTCATACTGACTTCTGAGAATCACAAGGGAATTGCGATGGAAAATTGATATCCTCTGGGAAGGATTGTTTATAACTTGGTATGAGTTTTCAGCTGGCTGTTCTCATAACAGTACTGAAATCCCTTTGTTTAAACCCGTGTAGGGTAAGTTTTGAGCCATCAGAGATTTATACGCATTCATGTTGTAAGTACTTTAAACAAGAATATTGAAGAAAAGGAATCAGAGTGCTGTATTCTCATCAGGTATGATATCTTGGTTTAAAAATAAGAACCCACAGAAAACAAGAACATATTTTTAAATGACAGGTATATTACAACCTAAAAATTGTGGTAGCATTAAAATTCAAACTTTAGCATTCATTTTAATTTTAAGTTTCTTTACTCATCTGTCAAATCTGAATATCAGCAGACAAAATGTAAGTAAAGACAATGCTTGTATCTCACAGCATAAAATAAAATGAAGGAATTATATCAATACTACATTTTCACTCCGTCACTGTAGTCTTCTTAAATTTGCATTCTGCATATACTTTGATACTGAGCACGTCCTTTTTCTTTATTGTTACTGGCATTATAACTTAACTAAATAAAAATATAACCTACCCCAAACAGTAAAAATTTTAATGTAAGCAAGTTTTTTGCTACTATTAAGATAAAAACTTTCACTGAAACTCTTAAAAATGCATTGCAGTGTGATATTAATTTTCCTATAGCAATTTATCTTATGAAGAACCTTATTTTGCTGTATTTGCTGCCTTCAATGAGTAGCTCCACAGAATCCCACTTCGGTTTGGTGCAAAGATGGATGAAGTAGTCTTTCAAGATCCTCTTTAGACATATATTTGTGCAAATTGCTTTTGTGTTACTTGGGGAGAAGGACTGTAAAAGCCTGTTTCTGAAATTATACTCTGTGATACTACTGATACTACACCTATTGTAAAGATCCCATAGTATTACTTTCTAAAGGCATTCTTCTTCTTGCAAGACAAGAATTGTGAAAAGAAAGGAATGCTCTGGGGATTGTTCCCTTTTCCTTTTTTTTATTGTGAAACTCTGGACTGATTTCAGCTGAGCTAACTATTATGCTTTGCTGTTGTAGAAGAAGACAAATGTATTTGATGACATCTTTACTCTGGTTAAAATCAAGTTTGTGAGTTTAGACAGCTGAGAGGATTGGGAAAAACACCCGGAGTTTTCACTGCTACCTTGTTTGCTGAAATGGGTCCCATGGTTACAGCAGAAAAAATCATATCTTTGTTGCTCATTTGTCTCCGTGAAGTTAATTGGTGGTCCCAGTAAAAAGTCCATGGTTATAACAGATGTAGTTGAAAAAAAAATATCAGTTTGGGTATTGATTACCTTCTCAGATAGTTGTTCTCCATATACATAAATTTAAGGGTTGAATTTCATCTTGTTAATCAGAAAATTCAATTATTTCACTTCTGACCCATGCAGTTAGGGACAATGGTGTGAGAAGCAGCATCCCATCAGTGGTGAGAATGAGTGTACTAATGAAGTGATGCTGCTAATAATATAAATACGTGGGCAAGAGCTGCTTAAACCATGGTGGCATCTGCTGTGGAGCTTCTCAGATGCCTGAGAAATAGCCAGTGCCACAGTGTTCAGCATTGTGCTCTTGTTTGCCCCAGTGTTTGGGGCATCTCTGGTAGTGCCAAAGAGGTCCAGCAGCTCCAAAACAGGGGCTGTTTCTGGGATGGTGAGACTGCTGCTTTGTTGCTCGTTGTGGCATCTGGGGCAGTACATGACCCACACTGAACTGCAGAAATCAGTAGGGGCAGAGGGGATTCAGAGGGAGGAAAAAGAAGGCACTGGGGTAGAAGGAACTGGACTGGCAACTCCAGAACTCTGCTTTCTATAAGTCTCTCCTATGATAACAAAGGATAAAACTGAGGTATTTTAAAACCGTGACATTTGTAAAGAGGTTATGCTGCTCTTGCAGGTATGTCCTCATTGCTTGAAGTCAGATGGTAAAGCACGGTAAAGCACATACAGTGTTTTGTGACTCTGCCGCAGTACTGGGATGCCTATGCTGCTGCCCCTAGAGCAGCTGCTCCCAGTGGTCACGGGGAGCCTGAGCGGACATTTTAATATGATTTTTTATTTTAAGAACGGTGGAATGAAGATGAAGTGTCACAATATGTTGTTTATGGAAGAACATGCACGGATTTAAAAAGAAATTATTGTTTGGGCATGTAAAAAATGCATATGTATATTGACTATTTTGCTTTATTTTCCCCTGTCAGGGAGGAAAACAAGCTACTTTACAATAATAACAGATGGAACATACCACCTGAGCACTAAGATATGTCCATTGAAGTCAAAGTCATCAGATTTTTCAGGCAGGAACAGCCGTGCATTTGTATGATAACTGTCACAGAGAAACCCTAGTCCACGGTTAGCATTCCCATACAGTACATAATGCTGATAATGAGTGGCAATGGTAAAAGTTACAAATCTGCTTGTGTTCAGCAGACCACAGTGCTTTTTAAAAATATGAGAAAGAGAGCATTTTAAAATGGATTTTTTAAACTTCCCTATCCCTTCTGTTAATGTTCTATTATTTCTCTAATACGTATTTCCAAATTAGAGAAGATTCAAAACCCCATGAAGTAATCAGTCTCCTCTGTTTTAGAGAGACCTGTCTCATTATCTGCGTAGAGTGTCAGCCTATTCTGCTGGTGACATATGATCAGTCAGCCTTTGAACAGGAAATGTGAACTAGTTATTTTTGGTATTTAATTTATCCCTGACAGTTTTTGTCACAAAAATTACTGTTAGGAAAAAAATTATGAAAAAAGATTTATATTTTTATTAGTGGACAAGTTTTGCAAAAAGGCTCAGCTCATTCTTGGAATATAGTACTTCTTTATAGCATTACTGTGAATTAAATAATGCTTTGTGACTGTTTCATCTTTATGACCTTTAAAAGTACCTGTCTATACAGACAGACAGCTAATCTGATTTGATATATTTAATTTCTAAAATCTTAACGCATTCATTCTGGACCTTACCTAAAGTCAAGGCAATCTAATTGATAAGATATCCTTTCAACAATCCTCAGCACAACGGTGTGATATATTCATATATATCATATATCTTCAAAGAAGTATCTCAATTTTCTCAGAAAGGTCAAAACCCTCATTCTAAGGACATATTAATCCAAATTTAATTTGTTTGTATATTCTTCTAGTCATCTTTACACATGTATCTTAATATTATAAAAGTAATGCCAACAAGTGGTCACAGGATTGAAAAGAAGGGAGATTCAGATTGGATGTAAGAAAGAAGTTCTTTCCTGTGAGGGTGGTGAGGCACTGGAACAGGTTGCCCAAAAAGTGATAAATGCTCCACCCCTGGCAGTGTTTAAGGCTGGGTTGGACAAAACCTTGGGTGACACGGTCTAGTGTGTGGTATCCCTGCCCGTGGCATGGGGGTTGGATCTAGATGATCTTTATGGTCTCTTCCAACCCAAAACTTTCTGTGATTCTATGATAATCTAGGTAATAGCTTACCGACTTTCCTACTTCAGCTAATTTACAGGATCCACGAAGATTTCATTTTATCTGTCAGAAACTGAGTTCAGACCACTTTATATATTAATCCAGGACTCCAATATATAAGTCTCTCATCCTGTTAAATTCTGCTGGCCACAAATTTGCTTTACAACTGGTTGCAGCAAAATGAAAATCCTCCTGAATCTTCCCGAATCCTAAAATCTATAGTTTTAAGTATAAAAAGTGTGGTGGAAGAAGGGCTTTGTGAATGAAGTTGGAAGACAACTGAAATCCAACAAAAGCAAAAAAAGTTGTGTCTTCTGTGTTACTGTCTTCTGTTACCATGGAAACTGAGGCTGGATTGGCAAAACTGGGTTAAGTGCTTTACAGTGACAGAGACTAATCACTGTTATTTTATAACATTACCTATTGCCAGTGAAAGGGAGAGCTGCATTTTAAGGTGACTTAGTTTTGCAGTAAGTTTACTCCGTGCTGAAACTATCAGAGAGCAAAAGAAATGTGTCATGAGAAATTTTGATTAAAAATACATTAAATCAATATAGAGCATAAAAAGCCTTAAGAACCTGTGAAACACTGTGTATAACAGAACACTTAATCCCCTAAAGTCAATTAATAACAAAATCCAACCATATAACTACTTGACTTTTCAAAATACCAAGAAGACACTCAATTACTTAGTAAATACAAAAAAATTAATGTCTGTCCTCTTTCCAATGTGTGCATTATTCTCAGGGGGAGTTACCTCAGAGAATCTGCAGCAACAAAAATTCTCAGCCTGCATTAATAAGTTGAAAATAATTTTAATCCTTCATGGTCGAAAAACTGGTTTTCATGGGATAGAAAAGTTCAGCGTCAACGTTAACTTTTCAGAGTTCTTCTTACAGCTCCAAAAAGTTCTTTCAGCACCTATGTTCATTTGAGCAAGGTAGATCAGAGGAAAAAAATAGACCTAATTTGCATCAGAAACACTGATTTTTGAAGCCAACAATGTCCTCAGATTTGAGGTGGGTGTTCATAACTGGAAAAAAACAGTCAGCAACATTAGTGGATGAGAATGGGCGCTTATAAAATGGAAAGCAAATGGTTTGTCTTATGGGAACACTGAAAAACATTAATTGTTCAAAACCCTGTTTAAAAGTGTTGATGACAATGCCAGAAATGTCTTGAGAGTCTCGCTGTGGATATCATCCCGTAGTTGAAGTTACTAGAGTTATGCTCTGTCAAGTATCCTTTTGTATCCTGGAAAACAGGCTATTTTTGTGAAATATTCATATACAGCAGGCGTTTAACTACAAGCCAACTTAGTTTTCCAAGAACAACCTTTAAGCACCTTCAGACTGTTTTTCAGCCCCTGTGCAACCCCATAGATACGTGAAGGCCCTGTCCCCTAGGTTTGGTGGATGAGCCCATCATGACAGAGGTTCCCAAATCGTCCCCTGCCAGGGGATGTTTACAGTGACAGAGACTAATTACTGTTATTTTATAACATTACTATTGCCAGTGAAAGGGAGAGCTGCATTTTAAGGAGACTTAAGCTGCTCTTCTGTCTTGCTCCTGGGGTTTAAGCCAGCAAGAGGAAGGATGACCATGACGGGGTGGATGGCACTACGTGAAGTTCAGACATATCTGCATTTGCAAAAACCCCAGGGAGTGGTGAGCTAGACTGCGGTTCAGAAGATCCCCGCCTGATTTCTTTCAGGTATCTGGAACAATGTATTTACCTGGGGTTTCAAAAAATCCAAACCAAACCAAAAAGTTGTAGGGTACTTGAAGGTGGGTTTGCTGCTTTGAAGTTCTTCGCTGCATTCAAAATGCTTAACTGCTTCTTGAGCTAGAGTGAGAAGAGCCTGTGTTTTAGGGGTCACCACTAGACTTGGGCTCCCAGGGCCAGCTCACAGTGCTGCTGGCTGGGCAGAGGAAAGACCACCTTTTCTGCCAGGGTTAAGACAGGAGGTTTCTCTGAGGATATATATTAACTCAAGTGAAATAGGGACAGAAATGAAGTTTCTGACTTCTGCTGGGGCTTAGGGATGAGTAAAATAAATGTTAACTTTCCATTCAGTCTCAAGTCCAACAATCCCAGGAGAATCTTTAGACCTTTGCTTAAAAAAAACCCAAAGTAGAACAAACCTCTGTCTCTGTTTCAATTGTTGATTCATAATTCTGTTAATCTGAATGACTGAAGCACCCTTTTTCACAATAAAATGAAAGAATATATCAAAATATCATTTCATCTTATATTGAGCTCCGTATGCCTAATGCACCTGTTAGAAGTTAATTCACAGGATGATTTTATTTGAATTATATTTTTATAGTGAATTACACTAAAATTCTTTTTTCACATCATAGCTAGTTGTTTGAAATATTTTAAGAGGTGATACAAAAATAAAGTTGTTCAAAATTGGCATTAGATCATCCCTGTGATGGTCCTTTCTGCCTCACAGCTGGATTGGGTGGGGGGATCCACAGAAAACCAACTGCACCTATAACTACTCCATGGAAGGCCCTGGCTCAGCCCTCACTGCCCACCTCCTCCTAAGAAACCTCTCTTCTTGCCTCATGACCTCCGTAGCATCTCTTGGGCACAATCAAGCACAGACACCTTCTGCTTTCACTCCCAGTGGCCTTTTCTCTTTGGATTTTAAATTAATGTATTATGTCACTAATTCCTTTACCTTTCCAATGTGCTTTCAATCCTTATACCTCCAGTGACTCACCCGTGTATGTCACATTGTAATCAGTTCAGTGAGACTGGGCTGATGTAGCAAGATATACAAGTGTGGTTTTAGTGGAAAATAAAGTTTAAAAAACACTTGTCCTGGGTTCAGCAGCAGCAGTCATTTTTCTCCTTCTTGGTAGTGGTGCAGCACTGTGGTTTTGATTTTAGGCCTGGGAACAGCACTGATAACACCAGTGATTTCAGTTACTGCTTGGTAATGTTTTGGTCTGACCAAAGACTTCCTGAGCCTCATGCTATGCCAGGGAAGAGGGAAGCCAGGAGGAAGCAGAGACAGGACACCTGACCCAAACTGACCAAAGAGGTTATTCCATACCATAGCACGTCATGTCCAGGATGTGAAAACAGAGGACAGAGACCCGGAAAGGTGTGGTGGTGCATTGGGGGGTTTGCTGCTGGGGGATGCACTGGCTGGGTTGGGCTTGGTGAGCAGTTGTATTCTCTTTCCTTGTATTTCTCTTGTATTATTACTGGTGGTAGCAGTAGTGATTTGTGTTATACTTTAGTTACTAAACTGTTCTTATCTCAACCTGTGGGAGTTACATTCTTTCAATTCTCCTCCCCATCCCCCGGGATAAAGGGAAGAAAGAGAGGGAGTGAGTGAGTGAGAGAGAAAACTTTATGGTTGACTGGACTTAAACCGTGACACACTTTACCTGTCTGTCCTGTAGGAGGTAGGTGAGATTAATCCCATGTGTATTACCCTGAAATACTGAACCCATTTATATGCACTACTATCTGTTCAATTGTATGCACAATTGGATTCATGTATAGACACCTATTCCGCTGTAATTTTAACTTTTTTTTTAAATCTGTTGTGTGTTGGATCATTAACTCAAGGTGAGACTTCCCTTGAGTCATTTCCTCCAACCTCAGTTTGCAAACTGGTCTCCTGAGTAACAGCAGTCAGGATTATCTGAACATCACTGTGTTTAAGGCAGACTTTGTACTGCTCTGCACCTGTGTAGTCACACATAGTAGCACAATGTAAAATACACATATTGTTTTAAATTAGGCCCACTCTAAATAAGAACACAGACTAATAGAGAAGTAGCGAATTAGTGGGGGTTTTGCCAAGATCTTTGTTCCTCCATCAACTCTGTACTCTGTAGGCAAAACCAGCAATGTTGTTAGTGGTCTCTTTTGACCCACACTGAAGAAGTGGAAAGAAGAAGAAATGGGGGAAATATATGAGAGGCAAAATATTGAAAATAAATAAACAAAACATGAACAAACAGCAGTATTAGCAGACACAAGAAGACCTGCAATTGATTATATCTTCTTCTAGAGCCAGGATAACAAAACCACTTTCATCAGATGTTCTTTCACACTTGTAACATTTATATTTGAGATGTGAAATACAAGAACTCCCAAGACATGCCTATAAACAGAGGATGCAGGCAAGTGAGCTGAGAGGCACCTTTATGGAAGTTGACATTTCTCATTAGCTCAAGGAATGACATTCAGGTTAAGCACTTTGAGTAAAAAAAATTTTCATGTGATATCAAGTCAAGGCAATCCCTGCTGACCATTAAATGCACCACAGACACTGAATAAATAAGTATGTGAAAGCTTGTATTTGGTGGATGGCTTAGCTGATGTCTGGCACTGGGCTACATATTTGCTTACACACCAGGTGGCCTGACTCTAGCAGAGGGAAAAAAATGACACCACACTCCAGATTGATACTTTCCAGGGCAATCACATATTTCTTTTCATGCGATAAGGCCCAGCAACAGCATCAGAGGAGATCCTTCTTTCCTCTGCTAGCACTGAGATCAGGGCTGTTTCCATCCACGACCAAGCACCCCAGACCTACCCAACTTGGAAATGGAAATTTCACAGCTTTTCTGGATTTTATTATATCAAATGTGCAATTGAATTCTTTTATAGAGATTAAGGGCCAGTACCTCAGCCAGGATAAACTGGCTTGTTGACTTCAGCAAAGCTTAGCTGACTGATGCAGGCTTTGGGACTTTCCCTGCTTGGTTAAACCTCATTCTGGTCATTTCATATGAATGAATGCAGAACAGAGGGAAGGGCTAGGAAGCATTATAAGTGCAGGAACATTGAAACTGTCCTGTGTAAGATCCTGTGGAGAGCAGTTTTCTACAGACTGTTTGTGGCTCCTGAAATCTGTGGCCTTCAAGGTAAATACCTTACTGCAACTTCCTAGTCTATTTAGAGGAGTTTCCTGAAAGTAGAAAAGGTAGAAGCAATGCTACATCCCTAATTTTTTGTAATAGTAGAATATGTATACCAATTACACAAATTTTATAGAAATAATTATTTTGGGGGTATAAAACAGTTCTCATAATACCCAGAAGACTGAGCTCCCATGGTGGGAGATGTCAATTATCACATCCCACTGCAAATATGGAGTGGTTGATTTCTAACTTTTTGTTTTGGATTTTGAGTATAGAAGATAAAGTAAATTGATGATTAGCATGCTATCTAGTTGCTACTCATAGAAACATTAGCTGAGGTCTTATAAATACTGTTAACATGTGGCTTGCACAGATACTGCTTTTTAAAATAAGTGAAAAGTTCTTTTGGAGCTCTGTTTCAGGTTATTTTCTGACTCTGGAAGAGTACAGAATTTTTTTACACTCAGTTACCCTGGAAGTGTTGTTTTCATGATAAAGAAAGAAAAAAGTAGTGCTAAAGACTCAACAAGTCAGATGGACATAGATCCACCGACATTCACAATGCTTCAGTAACTGGGAAAAGTGGGAAATATTAGTTCCTCAACTTTTTCTAAATGAATTTCTGCATCCTAAATTGAAGGAAAACAATGTATTTCGAAGTATCTGCTGTAACACCACAGTTAATTCTAGCCCACTTGTTAGTTCTCATATTTGGATTTTGTGACAAATCTCTAAACCTGTAGCAGCGGTTGGGTTTTTTAAAAAGGTTTCTCTCTTGATATTTAAAATTAACAAGATCACAAAGGTAAATCCAAAGCTAAGTCTAAAAACAGTCATAGTCACAATGGTATCATGAGGCACCGCTGTTTTGCGAAACTTGAATGGTCCTATGATAGTACAGCCACTTCCTGTTGTAAGTGTCCTGGTATAATTTGCACTAATATTAGGATATCATGGAATAATAAATAGAAGGGAGAGAGCTTTTGCCTATAAAATTAAACAAAAGTAAAAAGATTCCTTTTAAATATTTTGCATTGGTTTGCTTTTCCTGTAGATTTTACTTTCTTTTTTTTTTTTGTCCGAGTTTTGAATTGTTATGATATATGTAATTACATTGCACAGGGTTGCGCTATTATTTCATGTATGTTTTATGCTTCTTCCTTTGCAATGACTTCCAGTAGTTGTGGAACAGAGCTAGGAAAAAAATGTTGATAAAGGAGATAATATTTTTCTCTAATTTTGCTTTTCATGACTGAGTACAATTTCTGTGGTAAGCTTTTTTTTTTGGTTTTGGTTTTGGTTTTTTAACAGAGGGGTAACATTATTTATTGACGAAGCCACTGCATTTTTTAAAGGGCAAGAACTTTATCTGGTGTACTGTGGAAGATTCTTAGCATTGTAAGAAAAAGCTGCTCCTGAAAAATGACAAAAATCACCCTTTTCTTCATTTTCTCTAAATATCTATTGAAAAAGAACTGCAATCTCTGAAGTCTTCAAGATTTTACAAAATTTGGTGAGGAAAACATCCTTTCATAGTCTTTCATTGCCTCAGGTATTTCTTCTGCTGTTACATTAAATTATTAGTATTATTCTTTATCAGTTTGGAAACCAAGGGGATTTCTGACATTTAAAATCATGTACTACAGTTTGCTCAGTTGTAGCAAAGAATTCATATCCTAAGATGGTAAAGTGTTATTATTAACTGATATGAATCTAAAAACAAACAAAAAGAAGCCTGATTTTGTTTTGTTTTGTTCTCATGCTTTTTCTAATGTTACTCCTGTAAGTGGTCTGCATGGTGAATTAAGAGATTGCACTTCTTTTGCAACTGTGCTACCAACCGGATCAGGTAATATCTGGGGGATTTTTTCCCCCTCTGGAAGTGCAGAATGATGCGCTGTGGTTATAGGGCTGCAGGCAACTTATTCCTTATGTACCATTTCCATTACCGTTTCCAGGCTTCTGTATTCACATATTTTATTCATAAATATTAAGCAGAGTGTGGCAAGCGACATAGTAACTTCATTTTGCACCCCTGAAAGGAAAGGGAAGAAGTAAGAATTCTTCTTGTGCCCCTGGGATTTGTGTTGGGGTTAGCTGACATAAATAAATGCTGTGAACCTGCTTATTTGTCCTCACTCAATGCTTAGAAATAGGAATGGGAAAACAAGGGCAGATCAATACACTAAGTAGAGCAGCTGAGTCAGGCAAGAATTATTGATATTTACTGTTGGTTTGGGCCACAACAAATAATCATCCCTTTCCTTGAAGTCTGAAAAACTAGGGAGTGACTCATGCTGTGGATGTATGCTGTCTTGGGATTTCTGTAGAAGCAAGGTGGTTTATGAAGTCTGAAAGTTTAGTCTCCTGAAACATCTTGCTCATTTTGGCTAACAGTCCTCCACAAGCTGCTGTGAACACCTGGAACAATTAACCTGGAGGCACTCTTTTGAGGGAAGTCTCTTTCTTAAAAAGGGTTTGGAGGAATTGCATACCAAAGTTCCCCACCCTCTCAGCATGGGTCAGGATTTATGTATTTCCTTACTGCAGGCCTCCTTTGTGTATAGTGACTTCTCAGAGTGCTCAGCCCTCAGAGTGGGGAATCACAGACCTGACTGGGGAAAGCTTGGTGTGCGGATAAAATTTGCAACAATCTCTGAGAAAAAGCAGCACACCAGATATCATCAAGCTGATTCAGTTTTGTTTTTTTTTTCTGGCACAAGAAGATAGGATGATGTGTAATCATCACGGTAATCTAGACACTTTTGGATTGAGAGGGACAATAAGGGAGTTTTAAGTTTGCATATAGGTGTGGTTAAACATGCGAAAGTTCCTCTCTGAATTTTACTTTGGCAGTTAACCTTCAAAGATAGTTTTCCTTGCCTGGAAGGTAAACTTCCCCTTCCTGCTGATTGCAATTGCCCCTAAAAATAAGCACTAATTATTCCAGTTGTTTTCACTATATTCACAAACATTGTATGATAAATGAAAGCACATGAAGGGGAGACTGAAAGTAAATGAAATGATGTATAAGTAGTAGCAAGACATATTTTAAATATCTAGGTCTTTGGAGGCTTATGTGGCCAAACCTTCCCTACTTTTGGAGGTTAACCCATAATTTCTATGAATGTTAAAGTAAATCAACCATGATCTAAATCCTGCTCCCATGAAGTCAGTGGGAGTTTTGTCACCAATTTTAGTAGGAATAGGGCTGAGCTGTGTAACTGTTATTTAATGCCACTGCCTGTAGAAAAACTGAACACATTTATTTTGATTGGAAACAACATTATATAATAATTCCCCAAAATTCTGAGGTCAGCTGGCTGGAAATATAGTTCTTGGGGGAAAAAGTTGCTCCAACAGCTGTCATTTGCAATATATCACAATGTAAACGTTAATTCTAGTTAATGTTAAAGGAAACTGTCTAAAATAATTTAAGATGTAAAGAATTGCATCTAATGGAAGGGAACCTAAACATAACACTATGATACACCAACAGGATTATGTCAAAAAAATTAGCTTGACAGGGAGTTGTTCACATTAGGCTAAATCATGCCATGGGTAATGCCCAAAATGAAAATTGTGGTGAAGGCTACCAAAAGACTGAGCCTCAGAGAAGATCTTGTCCTCACTGCACACAGTAGGAGCAGGAAGTAATTTGTGTCACTTCATTTCTGTGGTGAACCACCCTTTTCTCTTATGATGCTCAGGCTTTCATTCCTTTCACCAGTGCATGACGGTGGTAGAGTAGGGTCTACCAGTTCTCCACTCACTCTCACCCAGGCTGGTCCAGGGGGAAACCCTGCTGCGCAGCTGGAATGGACTGTGCATCCTCCCCCTAACGCATGGAGGTCTCTTTCTCTCTCTTGATGTTCAATAGAGATGCAAAATGCAAACTATGTTACTCAGAGCAAGTTTTCACTTCAAATATGCTCTCAGGGCAAATACACAACCTTATGCACAGTACATAAAAATAACTTCAAAAAGAATAGTCTGAGATGCCTCAAAAATGTGCATGAAGCAGGTGCTTGCTCCAAAGCAGTATGCATTACGTCTTTGGCTAAAGTTGAAATAATTTCTTTAAACTGGGACAACTGAGCAGTGGTACAATCGTAAAATTTCTCTTTGTGTCCAGAGATAAGTACCTGACTGAATGCTATCAGTAATTTCAAGAGTGCTCAGTCACAGACATAATAATACTGTGCTTACTTGTGTGACGAAAATTGTTGTCGGGAACCTGATGAATTTCAGTAGATATTATCCAGAGTAATAATCTTGACCAGCTGACTTCTTTCTAACATGGTGCATTGATATTTAGATGGAACATATCCAGGATATCATTTGGACTATATTTCTTTACATACTGAGAAATAGAAGTACAGCCTGCTCAAATACTAATCTCTTGACAGGTCCATGGACAATGATCTGGGGAAAGCTGGTGGTACACAAAACAGGTATGGTTGCTCAAGAATCTATGACTCTCTTCTTTCTGACTGTGTTTCACGCAAAAGGCCAGTCTCACACCACAATGCAGCATGGCTGTGAGTGGGCTGACCTTGGTGCAGGGCGGGAATGACGCTCCTTGGCCCCAGACTGAAGCCATGGGCATGGAGCTCCTGGTGTGGAGGGAGAGAAGAGTTAAGGGCTGAAACCCACCTTATCTCCAATGAGGCTTTATGCTAGTGGGTCAGTGCTGGAGGAGGAATCATGTCCTCTGATGTCCCATGTAATCTCCTCTTAAGTTCCATGCTACAAAGATATTTTTCATGGCAATCTTACGACGCATTTACCTTGGTGAATTCCCCCAGTCGATACCAGAAGTTCTGAGCTGAACTATTTAAAGGAAGAAGAATTTTCATTCTGTAAGAATAGGACTAACATATAATCATAGATGAAAATTTTACTTAGTAGTTGCTTACATGACAAAGTAGGTGGCTTTGCTGAAACACTTAGTTTAAATTAATCATATAACAATGATAATTTGAAAGCAATCTTTAGAAAGTCCATGTATGACAGCCTGTATCTATTCTTATACCCATTACCTTTGGTCTCTCTCCATCTTGTAGAAGATTTACATTTTTAAAGGAGCCTGGAGAGTACCGCTTATATAAGACTTTATCACAGTGCAGGACATCTTCCAGGTTCTTTGCCATTCATCCAGCAGATAATATCCTGCTTTGAAAAATAAATCTTCATGCTTCAACACAGTTTTTTGCTATACACGTGGAAGAAATACTTTACACACACGTGAGCAGATCACAGTCTGCTTTCCATCATGCTACTTCTCCCATGTTGAAGAAGATTATGGGGAAAATGGATCTGATGCAGGGCTGGGATTCTAACAGAAGATGAAGCCCTACATGCCACCCTCCAATGAAACTGATGTACATGTGCATATGAACAGACTCTTTTATAATATACCTCCTCTGCTGATCTGCAAGGGCTTTACTCAGTGAAGGAAGAAGAAAGATGTCATGTGGGGTGACTGGTGCCTAAGGAAGGGGCAGTAAGGCAAATGATCAGTATTGTCTTCCTTGCACACACTTGACGATGATGACTGCCATTGAGCAATCAAAATTCATTGTGGCTGTGAGGGGGATCTGAGACAAATCCAACCTTGTGCAGGGTGCTTCCCTGGTACTGCTGTTCATTCAGGGCTATCCAGGAAGCAGAAGGCCTTAAAGTCTTTGTTGCTGCCAAGGTTTTCCTCTTCCTTCCTTTGAGGCCTGAAAGATTTATCTACAGTAGCCAGCAGTCTTGGTAGGAACAAATGAATACTTGTGTTCACATACAAATACTTTCATTTGCACATGAATATCATATGTCTGGGAGGTATAGCACCTCCACTATACCAGTGATATCCAAAATCTCCCTGCATGAATAATGGCAGAGAGATGATCAAGACAGAGATGCTCACTGCCAAACTGAAATTCAGGTGAGAACATAAGGAAGTGTTTGCGAGTAAATGACTCCTTTCCTTATATAGCTCAGCTGCACAGTATCTTCTATCACGCATTTACTATTTACTGAAGCTTTGTAGAGAATTCCAGTCTGTGTTATACTGACTCCTCTGTAGTAATGAGAAATAATTTATAAAAGCATAAAGACAAACTATATTTTAAGAAAGAGGCAAAAAGCTAGAGGAAAAATTGAGCCTACAGCTTGACTTCTGCATTTCATGACATTTGAGTACTTGATTTATCAACCTTAATGTTACATTAACATAAGTACATAATTTCTTAGGATCTCCACATCAAATATAAGGATAAGAAGATCTTAGTGTAAAAGCATCGTAAATTGTTTTCCCTGTTTCTTGCATTGCTTCCACAAAGACGACCAGATTGTGCTTTGTCGCTTCATTGTTCTGTAAGCTTGGAAGGAAGAAAACATCCTCTGTTCAGCAAAAGGCAGCTATTGACCCCAGTCTCAGAAGAACATAGTGGTCTTCTCCTTAGTGCATTGTGTCATCTGCAAGGAATGAAGAAAAATCTTTGGTTACTGTCCATGCTCTAACCAGTTAATCAGAGGAGGTCAACAGACACTTAGTAGCAAGGATTCTGGGTATAGTGCCTGGCAGGCTTTAATGAACTGAGGGTGTACATGAATGCTCTCAGTCACACAAGTCAGACAGGCTTTCTCTTAACTGTGATGGTAACCCTTTATGCATTAGTAACTCTTACAACTACTGTGGTTTTTAACATGGCTTCAAAGTTTACATTCAAAACATAGATTCATCAACATTGTAATCCTCTGTGATTTTTGTTTTGTTTTTGTCAAAATCGTCCTTCAGGAATAAAGCAGAATCACTAAATAAACAACACAAATAAATAAAAAAATCCATGGTTCATTTTGAGATTTCCTAGGTTTTGATTTCTCACTTCAAATGACCTTTTTTTGAGGTTTACTTTGACCATATTTAAAATAATGTTCAAAAATCAGTTAACTATCAAACAGCCATATTTTCCTCCACAAGTAATGACTCATGTCAGCTTGTAGTTAATCTGGACTACTGATCCTCCCTTAGAAGCAACTGAACATTTTACTCCCTGAGGATAAATGGGATTGCAGGAAGTTAAACACCCCACAGGAGATTCCATCTTTAATTCAAATTTCAGCTACAAAACCTCAAGGTGAAAAAACCTTGCCAGTGTTTGTGCAAGATTAATCCACTTATCTTCTAGTTACTTTGCAGCCATTTCTTGCTTATTTCCTACTGATTCACTGCATGTTCAAGCTTTTCCTTATGCTTTCTTGTAATTTGAATGCTCTGAAGAAGGGGAGCCAGGAATTTCTGATGAGTACTCAGGTCCCTGACTAAAGACTCTTCAAGGTAAATCCTTCTATTTTACACTTACTTTATGAAATCTGGCTTATAAGTAGCATGCTTGTTTATATGCTTGACTTTTTAATAATGGTTCAGGAGGAAGCTCCATTACAATTTAGGCTGGACGCATTCTTGTAACCCAGCAAATTTTAAAGCACAAAGATACTGCATTTATATTTCATTGTTTGCATATTTCATCCCTATTCTTTTTTCTTCAAAAATATATTTTGTCATTCAGAACCAACTACTCCATATTGGTACTAGGCAGCTGCAAGAAAAGCCCTCTAGAAATCCCCCTGAACTGGGCAGTGGTAAGCTGAGGTCAGCTATTCAAAACTGTCTGAGACAAGCCAAGGTAGCCATGAAATTTCATTGCACTTCTTTTGTTTTGGAAAGTGTTGGGTATTTTTGACATCTGCACAATCTCAGGCCAAAGAAGATTTGCTACTGTGAACTCTAAAACCTCATCAGCTCCCTGTCCTGTTTGCCACAGTCAAGGCAGGCCACCTGTGTGGGCACAAGAGGTCTGCTGCTGGCAAGAACCGTTTTAGTTTTAGAGAAAAAGCATTGAGTAACTTACCAGTGCTGCTGAAGATTGATTTGCTCTCCCAAAATGAAGCTAACTATTAGTATGGACATATTTTCATTCTCTTCCAGTAGATTTTATGCAAGTGTGTCAGTACCTTTAGGGTCTTTAAAATGCCAGAGGACTTATGTTGCAATTACATGTTCTGGATTACTTCCACAGGTACTCTATGTCCTTTCATAACCACTTCTTTAAATCCTGCCAGTATTCCTCAATATAACCCCAAAAGTGTTTCTTTCCTTGTCTACCCTGACTATAGAAAATTTTCCAAAATTCTGTACCAATGCTGGTGAACAATTAAGCATTTTCTTACCTCAGTTGAAAAAGGAACAGGCAGTTTCACCAGTTTCCCACATGAGGCATATTCTCATTGATACAGATAAGCAGAGACAATGGATGGTGTTACTACTTTATTAAGGAGATAAATACTTTAATTCTATCAATCACCAACGGTGATAATCTCTCATTTGATATATCACCGTTCCAGCTGCTGCCTCACCTATAACCTCTTTACTTATTGTCTTCTGCTTTACCAAATTGTGAAAAATTACAGTAGAACACCATAGGCTGGCCCTCACTTTTGCTTTTATCCAGCATTACTGTAAAGTCTTTGTGAAGTGGGTGTTGAAAGGCTGCAAGAAGAAGGGATGAGGGGAGGTGTGGAAGTACAGTTCCCACTGCTGCAGCTACAGTGTCTGCAATAATTAAAGGGTTAAAAAGTATAGCTCCTTAATTTCACCTTATCAGGGTTGGGATAGTGTGCAAATAAACTAGTCTGTCCTGTAAACAAAAAGCTGAAGCCCATATTGTGTTATCGCAAAATTATTTTCAGGAAGTGAGCATAAACCATTCTGGTAGGATGGTTCTCAAGAAGAATGCAATGCAAGTGTAATGGACTGACTTTAAACTTGAAGTTATTAAGTCTATATATTTATTTTAGGCTTTGCCTGTTTTCTGCTCTGGCAGCTTGTTCCTTTCAAGCTTAGCTATCAGATACTCTGCTCAGGTGTTAACCTGTATTTTCACATCCATTTTATAGTAGATAGACCAGAAAATTCCTTGCTGGAAAACAGAACTAAAATTCAATATCATGGAAGTACAAAGGGCAATGCCATTATCAAGGGATTCTTATGAACTTTTGCAACTCATTTTGGGAATTGCAGCACCTCAAAGTGACCCTCTCTTAATATAGCTAGTAGGAAATTATGACCTTCTTAAACTTCCTCTACCCTTACATGCAGAAAAGCTATTAACTTGCACAGAAAGCAAGTATTTATATCCACAATTGAGGATTTTAATACAAGTCTGTTTCTTCAGAGGTGAATTAAACTACTTGATTTTGAACTGAAAACAGCCGTATTATGTTATGCTTACTAGTCCTTCAAATTTGTGTTGGAAAGAGGCATTCATGAGAGCTATCCCCCTTTTCTATGTCATGATTTATTCTAACATTGGTGTCTCTGGAATTAACTGTAAATATGTCCTTGGCAGCTATGTGAACAAAGGTTGCTTCTGCAGCCTAAATTGTATGAGTTGCTGAGCACTGCTGGAAAGATGCAGAATACCTTCTGCTTCCATTGTCTTCAGCACAAATTGACAGTGATGTGTCATCCCTTGTGTACCATCACTGGGTTGCAGGGCTGCGCTTATAATGAATTCCTATGGTTTTTTTCCATGCCTCCGTCCAGTTCATCGATAAGAAAAATATGCTAAAATTTGGCTAGAGGAAAGAAAAAAGCTATAACAATACTACAGGCTAAATCTTGAGCTTGTGTGAGTCAGCATGGCACAGCCGATTCCAGTGATGCTGTATCAATCTAACCCTTCTGAGCTTCTGCTTCGAAAATTTTAATAGCTATCAATTCAGATGAAATACTTCAGATATATTGCGAAATAAAGGCTTAGATGCCACAGCAAGAGACAATATCATGCCAATTATTATTCCATTTAAATACAATATAAGCCATGTGTGAGAAATTAAATCTGTCACCCTGGGAAACAGTTCAGGCTGTCAAAATGGTAATAGAAGTGAAATTCAATTACCTATTTTTTATGTTAGCTATGGTAACTCCCCAGAAAATATTAAAGAAATTGAAGAGGAGATTATCTTGTAAAATGTTTTCATAATACAATTATTGTTTTAATTACTTTAAGAAAAATCTGCACAATTCTGCAGAAAACCAGCTGAAATTTATAAGAACTGCAGTTGTTTGTCAGACTAAGATTAACTGTTATTGACTATGAGCATTGCTGCCATGACTGCAGCCACACACTTTTGTAGATTTTTCTCATGCTCAGCCTTGCTGTGTCAATAAGCTTGGAGGGTGAAGGCAGATTGATGCTGAATTTTCAGAAGCTCTGTAGAAGAAGCAAGCCAGCAGGGAAGTACCTTTAAGCCCTTTTCCGCTCATCAGCCCCACACAGCTCTGTACCCTTTTCCTGCCGAGAACTGGCCCAGCTTACCATAAGTGTCAGGGTCACTTACTGAAAGTGAAGTGGCCCCTGGACTAGGTAGGAGCTGGGCTTCATCTTTTCATGACTTTTCCAGCTTTTCAGAATGAAGCTCAGAGGCTTTCTTTGTCCCAATTTCATCAGACCATGAGAAGTGGAATAATTCAGCAGGAGGTACTGTGAGATACTGACTTCATACTGCAGCTTCTGAGTGAGCTATGGCTCAAAGGTTAACACTGCAACCAAATGTCACAAGGACCTGAACTTCAGCATATTTGCAAATCGTCAAGATACTGCATAAGAGGAAAGAGGGGCTCAGTATAAGATGCAGAATGGACATTCAGGCAGGATTTAGGCTCCTTTGTAGATTTAGCCCTAACGTGATGCATAACTATTCTGTAAGTAACAGTCGAGGACAAATGGCGCCTGTTCTGCAAAGAAATTAGGATTCCCTGGGGCAGAAATGTTTTAAAGTGAATGATGGTGTCAGGTATTTTTGTTAGGGAAGAGTTCATATATTTTTGCAGATCAAGTTTATGCAGGAGGGAAAAAAGACAAGACAGTCAAAAGGAAAAATAAGATAAAAAGAGGCCATTACATGCTGGTGTTCTCAATTAACTGTTGATGTTTCTGATACTATCACAACTCAATAAATATAAACCATCACTGCAAACTGATTATGTTCTACATATTAAGAAAAATGCCAAGAACAATGTGTGCTTCATTAAGTGTGAGATAAAACAGAATAGTGTGAGTTTATGGCTATGTATTCACAATCTCCTTAATCCACTGCAAGATTTTCTATAACCTTCCCAGATCCCAAATGGAACAAACTGGAAGTTGTGGGAGAGATTTTAAGGGTACGGTGTGAGCTGGATGTGTAGTCCACTTGGGGGAGAGTCAGTGTTGGGTGGCTTCCTGCTCTCAGGAGTCTGAGCTTTCAGGCATAAACTCAGCTGGAGGGGTGAGGTTAGGCGTGTGAACCTGGCTTGCCTTTGCACTATGGACTGCAGAGCAGCTGACCTCTGGGTGAGCCCTTGCTGAGATCTGCAGTGCTTCACAAGACTCTTTCTGATACTAGAGCTAAATTGTTTACAGCTCACTTGCTAATTTCTCTGCTCCTCTGAAACATGCAGCATAGAGATACCCTGATTATTAATTGCCTTCTCATCACCATCAAGAGGTCTTGGTGGTATTTGGAATAAATGAATAGTGTTCAGGAAGCCTGAGTTGTCATCAAAACTATGTGTGAATGACAGGAGTAGTCTGTTCCATGAAATGAAGCCAGATGCATCCCTTATCCGCCCTGAATAGCCCTAGTATCAAGAGCACTGTAGCCACAGCACAATGCCCTACCTAACTATCCTATGCTAATAAGCTTGAGCATAGCTCTGACAAAGCTGGTTTCAGGTTCACAGTTAGTATTTCTGAGCTCTGCTGCACAGTGCTGTGTAGATGTATTGCTTTCCTGGGGCTAAATTAGGGACAATCCACGTGAGACTGCACTAGGCAAGTACTCCCTCTCTCTCTCTTGTGGAAGTTGCTGAATTTCTCTGTATCTCAGTCACTTCATGGATGAGATGGAGGCTCTTGGAAAAGGGTCTGATTTTATCTTAGGCTCTTTCTCTGAGTGCTGTTTATGTTTCCCTGTTACCTGGTCACATGGGAACTCAGAGCACAAGTGCCATTCAGGGATGAATTAGAGTAGCCAGTCAGGATAAGGAAACTTGCATACTGATAATATAGCTATAAAGAAATAATTATATAGCTCTAGATCATGCTCTGAAGGCATAGACTTTTATTCAAAAGAGTTCTCCTGGCATGAATTGGATGTACTCTAATACCTGGCATGCATAGGTGTATGGAAAGTGCTACAAAGACTGCTGCATCATGCCTCTGGCTGAATCCTCCCTCCTCACTGCTCACTGCTGGCCTCGCAGCAGAGCAATTAGGGTGCAGTGCTTCATTCCCCTAAGCACTTGGGCTGTGAGTCTGGCCGCTGAGTGTGACACAAGAGAAAGCTCTTTATTCCTTCCTCTTTTGCTATGTCCATGTAGATAAGCCAGTGCAGAACTAGCTCTGTGTGATAAGACAAACATGGTGCTATGCTTAGGAGGTCCAGAGGAAAGAAGAACAAAGTATATTAATTTTCTTTTCAAAGTGAGAAGCAAACTCAAGATCTTATTCCTGTATATCCCATTGTGTAAACAAAGCTGCATGGTTGCAGCTCCCTTGTTGTCTAACTTCATAGCAATAAAGTGTCCTAAAAAGTTAAACAGGAATAAAACCAAGAACTTCAACCAAGTAAATCCAAGGCAGATGCTCACAGCTGAAAAGATGTGGTCCTCACAGTACAGTAAACCTGTTTCTAGCTTGACTATTCAAAGTGTCGTTTTCGGTTTACATGTTGAAAAATAATAGCTGCGAGGCTTTTTGAAGACCTCAAGGAAGCTTTTAGGTATGACCAAGGATCCTTCTTTTTGTAAAGCAAGAGTCAGGAGTATTGAAGACTGATTCTATTTTCTTAAGTTAGTGCAGCTGTAAGTTCCCAGCTCCAAGTGAATGAGCAATACTGAAAGACAGTTATTTAATGGACCAAGAATGATGGGAACAGGAGTGAGAGAATAGCCTCAGCTATCATAAAGAAATGCAGAAATCCACTAATTAGAAGTTAAAATCAGTTTAATTTCATATTCTATCTTATATTTCAATGTTGAATTTCACACAAGTGTTTCATTACTTTTATTTTGGGGGTTTTCTCATGCCCTTGGAAGGTCCTTGGAGTTAGTGAAGTTCAAATTAGATTTAAAAAGATTTTCATTTCAGAAACAAACCAACATAACGCACTGAGGTAATATTATGCATTGAATATGTGATTAGCATGTAATTATATCTGTTTCAATTGAGTTTGATTTATTTATTTTATTTTTAGGTGTCCTGGACATAATTATATTTGTTAACCTCTCACTTACTATTATGGCTTATTATATTACTTCCTTTTAAGAGAATTTTCAAGTAGAAATTTTACCAGTCTGTTTTTTCAGGTCATAATTATGCTGTGACAACTGCCAGGACATTGCATTATGTGTCATGCAGGCAGATTTCTGTGAAATCAGAACAATCATCTTCACATCTTACACCTGCAAACGATATAAAATGCCAGCAAAGTGGCATCACAGTTTACTTTGATGGAATATTCAAAGCAAGCATATCAGCAATATACTTTCACTTCTGGCTGATCTCAACTCTGATTTTTAATGTTGATATAAATTTGCCTAGTGATGGTCTGTTCATCAGACTACATGAAAGATAACATGACAGCCAGCATAACAAGTTCTGTAGCAGTTTAATGACCTGTACTAGCTTTGCCATTTTCTTGTCAGCAATAGTTCAAGCCACCCTTTTCACTCTTTACCCTTACAGTTAGAGGAGATCTTCCAGTCTACACATTGATTTTTTGTTTTGCCATTTTAATATTACTAGGTTATTCCAACTATTTAAGACCTTTCATAATACTTAGGATCTCATTAGTCCATCTTTTTATATATCCCTTCAATTACTCCTGTTGTTAGTTATTCTTGGAAACACACATACAGGTGAGCAATTCAAGAAGTGAATGGCTTCCACCATAAGGAAATTATTAAATCATATTCCAGAAATATCAACATGTGAGAGACATATGGACAGAAAAGCAAGAAGGTGGAAACTGATAAAGAAAAATTGCAGGTAAGACACCACTTTCAATGACCTTCATGATGTCTTGGTGGAGTAACAAATAGATTTTGAGGGTTAAGATAAGAGAACATGCATCAGAAGTAATAGACTGGCATGATCTTGGGGGAGGAAAAGGACATTAGTTCTCTATGAAATCCTGTCTCGAAGCGCAATCTTCCATTAATATGGCTAAATATTCTGCCAACTCTAAAAAGTAAGGCTAATACTGAAATTCCTATCAGCCAATTTTTTTTTTTTCAATAGGTAGAGCAAAACAAAAGAAGGAAAGGAAGATGTGGAAGTTAAATTTGCAAGCGAGCTTTGCCATCTGTAACTCAGCCAAATCTTCTGCTGTATGGCTTGCCATCGAACAAAACCGTATAGGCAGTGTAAGTGCAACAAGGGCTTTACTGGCAATTACTAAAGATAGATCTGTGTTTTGTGCTTTGTGCACAGATATGGACTTTCAACTGGAATGAATTTTCAAAGTTGAAATTATATTATAATCTGATTCTAAGTGATATTTTACAACAGAAATATGCTTACAAGGAGAAATACTGCATCTGTGTATCCTGTTTGGTTTCAAGTTGCAATGAAAATGTGTTAATTTCTTGATATACATTTATTGTAGCAGTGAGTGAAATAATCCAAATTGAGTAGTTTTTTTAAATAATTTTGCCAGTCTTTCCTGCCCATGAATTGGCACATATATATAATTCTAAAAAAATTTGTGATTTGAAACTATTTTCAGATTTTAATATTTTGCATAAATAATTCTCTGTATATCAGTAAAATCAAAATGTCAGTATGGATTACAACTGGCATTTGTAAATGGGAGTTAATTAAAATGTATTGGCCAATTTATTTTTTTTATACTTGTATGTAATTCATAGTGTATATTTATGTCTTGACTACTCTCTAGTGAGGAATGTTAAATACAGTCCATTAACTTGAAGCTAACTCAAGTATTGCTGCAACAGTCTGACTTTTATGGAGCCAATGCCAGCAAAGGCCAACAGTCCAAATGTCCACCTAACTTTATTACCTTGCCCTTGGCAGTCAAGCTAGCCAGGGTAAGGCTAGTTCAGATAAATGAGGCATACGTTCGAGCCCACCAGTTCATGTAAAGTCACTCTAGGCTAGCTGTGAACTGAAGCAAGAAGAAAGAAATGCTCTGAATTGCTCTGCCCCAGAAGTAGCTCTTGTCTCAGTGCTGGACCAGCTGGAGACTAGACGAGCTTGCTTATTGTGTTAAGCTTCTCTCTTAGTCACATTGAAACTATTACTGAAAATCATAGGCTTTCTTAGAAAGAAGTGAAGTTAACATTTTTATTGTTAAAATTGCTATTTACTCTTACAAAGCTTGGCAAAAGCAGGGTAGCACAGTATCTCGAAGCATCCCTGAGGTAAGCGCTCTGAGAGCCACCTACTTCAACGTGTATTCTATACCTCTTCTTTAACTATTTCACATACTCATTTTCCAGTCATCATAGCCACATTAGTTAATAAATTAAAACACTGGCAGCATAGAAGACTTTTATCAAACTTGTACAGACAGTTAGTAACATATTTACCATGGCCAAATTGTTTCATTTGATTTATTTCCAAGTCAGTTTCAGCACATACATCAGCATTCCAGATCAAAAAAAAAAAAAATAAAGTCTTTATTTCCCCTTTAGTGAAAACCCAAGTTTATAATATTCTGAATAACACATTATCTATATCCATCCATCCATTCACCCAGAACTCAATTGTCTTAGGCTGAGCAGGGTTTTAGGTTTAAATTTGCCTGTTTACATTTCTCCAAAGGTAAAAAAAATCTTCACAAAACACTGTTAAGTCAAAAGGATCTGTTTTTATCCAGCATTGGGAAGGGAATTCCTTTTCCCTTAAGTACAGAAATTTGTATATATTAATTTACCACTTAGATCTGTGTCCCCTAAGCTCTTCTTGCAGATAGTCTGGCACCTATTTCAGTATATCTTCAGTATATCTTGTCTCCTGTGTTTTGCCTTCTAGGCCTCCTACTGCTTTGCTTTTACAGCACTTAGTATTTTTCATATTAACATTACGAATATTGTACTGCCCCACAGTGAATTCTAGACTAATGGGCCCTTTTTGAGAAGTGGATATTATTCAGCTTTTAGCTTTGTCTATTGCAGAGCAATACGGTATTCTATTTTCACCTATGTAAGTATATGCAATGATGTTTTTTTGTTTGTTGGTTTTGTTTTTAATTAACATAGTTTACTGGTGTTATTGGTCTTTCACTGCTTCAGAGATTAGATTTCACCACTGAAAAGCAAATGCAGCAGCCTGTGTAGAAGTTCTACAAAGCAGCAGGTGAGAATAACAACAAGATATGGGAAGGAAAACCAAAAAGCTACCCACAGGGCACTCAAGGCCTTGAGGGAAAGATTTGTGGGCAGATAGGAGAAGCAAAAATAAAGATCTTAAAAGAGAGGGGCCTGGGGAGGGAATAAAAATTGAAACTCCCTGCAAGCTGAAATAGTTGCATTACCAGCAACCACAGCTGGTCCTCTGACAACCTTCAACATATTCTCCATAGCATCAACATTAGAAACACATTCAACTGTAGTCCCTATTCAGATTGGGACCTTTCCCTGTGTTTTGAGAAGGCTTTTTTTTCATGTGGTTGAAACTAAGTGCATGCACAATAGCTTTAAATCTGAAATTCTTAAAGGAAGAACACTCCTTTTATATGCAAGTAAGCTTGAAAAGTTAGGACATAGCTATTATCTAGCTTAGGTACACAGACAAAGTCACTACTGCTGAAATGCCTCAATTCCTCCCACTGCTGCAAGGAGGCTTCCTCACAGGGCAATGACAGGTGGAGAAATTATATTACCTCCATTGTAGCAGAAGAAGGCTTCAATGCAGATAAACACATGTAGTCCCAACTCTTCTACCTTTTTCTATATTTTTCTTCATGTGACTCTGGCTCTTCTTCACTCTTCATGTGTTTACAATGTGCATTGGAAGGAAAAAATGTGTGCAGGTGGCAGAGACAGCTTCAAGATGATCTTTTCATCCAGACCATGTGAGGGCTAAGGCATCCTTCTAAGGTGTCTCTTTCTGCAACGTGAGCAGGAGGAAAGTCTGGTCTTGGGGACAGGTTTAGACCGCTCATATAGGCAGCACAGGCAAAGACAGAAAGGTCAGCGAACTTGCCCAGTCACAAGGGGAGCTGGAGATGGAGAAGAGATTTTCCAGGATATCTATATCCCATTACTCTTGGATTATCCTTTCTTAGTGCAACAGAAGAAGCACCAGGGTCTGGGAGTCAGAGAGAAAGCATTCAGAAAGTTTAAAGACTTAAATAATGTGTTTGTATGCATAGACATATCTTTCAAAAGTTTCATAAGTAAGTGCATATAAATTCCTATCTTCTGATAAAAACTTTTCCCCATAGAAGAAGAGCACATAAATTTAAAACTCTAGTTTTCTTTTGTTTTCTGAAGCAAATAAAAATAAACTAAAATGTAACCATGCTGCAAGAGCAAAGAATTTACATCCAAGGAACACATTAATAAGTGCATATAGTTTTCATGTGATCGAAGTCATGATGAAGAATAATGTACTGTGACCCCATTGTAGTTTATTTCTGCAATAAATCATAGGAGCAGATTTTCCATCTTTATTTCTTTCCTGGACTTTAGGGTTCTGTAAATCTTTGGGACCATTGTACATGTAATGTGTAAAATGTATCTACGTTTACCAAGAGAACTTTGGAAAGCTTTGCTTTTTATCTTTAAACAATGCAAATCTGTTCATTTATGGAAATACGATGTGTGAGTCATGCTCCTGAGATGCTTATGAATTATACTGCTACTCTCTCATACATTTACTAAAACTCTTTACTGTCTTACTTCACTGTGCTCTGTTCTGTAAACTGTAGCCAACCACAAATTTTACAGTTATACGTTTTTATATTTAATGGTAGTTTTTATTTTTCTGTTTATTTTATTGTTACTCTATATTAAATCGTATTGCACTTAATTTTTCAAATGCTGTTGAAGCTCATCGAAACCACGTCATTCAACTACTGCTCTTATTTGGTCAGGGACTTCTATTGTTAGAGATCAGCGTCCTCCTCTCTATGGTTATTCATGCAGTCCTTTTTGATTCTGTGAAGGAAGAGAAAATACCTACCCACTGCAGGTAGAATAAAGAAATTCTAAAATTTCAGAACTTAAAAAAAAAAAAGCCAACAAACTCAAAACTTAACAAGAAAAGGACTTGGGGGTGTTGGTCGATGAGAAAATGAACATGAGCCGGCTGTCAGTGTGCGCTCACAGCCCAGAAAGCCAACTCTATCCTAGGCTGCATCAAAAGGAGCATGACCAGCAGGTCAAGGGAGGTGATCCTGCCCCTCTACTCTGCCCTCGTGAGACCTCACTTGGAGTATTGTGTGCAGTTCTGGTGTCCTCAACATCAAAAGGACATGGAACTGTTGGAAGAAGTTCAGAGGAGGGCCACGAGGATGATGAGGGGACTGGAGCTCCTCCCAGTTTGAGGATAGGCTGAGAAAGTTGGGGCTCTTCAGCCGGGGGAAGGGAAGGGTGTGTGGAGACCTCATATCAGCCTTCCAGTATCTGAAGGGGGCCTATAAGGATGCTAGGGAGGGACTCTTCATGAGGGACTGTAGTGATAGGGAAAGGAGTAATAGTTTAAAGCTTAAACAGGGGAAGTTTAGATTGGATATAAGGAGGAAGTTCTTTACTGTAAGGGTGATGAGGCCCTGGAATGGGTTGCCCAGGGAAGTTGTGAATGCTCCATCCATGGCGGTGTTCAAGGCCAGGTTGGACATAGCCTTGGATGGCATGGTTTAGTGGGAGGATGTCCCTGCCCATGGCAGGGGCGTTGGAACTAGATGATCTTAAGGTCCTTTCCAACCCTAACTATTCTATGATTCTATGAAAATAAAAGAAAGCAGATGCTAAATTTTAATATCCTCATAAGACTAGTAACCTTACACTTCATAGTCTTGATCAAATGACTTCTCTGCTCTGCTAATGACAGTTCTGGAGACAGTTTAAAAACTCAGGAAATTTCCAAAGCAAAGGAGAAGTATCTAGCTCCTTCCAGTTTTTTAAAAAGGAAGAGATGACATTTGCAAATATAAAGAAGTGGACTTGATGTTTATCTTTTGCAAATTAATGAACTAATTTGTAATAGCTTTCCACATCAAGACGGCTACCACACTCTAAAAGTGCCCAACTAAAATTTGAGGAACTAACAGCTACAAGGTATAGTTAAAGCAAAAGTAAGTTGAAAAATATTCCAAGACAAAAAGGTGTAAGTCCTAGACAATTTTAAACTAAAGAAAATTAATTTTCACAGGTAGGAGCAATGGAAGATTCATCTATTTATCCATTCATTCATTTAATTTCTTTCTGAATATTAAAACTATGACAATGAATTTATGAGATTGAAAAAGCAAAAGGTTTTTCTTCAAAACCTATAAATTCAGAGCATGCACCAATTTGCGTGTGCAAAGCTAGAGGATCTCATGCACATGTACAAGTATGTGAGTATGCAAAACAAGCACTGGCATCCGTCATTTGCCATTTCCATTAACAAGTGCCCTGAAGTCCAGTCTGGGAGGCCTTTGAAGATTCAGTCTTTTCAAGCAGCAAGTAAGTAACAAGCGTGACACTAATTTCTAGGAACATGCAAAGTTTCCCTCTGTCTCATCCCTTTCCAAGACATGATGAAAAGACTTTCAAGGCTTTAAAATGAATGTGTTTAAAATGTCAGAGAAACGGGACTGTTGGATCCATTCGATATTTCATTCTAATACGGGGTGTAGGCTTATTTAGAATCATAGAATCATAGAATAGTTAGGGTTGGAAAGGACCTTAAGATCATCTAGTTCCAACGCCCCTGCCATGGGCAGGGACATCTCTCACTAAACCATGCCATCCAAGGCTATGTCCAACCCAGCCTTGAACACCGCCATGGATGGAGCATTCACAACTTCCCTGGGCAACCCATTCCAGGGCCTCATCACCCTTACAGTAAAGAACTTCCTCCTTATATCCAATCTAAACTTCCCCTGTTTAAGCTTTAAGCTATTACTCCTTTCCCTATCACTACAGTCCCTCATGAAGAGTCCCTCCCTAGCATCCTTATAGGCCCCCTTCAGATACTGGAAGGCTGATATGAGGTCTCCACAGCACCCTTCCCTTCCCCCGGCTGAAGAGCCCCAACTTTCTCAGCCTATCCTCAAACTGGGAGGAGCTCCAGTCCCCTCATCATCCTCGTGGCCCTCCTCTGAACTTCTTCCAACAGTTCCATGTCCTTTTGATGTTGAGGACACCAGAACTGCACACAATACTCCAAGTGAGGTCTTACGAGGGCAGAGTAGAGGGGCAGGATCACCTCCCTCGACCTGCTGGTCACGCTCCTTTTGATGCAGCCCAGGATACCGTTGGTTTTCTGGGCTGCGAGCTCACACTGCAGCCGGCTCATGTGCATTTTCTCTTCGACCAACACCCCCAAGTCCTTCTCTGCAGGGCTGCTCTGAATCTCTTCTCTGACCAACCTGGAGCTGTGCCTGGGATTGCTCCCACAGCAGCTGTAGGACCTTGCACTTGGCATGGTTAAACTTCATCAGGTTGGCATCAGCCCACCTCACAAGCGTGTCAAGGTCCCTCTGGATGGCATTCCTTCCCTCCAACGTATCAACCAAGCCACACAGCTTGGTGTCATCAGCAAACTTGCTGAGGGTGCACTCAATCCCACTGTCCATGTCACCCACAAAGATGTTGAGCAAGACCGGTCCCAACACTGATCCTTGAGGGACACCACTCGTTACTGGTCTCCAGCTGGACATTGAGCCATTGAGCACAACTCTTTGTGTACAGCCATGCAGCCAGTTCTTTATCCACTGAGTGGTCCACCTATCAAATTGATGTCTCTCCAACTTAGAGACAAGGATTGTCATGTGGGACAGTGTTGAGCGCTTTGCACAAGTCCAGATAGACGACATCACCTGCTCTACCCCTTTCCATCAGTTCCACAACCCCTCATAGAAGGCTACTTTTATGTGTTTGTATACATATATATAAATTGGATCTCTTAGAAGTTAGCAAAGTCAGCTTCTTTCGTTCTCTCCAGACACTTCCTCTAGTTTCCATGTCTTTGTTTGGAAAAGCCTCATATCGTTCTGCATCAGATCTCTCTGTTTTCCCAATAAAAAGGTATGGACAAAACATTCTGTTCTCCTGTCCTTCAAACCTCTGTCTTTGTCCAAGGCAAAGAAGCAAGAGCAGAACAGTACATGTTGTCCAGTACGTCAAACTATACTATTTCCTTTTCACCCCCTCAATAATAATTTTTACTGTTTAAAAAATCAAATTAATTATAACCTTTTACAAAATATTACATACGTATTACCTGTGTGTGGAATTACTGAATATCTTTGTTTATTTTATCTTTGCTTGGTAAATGGCAGTTTTGCTTCTCCCCTCTGCTTCCCCACGCAGAAAAGAGGCATCCTGATTCATGATATTTGAGCATATATCCGCTAGTACAGAAGCTGCAAATAGTTCAGAAATTATCTATGTCTCTCTGCTAAGCCTATGGGAAGGAAGGAGTGGCAAGTAAAGAGTAAGTAAGTGCAGCTTGAATCATTGCTCTCCATTTTGCTTGGTAAAACATCACAGGATATGAGCCTAACAAATGAGTGGCCCTTTCTTTGTATACTAAGCACACAAGGTTGTGCAAGCAAGATTCATCTGTTTCCCCTTCATCACTCTTTCACCTCAGTGTGGGGGCTCTGAATTGTTACATGTATTTAAAGCAAGCTTTAGGCATCAAGCTGGGCACATGCAAACTTAGAGAGACAAAATGCAGGGCTATTCCCCTGTTGAGCACTTTTGCTGACCCTTCCCTCTATCTCACCAGAAGACCTGTATGAGCAACCAAATACCCACCACTATTATCCCATTCCCCTTCTGCTCTCAGCACCCAAGCAGCACTTGCCAAACACCTGGGTACCTGGCTAGGGGAGCAGCATCCTTGCTCTGCATTTCTGACTGTCCTGCTTCTATTACCCAGCATGTTTGCAAAACTACTTCCAGGAGCCTGGCTTCTGACAGCTAATTCTCACCAATTACATTATGTCTCACTGCTAATCTACTGCTTGATCTATTTATTTGTCCATCTGCTGACTCATCCCTCATCCCATTGATATCTGACGTATTACATAACTTAGCTAACTCTTTCACTGATATGCTGCTGTCTGCAACTTATCTGCTGAATCAGTACATTGCTACTTGCTTTTTTGTTGCTCTGTAGCTGACTTAGATAGTAACTTAACTGATTGCCTTCCTTTTAAACACAAGCTGTTGCTAACTCTACTTCCTTAGTTAACCATTTAATTTAATGTTAGTTTCTTTTTTGTTAGTTTCTAAACCACATTCTTAACTGCAAACTCACTACCCTATACATTTGCTCTCCTGTCATCATCCCTGTAATGGTTTTCCTTTCCATTACTCTCTTTTCTCCTTCTACTCGATCCTTTGTTTCATTTCCTTTCCATATTTCATGTTGTCTGTCATTTGTGCTATCTTTTCACTTTCTCCCTTTGACTACCCATAGCACATCATACTCTTGATTGCCATTTTGTCACCCAAAGCAGTCCTTCCTCTTCTTTTATCATCTCATTATTTGTCATCACCATATATGAAGATCATTCAATTACATACATTGTACTTGTAATTACACTTTAAATTTTATTTTTTTTTTTATACTTTTAATTGTCACCAATCCAAAGGTTGGAAAATTTTCAATGTGTCCAGCAACAACTGTACAATACAGATTAATTATTAAACTTGGATTGGAACAGCATTTGTATGAAGCAGAAGACCTGGAAGACAAGAGGTCATCAATGAAAGGGTATGAATCTTTAGTAATAGCATACATAAAAGCAAAGCAAAAGCTAATTGTTAGAGCTGGTGAATAGATAATTTTAAACTTGTCAAAATATCCTTTTGTACCCAGGATGCAAGACAAACAGTTTTTCTTTTTGCAATAATACAGAAAAATTGAAAGCAATGACACTTTCCCTGTGCTCCCCCCTGCCCTTTTCTTTTCAATCTTTCTGTTGTTACTGAATGTAAATGGAGTTTCTCTCTCTTTTTCCAACCTCTGCCTAATTTGTAAAAATGACTATAAATTTTAAGTTTACCTTAAAAAAGAGATAAGAATGAAGACTGTATTGGTAATTTTCCTACTTTATAACTTTTCCAAAAGTGGAATAAAAATTTTGAAGTTAGGAAACCCAAAGGTCTGGCAGATTCTGAAGAAAACCAAATTACTTATGAAACTGGATTTATTGAACATAAATTCAGTATCTTAAAAAAATAAATACCAAAACCATAAGAAAAATTCCTTCTAAAATTACTCTTCCTTCTATATTTTTTAAATTCATTACCACATGCAATACTCAGAAACCTGAAGACCAGCATTCTCAAATGTTTAAAATCTTGAGTCACTCACTCTAGTTTTATTGAAATTTTCATTTCTAGAGGTTTTAAAACAGACAAGATTTCCATTGTTTCTGGTGCTAAGTCAATCTTTGAAATCTCAGTAATCTTTCCACAATACATCCTTTTTACACATATTACGATGCATGTTCTTTACAGGTCATTCATTTTGCTTTCTCTTAGTCCAATGCAAATTTATTTTACCTGGAATAAAACTCATATTTTTCTTGAAAAAATAAATCTACCTTTTACTACTCAATATTCTATGCGGATTTGAAATTTGTATTTTTCTCTACTTTGTGAAACTATGAAGCAGAATAAAAATAGGTGGAGATAGTCGTGAATAGTTTTTATTTTTGGCTTGGTTACCCAATGAATATATAAATGTGACAATAATGTGGTGGGACTGTTAAAGCAATCATCTGCTTTTGTGATTCTGTCTCTTCTTACTCTTGGTCCATATCTTTATTTCTTGACAACTCAAATTTATTCTCATGATAATTTTGCTGGATGTCCCAGCTACAAACACTTAGATGAAAAATGGGTTCAATTTTTACTTCCTAATTATTTTCAAGACTAATAGAAGTGGCTGATAGCTGAGAGGAGCTGAAGTTCCAGGTAACCAGTGTTTTTCCATAGAATCAATAGCTTTTTAACAGAGCATTAATATTGCTCATTCCTTGATAACATGTTGGCAAAGATCAGCATTTTTAAATATCTTGTTCTGTCATTTTTTGTTGTGGCTTTTTTGTGTTTTTTTTTTAGAAGGACTCACTCTTAAATAACACCGAAAATATGTAAACACTTAAAGAAAACATTTTCTTTTATTTCCCACTGAATTGCAGAATGCCTAATGGTGGCTTGGGAAAACACAAGTCTGTCTGGCTTAGTTCCGATTTTATGTGTGAAAGTAAATTGAAGAAAAGCTGATGTAGTGTGAAGATATCCAGCAGAGCAGCCATTAATGCAGATAAGAAAGTCTATTATTGCACAAGAGTAAACCAAAGGCATATGTGATTCAAATATAAATAAAAACAGCTGAGTAGTAATAATGAGACAAAATTAATATGTATTGCAACTTGATTCAAGATGACTTACTATCAGGATACTAAATTCTGATTTACCTGTACTAGATCCAGTACAGATTTGTAATCAATAACTTACAGGGTGCAGTACAGTGTTTTGCAAAGAATGAGTTAGAAAAGAACCTGGTAGTTGTGGGAGGTTGTAGCTGAGCATGGTTTCATGGTGTCTCAGAGCAGAAAAGGTGCCTGTGGGTGCTCAAACAGGGGACTGACTGTGAGTAGAAGTGAAAAAGTTGCAATTATTGTAATAGTGAGACCATTGCAGTCTGTGGTATACTGTGTACCCTTATGGAGTCCACACTTGAAAAAATAAATTAGTAAACAGGAGCATGCATAAATAAAACACAGGAGAATATTTACAATCAGTTTCTGTTCCTGGAAGATATGTCTTCCAGCCAGAAGCTCAGGAAGTTCTATGTGTTTAGCTTAAGTTAAGGTTAAGTGAGAAATATGACCTCGTTTGTCAGTACTCTTAAATCAAGATAAGATGTCCTCTCCAAAAAAACCACTTCTTCGGTTCATCCAAAATATATGATCTCGGTGGAAGAATTGCTTGGGGAAATCTTGTGTCCTGTGCTATAAATCTCAGACAAAAGAGGTAAATATCAAACAGAACAGATATAATCCCATTTTTGCACCTTTTACTATCATCAAGTATTATGTGTATATTTAGTATTATTGGCAAAACAAATATGCAAGCCTCCTGCATCCCTGAATTTTCATCAGTCTTGTGTACTGGCTTCTGCCTTTTTTCATGGTTCTCTAGGAAAGAGCTTTCTCTGATACTTTCTTATTTCTAATTTTCTTTATTATGAACAAAAGTAGAAGTATGTCTATGAAGGAGCAAGAGAGGAATGTGAACTCTGCCACATCAGTGAATGAAATTGTGGCAGAGTCCCTGATTCTGGGAACCTACTTCATGATTCTTTTGCCCTTAAAACAAATTTCTACTCCAAGTTATTAAGCCCACTTGGAATTATAACAACATCCAGTCATCAGGTTTCAAGTACAGTTATACCTTGCTGTGCCTATAACTCAAGAATAGCGCTTTTTTTTCTGATATTTTAGTCACTAGTAGGGAGGTAGACCTGCAAGCTGGCCAGCAATTAATCCCTTTATTTCTTTCCCACTGGGAGTATGAAAAGCCAGGGAAAATATGTACACACACAGATATTATTCTTTCTGTTATTGATACTCATGCTCCTCTTCTGAGAGATGGGTCACCTGTTTAATATGGTCATTTCAGGCTTTCAGGCTATGTTTGTTGCTGATAAAATTGGGCTATTCTCTGGCTCACAGGGTATATGGCCTGTCATAGCTCCCATCTGCAGAACCTAAACTATCTTCTCTTCAAAAATGCTCAAAAAAATTAATCATACAGCCCACTGGGAATGCTCCTGCCACATGCAACTTCCTGAACGGTTCCTTGGTGCTGCCTGGAGGACTGGCAGTAGAGGACTTACAAGGAGTATGTGGGCAGTTATGCAATACTAATAATCATGTTTCAGTAATGCAGCCCATGCCTCGAGCTAGTAAGGTTGTGATCTTGGTGTCTTTTGACCTTGGATATTCCTAGAAGCTTTTTTCCTGGCTTTTCTGGTCACTAAGAGAAAGTAGAGAAAGACCTGCTATGAACTGGCCTATACATCCAAAGCACGGAGGAAGTGCATTCTGTCAGCATGAACTCGTGTCTGTAAAATTGCAGTAAATAAATATAAAGACTCCTTGCATCTCTGCTCTACAGTTTCTTGAGCCTGAACTTTGGGCGATGCCACCTCTGAGTTCATTAAAATTTTTCCTTGTTCATTACATGTAAAAGTACGCCCCATCCAACTGCACAGAAGACAAAATCAAAAACTGAGGAAAGAAAATACTGTTCTTTCTTTCCATGCCAATCCTGTGGGCTTAAATCATAAAAAAAACCCTCTCCTACTGGCTTCCATGTTCAGCTTCTCATATGTCCCTGCCATGTACTTCAGTCATATCAAATTTTTGGGGCTACACGGATCTACTGCTGATTATCAAGGCATTGCAGCTTGCTTCTCCTTCATAGTATGGGATCATCATGCACCCTCAGAATCAGCATAACATTATCATTGACTGTGACCTGGAGGAAGGGAGGTCTCCAGGTCTAATAGGCCTGCAGTGTGATAAAACTTGCAGAGATGTGGGCCTGATGACATTTTGACACCATTTTTTTCAGAACACACTTTAGTTCCTTTCTGTGTCTTGGAGTGTAATTTGCCAGGGATGTGAGTAGCAGCTGTATGTAAGGCTGTACAGTGCCTCAACACTTCTCCAGGCCAGGATAGTATGGAGTCAGAGATGTGCTGCCAAGGATGCCTGTGGCTGAACTGCAATAGCTGCTATCAATGATACTTTGAGGTCTTCTGATGAGAAATACTGCATAAAAGCTAGGCATTTGTACTGGCTGTAGCTCTGTGAAGAAATGTCCTCTGTCAAACTGTAATGGTGTGATTGTAGTTGGTCTATATTTTAAACGTTGGCTCCAGTCAAGACACACATCCTCTTTCCTTTTCTTCCTCCGTTCTTTCTTTCTACAGGTTTCTGACATGCTTATAGGTACCTCTGTAGGAAAAGAAACACATTATTCTCCAAGTACCATAAAATCTCAACGTGGATGAAGAGTGTTGGACTGAACTACATTAAAAGGTGAATCAGATTTCCTTCAGGGCCAGTTAGAACTAAACTTGGCTAGGGATGTTAAGGATAACAGGAAGGAATTCTATAGGCACATTGCAAATAAAAGGCAGGCTAGGCACAATGTGGGCCCTCTCCAGAAGCTATCAGGAGAACCAGCTGCCCTGGATTTGGAGAAGGCTGGGGTTCTGAATGACTTCTTTGCCTCAGTCTTCACCAGCAAATGCTCTGACCACACCACCCAAGACTTGGAAGGCAGATGCAGGGACAGTGAGAATGAAGACCTTGGGCCCACTGTAGGAGAGGATCTGTTTCGATATCATCTTAGGAACCTGAACATGCATAAGTCCATGGGACCTGATGAAATCCATGCACAGGTCCTGAAGGAGCTGGCAAATGAAGTTGCTAAGCCCCTGTCCATCATATTTGAAAAATCATGGCAGTCAGGTGAAGTTCCTGATGACTGGAAAAAGGCAAATATAATCCCCATTTTCAAGAAGGGGAAAATGGATGACCTGGGGAATTATACATCAGTCATCCTCACCTCTGTGCCTGGCAAAATCTTGGAGCAGATTCTCCTGGAAGCCATGCTGAGGCCCATGAAAAACAACAAGGTGCCTGGTGACAGCCAGCATGGCTTCACTAAGGGGAAATCCTGCCTGACCAATCTGGTGGCCTTCTATGATGGGGCTACAGGAACTGATGGACAGGGGTAGAGCAGGTGATGTCATCTACCTGCACTTGTGCAAAGTGTTCGACACTGTCCCACATGACATCCTTGTCTCTAAGTTGGAGAGACATCAATTTGATAGGTGGACCACTTGGTGGATAAAGAACTGGCTGGATGGCTGTACACAAAGAGTTGTGCTCAATGGCTCAGTGTCCAGCTGGAGACCAGTAACGATTGGTGTCCCTCACGGATCGGTGTTGGGACTGGTCTTGTTCAGCATCTGTGTCGGTGACATGGACAGTGGGATTGAATGCACCTGCAGCAAGTTTGCCGATGACACCAAGCTGTGTGGCTCGGTTGATACGTTGGAGGAAAGGAATGCCATGCAGAGGGACCTTGACACGCTTGTGAGGTGGGCTTCTGCCAACCTGATGAAGTTTAACCATGCCAAGTGCAAGGTCCTACAGCTGTGTGGGAGCAATCCCAGGCACAGCTCCAGGTTGGGCAGGGAAGAGATTTAGAGCAGCCCTGCACAGAAGGACTTGGGGGTATTAGTCGATGAGAAAATGAACATGAGCCGGCTTCAGTGTGCTTGCAGCCCAGAAAGACAACCGTATCCTGGGCTGCATCAAAAGGAGCATGACCAGCAGGTCGAGGGAGGTGATCCTGCCCCTCTACTCTGCTCTCAGGAGACCTCGCTTGGAGTATTGTGTGCAGTTCTGGTGTCCTCAACATCAAAAGGACATGGAACTGTTGGAAGAAGTTCAGAGGAGGGCCACGAGGATGATGAGGGGACTGGAGCTCCTCCCGTTTGAGGAGAGGCTGAGAAAGTTGGGGCTCTTCAGGCTGGAGAAGAGAAGGCTGTGTGAAGACCTCATAGCATCCTTAAAGTATCTGAAGGGAGCCTATAAGGATGCTAGGGAAGGAGTTTTCATGAGGGACTGTAGTGAGAGGACAAGGGGTAATGGGTTCACACTTAAGCAGGGGAAGTTTAGATTGGATATAAGGAAGAAATTCTTTACTGTAAGGGTGGTGAGGCACTGGAATGGGTTGCCCAGGGAAGTTGTGAATGCTCCGTCACTGGCAGTGTTCAAAGTCGGGTTGGACATAACCTTGGATGGCATGGTTTAGTGGGAGATGTCCCTGCCCATGGCAGGGGGGTTGGAACTGGATGATCTTAAGATCCTTTCCAACCCTAACTATTCCATGAATCTATGATTCTATGATGGTCTGTCTTGTCAACAGGGGCTAGACCCTTCATTTCAACTTCATATCCTCCCAAGTCCCATAGATAAGCAGAGCAGACAGAGGACTTGCTGTGGGTAACTGCAACCATTTTCTACCCTTCAGCTTTCCATGCAACCAGAGGCCTGTCTTGCTGAGCAGGAAGCACAAGCAATATGAGCTGTTAGCCAAGGACCAGAAAGCCTTACTGGGTGATGACTTGGGTGGCCTGTGGGATCATGGTACCCGTCAGCACCAGATTTGATCAGGTCTTCCTAAAAGTTTTAAGAACTGGTGGTGTGGGTGCAGTTAGGGCACTGTAAAGTCTCAGGGCAGAACTTCAATACTTCCAAAATACTTGTGCAGACATAACAGCTGGCTTTTTGACTTTTTTTTTTTTTTGGCTTTTAAGAGTCATCCTCAACAATGTGGAGGTGGGAGGTAGGGAGCAATATTGAATTCATTTATAACAACTTGAGAAGTCATTTTATAAAACAAGGAGAAACAGTGAAGCAAAAGTCAGTGACCACAGGTTGCAGCTTGGAAGACTCTGGATGGAAGGAAAACCATTCTTGCAAGCATGAAGTACAGTTTTGAGGCAGGTCACCAGGAAAGTCACAGACTCTCCATCCGTAGGTATTTTCATATGCAGCTAAGAAAAACCTATGTGACTTGGTCTCTTTACAGCCTGGAAGTCCTGTTCAAAGGTATGACTAGATGAGCTTCAGAGATCTCTTATAACCAGTCATAGAGGCACCATGAATCCACTTCACCTGAAGTATTGTGAAACATAATTTGCTGTTAATTTGTGGGTCACCAACTGACAGTTCATAGAAAACATATAATATTGAACCTCCCCAAAACTTTTGATTCTGGTACCTTTCACTGTAAAAGGTTTACCTGGAATCTACAACACATTTTATTGCATATGTCTATGTATTGCCCTTCTTTCTAAGTGTTTCCAGATTCCCCAAAATATTCAACTGCATATGGCCCATCTTTTTCTCTATATATACCTGCAATTTATTGAAGAATCTGAGACAGCATTCAGAAAAGAGATGGAAAGCATCATGTCACCTTTTCTTTTGAACAGCTTTGAATTACTTTCCTGTAATCATTACTGCAGATTAATGCCATCAAAGAGCAGTTCTGCAGCAGATAAAATGAACAGCTTCTGATAAATTTATCATTATAGCAAATCACACTAAATAGGGTTTCTTTCCTCAGCTTGCAGAACATATAAATGATTTTTCTCCTTTAAATTTTAAAGGTTTCCCTAGCAGGCAAAGTTAACCTGAAAGTCAGTATGAAAGTCCTGAAGGAATGTTATTCTGGCCATGCTGGGAAAAACCTAATAAAATATATTTGCTTAAAAATTGGGCTGTTGTACTGTATCATTGTGTTGAAAAGGAACTCATCGTAAGTTCAACCTTTAGAGAAAACTTAATGCCTAAATAATTATATGTTTGGGAGAAAATATCATAAGGGAATTTTACATAATTTTTCAGTTTTGTTTTGCTTTATCCTAAGTTACCATCACTGTCACTAAGTCGGATCTAGAGGGCTTCCTTGCTGCACTGTGAAAAAAACCCAGAGACACAGTAAGAGTCACCAGGTTACTCTGCAGAACAAAATCTGCTGCGCATGCTTCTCTGTCTTTTATCTTTCACCCATTCTTCTAGCCGTTAAATGTTAATGACTATTGAGTGACTCAGAAGAAGGACAGGGGGTGCTTCTGGAAGAAGTTCAAGTAGTCTGTTGATGAGAGCAGTCCTAGCACCTGAGCAGCATAGAAGATATGCTAAGATGAATACCAAGCCATATTTCTCCTACACAGAAAAAAGAAAAAGAATATCAATACTAAATAAAGGACAAGGAGTGATCATTTAGGCCAAGGTAAAAGTACAATGCAATCAATAGGATTGCACTATTAAATTCTGTGGATCTACGGCTGTAAAAACAAAAAGAATGTGTATTAAAGGAATCTGAACTGAAAAAGAACACCCGAAACAAGTCTTGTGTTTGCTTCTTTGCAGTCTCAGTTATATGACATGTTCCTTGGCAACTGTGGGGAAGCTGGTCTGAATCTGGAAGGGCCTCCTGCAGATCATGCTCCAGCTTTCCCACCAGAAACACACATCAGTTCCCCTCGTCTACCACCTCACTGTTTTACATTGTCCTTCTTCATAACTCTTTTCTTTTTTTACTGATATGATAGACAGGAATGTAGCATGCTGAAAAATTTGTTAAGCTGTATGTCTGCCAAGTGATTTAATGATTATTACAACACAAGTACAGAGTCATGCTATGTTGCTGCATAGTATCATTAAATGGGCACTAATTAAGCAGCATTAACACCTTATTATAACATCGTAATTCTAAATTTCATTCCAAGTTCATTTTTCAGTTAAGTATAACTCAGAATAATTCTCTTTATGTCTGACATTTATTATCACACATCTTTATCCCTATCACATAATTGAATTGGATAATTCTGTCAAAAATCTCCTAGCCAATTTTGATCTGTCCTCAAACATGGTTAAGGAAAGCATACTTCATTGGTTTCAGAGAAATAATCAAATAACTGCATATTTTGTGACTAGACCACTAAAATTCCTTTCATAACTGGCAGGTGAATTGTCTTCAAAGAGTGTACATCATTTTTACGTGTTAGAAGATAGTTAAGCTGCAAGGACCTGAGAGAAAAATATTTCTTGTGCACTCTTGTTACTATACTTCTCTTGTCTTCGGAAGAGGCACGGGGAAGCAATGGGACTGAAGAAAGGATCTTGGTGTTATAAGACTCTGAGTTCTAAATCGTAGATTTACTGGCACTAAGTCAGTATACAGCCAAGAGCAAATTACTTTACTCTTTGGTCTTAATTTCCCTCTGTAAAACAAGGATAATAGTATTTACAACCCTCGCCTGACTTTTACAGGAATCTCGGGGATGTTAATGAAAAAATATGCAGCAAGATAGCATACCATGAACAACAAAGGCATTGTAACAATGATATAAGAATATTTCTGAAAAGAAGCACACCAGTATCCATAACAGAGTATGCCTTTCCAAGGATCATGTTTTCTTATTAACTCCATTTCTATAGATGCACACTCTGAAAGCATGAAATTAAATAGGTGAAAACAGGTTAGGATTTTTAAGCTCCCAGAGCAAACACAGCTTGTCCCTCTCCCTCATATCAGAGTTTCAGATAACACAAAACTCTGAAACCACGCTCTCCACCCTTCTTGTGTTTCGCCATTGCCCAGTAATGTAAGGCAAAGAAATTTGTCAGGGTAAAGAAGAGATGAAATTCTGTGTTTGATTCATTTTCAGTTTATTTTTGTTCAGCTAATCTCTTGGCATGTTTATATCCCAAATATACTTATCTCACAAAAGATGGCCCAGATTGGAGTGGGCTTAAGAGATAGAGGAGGTTCAAAACTGCACATTTCTAGTCAGATGCACAAGTAACTACTTAAAGTATGGTAAACTCATACTTTGCAAGTATCTGTGCTCAAAGCTTTGGCGTGTTTTTAATGGAATTTATATTGGTCTTGGGGCACTTTTCTCTCCCAAAATAGTGTCACTGGTGAAATCAGGATCAAGCTTCTTTCAGTGACATGATGTGACATGGCCTGATTTGCTGTGGTATCTTCCTTTCCAATTCCATCTTCCTTTATTGATGATTTATTCATTATCTTTGTCAAAAAGAAAATTAAATTGAGGCAAGCAAAACTGAAAATGAGCCATAGCTTCCTATTAAAGGTGAGTATGAAGCAGATTTACAGGGCTGAGTATAAACTGGCTTTTGGAACAGACCATTGCATTAGGAGATCTTTCTCAGAAAATTGCATCAGCATGTTTTTCAACGTGGTGAGGCACAACTCCATGTGAGCCTGGGTCATATTTCTTTGGTTCTAGCAGGCTTTTTCTTAATAGCTCAGGAAAACAACAGAAGAGTATCTGCAATGAAATATCATCTCCTTTGTATGATCACACAGTGGGCTAAGCATGACATATCATTATCTAAGGGTTAATAACTGCAAATAGCAGAAGGAAAAAGACGGAAAAGGACCTTACTTGTGTTGCTTCCTACAAAAGACAGTGGTCTGATGTAGGTCAAGTATTAAGAATAAGGTATTGAGTTCCTAATAACTCTTTTGCAGAAGTTTCTGTGGTAATGAAATAAAGTGATCCTGAATGGTCTTTATCATACAGAGCTTCCTGAGGAAATAAATGATTTACAGAGCACTGGAAGTTTCCTTGTTGTGGGCTGTCTAAGCATCTGCTTCTAAATGTCAGGACAGGACAGCTGTCATATTTTATAAGTGTCCTTATTATATATATATATATATATATGCATTAGTCATTGCCAAAAGCTGCCATCTCAAGTGTGGGAGCAACTAGTTTCAACATTGATTTGTGAGGAGTCTTTCTTGTTCTCATACTATTTTTTAGCTACTGCCTTAATGTTGGGCTTTGTTCAGAAAAGCATGATGTGAGAGTGTACTTTCTGCAGGCTCAATATGTTATAAAGAAAGAATGCAACTGTTCTTCTTCCAATCACCCACAGGTCACTGACAAGCTATCTCAAAATCAGGTTGAGCCTCAGATGAGTGTTGTGGTGGTTTGTCATGCATGGGGGTACAAAGTATTTGCTTCATTCCCATTTCCAGAAGTGGTGTTCTTCTCTCCACATCTGTCCCAGGCAGAGGTTAGAAATACTTCCATTTTCTGTTCCTAAGGGGGACTGTGAAAGGAAGACTTGGTTATTTTCCCACTGAATTGCTTTCCACAGAGGGGAGGGGAAGGCAGAAGGAGACACAGAGAAACACCTGCTCACTTGGAGTATGAAATTTACCTTCTGATTACATGCTTCTGGACTGTTTCAGACCACTTGTCCATTCAGATGTGGATGGCTGTGAGCAGCCCACAGAGAGTATAGTATGAAGGAAGTCGAAAGGGAAGAGGATCTGCTCCCTTTACTGCTGGAACTCACCAACTTTGGTGCCATGGTGCTAGCTCAGTCTGGGACTGAAGAGTTTTGTTTCCCAGCACCCATATCACTTGTGCACGTTAGTTTGTTCTTGTTTCTTAGATTTTCGTTCTCTCTTTTTTTTTTTTTTTCTGTCAAGATTGACCTTGAAGCTTGTTGTTTAAATATGGGACTGGATGCTAGCAAAAGCTGAGCTCTGCTCCCAGATTATATTTATTTTTGGCCTTACAACAAGCAACTGAATTCACATCATTAATATCCCCACCTGTCATAGCACTATGGTAGCTCTCTGGGACCACAGTGATGAAGCCCAGACCAGTCCCACTGCCCAGCCAGGAGCAGGGCAGCCAGGGTGCACCACAGGCATTCTCAGTGCCAAGCACCGTACCCCTTTTCGAAGTCTGGGATGGACCAGGACATTGGATGGCAGATAGCCCTGCCTCAGCGGGGCCCATGACCAGTCAAGGCACGGCTGTAGGGAGGTCAAGATCACCCACATTGCTGCATCACTGGGGAAGGGGCTGATGGCCCTGGAGGGCTGAAATGGAGTCCTGGTCTCTGGGAAGGTGGGGAGAAGCTGTGAGGGCCAGTGAGGTGTCTAAGTGCCATGACATCACTGAAAAAAATGCAGTAATGGTATATAAAGGGCTCACACAGACTGATCGGGCTCTAAGTGTGTTTATGGTCCTACAGCTCCATGAAACTGTCTCTGGTGTTAGAAATTCTGCCAGGAGTCCTGGGCGTCAGTCTGGCAAATCCATAAGCTGTTCCTGGCTGGGGAGGAGAGGGGAATGTTGTTTGAGGTCATTCCCAAGACCCTGTCATCACTGTTGTGGCAGTTCTTGCGCACAACCAGCACAGCAACAGCCCCTGCTCTGGGGCTGGGTAAGGGATGGCAGGGTCTTCTGCCTGCTCTCCTGAAAGGAAATCTGCTCTTTCCTCCCAGCTTCTCTTGTGTGAATGATGCAGCACTGTTTGCCCACCAAGAACAAATATTTAGCCAGTAAGCTACAAAGTTGTTTTACAGTGTTTACAGCTTCTTTTGCAGAAGTGCTACAGTCACAGGGAAGCTTACTGCGAACCAGCAGGCTTTAAGAACTGACATGAACAACCTTGTGAGGTGCAGTACTGGTTAAGCTACAAAACGCTCATTTTGTTATTACCACAAAATAGTCATTGTACCAGTAAGCAGGCTTGTATGGAAATTACTTGGACCCAAAAAAGAATTTGCCTCCAGTTATTATTATTCAATCCTCCACACTGGAAGCAGAAAAAATGCCATGCCATTTAGGTAGCTAATTATCAGTCTGCAGTTATGGATAAAAAATAGCCACTGTGGCTGCTCTAAGAACAAATCACACCCTAAAATTTGTCTTCACACTGCATTTGTAAAAAAAGTAGAAATAATGAATATAAACCAACCCGATTATGCAAGATCAATTAGTGAAAAAGATACTCAATTCATGTTAATAGTGTTTTCACAATTAAATATATGAACTACAACACATCCAGGTCTGTACTGGACTTTCCATGGGGCTGTACCACTGAATCCATAATGACTAATGTGGGAGCTTGGGAGTTTATAACCCTCCTGTTTAGCCTGACTTCTGTAAGGGCTGGTGCTGTTCTATTTCTGAATCTTTCTCAGTTCTGCCAAGGTCTGAGAATCAAGGCATGGGGAGGTTTCCTGCCTGAGTTTGACTCAAGTCACTACTTTTAAATGTTATGAAGCAACCCTCTTTTTTTATATTGAAACAAAGATTTTTCTTTTCTTTGTCAGTAATATTTCATGTCCCGAGAATGTTCTTTACTATTTGAGTTTTCTTTGCAATCTTAGTCATTGTTAATATCTCAAAAAATGAGGCAAAGATGCACTATTGAAGAAAAATAATGCACAAATATTTAGCAGCAAGTGTATAAATGTTTTCTCCTCTGAAATTACCTTAATCTGGCAGACAAAATGTATAATACAAATGCAACATGGCTTTGACACTGGATAGCTGAACTCAGAAGATGCTTGTATGGAACTGTGTGATTGATTAAGAGTTTACTCGATATCATAATCTTCTGGAAAAGACTTCAAACAAAAGAAGATGCATGTAGCTGACCTTGTCTTTTACTGATAGATTCTAAACATTTTATTTTTATTAACTTGCTAGGACACCGGGACTCAGCTAATGGTTTTATAGTCAAAAGGAGCAAGTGCAGTATATTAATATCCCACTTGTCTACACCAAATTAATGACCTGGAGACTGTGAAAGCTTTATGATAGGTCTGGGCTGTATAGTGCAATTTAGAGCTCCCTTCTCTTCAATCTTTGGTATGGGGGCCTTGGCTTTCAGAGTGTCTGAGGACTCTGAAGTACCCAGGAACACATAAACCCCTGAGTGAGAAGAATTAATTGCGGTGAAGTAGCATATGACTATGCTGAAATGTGTGATCCTGAAAAACAGGAGGAATGGTATTAAAGACGATTTTCCCAGTGAGACATGTACAAGTTCATGATGTCCTGCAATCACTGAAAATGAGCTGTTTCAGCACCTCCATGAAAATTCACATTTGAATGACACTTGGATGAGGTCCTTCATGTTCTGTTGCAAGGCAATTATATCACTATGAATTTGTTTCATTCTTTTTAAGTATGTGCCTCTCAAATGAGAACTGAAACATCTTAAAGTGGGAATATGAACCTTTGAAGGCAAAGGTGGAGACTTATAAAAATTAAATGTTAGGAAAATTGAACTGTCTTCACACAGTTTTTAGTAATGCACATGCCTTCCATTATCTTTTTCCTATGATGTTTCAATGTTCAAACAAGTTTTATTCACTAAGGGAAACAAACTGCAGAGTGGCTATTACAATGCACTGCTATGCTGTCTATTGAGCACCTGGCTCCAGGTCCTTTGTGTGAACAAGACAGGTTAACTGAGGACAGTATCATCCTAGTAGCCAAAGTCTCAACATCAATTGGCAAAACAAACCAGTGCTGTGCAAGGTAGAACAGTATAGTCCTAAATTTGGAGCCAGCTCCACCAGTCATGATTTCCTCACACTCATTTCAAGACAGTTTATACTGGGGGTGATTTGTTCCCCCACTGAAAAATGCAATTGCTTCTTGTTCTAACTAAGTCTAGGGGAAACTACAGTGAAAAAGCTACATTGCTAAATTAAATGGACAGAGCCATCTGTGTTGTCTGAATGTGATATCACAAATATAAATTTGCTATGAATGTTATTTCCTTTGCTGTGCTTCTTTTTCAAGCTTCCTGCTTGAAAATTTCTGTTACTCCATGTTTTTCTGGACAGTTAGACAGATGTAGATGCATATAGAAGTAGATTTTAAATATAAGAAAGAAGATTCTCACCTTGAAACCCAGTTTGACATGTTCCTTTTAATTTTTCTCAGTTACTTATTGTATGTTTTTACTGATTTTTAAGGAGAAACAAAAGAAGAGGTCCAATGTCCACATAGGACAGGTTTGTTTTCATATGCTGCCATCCTTATTTCTCTTTCTAGAAGCTCATGCTCTAGAGACAGAGGGAATGGATCACTTAGGATCAAACTACTCTATAGTTGTAAATCAACATCCTTTTCCTATGAACAATGAGGTGGTGAAAACTGAACTTTTTCAATTAGTTTCAATGAGAAGTTGTGTAACTATTCTTTTAATGTCCTTTCTGTTGCAAAAGTTTAGGCTGCAAGCTACCTACACGCACGTGTGCTTGCACATGCATGCACACATCTCTTTATAAATCAGTAGTGCAAACACACTGAATAAATGAATTTCTAATAGAAAATTCAAGCCCTTTTTTTGCATCATGGTATGTAAAGTATAACTAGCATGTGTGTAACCACTTATGATAATTTCAGATGCCTCTAAAATGGATTTTTTTTTTTTTGCAGTAATTTGCATGGAATATAGTTTGGTTTCTTTAGAGACCTTTTATTTCAATAGGACTTCAAATTCGTAGCACTTTTAGCAAACTTAGAGGTATGTGATAGTTATTTTGACATTATAGAATATAGATACAAACTACAAATATACAAAAGTAAAAAAAAAATCAAATGCAAATTATAACACACATTGGAATTTAATTAGAATATCTCATTCAATCAGGTTGTGAATCCCATCGTGTTGTGTATTAACTTATCTGTTTACACAGAGGTAAGCATAATATTTGACAGTTCAGCTGCCCAAACAATTTTATATGAAATAAAGCAATATTGATCACATAAGTTTTTCTTCTGGGATGCAAAATGCTTTACATGTGTTTCAGTACTGACTAATGATTGTTTTCAGCATTCATTTGTGTTAACAAACATTCTACTGTATGTATAACCTATATTTCAAAAGTAATTTTAAAAAGGGTCATTCCAGGAAAGATCCTGGGCTACAAATGAACGAAATATTAAATATTATCACGAATTTTCCCGTAAAATTGAAATTAGATGTTGACTGCATCTCTTTGGAGAGAGTTGGAGGAATATGTTTCCCTTTCAAAATTTTAGATGGAAAATTCACTTGTATAAAAAGAAATTTCAGTATGCCCTCAGTTATCCTTTCTGTGACTTACTTTCATAACATTTATTTATTTGTGTCTGTATATAATATACATATATGCATACAGAGGCTCTACAGTGAAAAACACAATAGGATTTCAAAATTTTCATGTTTTGTTAATATTGCCTGACGAGTTATTCAGGTATGGCTTCTAAATTGCTTCTCAGTCCTATAGTATTTCATTCTGTATCACTTCTACTTCACAGGATGAAGTCAGTATGAGGTGGTTTGCCTATGCAGACTGTTTAGATATATAACCTATTACCCACTTTTTGCTGCTTTACTTGCTACTTCTTTATTTGCTGCTAAGTACTGCTCAGCTTATCTTCTTTTCCTGTTTGTTATGGAAGTGATAATTATACACTCCACAGCAGAAATTTTGAAATCATGCATAAATTCAATTGGATTTTGGATACTGCACTAATAATAACCTGCATTTCCAACATTCAAAGACATTTAACAATGTAATGACTTCTCTACAAAGCTATATAGGATCTCTGAGCATTTGCACAGAACAAAAGCAGAGTCATGACTCTTATTTATCTCAGAATTGTATCTTTAAAGACACTTCAAAAGATTTGAATTCATAATCCAGGCTTGCCGTAAAGAAAGAATAAAAACACATGAGACTGACTTTTGCATCACTGCAAAATATCACCCAGTGTCTCTGTGGGGATTTTCTGAGGGAGAAAAAGAGAGGTATAAAAATCTGTTCAATTTCAGGCTATTATAAAGTCACTCTGCTCTGTTTAAATGTACAGGTAAACTCAGAAACTTAAAGTACTCTGGTCAGCTTTAAAACACAGTTCAATCTGAACAAGATTCATAAAACTAGAATGATTTGGTGTCAGTTATACATGACCTTGTCTATAACAATGTACATTCTGGAATAGCTAGCAGTTTATTATACAGTCAGTATTCAAATCCTACTGAGGGAACCAATCCCCTGATAGCACTTGATGCTTGAACTTTGTGTTTCTATAAGGATGTCACCCAGATATTAATACATATAGAGAGAGCATATTGCCCTATGTAAATAAAATTAGCTCAGTATATAAAATAAGGAAATGCAGCCAAACATTTCATGGCTACTTCAGAAATGCATGTCGACACTAGGCTCAAAAATAGTTTCACTTGCCTTGAAACAGGACACGGTAGCTAAGCCTCTAAGTGTGTTCTGAAAAAGTTAAATATATGTGAATTAAATCATTCTCTGGATTTTGACAGTTTCAGTGTGAAAGATTACTCTCATGTAAACACCTAGGTCCACAAAGATTTCTATCAGTTGCCACGGGTTATTCAAAGCTGAAGGAATTGAGGAAAGTTTTCATAGGAATGAATCAAGAAGTGAAGGGCTGCCATTTATATGGGTCCTGTAAAGAGTGGAGGTAATTCTCCTTTCCAGACAGAATACAAGGAAACTGCAGTGTTCTTCTGCAGCGGTGGTATGACAAATATGGTCACCATAGGGAAGTACTAGTACGTGCTTTCACTGCTATTATAGTCTTCCCCAGGCTGCCATGGCTGGTCTCTGTTGGAGATGAGCTTTTGGGCCGAGGTGACCCTTGGTCTCACCAAGCTCAACTTATGTTCTCATCTCTAGTGCCCCTCACACAAATCCACAATCCAGGCAGGAGCACTTGGAGACTTAAACTGCTAGTGCTACAGAGCTCTTGCACAGAAAGCAGCTGGGTTATACACAGCACTGAAGCATGAGCCATAAATATCAGACTAATATTAGCCCATATCTGAGGGGCCATTGGGGTTGCAGGCCTGACAATACTGCCTGATTGGCCCTGTTTGTTACATTCATTGTCATTCAGAGCTATTGTCAGTGCAAGATAAATTCTTTGTGCACGACTGCCCATCATGATAGATTTTGGGGCAGACTCCAGTGTTTTCTTTCCCTGTGCCTTAAAGCACTCAGAGTGAGTCTTCATTCATCTTTATGGTAAATGATGAATCTAGCAATTTTATGTTGAAACTTTACTGCCCTTCTATTTAAACTTCCAGAAATGGTGCATCAGTATTTGAAATGTGTCAAAACCAAGGCAAACTCAAACTAAAATAGTCATGACCTTGCACCAGGCCAATATATTCTAAGAAGAGGCTCTGCAGCTGGATCTGGTGAATCTTGAGCTCTGTCAGTCTGTAGGAGGAACTGCTCTAAAGATTATGCAGACATCCTCTATCTGGCTTTTCCACCTCTTACTAGATTAGGATTCATTAAGACTCTTCCTAGTGACAGTCAACCACAATATTCCCTGGCTTTAGAGAAATTTAATGGAAAAAAGTGGTTTTTAGATGTAATTTCAATCTTCTGGTTATAGCTATAAAAAAGAATAGCTGAATAACTTTGGAATGGGATTAAATAGCAGCACGCTCCTAAAGGAGGAGCTCTTCTTCAGCAGTCCTGGGGGACAAACAACACCCCATTGTCTGCTTTCCCTTGTCCAATAGTTACAGCATAATCCATACAATTTAATACTTTGAATGTAAGTCTAGTACAAACAAAATAAATATGTTTCGTGGGCTTAGGATTAACTATGTTCCCTTACTATATACGTGCTTGTATCTAACAAGATGCATTTAAACTTGTGGTTAACAAAAGTGTGGTGACTGTGCTAGATCCAGACTGCACTGTTAGGTGAAACTTAAATCTTGTAGGTAACAACTACTAAATACTACAGTACTAATCCCGAAGAGCCTATGACTTGATGGAGAAGAATTTAATGGAAAAAAAATATTCCGTGAGGTACTTGGGTTTTATTTCCCCATGTTAGTTATGAACTCAAAAAAAAAAAAATCCTCCTTTTTATTCTCTTTTTAACTGTTCAGTTTTTACAAATTGATTTTCTGTCACCATTAGCAATCACTGAACTGATGTGATGGCATTTAAAGAATATTAACATTTTTCTGCATGTAATGCTTTATCTCGAAACTGTAGCTATACAGAAAAAAATGATCACCATATTTGGCTATTTAAGTTCTGTGGATTTTGTTTAGTTTATTTTATTTATTTTATTTTATTAAGTTGGTAAGTGTATTGGTATGTTACAGACTCAAATTGTCTTTCACTTACACCCAGGTAGCAGAAGTTCTATGTGCATTTTTTTTTTCCCTGCATTGTTAATACTGTTTTAATCTGTTTTACTTTATTAGACCAAATTAACATACACAAACTTCTGTTATCAACACAATATGAAGTTTGGATCCAGATTCCGATGTGAACTTCTCCAAGGGATTTAACTTTTAATAAAATCTGAAGGGATTATAAGCAAGGAAAAATCAACAAGATTCTCCTGTGATATCCCTAATGAATCTTGCCTTGGGTTTCAGGCAAATGCTTCAGAAATCAGACCAATTTTCTTGCTTTCTCATTTTATATCTTGCTGACAAATTCTGTCCCCGAGTGTCTGCATCTCATTGTCCATTTTTCTTCACTTCAGGGCATCCCACATGCCATATGCATTGAATGATTCCATGAATGAACTGAAGGATGAAATACAGAGAATGCCAAGCATATTTTATGATGACAAAAAGCAAGGAGGAATCGCAAATTCATGGGAGAATAAGAATAAAATACAGTTTAATCATCATAGGAGAAATGGTCTGAAATCAATAAACTGGATTCATTAAGGACACTGGCAAAGTGGCTCACATAGGAAATAACAATCAGAAGAAAAATAATGAAATCAAACACAACATGGACAACTTTAGCTTTAAAAATAAGAAGAAAAATATGGTCTAAATGATTTCTTTGGATTTCATCCAGTTACTGCAAGAAAAAAATCAAGCGATGGATATTTCCAGTGGAAGTTGTAGACTCCCTAACATCATCTAATAATTTCTGAAATACAAAAGCACTTCAAGTTTTCAATCAGAATTTACTCTGCTGAGATCCCTGAGTACTAGCATAATGAGAAACTTTGGAAAAAATTAAAATATGTGTGAGAGTCCTTTCCATTCTTCGCCCTTTTTGAATCTTTTCAATAAACCCTTTTTACATTGGAAGCCACATAATTAAACAGGAGCTAACTAACCCAAAATGTCTGCCTTTCATCCCAAAAGACATTTTATGACTAGAGAACACAAAGCCTAATTCTGTACAGTGTCCGCATATTACAAGTAGCATTCTTCTTTCATCATTCATAGCCACACAGGACTCCCTGTCAGTCCTGCATTATAGTCCTTTCTCACTGGAATTATATCTATGAATTAATTGAATTGGAGGTCCCAATTAAGCTTTCTTGTACCACAAATACTAACTGGAGTGGTAAAAATAGAGAATGCTTTATACACATTAAAAAATGGTCATTAGAGCAATGAAACGTGCTCTAGGAGCAGATTTGCCTCAGGGGAGAGGAAGACAGAAGGGTAATAGGGGATTCAGCCTTTCCATTACCACTGCCCTGTGCACCCTGTGTACCATGGGTCACACAGTGAAGGAAGAGCTGCGCAAATGTTGAACCTCCCTATTCATCACTTGTCTGAAAATAAGCCTTTCCTTCAGAGAATCTGTTTGGAAAACTGAAGAAGAAATTCTCACAATAAAATATTAAAGTTCTCAAAAAATTCATTGAGGTAGGTACTTCCTTTAATTATTAGATTACCTCAAATATCCATCCAGCACTTTATGGCAGAAGACTTTTTTGCAAGTCTAGCTGGAGAAGGCTGGAAAGCATAATATACTGCTATTATACAGCATTAATTGCTTTTTTGAAAGTTATGGTATAACATGTTTGCATTCATTAATTATGCGAGAGCACAAAACCTACTGCTGTAATGCCCAGATCACTAGTTGCAGCATTTGGACGTATTGCAGCAAAAACATCCCTAGTTGTTCTGTCATAACTTTTTAAAGCATTCCAAAAGCAAAAGCAGCACCCTTGCCCCTATGTGACTGAACTACAGGTAAGCCTTTCAGAAAAGGTTTTTCTCAAAGAGGCACCAAGTAATGCTGAGCATGCTCAATATCTCTGAAGTTCAGCTCCATTTTAGGTTGAAATTTTCTTTCTCAAGGTCAGCAGGAAATATCTCTGATCATCTAGGAGCCAGGCCACCAAACATCTTCTTGAACCTAAGCCCAGTGCTTTTAAAACATTGAGTAAGGTCAGCTGGGAGCATCCAGTTCACATTGCTGTCAGATACTGGTCGGTACACTTAGCCTGAAAGGTGCTATATAAAAAAAAGCTTGGTTTGTTTTTTGTTCCTTTTTTATTTCTTTTTCTCTTCTTTTTCTCAATTTCTCCCTTGACATAGGAAACATGAACAGGAAAAAATAAATCTGAAAAGCAGAGATGCAAAACTGAGCTTTCTACAGTCTATGAGCATGGATTCTTCATGGGAGACTCCCAGGAAAGTAAGACATCAACTGAAACTGAATAGGGCTTAGCATTTAGGAGGTACTGTTTCAAAGAAACCCAAAAAGAATAGATGAATAATGGTATTATATCACCAAAGGCAGAACTCCAGCTGATCATCTTGACAGAGAAACTGGAGGCAGAAGAGAGGCATTGATTCACTGGGTTATGTCTGTAAGTGCTACAGTCCTGTGTAATGGCACACGTGGCTCTGAGTTGGCATAATTTGCAAACAGAAGGTCCTACTGGCAGAAAATATGGCATTTACAGTGTTTGGTAAGACTCCTCTCTAAGCTAATCTTCAGTTGGCTTTTATGCCTTGTTGAAACTGGCCTATCACCTTGTTAGTTGGTATTATTGTTTCCTTAACAGATGGGAGTGAGTATAGCATGCTGCTGAATCAGCCTGCAGATCTATTTTATTTATAATTGCAGAATCTTTTCTGTGCAGGGTATCTGAGCATAAGGTGAAGGGGAGAATGCATCATTATGACTCCAGCAAGAGAGCAAAATTAACCTGGAAAAATCAACCAGATTTCTAGAAGAGAGGAAAGAAATGGACAAGGCTTCTTCAAAAGGGAATTACATAGAGCAGGAATGAACTGGGTTTCCTGTCTTCTCCAGGGTAAGATCACCAAAGTCTTTCCTGCAACCTACCAAAGTTCAGTTGAATGGGTAAGACAGGTGCAGAATCCACCAATTAGCATAATTAGCAAAATAATATCCCTAAATAAATAAACTGGGTTTTATGAAGCTGCTTCTGTCGTAAGGTGTCCTTCACCGTCTTCTCCAGAACAAGAAGAAAGGGGAAAAAAGGAGTGAAGAAAATATTTTCAAAGTTAAGAGATTTAAGATTCTGTTAGTACTGAAATTACTTTACTCATTTTGATTTTGTTCCAGTATGGATTTGCATTACAGGTCCTGGTTTTGGACATGTCCCTCATCATATTTGTCTTACTTTTCTCATTCTCTTTTCAAGTCTTCCTGATGGCACCTTGCTACATACTTTTTCTTTGGAAGAACTTTTCCCCTACTTTTTAAAACATGTAGTACTAAAGTAAACCAAATTACATTCAGCCTGGAGGCTGAAAGGATAGATGGAAGGGAGCTTAGTCATTTCCTTAGAAATGAGGTAGAGGATGAAGACAGGCAAAAAATAAGTAAAATAAAAAGTAAAGTATATTTAGGCAAAGTTATATGACTTTTAGTTGGCTTGTGGGAGGATTTATGAATGGACCAATCAGAGTTTGAAGATCAGACTTTAAAGCCAGCTCAAAAGTTACTACATTTTTTCCCCCTTTAGAAATATCTCCCAGAAAAGAAAATACCTTTCATTTTCTCCTTTATATTTCCTTAAGGAAAGTTTGATTTGTCTGGGGAGAAAAACTACAGCTTTAGAACTAAATTTTAATTCTCAGTAGACGACTGAACCAGGCACAGTATGAAATCTGCCCTGAGAAGGAAAAACCTGTAATTCAGAATCTCTCTCTGCTCCTTTTGCCTCCTGAGAGCAACAGCAATTCATTGCTGACCAGTGCCCAAAGTCAGCTGGGATATCCCCCTCACTATTTGTTACATCTACATCAGCATCAGCCACCATTGGGTGCTGGAAAGTTTGGACCTTATTCCCATGGGAGCAGTGTGAGTGAGCAGCCCTACTGTTTACAGCCTGTGCGCATGCAGCTCAGGGCTGGGCAGTGGTGCCCACTGCATCAGCAGCAGAGGAACATCTTCAGTGCTTGGCAAAGATTCCCCCCCTGCCCTGTTCTTCAGTTCTAGACCCACTTTCCAAGCAACTAAGAGACAAAGAGAATAAGAAAAGTTTTAAAGGGAAAGCAAAGGTGATCAAGGCAAAGTACAGGTTTACCAAATGAGACTAATAAAAAGTACAGCTTCCAGTAAACACCAGAAGGAAAGCAAAAGTACCTTGTAGTGTGCTGCAGTTAGAAAACATAAAAGCAATTTAGTGGAACAAATCAAACCCCAACAACTACTTACCCACCTGTGAAGGCAGTAACAGAATCAGCAGCACCTGAAGGATTGCCTTTATTGTTTGAGGAATACAGCATCTCTTGTTATGGAGTACACCAACAACTGGAACACATTACAGGGAAATAGGACAGCCATCAGATATTCAGTAGCCTACAAATATTCAGTTACCTACAAAAATATTTCAATATTTTCTAGCCAGGGAACTATTAAAAATACCACTGTGGAAGTAATTTCATGTTAGCAAAGTAAGTGGTCTCCTCAGCATTTGATGGTTTTATGCACATAACATCTGAATTTGAAAGTATGTTCATAGAAATAAGCAATTACTGAAAGTGGCAAACAGCTTTTAGACAGCATCATCTTTATTCTTTACTGAAAGCACTGTATGCATGCAAAGTAAAACACTGAAATAAAGAGGAACAAACAGATGGGGCTAATAGTTATGCTTTTGCAGTCTTGAATACCTAATTAAGGTAAAGCAGCTTCTGTGGAACGAAGTTTAGGTTTTTACCCCGTAAAACTTTTCCATTAAAGTTCTGTTGATGTAAGACTTTTAATGCCAGGTCACAGACCAAAGGTGAATGTTTCTGGGGAAGTTTCTAGAAAATCAGACTACTTCAGCAATGAAGCACCCAGCTGGTTTTGCTTTGCTGAAAGCATTGTGGTTCAGGATTGTTTTCCCAGAACTCAAACATCGTTGCTTTAACAGTTCAAAGTTTTTGTTCAGTTAAGCTTCAATGAGGATGAGTACATGTAATGCAACTGGGAAAATCCATGCTAGAAATGAGAATGTAAGGCATGTATAAGTTTGTTAACCTTTTAAGCTGCAGCAGCAGCTCACAGCAATGGATATGATAAGATGTGCCAAATGTTCTTGAAGGTTCTAATACTTGCCAGGTACAGCTGTATTCTTCCTGTTTATCAGTCTATCTGTTGATCTGTACGTCAATGTCAATTTTACCTGCAGGCTAAAAGGGGATCTTGCAGTTTGTCATGCTATTTGTATATCTTCTACAGGGAAGCCTGAGCTAGGTTTTTAATCATACTGAAGTTTTCTCTTTTTGACATTAAAAATGTGTAAATTCATGCTGGAATAAATATGAGTCACTGAAAAGCACATTTCAACTGTCTGCTTAAGAAAAAAGTAGTCTTAGACTGACAAAGACATCATTTGAGCATCTAGTAGATGAGGTAGGTAGGAATTTTCTGGCTATGTTTTTTTGTCTGAAGATGTTGATTCATAGACATCAAACTAGTAGGTGTCAAAAGATTATTTTACTCAATTTTTGCATTCTTTTACTCAATTTTTGCATATTGAAAACCATAAATCAAAACTGATAAATCTAATATTTTCTACATGAAAATTTCCACATTGAATTGACATGTCTTAAACATTAATCCACATTAAATCCACAAAGATTTTTGCCTTTAACTGATTTTCTGAGGCTTGGGCTGAGATTCATGTTGGATGGAGAAAGCTTGCAAAACCTCTCTTGCTCCTTTTTTTGCTCCTTTTTTTTTTTCCCTCCCCCTCACCCCCCAGTAGGAAACCAGTTTTTCACTCAGCTGTAATTACCATATTTCGTTCTCAATTAGGTGTGACATGACAAAGAATCTATCAAATATTGGGCTCTTGGACTGTACTGAAAACGTAGATGAAACCATAATTCAATAGCAGATGAAACCATACAGATCTATGTAGCTATCTGTAGATGTGTAACTACCTATCTCAGTTTGGAACTCAGAGCCTGAGAATAGTATTTTAACACTCTGCCCCACATTAACATATTAAAAAAGGAATTCCAGGCTATTGTGAGACGGGGAGATCTTTAGGGTAAAAACCCAAAGGCAAGTAATTGGTAACTTACACCTATTAGTTTGTTTTGTTTTTTCATTCTATTATTCAGGATGCTTCAGCGCTTTCCCTGAAGGTACAAAGATAGGAAGGCATTAATCTCTGCTATGGCTGCCAACCTAACTACTAGCTATGGCTCCCTGTGGATTTCTCTCCACTTTAAAGTCTCACTTTCAGCACTTTAGGTGACATTTGCTCAATTCTGTCCAAATTTCAAAAATCCCTGCAGCCTTTCAGCCTCCATAGCTCCACACCCTCTCACATGTCATATGGGAATATGTCCATATTTCTCCCAAAGCTCATCCCTGTTAGAGACCCCTAGCCCCTACTTGGGGGCTGCCTACTTGGGTTCCCATGTCTCACACTTCCCTAGCAGTGCTGGGAGGCACACAGTGTGGCTGGCCCCATGCAACCATGGGGGCTCCAGCTGCCACAATGGGCTAAGGTGTCCCCATGGTCCCCTCGCTGTGGTCACTAGCAGCGTGACCTGCCCAGACTTTGGCACTTCTGCCAGGTCTTGCCAAAATTGCTTGAGACTTACTGGTGGAAGACAATGGAAAACAGGTGAAGGTGCCCCAGAAGTGAGACTGCTTGTGAATCTCTCTGTGGCTAAACCCAAATCTCACTCCTCTTTGCATGCAGCAAAGCATGCAAAGTCTTTCATTTGGAAAGGAGGGATAATCCCCTTCATACATTTTTCTCTGAGACTGGGAGAGCTTAAGCAGGATTCTTTTGTTTCCTTAGACATCCTGTGTTTCTTTGCCATGCTTAAACACTCACTCACTGGCTGTAGCTGCAGTGTTGGGAAGTCATACCAGCACTTGCCCTCCCCATAGCTGCTTGCTATTAGTTCACTAATTCTGGGCAAAAAATGTGCTCAGAGCTTTTGTGTGTGCCCCAGGGGATCTTATATTCCTCTCCCACCCTGTAGTGCAGGAAGGGCCAATGACCAAGATGCCTGCACAAGCCCTAGCTTGCGTGTCTGTCTCCCAGCTTTCCTTGGTCCAGGGCAGTTACACAAGCTTGTCTGCATGCAGCTGTCAGAAAAATCTGAATCTGCAAGTCGTTGCCTGCAAGGCTTGATAGCTGCAGGCAACCCATCACTTTTGATCAGCCAGCCAGAGTTGTTTCTTCATTCCTTTCTTACGGAGGGCTGTGTCCACATGGTACTTTTCAAGTGGATGTGAGCCATGTTTGCTTGATCACCAAGCTGACTTGCAGCATGCAGATATGAAGGCATTCCAGGCACAACTGAAGAGCTAGGTCATGGTCACCATGAAGATATTTGGATCCTCACTAGGACTTTCCATGCTACCTTCAGCATCTTGTTCCTGTTTCTCCGCTCAGCTCAGAGCATCGCCATGAGGGCCTCATTGCCCTCATGGTTATCCACCTTTCTGCAGAGCAGAGCAGTGGTGCCCTGCAGCCTGGGCACTCGGGACAGCTGGAACACAGCTGCAGTCTGTGCTGTAGTCTGGACTTGGGAAACTGTTTTCAGTAGTCTGCTTGGGCTCCTTATGGACAGGATATCCATGCATGGAAAAATCCATGGGAAGATCTTTGGAAATCTGAGTACGGTAGCCACATCTGTGAGGAGTTCTGGATTGATAACAGTTTCCAGTGCGATTACTACGGCTTTCAGGAGCTTTAAGTTCCTGTTATAAACTGTATAATCACAGTCTGGTCCTTGCAGAGTCCCTCAGGATTAGATTTTTGGGCTTGAGTCAACTTCAGATTTAATTTTTCCTGAAGTTCAACCTATTTCTCTTCACATAATGTCCACTCTGTGGACATGTATAATTTCTGCAAGCACCGCTATTTTCTTTTAAATACTAACAAATATGCAAACACAATATGCTGAATAATGCCTTCTTTTATGCTACAGTACTAGGAAGTTTAAACTTGTCTGAAATGGTTTAAACTTTTGATGCATTTTGTTACACTAGAAAGATAAGGAATTTGGCAGTTATTCATGATTTAGTCTAATCCTCTTACCTATGTTTTTTCCATTAAACAATTGGATAGCACAGTTGAAAAAAAAAATCTTTCCGCAAATGTTCACTTCTTTTAAATCACCGCTGTTTCAAGTCATAAAACTCCTGCAAACTGTAATAAATTTCAGTTCCTCATAATAAGTATCGCTGTATAGAGTGTAATGTTAAAAATGCAAAATAAGCAAATATTCAGCCAGCTAATAGTACAGAAACTTTGGCTTTAAAAGTGACAATAGAAGAAGCACTCATTTGCACTGATCCAAGCTGTAAAGATCCTTTGTTCTTTAGAATTATTTTTTCCCCTGAATAGCCATCAATAACCTTCTGATATCCTAAAAGCCTGAAATGTGTTTTCCCTCTTCAAGATAACATAAAGAGTGTATTTTAAAGGTCAGAACTTATTATTTTATGTATAAGAATTTACCTTCTATCTGTCTTCATAATCTGTCTGACTTCACAGTGGTGGCATATCCACATCAGAAAACACTTTCACCTAGCTGTGTGCTTACCCTTCAGCCATTCCTTTTGAATGAGATCTCAGGAGAAGAACAGGTATATCCTTTCAGTGAAGAGCTCCTTGCTACCTCATGAAGACTTCTGTCTCCTTTTATTTGAGAGAGCTAGTCTTAAAACAGCAACAACTGAGGTGTTCAATAACTTCATGATCAGTTTATTTCTGCTCTGCTTAGTGCTATTGAAAGAGTGGTGAGAAATTCTAAGGCGAATTTCAGAAATTATGAAAACTGGAAGCCTAACAGGGCATGGGAAATGTACCATATACACTCTCTAGGATCACTAAGGGGTTGTGTCACTTCACATCTAAAATACCTATTCCTTTTTATGAGCGCACCTGAGCATGGCAGCAGACCGCAGAGGAGGTTGCCTTCAAAACTCAGACTCAGTCATAGCTGTGCCAGGGATGTGTTGCCTAAAGGTTCAGCTGGAAGGCAGTACCAGAAGATTGTGTGCTTGATTCAAAGGGAATCCCCGCAGCTTTCAGTCCATCATCAGTATCATGAAGCCTTTGGGAATGACAAGTACTGTTTCTTTCAACATTATTTTGATGGACAGGAAATTATTCTGGGATGTAAACACAGCTTATTTGTAGAATGAAGTATGTATCTTAACCCTATCTCCTCATTCAGTTGGCATGTGGTTGCTGCAGAATTTTAATAAGGAAAAGGTGTTTAAAATCTGGTTTTCTTCTAGCCTACGGCAGTTATTCCTCTCTTATAAAACAGCAACGGTATCTGACACCCAGGGGTGCCCTGTCAGTGAAAGAAATTGCAAAATCATACATAAAGTTCAGAACCAGGTTGAAGGTGGAACCAACTACCTTAGTACCTTCGTCATTTAGAAGAATTTACAAGGGCTACATGTGTTATTGGGCTTTAATTCATACCAGACAGCAAAAACCTGAGGACCTAGTCTGGTGTGTCATACAGCCTGAAGCAAAGCCGGAAATCCCTTCAGGAGGTGGATATGGTTTAGATGTTTTTTCTTTTTCCATGAATTTTTTGTTCCTTTGTGAGAGAGCTGTAGTCCTTGATTTTGTTTAAGCAGAGAACAGGTACATTGCACAGTGTGCTCTGCAGTCCTGGTACCCAGCTTCCCTGAGCTGGGAGGCAGCAGCTCTGTCCCTTCTGCTGCTTGGGCTTCCTCCTCACTGGCCGCTTTCCTTAGGGACCTAGATGTGGGGGAAAAGGAGCATGGTGCTGCAGGATATGGAATTTCAGATCATTCCTGAAATCATAGTTCAGATACAGTCTTTGAAACTATGGGCAACCCTCAGGTGATCTCATTGTGAATTTAGAAGGAATACCAAAACCAGGATGCATTAAATGCTCGAGCTCAGATAATATCTCTTCTGTAAAAAATCTAGGCAGGTTGCTAAAGTTCATTGTATCTGTGCTTCCACTTTCAACTGAAGTATCCAAAGAAAACTTTTGAATTTATTGCAGAATAAATAGAACTACTGGGAAGATAGCATATGTTGTTATGTTGGTTAATGCTGAGTACCCAGTCCACCTACTGCAAGAACAAAATGCTTTTTAAATTCACTCTCCACAGAAATTCCAGGGGCAGGTGCAGCTAAGACAAGCATGGGACTCTCCTCTAACTGAGTAATTAGGGATATGGGACTTATGAAAGTCATATAAACTATAAACATACAAGAACATTAATTCTAAACTGAGACATTCTTGAAGGGTACAAATTAGAGTTGTTGAAATAAGTTGCATAGGTCAATTTCTCCACTTAAAAATTATGGAAATAGTTAAAAGACACAACATTGGAAAAAATTTGGCCACTTTGTCTTTCCAGTTTCAACCACCTTTGTCCACAAGGGTTGTAAGTTGCTAACACCAGCTTCTGCAGAAAGAGACAGGAAGAACACTGACTAGACTAAAATTGAACAGGGTAGGAAGTGTATGAATAACATAGAAACTTTTTGAGCCCAGTTTCTCAGGCTAAGTGTCTAACTCTACTCCTTACTCTGTCACATTGTTTTGTATTTAATGAAAATGCATTGTATTAACATACATAATGCATTGTATAATCCTTCATGGAAAAACAAACAGGAACCAACCTGAAACAGTTTGCATACAACTTGGCAACACTTTATGTTCATTCTTTAAAACTGTGCATGTATTCCTCTTGGGCAAAACACTGTTTTGACTGCAAAACTGCAAAGTGTTTATCAGTAATAAAATGAAGAGCACGGGTGATTAATAGATTTATCTTACAACTAGGGATAAAATTCTGCATTTATGGAAAAAGATCCCCTTTTTCTGCCTGCCTTTGGTTAATCTGGATTTCCATTCTCCTGCAGCGTAACAGTGTAGTTACAGCAGTATTCTACATGCGGTACTGAGGGCTGATCAAGCACACTTTCATATCCAACCTGCTCCAGCTGCTGACCGCGATGCCAAAACTGCCTCTGGCTCAGTCACATTTCCCTGTTGTTCCTTGCCCTTCAAGTTGATTAAAAGGGTTCTTGAATACTTGCTCATCAAAATGCCCACTGACTTGACTGGTGTCTTTTGTTTATACAAAGAGTTTAAGGTCATGTCACAGAGCTGCAGCATCCTGAAGCACTATTAAGAGATTACTCTAATTGCTGGAAGAACACATGCCATTAAACTTTTTCAAGTAAAACAATAAATAGTCAAGCAAAATGGGCCAAAATAATTATTTTTTTATAATGGGAAGGTAAGGACAGGAATTTTGTAGCTTAGTGGTTAAAGTTACATAAATGATTAGAAGGTTCCCCCTCATCTTTTTAAAGGACTCTGCCCCTTCTCTCTTCTGTATATTTTTTTACTTTGCCAGAAAAAGTAACATCATTGAACGTCAATGCTTTGTAGCTGCTTAGTATTCAAATGATGAAAGACATATTTTTGCCTGATGCATTTCAGAAGTTGACATTGCATCAAATGGTGCTGTGAGAAAGACAAAGAACATGGCAAAAATATGAACAGGCACAGTTTGCAATATTTCTAGTGGCTTTCTGGCATGTGTAGTCATGTGAAAATCTTACATAATTGTGGGCCAACTCCCTGCAGAATATTTGGTCAGTAATGCCTATCAGGTAGGAGCTAAATAAGTGTGAATGGGTTTGAATGCTTGGAAAATTTATGAATGTTTTGTTCGGCTGTCATAGTGTTAATTAGACTTCTTGGCAATACCTTTAGCATTGGTTGGACTCAATAATCTTTAAACTCTTTTCCAAGCTAAGTGATTCTATTTGTGAATTTGTAAAAACTTAACAGTGGCCTGAATAATTTGGACAAAAAAAAAAAAAAAAAAACAACACCATCATAAAATAAACCCGTTTAAGATAGAAAATCTGTATTTTGCACATGGCATCCACCAGGAAGAAAGGCTGAGCATAAAATATCACTGTCGGGTACTTTGTAAATAATCCTTGGTATCTCATGTGTTTGCTTGTAATGTACTTACTACTGATCTTGATTCCCGAGGAAGTATTTAAGACAAAGAAGAATATTCTATATAGTGGATACACGCTAGAAGAAATCCCATGACACGAAAATGGCTCCGAGTGTAACCACGATACAGGATCTTGATAAACCTATGTGATGCCATACACCTCTGGCTTCAGAAACACTAAGCAGCCATTGAAAAGCAAACCTATTACATAGGTATAGCACCCAATCCCTTCCTGTGCAGCCCTGTGCATGACAAAGGGAAATTGGAAGAGGTAATAATGACTTTTCCAGTGCATTTGTTTTCCTGAGGAGGATGAAAACATTGCCAGGTAGGCTGGTTCTTGTGTGCCCCTCATGTGGAGTGGGGAAATGGCACCCAGCTGGGCACTTGAAGAGACTGACCTATGCTCTTGGGCAGAAACACTGCTGTGTTTACCTTGCCCACTGTAACATTACAGCAGTGTAAACCCTGTGGGAACGCAGCCCAGAATTTTTGTTCCATTTCAGAGGTTTGAGCACTTACATTTTAGAGGGCTTTCCCTGCAAGAGATCGAGAAGTTAGCTTCAGTCCAAAACCGTGAATTCACATGTAGATGAGCTAGATGTCTGTGCATATGTGTGCAATCAAGCTTATTCACAGTTTATTAAAGGTAATATAATTTCTTTCTTTTTAAATCATAACCTTTATTAAATCCTGGGTGCGGTTTCTATAAGAACAAGGTGACCAACCACATTAATAGTCTCTGGAGACAGCTTCAGAGCACAGCATAGCTGGAGATGTACTTTTGCAGGGAATTCCACCCACATCTGCAAATCAAAAACACATTTGCAAAATATGAAGTGAGAGTAATTCACTATTTAAAAACAGGCTAAAGCTTCAAGATTATTTATTCATAACTTGAAATTAAATCTGTGGTAGGTGGTACTCATTTAACATGGATGAAATTATTGATTTAAATATTGAGGGCAAAAAGAAATCAAGTCAGATAAACTGCTTTATTGCTTTGGAGGAGAGGAAGGGGAAGCTGAATATCATTAAAGTGATTATATTTTTAAAGATGTGTTATAGTCTGTACTATGTGCTCTCTGAAGAACCATTTTACAGGTGGGACAGCAGGCCACAGGCTGAAAAGCAAAATGTATGTGAGCTGGGGAGCACACTGCCCCTGGCAGAGAGCTTTGGGGCTGGGAGTCCCAGGCTGAGGCCCACAGAGGGGGCATATGGCAGAAGCCAGTCTTGCAGTCACTGCCTCCTTATGCATCAGCAATTTCTGTAAGGGAACACCCATGAGTAAAACCTTTTGCAGGCCACCCAGAATAGCACTGTGGGTCCCCAGTGACCTGACTGCAGGGCTGTCTGGTATACAGCGTGTGAATTACTTCAGTTATGTTTCCAGAAGCAAACTGTGATTCAGAGTGGCTCTTCTTTTTTGGGCGTTCACTCTGTCAAAATCAAGATAGCAGGAGCAAAAGGTGGCACATCAAAACTGTGGTCTTAACATCAGAAAGCAAGAATTGCTTCAAGCCAGTTGTGTAAATTCTCAACTTTTTCTTTCAGGCACAGGTGCTTACTGACCCCAAAGGCAGTGCCAGAAATCACAAGTCCGTATTCCTATTCTCAGATGTTCCCCATTGTAAGCTACCTTTTCATTCCAGTGAGAATTATATGACTATATCCTAAGCAGTTGCATTTCTATCAAAGTGTTTCTCATGTCTTTTAAATGTTGCCAGGTTGGCAAAAGCTGAGACTGGTGAGGCAAACTTACTCCTTGAAAAAAAATAAACATGTTTTTGAGAAACAGCATGGTAAGCCAGGCTTCTCTACAGTGTGTTCTATAGCACAATCACTCACTTCATGTGTCTGTAGGATTTCCAGGGATTTAAAACTAAATTTAATTTTCATTTGGCACCACTGAACTCTAGTGCCAGACATCATACAAGCAGTGATCATGGAAACAAATGAAGCTCTATGGTTAAATGGAAATTGAGTAATAAATCTGAGACAGAAATTCGTATAGCCTGCTATACATAAGCATTTCCTTGGGTAGGTGCCTAAGATATATTAATGGATGATTGTTAAATTCAGAGAGTCTGGAAGCTTCTCTGATCTTCAAAATGAAAACATCAACAAAATCCATCAGAAAAACAAGAAAAAAAAAAAAAGGTAATTCATACACTGAAGAAGGGGAAAGGATAAGCAGTACATTGTGAATTTCCAGTACAAATAGGTCAGACTTTCTTTCTTTTCCTCTTGCAGCCCTCCTTCTGCCTTTCACTTCTGAGTGACTTGAAAGGCCTGTTTATGACCACTGCATTGATTTCCTTTCCTCTGACTCATTGCAATCTGGCTCCAGTTCTCCCCATTCAAACTAAATCACCAGGGTCTCAGATGACCTCCTTCTGGCTAACATGGGAATCTCTGCATCCTCTTTGACCTTCCTGTCTAATCTGATACCCTTGATCATTCTTCTTGCTTGGCTTTTGTGGCAGTACCTCCTTATGGCTCTCCATCTACCTTTTTTTATTGCTCTTTCAGTATCTTTTAGAGCAGCTCCTTCTCCCTTCTCCATGGGACTTTTTCAAAGCAAATACAGACTCCTGTTTTTTCATTGCACAATTATTTTTTTCACTTGTTTTCTGCTATTATTCTCAGGCTGAATATTTTCATCTCCCTGACCTGTTTGTTTCTGTTCTGTGAGCTGAATTGACAGTTTGGTGTATTCAGGATGATTCCTTGTCACCTGAAGGTAAAACGATCACAGGTAATTCTCTAATATGAACCTGCCACAGTTCCTCCTCTGCCCATTGCTGTTGACAGCTTCACAATTCCCCTTCAGTTCTCAAACTCAGTGTCAGTTTTGACATTCCCTTGCATGTTCCCATGTTCTTAGGTAATTGTGGCAGGCTTGCTGCAAGGCCTGAGGGAATTAGGGGATTCTTTCTGGTATGGTCATAAAAGCTTGTGTCTTCCCACACCTACCTACCCCCTACTCCCCATCCTCTCCCACATTTCCTCTCCAAGATCTATACCTTGGCCACCTATGTGTCAATTTTTTCTTCTCTAGATGATGCTCTTCAAGTACCTAGTATGTCTCAAGAGCATCTCTCTGATATTCCCTTATCAGCCCTCTCCATCAGGGTTGCTCAGGGTTATGTTCTGCCCTCTGACAGACCAACTGTTCAAATCACTGTAGTGCCATGGACTTGACAGTTCAAATCAGTTAAGGAAAATTTATGGTTCTTGTCATTCTTTGAAACTTTGATATTACATTTTTCTGTGTCCTTCACCCAGTCAGAAGTGGTGGGCTGGACATCCTGTCAATGTCTTTTACAGCTTGACCTTGTGTGACAGAACATCAGTTGTTGTACTCTTACACAGAAACTCCCTAACCCCCCTCTTCTCTCATCAGATGAACAGTTATCAGGAGGAAGCAAGCATCCAAAAGAGTCTTCCTCTGAGGACTTCACTACAAACACTTAGGGGCAGACAACTTTATATAGCAGATAATCATACAAAATGGGATGGCTGTGAGCTCTGCAGTTCAGGTTTTAATCTAGCTGCAGATCTCAACAATCCTTGAATTCAGAGGTAGTTTTGACCTCCCTGAATGTACTTAAGGTAGTGGTCATGTATTTAAGATGGTGACTCTTGTCCCAGAGTGACATAAGCATGTGTTATCCTTTCTATACACAAGTTGGTACTTTTGAGCAAAATAAATAAATATGTGAAAACTTTAGCACATCCCGGAGCTAAAAAGTATATCTTTCAAAAATGTGCTTTTTGGGATTTTTGTGTCCAATTTTTGAGCAATTAAAGACTCTACACTAATTTTACTTTGAGCTACCTGAAAAAGGCTTCCAAGACAAATTCCCCTCAGACACTTTTGGCTTGCCCTTGTAACACTGGAAGGTAAAGAGTCTTCTTTCTAACAACTGGGTGCAAATAAATCACTGGATTGGTAAAAGATCAGCCCTTAGGATCAATATAATCAGTGCTTTTTTGTAACAGAATTCACTCCATGGTGACTTTCCCTCTTGAAAACACACTCACTTTTTTGCCAGTGGTTACCTACACCTTAGCAATTTTTATTTCCAAAAGGTGCACACTGAATTCCCATGGAGAAATTCATTGGCTGAACTATGATCTCATTTCCCTTGTCATGCCACAGCACCAGACGCATCGTGTTTTCATTGCTGCAACCTGATTCCCTAAAGTACAGTGGCTGTGAGATGCTGCCAGGAAAAATGTGACAACCACAGCATAATTTATCAAAAGCCTTGACATGAATATTGAAATATACCACCTACGTTAACTGATACCATGCAGCCCAGTTCTAAGAGAAACTCTCTTTTTATATAAATCATGTTAGTTTCTTTTTTTCTTTTTTTTTTTTCCTTTTCTTTTTTTTGTCTTTTTTTGGTTGTAATTTACTTTAAAGTTTGTAAAGTTTGACAGTTTCCAGAAACATGTATGAATACGCAAGAAGCAAAAGAAATCAATGGATGAAATTGCTCATAGATCCTGTGATGCATTTTCATAGATTTTCCCAAGATGGAGACATATTTGTATTAAAGACTTCAGTGAAGTACACTCAAAGACCCAGTATATCCTAAGCAGGGCTTTGTTCAAACCAGAAATGATTTACTGTTCTGTGCTTGAGTTAACAGAAAAATCATCAATTAACAAGCAGAAGAGGAAGAATTCAATCAATACAAGAAAAACCAATAAAATCAGATATATTACGCCTATATGAAAAAATAAAAAAAAAAAAAAGAAATATTCAACATTTTCCTAAGTAATGATATTTCATATATTTAAGGTTGGACATACACATTTGTGATGGGCATTTTCCTGTCCTATAGCTTTTACAATGAAGGTGATAAAATACTGGAACAGATTGCCCAGAGAAGTGGCGGATGCACCATTCCTGGAGACATTCAAGGCTAGTGTGCATTTGGATCTAGTTGAAGATGTCCCTGCTTATTACAGGGGTTTTGGACTACATGACCTTTAAAGTTCCCTTCCAACCCAAACTATTCTGTGATTAGTAGCCAGAATCATTCACAGAGGGAGCAAGTATCCAAGAATAAGAAAAAGCAGCAACTGAAAACAGCAGTGGAAATTAGCTGGCATCCTGTCTGCTGCATTTTGCACACACTGGACAAAAGCAGAACAGCTTCCGAGGTAAGATCACATAAAATAGCACTGGGTTGCAATTGCTTCAAACTATCACTGGTGAAAAAAAAAAATAATAATACTACAGTTACTCTCCTTTATGGTATAGTCTAGTGAGCACATTTCTGAATCGTTAACCCAATCTATACCCATGTATTCTCTGGACCTGTCCAGGTTTTCTTACACAAACACTACAACTCTCTCTCTACATATGAACAAAATTGTCCATGACAGCATCATAACTTTCAAAACTGATTACTTTTAACTAATATAGTAGTGCAGAAAATCACTGCATTGAAAAGATCTGCCTGGCTAAGGACATTAATGTCTATCTGATCCACAGCATGGCCTCATCTCTGCTGTCTCCACTGGCTGCTTTTGTATACCTTTGTACCCAGGAAGCGCCCACACTTACCTTCAGAGCCCTGAGGCATGAAGGGCATCCAAAGACATTTTCAGGGCACCCAAAATATGGGCTGTTTCTGAATGATCTTAACCTTAGCCCGGAGGTTATTACTGATAGCCTGTGGGAGTTACCAACTAACAAAGGAGATGGATATGAACTGACTACCTCCTCTTGTGCCAGCCCTCACTTTGGGAAGTGGTAACGCAACACAGTTTCAGCTCCTGGATTAGAATGTGCTAAGATGAAGATTCAGAACTCATGATCTCAAGAACTCTCCCTGTTTATGGTTTCTTTGTCTCTCTGTCCTCTTCCTGTGCATTTTATTAACCATTCTGGGCTGCCAGCAGCTTCATCAGGGATGCAGAGACAAGGAGATCAGGTTCCTCAGAGGAAGTGTTAAATGGGAACACATATATACATACATATATATATGTGTCGTGTTTTAAGCTCCTCACCCACAAAGTTTTCTCACTCACTCACTCCCCTCCCTCTCTTTCTTCCCCCAGTCCTGGGGGAATGGGGAGGAGAATCGAAAGAATGCAACTCCCACAGGTTGAGATAAGAACAGTTTAGTAACTAAGGTATAACACAAACCACCACCGCTACCACCAATAACAATACAAGGGAAATACAAAGAAAGAGAATACAACTGCTCACCACCCAGCCCAACCAAGCCAGTGCACCCCCCAGCAGCGAACCCCCACAGTGCACCCCCACCTTCCAGATCTCTGCCCTCCGGTTTTACATCCCGGGCATAACGTGCTGTGGTATGGAATAACCTCTTTGGTCAGTTTGGGTAAGATGTCCTGTCTCTGCTTCCTCCCGGCTTCCCCTCCTCCCTGGCAGAGCATGAGGCTCAGGAAGTCCTTGCTCAAACCAAAACATTACCAAGCAGTAACTGGTGTTGTCAGTGCTGTTCTCAGACCGAAAGTCAAAAACACAGCACTGCACCAGCTACTATGAAGGAGAAAAATGACTGCTGCTGCTGAACCCATGACAATATATATATATAGTTGTCCAGGCTGGGAGATCGCTGGGTTAACAGCAAGTGGATAGAAGGAGAAAAGACCAGTGAAGGAGAGAGGGAAGAAGAAGGGGAAAACTGTCTTAGGGATGACTTTGTACAACTCTGCCTATCTTTCTCCTGAATCTCCACCTTTCACACAGAAAGAGGATAAAGGACTAGGTCACTATGAGGTGTTAAACTGAGAGTTGTTGTAAATACAGAAATAAATACGAAAGGTGAGAAAGCACTTTTTTTTCTACTGAACTTGCAACCTTTAGCTTCTCTGAAAATTGCAACTGAATAATAGTCACTGTAGAACAGCCTTGCGTAATAATATCCAGCAGGAACAAAAGCATCATGATAAAAAACACCATTATTATTCATAGAACTGTCGTGAACAGTCTGCTTACTCTACACAATTCACCAAAGAAATACTGGTTTGCCATAAATTGAACTGTGCATTTTAAAACAGCAAAGTGCCATCCACTGCCCTGCCCTTTCAACCGTGTTGTACATACACATGTAGCAGGGAACTCTCAAATTATACTGTTTTGAGAGGCAGTTGAGAGAGTGAGAGAGACCAATGGCATTATAATTTTTGCAAGTCTGTACTTTTTCCCACACTGAAGAGCATCACTAGATGTATTTGTGTCCACTGAGCATGCAATCATTGCTCTGGAATCACTTTCTGATATTCAGCCTCATTAGACAGAGATAGGAATTTCCTGACAAATCGTTTTTCATTGCAAAAATGCAGATTCATTGAAGCCTTTTGCAAGAATGGGCCACATTAGATGGGTCTTTCATTAGGATACATGCGACCATGGCAGGGTTGCACAACAGAGGTCTACCCCAGGGAATGCACTAGTCCCTCGTGGGGAGAATATCAGATCTCTGCTGAAACCCAGGAGCCCCATCAGACTAACATTCGCAATCTCTTCCTGCCCCAACTGGTAGGCTGCTCTGTGGAAGCTGTTCCTGTTCAATTCCTTCACAGTTGAAGCAACAGCTTAATGTGGTAATGTACCCATTCTAATTCTCCTTCTGTTGCAAAAGGGATTATAGTAATTCAGTAGTCAGGGAGTCTCTGCACCACCAAAATGAGGATTGGCTTTGTGTTGTAAATTATTCTGTGGGTCAGAAACCTGGTATGTTTGAAGTGACTTATTATACCATCATCTTCACTGGCAGCTGGATTAACTCAGAGTAAAAAAATGGAGAATTCATATAAGAGAATTAAGGAAATATCAAGGAAAAAAAGGATGCAAAACATTTTACATTGCAGAGTTAGGCTCAATATTAGTAATACATGAATATATAGAAGCATGAATCAATTCTTACATAGAAAAAGATGTTTACCTTTACATAGAAAATGTGTTGTCCACAGTCTATCCTCTACATGTTAATTTTGGAGACCCTAAAGTCAACCACCTGTCTGCATAGCTTAAAGCAACCAGCAGAGACCAAAGACAAACCAAACTACACCAAGGGTCAGAAATTCAAATGATGTTAGAGAAAGCTGGTGAGTTGCTGGCTACACAGAAATATTCCCACCTGCTATGAAATTAATTTGAAAAATGTGTAATTTTATGGAAATATTCAGTGAAATATAAAAACTCAGCTGGAGAGCCCTTCAAGACAAACATGTGCCACCACCCTCCCATGTTTTTTGCCCCAGTATAACAAGCCAGGCAGAAACTGGAGTTCAGGACCAGCAGTGCAGCTGCTCTTGGAGGAGAAAATAGTGGTTGGAGCAGGACTTTTCTACATCAAAAGCTATTCATTACCCGGTGGGTTACATACACTCCACAACTTTCCCACACTCCCTCAGAGCTGGAGAGCGAGCCTCTCCTGTTTTCAGCAGAGAACACCTGTCCTGTGTATTTCTCTCCCTGATTCAGACCCTCAGTCTGTCTTATTTTATATACAAACCCTCTGCTTTCTCTTCTGTACAGCAAAGTCCTATCAATTGAACACTCGGGAATTCACCCTTCCATTGTGCAAGCAATTTTAATACATAACGTGCTTTTTTTCTGTGTGTTTGCACGTTAAATATTTTGATAGGCTATGCTTTTCATTCATAATACCAGTTTCTGTACACTGCTTACCTATAGCCAAGTATATTTGTTACTTCTTCTTTTAGTGTCATTGCAAGATTTTTCCAGTGAACATAATTATTTCCATGTCCTCAAGATAAGGCTCTCTTTACAGTGCAAATGAAGAGTTTTCAAAAGCAAGATGGGGAATGTTGTGAAGAAAAAAAGAATTGTTATATTCATTTTATAGTTGAGCACAGCCACAGAGGGTATAACTACAAAGCTTTTGGTAATTTCATACCCTTTTAGGCTGAAATCCAAATTACCCAGAATCAGCTGTGTCTATATTGCCTGTAGGAAGCATGTTGGACTATTAACTACCACATTGCTTCTGTGTTTTTTCCTTGGAAATCGAGCTAGTTCACTCCAAACTAGTCAGAACATGAGACATCTGAAGATGTATAACTGATCTTTGAGTTGTCTGTGGAGCTACAATCATGACAACATGGATGTAACTGGAAACCAATTAACTTGTAGACATATTCTTCAACTGCAAAACTCAAGGATATTTGTAGTCTATATTCAAAATTCACTTGCATGGATTTGGTAAAGAATAGATCAGTTTTACTCAGCCTTATATACACATAAAATGCTCTGGGTTACTCTCTTATTGATGATGAATTTTAAAACTATGAGGAATATGCTAAAATATTGAAAACCTTCCCTCTGAGCCTTGATGAAGCATAATTTCTGAATCATATAAATGATACCTAACAGTAAATATTTATATTGCTACACATACAAAGGAGAATATATATTAATATCTGAAAGCTAGTGCAGTGCTAAAAAATCTCCAAGAAAAGCAACACACTAATAATAGTAGCTGTGAGACTGGAAAGAATATGGTAGACACTGATGTTTATGAGTATTTTCAACTAACAATGACAGGGTCTGACAATGCAAGTGTCCTGTAAGCAACAAAGCTAATTATAGTATATTTTCAAAGGTCTTTCCCAAGGAACCAGATGCCCTTGAAACATATGAAGAAAAGAATGGGTGAGCACAAGAAAAAAGCTGTGCAGCATATGTGCTGTACAGTAGCTGTCAACAAAACAATACTTAGGATTTCAGCTGTACAATTTTGACAAAAGCTGGGGTAAAAAATATTCTTGTCTTGCTCCTAAACAGGAGGAGGATAATAAGGCACCCCTTGGTGGGCAACAGCAGGGTGTAGGGAGTAGGTGGTGAATGGGGCAGCCTGTCTGCGCACAGAGGGCAGTAAGGAAAAGCAGGGGACCTGCCTGCCTCTGACATATCTACCCACAGTGGGAGAAAAGAGAAAGGATCCTCCAGCCATATGGTGCAAGAAAGAAGGACGGTGGATCTTGTTCTCAGGTTTTAAGTATTTTGTAGCTAGAGCTATGGAGCGCTTCTCACTGCCTGTACTTTAATTTTGCAGCTCCTCAACAGGCTGGTATTTAAAGGTGTTCAAATACATAACTTTGCGCTAAAATACCCAGGCCTCTTTTGTGTCTTCCATTCTTCATATATAAAACAAAGATGATCATAATAATGGTGTTTTGCCATCTGCTGCCTATCTTGTCCATAGAGATTATAACAGTGAAAAGATCCTGCCTCTTATCAGGTGTTTAGAGAGAAAACAACATGATGGATTCCCAGTCTTGTCTAGGACCTACAGACATTTTTGTGACAGAAGTAATCACAAAGCTAAGGGGAAAGAAAGCAGGACATTTACAAGAAAATACTTCAATCAGAAATAAGAAAGGCTATGGACCCAACTGTGAAAAAAACAACCAAAACCTGCATCTTACATAAAAAAATTCCCACCTAGAATATTAACAAAAGATGGAAATTGAGTGGACGCTGTTTCCTATATAGACTACTGACAAAAGGATGGAGAAAAATATCAGCTAATGAGTAAAAAATGAAGAAAAACAGGAGATGCAAGAAATAGCTGGTCTACTGCAAGGCTTTTAAGGAGAACACTTTACTCACGAAGTTAATTTACAAGAAATAACTTGTGCAAAGATGCATATTCAGCAGATTTTCTTTTCTATTTTATTCACTGTTTGGTCAGTTTAAGGCCTGGAGGCAATAAATTCCACTTCTACAGAATTCAACAGTGATAAATAGTTTGAAAATCGCTGAACATCTAGTTGTGACTGAAGCATTTGCATTTAGAGTTTTCAAGTTTACAGCACAGTCTATTTGTTCTGTGCTGGAAAGTAGGTGACTACACCATGATGACATTTCCTGTGAAAGTAGGCAAAAGTTGTTTCCCTGAGAACAATGTATCCAACATTACTATTATTAATTCTTATTGCATTTTCCTCGTGATCAAATTTTTCAATTTATAACATTGCATAGAAGAATATGATGTAAGACAACCTGCTAATGAATTTACTATACATTTATCTTCATACAATGCCTGTGAAAACGTGGAAGCTTTTTCTTTTGTGGGATTGATTACAAAGATGGATTTGTGGTTTAATATCTTTTTGAAATTAAGAAGTGCCTGATATTTGACATATATTTTCAGATTCAGATAGAGTACATGGAAGTTATATAGATATAATATATGCTATAGGAAATAAGCGGTATGGGTAATGTAATAAACCATAAAAATAAAACATAAACAATTTGTGTCTTTACCAGGTAACTGGTAATACATTATAGCATTGCAGTTTAGAATTTATATATTAGGTGCCATGCAACAGCAACAGTTATAACAAGGGGTAAAGTGGTAAACAGTAGACTTTGAGCTACTAGTCTTTATTTCTTCTGATTTCTTTATTTTTTATAGTCAGATTTTAAAAGTATCTAATTTGTCAGGAATTTTTTTCCTTTTAAAAAATAACTATTGCACTAGGGAACCAATTGGTGGTAGCAGGGCAGGCAGCCTTGTAAATTAAGAATATGGAAGTGTGCAAGAGGGAAGATGTTACTGTCCTGAAATGTGAATTGCTTTGCTATTTTCTGTCTCCTTCAAATGTTATCAACACTGGGGTCTGAAGAAAGTACTAACAATCAGGCAAGGTGATCATCCAGCAGCAGAAGAGATGCCATGAAAATAGCCCATAATATAATTTAATCGTGCTTTTCCATTTTGGTTTGGATTTTTTCACTTGTTTGTTTTGGGGGGGGGGGGGGGGGGGGGGGGATGTTCTTTTTTTTTTTTAAGCCAAAAACATCCTATTATGTTAAAAATAAGTTAACTCTGCCAGGCCAAGTACTCAGAAGTTAGGAAATGAAAATGAATGAAATTTTAATTCTTCCTACTTGTGCATATGAATTATGATCTGTCCTTCATGTGATTGGAATAGCTAGTCAGATCTTTTTCAGCTCACTCATATGGTCTGAGCTATCAAAAACATGAGCAGGAAATCAAAATTAAATACAATATTCACTTAACGATGCTGAGAAATGATGGGAAGGGTCTTTCACATCTTTTTGTGAGAAAAAATTTTGGGAAAGAAAAATTAAAAATGAAACAAATATATCATTTAAGGACCCCTGCAACACTTAATGAAGTGGGAGTGGTTTAAATATTGGATCAGGATCAGCAAAGCTCATGCAGTGATCAAGTAAAAATGAAGAAGAAAAGAGAGGGGGGTATTATCATCATATAATTAAAGGCTACATCATTAGGCTCAGGAAAGCTGTTGGTGAGCCAATCTTTTTACTGGCATTTCTTACTTCTTAACTGCTTGATTTGGCATCCTTAACAGCAGCCTTTTAACATCTTTTTTAATAAACTCTACCCATGCTTCTGGGCATGATAGCAGGTAGCACTTCTATATGGTAGAAAATTATTTTATCCACAGAGCCACAGGCAGAGAACAGCATATTAAAAGTGTAATTCTCTTACTGAAAATTTCTCTTCCTGTTTTTTGCCACATCTGATCTCAGAATTAGCTTTTCAGCTCTGAGGCTCCTGGAAGTCTAATTTAGCAGAAAACACTTAACTCTCGTCATGGCCCCTGCTGAGTAGCATTTTGATACTGTTGGGAGGCAGTGTCTGGGCCACATTGCCCAAAAGCATAGAAGCAATTCAAAAGTTGTTTAAAGAGGCCATTTGGAAATCTCCCATGTCTTGAAGGAATCACATCATGTTCAAACCAGTTATGTCAGGACATTACTCGGTCCCATCCTAGCTCAGTACCTGGTCTGTAGCCAGAGCACTCCTGCTTCCATGAGCCCTGTGAGCAATTTGGAGCTGTTTTAAGAACTGGAAGAACACAAAGGTGTTCATATTGTGACTTTACACTCTCTGTACTGGTTATGTCCTCAGCTAGCCATGATAACACAAACAGTCTGTTATTGTAGATAACTTTCTACAACTGTGTGGAAGTGTACAAAACCTACACCACTGCTCAAAATTACAGCTAGACAAATGGCAAAACCAAAGAAAAAGCTCATTTAGGAATGTACCTTATAACTAGTAAGGTTGTAGATCAAAACAGTGGGTGGTAGAAATAAAGCATAAAGATGCAACAAAGAAAAAAAAAAAGAAAGAAAAATAGCTTGCACTATCATCCCGTAAGGAGGTTATCACACAAATAACCAAAGGACAAAGAAGAAGGGTTCAGAATTCAGGAAGGCACTGGGACAATGCAGATCTTTTCTATCCCATTTTGAGGGCTTCACAGGGAAGCATCAGAAAGGTCTAAAATGATCCTGACATGGTTGCTGGTTTCAGCTAAGCCCTGATCTTCCTGGAAAGTGGGATTCTTATTACTGGTCTAGTTCCCATACACCATCACCTGTTGATCGTGTCATTCCTGGTCCTTCTTATTTCTCTTCTCTAATATAATTTTAAAAAAATAACTAAACTAATAAACTTCATCTTAGCTGCTCCAGACTGCATCTTTTGCTGCCTTATGGTCATAAACACTTGACTGCTCAGATGCAATGCTGAAACAACCCTAGTGGTACACATTTGCTGTATACTAGCACCAACTATAAGATCATGTGCTGTGAAGATGACTCTTAAGTAGGGATGCAACAATGAAGAAGCTCCATTTTCAGTCTTTCACTTGTCTTTTGTGGTTTGGTTTACTTTGTATTTCCTGCAAAGAATCTGTTTCAGACCTTAACAGCTAAGAACCCTTTATTATGTCTCAGCTAACACCTTTCTGTTCCCCTCATAAAAATGACTAATAAGATCTTTAATATCATTTTTAAAGGACATCAGACGGATCTTTCTCTTGCTGAAAGGAAAAGAAAGAGGAATATCTTTAAGTTGAAATTGTCCTTGCCACTTTAATTTGAAATAGCAAGGACTAAAATTTTAAAAGGACTGTACACCGGTTACTATGACATTGTACAGAACAGCCTGCCATCTCTCTGTAATGAAAATATCCCTTGTTGTTCAATTCTTTAGTGTTCAGGTGGATCATATTAGTATTTTTATCTGTGTGGAGACAAACTCCAAATTTAATTGAACAAACAGAAATTAAAAATTAAAAACAGAAAAAAATGAGGAAAAGAAAAACAAAAAAAAAAAGAAATAGGTAGGTGCAGCAGAGAAAACCTGTAGAATCCTGAAAGAATGCTGCTAGGTTGCCCTTTATCAGAAAATGCTCTGGTTTTGTTGTTCTTTAACATGTCCCAAGAAGATGTGCTCCAAGCACTGGGGACCTACAATCAAAGAACTACATCTGACAGCTGAGAGCAGTGGGAGCTGTGGAGTGCAGGTGGGAGGAATAAGTCACTGCTTCTAATAATATTACGGCAAAGTAGACCTGCAAGCTAAAGCATGAAATACAATCCCAGATCTGCAATTTGCAAGTAGGTTGATCCAAGAGGATTCAACAGGAGGATCATTATTTACTTCTCTTTTTTTTTTTTTTTTTTTTTTTTTGTAATGGATAAGGTTAATAAAGTCTGTGCTTTGCTAAAGGTACTGAGGGACACATTCAGTGTGTCCTGAAAATTCAAGCATGCCTTCTGGTTAATATTTTTCTGTAGGAATACTTGGCCTCACCTGAGAAAAATGATTTAGAAAACACCTGCTGTGAGCTGTAATTAGAGCATGAATCTGTGCAAAACCACGAGGCTGCTGACACCTCCCCAGGAGCAGGAGGAGCTCAGCTCCTTTGCATGCCTGCAGAGGTTTAGGGTTCAAAAACGTTCTCTATGGCTCACGTTCTGCAGGTGATTATATGCATGAGGAGTGAAAATCATTGCCCAAAAAAGTGGGTGGCAACCTGATTCACAAGCACTGAATAGGGAGGGATCCATAAATTACTTAAAAACTTTTCTGAGTCATGTATGCTTAAAGCTACAACTGCAGCAAGGTTGAAGGTGATCAAACAAAAAGTTCCACCATAAGGGCTTTGTGAAAACTGTTTTGAACTGTTTAAAGGATTTCTGAAAGAGAATAATACAGACAGTCTATTTGGCTACCTACAGACATAAAGATAGGTTATTTAATATAGATTTTAATTCACCAGTCTTTACCCAACCTACACAGTTTCACTTATGAGAAGAAAAAAAAAATCTGGGAATATCACATTACTTGTATTGCCATTTGATTAAGACAGGTCTGAAGCCTCATAAGGAGTAAACCTGGGTATTTAGTGAGCAGCAAAGACATCAGTTCCTGAACTGACTGGTTTTCCTCCAAAAAACACTCTCCATGCTCACTGAGCCCAACAGTAATATTAGATAGGCTGAGAAAAAAAAGCCAGCCTTAGAGGTGTGTGTAAATTTGGAGTAATGCTTCATCCATGAGCCTGAAGAAGTGATTGATAGACTTTACTGGCCAGATCCTCAGCCCTCATGCTAAGTCCTTAGTATTTTATCCTGCATCCAATGAAATCGGTGGGAAAGTCACCACTGTTTTAAACATGCTCAAGTCTCAAGTATAAAACCCAAGAGTTTTCTTGTTGGATATTTTTATATATAAAAATTTTTGCAAAATTTATATTTTTATATAGGGTGGTGGATTTTTTTATTTATTTGCTTATTTATTTATTTTTCTGTTTTGAAACTGTTCAAACAATTCTGAGAGCTAAGAAGAAACCTGGTCAGGAATAAGCTAGGATGGAAGTAAAAAGGTTTCAAACCAGCAAAGCAATGTAAATAATCTGGACACACTGTGAAATAAAACCTCTTGCTTTCAATACTGAGCTTGAAAAGGTAGAAAGGAATTTTGAGTTTCAGTTTCTCCAGAAAAAATGAAAGCATCTTGATTACCCAGGAGTCTCCTACAAGGCCTTTAAATGTTGAAAAGAATTTTAAGTTTGAGGGAATTCCCCTGTTTCCAACAGAGTCCATGTAAAGGGTTTTATTGGAAGTTGTTGTTGTGGGAGCAAGCCATGATATTTTAAATTAATTTCATTTTAGCAGTAATCTATGTTTACAGCTCCAAATAAGCTATATTCCTCTTCCAATTGTGTAATTTCTGCAAGACTAAAGAGATAACTGTGTTATCGAATAGGTAACAACTGAACTAAGCTTTTTCTCAGATTTTTTTTTCAACATCATCAGTGTCAATTAAAGCCAATGTGAAAGAACAAAACTAACAGCACCTACATACTATTGAATTGCATTCAGTGCTCCATAGTAAAAAGCCACATAAATCCTCAAATCTTCTAAATGAGCTGGTTTATTTCAATCAGCCATGGGGAAAAAACATTTAAAAATAAGAATAAGAATTGGACACCTACCCAACTTTCAAGCACTCCTCCCTGCATGCTCTGGAGCAGCTCTTTCCCACCCTAATTGCCAGTCCAGCTAATTAAATGCAGGTGCAAGCTCAGATGTTTCTCTCTTTTCTGACTATTGTAAAGTATTCTATCTGACAAGAGCACAGTGAGCCCTTGGTGTTGTAGTTAACCCATGGGCAATTGGCAGAGATAACACTTAATCTTCCAAGCTGGGCCAAATACACTTAACACCTTTTTCTGGTAAACATACAGTTTAGAGATCATCCATTGCCCTTCCTCACAAATTGGGATGCCTTCTTCCTTTCCTTCCACTCTTTTTCAGTCTTAGTCTTCTATTTTGAAGAAAGCTTTCAATTAGGATGAATCATTCACAACTACAGAAGGCAAAAGCACTTTAGTGCCTGAAATAGATCAAGGCCTCCACAACCTCCAAGTGTATCATTTACGTCTCTTCCTGTGCCCTGAAATTCCCTCCACATGTAGTGCTTCAGATATGAAAGACTAAAAATTATTTACATATTGTCTAATCTCTTGACCACTTGCATTTTACAGGTGCAGGAACTCTTTTATTTCAGGTTTATTCCTGTCTTCTCCTCTTATCTCTGCCTAACACCTGCTTAAGAGAATATTTCCTATCACTTTTTATTCCTTTGCTTTCAGTGTCTTTCATTTCTTTATCTTGTCTTTTTTTACAAATATCTTCCTACTGGGGTCTTAACTCTTGGAAAAAAAACCCAAAACTGAATGTGAGAAAGTTTGTCTGAAACAACTTATCTCCTCTTTCCTTTCTGGTTAGAAAAGCAGCATAAAACAAAACCAAAAAGCTTCCTATCAAATGGCTGGTTCACATTTTTTAAATATTTTGTTGTCTTCTTTTGTTCTACTCAGCAAATTAGATGTGGGTTGGCTCAGGAGATACATACATTTTACAGCTTGTCATTAGGGACCCTTACAATGCCTGAGATAACGCCATGTTTGTGGCATGCCACAAACACTCTCATGACTACATTGCCAGATAGCTGAAAGCATCAAAGTGCTCTGCTCGTGTATAGAAAATACTTCCCTTTTCTTATTCTACAACCATTATGAGTGTTACCTAGCACAGTTTGAATGAAAGAAATGCAGCAGACTACAGAATGAAGATCCTGCAATTTTCCACTTACCTTGTGCATTCAATAATTCTTCATTCTGATCTTCATAACAGCTTTTCGATTAGTCAAATGCAGTTCTGGACATGACTGGGCTCAATGAAACTTCTGTGTTGCAAGGTGAAAGTCTGAGACAGATTCCAACAAATCAGCCTCCTGTGAGCAGTGAGGTTGAGATTACTTGTGCTGTTCTTTACGACTCTGAGTCTTAGCCTTGTATTTCAGACGATGTGCCTGACTTTTTCTAAATGCAGCGCTGCATTTTTAACAGGCAACTGTTTAGCATTTTAACAGGTGACCTGTTAAATCGCTGTGTCTGTGGGAAAGCCGCTGCCATAACCTTGCTTTTTAGAAGAAGGGCAAATAGTAATGAGACTGACCAAAATTAGTTTTTAACGATGTACAAGATTCGAATGAGAGTTTTTTTTCCTGGGTAAAACCAGAAAGCTTTCACTTTAAATTTTGAGCTCAGTCTGAAAGAAAATATTTCAATTATCTCTTGACAAAGTTAAGAAACAAAAGCAAGATGACCTGTAGTCCTTAAACAGCCTAAGTGGGTACTTCCCCTGTCCCAAAGACAGGGGATCAGCATTTTGTCTGATAAACTTTGCAGCTTGGAAAAATCTCTCTAGTGGTGTTAGAAAGCATTCTTTGGTGGCAGAGTTCCATTAGGCATTACATTATAAGATATATTTCTGTATTATAAGCTAGAGCTCTACTTGGGGTGTATTAACCCTTAGACTATACAATCATTCTCATTTATCAGTATCCTGTCAGATTTATTGTATTGTCCTAAGAAAAGAAGTCTATGGAAGAAAAGCATTATGCTAACTCTAAGAGTGGATCAAAAAGTAAAACCCCTACTTCTTCTTTTTCCTCTTCTTTGATTTTATCTAGTCTTCCATGTATACACATATATCCTTTTAAAGCATTAGAACTATTTGGGGAATTCAATTCAAATTCAAGACTATTTACTGGGTCAGCACACTATTTTACAGTGAATTAAATACTTGCTGAAAAACTTTCACCAGCCTGTAACTGTGGTGCATGGTATCTAAGGCTAGTTCTGTGAATTTCCTCATGTCCATTGTCTTCATCTGTATATTTTAGTAGCTACCAACACATACTTTTTTTCCAAGGTCTGAAGAATCATGCACAAGCATGCCAAGTCCTTTCTTCTTTGTACCCCTGACTTATCCACTTCCTGCAACTAGTGCACCAATTAAGATGCCCATTGATAAAAGTTCATTCTACATGACCTGTCAGTTGATCAGAAGTGTTATAATCATATTATATGTGAATGGTTGATTGTAAGATAATGTTCTTCATTTCACAGCAAAGGTGGTGCCTGTCTGACAGAATCATGCATCTTTAGATTCCGTATCTCAGTTCTTAAATACATAAGATGTATAAGACATATGATGTATAAATGATGTTGATGTTAAAGAGGAAGTAGGTAAAGTAAGTCCAGAAGTGTAGCTGTTGGGAAAAGCTCCTGCCTGTGGTGATTATAAATTTTGTGCTAGCAAAAACTCCTCCTAGATAATTTATAGCCCATGGTGGTGAAGAATCTCTGAGCTTAAATAGCAAAAATAACCTCATTTTCAAACAGCACGTGTGTGATCCAAAGAATATTGAAGTCAACTGGCATCTTTCCATTGGCTTCAGAAGACTTTGTCAATGATGTAAAAGTGGTTAAATGGATTTTACTCATATGTTCCTATATTTACCCTCTGGACTCAAAAGCAGCTGGAAAATTTCAGCCTAGAAAAAGGATTTCTTAAAAAAAAAACAACAAAAAAAAAACATTATGAGCAGCTTAAAAAAAAGCATGAAACAATTATCTGCAGCTGAAACTATTGTGACTAAACAGAAGTAACGAAAGTCACTAGCTTTTTCAGAAAGACTCACTACAAGTAAATATGACCGAGTCATTGAGACCCGAAGAAGACAAACACTGAAAATCACTCAGGCCTTTATTGTGTGAAGATCTGTATGGTGGGACAGGAAGGGTTAAGGACAGCTGGCTTCAAAAGTGCCAGAAGCTGACATTATTTCTGCTATTTGGATGCTTAGATTTTAACATATACTTCTACCCCTGGCAGTTGGAGGCTGCATGTTCTGCTATTGTCCTCATAGACTGATTGACTTTAACACATTTTTCATTAGATTTTGAGTTAATTGTCTTTATGTGGGGCTGTTGAGCCTAGAGAAGAGAAGGCTGCCTGGAGACCTCATAGCAGCCTTCCAGTATCCAAAGGGGGCTTATAGGGATGCTGGGGAGAGACTCTTCATGAGGGACTGTGGTGAGAGGACAAGGGGTAACAGGTTCAGACTTAAACAGGGGAAGTTTAGATTGGATATGAGGAAAGAATTCTTTACTGTAAGGGTGGTGAGGCACTGGAATGGGTTGCCCAGGGAAGTTGTGAATGTTCCTTCGCTGGTGGTGTTCAAGGCTGTGTTGGACAGAGCCTTGAGTGGCATGGTTTAGTGTGAGGTGTCCCTGCCCATGGCAGGGGGGTTGGAACTATCTGATCTTAAGGTCCTTTCCAACCCTAACTTTTCTATGATTCTATGACAGTTAGTATGTGAAGAAGGCAGATATTTTCCTTTATTAAAGTAGCTATGACCATAAACATTCCTTAATAGTGTGTATACTTTAGGTAAGCTTTCAATTTACTGTAAGAAATCAATAAATGAAACAAAAAACACTACAGCCCACCTTTTGCAGTAATATAGATGCTGCTTGATAAACCTTTCAACAATATAAGGAGTAGTTAATTAAAATTATAAAAATATTTTCCAACCAGTTGCATGATACTCATGGTCGAAGCATGGCCTTTAATGATGGTTTTACCATACACATGAAAGGTTTTGATTCAGCAAAATGTGGTTTATTTTGAAACCACTTATAAAATCAGTCTCTTAGTGCCAATGGGAGAAAAATATTCTCTCTCTCTTTTTTCCTTTCTTTCTTCCTTTCTTAATGTCTTCTTCCTTTCCCTTTCCCTTTCTCTTTCCCTTTCCTTTTCCTTTTTCCTTTTCTTCTTTCCCTTTCCCTTTTTCTTTCTCTTTCCTTTTTCCTTTCCCTTTCCCTTTTCTTTTCCTTTTTTCTTTCCCTTTCCTTTTCTTTTCCTTTCCTTTTCCTTTTCTTTTCCTTTTCCTTTTCCTTTCCCTTTTCCCCTTTCCTTTCCTTTCCTTTCCTTTCCTTTCCATCCCTTCCTTTCCCTTTCCCTTTCCCTTTCCCTTTCCCTTTCCCTTTCCCTTTCCCTTTCCCCTTTTTTCCCCTTCCCTTCCCTTTCCCTTTCCCTTTCCCCTTTTTTCCCCTTCCCTTCCCTTCCCTTCCCTTCCCTTCCCTTCCCTTCCCTTCCCTTCCCTTCCCTTCCCTTCCCTTCCCTTCCCTTCCCTTCCCTTCCCTTCCCTTCCCTTCCCTTCCCTTCCTCTCCCCCTCCCCCTCCCCCTCCCCCTCCCCCTTCCCTTCCCCCTTCCCCTCCCCCTTCCCCTCCCCCTTCCCCTCCCCCTTCCCCTTTCCTCCCCCTTTCCTCCTTTCTTTTTTTTCCTTCTTTCCTTCCACCACAGCTTCCAAAATACCTTTAAGCAAAATTTCGAAATGTTCATACAGAATACAGATAAAAAAGTTAAAGTATCATATAATTTTTTAATATCTCATTGGTTTACAGAAAGTAATACAGATACCTCATGTCTTCACCAGCAGAAATAAAAACCAGTTCATATGTACATTAATGCGGCTGTTCACAGGTTTGGACTGCGGGGAAAAAAAAACAGAACAGTAATCCAGAACAGCAAACAAAACCCCTCCTTTGAGGGAGCAGTGGGAAATGACAGCATACTTTCATTTTCCTGCCTCTAGGGAAAGACTTTCAAAACAGTTCTGGGCATAATGTCCAAAAACTACATTCAAAGTAAAAGTATATAAACCACTACATTCAAAGAGCATTAAGCGTCTGTCTTAAACTCACAAAGGTAAGGAAATTCAGAGTTAAGACTGTAACTCCATACTTAACACACACCTTTGTAGACAGCCCATATGGAATGAGAGATCACCCACTGTTAAAAGACCACTATGATTCCAGTTTTAATGTTGAACGTCTTTGCTCTTTAAGTGCTGACATGAATCTGGAATGTATGAAGAGTATGTTTTGAAATATCTTTTCTTTTAATTTTTGTAGTCTGTATTTTCTTCCAGCAATCAAATTTGAAGAAAAACTAATTATGGGGAAAAAAACCATGCTTTTTTACTATGATCTTATGCCAAGTTTCAATCCAAAGTAAAATTTTGCAGTTAAGTGAACCCCTAAAAGGAGAGGTTTATAATGGAAGCATTGACAAACCCTTAAGTACAGCAGGGCAAGTAGGTGTCTCCATAATATTATTCAATAAGAAGCTGGTAATTGCAGCTTTCAATAGAAGAGGGGAGTTTAAGGAGAATGAAGGGTTTTCCTCCATGTGATATTTCTGGCATAATTTCTGCTGAACATTTTCCAGGGTCTGTTGAGCCATAACCGCAACTCACTTCTCCAATAAGAAAATAGTACTGATACAACTGTTTTTCACTACCCTTCCAGAAAAAAAGTTCTTGTTTTCTAACCAAAACTATATTTTATTGCTTAATCTCCAATTATAGCTGAGAAAATGATTTTGAAATTTCTCTGATTTGTGAAAATGGTCCCTTTCTTGTGAAAGGAAAATGTGACATTTCAGCAAAATCACAGTTCATTCATTCCAAGGAGATGGGTTTTGTGGGCTTTTATTATATCAGTTCAAAATTTCCAATGTCAAGTCCTTTGAATCTATTCTACTTTATCAAAATTTAAACAGTTATAAAAACTCTTCAGTGATTCATTCAGTCAGGCTACCCAGAAGCAGATTCATCTTTAAAACTTTATGGCTACTATCTTCCATCTGTAATTCTTTCCATGCTGCATTAATGATCATCTGTGTCTGCTTGGATGTGTCACTCTTTCTTCAACATCAAGACGGTGTTTTTGTTGCATGCTCTGGGGAAGAATAACCACAGAACAGCCCTTCCAAACATCTTTTCAGGGTGGGACCACATGGAAGGATACTGTAACTGGGATCTCCTGCAGGATATCTGTCTCTAGGATAGGCAGGACAGGAAAAGGAGAGAGGTCATATAGTAATTTCATATACAGAGAGACATAGAAGGACAAGTTAAAGTTAGCAGCATGGTGGAAATGGACAGAAATATAAATTAAGACTGGTGAGGTCAAAGACTGAGAAGGAAAAAATGTAGGCTTTTGGCAACTATTTCTGAAGATGAAGGTTCTTTTTGAATTGCACACTAATGGCCACTGTACTTGGGCCCTGCTCAGGTCACAATCCCATTAACCTGACTTTGAGCTGTTCTTTTTCCATATTCCTTTTGATTTACAGCACTTTAAGTAAACTGAGATTAGCCCCCCTGAAACCAAGAGAGCTTTATGCCAGCATAAATCTGAGGTAGTTGAGAAGGCAGCTTTGAGGACATTAGAATTTGGCTTAAAATGACAGTATTAAAACACCATTCCCCCCCCCCCCCCAAAAAAAAAAAAATAAAATTAAAAAGTTAAGTCACTCCTATCAAACCTTGTATGAAAAAGGCAAATAATAGCACTTCAGATCCTGCTATCCAGCTCATGGTGGTTTCCCTTTGCTAAGCCCTACCAGTTACTCCTTTTTCATTGCTGCTGAAAGACTGATTTCCCCTCCTGTTCTTCTACACTGGATAAAAAGCTGGCAGTGGTGTAAAATGAAGACTAAATGCCTTCAATCCAAACAGAGTAAATCCACTTTGGTACAGGCCCTGAAGGAAACACCTTCCCCATCAGCCGCAGTTCACAAGGGGCACAGTAGCAGTATGCTCTGGAAAGCATTATGGTTGCCTTCAGATCTGGTAAGGTTTTGCTGGGCAAAGTTGTACATCAGAGAGCCAGGACTGAGGCTGTCCCTTGATGATTAAACATCCTCTTCAGCTCCCAGCCTCATCAGGGAGAATACTGTGGTCTGCAACTCGCACAACAGCTGCATCATCCTGAAGCCAGACAGGAGAGATTACCCTGACCCAGCCACAACGACTGCTCGACTGCATTGACATTGAAGCCACAGATTTCCCCAGGGCTGCCCCACATTATTGTCCCAGCATTATTTATCCTCCCAAATTGTTGCTGAACTACAGCATGTATTTTACTGTCCATATGTTCTTCTTTTCAGACAATAATATAAGAGCACATAAAACTCACATATGAATCACACACTTGCAGGGTATGTGGAAACATGCCTGCTGTATTATGCTCAGAAAATAATAAATAAACATGCTATCTTCACTTGCATAGAATTAAAGGCCTATCCATCTTTTTTGGTTGCTATTCTACCTAGCTATATATATTCTTGTATCTAACGGTATGTGGAATTTCTTTTTTAAAGGCAAAGGCTTTCTAGTTCACACTATTCCACAGATACAGTAAGCGGCTATGCAACTGTGGCCCAATATCTACTAAATGTTGTGATATGAGTTCAATTAAAGCTTCTAGTGAGCAGTAATTGTCATAATATTGAAAGCACAAACAAAATGGAAGAAAATGGTTCTACCTCCATAAGCCACTTGAGAATCTATGCATACTCTCACAGGCATACTTACATTTGGAGTCTGATGCTCATTTACCTCCAAAATGGTTAGTACTATTTCAGCACAGAAATGTCAGGCAGTCGAATGACAAATTCAGGTTGGGTCCTGTGTGTTTAAAATGTCAGGCAATAGAAATGGAAAAGGGTAAACTCCTGAAAATTATTTCAACTCAATCAGAATATAAAGCCTGCACAATGGCTGGCATTCATGCACCAACAAAAATGTTTGCATATTTACCACAGTGGAACAGTAAATGCAGTGTATGTGCAGTTTTGCCTTGAAAAGTTATGTTGGTGATGAAAGACTATTTTTATGTGGAGGATTGAATTTATGACCCTAATACCATTTAGATTTAAATTTCTAAAGCAATAATTTCTCCTGAGAGTTTAAAGGAGAAGGAAGAGAAGGAAGACAAAGAGTAGCACTGATAAGCACAACCCACTATTCACAGAGCACAGCAGTGGTTATTGTGCTGCCTGCCTAGACTCAGGCTCTGGCCTTTCCTAAAAATGTAGGGCTGTTGCAGGATTGCCCTTGGTCCTCCAGCATGAGTGCATAATGTTGCTTGGTGTCCTGCTAAGCAAGAGTCCCCACTGGCTCTGTTCTTCCTCAGCTCCTCTTGGGAGGCTCTTGCTTAAGGATTCCTCATGACAGACAGACTGTGTATGTGTCTGTAGGAGAAGCTTACAGGTGTTCTTACAGGTCTGCAGCAGTGAGAACGGAGCTGCAAGCAACAGACCCAACAAAACGTAAAGCCCTGGTGGCTGTTTTAGTAGCCTGGAGAGAAAAGATGCAGGAAAAGTCAGTCTTAGTCTTAGTCTTACTTCTGAAGTAGTAGTTGTGCTTATATAAAGCACAGACACATACATATTTCGGATAAATACTTCCCTAATGACAAGAGCTGGTTTACTGTGCATAGGGACAACTGCTTCTGATGGCCCGCTTCTTCTGTGCAAGGTCATTTTGGATCTTGTGCCCAGAATGTGAAAATCTCTGTTTACTAAATTTGCTCAGTCCATTCCTCTCTTGGACAAAATCCCTGGGACAGTACCAACTCCTGCTGAAAAAATGACTGGTTGGTAGTGGTGTTTCTGCCATGCTTTGCACATTAGCCTAACTGTCTGGGAAATCATTGCAGAACTGCTGGGTTAGTGTACAAATCACTGTGACAGAGTTTAGTGGTGGAACTGGTAGTTTTAGGGTAACAGTTGGACTCCATGATCTTAAAGGTCTTTTCCAACCTGAAAGAAACCTGTAAAAATGGGAGAAGTGATAAGGATATGGAAAAAGATACTGAAAAAGAAATGGAGAAACATCTTCAGGAACACTTAAAGAGCTTTTCAGCCTAAAAAAGAGGTATAGCACATACATTATTAATAGGCATGCTGGAAGTCTAAGAAGGCATAAACATAGAATATGATTATGAAAAGATTGTTTACACCATCTCAATAAAAACACGGGACATATCAACTAAAAAGATCAGCTGTAAGGGTGAAAGCATACTAATGGAAATATTTTCTCATACACAGAAAGTCTTTGTGGAAATCATTGCAGACATTGCGTAACCCAACAGTTTTTGTGATTGGTGAAACAGTTGTATGTACAATCCATCAGATGCTGTTAAAACAAGCCTCCTATCTCTGCTCAGAAATCCCTGAACTGCAGAAAAAAATCTAGGTGAAACATTGTCTACCAAAGACACTTGGCCAAAGGAGGGATAAGACAGGACTAAATTCCTGATAGATTCATAACAGATTTCTAATCTCTCTGGATGTTTCTATGGTTGACAGAAAGACCACTCTGATGGGCTTTACCTCAAGAGTAATGTTAACTGAATTTCACAGGAAGATGATAAAGCAATACTGAACTAAACCACTTCTGAACTAAACATGGCAACATAAAAAATAAAATTAGGAGGATTCCATAGTCCATAGAACTCACAAGGACTAACCTTTGCATTTCTAGCAGGGAAGAATCATAGATCATAGAATAGTTAGAGTTGGAAAGGACCTTAAGATCATCTAGTTCCAACCCCCCTGTCATGGGCAGGGACACCTCCCACTAAACCATGCCACCCAAGGCTATGTCCAACACAGACTTGAACACTGTCAGCAATGGAGCATTCAAAACTTCCCTGGGCGACCCATTCCAGTGCCTCACCACCCTTACAATAAAGAATTTCTTCCTCATATCCAATCTAAACTTCCCCTGTTTAAGTTTGAACCCATTACCCCTTGTCCTCTCACCACAGTCCTGGAATCTCTGGTGAATTTTTATATAAAAAAACTATAAACCATGCTTATTTTAGATGATTCTTGAAATTAGTAACCTGGAAGAACCCATGGATATCCAGAGCCAAAATTCACAATTCCAGCTCCTTAACTGCAAAGTTTTGAACATTTCTGCACAATATTTTATTTCATAAAATAACAATACAGAAGTTGAATCAGTCAGCAACTGATAATGCAGAGGATGAAGTGTAAGAAATTTAACACCTGTAACCAGAGGAATGGGAAAGAAAAACTTCCTTATATGACACTCGTCTTTCAACAGGAGAAGAAGAAAGCCCCATGAGTCACCACAGCACTCCGTTGTCTACCACATTAATTGTTAGTGCAGGAAACATCACAAGGAAATGTGAAGAGCCAAACACTGCACAGGCATTCTTGAAAAAAGCTAAAAAGGAATTGCATTAAACATTGGACTCCAACAATGACAAACTCATTGAACTTGGAGAAATACCTTAAGACTACTACCCAGTAATGAAAAAAGCTAATTGGAAAAAGATTAAGGGAATAAGGAATCTCTGGAGGAAAAAAAGAGGAAACAAAAAGATAAAAAGCAGCATAATATGCAATGGAAAAAAAAAAAGGAAGTATTCCAAGTGAAAGAAAGTTTCTCCAGTCAGTTTAATTCATGGTGTTAGTATTAGTATTATTGTAATATATTGAACTCTTGAAATACCTGTCCCTCTAGGGTAACTATAAAAGGATACTAGTCAGCTATGTCAGATGTAGATATTTTTGGGTTGTGTTTAGAGTTAGATAAATGTCATGCTGGGCCTTCAGCACCCTTAAAAATTACAGCCATTGGACTTTAGTCAGATTCTGCAGCCCTAGGACTTCTTTTCTGCTTCTTACTGTACTTTTACTTTTTACTTTTTCTTTATTTTTTGTGAAAAAAAACCCAAACCAGACAGGTGGCCTGAAAAGCACTGTACTAGTGTTAGTATTACTCTGTAGATGTCATACCTTACTTTATGATGTAGAAGATCTGAGACGGAATCTTTAGTCTCCCTCAGAGAACAGACTTGAATCTTGTTCTTTCATAATCAGAGTCTGTGCCCTCAGTGTTGGTATGTCTATTGGCTTGCTCATTCCATCTTCCATTTTGACTAGAAGCATCATCCTGGAGATGAAAAAACAGATACAAATAATTTTCTGTGAAACTTACATCAAAACTAACTCAACCTCACCGAAAAAAAAAAAAAAAGAAATCCTTTCAGCAAAACAATGTGTCACATAACAACAACAACAATTTGTTGTAAAATCTACTCTTAGACATATAATAACATTTATAAGACAAACAATTGAAAGTCATGTAAGAAGAAGCAGAACCAAGGGGAGACAAAACTGCTTAAGTTCATAAACTCCTGTGGATAGTCCAATGCAATTTTCTGAGTTTAATTGTGGAGCCCCTTGTGTTTCCAGGAATGGATTCCTTGTTAAGACATCAGGCAGCATCTTCAGCAGCACTTCCCACTTATGCTGGAAAGGGAACTAATAATTTTGAATCCTAAATCTCATTAAAGTTATGTGGTTGGACTTTCTATGTGCCATAAAAGAAATCAGGTTTGGCTTCCAGAAAGGAGAAACTGCTGCTTTGCTAATACAGAAGTTGGCCAGATCCTGTGATCTTTGGAGGCACATTGATAGAGTAAGTGCTGCCTGATCCACACTGTCCTGAAGAAATCCTGTATTTACCTGTAAGAACAGCTATTTTGCAGTTAGTGGTATGAAGTCCTTCTCAGCAATGTTGCTATTACTATGTGCTTTTCTGGGAGCATGCACCATTTTTCCTTTGGCTTCATGACTTCTCTCTTCCTCTCTTCAGGTAGGGTTTCATTTCTTCTACTGATTAACCTCTTCTTGGAGAACAAATATATTTCATTAAAATACAATGAATTACTGGGGAGGAATGAAGATTCAACTGATAAGGAATTATTACATCATGCTGTTTTTAAGGGGAGATGTTAGACTTTGTGATACTTCCAATCTCAGACTCAGAGCTGGAGAGAACAAACTACTTCAGGTCTCCAAATCAAATAAATAGTAATAGCTCCTCTTGTTGTCTTCCAAAGCAAATGCTTAGTACCTGAAAGAAAGATAGCCATAAAAAGTGCAGGACTTAGCTCTTGTTCTTGAGGCTGTTCTTACAGCAAAACAGTAATGATGTGAAGAAAGAGTAAATTATGGCATGGAGGCCAGAAAAGTTAACAACTGAGACAGAAGCAGGAATGTGAGCCATGGCATTAGCTTTTCAGTCTGGTGGAAGTGATTTTATTTATGTACCTAAAAATCCAGGATTTTGCAGCAGGAATGGAAGTTTCAGATCAGCAGAACATTAACAAGGAACTGTCATTAGAAGATGTCCTGATTTTGGTTGGGATAGAGTTATTTTTTGCTTAATCAGTTGTTGCTAAGTAGTGCTTACTCTGAACCAAGGATTTTTCAGCCTCACGTGCTCTGCCAGTGAGGAGTGGCACAAGAAGCCAGGAGAAAGCAGACAGGACATCTGACGCAAACTAGCCAAAGGGGTATCCATACCGCAGCACATCATGCCCAGTATACGAACTGGCGGGAGTTGGCCAGCAGCCACCAATGGCTGCTTGGGGATAGGCTGGGCATCAGTCAGCAGGTGGTGAGCAATTGTATTGTGCATCACTTGTGTTTCTTGTGTGGAGTTTTTATTGCTCTCTCTCTTTCTTACTATTACTATTGTTACTGCTATCGTTATTATTAACAACTTTATTTCAATTATTTAACTGTTCTCATCTCAACCCATGGGTTTTACCTTTTTCCCAGTTCTCTTCCCCATCCCACCATTGGGGAGGCAGAGGGAGTGAGTGAGCCATTGTGTGGTACTGAGTTGGTGGCTGCAGTTAAACCACAACAGAGGTTAACTAATAGAGTTTGACTCAGTGCCTTTTACTGGTGCTAGAAAGACCATGCTAGCTCTATTTTGTTTCAATTTAAACCAGATAATATTTTGCCCTTTAATTATATATATTTGGAGGATTGTGATAGCTTTTTGGGTTTGTTTTGTTTTGTTTTGCTGGTTTGGTTTTGTTTTTTTCTTTTAATCTGCTCTCTATGTGCAAAAGTTTATCTTTAGGACAAACTGAGGGGAACAGGAGGTCCCTTGTCATCTCTTTGTAGCATAGTAGTCATTACATTTAGCCACAGATTTATAGAAAAATCCCTTTCTAGCCTCTCAGTTGCAGTGAAAGGGGGCAAATGAGTATGTGGTAATTAAGAGTCTTGCTTGTTTATAGATCTTCTGGCTCAGGTTTGAAGAAGTTATAAGGAAAAAGTATCTTAATTTCAGGTTTTAATGAGATTACTTTTCTTACAATGAGACAAAGGTTGTAAAAAATAAATGAGCTATTGAAAAACTGTGATTTTCAAATGCAGTGTTACAAAGTACCTGTAATATGAGATCTGAGAGAAAAAGCACTTGTAAGATGTTTGAGAATATGAATCTCCTTCTGAGTGCTTAAGTTATCCTGACTTCTTGCAGCCACAATAGAAAGACAAGGGGAAAAGTCATATTTACGATTTTCCTAAAAGGAGACCACAGGGATAATTGCCATGTGGGACCAAAAATGACAGACTGAACTAATCTGATTAGTTGTCAGTTTGCATCATCTGAAGGCTTATCGACACTTAAATTATTTTTTCTTTTTTTTTTTTTTTCTGGTTAGCTTGTACTCTTCTATGTTATAACACCTTGTGTTCTCAAACAATATTCTTGTCGCCAGTCCACTGTTTTCATGTACAATAATAAAACCATGGTGAAAGTACCTTTCAGTGACAGGTGATGTTTTCCACAATAGTGAAATTTATTTGTAAAGGGTAGCTGAGCATGTACTCAGTCCTCTACTGCGGTTCCTTGCTACTGCCAGATCATGCTGGCTAGACCAAGCTATGCTATTCAGTGCTAATCCATAGCCACAGACTATTCCACATGAGTTCAGCTACCTGAATCAGATGTCATGCCTCAGCTTATTCCTGAGGTGTGGACTTCAGTTCTCGTATGCAGTCATGACAGTGCTCAGCTTTCTAGGTAACTCTCTGAACTACACTGAGGTCAAGATTATGCCACGATAAAGGCACTCTAGATGCATATAGATGTCGTGAGGAAAACAATGTTTTGTTTCCAAATTCAAAATTTGTATTCAAATTAATATCTACTATAAGGAGATGGACTGTACACTTCTGTGAGACCCAGTTGCTGAGGCATTACATTTGGTTGACCCCACGCACACCTCTGTGGTTGCCACCCATGACACGGAACAGATAGTTTATCATTTAAATCCAAGATCTGAATGGAGCACTGCAAGTTCAGAGGTCTTGCTGAGCTGCAAGGGTAACCCTGCCTGAATTACCCACAGGAGCTTGTGTAGGCAGGGGGACATTAATACCTTGGTGCTGTGTTATCTGGTGTCTGACACTGTAGGATGTGCTGCTTTGCTTTGCTTTTCTTCTTGCCTTTCTCTCCCTAAATTTGTTTTGTAAAATAGGAGCTATGCAGGGAAGTGCTGAGTAGAAAAGGAGTCTGCTCCATTGCTTAGTGTATGTGAGATATTAATGTGCTCTCTATTGCCTCAAACTGAGAGGAAGAAAAACCTTTTATGTACATAGCCCCTTGACATTACACAGCATACATCCAGGAGCTGTAAGAGAGATGTACAGGCTTCCCAGTTCTTTTCTTCATAGAGCTACATCCAAATGCACATCAGTGCCACTTGCCGCTTATTGCTTACTGCTCCTCATACTTTGGCATTTTCTCTTCTACTTGCTACCTTCCTACTTCCAAAAGCTCCAAATTAGCCACAGCCAAAATGGTGGCTTAAGAGTGAAGTTTAAAGGAAGTACGCTTGTGTACCACTACCCAGTAGTTACAGGAGAAATAAAACAGGTGTTCTGAGCCTTTAACCAACATGAAGTATGATGTGGTAAGCCAGCCAAGTAACACAACACAAACTTTCCCAGCAGAGAAAGCCATTTTGGTTACTGCAGAATTCTAGCTATTTTGCATCACCCATTATGTTGATCCATGAGTGTTTTCTTTATAGAAAAACAAGCCAAAGAATAGGCTTTAATTTGATGCGCAGATTTCATGGCAGTGCAGTTCACTTGGCACTTTCCATAATGCCTGTGATTGTCTTTTACCCTTTTCCCAGCTCTGAAAACACAATTCTGGCAAATGAGATCTCTACATAGTTTCTCAGCTGGACTGGTATCTCTTTGACAGACGATGTTTTCCTTGTTGGAGGACACACTTAACATGTTCCATTCTCCAAAGCAGGGACAGCCTACTGGAGTGATTAGCCTCTTTCAGTGGCACTGCCTTTGGAAAAAAAATGTTATATTCACTCTGAAGGAGCAAAAAAGAGTTGGAAGAAGAGAATGAGGGAAAGAGAGAAAAGAAGAAAAAGACACAGTCGAGTTGTCACAGACACAGATGAGGAAAGTAATGAAAAGGTAAAGAGGCTCCCTGGGAAGCATGGTGGATTCCATGGCAGGACGTTGTGAAAGAGCCTATATAAATCTCTCTCCTGATTAATTTGTACCTAAGGTTTTAACTTGGCACATGATTGCACATGTTTAATAATACTTTTTACTGGACACATTTGTGTGCTTAATTCTTTTTTTTTTTTCCCTACTGTTCACACCATTAATTTGGCATCCTCGTTATTTATTAAAAATTCATTGAAAATGTCTTTGCATTCCTGGGTTCTAGTCTTGAGTGATTCATTAAAATGCCCACCTTCATTTCTCTAATTCATTAAACAATTCATTAAAATGTCTGTGTTCACTGAACATTCAGATGCTTATTTTAACCTCCAAATGTGCAGTGTTAAAGTCCCCATACACAGTACACTAAAATCCCCGCATGAAACATGATAAAAGTTTTATAACATCGGACCTACCTCTTAACATGCATGTTAATGGCAATTAAATCTTATATGGAAAGTTGCACACTGTTAACAAGTGGCCTTTAAATTTTGGAGGAGGAGTGCAATACATTTTGTTCCTACCATTAAATGTAGCATCTGGGAGGAAGTTCTTCACTGGGTCACTAGTCCAGCCATCTGCCACACTCCCTTCCTTAATTTCACAAAAGTTGAAAAAGTCTCAGGAAAAAGCTGTTGTAAGAGCTTGGGTTCCCTTAGCAGCTTCTTTCTCTACACCTCATATGTCCTTACTTCCTGTGATCTGAAGTTAGCGCATACCAAAACCCTGTTTCCATCCAACACTACAAAACTGCTCACCAGGGTTTCCTAAATGCTGCCTCAGGAAAGCCAGTAGAGTGGATTGGATGAAAAATGAGATATGCACAGTTTGGTGTCCAGTTGTCCAAATTGCTTTGTCTTCAGGTCAGCCTCCCAGAGCATGTAATATGCAAATGCCAGATGCAAATGGAACGTGTACAGCACATTGGTGGACAAAGGGGGCTTAGAAGGCAGGACCAGAAAAGGGAGGGCTGATTTCAAAGTGTCCCAGTGCTAGTGGATGCAATGACTCCAAGTGAAAGAACATTGGCTGTGGGACAGTGTGGCATGCACTGTGCATGAAACTGTCCTTGTGAGTCACTCAGTAGAGGTCTGGAAAAGCTGGACCATATTTCAATTATAAACATGTGCTAGAGAACGGAGGTGTCTCCTCCAGATGAGTGCCTGAATAATTTACAGCTGTTCTCTCAGTGAGACTCCCCTGTAATGTCTTCTTATATAAATATTAGTTTTTGCAGACATAGGGTTTGAAAACCATCTGGCCAGCTCTAATTTTTTTTGCTTAGCAGAGATGGTAGTATATCACTACTTAAGAAGGGCAGTAACTCTCATAGTAAGAAACTCAGGTGTAAGGTGGAAGGCTTGGGTTTCAATGTCCATTTCTGCTTTTGTCTCCATTTGTTGCCTACTGGAATACGTTATTGAGACTTCAAAATATCAAGCTGCATGATACGATTTTAAGGAATGCAAAAGGGTATATTCATAGGGGAAAAAATAGGATCAAAAAAACTTTGGTCTGAGAAATAAGCAGAGTAAATAAACATCTGTGGTGTGTGAATGAAGACTTGATTGTATTTTTTAGCTTGATGGTGAAATAAGAACAGTTCTGCATTTTGGAGGAAAGAATCTTTCGTGTAATCAAATAGACATAAGTCACAGAAATAATTAATATCCTTAGATTCAGGCCAGAAGAGCAGAAACCAAAGAATAAAGAACAAGATTTTGTATTTATATATTCTTTTAGCAAAATATGCAAAATAATATGCTTACTTTTCAGATTTGTGTACTATGAGTAGGACTGAAAACTGGAGAAATCATTCACGGTTAATAGTTGTTATTCTCAGATCATTGAAAACTGTGTGCAGTGATCTTTATTATTTACATAAATGTGAAGTCTATATATTTTTCACAAACTTTTCAGGAAATTATTTCTGCTATCAATTTCCATAGAGTATAACATCTTCACAGCTGTAGCTTTTAAAACCATCAGCCTCTCAACATTTGGATAATGGTGTCATTTTCTGACTTCTCCAAGCTGTGAGTGTGTGGCAGCATCTTTTCTGGTAAGCCTGGGAATAAATTATTCCCACTGGGTAGAATTTAGCAATGTTTTTGAATAGTCAGTTCATAAAAAATGCAATTTGGAGGCTACTGAAATGATTTGTTACAAATCAAGCCACAATTTCAGCCAAAAAAAGAAAGGGGGGGGGGGGGGATGATGGTGAGGAGGGGTGGAAGGAAGAAGGGAAAAAGGAGATGGAAAAGTTGAAAAGTAAACCACAAATTTTCATTTTGAAACTGATCAACAGGCTTGGGAACAGAAGAGTGCAAAGGAAATAAAACGAAGGAGATCTAAAGAACCCCAAATGCATCAATTCAACCTAATGCAATTTCTCGCTAGTGCTCAGTTAATGAATGAGAAGATTCAGATATTTATGCGGCCCTGCTGCCGAGGGGCTGGTAGCAAGCAAAGTCTAGAGGCAACCTGTTCCCCTGCACAGCCATCCTGTCCCATGTGCTCGTAGAAATAGAAAGTAGAGCTATGGTAACACTTTCTAACATCACCTCCTTTTAGTTTCAACTCAGTTGCTTCATTCCACAAATCTTTCTAAGGAACAGAATTACACCTGTGACTTGTCTTTTCACAAGTGAAGAACAAACTTTTTGCATAAACTGCAGTTCTCCTTCTCTTTTCCGAGATCTGTTACAGAGCATGTCCAAATCTGTGTCTTCAGAGCTGGAGGATTAATTTAACCAGTGCTACCACCTCTATGAACCTGGAACTGGAGAGTCACACACTGGACATCATAATCTTACCCTGAAAACATACGTCTTTAGAGAGGAAAAACTGATATTGGTCTATACCACAAAACAATCGAAACAGCTCACTGTGCAAACTCAGCTAATGAGCAGTTCTATGTGTTTTGAAGATTAGGATTTTTTTCTTATGTGGTTAATGGTGTCTGTTCAGCAACCTGAGACATGTTGACACCATTGACTGTAGAAACTACATTGAATTTTGACTCTGCTGTTTCCTTTGGTGGCTTGAAGGATGAAAATATACTCACTCAACCAGCCCTCTTCTGTGCTAGATTTGACAGAAACTAGTTCTCATATCCCCTAACTTATATGGTCAACTGTCTTCTTTTTTGTGTTTAAGGTAACGTCACATTTATAATGTACCTTCATTTTCATAAGGTGGCTTATTTAAAATCATAGAAAAGCTAGAGTTGGAAAGGACCTTAAGATAATCTAGTTCCAACCCCCCTGCCATAGGCAGGGATGCCTCACACTAAACCATGTCACCCAAGGCTCTCTCCAACCCAGCCTTGAACACTGCCAGCAATGGAGCATTCACAACTTCCATGGGCAACCCATTCCAGTGCCTCACCACCCTTACAGTAAAGAATTTCTTCCTTGGATCTCATCTGAACTTCCCCTGTTTAAGTTTACACCCATTACCCCTTGACCTATCACTACAGTCCCTAAATGAAGAGTCCCTCTCCAGCATCCCTATAGGCCCCCTTTGGATACAGGAAGGCTGCTGTGAGGTCTCCACGCAGCCTTCTCTTCTCCAGGCTCAACAGCCTCAACTTTCTCATCCTATCTTCATATGAGAGGTGCTCCAGTCCCCTCATCATCCTCGTGGCCCTCCTCTGGACTTGTTCCAGCAGTTCCATGTTCTTTTGGTGCTGACGACACCAGAACTGCACACAATACTCCAAGTGAGGTCTCCTGAGAGCAGAGTAGAGGGGCAGGATCACCTCCCTCGACCTGCTGGTCATGCTCCTCTTGCTGCAGCCCAGGATACAGTTGGCTTTCTGGGCTGTGAGCACACACTGAAGCCAGCTCATGTTCATTTTCTCATCAACCAACACCCGCAAGTCCTCCTCCACAGGGCTGCTCTGAATCTCTTCTCGGCCCCTCTTCTTTGTAGCTGTGCCTGGGATTGCTCCGACCCAGCTGTAGGACCTTGCACTTGGCATGGTTAAACTTCATCAGGTTGGCATCAGCCCACCTCACAAGCATGTCAAGATCCCTCTGCATGGCATTCCTTCCCTCCAGTGCATCAACCGAGCCACACAGCTTGGTGTCATTGGCAAACTTGCTGAGGGCGCACTCAATCCCACTGTCCATGTCACCAACAAAGATGTTGAACAAGACCGATCCCAACACTGATCCCTGAGGGACACCACTCATTACTGGTCTCCAGCTGGACCTTGAGCCATTGAGCACAACTCTTTGCGTGTGTCCATCCAGCCAGTTCTTTATCCACCGAGTGGTCTACCTATCAAATTGATGTCTCTCCAACTTAGAGACAAGGATGTCATGTGGGACAGTGTCGAATGCTTTGCACAAGTCCAGGTAGATGACATCAACTGCTCTACCCCTGTCTGACACATTTACAATGTACCTTCATTTCCGTAAGGTGGACTATTTGTGGCATGGATAATTCCTTGTTCCGCTGATCAGCAGCTCTTCATGATTTCACTTAACTTTCCCCCTCAACTGTCCATGTTGAATGTGGTGGTATGTGATGTCTTGTGTTCAGATTCCTCTCTTTCTGCAATTTGTCTGTATAAGTTGACAAACCATTGCATACATTGTACTTCACAGTACTATGCAGAATTTCCTGGCAGCTAAATCCTGTTTTCACAGCATTTTACAAATCAATCACAATTTATGCCCAGACAAATACTGATACAAAAAAAAAATATCTTGCTAGTGATCACATGCTATTAATGGTTCTTGCTTTCACTCATGTGCTGCAGGTTATCTTTTATCCTGTCTGGAAGCTTACTTGTGGGTAACCACTCATTCAGTTTTTTTTATGTAAATACAAAGTTCAAATTTACTTTGGAAAGTAGTCAATTTCAGAAAAAAACCATATCAGAGCTAATGAGAACTATGAAGTTTTTTATTAAATCATATTTTTACCAACATATCAGATCCTAAATCTGAACGTGATGTTGCTTGTGTATATCAATGTCTTGCATACAAATTTCCTCCAGATATGCCCTTAGAGGGATAATAAATCTAGTTCTTCAATACATCTAGTACCTTTACTTTAGTGCCTGCAATTATTCATCTTGATGGCAGTGAGTATAATCCAAAGCCCAATGAAATCAACAGGAGTTTTTTCAAGTGTTTGGAATGTGGGCCAGGGATCTGCCTTGCTATTTTTTTTAGGCAAGCTACTCATATGATAGCCAAGCAAGTCCATCATCATTATTTTGTGTTTTGAATTTCAGTTTCTGTTGTGAAAGCATAATAGTTAGGCTTTGTTTAAGCAGGAGAATACACCCTATACAATGTGCCTCTGAAGTGAATGCAGTGTCATTTCTGTAGACAAAAATTTCATCACAATTTCTTGAGTATGTTGTGAATGTATGGAACGGATGGCAAGCAATAAGTGAGAAATTGCATCTCTAGTTGCCCATCCTGCAGTCTCACAGCTTTTGCTGCTGTCAAAATTACTGGTCTGTATAAGAGAGGTTTCCATTGCACACGTTCAATACATGTTGAATGGACAGAAAATGTTTACAGAAAATTTTCTTTAGAAAAACCTTCCTAGCATGTTACTGAAAAACTGGTTCCCATAAATAGTTTACTGGATGTTGTATAAAAAAATTGGCTTTGTTTTAGTATGGTGGTCATTTGCGCAGAAATTCTTTCTTAGTTGCTAGCTACTCTGGGCAAAGAGTGCATGGTATTTCACAAACTCCCAAAGCAACATGCTGGATGCATACTGCCAAAGTGAGGCAGAACAATCACCTAAAAACTATGGCAGAGCTTCACAGAAAAAAGATTTACTAGGTCACCTCTTCCATGTTTTTATCCCTCTCAGCAGGGACTGTTAGGCATTATGAAGTCCTATTTTAAGTGTCCAAAGCAGCAGATTGAAACAACTTCTGCGGCTTCGCAATCTTCTTTCATTTATCAGTTTAATTTCAGCGTGTTGTGCCTAGTTGATTCTTGATGCAGCATCCAGCATCTTGCTCCTCTGGCTACTTCTTTGTTTCAGCATATGTATTAGCCAAAATTTGAACTGCAGCTGATATTTATTTAGCATGGAAAATAATTTTGAGATTATGACACTTCAGAGTATTCACATTCTTGTTCTCTAACAGCTGTATTTTTTCACTTGCTTCTATTTTCTTCCCCTCTCTCTGCTCTTGTCCTTGTCCTTTGCCTGCTGCTCAGACTCGCTTGCAACTTGCATTATGTTCATGTAAGGGAAAGAAGTTCTCCATGAATTGATACCTTCAGATCAGGATCCACCTAAAAATGTGTGCTATCCAGATACTATGCTGCATAGACTGATTTTTAGATTTCGTGCAGAAATCTGTGTGAAGCTTTCTGTCTTATGTTATAGAATCATAGAATAGTTAGGGATGGATAGGACCTTAAGATCATCTAGTTCCAACCCCCCTGCCAGGGGCAGGGACACCTCCTGCTGAAGGAGAAAAGGCAGAATAATCATGAATGGTCCTTCAGTCTATAATGCTTCTGGGCTTCATATATTTTTATAGCACCATACCAAATGAAATGGACTGGATTCCTTGGCCAAACAGCAGAACTTATTAAAAATATTAAAATTAACAAATGAGTGCAGTAACCTGTGTTCTAGAAAGGCCTTCTAGCACTTGATTAAAGCTGCTACTACTCATGCTCTCTGAAAACAAACAGAAAAACCTGCTTTTCACAGCTCCATGCTGAGCCTTTCTTCCTCCACAAAACAATCCAGGTGCTGTCATGTAATCATTTTCTTTGTCCAATTTTATTTGTTATAAGTGATCACCAAATAGAAGAGACATTAGCTAGATTTGAAAATATTTTTCTTTGACATTGTAAACACTAGGGCTTTCAAACTGAGTTTTCATCAAGGGCTGATCATATCTCAGCTTGCCTGGCTACCTAACTTCCATCAGGATGTTTGTGTGCCAGTTGGCATTAGGACGTTTTCTATCATAACTTAGTATAAAGCATTTGGTTTTGTGCTGAAAGATGTTGATGGTGTAAAGTTTTATGAGGACAGCAGCAGCCACCTCTGCTTCCCCACCAGGAGACACATGTCCAGCAGGCTCCCAGACCTTGAAACATTTCTCAGGACTAGAGAGCTATCCAGAAATTCTGAACACATCATGGCAGTGAAGAACTGGGTGATTTAGCTGTTTCAAGCCATCTCAGTCAGAAATACTTTTTAGAGCTGCATTTACTTTTTTTCGTGAATTTTCCTATTTTATGCTAATTTTGGATGGGAGAGTTAAATATATTTCCTTTGTTTCAGCATTGGCAAGGGCCGCATCTTTTCAGCACCAATTCTGCAGCTGACATTTTGCATATGGCACGTTTTATCGTTCTCTTTATGAACTGAGCCTTTATCTTTGGGAATACAGAAGAAAGGCAACCATGCCAGTCTGCTAATTAAGTCAATGGCAAGTGTCTGTAATAGCTGACTACTGTGCCATGTTGTGCTACATATTATTGTGATCTGAAATAGTCTTTATTCAGGCACTCTAAGTCGATGAATCAATAAGGACACCTTTTCTTAAAAGATGTACAATAGAAGAAACCATTTGAATAGATGCAGGTAGATTAAAAAGCAGCATGATACAAATTAAGCAAAAGAGAGTCTGTAGGAGCTAACATGATTTTGCAGTTACCTACCTAATTGAATGAAACAGAATATGCCAAGCAGAGTTCAGGTACTATTTTGCCAACTGTTCAACCTGGTACAGGATTCTTGACACAGAAGTCTTACATGAGACCACAAATGTGGCATACGCTAGGGTGAGATTTTCTAGAACGTCAGGGCTCTTTCATAGTAACAGCCAGTGTCTTTGCTTTGATCATGTGATAGCTTGTTCCTGCACTCAGTTGTCTATGAGATATTTGATGCATTCTAAGAGTAGCAGCATAGGGTAGCAATGAGTTGCCCATTATTAGGGTAAGAAGCAGAATGCTAGCACAGCACTCCCTCCCCTTGCGCTTTCTTTCCAGGTTTCTGCTTAAGCTTCTCCCACTCCTGTTTATGCAAAGAAGCACCCTTGCTCTCCAAGTAATTTGGAAAAATATATATATAGAGAGGAATGTGATTACTGCAAGAATAATTCATCAGGAGCGATAGGGAGAGAACTGACCACCCAGCATGGTAAAAGGCAACTGCCTTTTCTTAGTTATACAATATACTAGGGTGACTGGAAGTGCTTCCTGAATGTCTCAAAGGTTTGGAGCATACTGTATTTTAGAAGTCTTTTTTCAGCTGTTTTCAAATTTTTCTTTTCTCCACCTCTGAGTGAAAAATAAATATAGGTTAAAGAGACCTTTGCTTTCCATGGGGTTGGAACTGGAACATGTTAGCATGCTTTTTACCCACTCCCAGCATTTCTTTCATTCTTTCCACAAGTCCAGTGCTTTCTCTGCTTTTCAGAGTCCTTCAGTCTGAAGCTAATCAATGGTAGATGTTTTTGTACTTTAGAGCTCAAAAATAGAAGCAGCTTTAATGAATCCAATATGCTCAAAGAGCAAACATTAACTTTTCTAATGTCCTTAAGGGAAGTACACTGACTTTAGTTGTAAACAACCACATCCATTGCTTTACACACAGTTGACTTTCTGGTTGAAACCCCATAATGCAGCTCTGGAGGAATATTTATTGACTTCCAAAGTCACTTTTTGAAAGACTGTATTATTGCCACTTTGTGCCCATGTCCTACATATGTTAAAAAATAAGTCATGAGTCACAACCACGAGGTCACTGGTTATAAAGAACTGCCTGACAGGGTGTTGCTTCTGACAGCTGTCTGAGTCTGAAAATGTAAAGGAGAACATGCTGTTGAGAAAAGGAAACATGAAAAGGAGACCAACAGAAGCTATGTTTGTTAATTTAGGGACTTTGGAAATAAGGTGCTACTGGACATCACCAAATGGTTGAGAGTCAGAACTCAGAAGAAGTGAAATTGAAACATTTAAGAGCTGGTGTTAAACTAAATCCAGCTGTCTTTGTGGTGAAGTCTATTTTGAAATTAAAGATCTATGGATTTTCAGTATCATTCAGTTCCAAAAGTTCCAAAAGGGATGTTGATGTAATAAAAATATTAAAACGAGATGGAAATTTCTTGAAGGCCTACGGTTCAATGAGAAATTTTGCTTGAAGAACAGGACGTATAGAAATGATTGATGTGTTTGCAGTTTAACACTAAGGTAAGGTTGGAAAAGCCCTTCTCAGTGTTATCTGGGATGTTTTCAAAGCGATTATAGCAACCTTCATTTTGGCCTAATGCGGAAATATGTCCTTTCTAGCAGATTATATTGAAAATCAGTTGCTTATTGCTCTTGTAATAGGATTTGTGTCCCTGTCCCTTGCCCACAAGTGTGTTGAGAGGAGTACTTTACTTTCAAACATAAATGCTGAAGAAATTACAGAAGGCTCTACCTTAGTTTGCAGTTATCCTGATGCAGTAGATCTCAGAGAAATCATTTTCATATTTCCTCCAAAAAGTAGCTTTAAAGGAAGGAGAACCTACAAAAGTGGTTCTCTATTATGTTTTTATGAAGTCCCCAATTCCTTTAATTAACTACTGCATAGATCAGGCTATATACAAATAGGATACATGGGGAGCCAAGATTTGTAGCCTACACAAAGACATTATTCCTGTATGTATACAGGAATACATACATACAATATGTATACAGAAGCCCAAAACTGCCTTATATGCTCATGCTGTGTTTCTATGTTTATCCGGGGTATTTAGCACTCAGGTAGACTAGACCTTACTCAGAAAATAGTTGGCTATGTCATAATCAAGAAAACCCAAAACTAACTGGCCTTGTCTAGATAATTACATAGCTAAGTTTATGCCATTTCCTTAGCATGGCAGTATCTTCTCTGCTGTTTCTACAATATGTAACCTGAATGGGTAAGAACAAGCTCCCACATTTTATTTCAAAATATGGAACAAGAAAATGTCTGTTTATGCTACATTGAGCCTTTTACAGGGAAAAGAAAATGATAATAACAATGTGAAAATTAAATAACTATTCTTTTTAATACTTATAATAAATATGCATTAAAACAAAACTGTCATAATAATTAATGCTGAATATATTTATCCCAATTAAATGTAGATTATGTACAACATTCTGTATGCATTACTTTTGGAATTTGAGAAGTATTTATATCAAAACATACCATTATAATCCTTCCTTTAGATATAAGATGCTGTAAATAATTTTCTGAATTAAAACCTTGCCTACTTTGCGACTGCAAGTGTATTGAACAGTGTGTTTTCATCCATGAGAGAACTGGCACAGGGCTTTCCATGTAAAATTACTCCTTTTGGTTTTTATCTGTATTTGTACCTTAGTCAGATTAATAAAACTGTATAGATGGACAGTTGCAGAAGTTCAGCCAGTAATTTCTTTGGGGAAATAAGCAGTTTTCTTGTGATAGAAAAACCTATGATGGCACTCCACATCTTTCACCAACAGTGATGCAACTCTTACCTGCAAGCATGTGAAGGAGAAGGTGCTCAGCTACTTAGTCTGCATTGATATAACTCCAGACCAAGTATCCCTCTGATCATGGGCAACACTGATCTTTAGGAAAAATCAGTTTGGCAATAAGATAAGTAATTGTACAGAACAGTCCCTCTTCCACTTTGTCCCAGTTGTAGATGAAAGTATCCAAAGGCTGTATCCAGATAATTACACTTATAAACAGCTGTTAATTGGCCTAATTTCTGTGAATATGTCATATCTTCTAGTGACCTCACTTACACTTTCAGCCTTTAAAAATCCAGTAGCAGTGTTCTTTTGAAATTTTATCTTTCTTGGAAATGCGTTTTCGTTCGTTGGTTTTATACCTGCTACCTAAAAAATGTGTTGAGTAACTTTAGTGCTAAGGGAAATTCCAAATTCATAGAATCATAGACTCATAGACTCATAGAATAGTTAGGGTTGGAAAGGACCTTAAGATAATCTAGTTCCAACCCCCCTGCCATAGGCAGGGATGCCTCACACTAAACCATGTCACCCAAGGCTCTCTCCAACCCAGCCTTGAACACCGTCAGCTATGGAGCATTCACAACTTCCATGGGCAACCCATTCCAGTGCCTCGTCACCCTTAAAGAATTTCTCCCTCATATCCAATCTAAACTTCCCCTGGTTAAGTTTGAACCCATTACCCCTTGACCTATCACTACTGTCCCTAATGAAGAGTCCCTCTCCAGCATCCCTATAGGCCCCCTTTGGATACAGGAAGGCTGCTGTGAGGTCTCCATGCAACCTTCTCTTCTCCAGGCTCAACAGCCTCAACTTTCTCATCCTATCTTCATATGGGAGGTGCTCCAGTCCCCTCATCATCCTCGTGGCCCTCCTCTGGACTTGTTCCAGCAGTTCCATGTTCTTTTGGTGCTGACGACACCAGAACTGCACACAATACTCCAAGTGAGGTCTCCTGAGAGCAGAGTAGAGGGGCAGGATCACCTCCCTCGACCTGCTGGTCATGCTCCTCTTGCTGCAGCCCAGGATACAGTTGGCTTTCTGGGCTGTGAGCACACACTGAAGCCAGCTCATGTTCATTTTCTCATCAACCAACACCCGCAAGTCCTCCTCCACAGGGCTGCTCTGAATCTCTTCTCGGCCCCTCTTCTTTGTAGCTGTGCCTGGGATTGCTCCGACCCAGCTGTAGGACCTTGCACTTGGCATGGTTAAACTTCATCAGGTTGGCATCAGCCCACCACACAAGTGTGTCAAGGTCCCTCTGCATGGCATTCCTTCCCTCCAGCATATCAACCGGACCACACAGCTTGGTGTCATCGGCAATCATGCTGAGGGAACACTCAATCCCACTGTCCATGTCACCCCAAAGATGTTGAACAAGACCAGTCCCAACACCGATCCCTGAGGGACACCACTCGTTACTGGTTTCCTTTCTTATTCCCCTACCATGCATAATTTATAATTACTATGCTTGTCACTGATTTCTTTCCCAAGTGGAAGAAACTGCTCCATACTCAGCATCATGCTCATAACCATTTTCTCTTACTTTCCAGTTTTATTTTCTTGCATACTGCAACCAGTAAACAAGATACGAGTACAAGACCATGCTATACAGTGGAATTTTGATGATTTCTATATCTTTCCTAATAATTTCAGATATGATTTTCCTTATACCTCATCCATTTAATTTCATGCTTTTACTGTTTAATTTTAATCTACTTCAAACTTAGTTTAAATTTAAATATTATAGTGTCTCTCAACACTTTTCCTTCTTAAAGTTAGGAAATTAAGATATGCAGATCAAGAATGTCTAGGTATGACCATTTTACATTCAGGGTACTAAGAAACTGCCCACAGTGTGGCTACCACAGATTGTCATACACATGTTGGTTCTGTGCCATTGATGAAACTGAGTAGAAAACTGTCCCTCTATAAAGGTCAGAAACAAGAAGTCTTTCATAGGACAAAGTTGTCAGATGTCAAGACACTGAATGAAGCAGTCCTTTGTTGATATTATTGTTTGTGTGATTGTTGACCAATACGTGACACTGGAAATAAAGCAAAGAAATTATGTGGAGAATGCAATGGTTTATAATGCTATAAGAGGAGAAATACAGCTGGATCACACCCTTATCTACAAACAACGTGTTAGTCAAAAAAGAAGTAATAGCCAGGATGTGACTTTCATTATAACAAGCTTAATGTTTTAAGTCCCTTAAGGCAGTAAAAGAAGCCAATTGTAATACTGAACAATGATGCCCCTTATGAATACCTGAAATAACAACACATTTTCAGAGTGGACCAAGGAAGATGAACTACTGAAGAGGCTTTGATTGATCTGAGGTCAAAAGTCAGTCTTCCTTATACTACCAGAGGCTGAGTCCCTGCAAAAACATCAGATCTTGGCTATAACCTTGCTCAAACCACAAGAGGGATTTTTGGAAACCGAGAATTGTTAATTTCTCACAAAGGAACTGAGAGATACTGAAGAAAATTCAAATCACAGTCTGGACTTATGTTTATGCAGTGCAGATGATGCTCTTGAAAAAGAGGAGATTGTATAGAATTTAAAATATTTCCAGTGAAGGGACCTGTAACAGGAAGGTATCAGCCTCAAAAAGCAGTGCATGAACATGTACATCCTGTAGCAAAAAACACTCACTACTGTAATTGATAGTTTGGGGAAGAAGATATAAAAAGTGCAGTGGATTTTATCATATTGCCAGAGGTTGCAAGTTCCAGCAGAATATTAATAGATAGCAAGGACAAAGAAGATGACTACAGAGCTGTTAGCTCAAAACTGTTCTTCATTGCAGTAATAGACATGTAGCAGCAAAAGATGAATGAACTGTCAGCATGAAAACAAATGGAACACTTTAATTTTGAGTTGGACCCAGGTTCTCAAGCCAAGGTGGTATCCAGAACAGTGATATTAGCTCTGCAAAAAAATACCCAGAGGTTGAGTTTACAGCACTGAATGCGTATCTGCTGAGGGTGTCCAATTATTAAATGCAAAGAAAAATCTGTAAGATCCATGAATTGAAACAGTACCTCAGAATGAATGCATATACTTTATTTTAATGTGTGTCTCCTGCATTCTCAAAAGGGAGGGTGCAGATATTAGGACAATAAAAGATGTCTCTGAACATTGCAGGGTGGTTGGACTAGATGATCATTAAAGTTCCCTTCCAACCCAAACCATTCTGTGATTCTCTGATTCTGTGATTCTATGATTCTATGACAAAGGACCAATATAATTGCATGCCATCCATCTTCCAGAGATGAGAAATACAGAGCTAGGTTGGTAGAGGTTCATCACTCCATAGCCCCAATGAAAGTTTCTGTCACCCCAAGGCAAATTTCCAAGGATCTAAATGCTTGTATTTCTTGGAGTCTACAGAAAACAAAACAAAACAAACCCAAAAAAACAAACGAAAAGAAATGAAAACAAAAAAAAATGAGGGTGAAATCTTAATTTTATAATTTTATACATAGATCTATGCATAGATATTTACTAAATAAATTATTTAAATTAAAGTGAGTAGATTCTGGGCAAGAATCAATCTCTTGGAGATGAATCCAATAACAAAGATATATGCCAAAAGAACTTACACATAAAGAGTTTATATATGTTATTTATCTGAACAATAGGATATTTGCAGATGCTTTAGATTTGTAGAAATCATTAAATGCATGTATTCATATATCATATCAGGTTTATATTTGTATAAATATCAATGTTTATCTCAATAGTCTTTGTGCCATTGTATTGTTTAACACTATTATTAAATATTTATATTAAAACGCATGTGTGTTTATATACATGGGATTCATTTGTAGATATCATGGAATAGATTTATAAAGGAACAAAGAAATAATGAAATTAAAATGTTTAATATGGAGAAGAAACATGTTTGGGGAAAAGGAGGGAAGTCAGTAAGATAGAAAAGCTGAAATAATACGTTCTCCAAGAGCTTAACACCAGGCTCCCCAGTCATCTTGAACTACATCCTAAGTCAGCATTCTTAGGGAGGTCTCCTGCTATTACAGTTCCAAGAAAATAAAAGGGGACAAAAAGGGTACCAGATCTAAAAATGTAAGTGACTTAGGAAAACAGAAATTCTCCAGACCTGCAAGCTGCATATACTAAGGCATCACCAAAGCATTTAATGGTATAAATGGATCTTAGTCTGTGTTTAAACTGTGATAATGCCTTCTTGCAAGTACTTTGTACTTCCTTTATGCACCATCATAGTTATACTTTATACCGCATGGCTAAATCTCTAAAGGTAAAGGATAATCGGGCCCTCTTGTAAATATAGTTTCTACCTTTCTGAACTTCTATGCACTGTATGTTTCAGGTTAGGATAAGATGACTGAAGCAGGAATCACACCAGCACAGGGAATAATAATGAACAAATAACAAAATGAATGGCCTCCCGTTTAGTCAATTAATGAGAAAGCACTATACATTTCTTGATAGAAGCTGAAAAATAAATTATGTTGACAGAGGATTATTTCCCCACATTTGTTCCCTAGGTACTGTGACTATTTTGGGTGGTGCTAATATGTAGGATTTCAACTTTGCAGACAAGTTCATAAAATCACAACCTGGATAAAAAGGTAGAAATTTGGACTGAATTTATGAAATATAATAAATAAGTTCAGATGTACAGCTCCTACTGTGAAGATAACTAGATTTAGATACCTGAGTGGATTGAAAGCCACACTCAGGGGTATGTAACGGTCAATGTTCAGTATTCAAATGTACATTATAGTAGATCTGGATCAGTATCAAATTATGGAAAATGAGTCAGAAAAGATGCATTTAAGTATAGAGATATTGCTTACATATCAACAAAAATTATGTGTCATCTGAAGAGTGAGTTATTTGAATACATTTAAGATTTCTCTGTATATATGTCAAGAATTCATATTAAATAAATAATGTGAAAATATTTTAAAGGTACCAGCAGCCACTGAGGATATGCGCTCTTTCTTTCTAAAATGGCAGCGAGAAATAAAGCAGGCAGAGAGAGAAAGAAACAGAGAAAAACTGCAGTAATAAATAGAAAAGTGACAGTAGAACAAATTCAGCCAGTGGTTGGAAGTGTAATATGGTTTTCTTTACCATAATAAGCTTTGTTTCATGTTATTACAATAAAATGACTCTTCACCATTGCCCTAAGCCACAGTACATGTTCATTCCCAGTATTGTCATTAGTCTTTTTAAAGCATATACGAGGAGTTTTCAAAGTCAAAGATAATAAAATCTATAAAATTTCTTCACATGAAATCGAAGTGTGAGCAAGATTTAAGTACAGGCATCATTCCAAGCATATTTATACTTTAGAGAAGGAAGACACCCCTTTCTGCCTATAACTCTGTAGATAGCATATTTGTTAGGGGATTTATGCATTAGTATTGAAATGTACTTGCTCCAGTCAGTGCTATAAATCATTTCCAGACAATTTTTAAGCACATTTTTAGACATCCAAGAAGAATAAAGTTGTCCAGCTCTAAGACAGTTCAGGTCTGCAGCTCTTACTGAGAAGGGTCATTTCAGCAAAGTCAAAATAAAATGCTGCAGGTTCCAGTACAAATGGACTAACTGACACAGGGTGAGTTCTCACCAGTTCTGCGAGGTAGCAGTAAACAAAATTTGCATCAGATTTGTGTGCAGATAGGAAGATAAACTCCTCTGACAGTAATGAAGAGCAGCTCTGGGATCTGGCTGTAGACTTTGTCCTCTGCTACTGCAAGGGACCAAGAGGCTGGGGCACCCAGGAGACAGCACTCAGCTACCATTCTTACTTGTCTAATAGCAGACCAAGGCACAACAACTGCTTTTTAGGCCCTATCTCTGTATTTTTCCCTTCAGGAATGTTGTAAACAAGTTCTCAGGTAAGATGTTTACATACTTGACAGTTGTCAGGGAAGAAGCTTATATAGTGATATAGATAACAGTGTCCCGGGGAACATAAAGAACTACAGAGCTCTGGAAGAGGTGGTTAGGGGTTCTGGAGCTCAGATTGTCTTTTCATCAATTCTCCAGGATACAGGGCAGGACCTTAAAAAGGCTAGAAGAATTGGCCAGGTTAATAAATGGTTAGAAGGGTGGTGCTGTAGTCAGGGGTTTGGGTACCTTGAACATGGGACTCAATTTAGTAGGCCAGGTCTACTGGGGGCTGGTGGAGGTGGTCTGACAAAGAAAGGGAAGAGTGGATTTGGTAGAAGGCTTGCCAGACTGGCCAAGGATGATTTTAACTAGATATGCTGCTATGCGTAGCAGCCTTCCAGTATCTGAGGGGGGCCTATAGGGATGCTGGGGAGGGACTCTTCATTAGGGACTGTAGTGAGAGGACAAGGGGTAATGGGTTCAAACTTAACCAGGGGAAGTTTAGGTTGGATATGAGGAAGAAATTCTTTATTGTAAGAGTAGTGAGGCACTGGAATGGGTTGCCCAGGGAAGTTGTGAATGCTCCATAGCTGACGGTGTTCAAGGCTGAGTTGGACATGGTTTATGTCACCTTGGGTGACATGGTTTAGTGTGAGGTGTCCCAGCCCATGTCAGGGGGGTTGGAACTTGATGATCTTAAGGTCCTTTCCAACCCTAACTATTCTATGATTCTATGATTCTAAGCTGTCGTCAGGTATGTAATAGTAATCTTTGTACTAACATATTTGGGGTTTTTTCCCAAGTCTCCAAGAAAGCAGGATGAAAACTTATTCATAAACTATTGCTTTTACTGAACTTCTAAAGTGCCAAAGTGCTACTCCAACACTGAGGCAATACTGTGGAGCAGATGTAAGTCAAATGACATAGATTCACTGCAGGTTATCCTGTAACCCCCTTCCATGTCATATGCTCTGGCAGAGCTTGTCCTACAGCAGAGCTATTCTGTCACCATCAGAGCATGCTCCATGTCTTCTTGCGTGTAGAGCATGCCAACAGCAGTCCCTAAATAGCAACAACCTCAATTACCAGGGACATTTTTGAATGTGCAGTGTTAGGGAACTGCTGTAGTTATTATTATTCACAAAATAGGTAGCAGGTAATCCAGCAGAAATTGGGAAAGGGACAAAAAATGAATTTTAGTGTGTTTAGTGTCCCACCCTACCTCAAATAACTAATGAAACCATGTTGTGGTTGCCTTTTGTCATATGAAGTTGCTTTTTCAATAGAAGGATAAAATACAGAACAGGGCACATTAAATGTGCAAACTGTTGTCACAGTTCTTTTTGCACATTTTCAAAGCCATTTAGCATTGATACTGAAAAAATGATCAAGGCTGGTCAGAAGAAAATGGCTGCAGGCCCCTATTGCATTGTTTTATTCAATTCTGACAAATTTGAAATGTTTGTGAAACTGGACATTTTAAAAAAAATTGCTTCTGGACTAGAAGTAAGAACTTTGACAGATTGTATAACTACACCGTTGTCATGAGAAAAAAATTGATCTTTGAATTAGATGTTTAGATAGAAATGCTTATTAATACTGTTTTATAGCATAGTATGAAAAATCGAACACTGAAACACTGATACTTCAGACATTTATACCAGTTTGGGTTTTTTTGCTGTTTAGTTTCAATATACTGGCAACAAGATAACTTGTTTTCACAGATTTTCATTTTGACCATTAAAATTGAAGGGGTAATTAGGAGTCAATTTCCTGAGGGAAGTTTGTCTTGTAATGTTCGGTTTTCTTTTACCCTTTTTTGTATTCTATTTGCTATTGGCAGAATAGCAGACAGCCAGTCAAGCCACAGATCTGATCCAGGACTGTCGGTCTTGGTCCGTACCCAGATGGATAGTTCTATGACCACATCTTAAAGAGCAAATTTAAACATACAATTGTGTTGACACAGTTGTCAAGACACAGATATACTACTAAGACATAGATATGCTACCATGATCTCTGCTGAAGGTTCTAAAGGTACTAAAGGAACAAACAAGCCTCCCTGAAATGCTTTAGAGATAGACAAGGGAAATAAAAAGAGAGAGAAAAAAATAAAAGCCAGAAATCTAGTGTCAAACAATGGAAGTAAAAATACAATTGAATGTAAGAAAGCACTGTCATCAAAAGATGAAAAACAAGTAAACAACACGGGCTTTATCAAGGATCTTTTCTAGACTTCTCAGGTGATGGAGGTCAGGTTACAGCCTCAAACCACAGCCAAGAAATAGTATTTGTTTGACTTCCACAAGAATTCCTGACAGTGTGAAAGTAAAGCAGAACTAGATTACAATATAGTTCTTCATTTCACAGAATAAGAATCTTCTGGGGTATGAGCTCAAACATAATGTGCTTTCATGAACCATTTGCTTTTCCAATATAAATGGAGGAATGCATCACATTGACTGTGGTGGAGACACTCCCTGCACAGTGTACAAATTCAGCAGCTTGCTTTGGTCTGTGACCACAGAAGCACTCTCGTTTTCTGCAGTTTTTCAAAAAGTTTAAGGGCACAGACTTCATGGGCTCCCTCCATTTTAGGCTATCGCTGATCTAAGGAAGATATTCCTCCCTTCCGCAACTAGAAATTCTTATTATGTTAAATGTTCCCTTCAGATTCCTGCGCTATATGGGTGTGTAATTCATTGCTCAGAGACTGCTCATACTTGAAGCAAACAGATAGACAGCTTTTGTGTGAGTTCCAAAAAGATCTTCAGTCTACTGGAGCCAGGACAAGAACTAAGGAAGTCTATTCAAGGTAATAAATGTCAGCACACATTTCCTCTCCTTGACATCCTCAATATCGTTTGAAATAAACTCAGACACTTCCAAGGAGTCAAAAATTTTCCCCTGTGGCTTTTTCAATAAAGCACATTTTCTCTCTTTCCTCTCTCAGTGTATTCCTTCTTTGCTGACTGGTCCCCCATTTGAGCCTCTGGCAGCAAGAAACGTGTGCTTGCTGTTTTGACTCACCTGCACTTCTCATGTTTCTGAAATAACCCCCTAAGTCCTAGTCATGGTTTAAGCTCAGTCAGCCATGCAGCCTCTCTCTCACTCCCCCCCCTTTTCCTCCCCCCCCCCCCCCCCCAAGCTCCCAGAGGTATGGGGAGGAGAATCAAAAGAATGTAACTCCCACGGGTTGAGGTAAGAACAGTCCAGTAACTAAGGTATAACACAAACCACTGCTGCTACCACCAATAATAATAATGATAAGGGAAATAACAAGGGAAGCAAATACAACCACTCACCACCTGCCGACCGATACCCAGCCTGACCGAGCAGTGATCTAACCCTTCCAGGTAACTGCCCCCACTTTACATAGTGGGCATGATGTGCTCTGGTATGGAATACCTCTTTCGTCATTTTGGGTCAGATTCCCTGTCTCTACTTCCTCCCTGCTTTCCCTCCTCCCTGGCGGAGCATGAGTCTCAGAAAGTCCTTGGTCAGATTAAACATTACTGAGCAGCAGCTAAAATCATTGGTGCTATCAGTGCTGTTCCCAGGCTGAAAGTCAAAACCACAGCATTGCACCAGCTACTAAGAAGGAGAAAAAATGACTGCTACTGCTGAACCCGGGACATTTATTTACACTTTCTTAGTTTTCTTCTACCCTCCTTCTAGTGTAGTGTAATGCAAGAGAACTGGCTACCCATAGGGTATAGCCAAGGGATAGTAATCTCTTGGATTTGAGGTAATTTCATCTCAGTGGCATCTATGAGTTTTCCCTTTGTTCTTGCTTTAGGAGACAGGTAACATAAAATACAGCTGTCTCTACATGCACTGATATACCCAAAAGTACTGCAGTTGTACAAGAGCTAATAAGTTCTGTATGCGTAAAAATGTGGGAAGTCTATTTCTTGGCAACTTAAATCCAGCCCTTTAGTACTCAAACAGAACTGAAGATCCCACATTACTGCTGCTAGACTTACCCTTTCCTTCTTCCTCAGTCATCACATTGTAGCAGTGTTTCTAGCTGGTCAGGCATCATTTCTGTTTTGTAAATTCATACTGACCACTCCCAACCACTCTTGTCCTTAATATGTGTGGAAATGTTTTTCTAAATGTTTTGCTGTGTCACCTTCCATGGGCACAGGTGAAACTGGCTGGCCTGTAATTCCCCAGATGCTCCTTCTTTCTCTGTATGAAGATAGGAATGACATTTGCTTTCTTCCAGCCCTATGTTATTCCAATTTATCCTGACTGCTAAGATCTTTCAAAGATAAGAGTTGCCTTGTCTTGATATCCACCAGCTATGTGTGTATTACTTCGGATTCCATGGTCTTGTTTATGTTCAATATGTTTGAGTGTTCCCTAATCAGATCCACCTCTACTAAGGGAAAGTTTCCCTTTCTCCAGACTTTTTCACTGGTCTCAGGGACCTGGAATTCCTGTAGGCAAATCTCACCAGGAAAGACTAAGGCTTTCCAAAACCTACTTCTGTATAGTCAGGCAGTGTCTACGTATTTCTCTTAAGTGACCTGATACTCCTTCCACATGTTTCATGCTTGTTTTTCATGTGTGAGTTTAATCAGGATCACCTTTCCCATTCATTCAGGCCTCCTATTACCTTTGATACCTGTTCATCAGGATGGACCATTATTGAGCTTAATGGAGGTGATCCTTAGTAAACAATCAGCTAACCTTGTCCCCTCCTCCCTCTAGGACTGTCTCACATGGGATTCTTCCAAACAGGTCCCTGAACAGGCTGTCTGCTTGTTCTGCTATTGCTGTTTTGCTATTTGCTTTGCTTCCTTCCCTCAGGACACTGATCTCCACCATCACATGGTCGCTGCAGCCACAGTGGTCTGCAGCTTTCACATCCCCAACTGTTTCTTCCTGGTTTGTAAGTATTAGGTCCAGCAGAGTGCCTCCCCTAGTTGATTTCCTGGTCATCTGTGCTAAGATGTTGTCAACGCATTTCAGAAACCTAATGGCAGATACTGAGGTGATTAAAGTCCCCTGTGAAGACCAAGGTCTGTGAACATGAAGCTTCTTCCAGATGTCTAAAGAAGGTTTCATCTAGCTCTTCCTGATAAGGGTGTCTGTAGGAGAAACTCACAAAGTCACCCATGTTGTCCTTCTTCTAATTCCAACCTACAAGCTCTCAGAAGGTTCTCTGTCCATTCCTAGGCAGAGCTCCAGGCAGTCCTGCTGCCCTCTTCTGCAAAGGGCAACTAACCTTCCTTGCCTTCCCAGCCTACCCTTCCTAATTTGTTCTGATCAGTTTACACTGACATCAACTAAGGTCCCAAATCTGCTAGATAATGAGATAACTTAGACTGCTTACTCTGCTAGGAAAAGTCCAGGTATGATATACAACGATGACGTTTGAACACAGATGTGCCTATCTTTGGGGAAAATTGTTTATTTTGTACTGTTGAAGAAATCTTCTAATGCTACTAGAGAGCAAATCCAGTGAATTTCGAGAGTGACTTTAAGTAATATATCAGGATTCAGATTATGTAGGATAAGGATACATTAAAGAGTCAAGCAACAACTAAACATAGCTGAATGAGGCAGCTCATATTACTCAAGTAAAAGAGGACAGCAATGTATGCTAAAGCAATCCCAAATCAATATTTCTTCACCATGGAATTCGTTACCAAATTAAGACATATGGCTGGAATTTAAGCTAAGACCTTCAAAATGTATCAGTAATAATAGAAAATGTTCTTGGCAAACGCAGTGCTAGTTGTACACAAAACCCTACTTAACTGCTCTTTACAGTGATAATGATTAGGATATAAGCCATTTTCAAATACAAACCATTTCCAAAATCAGATTTTTGGCCATGATTCCTGACATCGGCTTACGAGATTTAGGTTTGGATTTAATTCCTTTCTCTGCCATTAGCTTTATTTGTAAACATTAAATAAATCACCTAATTTCTCTTTCACTGTAATGAAAAGTCCTCATTCTTCCTCTGTTTTGGTCACAGGTTATTTACAGTAGAGACAATCTATTAGGTGAATATACTCTGTGTACATAAATGCAGTCATGATCAGATCAGTGGGCTCTCAATGTGAGTAATGCATCTGAAATTTCATTTGTCCATCAAAACAGTGAAATCCTACACACACATCAAAACTATTTTTTTTTTTTTGAAAGCTGGCTAGTATAAAAATTTGTGATGAAATGGAAATTGGGAAAAAAAATATTCCAAATAACAATATGACACAACATCCTAGTTATGCTTCTCTTATTCTATTATTCAAATCATTTGGACCTACTAGGCTATAGCAGGCTTTGTTCATCCTCGCTTTTCAGTGAAGAAATGCTCCTCACTGGCAGATGAATAACATATGTTTGTCAGTTACCTAATGCATGAGGATAAACCCTAGGTTCTTACAAAAGGATATTAATCAGTTTATTCTCCTATGTATTAGAACTGGACTAGAATTACCTTTACTGGGTGACCTATTAACAGGAGATGATTCAAAGTAAAAAGGGAGGAAAATACTTACAAAAAATGAAAACATTTCCCTTTTAAAATGATGGTCCATTTCTGACCTCTTCTTTCTCCAGCCAGTATAAAAAGGGATGAGCTCAGTTATCTCCCAGTAATAATGATTCCTTAGGGTTTGTCGACAGAAGAACTTTAAGGAAAATTAATTTAAAGTAAGTAACATGTATTTGGAATTAAAATATGTCTACATAGAGCTTGAAAGGGTTTTAAGTAGCTGTCTTTATATCTGAAGAAAATTAATCCAAATTAGCTAAAGATACAAATTTAATCTGTGTGAAAAATCCCTTGGGGTAATTGTTGTGCCAAGCCTCAGAACATCACTTCCAAGTGAGCAATCAGAACACACAAACAGTAGAATCAAAGTCCAAAAGAGTCTCCAGCATATAAACAACCAGTATGGGATTTTGGAATCTCAAAGCAGGCTCTGTATCAGAGGAGAGTCCTCCATGAAAAATTTCCCTTGGGAGAAAGTGAATTTAAGCAAAGTGGTCACATTTCTGTTAGTAGGAAGTAGGACCTTGTCCAAGTCCATGATTACTCTGAATCAGATCTGAAATGAGTCTAGGGTGCTAAGAGGCCATTTCCATTCAGATATACAAATGTGCTAATTAACATTTTAGATAATTTAATTCTTCAGTCTTTAAAGTCCAATATTTAGATCTCAGAAACTCAGTTGCTTTCTAACGTTAGGGACTCTAAAACAGTGCAGGCACCTACTGAGATTTTTTCAGTAAAGTTCTGCTTGTTCTTGTTGAGTTGAATGACTCCATAGTTCCTTCATATATCTACTCTGTTCGGATTGAAAGTTTAGGGCTTTTTACCTACCTTGACTTTTATTGTCTAAGGCAAGACACATTCTCAGAAGATGCTTTCTGGAGAAAGTCAACACAAAACATCTGGTAGTAGGTCATAGTCATTTTTCATCAACATTCATGGAATCATAAAATCATAGAATAGTTAGGGTTGGAAAGGACCTTAAGATCATCTAGTTCCAGCCCCCTGCCATGGGCAGGGACACCTCACACTAAACCATGCCACCCAAGGCTCTGTGCAACCTGGCCTTGAACAATGCCTCGGATGGAGCATTCACAACTTCCCTGGGCAGCCCATTCCAGGGCCTCATCACCCTGACAGTAAAGAATTTCTTCCTCATATCCACTCTAAACTTCCCCTGTTTAAGTTTGAACCTGTTACCCCTTGTCCTATCACTACAGTCCCTAATGAATACTCTATATCCCCAGCATCCCTAAAGGCCCCCTTTAGATACTGGAAGGCTGCTGTGAGGTCTCCATGCAGCCTTCTCTTCTCCAGGCTCAACAGCCCCAACTTTCTCACCCTGTCTTCATATGGGAGGTGCACCAATCCCCTGATGGTCCTCTTGGCCCTCCTCTGGACTTCTACCAACAGTTACATGTCCTTTTGATGTTAAGGACACCAGAACTGCGCACAATACTCCAAGGGAGGTTTCATGAGCAGAGTAGAGGGGCAGGTTCATCTACTTCGTCCTGCTGGTCACGCTCCTTTTGATGCAGCCCAGGATATAGTTGGCTTTCTGGGCTGTGAGCACACACTGAAACCAGCTCATGTTCATTTTCTCATCAATCAACACCCCCAAGTCCTTCTCTGCATGACTGCTCTGAGTCTCTTCTCGGCCCCTCTTCTCTGTAGCTGTGCCTGGGATTGCTGTGACCCAGGTTGAGGACCTTGCACTTGGCATGGTTAAACTTCATCAGGTTGGCATCAGCCCACCTCACAAGCGTGTCAAGGTCCCTCTGCATGCCATTCCTTCCCTCCAATGTGTCAACTGAGCCACACAGCTTGGTGTCATCAATAAACTTGCTGAGGGAACACTCAATCCCACTGTCCATGTCACCCCAAAGATGTTGAACAAGACTGGTCCCAACACTGATCCCTGAGGGACACCACTAGTTCTGGTCTCCAGCTGGACATTGAGCCATTGAGCACTACTCTTTGCGTGTGTCCATCCAGCCAGTTCTTTATCCACCAAGTGGTCCACCTATCAAATTGATGTCTCTCCAACTTAGAGACAAGGATGTCATGTGAGACAGTGTCAAATGTTTTGCACAAGTCCAGGTAGAAGGACCATTTTCTCAAATTTTAAGGGTTCAGTTCCACTCCTTCTCATATTAATTTGAAATGAAAAATATGAATACTAATAAACACAGTGACTGGGCCTCAGATTTCCCCCTGATTCTGGTCAGTACTGGTAATATCAGTCAATATTACTCAGCTTCAAGGCTGTAATTCCCTCTATTTCTTTCCACTTCCTGTCTTCTGGCTGAATGAATAATAACTATAGCAGGTAGCCTGGAACATCTTTAACATGAAAGGCTGGATTCATGGCCTGCTTATTCCTTATACCCTGAGGCTTAAGGTTCTCTATATCTTGTGATGAGATAGCCGGAAATGAACCTGTGTGTCCTGCAAGAGCTCTGTGAGTAAGTGCACTGCTGACAACCAGCACAGGAAAGAGACTAATCCCATGACTTGCCTCAGTGTTTATTGGCATAGGAACCTGGCTCCAGTGGAGGTTCAGGACTCTGAAACCCAAGTTGGGTGATTTCTGAAGAGGAATACAGTGTAAAGAAGTGGCCTGCTTCTCCACATCTATTATCGGTCCTCTTTCTCACAACGTTACTCAAGGGACTTGCTTTAGGGCAAATAACTGCTCTGCAGTGCATAGATACTGTAGGAGCATTTTTTCAGATACAGAAGTGTCTGAGAGCTAAGGGCCTAAGTTAAGTCCTGCAATGCCTATCACAAATTCTTACTCATTGATGGCACAAAATGGGCCTAAAGCATTTCCTCTTTTTACCTACCATTCTAGTTTTGCCAGCCGCAGGTTGGCAGGCAAGCTGGCAGGCAGAACAGGTCCCCAGGGATGAAGCAAATGCTCCTCTACAAGGAGAACCTGCCTACTGTGTGAAATGGCTACATCCTGTCACTCTGCTCATTAACTAGTTTTACAGATGTTCTGACATGGATCCAGTGATTCCCAGAACACCACCAGCCACCTAATGCAGTGTATGCTAACCAGGCCTATCTGTCACCCTTTTGCACTTCAGTTCAGGTGGGTATTCTAATTTTCCTTTGCAATTTGTTTTTCTACTATTATTTAAGGCAGGGAATAAGGCAATCTGCAGACTGGCCCATAACAGATTTTCTGCACATTTTGCAGAATCTATCATACTAGCCTGCCATTTGCTGCTGCTTTTTGTCATAATGGCTGGATTACTTTGGTGCATTCAACTAATTATCTACAAATACATATGCCAACACAATGGCATTCTGGAGGTGATTCACAATGAGGATTCTGATATGTTCTCTATATCAGGACATGCTCCTTTTGGAACAAAATGGATAATATCTGCCTGTTAATGGAACAAAAGCAGGATAACTGCAATAGAGAATCAAAATATTTTTTCCTCCTATTTCCATTTTGAATGGGCAAGATGATATCATTCAAAATGCAGGGGAGGAAAGGGGGAAAAGAGGGGATGGAAAACGGTCTTTTTTCTGTTTTCCTTCCTTGATCATTCCTCCTTCCTAATAAGATTGAAAACTGATACGTTTTGCAAAGAAGAACCCATCACTTGTGGCAAGCATGTGCCAGGCTTGTCTAGTATGACAGCAGGTTTTTTCACTATTTTCAGCACCTATGTGAAGCTATGAATGATTCATGGTTTAAATGATTCCGTATAATAAATATGGTACAGTCTGTCAGCTTATTTTGTGATGAGCTGATATTGCTGCAGAGTTGGTTTTATGAATTGGCAGTGCATTAACAACTCAATTTGAAAATAAATACCTCTGAAATTCATCCACTGCAGCATTTCAGAAAATCAGTCAGTTACTAACTCTATGCATATACGAGCTTTGCCTTCAGTGAGTTGGAGATTTGCATCAATTTCTTATTTTCCCCTCAAAGCCGTACATTTATTTCCCACAGAATTCACTTGCATTATGTGTCTGTGTAAAGAAACAGTTAATTCCTAACATTACCAGTTATTTTTAGCTTTAAATAAATTATGTGAACTTTCCAAATATTCCTTTACCTCATTCCAATGCTTCAGGCTACACAGATGGACCAACTCAGAATTCAAGAAATAACAGCTTGTATCAATCACTTTCTTTCTGTCTCTCTTTATGGGCTTTCTTAAATTTAATATAACTTTGTCCTTGTGCTTTTTATCCTTGTGACATGTAGCTCAGTCAGAAATGTAACAGTGACTTACTACATGACTTTCACCATATTTTGGTAATTTACAAAAAAAAAAAAAAAGTAAACAACCTGAAGGAAATAATTTTGAGGCTACAAGACATTCCTGAGAAATTAGAAATGCCGGTAAAGATTATTGCAGAAAGTTCTGAGTATTAATTTTTGAAGGCCAAGAAATGAGTGAGTTTTATCATCTATGTTTGTCCTGAAAACTTCAGAAGTAAACACCTTAGTTCTCTAATATGTACATATGTGAACCTGCACAGTGCAAGAAGTTCCACTAAGATCACTGGAACTATTTTCCTGAATTAACATTTGCAATCTTGGGGCCTAGGCCAGCCAGAAAATACATAAACAAAGACAATAACTTGTGACAGGGGAACCAGGGTGGACAAACGCCAAAAGCCAAGGTAAAAATTAAGAAAATGTTTAGCAATATGTAAGAGAGTTTCTAATAAAATCCTACTTACAAGATAGTCTCTGCTTTTAAAGATTAATTCCTTGAAGTAATTACAAGTTATCTTATAAAAAAAAAGAATAAAAAAATATAAGAGGTGCTAGAATTCAGTAAGTATTTCAATGGCAAAACTGCTATGATCAGTGCCGTTTTCTGGGTTAAATAAAAATGGAGAGATATGCATTGGATCAAGAAGTTCAGTTGTAATTTACCTCATTTTTCATTAAAAATGAGGTTTCACACCAGCTGAAAAAAGTGCTAGATAATTCATCTCCCCAAAATGAAAAACTGTGATTTTTTTAAGTATGGCTGCTGTCTTATGGATCCAAAACCAGACAAACCACCTTAAAAAGCAGCAAATCAAAGTGGAGACTTTCAGATGAATGATTCAGGGGCTAGTCTTGAGGCTAGCTTTTTAAAACTACTGCATTAACATTACAAGCCTGGTGAAAATGCTTGCAGGCATATGTTAAGAAAAATTTTTCCATTGACAGGAAAGTCAATAGGATGAGTTTACACTACTTTTCCATATCAAGCTTCTAAGGTTCATGTACAATTGTCCTCTGCATTACACAATCATAATTTACTGTACTGTATCAAAAACCACAAGCAATTAAGTTAGATTGTTACGCAGTACTGTAGCATTGCCTAAAATCACCAGAACACGAAAAAATGCAATGGAAAATCTTTGTTCTAAAAGACTGCATTACAGAAAAAGTAGATCTTAGTTTTTAGCTTGAATAAAAATTTTAGGCTCAATTTCTTTGTGTAATGCCAAATACTCTATTTACATCCTTGGACAATTGTTAAAGAGTTTTTATTCAAAATATTCATAAATATACTTTTAGAATGCTTATCACAGCTCAATAGAAACTAATTTTCTCTAAGAATCTGTAAAGCATCTCTCATTCCCCAAATTATATCCTCTGGTCAAATTTCAGCTTTCTACTCCAGTCTGTTAAGGATGTGCACAAATTAGGTCAATGTTTGCTTTTTTCATTTATCTGTTTGTTTGTTTAATAAAGGTGGAAATGGATTCTCCCCTAGAAATAATCTCTAAAATCAACATGTTGAAACAGTCATCTTTATGTGGTAAAATTTTCTCCTACTGGGCAAACTGCACTTCAACAGCTGAAAGTTTTGAGAAGTTTAATGTATAAATTTTAAATACAGATGTCTGTTTAAAATACACTTCTCACTTGCGAATATTTGCTATGCAATACAAGTTATCAAAGTGTTACCGTCACTCAGGCATTTTATGTTTCATGTTCTCTTGCCTGTGCATCTTGCCAGCAATGTGGAAATCCTGCTCTCTGATGTTTGATGTCATGTTTTCTGTGTGGCAGTTCTTTGATATTTTGCAGCAAATAACTCAGTGAGACCAGTTTGCCCTAAAGTGAGCTAAACACACTTCTGCCAAAGGTTTAGGGGCATTATTCTCTGTTGTGCAACATTTTCATTCTGACTTGGTGAACAAATAAACTCTGAGCTTCATGTAACTGTGTTAGAGATGCTGAGCATCTTAAATCAAACAGAATATTTTGTCCTTATCAGAAAGCACAGCCTGGAATTTATTCCATAAATTGTGAATTCTTATGTTCCCATAGCTCCATGCATGATGTCTGTCCTTAATTCATGCCATTTCTTCCACATTAGTCATTAAGGCTTTAATCATCATGAGGCAACTTTTACCCCCTCCCCTCCAATTAAAAAACAGTAAAACCTTGTTTTTCTCTTTATGCAATTATTTTCTCCATGTTTTAGGTGACAAATGGGGCCATAAATTGAATTTAAAACCCATGGGCAAAATGTATGAATTTGGAATCACTTTGAAATAAAATGAGCAATAGTCATTCTGATTAGATTGGGTATTTGAGTTCTCCAAGCAGATTAAAGTAAATTTTTCTGATTAGAATTGCTGAAAATTTAATATCTTAAGAAGAATCTGGAAGCCGTACTTTGCTGGAGATGCAGTTAATGGATAATGTATCTTTGGTGGCTATTGTCCATAAATGTCTATATTGTAGTATTCATTATTTACTTTAAAAAGTCAAAATTATGTAGACTGAGTGATATTAGTAATATGAATTCAGCAGTATATTAAGGCTTATTTCTCTTTCTCTTAGAAACCTGGGCAGTTGTTAATGCAGCCTTCATGATGTTTCTCTTGCTCCCTCCTTTCCTTCAAATTATAGGAGTCAGCTATTTGTTTTCATTCTCTGCTTCATTACATTTTTGTCTCTTTACCTGCCTTATGCTTTATGTCAAAGTGCTGCAGGGACCAGAGTGGTGGGGGCTCCCTAGGGCTGCAGAAGGCAAGGCTGTGTGGAGCTGGAGACCTGCCTTTCTGCAACATCACTGGGGTAGGAACTGACAGCTCCAGGGGCCTGAGAAAAAGGGTCATAAGCATGCACAGGGTGGTAAGAGGCTGTGATGAAGGGCTGTGAGTTCCCTCAGGGCACTGACGCTGTATCACATGTTCACCACGTCATATTGAGGCATTACAAAAATAGTAATTAAAAATGTACACAGTCTTGTTCTGCCTGTTCTGTGACATTTAGTCTTCTCTTAAATTTCATTCAGAACTTCTTTGCACAAACTAGCACAGATCTGAAAATAGGATTTCTGTATGACCATGTTGAGGTTAGCAATATTTTATTATTTCCAGGGACATTAAGTAAATAAAAGAAGTGATTTGAAAGAATCAGCATGCTTGCTATTGATAACAACAAAGCATTGTCATTGTCATGGGTTCAGCAGCAGCAGCCATTTTTCTCCTTCTTGGTAGCTGGTGCAGCGCTGTGTTTTTTGGCTTTTGGCCTGGGAACAGCGCTGATAACACCAGTGTTTTCAGTTACTGCTTGGTAATGTTTTGGTCTGACCAAGGACTTTCTGAGTCTCATGCTCTGCCAGGGAGGCAGGAAAGCTGGGAGGAAGCAGAGACAGGGCACCTGACCCAAACTGACCAAAGAGGTATTCCATACCACAGCACATCATGCCCAGGATGTAAAAACGGAGGGCAGAGACTTGGAAGGTGGAGGGGTGCACTGTGGTCAGGCTTAGTATCGGTGGTGAGCAGTTGTATTCTCTTTCTTTGTATTTCCCTTGTCATTATTATTACTGGAAGTAGCAGCAGTGATTTGTGTTATACCTTAGTTACTAAACTGTCCTTATCTCAACCTGTGGGAGTTGCATTCTTTTGATAGTCCTTCTCATCCCTCCGGGAGTGGGGTGAAGAAAGAGGGGGGAGTAAGTGAGCAAGAAAACTGTGTGGCTGAGAGGCTTAAACCACGACAGTCATATAAATAATATTTAAAGGGTGGACTTGATGATCTTAAAAGTCTTTTCCAACCTGGCTGATTCTATGACTCTAAAATAAGGCTAAAAAATGAAATTAAGATTAAATACTTAAACTAAGACTGTAAACATATATATGAAACTATTTGAGTCTTAAATTCAAAAGCAATAACTTTTTTTGTCATCTGAGATCAGAATGTTGAGACAATCTCAAACTGGGAGTACTATTTGCAGAGAAGATGTTCCAAGTCTCATTTTGGTTTTGATGAAGCTGCATGCCCTGGTGCAAAATTGCTAGTATCCTGATACTATGGAAGGTGAGTGATATGGTGGCACTTGGGTACAATCACAAGGCATTGGTGATGAAATTGAACTATCCCAAAAAGGGTACTGAAGATCAGAAGGAAATCCTGGATCCGCAGAAGTACAAGACAGTTCTGCCACTGACTTCAAGACAGGCAAATTTTCACCTCTTCCTTGAAGCGTCAGCTATCTATTCACAGTTAACAGATTAGAAATAAACAGAAATTTTCTCATTTAGTTTTCTGGGCATTGAATGAGACTAACAACTTGCAAAAACATCTAACAATGGCACATGAACATAATTTCCCCTTCTGGGAACACCTAAATTTAAAGCACAATGTTGTGAACAATAAACAGCTGAGGAACTGTTTGGAGCAAAAATTTCATGATGACATTCTTGATTCTGTATTCACAAAATAATCAAAAACATTCTACTGGCATCTGAAATGCCACAAATAATGATATCTCAGATGAAACATCAGCTCCCTAACCTTACTTTAACAATAGAATAAGAAAAGCTCTCTTCTAAACTCAAGGGGCAAAACAAGGAGCACAAACAAAATGTTCACAAGGACAGAAGTGAACAAGACAAAGAAAAGACCACCTGCTTTTGTATAAATTTTGACCATGATTTGATGGAACTGTAACAGAGAGTTCTTTATCTCAGCAGAGCCAGAATCTCCTGGTACCTAACGTAGTGAAAACACAATTCAAAGACAATCCTGAGGTCAAAATTTGCTACATGTTTTTTTTTTCTCTTTTTCTGTAGCACTGTCAGGTTGCTGCACAGAGGTTTCCCAGAAGTCATTAGTATTTCAGCATTCAATTTATACAAGACAAAATAGAGTAAAAGTTCACAGTCAAGTGCTGCCTGTAGCTTATGACTAGTTCAAATACAGCTTTTACTAAAACAAAATCAATCAAGTTATGTTACTCCTACACAGGGCCATGCAAAATAATTTTAATGTAGCTAATTTATTAAAGAATGTGCTTAGATTCTTCCAAATATTTGCAAATTTAGAATTTTCCTGGAAAAAGGAAATATTCAAATAAAAAGCCTAAGCAATTCCAGTAAAAAGATTGAAGAACAAGTGATAGAGGGACTCTTGAGAAAAGATGTGAGACCTTGGGTCATATATTGCAAGGGGATCTGACTTCTATCCTGTTACCTTGTAGTTCCTGATCATGCAAACATGGTTTGTTTTTTTTTTTAAGTTTTTAATAAAATTTGCAAGCAATTATTGAAATACAGTGAGGTCTTATTCATCCAGAGAATTTGAAGGAATACCATGTCAAAATCCTGTTTTGATCAAGTATATAGTGGCACTCCTCAAATCTTCCAAGACACAAGTTCAGATCTCCTTTCCCAGGTTAGGCAACTGGAAAAACAGAGTTATATATTAAAAGCATAAAAAAAAACAAACCAAAACAAAATTAAAAACCCACCCCCTCTTTCTTATTCACAAACTTCAACTTCTGCTACCTTTTGATTTCTTAAAAGCAGCTGTTAATGCAACATTTTATTTCAAGTTATGAAAGTTTTTCAAAAATGAAAATGAATTACAGTGCTTGATTGTTTAGGTTTTATTTCAGTCAAAGAATAAATAGTAACTGTTTGTTTGATCCACCCCTCCCCAAATATTTTGGTTTCACTGCTGAAGTGTTTTTCACATAACTTGATGCGGTCTATAAAGGGCTCAGCTGGACATGCCGTGTGAATTTATTTCCCTGCATTTGAGTTGAAAGTTTAAAGGATAAGTCTTGACTAGGTAATTCAAAGCAGATATTATTATTTATTTCTGAATCAATTTTCATTCAATTCAATGAACCAGGGAGAGAGGTGAAGGTCTTGAAAAAGATCTGGTTTTAGTCATTCATCTTTTAGTCATTGATGATCATAGTATGGTAGAATCATAGAATAGTTAGGGTTGGAAAAAACCTTAAGATCATATAGTTCCAACCCCCCTGCCCATGGGCAGGGGTTCCTCCCACTAAACCATGTCATCCAAGGCTCTGTCCAACACAGACTTGAACACCGCCAGCAATGGAGCATTCACAACTTCCATGGGCAACCCATGCCAGTGCCTCACCACCCTTACAGTAAAGAATTTCTTCCTTATATCCAGTCTAAACTTCCCCTGTTCAAGTTTGAACCCATTACCCCTTGTCCTATCACTGCACTCCCTAATGAATAGTCTATATCCCCAGCATCCCTATAGGGCCTCTTCAGATGTTGGAACGCTGCTCTGAGATCTCCACTCAACCTTCTCTTCTCCAGGCTAAACAGCCCCAACTTTCTCAGCCTATCTTCATATGGGAGGTGCTCCAGTCCCCTCATCATCCTCGTGGCCCCCCTCTGGACTTCTGCCAGCAGTTCCATGTCTTTTTGATGTTGAGGACACCAGAACTGCACACAATACTCCAAGTGAGGTCTCCTGAGAGCAGAGTAGAGGGTCAGAATCACACCCTCCTACCTGCTGGTCATGCTCCTTTTGATGCAGCCTAGGATATAGTTTGCTTTCTTGGCTGTGAGCACACACTGCTGGCTCATGTTCATTTTTTCATCAACCAACACCCCAAGTCCTTCTCCACAGGGCTGCTCTGAATCTCTTCTCTGCCCAACCTGGAGCTGTGCCTGGGATTGCTCCCACACAGGTGTAGGACCTTGCACTTGTCATGGCTAAGCTTCATCAGGTTGGCATCAGCCCACCTCACAAGCGTGTCAAGGTCCCTCTGCATGGCATTCTTTCCCTCCAGCATATCAACTGGACCACACAGCTTGGTGTCATCGGCAAACATGCTGAGGATGCACTCAATCCCACTGTCCATGTCACCCCAAAGATGTTGAACAAGACCGGTCCCAACACTGATCCCTGAGGGACACCAATCGTTACTGTCTTCCAGTTGGACATTGAGCCATTGAGCACAACTCTTTGTGTGCGGCCATCCAACCACTTCTTTATCCACCAAGTGGTCCACCTATCAAATTGATGTCTCTCCAATTTAGAGGCAAGGATGTCATGTGAGACAGTGTTGAACGCTTTGCACAAGTCCAGGTAGATGACATCAACTGCCCTACCCCTGTCCATCAGTTCTGTAGCCCCATCATAGAAGGCCACCAGATTGGTCAGGCAGGATTTCCCCTTAGTGAAGCCATGCTGGCTGTCACTAACCACCTTGTTGTTTTTTATGTGCCTCAGCATGCCTTCCAGGAGAATCCGCTCCAAGATTTTGCAGGCACAGAAGTGAGACTGACTGGTGTGTAGTTCCCCGGCTCATCCATTTTCCCCTTCTTGAAAATGGGGATTATATTTGCCTTTTTCCAGTCATCGGGAACTTCACCTGACTGCCATGATTTTTCAAATAGGATGGACAGTGGCTTAGCAACTTCATTTGCAGCTCCTTCAGGACCTGCGGATGGATTTCATCAGGTCCCATGGACTTGTATACATTCAGGTTCCTAAGATGGTCTCAAACCAGATCCTCTCCTACAGTGGACCCAGGGTCTTCATTCTCACAGTCCCTGTGTCTGCCTTCCAAGATGGGTGGTGTAGTCAGAGCATTTGACGGCGAAGACCTTATTGCTCTTTCCAACCCTAGCTATTCTATGATTCTGTGATTCTATGCTGCGTACATTTGAGGATCTCTTTCTGCAAAGCTACTAACACATCTGATAAAAACACAGGGAGCCCCTTGCAGAGTGGTCTCTGCCACTCAGACAGAGTCTTTTTCAATTCAGCATTTTAGCAGGCTGTTTTTCCTTGGGAAATATTTCCAGAAACTGCATCTCTTTTCTGTCCATACACCCCACCATTTTATTACTCTTTTGTCATTTCAGGAAGGAAGAAATTTAGCTCTATACTTTTTTTTAGGACATTCATCATAATCCTTTCAAGATGCATCAGAAGATGTTTCTTGAATGGGAAATGCAAAGCCTGTGGTTTTTCGAAAGATGAATTTCAGTCCTCATATACAGGTGATTCCATATTTCTATTACAAAGACAGTACACACATATTTTAAAAGAATAAGGACCTTCTACTTTTGAGCTTCATTCCACTCAAGTGTGCCAAACTCATGCTAAAAAAGGCAGATGTGTCAAAGCTGTCAAGAACAAAGATTTTATTTACACAGGTAAATTTTATAATTTTATATTAAAGACTGAGCAATAAAAGACAGATTTTTGCATCTTAGGCCAAATTAACCTTTCATTACAGCAGCATGTTTGAAAAAAAACCCAAACTTAGAAGCTATTTCGCTATTCAAAACAAGACCTCATATAAGAAATGTGGGGGTTTTCTTCTAAGAAACATCTCCCTTGTAATGGCGCCTGATGCGATGTTTAGTTTCACTTAATAATTATTTAGGGGATAAGTTTCATTATTCGGTATACAAACCTAAAATAAAGCTCCGGTACTGGTCTGTATAACAGTATGTAGTTGTAGTGGTTTAACCCCAGCTGGCAAATAAGTACCACACAGCCAGTCGCTCGTTCCCTACTCCCACAGTGGGATAGAGAGGGGATTTGGAAAAAAAAATCTAAAACTTGTGGCTTGAGAGTTTAATAACTTGAATAAAGTAAAATGTAATATTATTAATAATGATAATAACAATGAGAACAGTTAAATAATTAAAATAAAGTTGATATAATAATCATAACGATGGCAATAGTAATAATAATTAATAGTAATAGTAAGAAAGAGAGCAATAAAGCCCAAGAAACACAAGTGATGCACGGTACAATTGCTCTTCACCTGCTGACTGACACCCAGCCTGTCTCCAAGCAGCCATTGGTGTCTTCTGGCCAGCTCTCGCCAGTTCGCATACTGGGCAAGACATGCTGTGGTATGGAATACCCCTTTAGCTAGTTTGGGTCAGGTGTCCTGACTCTGCTTCCTCCTGGCTTCATGTGTACCTTGTCAGTGGCAGATCATGTGAAACTGAAAAGTCCTTGATTAGGGTAAGCTCTGCTTAGCAACAGCTAAAACATCAGTGAGTTATGAACGTTATTCTTGTACTAAGTAGAAAACACAGCACTGTACCAGCTACTAATAGGAAAACTAACTGTATCCCAGAGAACCCAGAACAGTAATACAATGGGGACTTCCTCTTCCAATGAAGAACTGGAAGTTCTTCCCAAAGCTATAGCATGAGCTTTGTATTTTTAGAGTTTGTGTTAACATTCAGTTTAGTGGTAGAAAAACTTCTTTGACTGGAACCATGGAACAATTTAGGCTAAAAGGGCATTCTGTACATTATCTAGGCTAACTTTTTACTCAAACCAAGGCCAGTTTCAAAGTTAGAAAAGGTTTATCAGGGCCACATTTAGTCAGTTTTTTTAATACTGTATGCATCACAGTTTTCCCTCATCTCCATTTTTGGACACGGATACTGGCTTAGATGAAGGTTTGGTTCGAACCAGTGCCTCTATTTTTGCATTGTTATTCAAAGAATTGCCATTTTCTTGGTATTCTTAGAGCAGCAGTGCTCTCCTAGGAGCAGAAGAATGGCACCTGACTTTGCTGGCAAGCACTTTTTCTTTTTAAAACCAGCAGAGCAAGGAGGCTGTGCAGGTTGCTTGCTCTCATGGGGAGTCTTATCTCCAAGTCATAATTTTTGTAGAATTCATAGATCAATTGATAGAATGGTTAGGAAAGGACCTTAAGATCATCTAGTTCCAACCCTCATACGTGCTTTGTGACAAGAAAGTAAAAAGCTGAAGTAGAAGCTTGTTTGTCATGGGGGAAGTAATAGGTGGTAAGTGGGCTGAGGCAATAGATTATCAGAGTCCATAGCAGCTGAGGAAGGTTTTTCCCCTCTTCACTTAATGTAAATCTCATATTCCTGCTTAAAAGGATTATTATTCTTGATCTCTCTTTCAGGAGATTGTGTTTCAGAGCAGTTCCCTGACAGGTAGGACTACTTTTTTGAAACCCTCTGGCTGATTATCCTGTGAAATAGAAGCAGAAACATTGCAGCTGGACCCCAAGTAGGAAATAGCATAACTGTGGCTGTGAATGTGACAAATAGAGGGGAAGAATAAAAAACATTAATTGATAAGAGCCATAGTAACTTTTCTTAATTTCCAGTTGGTATCTAGAATATAAGAAAATTCACGTCAAGCTGTTATTTTATTCTATATTTGGTGTCATAATTCATGATTATACATGCAATTTGGTGACTCAGTGTCATCTCCATGCATCAAGCCATATCTCACTTTTTTACTGCATGTAAGTGGCATAAATGAGAAATTATTTTCCCTTATTGCAGGGTTCAGGATGACATTTTCCTGAATACAGCTCCTGGGTGGCAGTGCACGCTAACCTTGTACAATATCTACAGTTCATCCCCTCACTCATTCACAAAATAATGTGGCCAGTAAGATTTCCCCAGTCAGCTGCTGCTGGTTAAAACTCACAGTAGAAATCTTCCTATTGCTAGAAAATAGGTAGTTACATAGCTACATACGTATTCACAGTTGCCAAATTCCATTTAAGAAAACCTTTATACCACAGACCTGTAGATATGGCATGCATTGCTGAGGTTGTAAGTAGAATGCTCTTTACAATTTAAGACATCCAGCAAGCTATAAACATAGGTCAATGAGTGAAATGGAGCAGGACTAGGGAAAGCAAAGCAACCAAGGATGAATCTCCTTTCCTTCCCTATTGCTGAAACCATGCCTAGGGAAGGAAAAAATATACTCACAGAACATAAATGATTGTACCAACAGTATGTGCAGCTCACATGGGAAGTAGCACCTAGCCTTCAGCAGGGTTTCTTGCACGGTAGAGCCCAGTGCTCAGAAATCAGATACAAGAAGAATGGCTACTGTGTAATTGTTTTCCTTTTCTATGGAAGGCATTTAGACTGCCAGAGGTTTTTATCCCATAAAATGGAGCTTTGAAAAAGACATCAAAGTAGAACATGACAGAATCTGGACAGTGGAGGCAGATACAGCGTTCTGTATGACTTGTGATCAACAGTCATGAACTTGTGTTCTCAAATCCAGGATATACTTAAAACTCAACTTTAGCTATCCACATTGTTCCTTTAGATTGCTCTAGAAAATGTGCCTACAAATCCAATCTGCTATAGCAGTACCTTCTGTACCAAGGTTCAACATAAAGGTCAGGCATCACCCATTCTCTTCATTCTGTCCTCTGTGGTATAGCATCACCTCTGCTACTCACAGGCTGTGGCTGTAATTCACATATTTTTAAAGTAAAAAAAAAAATAGTAATTTTGAACATGGGAAATGGAGAGAAGAGGTGTGAAAGGAGAACAGATTTAAATTCAAATGTTCCCACATTCTCTGTAGAAATAAGGCAGTCCAGCTACGAAGGCTCATGGGCTCAAACCCAGCAGTAATTGCACATAATCAGGTGTTGCTTCTGAAACTGTGTGAAAGGATCTCCAGCCATAAGCACACCACTGCCAATCAGATATAAATTCTTACAGATAAAAATGATAGCTCAGGAGCTGATAGATGCAGGAATGAGATATATATGCCATGAGAGCTGCTACCCATATGAAGGGAAAGCTGACAGGCTTACTTCTGTGTCACTTGCATATAGCTGTCTTTGAATTTAAGAACTGGATTTCAGGCAGTACGCAGCAGGATCACTCTGTGAAGACTGAGTAATCCATTCTGAAGGAATATATAGGAGATGAGAGACAGTAGAGGATTACATGAACAATAATATAATATAAATATTATATTGAAACCTTCTCTAAAAATTAACACTAGAAAAATGTCTGACCAGATGAGTATGTGGCTGCTGAAGTCCTCCTCCTCCTGGAACAGTTTCTGGTCCCCAGGGAAGATGGCAAAAACTGGCCACATCTGCACATGTCAGGAGCAGTCCACCTTTAACAGAGCTTCTTCACACCATCTGACTCAGGTCTTCTTTATGGTCCTCACAGGCTACATTGTTTTGGAAGGAATGGTCCCCAGAGTTAGCTGCCCCCTCGTCCACAACTATCTTTCATCTCAGAGGAGAATGTCAATCCAAAAGTATTGAAACAAACCACTGTACCACACCTGCTGTTTGGACAATGAGAGATCTGGATCTAAGATGGGGTTAATTGAACATGTAAGGCCATGATGTGTTTGAAGGTAACAAGCAGGGTTACTCTCTCCTGCCTCATGACTGTCACTATTAACACAGTAGGGTTTATGTTTTTAAATCTACATCAAAACTCGTTTTACCATATTATTTCTTATTTTCTTCTCTTTTTGGTAGCTAATGGCAATTATTAACACCTAATTTTCAAAATATCTTGTCCAGAAATCCTGTGGGAATCCGACTCTTTCAGTTCTGCTCCAGCAACAAGCTACATTCATGCAGTAAGAAGAGGGAACTTGGTATCTCAAACATTGACATATAACACTGTAATTCTATCAATATTAAAACCTTGGTTGTGCAGGTGTCTGTAGCTGTAGTTTCCCATCCTTGGCTGGGAATGTACCTTCTCATCAGGAACAAGAATGCTAACAGTATATTGTGTTCCATTTGCACCTCTGTTGGTATTTAAAGATTGAATGAGAATGGACTCTCCTCCATAAGCAGGAAGATAAAGTTGTATTTGGAGTGATTTGAAAGATGGCTTTTTAAAATGAGATAAATTCTTACTAGTAGTTGAAGGATACACACATGAAGGAATAGAAAGATCATATTTTTTAAAAACAGTAAAAGAGCTTCAACTTGAGTAAATGATGAAACTGATGGGGTAAATGTTAAGCCGAATACTCTGGGGAAAATTCCTGTCTGTGACTTGTATAGAATATGGTCATAGATAGCGGTGGGATACCCAACACTTGTGCTATCTAAAGTCAAACTCACTCTCCCTCCCACTCTGAAAACCTGTAGGAAGCTGTCCAGCAGCTTTCCCATCTGTAATTGCTTCGATTAATGTACAGCTAGTCTCCATCTTCCAGAGCCACAGAGCTCAAAAGCAAGCAGAGGCTCTTTCATGCTTACCTCGACTCTGTACAACACAAAAAGCCCTTTGTAGAAAGACACTGTACAGTGCTATATAACCAAAAGCACTCATGAGCTGCTAGGGAAGCAAAATGTCAGCTTTTAAAATTCAAGAGGAGATTTTTTCTTCAGGCCACCCTATCCCCATAATAAGTAATTCAATAAAAACACATTTTCATAAACTAAAGAACAACTTGTGGCAGAACCTTCAATCTCCTTCTAATTTCATTTTTTAGAGGGATCAGAAGAGACAAAGGAAGTACTTTTAGCATTCCTTAAAATCAGAGGCATTTCCCTCAACTGAAAGTGACATAAATGTCTCTTACTACTGAGGACAGGGCTAAGAAAACAACATGTTCCTCTAGTCATGCAAAACATACTTCATCTGTGTTTGAAGCATCTGTATTTATTTTAGAGAAAGATGCAGCAGTCTTGATGGCTTTTCCTTCATCCCAGAGATAAATATTCTTTAACTGAAACTTTACTGGCAGAAGCAAACTGATTCATGAAACAGTCTTACCAGAATCTAAACCAGAGGTCTGCATCTGAGCTGCAGCTCAAACTTAGCCGCTACAGTTTACTTTGGATTTAGTGTGGTACAGTATGTTTTTTAAGTTCCCAGCTGAGCTAGGAGATCTTTGCATGCATAAAATGGCCTGTAAATGCATTGTTTAGTCTCTTCTGAAGGACATTAAATAAATTACTTCTCAATATAGTCGATATAGCACTGTGTGAAAGGTGAAATACACACTGTTGAGCTTGTGTGATTTATTATTATGCCAGGATATGAAGTTTTTGTGGTTTGTTTTGATTTTTTTGTTTTGTTTTGAGTTTGGTTTGGGTTTTTTTTTTTAGTACTGTCCTTACTTATCTGATGGTAATTATACACAAAAATATTCTTAGGTGTTGCCTTTAAATCATCCTGGAACAAGGCATCTCTATACTTGACAGTAAGAAAAAAAAGTAGCTTGCCATAGTAAGCAGGTATTTTGTTACTTATTGGAAGCAGAGACAGTAACTGCCCCATTGTTTCGCTATGCTTAGCACAATTGAAAAGGTATCCAAAAATGTCACATCCATCTGAAAAGAAAAAAATGGGAAAAGACCCAACTGTCCTACTAATTACTGTTTTCTAAATTCAGCTAGAGCAGCATCTTCAGTAGCACAACTGGAGAAACTGGAAAAATCCCAGATGTATATCCAGTGTTCAATTGCATAGCAACTCCAGTAACTTCATTAACACAGCTGTGTCAATACTGGGGGGAAAACCAGGAGAAGTATCTTTTGGCAATGCTAACCTTTTGGAAAACTCTGAGAAATTTTTAATGTCTAAATGAAAATCATATGCTAAGTTTAAAAAAGGTGAAGTGATATTTTAAAATAATTCCACTTTAAGGAAGGATCTTGAAAACAGTGCAACATCATATATCATGTCAAGAAAAGTGGTTATTTAGGTTTCTGAAAGAGCTGTGGCATCATTTTGTCAATAGTTAAAGGGTTATGCTTTAATGTATTTTTAATTTCTGAGATTGAATGTAATGTCAGAGGAGGTAAGATGAGACAAAAGCTTAGGTTTAGAAGCATGCAAACATGTTAATTCTTCTTGAATATAATCTTTAGAGCCATTCCTTCTGTCTCACCCCCTGGATTACTCCAAAATAAGATACATGCCAGAAATGGGAGTAAACTGTCCGCCTGAATAGTTTTCTGCGTCTGATTCAGTCTCTAAATGCCACTGTCATGTACAAAGAGCAAACCATAAATAAGAAAAAAAGACCACCTATAAATAAGGACTATAAATTTTGTTGTTAATCCTACTCAAGACAGCATCAACACCCATTTTGAGCTCTACGCCCTTTATAGGAGCATATATCATAAGAGCAAGGGTAATCAATGTCAGACTAGTTTCCAAGATATGTGTGCTGCCCAGCATAGCAGAGTGGCAACACCCAAAAGTTTTGGCTTCTTTTCATTGCAAGTCTCTGAAGAATTAACTGGGTTTCAATGCCAAGACCTGTTAGCTTGAGGAGGAACCCTGCAAGTTTTCTGAGTCCTCTTCCTACTCCATGTGGACTTTATCTTGGATGAAAACATTGCAGTCTTTGAAAATCATATCCCTAAAATCCGAAGTGAGTGTAAACTACAAAGCACCTCAAGTTAAATGGATTTATTAGAATCCTCATCAATAAGAGGAATACCACTTGGCTGGCATAGACCCTTCTCCACACCCATTTGGACTAACTGGACAAAAATAGTCTAATGCATTTACTCAGCCTTCAGAGTTCAGATTTTAATGATTGTCTAACTAAGTTTCAAATGTTAGAACAGGCTGGACAGACTATATCTAACTTGAAAATACATTTTAGACTCCAGGAAGATCAGATTTATGTAAAGAATCAACTCTTTCTTCTTTCTTTCAGGTCTAAGAAAGTGCAAACTAAATAAATCTTAGGAAAAAAAAAGGCATCACAAGATTCTGACATACCACAGAAGGAGGAGGTTGGCTTGGACAACTTGTGAGAGAGACAGCCTAGTAACATTTCTACTCCATTTTCAGAGAAATAATTTCAAGGCTTTTGTTTACTGAGTTGTAGGTTTGGGACTGCAGCCCTGGATGAAGACAGCAGTAACCCTGTCAGATTCTGGCCAAAATGAATGCACTCTCAGTTACCTGATGGCAGAAGGGCAGAGCATGGATGTGTACAACTGCAGCTCAAAACACAATCCAAAGCCTAGAAGGAGCAATAATCTACAAAGAAGCAGCAGTCTGTCACAGTCCTAACTCAAATAGGCTGGGAAAAACATAGAATAATATAAAGCATGCCAGCCCTGTACATTATGGATCCCGGAGGAAGCTGATAAAACTGAAGAAATCAGCAAATCCCTGGAGAAATGTGGGATTCAAAACACTTTATTCTCAGTATTGTTCTATTGATTAACTATATCTGGTTCTCTCATTAGAGGCTTGAAATTTCAGCTGCTCTCTTATTTTTTTTCCTGCATTATGCAGTGAGCCCAAGCTCCTGCCCGTTTTTCTAACATAACTCCAAAGAAAAAATGTCTTAAAGGTGAAAATTTAAACAGAGCTTCTCTGCCAGTGCTTTTCTTTTCTTCCTGAAGATCTAATCCATGACAGTCTTGAGGTCTGCATGTTAGAATCAGCAAACAGTTGTTACACAGTGGCCACTTCAGCTCAGTCTCCCACAGCCTTCATTTGTAGTTAAGAGCTTGCAGCTGCAAAGAAAACATTCTTTTTTTTTCTTTTCTTTCAAAACACAAAGGGGAAATAAAATTGCTGATTTTAATAAATAGTCCAATAATTGTCCAGACTCCAAAGAAACATAAATCCCCTAAATAATAGAATTTAAACACATTATAATAATTGTTCTAGTTATAAACATCCTGGTTTTCATTTGTAACTTTTCAGTTGTTGTGGTGTTGCTCACTAGAAGTGCTCAAATTAGGCATTCCAAATGCATTGGAATGATAATTAAAAATGGCACTGCAATTAAACAACTATTGAAATGGCTTATATACTGACTTTACCTTCTCATAGATGACAGTAAGTCATGTGACAACATCTCACTTCAAAGCAGAAAGCATTTTTAATTGATGATAATATTATGGTAAGAGCCAACAATAGTAATGGATTTAAATACCTTAATTATAAACATTGAAATTTTAAAGCTAGTCCTTTTAAAAATTTGCATTCATTTGTATTGTGCAATGCTTTCAGAATAGCCTGCATTTATAGCTAAAACTTATCTGAAAAGAAAAAAGTGATCCTAATTGTGTAACATATTCATCACTACCCCACCCATCACAGCCTTTACAGAGAAGAGGGAAAAAAAAAGATTTCTTAATTGTTCACCATCACTTTACTCTCTTTTGTATTGTATTAACATAAATAACTTCAAAATTTGTCCTTAACAGGACTGATCAACTATCCTTAATGATTCAAACTCATTCCAAAAGTAAACACATATTACCATTCCTCCACTCCTCCTCCTATGAATAAAAATGCAGACCACTTCACTGGAAAACAAAGAAATTAAGGCCTAGAATAAAAACAAAGCAAGACCCAGCCCTTTCCTTCATTCCTGTATTGAAACTGTTCTGTAAGTAATAGGGAAATAACAGACTGAAAACAACAATAGCTTAATTTGATAGCAAGAAGTCTGACATGAGCGGAACATTTATTGGTATGAGAGACACAAATCACCTCTATGAGAGCAAACAGAGATTTGCGCCAGTGTTCACAGAAGATAAAAGGGAAAGCTTTTGGTCAATGAGATAGCATAATATGTACCTAATAGGAGTTATATAGTACAATAATTTATTGTACAGGAGCTTAAAATATGTAAACCAGAAACTCATCAGAGCTATGTAGGTTGGTTTTCTTTAAAGCAGTAATTAATTATCTTTCACTAGAAAGACATTTGAAGTGCTTATAACTTCAAATCATGCTCTGTTCAGCATGTAAACTAAAAGAGTTATTCCTGATTTCAGCTGCAGCCCATATCTCAAATGGTTGTCTTTGAAGTATCTGCAGCTGGAGATGAAGCAGCTCTCAAAAGAGAGAAACAGGATGTTTGAAAATAAATAACCTTTAAATCTATTTGCAGGTTTAGCACCTCAGGCAGCAGTATCCACATAGCTATAAGCAGATTTAAAAGGTATATTTAAAAATAATAAGAGGGCTTTATGGTAATTCAGAGCAAAAGATGCTTTAAGAAGTGTGAAACATGTTTTATCTTTGAAGTGTTTGACTGTTCTCTGGGACATGTTCTTAAGAATTCCCAGCACTAAAAATGAATGATATTTTCTCTTGAATTGATGGGAAGATAAACTATTGTAAATTAGTTTTTTTTAATAAGTTTGAAAGAGGCCAGGTTCACGGGATATTATTAGCAATTTCCTCCATACTCTTAAACAATTATTGCTGCACTTGTGAAAGTAATACTAGGGTATCCTTGAGACAGAAAAATACTAAAAATTTATTATAATTTGTTGGTTACCAAAGCATTTGAATTCTGAATCTTGGAAAGCCTTTTCCAACAAATCAATTGTTAGGTTGGTGGTTGCAGTTTTTCTGAAGGAGAACAATATCACAGATATGAAGGACTGGTGGATTGGATGAACCGAAGGGTTCATCATCATGAGTGAAATGGTCAGAAGTAACTTTGCAATATGCTGTTTACCCTTTTGTTTGCCTTTTCTGGAGTCATTCACTCTGCAGGTTTCCTAGCAGTTAGGTGTTACTATACATCCCTTCCCATGAAACCTATACTTGCACCCAAAATTATATATTTGAGATGAGAAAATGACTGTCGCATTTTTTTAGTAAGATTTAATCAGAAATAAAAAGTTGTAGGCTTAAAAATTAGGAGAAGAAAAGCCTCAGCCAAATGACTGTTTTATTTTCCCAAATGACTAAAATGCTTAGGACTAGAATTCTTCCCCATATCACATTTTGTCTGTAAAACCATCTGCTTGCTTTCAGAAGGGCCACTAAAGAGCAAACTAATCAAGACTGTGAAGAAAAGTAACAAGAGCTGAATCAGAATGACTGCTTATTTGCTTTTCTATTGCCTTTCAATGCACATTTCCCAGCTACCTGTAGCGGCAACTTGGGTGCGTGGTAGCTGTGTAATGGGGTGTGGAAGGTTGTCCCCACATGTGTGTCTCTAGCTCAAGAACTGAGAGCTGACAATGGCTTGTGCAGTTCACCTGTTCTTTCCCAGTGGGCAAGTGTGAACCATTTTTCCAGTATTACATTGCTAATGTGTATCTGCACAGAACTGATCAAATGACATTCAGTCCCTTGTTTTGAATTGTATTTAGATCAAGATGAAATTTATCATTCTATTTTTCTGTGTCCTATGTGTACATCTAAAGTAAGTATCTTTTTATTTATCCGTTTGTCTTACTTTTATGAATTCTGATTTAATTCCATCACTGCCAGGTATACAGTTGAGGCAGTATTAAACTCAGAGACATATACACCCTTTTATTAACAGAGCTGCAGAGGCCAGGCTCAGAGGATGCTTATGGCTTTTAAAGTTAACCCCATTACCAGAAGAGCTGATGACTCCAGGTTACAGCATTATGGTGATCTTAAAGGAATATATCATCATTATGGAAGGAAGCCTAAAAATGGGGCTGACAGAATGTCTTGTCAGCAGAACTTAAATGCAGCTTGTAAGGGCTTCAGTTGGGAATGAACTTGATGAGAATGCACTCGATTTTCGAAGGTGTCGTGTTGTTAATGGAAGTAAATGTCTCGGGGATAAGCACAGGGGTAATAGGAGGCAGGAAATGCTGGCTCTTCAATATCAGCATTTGCAACATGACTTGCAGCTTGTTCTGAAAAAGAACCTCTTAAAGACTCCAGGACAGCACAAAGAGCTCTGCGTAAGCAGTCTTCCTAATTTCTGAATGTATGTGTGATGACTTTGGGAAAGGATAAAGGCGGAGATGACCCACAAGAGTTTGGCTTGATATATAGCAACCTGAACTGTCAATTTCAGACTGAAAGTGTGGAAATTATCATAAAAGCGTGCAGATAGACATGGGCTTGACTAGACATAAGCAGTAAAATAACCTTACAGAAATGAGAGATTGATAATATCTACCTGCCTGAAGTGTCATAAATTTATTCATGTACTTTGTCAGTGGACAAATTGAGAGCTCTACTACTCTCAACTCATATTAGCTTCAGCATTTATATTTATTTGTACCTGAAGAATGGAGCTGGCCTGCTGCTGGATGCCAGATGTGTTTGGATGGCTGCTTACAGTTCATAATTTCTGTACACTTCAGATCGGAAGTCCAGGTTTAAAACAGGCTGTTCATACTGGTGATCTGGAGGAGTCTGTTTCTTAAAGTCACCATTCCAAGACCAAAACAGTTTGAACAAACCCTCTCTGCCCCACAGTGAGTGACATCTCAGGGCAGATGTGCCAGACCTATGTGCACCCATGGGTCCTGACTGCCCTGACCAGTGCCAGCAAGGTCCCCAGCCCAGTATGTGTCTGTCCCTCACCTAGAAGTTCTGGTGGGGTTTGAGCTGGGTCATGCACATGCCTGCGGCCAGACCTGTTCTTCAAGCTGTTGACAGGGATTTCCAGGTTGTCACAGAACCTGAGGTACCACTTGGCCTTCATCTGAGGGTGACTGGGCTGTTGATGGGACAGGTCACCCAGACCAACCAGCTGTTCTGCTGCTGGAAAGTAGCCATCCATGAGGAAGTTTCTACAGCCCATGCTGTGGCCACCCTCAACCCCTAGGTCAGGTTCCTGTCTGGGGTAGCCCCATGGACACACTTCAATTCCTGAGAAGTTATGGTCCTTCACTTAGCCACAAAAGCCTTGATTCTGTAGTAAAATAGACTGCAGCAGCTGGCTGTTTGGTTGCCACAGTGGGTCTTTCCTCAGTGGGTGACATTGTGTAAATTAGTTGTAGCATTGCTTACCATATGGCCACAGCTGCTCTCCAATGCTGCAACAGGCTGTGGGAAATGTACAGAAGTTCTTTGTTAGCAGACAAGACAATGGCAGGAAACAATGAGGTCACTGATGAGTCTCAATGACAGCACATCACTTCTCTTGCCTTTGTTTTTTAAGTTTTCTCTCTTCTTCTTAAATAGTAATTGTGATAGCAATTTTGAGTGACTATATCTCATCTCCTAAGGTCAAGGGCCCTGAGAATGGATGGCATGCATGCAGTTGTAAACTTTTAAACAAAAAGCCTAAACATTTTTGAGTTACAAGCAGTTTTCTCAGCTGGCTGCACAAACATTCTGCAACACAAGAGAATACATGCTCTTCATCTATATTCATTTAAAATGGATTTATTGTATGTTATCCCTCTCACAATGGCTTCCATATATTTATCACTCTTCATACTATCCACAAGGATATTTATGTAATAGACCATTGTCTCCTAGTCCAGGACTTTGCATTTGAAAGAGAAAATAAAAATACCTAAAAATAATTAGGGTTATGAAGGTGACTTGTAGCTCTACATAATGCATTGTAGCAACTCATTTTATTTTGGGAACAAAAAACAAACATCAAGGTTTATTCTACTTGGCAGAAAATAACCCTTCATTCCCAAAACAATGGAGAGTTATGATTTTAATTTAGTTCTTCTGTTTTACTTCTTTTTCAAAGCGTATCTCCAGAAAATAGGGTATTTTTAAAGTATATTGAATATTTTCAACTGAAAACATATGCTGGAATATTGGAACAGATTACAGCACGTATGCAGACTCAGTTCTCACACCTGCATGCCACAGAAACCTCAGCTAAGATTCTTGTAGAAGTTTAATTCCATGTCCAACAGAATGCTCAAAATGAAAACTCACTTCTGAACATCCCCCTTAGGTACCTCATACATTACCGGGCTTGTTAATCCTCCTCCTCAATGCAGTTTGCTGGCTTTCCACCAGCTCTCTGTAATGCTCTTCTCACAGTGCTTTGAATGTTTTTCTGCCTACTTCTTTCTGATTTTTTTTTGTTTTCTCATCCTCCCTTTATAGTCCCAGTCTTCAAAGTAACATACTTCTGGTGTACTTTCTAACTCTGCTCTTATGTCCACCCCTGATTCTGTGGAAATCAATGTCCAGAATACATGAGCTCCCCACAGTAAGCAGACTAATATCTTGACCTAGTGGTCTGTGATTTTTTTAAATTATTAGTATTTTAAATGCTATACAGTGATACAGAAAGCCAGAGAGCTGACTTTCTGGATAAAACTAGGTGATGGTGTTCTCTTAGAGGAAGCAATTCACAGACTCATAGGTGAGTGTTTTACCTTACAGGAAGCAATTAAAAGGTGTAGAGAGAGCACTGTCCCTTTAAGTGAGCTGATACTTTGTTTATATATTCTAATAAATACCTGTAGACTTGACAGCTGACACAGACTGTATGAATTTGGTCTAAAACCCATACATTTTTTCCTGTACATTTTTTCAAAAAACAAAATCCTATAGGCGTTCTTTGTTCTCAGTCTATGCGCAATGGCAAATAAACAGATTTTCTTCAGTATTTCCATCTTCCCTACATGCTTCTCCTCTGAGCTTCTCCCAGGTGAACACACACGTAGTGGTTCAGCAACATGAAATACACCCCTCCTGGTGGAGGAAGCTCTTGCAGATACTTTGCTGCAGCACAATAATTACCTGGGAGATAGAGGCAGGAGCTTCTCCTTCAGCTCCTGTATTAAACTAGGGGCAAATAAAGCTATTTGTCTCAAAGTGATATCTTACTTCATTGCTTGAAACTTTTTCCTCCCACCTTGGGAAGCGTAGCCTTACAGGATCTTGAAGAGAGCTAAAAATTACAGAATTGTCTGGTATGCCATTATAATTATGATTGCCAGTATGATAAACTTATTTTCATGGCATTTAAACAAGACTTTATTATCAAGTTTGACTCATTTAACACCAGTATAAAAATTTCAAAATCAAAAGCTATAACCCATACCAATGAATTTGACAGTTTCAGGAAACTGGGTATATAGAGTCATATTAAAAGCAGAATTTCAATTTATAACATGGAATATTTACATTTTCTTGTATAGATGAAGGACATCTTAACATAACTAAATACCAAATATGAAGTTTTGCAATTTTTTTGCAAAAGAAAAGAAACCAAAGAAGCACGTCTTCCTTAACTTCTGAAAAGCTAAAAGCAAAGTTCTTCAGTCAGCTTTTTCATGCAGCGATATCAGCAGTATCTGGCTTTAAAATTACCTTCTCTACATTGTAGATAGAAGTACTATATTGCCTTAGAACTCCAGAAAGTAAAGAGTACAAATTCCACAATGATTACTCTCATCTCCAATAAATTGTTCACAGCAGAACCATGTTATCATCCACAATACTTTCCTGGGACCTTTTTCTTCTTTCATGAATACTCTCACAGGCATTTCTGCACATCTTCATTGTTTGGGCATCATATTCAGTCTTACAGCCTCTTCAATACAGTGACCTCAAGGTTGGTGCAGGTGCAACTCCTGATAGCAGCACTGGTGTAACCTAAGCTAAACAACTTAGAAAAGTCCAACTTTCAAAAATCAGAGCCTGTTATTGACTTAACAGTTACAAAAACTGAAACAAAAGCTGGCTTAAAGACTTTCTCCAAGCAGACTTCAGGAAACCAGATAGCACTCCTTTTTCCCTACACTGGGATGAGTGCAGGAAGAGATCCCAGAAAGTCACCATAGGCAGGAGCCATTGTCCAACACAAGGTTTCCAGGCTGATTAAAGTGTAAATCACAAGTTGTGATGCAACAGGAAAGTTAGTAAACTTCTGTCTGACCTGTGATTAAATTGAAACTGTAGAAAGTAGACTGCAGATTTGTGATATAACCTGGAGAGGAAAGGAGGAAAATGCTGAAAATAATAAAGGTAAAAAGGGAAATAGGACAATTGGAAAATATTTGAAGTAAGTTCAATTATTTTAAAACATCAGTAAAATATTAAATCCGCCATCCACAAAGGATAAAAAAAAAGATAACTCAAAACTGGGCTAGGCAGTACACTCTTTTAATCTCTCTTTCCAGTCACATACCTCCTGTCTTTTCAAAAGTAAAAACAGCACAGCATACTTCAGGGTTTGTGAAAGCCATATTAATAACATTCACTACTCAGTAACTAAATAATGCTTCCTTTGCAGATGTGATTTTAGACCCAGTTTTCACATTTAAATGTGAAGACAAATGTTGCCTTCAAGAAAAAGCTCAGTTGCCCGACAAGGTACCAGAGAAAACAAATACTTGATTTTGCCTGAAACTGTTTGTTTTTTGGAGGAAAACAAAGTCTACTGTAGCACAACGATGTATATGTAATATCTACACCTCTAAGAGTTATAAGGGATATTTTATTATCTGATTAAAACATGCAGAGCGATAAGTAAGAGGTTGCGGTGCAGAAGCCCAAGAATAATTTTATTAGCATAGTCCTAAGGACAAAAAGGCATAATGAGGTCTTCACAAGGTCTTCGCTAAAGCTTTCTGATGTGCCTTTGGGAGGAATATTTCTCACTGATCTCTCAGGGAATTTGATCATTCCAAATTATATTTTCTTCGGATGTTTCAATACTTAATGCCAATAACCTCCCTTTCCTGTCTTATAGCGCATTATTTTCTTGGGTTTACCACTGAGCTTCAGATTTACAAACTTTTCAATCCTCTTAACTGCTCACCTTGCCCACTAAGATTATAATATTTGCAATAACATTTAATATTTGCAGTAACATTTGTGTAAAACCCAGAAAACAAGAGCTCCAATCCTGTGTAGGTCTTGTATGCATTACTGCAATAACTATTGAAGAAATTCAACCAAATTCTTTCTGATATATGGAAATTAAATGAGACCCCATAAATCAATAGGCTAACTAAAACTTTCTGGGAGATGAAAAGGCACTTTAAATTCTATACCACTTATTTCACTGATTTGAGGTGGGAAACTGACAGTTGCATGTGCTTTGTGCCAGAGATTAATGTTATGCTTAGCATATTATCCCATGTCCATTATTTATTTTAATTGAAGTTTTGTATTTCTTTTTGGACATTAGATTTAAATAAGGACTAATTGAAGGATACATTAACTACGAAATGTCAGGACTAGCTGTACAAAATGAGAGGAAGTGGAACATTGGGTACTAGCACTAGCTGCTAAAAGCCTCTGAAAACATAAGTTAGAAAGAGGTACAATAACATAATAAATATCAGAATATATCTAATCCAATAAATTCCACCTGAAATTTTGCTGTGATATTTGCATATGATGTAAAGTGAATAGTCATTCTTTTTGCTTCATAGATCATGTCTAATGCTGCGAAACTGGACACTGGGTGGCTTTCTCTGAAATCAGTGAATAAGAGATTATGCATTAGCTATATGACTAAGATATCAAGCCTTTTGCATCTCTTAGACTTTCCACTAATTTAAGCCACTTCTCTCTTCAAGAAAATGGCCCTGACCAATACAGGTTACACTACTTGTCTGTTCCATGGTCAGACAATGGGGATTCATTTAAACTTGAATGGTGGGAAAATTCTTGTTAGTCAAGAGTTTTCCTGGCTGCAGCATTTGTCCTGGCTGCAATGGGATACAGTACAGTTTGATATACAACCACTGCAGGGTGTTCTCTGCCAAATTTGTGCCGATTTGCTGCACTTGCAATTTAGAGAAATTTCAGGACTCCAGCAAACCAATATTTAGCTTACTTCTGCCAGGTGGATAGTCTGCACAAGAACATAAGGTAGGGTTAAAGTGTGTACAGCTGTAAAGCCTTGAAAGGCTACTTGCCGCAGTACTAGGATTTTCCACTAAAACAGAGGCAGAAAGATTTGTTTCTTTGGAAAACCAGGCCCTCTCTGTGTATAATGATACTAACCATGTTTAATACTTCACTCTCTATTTAGCATAGGTCCTGCTGTTCTGCTTCACAAAAAATGTTTTTTCCCACTATGTAGCCAAAACATTTCTGCCTCTGTAGTACTGCTAAATCTAACTTGGTATCTCAGACAGCTTTATTTATAAAACTAATAAAGGATTTGGGTTTTAGTTGTGTTTTTGGTTTTTTTTTGTTTGTTTTTTTTTTTTTTAATTTCAGAAGATGTAGTTCTAAATATTTGCACAATAATTCTCTTTTAAAATAATCAATATTGCATGTAGGGCTATGCTTTTTTATTATTCTACAATGCACAATAAGATGTCGTTATATGTATGTATCAAATTTATTCTATAATTATGAATTAAAGTTACATTAGTGAAGCGATGTCTTCTAGTAGTTAGGAATGTGTAAGATAGGAGCAGAACTGAGTTTGGATGACTGGCCTTGGCACATGCATTCTCTTATGCTCTGTAATTACCCACATAGCTGATAATTTTTCCACAGTATCTCCAAGCCAGTGGCACAGGTGGTTACACCTGTGCTAGTAGATAGAAGATCCAGTGTCAGTCTCTATCCTTCCCAACTTCTTGTTTCTGTCTTTCCTCTGGTTCTTCTCAAAACCGACTCTTTCTCTTACTGCAGCTCCAGGTTTCCTCCCTGTGTTTCCACCTTCATGGCAGCTTTATTTCTCATTCCTGCATTACAGGATTATTACTATGTTGCTGGCATATGTGTTTGATCCATTGCAGATTATGGCTTTCAGAACAGCCTTTTTCCTTACCCATCAGCTGCAGATGTTGCAGTCAATTTAGATCTTACACTATATGTTATAAATGTATAGAGATATGGAAATCTACATCTTTCAGTACAGAAATCTTTTCAGTGCTTATAATTTGCTTGTAATTTCCTGTGAACACAGAAAGGAACAGAAAACAAATAATGTTTTATTGCAAAATATAAAGCCCTTGATGAAAAGTCCTCAGAACTATATAATGGTTTGAACACAACTGTTATCTAATTCTACTTGATTTTACTTAAAATTGGCCAAATGACAAGCTGTTCTTGTAATGTTATTCTCAGAAGCAGCTGAACAGTTTTGTCTGAGGTTTTTCTCAAAACGTACAAAAATCCCAGCATCAAGAGTGAGAGACTGGAAAAATCAAGAGAATCTAGTAGTGGGAAGAACACCTTTATAACACGTTGTGCCAACACTGCAACTTGTAATGTATTTTCTTATAATCACATATATGTTGAATGAACCCCCAGTATTCCATATGCATAGTGGGATAATGATAATATTCAATATTTAGCAACAGGGGTCAAAAAGTAATAAAATTGAAAAACCTTGTTGGAAAATATCCTCACAACTGTTTAGAAATCTCTCCACCATTCACGTATCTATCAACGCTGATTTTGTTGTTGTTGTTTTTATGAGCATGCTAGAAAAAAACTAATCTTGCCCTGGAGTGACTATTGCTTTACATTCATAATTTTTGAAAAGGCTGCCATGCAAAATGTTGAGTGCATATGTGAATGATGATAGGTTTTTCTCTCTCTCCCCCCCCCCCCCCCCCCCCCCCACACACACACACTCCCCAGCATGAATAAGAGAGAGCCAAAATCTGGTCAGTCATTTATTTATGCCATGCACATGTTTAGTTGCATGAAAAATAGCTGTAGCTTAAATCATAAGGTAGCTTTAGTGATTCACTTCAGCTGATAGACACAGCTTTTGCAACACTGCAGCAGTAACAATTTAAATGTATATTGCTCTGCTCACGACTAAGCTCCAAAAGCAGTAGGCAGTGAGAAAAAAAAAGAACTGAATAAATGAATGCTGAGAAAAGAAACAATTTAAAACTCCGTCTTTAAACAGGACTGTAGCTATGAGCTCCCCAGGCAGCGTATTATGCACTGAGAAGTAAAAGAATTTACAATGGCTGAGACCTGAACACCTAATCAATAAGACAGCAAACAAGCCCAAGGTAGCTGACTGCAGTACATACCACCCACCCGTGTGTATGACATATGAGCTAAATTTAGTAGAGGATATTGCAGTCAGTTGGCTACCACACTTTTCTGCCCTACATAATCACTTGAATGTTGCTATGTGTTCCCTGTTTATTGGTATAGTCCACTTTAATTGGACTCATTTTCAGTTTTTGTCTGTGCTGCTGAGAGAGAATATTTCCAGGAGTGGGAAAGCAAGATTAGTCATACACCCTCCCACTCCTGCTTCCAGACACCGTGCCCAGAGCCTACCCAGAGGGCTGGGGATCATCTGGGGTCCTGCAAGGGAAGTTCATCTGAAATGAGTGGTATGAAGGAAAACAGCTTGCTTCAGATCTTCAAAATAATGAGCCTTAGGGAACTAAATGAAGATCTTTTCTGTATCCTGTACTGAAGATATGATGAACACATAACCTACTCCATGCTCTGTTTTGACATCCCATACCTTTCTATAGGTTTAGAATGCACCAATGCATTCTTTTACAGGACAGTCCTCAGTAAAGCTGAGTTTAGATCACGTGTGTAATTCTGCAGCTATCAACGGTGCTGAGTAGAAGTATAAGTGCTACGCTGTGCTGAATAGTTTCTTGGCTCAGTTGCTGCAAAGGAGCAGTCATCTGTATGATCAAAGATGAATTCAAACTGCAGAATGAGAACATATTTATCCTTTTTCAAAAACAGTGTCAACTTATCAAGCTAAGAAACACCTGCCTGCCACTTCTGGTTCCCTGTTTGCAGGTCCTTGTCTGACCTTTGTGATAAAGCTATGTCTCTTTAGGATGCCACTGTTTTTGTCTCCATGCTTTACTTCACTTAACAACAAGCCCAGTCTTCCTGCATATGTAATATTCAGCCTTTGACCTTGTGCTGTACATGTGCTGCTCCTGGGACCTCTGTGTTACTTAAGACAGCCCTGCTGATACAGCAGCTATTCCAAAGACCAGCCTCCTAAGTGGATGGTCCAAATCTAGTCATGGTGCCATTTCACTTTCACTCTTGGCCCTGAATATTTGATTACATTTCTTTTGTGGGAACAAAATCAGGCCTCATTTCATTTTCATAAAGACTTAATGTTTCGATGTCTTAGGCTTATGGTCTTAGGTATAATACCTTTTTAGCTGAGAATTCCCAAAAGAACTTATTTCCAGCTATGTGTAAAATTAATATCCAAAACATAAGGAACAATATAGCTGAGCCAATCCATTAGTTACAGTGGAGGAAAATTAAACACAATAAATGAAGAAAGTATTTACAGAACCAAATGTGTCTAACGAAAAATTTGAAAGTTTATATACTAATACTATATATCCAATAATATATAATATATAGAAATTTATATTATATATGCTTATGTATAATATAATATATATTATATATTATAATATATAATATATACAAATAATAGCAAAATGCAAGTCAGTCAGAAATACCACTGGAAACCTAGTAGTACGTTAAAACAGCTAACTTACTTCCCCCCCAGTGAAAACAATCACAAAATATCACAAACAGTGAAGAAGGACAGTTTCTTTGCTCCGTTTCCCCTCCAAAAAAACGGAGATTCTTCAAGTTTGCTACGTTTTGAGATCGAGAGCTAAAACAGCATAGGCTTGGGGTGCAGGCAGAAAATATCTTATTCTAATCCTCTGGCAGTATTTTCTTTCTTTCACACTTGGTTCTAAACCTTCATTCAAGAAATCTGTATAATTTGACACTTTGATCCAGAAAAATGGGCCCGAAAGCTTTCTGCTAATAAAGATACTCGGAGCCAGAAGAGGACTTCAAGATCTTTTATTAGCTTCTCACCATGTTCCTGCTGGAAGTCAGATCTGAAGTCAGTTAAATAGGGTGATATTCAGATTCTTGGCAAAAGCTGAGTAAATAGCCATGCACACTACTCACCATAGAACCACACACCTGAGAGATGTCTTAAGGAGAAGAGGTGGTAAGGAGTTGACAATGGAAGACATGTTTTCTTTGCTACAGGGAAATTTCTGAAGAGTGCTCCTCCTACTTGCTGCTTCCACAATAGAGCAAATAAGGGAGCATGAGAGACTGCATTTGTCTCAGTACAGATAGCAGAGTCTGGTTGTGCCTTGACAGTACCAAGCTGAAGATATTTATAATGCAATATGAAAGTATTGCTCTTATCTTTTTGTGTTCAGCATTGCACCCCTCCCTGGAAATCAGCTGACAGAAGAAATGAGTGAAATTGTGACAGGCCTGGTGGGAACAAAAGTTTATATGAATGACATTTATTTTAAAAGAAATCAGAGAAAGAAAAGGGGTCAAGCAAAAAATACAACACACTTCTTACAGATCGAGACTACATTTTGAGATCAATAGCAAACATGAATGATTATAAACCATCCGACCATTTGTGCTTGACAAATCATTTTACCAGTTGACATATCAATGACTTCAACACCTAGCTCTTTTCTTTACTAAAATCTGTACCAGTAATTGGTGCCCACTCCTCAAAGATTCAGTGTAACCTCTGCAACATTACAAAAGTCACCTTCTCTATTTATATAAAAGAATGAATCAGTGCAACTCATATGGCTAAGCCTTATGAGGTACGTTAAAACCTGTACAATTTGTTTTCTGTAGAAACTTGGAGGGAAGTTCTGATCTCTTATGCAGCATGTGATGAGGCCTTTAACTTAACGTTTTCTGAAGGTGTTGGAAAAATAGCATTTAACCTCCTCATGCACTTACTTATTTAGTTCTCTAACATAAGACAACTATTTATTTACAACACTCCAGTAAACATCCAGTTCAAAACCATAGCTGGGGTCTGGAAAGGTGGTCAGTTTCTGTAGCAGGAGAATGACCTAGGAAGAGTCACATCTGCTCTGTTTCTCAAATGGCTTCACAGAGTTGGAAAAGCTACCATGTCGGCTCAGCTACCTTCAATCTTCTCTCCTTTTCACTTTACTGCTCCTAAGTGGCCTGGAAAACTGTTCATATCCAAAGTGCATATTTCTCTAGGTAAGCATGTCTAGCTCTTGGGAAGAAAACCTAACATTGCTTTCTATGACACAACTATGTCTACTAGAGTGCTTGGGTCTGAACAGTGTATTTTGAATTTCACTCTGCACAAAGGTAAATGATTAATTTGGATGCCAGAGTTCCTTCTGTAGCAAGATATTTGTGCTGCATCTGTAACAAATCCAGACTCTTTCTGAGTGACAGAGGACAAAAACAGACATGACAAAATAATAATCAATTAATAAAAATAATTAATAAAATAGTAGTATTGCTGATTCTCATGAGCCTAGGTATAGTAGGGCAATGTTTTGGTTGAGTTTTTTTAATTTGTGTTTCTTTTAAGCTATAAAGTCCTGGATACATGTGAGCATCTGTCTTCACTGAGAAAGAGTGAAGCAAACCAAAACCCTCTCACAATTGCCAGCAGAAGATTGGACTGAATGTATTTAGTTCAAAACCCAAGAGACAGTAACAAAATTTTTTAATGCTATTTCTTACTGATGCCTTTAAGGCACTTCTTTGGAATTTTGAAGATCTGCTATATATTGAATTATTAGATTTTCCAATACTATTGGTCAAATATGCATCCTTGATGTATTAAAATGTGACTTTTGGGTCTAGTTCTACTACAAGCAATGGGAAGCATCAATATTCCCTTCTGTCATATGCCTGCATGTAAGTTAGGTCACTATTCCTTGCTTACAATCAATGGTAAAAAAATTATGATCCCTGCGAGTAAGGTGAATACAAAAACCGTATTAATGCTGTAACTCATGACTGGCCATAAACTGCAGTCTAACAGAAGGGGGACGCAGAACCCTAAGAAATCTTTCAACTGTGTTTACAAAACAGTAACTGATATCAGCATTGGTAGAGAATGAGCACTCACAAAACCCAGCAAACATTCTTCAAGCTAGTATCTTCTAATGTAAGTCTAATTTTCCCCTGTGTATCAACAAATTCCTCTACAATACATCAATATCTTAAGGTTTTACTTAAAGCAATTGTTAGCATCTGTTCTTGAAGAGATTGGTTTCTCATACTTGCCAGTTGTAACTAAAATGGCCTTTTATACTTATTATGTGATATAGCTTACAGACTGTTTAAAAGACCTATTTCCTTTTTATTTTTTTTTTATTTTAAAATTTTCTTATCCTTTCAACCCATCTATTTCAGGATATGTTCAAGGTTTGATCCAGTCCCATACCCTCAGGTATTTAACCTAGTCAAAGTCTGTGCATTTTGAGTCACTGAATTAATAAGGGAGGCATTGAAGCACACCTTTCTCTCAAAGAGTGAGATTGAAAACCTGAACCATTTATGCTCACTTTTCATTAGACATAGGAATAAGTGTATTAGTCCTTATTTTTTTTTTTTCCCTGTGCTGGTCTTTTCATCTTTTCTGACACATGGGTCACCTTGTTGACTCATCTGTTCAGCTACCATTTACTGCTCTTTATTCTTTTCCTAATTGCCCTTTCCATTTCCTCAGTAATAATGTGTAATGAGCAAAGAATAATTTAATTAATTTAGATTAACCAAAGTCTCGATCAATTAAAAGACTGCAACAAGACTGTAGGACAGTCTTGTTCTTCCATCACCCATGACTAGCGCTGAACAACAGGAAAGACCGCGCTGCTGTTTTCAAGTCAGGGGTGGTCCTCTATGTTTTATATAACTGCTTGAATCGAGTGATCATCTTTGTGCACATTTCACAACTCACTTCACCACTCACTGTGTTCCTTTTCTCTGGGGCTAGTGTATTAATAATTCACTTCTCACTGAGAACAAAGCTCTTGTAACTTAACTTCAAATGCTGTTTCGTTGAACGTTATAGCAAAAGCAGTGAAAGGGCATGCCAAAAAGCAGTTTCTGTGTTACAAGCAAACAGCTTCACTGTCCATCTTCCACACATCTCATAAACAGCAGAAAGGACTGTCAAGGATGCGTGGAAATACGGTTTCAGATCTTCAGCAAGGGAGACAGGAGTTGGAAAGGAGTATCAAAGAAAATCTGATGGTGATTACTCATAAAACTTGCATTTTGAACTTTGCTGCCCCACAAAATCCTCTGACCACTTATGTGAGGCTTCCCAAGGAACACTCCCTGACCAAAATACAAAGCAAGGCAACTAAGAAAAGTTTGCATGACTGGAAAGAGGAGGAAAATCAATCCTATTTTTTTAGGCTTCAGACAAAAATGAGATAGCTATACTGTAGCTGGAGATGTGTCTGGCTGATCAATTTTCAGATACTGGCATAAACGGGAAGTCTCGTTATCACCCTTTCTGCAACAGATGCAAGGATCCTAGCCCTACTGTAGCTCCCTCTCCTGGCTGTGAGCTGGTCTCAAAAGAGAAACACGCTGATCCTTTAGAGAGATGGGTATGCTACTGTCTCAGAGGCTTTAATGAGCTCAAGGGCCTTCTAGCACAGAAATAATCAAATCACAAAGCATTTAGTGATTAATTGTGCTGCATCTGTTCAGTTTTCAGAGGTAAATATTGTAAAAAATTTCTTATTTTTAATGCATAGTTTGACCTATGCAGTTTGACCTAGAAGATGGCAGAGCAATGTATGCATACAGAATACAAATGTAACAGCAAAACCCCACATAAAATAGATATGGCTGATAGGGGTATTCGTAGGAAAAACATCTCTAATATGATCCCACTACCTGGACATCTAAGCACTGTTGAAATGGATTCACCAGTATCATTAGTCCAGCTCTAGGACTTGGGGGGCAATGCAACCTTGACCCAAGTTTCTTCAGATGCAGAATTATGAGCTTATGTAGGACCATTTAATAAATAGTGTATATTTGTTTCTATTTGCAAAATATTCTCCCCACAAAGACTGCTGGCTAGCATGGTGTCCAGTCAAGTGGGAATGAAGTCGGCATTCCCAGCTGGGACATACCTTTTCTTACACTTCAGGCACCCAGGGTAAGGGCTGTCCTTTTAAAACCTGGATGTGAAGTCCTGGAGAGGAACTACAGCTAATTAATAATAAATTGATGACACAGGTAGCTATGTTTGGCAGGTAAATTTTCTCTCACCCATTAAAACCTGTGACTATAATTTTCAAGCTGTATTTGTAGAACTACAGACTGTGATTTTCTAAACATAACTTTATTCTGCTTTTTATTTCCTCCTCTGTATTTTTAATTTTTTTTCTCTAGACCATAACTTGGGTGACTTGAAAATTGTATTCATCCTTGTAGAATCCATAAAGAAAAATGTTGTGTTTAATTCAATAGAGGAATGCTTCTTCCTCCACCTAAGTAAATTTGCCAATTTCTTTGGCTTTAAAATTGTCATTTTATTAAGACCAAACTATACATCAGCTGAAAAGTTTTGATCTCACTTACTGTCATTCATTTCCTTCAACAGGAGGCCATTGCTGTTTGTCCATCATAACATTTTATCGCATATACATATGCAATATTTAGTGAGGATCTTTCCCTAGAAGAAAGATGTTTTTTATTCAGTGAATATAAAGAGTCTGAAGTTAAATAGGCAGCCCAGTTCCCTGCATCCATGAATACTTCAGCGTGGTTGAAAGCCATGAAATATTTTGGAATACTTGTCATAGAGGCAGTACAAGCATTATCTTGACCCGAACTAATTTGCTTTTTAGCCTGTGCAGCATAAAAGATACTTTTGACACTTTTCTGAAAACCTAGGAAATAAATTCACTGTCTGTGAAGCCTGAAGGTCAGGATGAACAACTAATAAATCAAATGCCAGCACATGCCAAAAGCAGGCATGCTCAAAGCTAAAAATGCAAGCACTACACTGATAGTAAACAGTAATTCTCAGGGAGAAAACTACTATATAGAGGAAAAGAGAAGAAAAGGAAAGAAAGAATATCTTTTGGAACATGAATAAAATCAAACTTGTTTTTTTTTACAAGTTCATTCAAAATACAGTATTATATTTCTGAATATTGATTGAAAATTTCCCAGTCAACAGAAAAAAATAGGAGAAATCTGTCCTCAAGTTCATACCTAGAAATAGAAACTACTTAAACTACCCAGAAATCACTTAAATCCAGCAGGGCTGCGAAGGGTAAGCACATGTGTAAGTAGTTTGTTGAGTGAGATTGCAGTTTGCCTTCCAAAGATCTTTCTAAGACTGATTGCAAATCCCAACTTGAAAAAAAGAAGCCTTATTCCTTGCAATGGATTTTAGGTCTGAGGCTGTGGAGATGGTGATGGTTGTTTTGGTTGTTTTTGTTGTCATTGTTGTTATTAGTTGTCATTGTTATTATTATTATTGTTACTACTATTATTGTTATTGTTGTTATATTGGGTTATGAAACTAAATCAGGGGTGTCACACACTTGAACTCAGAACCTACGTAGTCATTTATACTAGATCAGTTCATAGTGGAAGTGCAAAGCCTGTACAAATGCTGGCATTCTAGAGTTGGAAATATTTTACATATGCTTTGCACAGATAGAAGCAGAAAATGGCAGCAGAGATTTGAGTCATTTGTGTTTTGTAATATCTCCAGATTTATGTCTTAATATTAAAAATCTTCATTGGGAAATGACAATTTTGTTAGTGCAAGAAGAAAGACCATTACTTTGGAAAAAAATATGAGCCCTTCAAAATTATTACAAAGTGAAAATTACATGTTCATTATCACAGATAAGTAGCAAATTCTTAATAGCAGGAATAGTTTAAGTGCGACTTCAGAATAGGAAATTTCTCTGTGGGACGTTGTACTAAAATGAAGTAAATTATCACTCTCTCTTAACTTTTTTCTATTGAGTAATTTGCTACTATTGTTGTCAGCAATTTACTAAGAGTGTAGATGGGGAAGAATTAAAAAAGAAAATTTGATTAAAGAATCCCTTAGAAACACAAGAAGCCTCAAATGACACCTCATGTACTTAAAGCTTTCAAGTCAAAAGGAGAATTGTAGCTTCCAAATTCACAGTTACGACCAATAGCCAACTGTCTGGCACAATTATCTCTCTGAGCAAGATGTCCTGTTACCAAGAGAGAGATTGGAAAAGTTAGGAAAAGCAGAAGAGTTCACTTGCCAAATGAGAGTTGCTCCATTCTTAAAAAAAAACAAACAAACAAACAGACAAAATCAATCTGAAATCACTTTCACTGTAAAAGTACTTGCTCAGTTTTCTAGTCAGTTTTACTGGGAGTGGGACTATGAGTTTAGGGGATTACAGATAAAAATACAAAGATTGATAGTGAGGAAGAACTAAACTTCAAATAAGACACAGGACTTCTACACTGGGTTAATATATCCTTCAACACATTTAAATTTTGTTTTTCAGACTCTTTAAAAAAAAAAAGTTATCACAGATTTCCCCAAAAGCTAAGGCATTGCTAGAAAAGATTTTGCTCAGACCTCTGGAAAAGACCTCTTTCAACATTCAATTCTCAGGTCTGTACATTGCTTACACTACCTTACATGAATGTTGGGAGTATTGAAAATTATCAGTAAGGTAGTACCCATAGTTACCAGAAATGGATAAATCTCTCTTTATTTCCAAAAGCTGACTTTACACCCTGTTGTACATAAGCCTTGCAAGGTTACATCATGTACGCAAGTCCATGGGACCTGATGAAATCCATCCGCAGGTCCTGAAGGAGCTGGCAAATGAAGGTGCTAAGCCACTGTCCATCATATCTGAAAAATCATAGCACTCAGGTGAAGTTCCCAATGAATGGAAAAAGGGAAATATAATCCCCATTTTCAAGAAGGGGAAAATAGATGAGCCAGGGAACTACTGACCAGTCAGCTTCACCTCTGTGCCTGGCTAAATCTTGGAGCAGATTCTCCTGGAAGGCATGCTGAGGCACATGAAAAACAGCAAGGTGGTTGGTGACAGCCAGCACGGCTTCACTAAAGGGAAATCCTGCCTGACCAATCTGGTGGCCTTCTATGATGGGGCTATGGAACTGATGGACAGCGGTAGAGCAGTTGATGTCGTCCACCTGAACTTATGCAAAGCATTTGACACTGTCTCACATGACATCCTTGTCTGTAAGTTGGAGAGACATCAATTTGATAGGTGGACCACTCAGTGGATAAAGAACTGGCTGGATGGCTGTACACAAAGAGTAGTGCTCAATGGCTCAATGTCCAGCTGGAGACCATTAACGAGTGGTGTCCCTCAGGGTTCAGTGTTGGGAGCAGCACCAATGTTCAGCATCTTTGTGGGTGACATGGACAGTGGGATTGAGTGCGCCCTCAGCAACTTTGCTGATGACACCAAGCTGTGTGGTTCGGTTGATATGTTGGAGGGAAGGAATGCCATGCAGAGGGACCTTGACATGCTTGTGAGGTGGGCTGAAGCCAACCTGATGAAGTTTAACCATGCCAAGTGCAAGGTCCTACAGCTGTGTGGGAGCAATCCCAGGCACAGCTCCAGGTTGGGCAGGGAAGAGATTCAGAGCAGCCCTGTGCAGAAGGACTTGGGGGTGTTGATCAATGAGAAAATGAACAGGAGCCGGCTTCAGTGTGTGCTCACAGCCCAGAAAGCCAACCGTATCCTGGGCTGCATCAAAAGGAACGTGACCAGCAGGTTGAGGGAGGTGATCCTGCCCCTCTACTCTGCTCTTGTGAGACCTCCCTTGGAGTATTGTGTGCAGTTCTGGTGTCCTTAACATGAAAAGGACATGGAAGTGTTGGTAGAAGTCCAGAGGAGGGCCACGAGGATGATGAGGGGACTGGAGCACCTCCCGTATGAAGATAGGATGAGAAAGTTGGGGCTGTTTAGCCTGGAGAAGGTTGCATGAAGACCTCATAGCAGCCTTCCAATATCTGAAGGGGGCCTATAGGGATGATGGGGAGGTTCTCTTCATGAGGGACTGTAGTGAGAGGACAAGGGGTAATGGGTTCAAACTTGAACAGGGGAAGTTTAGATTGTATATGAGGAAGAAATTCTTTACTGTGAGGGTGGTGAGGCACTGGAATGGGTTGCCCAGGGAAGTTGTGAATGCTTCATCATTGGTGGTGTTCAAGGCTGTGCTGGAGAGAACCTTGGGTGGCACGGTTTAATGGGAGGTGTCCCTGCCCATGTTAGGGGGGTTGGAACTAGATGATCTTAAGGTCCTTTCCAACCCCAACTATTCTATGATTCTATGAAATAGACAACTAGACTAATCTTTTGCCTGTTGGAGCTTGTTGTCTTTATCAAGAAGTGAGCACACTGCCAGATAACAGCCTCATTCTGAGCAGAGAATTAAAAGAAAAAATAAAATAAAAAAGTAAAAAAGGCAAGTAAGTCTTTGATATGATTGTCACATTTTGGCAAACCTTTCTGTAACTTGGAGTGAAGAACCATCCTTCATCTCAGTACTGGCTAAGTGAAAATAAAATTGCTGTGCTCAAGCATAAACTCATTTCTTCACATTTCCTTATGGTGAACAGGGATGAAAAGAACAGATAAAATGAGATTATACCTGAACTGTTCCAGCCATGTAAGGGAAAAGGTGTGCTGAAGTTACCTCTGAAGTGGGGTTACTTTGGACTTTTCCCTCCTCGATCTTCTAAAGGTATTTGTGTTTCCCCAAGGCACATTGTGCTCAAGGGTGATGGGCAGAATGAGGAAGAGGGCCATGCTGTCCCCAGAGCCCCACAGCAAGATGTAACCAATCCCTGAAACATTTATCTCTCTACAAAATGGTGGCTAAAAAAATAGATTCACTGGAAACTTACTCGTATATAGAGCGACCACCTCTTTTCTTTTCTCATCCATCTTATACAGCCTAGTTAAAAGGAGGACGTGTATCTGATCGGTCTTACTGGGGCAGAGATTATACTGGTAAAATTAGTTGTTTCTGTTTCTGCCAACACTCTCTGCATGTTATAGCTTAATCTCTGTGGTTTTCATAAAAGAAGGATTGTGCAGTGTCATGGGTTCAGCAGTAACAGCCATTTTTTTCTCCTTCTTAGTAGTTGATGCAGTGCTGTGTTTTTGACTTTCGGCCTGGGAACAGCGCTGATAACACCAGTGTTTTCAGTTACTGCTTGGTAATGTTACTGCTTGGTAACATTTTTCAGATCTGGGTTTTGGGTTAAGGTTCTTGTTACATGGTACTTTATTGCACTGATTTTTAATGCAATAGACTCAGTGATCATGAAACTGACCCGGTTATTGTTTCCAGCGTGATCACCAACTCTATACTTTGGGAGGTATATAAATGTCCCAGGAGTTCAAACAATTGAGAGATGATCTATCCAGCTCCTCACATGTACCAACACATCTCTCAGCTATTAACAAAAGGCATCCTACTGTTTGAGAGAGAAGATATAGAAGGTATACATCACGGGCCACCCTATGGTTTTACCTGCTGGATCACAGAGAAGATATGACAAAGTGGGATGGAAAACCTATTTCAGTTTTGGAGGAAAGGGTGCGAGAACTGAAAAGGAGAGCAAAGGTCAAGTCTGATCACCCCATGAAGGCTGCGGCTTCAGTCTCTGGTGAGCAGGTTTCCAGATGGAGTGGAAGAGCCGATTTTACTTCAGCTCCTGTGATAAGGAATAATTCCTGTCAACAAGACATGAGTGACCAATGTGATGACTATCAGAGGGGCCCCACCTCCAGCCTGATGGAGGTAGGGGACAATCGGATTTACTGGACTGTGTGGATCAGATAGCCTGGCACATCAGTCCCACAGAAGTATAAGGCTCTAGTAGATACCGGTGCACAGTGTACCCTGATGCCATCAAGCTGTCAAGGGGTGGAACCTATTTCTATTTCTGGAGTGACAGGAGGATCCCAAGAGTTGACTGTACTGGAGGCTGAAATCAGCCTGACTGGGAGGGAATGGCAAAAACACCCCATTGTGACTGGTCTAGAGGCTTCATGCATCCTTGGCATTGATTACCTCAGGAGAGGGTACTTCAAAGAACCAAAAGGGTACCAATGGGCTTTTGGTATTGCTGCTTTGGAGACAGAGGAAATTGAGCAGCTGTCCACCTTGCCTGGTCTCTCAGAGGATCTTTCTGTTGTGGGGTTGCTGAAGGTCAAAGAACAAGTGCCAATCGCGACCGCAAAGTGCATCGGCGGCAATGTCGCACCAACCGAGACTCCCTGATTCCCATCCGTAAGCTGATCCGTAGATTGGAGAGTCAAGGAATGATCTGTAGGACCCACTCACCCTTTAATAGCCCCATATGGCCAGTGCGAAAAACTAACGGAGAGTGGAAACTTACAGTAGACTATCATTGCCTGAACGAAGTTACACCATCCTTGAGTGCTGCCATATCGGACATGCTAGAACTTCAGTATGACCTGGAGTCAAAGGCAGCCAAGTGGTATGCCACAACTGATATTGCCAATGCCTTTTTCTCAATTCCTCTGGCAGCAGAGTGTAGGCCACAGTTCGCTTTTACTTGGAGGGGCGTCCAGTACACTTGGAACCAACTGCCCCAGGGGTGGAAACACAGCCCTACCATCTGCCATGGACTGATCCAGACTGCACTGGAACAGGGGCAAGCTCCAGAACACCTGCAATACATTGATGACCTTATTGTGTGGGGTGATACAGCAGAAGAAGTCTTTGAGAAAGGGAGGAAAATAATCCAAATCCTGCTGACAGCCAGTTTTGCCATAAAACGGAGTAAGGTCAAGGGTCCTGCACAGGAGATTCAATTTTTGGGAATAAAATGGCAAGATGGACGCCGCCAGATCCCCACAGATGTGATCGACAAGATAACAGCAATGTCGCCACCAACTAATAAGAAAGAAACACAAGCTTTCTTGGGTGCTGTGGGGTTCTGTTCGATGCACATCCCGAATTACAGTTTGATTGTAAGCCCTCTCTATTACGTGACCCGGAAGAAGAATGATTTTAAATGGGGCCCTGAGTAACAACAAGCCTTTGAGCAAGTTAAACGAGAGATAGTCCGTGCAGTAGCCCTCGGACCAGTCCGGACTGGGCCAGATGTTAAAAATGTGCTGTACACCGCAGCTGGGGAGAACGGTCCTACCTGGAGCCTCTGGCAGAAAGCTCCAGGGGAAACTCGAGGTCGACCCCTCAGCTTTTGGAGTCGGAGTTACAGAGGATCTGAGGCCAGCTACACCCCAACTGAAAAAGAGATATTGGCAGCCTATGAAGGCATTCGAGCTGCTTCAGAAGTGATTGGCACTGAAGCACAGCTCCTCCTGGCCCCCCCGGATGCCTGTGCTGGGCTGGATGTTCAAAGGCAGGGTCTCCTCTACACATCATGCAACTGATGCTACACGGAGTAAGTGGGCCGCACTAATTACACAGCGAGTTCGAATAGGAAACCCCAGTTTTCCAGGAATTCTAGAAGCCATCATGTACTGGCCAGAGGGTAAAGATTCTAGAAGGTCACCAGAGGAGGAGGAGGTGATGCGTGCTGAAGAGGCCCCACCATATAATGAACTGTCAGAAAGTGAAAAGCAATATGCCTTATTTACTGATGGGTCTTGTTGCATTGTGGGAAAGCACCGTGGATGGAAGGCAACCGTATGGAGTCCTAGACAACAAGTTGCAGAAACTGCTGAAGGAGAGGATGAATCGAGTCAGTTTGCAGAAGTGAAAGCCATCCAGCTGGCCTTGGACATTGCTGAGTGAGAAAAGTGGCCAGTACTTTATCTCTATACTGACTCATGGATGGTGGTGAATGCCCTGTGGGGGTGGTTGCAGCAATGGAAGCAGAGCAACTGGCAACGCAGAGGTAAACCCATCTGGGCTGCTGCACTGTGGCAAGACATCGCTGCCCGAGTGCAAAACCTAGTGGCCAAGGTATGCCACGTAGATGCTCATGTACCCAAGAGTCGGGCCACTGAGGAACACCAGAACAACCAACAAGTGGATAGAACTGCTACGATCGAAGTGGCTCAGATGGACTTAGATTGGCAACATAAGGGTGAATTATTTTTGACTCAGTGAGCCCATGACACTTCAGTCCATCAGGGCAGAGATGCAACATACAGATGGGCTCGTGATCGAGGGGTGGACTTAACAATGGGCAATATTGCCCAGGTTATTCATGAGTGTGAAACGTGATACAATTAAGCAGGCTAAACTGTTAAAGCCTCTTTGGTATGGAGGACGATGGCTGAAGTACAAATATGGGGAGGCTTGGCAGATTGATTATATCACACTCCCACTAACCCACCAAGGCAAGCGTCATGTGCTTACCATGGTGGAAGCAACCACCGGATGTCTGGAAACATACGCTGCGCCCCACGCCACTGCCCAAAACACTCTCCTGGGCCTTGAGAAACAGATTTTGTGGTGACATGGCACACCAGAGAGAATTGAGTCAGACAATGGGACTCATTTCCGGAACAGCCTGATAGATACTTGGGCCAAAGAGCATGGCATTGAATGGGTATATCACATCCCCAACCATGCACCAGCCTCTGGGAAAATCGCACGGTACAATGGGCTATTAAAAACTACACTGAGAGCAATGGGTGGTGGGACTTTCAAAGATTGGGATACACTTTTACTAAAGGCCACTTGGTTGGTCAACACCAGAGGATCTGCCAACAGAGCTGGTCCAGCCCAGTCAGAACTTCTACATACTGTGGAGGGGGACAAAGTTCCTGTGGTGCATATAAAGAATTTGCTGGGGAAGACAGTCTGGGTTATTCCTGCTTCAGGTAAAGGCAAACCCACTCATGTAATTGCTTTTGCTCAAGGACCCAGATATACTTGGTGGGTAATGCGGGAAGATGGGGAATTTCGATGTGTACCTCAAGGAGATTGGATTTTAGGAGAAAACAGCCAATGAACTCAATTGTATGCTGTTGTCTGCAATGTAATATTTTTATAACCCATCAATTAGATGTCTTCAAGTCATCAGCGACGGCCCTCTGACCATCATCCCAACGAAGGCTGAACTTTAATGAAACCGGACAAGTTCTGTAGTAAAGGAACGACCAGCATCAACAGGCAACGACCCAACACTGCACAAGGTCTCCCCTGCTCTGCAGAACTGTTGCAGGAGATGGAGCTTGACGTTACAGACCGAATGGACTCAGCAATTTTATAGGGATTGGTCCATGCGCTGAGGGATGATTTCTCTCCCTCTGTGTGTGTGTGTGTATGCATACATATACATGTGATGGTATATTGAAAATGTGGGATCTGAGCATGACATGAATGGTATGGAATAAGGGGTGGATACTGTCATGGGTTCAGCAGTAACGGTCATTTTTTTCTCCTTCTTGGTGGCTGGTGCAGTGCTGTGGTTTTGACTTTCAGCCTGGGAACAGCACTGATAACACCAGTGTTTTCAGTTACTGCTTGGTAATGTTTTGGTCTGACCAAGGACTTTCTGAGTCTCATATTCTGCTGGGGAGGAAGGGAAGCCAGGAGGAAGCAGAGACAGGGCACCTGACCCAAACTGACCAAAGAGGTTATTCCATCCCACAGCACGTCATACACAGGATGTAAAAAACTGGGGGCAGGAACCAGAAGTGGGCTCTCTCAGCTTGGTCGGGTGGTGAGCAGTTTTATCCCCTTCCCTTGTATTTCCCTGATCATTATTATTATTGGTGTTAGCAGTAGTGATTTGTGTTATAACTTAGTTACTGGACTGTTCTTATCTCAACCAGTGGGAGTTACATTCTTTCAATTCTTCTCCCCATTCCATCCCCACCCCCACCCCCACCCCGGGAGTTGGGGGGGGAGAAAGAGGGAGAAGTGAGTGAATGGGCTGCGTGATTTACGACTTAAACCACTACATGCAGTATGCTTTCTCATCTCCCACAGACTTAGGTCCTCTCTCCTACCTTCCTGCACTTTCCGGAAATAAAAATTTCTCTCAATAGGGTAGCATGAATCGCTGATAATGAACATAGCTAGTAATGTCAGGTTCACAGAAAGCAGAAGCAATGGCTTTTATTTTACTACTGTCTTAAGGACATGGTTCATCATTTGGGTAAGAGTATGTGGGGGAGAAAGATTCAAAAATCACTTATAAAGACAAAAACATATTAGGCAAAATCTGAAAAGATATTTCAGGAAGTCCAAAAATTAATCCTATCGACGCAATTCAAACTGTCAGGGAACAAATATATATTATTTTTTTCATATTCTCTCTCCACTTTTTGCCACGTGTTGTACTTCTGCATTGTGCTAAGAGCCCATATGGCCTTAGTCACAGCAAGGTTTCCTTTTTCCAAGTCCTAGCAGAACAAATCTTCCCAAAAGATAATTTGATTTCAGTAATATAGTCCATTTTATAATTAAAGGTTTACTTACAGTAACTAAGGTGAACAAGGGTAATTTTTAACAAAATAATGATACTTGCATCGTTTGAATATCAATGTAATAAAAAGGAAGTTTGGAATCTAAATAGAAATTGAGAGTCTAATTATGTAGTTGACACATCTTTACACTGGACAGAGTTTTTTGACAGTATAGTCTGTGATTAATAGGGGCATGAATATGGAAGTGACTTATTTTTAAAACCAAATATTTTTAGCATGTGTGTGTCTTATCATTTATTCTTCCAAAACCACTGCAAATCAAGTTTCAATTAATATCCTTCAAAATTACAGGAAACACAAGTTAAGGACATGAACTTTGCACATTTGTAAACCAGGACAGAAACAAACAACCAAAATCACTACTGAAAGATTCAAAACATAAATCCAATTGTGAATCACCTCTTGATTCAACATCTGAGAAGACTATTTTTGCATGAGCAACTATTAGCTTCAAACACACATACAAGGTTAGGTATTCCAAACACTACTAGATTTGGGGATATTTTTATTCAAACCATTGCTAGCATCCATTAGTAAAAATGGAGTTAAAAAAAAAATAAATTAAAACCCCAAAACCTAAAAAACAAACCCCACAACAAAACCAAAAAGAAAAACTTAATTTTCCACTTTGATGACTTTTTTCAAAATTTACGTGAATTCATTTGGGAAATGAACTAAACTTCTGCAGGTAAAATGCAAAAGGTAGATTTTCTACATAATGTGGGTACTTTTACCTTTATTGAGAACATGCTGGAGTAAAAATTTTATAAATGCTCTTAATATAAAGCATGTTAAAGTTTATCTTGGTTTGTTTTTATGTAAATTTTATTCGCTGATTTAAGTTATTACATTAATAATTCATCATGCCTCTTAGTAATGTTTTTTCACATAACTTTTCCAACAAAGAGAAGCATATTCACCACAAAATATATTCACCAAATTTCATTTATTTTCTGAATTCCATTCTGAAAATTAAAATTTCCCTGTATGTTTCTGGCATTAAAAATCCCTCAATATTCTTTTCAAGCTTGTCAGTAAAATGTCAGGTTGAACATATGGCAAGCATTATTTTAGAGAAAAAAAATAAAAACAAAACCAAAATGTATTCCATTATTCACAGCATTTATACAAAAGCTGTAATAATGCACTTTTGAAATGCCTAAAGTATAAATGGTACAGGTAGTTTTAAAAGCAGCAGGTATTGTGCCAATTTAGAATTGCTTCTTGCTTTCAAAATAATGTTCTTTTAGAATCTAATGCAATGTTCATTGGAACCCAAATGGGTGTCTGAAAAGAAATTTTATTTCTTATAAGTGCATGTATAGAATCCATGGAAAAACATGAAAACTAACACCTGTAAAAAACAGTCTTCTCTTTCACAAACATTCCAGTAATAAATAAGAATGTGATTTATGACTTTTTTTACCTGAATGCATTTTTTTTCTCAACAATTGATAACACCTTCATGTTTGATCCAATATACTCTTTACTGAAGTCCGAAATGTCTGGTCCTCTAGATATACAAGTGTCAAGAAGATATGAATTTCATCATAACATGGATACTTTTTCCTGAAAAAATATACATAGATGTGTAAGCAGTTTGATATTAATACACAAATAATGCAAAATTCTGTTTTAGAAAAAAAAACCCCGTGATATACTTATTCCCAGAGAAATTGACTTTTCTTAAATATCAAATTAACATTTAATTAACAAATTGCCACTGTGCATTCTTAAAAGGAAGTTCTGGTGAGATGTGAGACCTTGTGCAGTGAACAACCAAGGTCACTATTGCAAAAGTTGACAATGCTGCTTCAGTTTTTTGGCAAGCCTAAAGGTTTTACCTCAAGGCTCCATTCTTAGATATTTGGTTTAGTTTTTCGATTTCCCTTGATTTATATGCTTGCTCTTAGGTGTCTTTGTTTAACATTTATATGCTGTTTTGAGTACTTTTATGGATAGAAAAGACCCTATCACGATCTTGCCATAGACCCTTCATAAATTATTTTGTTGTGGACTAGACAATACAGTATTTTCATAATCTAAATATTGTGTCTAAGCTTTCTGTATCTGTCCTGGGTTCAGCAGTAGCAGTCATTTTTCTCCTTCTTAGTAGCTGGTGCAGTGCTGTGTTTTTTACTTTCAACCTGGGAACAATGTTGATAACACCAATGTTTTTAGTTGTTGCTAAGTAATGTTATTCCAAAGAAGGACTTTCTGAGTCTCATGTTCTGCCAGGGAGGAGGGGAAGCAGAGAGGAAGCAGAGACAGGACACCTGACCCAAACTAACCAAAGAGGTATTCCATACTACAGCACGTCATGCCCAGTTGTCCTGGGTTCAGCATTAGCAGTCATTTTTTCTCCTTCTTAGTAACTGGTGCAGTGCTGTGGTTTTGACTTTCAGCCTGAGAACAGCGCTGATAACATTGATGTTTTTCGTTGCTGCTCAGGAATGTTTACTTTGACCAAGGACTTTCTGAGTCTCATGCTCTGCCAGGGAGGAGGGGAAGCTGGGAGGAAGCAAAGACAAGACACCTTACCCAAACTAACTTAAGAGGTATTCCATACCACAGCACATCATGCCCACTATGTAAACTGGAGGCAGCTATCTGGAAAGGTTAGTTCGCTGCTCGGGTCAGGCTGGGTATCTGTGGGTGGGTGGTGAGTGGTTGTATACTCTTCCCTTGTTATTTCCCTTATCATTATTATTATTGATGGTAGCAGTAGTGGTTTGTGTTCTGCCTTACTTACTGGACTGTTCTTATCTCAACCCGTGGGAGTTACATTCTTTTGATTCTCCTCCCCATCCCTCAAGGAGTGGGGGGGAGAAAGGGGAGAGGGGGAATAAGAGAGCAGCTGCATGGCTCTGAGTTACGGCTGGGCTTAAACCATAACAAGGCCTCTGGCTTGATTTGTTTATTTGACCAGAATGCTCAATAAGCACTAAAGAACAGGGCAAAATGAAGAAAGCAGGAAATTATTCATATACTTAGAGGGTTTAATATGTGTGTATACACATTTTCTGAATCTCGCAAAGCCAGATGCAGATGTAGGGAATGGTACTCTTGATACGGCTTTCATTATTAAATTAATTAATAATGTTGCTATCATAATAAAAAGAAAGAAGACAGAATTTGAGGAGGGAGGTTATTGCTGTCTTACAGATTAATCCAGAACAATGAAACTATGCATAATGTATTGGCATGAAAGAGTATGAAGTCAGTAACAGAAATCAGGCACCAAATAAGCCTTGAAATCTCGATACATTGGCATAAAGGGTCAGAATAAAAGTTCACACAAGAAGATAACTTCAGCAGCTAAGCATCAAGAAAAGGATGTATGCAATATTTTGAAGGTCAAAAGAAGAACCTGGGATTTCTGTGAAAAGAAACACAGAAGTGACTTAAAGTGAGATTTGTCAGTATGACTGGTAAGACAGAATTTGGACAAATGTGAATATGAATATGTATGGACAGGAAAAGAGTCTATGACACAAGTTCTATGACACAAGTTTTAGGTTCCATTAATTAATTAACTAGGTGCAATAATCAAGTTCTTAGCTTGAAACTCATGAACACAGAGTAATACAGCAGAGAAGTCATGGGGGACTGGACAGAAGAGCCTGTACAGGTGAGAGGAAAGAAAGTGCTGAAGAGGAGCCACAGGCTAGGAGTGGAAAGGACGGTAGAGGGTAGAGATTGTTCAGGTCCTGGAAGTAGCACAGAAGGAAAGCCAAAACATATAAATCAATTGAATTTTCTGTTCTATGTGGTATTTAAAATGGCTGACAGACTTTCAGAACAGCGACTGCAGTGTATCTGGTGAACTGAAGATGAGTAAGTCCTCAAAGGTAACTGTATGGGCCCACATTGAAGTTGTAAGGAAAGACTGGCCTCCTAAAAAGAAAATGCAAATTGGCCGGAAGAGAAAAGGTGGAAGATCTGAGATGGATAAAGAAATAGATGGATAAAGAAATATGCTCACTGCTGACTGAAGGATGCTATTTAGATCAAGACAGGGGAAATACAATATGTCAAGAAGACATAAAATGGTTCCTACTGCAAGTGAAAAACATGTGCTAAGATGGTTTGCACAATATTGAAAATACTGGAAAATAAATTGTGGGGAAAAGTATGCTGAATAATCTTCATGATATTTTTTAATTGAAATATATATAAACATCCTCACAGAGAACATATTCAGAAATGCAACATCTTTCATAAACAAGAAAATAGGAGAAGAAAGCACCTCATCATCCTATACCCTGGGTAGGACTTTCTGCAAAATATTTGTACTGATTATGTTTCATCCAGGTAGTCTAGATGCCTTCTATCTCAGCTGAAGGGGAAATTAAGCTTTTTTGACTTGCATAATTTCCTTTCCCATCTCTACTTTTGTGTGACCTGCAAAAATTGCTCACAACAATACTGATAACTTCATAGAAAAATAATTCAGTTGCTACATTGTCAGAGTATTGATATTTATAAAGCTAGTAGATGGAATACTGGCTTTATATACATGCAAATATTCACACATATATGCAATATACAAAAATATTGTACTGAACATGACGGACTCTTGGATTCAGAAAAGCTCGTGACAGTATGCTTAAGATGAAGAGGCTAAATCACAGCTAGGCCAGTGGTTTCAAAGACTTCTTGGTCTAAGATCTAGTGAGGTACAATGTAGTGCAAAGAAAAGCTGAAACTGTGGAATGCAAAATTTTGAAAGATTTTGGAGGGCTCGCCTGTGTAATTTCACACAGGTTTTAAGCCAAGCCATATTTCTCCTCCCCCTTCTCAGCTTCAGTTTTAACTGATTCAGTAGATGCAGCCTGACTTTATAGCATTCAATTGAACTCTCCAGGGACAGGATACAACACAGAGTGCAAGATTTTCCCTTTGCCAGCAGTTTTCCAGCACTCCTGATTCCTAGGAAGAAATATGGACAAAGGGATCCCTAACTGCAGGACCTGTGCTGTAGGCTAGGCATCACAAATCCCTCCTCAGCTTGATAATTGAACTGTTCCAGCACACAGGACAGCCTGGCCCCTGACCCTGTTGAGATCTATTGCACCTCCAAGGTCTGCCCTTGCCTCTGGCACCTGCACAAGGCTTCTGGCTTTGGCACCATTTTCGTTCCCTTTAACGTAGGAACAGGCAACACACTGGGGTAACAAACTCATTCAGACAACTCTGCATCCTTGACAGGTGAGGCAGATCCCACGAGAAAAGCTTGAGCTAAAAAAAAAAAATAATAATAGAAAAAAGCTTATTTTATTTTATATTTTATTTTATTTTAAAACCTCTCATGTTTCTCAGCCTGGCTTTGGGGTGGCCCTGCAACTGTATCCTGGCAGCATAAACAAGTTTCCCTCTGGGAGCAACCTAGGGAAGCTGCTGGGCTGATGCTGCTCTAGAAAGACAGGAAGACTCCCACCTTTGGATGCAGTTCATAGGAAGGTTAGGTGCAGAGACTGAGGGTTAGCATTAATGTGGTGTCTCAAAGTTGTCATTTTTAGATACGAGCATTGACATCAGGAAGCCTGTGATGAAGAAAGGATCGGGTTTAATTTTTTATTTTTTTTTTAAAGCAAGCCTTTGGCTTTTATACTCGCAGACAAAGGACTGAAAATAACAACCAGGACAGGTGCTAAGGACTTAGTTCAATCAGAACACTGAAGTTTTAGGACAAGATCTTTCCTGCAGCAGCTATAAAGAATCACAAAGCAAAAAGTTTATTGTTAGAATAAAGAAAACAATTATTGGCCAAAAACCCTTTCTTCCTTCATTTAATTTACTGCCATGTCTTCACCAGGGCTCCTCCTGCTTGGTTTCCTTCTACAGCTTTTAAAGAAATTCAAATATTTCCATAGAAGCCCTCTTTAAACTAGGTCTGTCATTGCTTACATGTTACAGTTTCAGAGGCTTTCCAACCACGGGTCTGGATTCAGGAAGATACCTGATTTTAAATTGTTCCAGTTCAGTGGTTACAAACTGCTCTCTATATATTCACTTGCCCAAGTTTAAACTTTGGTTAAAACTGTCTCAACTTGCATCATGAGATTACTTAATTACACTATATTTACTAAGCAGGTTGTAAACTGGCTTAACTGGGACTGTCTTTGAGTGGCCTTAAGTAGACTAAAATCAATTTAGATAGCTAGCTATAATATTTCAATAAAGAAGAGCATAAGTAAGGACATATAGTAATCCTTCTAATTTGAGAATTACTAGGGGACTGTTAAATGCCTTATTTTATCAAAGTAGGGACACAAAAAATATTCTCCTATTTGCCTCCTTTAAATAATAGAAATGAATAGTTCTCTAATTAAGCCTTTGCAAGTTTATCTTGCAAGCACCAGACCCAAGAAAGTTTTCCCTTGCCCATATTTATCACACTGTGACATATAGTATCTATGGAAAGGATGATGTTATTGATTATGGATTAGAAAGAAAAAGGGGGGGAGGGTTCTTGGAATGAGAGCTGACAAAATATGTGGTGAGAGGTGTTAAGGACATACATAATTAAAAGGAAAGAGCAAGCCCCTGAGCTGAATAGAGCCTGTGATGGAGAATATATTATAACAACTGTGATCAGTAAAAAGAAAGGGAGAGGATCTCTGGGGTAACAGATATTTTTGCATCATCTGTTGGTATCTTAGTGTGTTGGTATATTTCTAATAATATATTATGGATCTTAATTAAAAGAAAACAAAAAGAGAGGGAGAAAAGGTAAAAGTCTTCCCTGTATATTAATACTAAATTGTATAATCTCTGCCACCCAAGCTTGCAGTATGAGGTAGCAGACACTTATTGTCATCCACTTTTAATACTTTGAAGTAGTGTGAATTAGGAAATTGATGCATTTCTGAGTGGGTAGCTTGTTTTAGACAAAAAAAAATGCTTTTTTCCTTTGTACATGATGCCACTTTGAATATGAAACAAAAACAGTATATAGCACCCTCTTATACATTTTCATATAACCATAAAATTAATGGTTATGATTCAGAGAAAACACCAGGAACAAACTCGCCAACAAAGCTTTCAAGTTGACAAGCAGGTATTCTTTATTGCTGCTCCGGGATACGCGGGGGATAGCTCCTCCTAATACCTGTGTCCCCGTATTGCTACACAGGCCATCCTTATACCGTCACTAGGCACACATACATATTCATGAGGCTACACATGAATTACATCATTTTCCAAGAAGTTTCCCTCATGCATACAAAAACGTTGTGCTGGTCTTCCAGGCCCTTTATTTCTTCCAACAATCTTCATCACTTCTGGCAGTCTCTGAAGCACTAGCTTAGTTAACATAACAGACATAGCAATCATCCTGTCCTTCTACTTATCAGTTAGTTTAACTGCTCCCATCCTGGACATCTGCTAGTCCCAGACACTCCCCATCCCCAGGTCCTGTTTTTCTATTGTTTTTCTTACACTTTCTGTACTAACGTGGTAAGGACCTAAAACTATGTCAGCTACCTTCAAGCACTTCAGTTGTTTTCCATTGCAAAGCCATCAAACTTAAGGTTACTCAGAACTGATTAAATTTTGTGCTTTTGTGCCTCCTTGTCTCAGTTACCTCAGGAAAAGATTAGTTCTCAAGATAAACAGCATACATCTGGTTTACGGTAAATAAAAGGGCTTGGACTTTTTTTAAGAATGGAAAAAAAAAAAGAAACCAATGATATAGCTAATTCACATTGCCTACAATCTAAAAAGAATTTGTGATAAGACCATTTCAATACCTATCTGCTTAAAATTGTGTCCCCAGCACTGGAAGAATGATATTCTGCCATCTGTTGCTGACAGGCTCATATCAACATCTTGCTCATCTTCAGCCTGCTACATTGCAAGAATTTAGAGAGCAAGAGTCAAACACCATCAACAGCAACCTGAATTTCTTTAAGGACACTGGGAAAATTTCACACAACAGATCTTAAGCATCTCATGCTTTTCACAGAAAGGACTTTGTTTAAATGCAGTGTGGGTGGTGTTTATGAGATGATCCAAATTTTGTGTCTGGCCATTACGGCCAGCGAATGATTTCCAGTGATTCCACTTGGTTTTCAGCTGGTGGCTGCCCAGAGGCCCTTCACAGCTGTATTGCATCAATGTTTTGCACCTAGCTTTCACAGAAGTTTCTTCACCCATTCTACGTCCTTCAACTACTTTGTGCAAAATACCTAACTGTGCCAGCTATAGACTCCTGAAAACAACTGGTGACTTGATCTGGGCCTTTTTTTCCTAAGATTGCAAGTTTGACCTCACAACATTTGGTTTTGCTGCCAGCTATATGGGTGCAGACTGGATGGACTCCTATCAATAGGCTAAAAAGCTGCAACATGGTCTTAGTGACTGAGTAGGCAAAAAGCCACAGCCACTGGCACATATTTTGCTTTGTTTTACCAGGTATCTTCTGGTATGGCATCTATGACGGTCAAGGGACCCTTTTTGTGTTTGCCTCAGAACAACTAAAAGGTAGAAGAACTGACAGGTCCTTATTGCTCCGGCAAACAGCAGAGGGCAGAGCAGCGATCCCGCTCCATCAAGGTGGGGGATGCTTTCCTGCGCTGTCTGCCCTGAAGCCGAGAACATCAACTCCCCGGCAACAAATTGCCTGGAGGCAGCGCAACAGGTATTGCGGTGCCCGCTAGGGCACAATGTGAACTGGATCTGGGGCTCACCATGTACTCCTGCAAATGAGTCTCCAGCTGTGGGAGGGTTCCAAGAGAGCCTGACCCCATAAAACTGGCAAAACCGGATTGCAAGTTGTGTGGTGTATTTTTCCATTTTGGATTTCAGCAGATTCATTGACCATAAGGATCACAAGGGTTCATCAAAAGGATTACAACTGAAAGGAGTTCTACTTTCTTACCAAGAAGACATCGCTCGATCCATGGGGTAGTGATCCCATTTCTCTGTTTTACTTCCTTCTTTCTTTTATTTCTCCTTTTCTTCCTCTACTTAGTGTCTTTTATAAGAATAAGAACCTGCCAAGATTTTTATTTCTCCTGACACCATTTTGGGAAAGTTCATAATAAAATTAATTGGTTTATTCAACCTCTGGAGGGCCTGTGGTTTCTCCCATGAACTGCTAAGAGTATTGTAAAAAGTCATCTCCCCCACACCCGCTGGGCAGACGGGACAGCAGACTGTCAGTCCAACAACTTATCTTGCAGGGACCTTTTACGTTATAACTTGGATGATAATTTTTCCGGATTTGCAGCACACACTTCAATGCAATATATAAAACTGCAATCACTGTTAGGTAAAACCCATCTTCTAACAAGTACCAATGCTATTGTTGTTGGCTGTACACATGATACATTTCAGTTCTCAGACTGTAATAACCACTAGAGTAATATTTCTATAATTTTCATTGCAATGCATTTCATGTTTTCTTAATATATCACTTTACTTGAATGCTGAGAATTTGAGGTATTGGATTTCTGTGAAAAGTAACAGTTGCAGTATGTCATGAGCCTGACTTTTTGATTTGAAATGTGAGTTAAGTGGCCACTGTTCTGATTTCTTTCTTGTACCTGGGATGATCCCCACTGAATTCTGCAGAATTTTATGTTATCATCACTACAGCACACAGAAGTTCAGTGAACCTCAAAGAGCAGATATTACAGCCAAGGCAAGGCAAGACTGTGGTAAGAAATGTGTGCTTCTAGATTAAGAGCTAGAAATGACAGGGGATCACCTGGGTGTTCCTTGGTGTACAATGTTTCACTCATATTAAAATTACCAGAGAGGAAGAATCAGCTTATCAACTCTTGGGAGTTTGGCTTGGTTTGGGTTTTGTTTTTTGTTCGTTTGTTGCCATTTTTTTTTTTTTGTTGTTGTTGGTTGGTCGGTTTTGTTTTCCTGAAGGCAATCACATTAAAATTTGAATTGGGATTGTTTTACTTTGTAGATGCCTCGACATTACTGTATCCTTCAGTCTTTGCTGCTCAGAGGCAGTTAGGAGTGTAAATCCCATTGATTTCAAAGAAAGATTGATACTGAAATAACTTTGCAGATCTGAACACGAGTACCTTTTCAGCTATGCTGTTTGAAATGGATAGAAATGAGTGGAAAAGGCCACAACAAAAAGTAGAATCTCAGATGGTTTAAATGAGCAGTGCTAAACCGTTGACAATATGCATTTTTTTATCCATGGAAAGTTTCAAATATTATAGCTGGTGCAACAGTAAACTGTTATTTCTCACTCAACTTAATCTACATGTTAAGAGAAAAGTAGAAATTATATTGAACAAGGAAGCAGTTGCTATGTGTGAAAGAGAGGGAAAAGTAATTAAATCTTATTCCATTGTCTTCCCCTTTCCCCCCCAAAAGTAACAACTTCAGTTCTACCACATAATTAAAAGTATGTTTTCTGGTTTGTTTTAATTTTTTTTTTTTTTTAAGGGTAATTAATTTAAATAACCACTTTGTTAGCCCCTCCAGTTAGCACCTAAAAACCTATTCCAGTGAGCACCCTGGGATTAAATTGTAAATGAGTGGTTGAACACTCCACAGCACTTGTCTGGGAAAGGGTGATCTTCAGTGAATAGTTTTTTATCCCCTATGAGACAACATATGTAGAGCTCCCAGTCCAGAGGAGATGTAGTATTCTGCAGATTTCAATTTTAAAATGAACTATATTGTAATGGATAATTCATCAAGCATGATGTAGAGGAAAGATTTGCACTGCAAATTGTTTCATGAATTAATTTTTTACAAGGATGGGTTTCTGGTGGGTTTTTTTGTTACGACACTTTCATAGACAAAGAAGTGTTAATATCACAGAAATCCTTCATCCACCATCCCTTATATTAGAATTGCCCTGGTTTATATGGAAGCTGCGGATTTTCTCACAGAGAGGACTGAGGCCTGGTTTAAAAGCTACTAAATTCAGAAAGATTATTAACCTCAGGAGATCCCAGGTAAGGAAAAATACATATTATAAAACCACTGTACAAAATTATTCCTGTATATAGAGGCACTAGGAGAAAGCAGTCCTACAGGTTCATCTCTCCAGAGAACAGAAACAGCTTGAGGAGAGCTCCTGCTCTTTTTCTCTAAAATCAGTGGTCAACACCTAAAAGAAATGAAATCCTCTATTCCTTTGAGTTCATTTTAGCGAGTGATACACAGAGGAAACCTTGTAAAAGAATCACATTCTGTTCAATTTATATTTACAGCTGAATCCATCTGCAAATAAAGTCCTCTGGCCAAGAACCTTCAGGCAAATCCTCCTTGAGTCTTGCTCCTTCAGGCTTCTGGCAACATGCTGATACCTGATTTCTGTACTCTTTGACACCCCTTGTGAATTTGTCGTTGTGAGCTGAAGGTGACATAAAGTTACACACCAGGGGATAAGTGAAAGGCATCTAATAGTGGAAAAAGCTTAGAGGCGATATAAATAGAAGGCAGTAACCTGGCCCAAAGGAGGCAGCAATCATTTCATAGGTATTTGCATCAGTATATTATCTTCAACATCCTGGAGGTTAAATTCTCCCCCACAGGTTGAAAATTGCATTAGGAACTCCCCTGCCATGATACAGTTGTGACTTCTCCCACTTCTAACAACAGCAATGCCATAGCTTTTGTGTACTTCTGAAGATTTTAAAAAACACAAACAAAACCAAACAAACAAAAAAACCAAACCATCAAATGTTTACTGAGATTACATTTGACTGGGAAGATAGAAGGACACAGTGCATCATGAATGAGGACAATAACTCCAGACTGTACCTTTGCACTGAGCTAGCTCCTGTTTCAGCCCTGTTCCCCCACAGCCAGCTTAAATACTTCTCAATTTTGGCTTTAAATCTTCTTAGGATCTTAACTTTGATCATTTCAGCTTGTCAGCCTATTTCTTAGGACTGTATCACTTTACATGGCAATAAAGTCTTCTGAATATCAATCCCATATCTTTTTCCTCAATTTTTGTTGCATTATCCTATGTTAAAGAACATTTAATTCTCTAACTTGCTACTGGTTGCCATACATACAGTACTTTTATGCTGTTGCTAAGCTTCTTCTCAGGTACCTTTGCTTCCAAAGGGTCAATATACTAAAAGATATGGAAAAGACCTTTAAGTTGTCTTACATATCCTGTGGACCATAAAAAGGACTCCTTATAGTATGCTAATGATCTGTCCAGTTCAATTTAAATTGTTTCACATGATGGGATGTCTGTTTGTTCACTTGGGAAGCTATTTTACCACCTAACAGAGCAGCATCTCCCCTGGACCTCCCAAGGAAAAGTTTCTGTTTTAAATGAGGGGCCGTGTTCTTGTTATGACCAGGCAGGGTTTGCTTTCTCCTGTTTGTTTCCTTTTCTGTTTTTTCAGAGAAAAAGCATGAAGAAACTTTAAAGAAACATGAAAAAAGCACCCCTACCCAAATACCCTACTATCTGTGAGTGCCTGGAAAGGGCAAAACAACACAGACAACGAGAAGATAGCCAAAAGGAGGCCCTCACTAGCCTTCCATTTCTCCAGAATAAGCAGGAACAAAACAAACTAAAACCCAAACTACACCAGAAATGTAGAATAAACAGAATTAAGGACATTATGTTTTTGAGATGTCAGATCTAAGTGTATATATATGGATATACATGCACATATATAAAAAATAATGCTAAACAACCATTTAAATAAGAAAGTTCTGAGGATATCCTGAGCATTAATTTGATGATCACACATCCCAGCTATCTACCATACTTGTTTTAACAAAGGCTCTGTACTTCACCTTCATTAGATTAGCTGTCTCTTCAATGAATGATGAAATTCAGTCCGATGTTACAAGAAATACGAGTTAAAATTCAGCTTCAAGATTAAGTATACATCAAGCTGGTAGATGTAGTCATAGATAACCCACACAAGAACAGCAGTTTTCCAACATAAGTAACTCTAAGTTTAAGACAGTAAATTTGAGAACTATCTTGAAAAAAATATTATAGCTAACTTTTATAGTGGTTGACTATCAGTTGTGTTCAGCTGTTCCTCTATATCTAAAAAACATATCAGCTCTGAATAGGCAAGTAAAACTACGGTCTTAGTCATTAAAAAAAATGTTATTTATGCTCCTCTTGAAGCCGGGTCTTAAGGGTGAGGATATTTATTCCTTTTGTCTTACAGTTCAGGCACAACCACCTTCTCTGCTTCACTGAATTAATCTTGCCCCAGCTGCTGACATCACAGGTGATGGGACTCTCCACTTGTCATCTAGGAAATACAGCTTCTGTAATAGAGAAAGGTTTCCATCTGTGAGAGTCTTAAAATCTCTATTAAGAAGTTTACAAAAAGTTTGGGGACCTTGCCTATGTAATTGAAGGATATTGGATTTTTAAAATTATGAAATATCGTCTACTAAAAGCTGGGGTTTGCATTTGTTTGCTGTTTTTTTTTTAACTCCAGCTCTCATTTGAAATCAGGGTAGAAACAGCAGCTTGATAAATAACTTTTGTTTTTCTCATGTGCCATGCAGTGATTTACCTACAGCATCAGAGTTTTCAGCTAGCAGACTGTCCAGCTTACTGGGAAAAAAAAAATCACTTTCTTAGATTCATAGAATCATAGAATAGTTAGGTTTGGAAAGGACCTCAAGATCAGATAGTTCCAACCCCCCTAACATGGGCAGGGACACCTCACACTAAACCATGCCATCCAAGGTTCTCTCCAACCTGGCCATGAACACCACCAGCGATGGAGCATTCACAACTTCCCTGGGCAACCCATTTCAGTGCCTCACCACCCTTACAGTAAAGAATTTCTTCCTCATATCCAATCTAAACTTCCCCTGGTTAACTTTTAACCCATTACCCCTTGTCCTCTCACTACAGTCCCTAATGAAGTCTCTCCCCACCATCCTTAAAGTCCCTCTTCACATACTGGAAGACTGCTATTAGGCAGCCTTCTCTTCTCCAGGCTCAACAGCCCCAACTTTCTCAGCCTATCTTCATACAGGAGGTGCTCCAGTCCCCTCATCATCCTCGTGGCCCTCCTCTGGACTTCTACCAACACTTCCATGTCCTTTTGATGTTGAGGACACCAGAACTGCACACAATACTCCAAGTGAGGTCTCAGGAGAGCAGAGTAGAGGGGCAGGATCACCTCCCTCAACCTGCTGGTCACTCTCCTTTTCATGCAGCCCAGGATATGGTTGCCTTCCTGGGCTTCAAGTACACACTGCCGGCTCAAGTTCATTTTCTCATTGACCAACACCCCCAAGTCCTTCTCCACAGGGCTGCTCTAAATCTCTTCCCTGCCCAACCTGGAGCTGTGCCTGGGATTTCTCCCACACAGCTGTAGGACCTTGCACTTGGCATGGTTAAACTTCATCAGGTTGGCATCAGCCCACCTCACAAGCGTGTCAAGGTCCCTCTGCATGGCATTCCTTCCCTCCAGCGTATCAACCGAACCGCACAGCTTGGTGTCATCAATTAACTTGCTGAGGGTGCACTCAATCCCACTGTCCATGTCACCGACACAGATGCTGAACAAGACCAGTCCCAACACCGATCCGTGAGGGACACCACTAGTTCTGGTCTCCAGCTGGACATTGAGCCATTGAGCACTACTCTTTGCGTGCAGCCATCCAGCCAGTTCTTTATCCACCAAGTGGTCTACCTATCAAATTGATGTCTCTCCAACTTAGAGGCAAGGATATCATGTTGTGACAGTGTCAAACGCTTTGCACAAGCCCAGGTAGACGACATCAACTGCTCTACCGCTGTCCATCAGTTCTGTAGCCCCAACATAGAAGGCCACCAACTTGGTCAGGCAGGATTTCCCCTTAGTGAAGCCATGCTGGCTGTCACCAACTACCTTCTTGTTTTTCATGTGCCTCAGCATGCCTTCCAGGAGAATCTGCTCCAAGTTTTAGCCAGGCACAGAGGTGAAGCTGACTGGCTCATGTAGGTCCCCGGCTCATCTATTTTCCCCTTCTTAAAAATGGGGGTTATGTTTCCCTTTTTCCAGTCGTCAGGAACTTCACCTGACTGCCACTATTTTTCAAATATGATGGACAGTGGCTTAGCAACCTCATTTGCCAGCTCCTTCAGGACGCGCGGATGGATTTCATCAGGTCCCATGGACTTGTATGCATTCAGGTTCCTAAGATGGTCTCAAACCAGATCCTCTCTTACAGTGGGCCCAGGGTCTTCATTCTCACTGTCCCTGCCTCTGCCTTCCAAGACTTGGGTGGTGTGGTCAGAGCATTTGCCAGTGAATTCTGAGGCAAAGAAGTCATTAAGAACCTCAGCCTTCTCCAAATCCAGGGTAGCCAGTTCTCCCAATAGCTTCTGGAGAGGGCCCACGTTGTCCCTGGCCTGCCTTTTATTTGCAATATACCTATAGCATCCCTTCCTGTTATCAGGTGATCCTTGAATATCAACCAACAGTCTTGGGCCCCCCTGCCCTCTAGGGCTATATCCCATGGAACCTTACTGAGCAGGTTGCTGAAGAGGCCAAAGTCTGCTCTCTTGAAGTCCAAGGCAGTGAGCTTGCTGCACGCTCTTCTCACTCTCCTGAGGATCTCAAATTCGACCATCTCATGATCGCTGTAATCAAGTCTGCCGTGGAGCTTCACATTTCCAACCAGCCCTTCCCTGTTGGTGGGCACGAGGTCAAGCATGGCACCTCTCCTTGTTGGCTCCTCTATTACTTGCAGAGGGAAGTTGTCTTTCACAGAATAGAGGAACTTCCTGGATTTCTTGTTCACTCCTAATTGAAGAATAAGCAATGAAAATGGCTGCATTACTAGATACTTGCTATTATTCCTATAGCAAACAGAGGGAACGCTCTCCTCAGTGAAACATTGTAAGGATTATTTGGTACTCTCATGGTGAAAAGAGAGAGTGCGCAGGGATTCACACTCAGCCAGTTTAGTTGAAGATGAAGCTCAAATAAGACTTAATGACATTTTGTCAGTATTGATAGGATGTTTTCATTTTTCTTCCACCTACACTATTCACTAAGAATTGATTTCTAGCAAACACAACTTGAGAAAGCAGTCTGAATTGCCCACAGTTAGAGTGAGCAGTATTGCGGGTGTTTATTATAAGCAGACCATAAGGCAAGCTTGTTTACTCCATCAGCTGCTCACTTTGATCAGGGACAGTAACATAGCCTTACTGAATCACTGAAAACCTAATAGTAACAGGGCTGCTGGTTGGTGGTGAGACATGTTCATTGTGCTAATCATAGCTGCAGCTCTGAAGCAGGTGCTTCTTCCTCCCAGCTCTAACTGTCCCCACACCGTACCTCCTGTATTGATTCTTGTGTTCACTACAAATCCCTACGGGCCCCCTTTTGTATCTACCACCTTGGGACAGGGAGCTAAGGATGCTGTAATATTGCTAGTGACTGCTGGCTTCGCCTTTCTGCTTTAGCACTGCATGGCAATTTGGTTTTGCCAGCTGAACTCCTGTGTGCATAGACAGAATCAAACCAAGGAGGAAATGGGAGCAAGAATTCTAGTTAGATTTGGAAGTTTTGGATTTTGAAAAGGTATTTTTGGGGATAAATAGGATAATTTGAGAGGTACTTAAAAATGTACCTAGGAAGCAGTTATCAATGGATCTTTGTTAAAATCAAGAGATGTTAAGTATGAAGCTACAAGAAAAGTTGGGTCTGTTAGATGTTTACAGTAGTTAATATAGGAAATACAAAGGTGATAGAAACAACACTTTTGAACTTACCCTACCCATATACAGAACACATTTCCTTATTTGCTTACAATAACATCATGCATGGTTCTCCTGCCCATGAGACATCATGGTCTGCTTTCAGTTGAAATTAGATCAGTTCAACGTGGTTTGCCCACAAATCCATATTGGCTTTTGCCCATCTACTTATTTTCTTTTCAGTGGTTCTAAGTGGCCAGTTTGATTATTTATTCCAGAACTTTTCTGGGGAATTAAAATTAAGCTTACTTGTATGAAAAATTCCCTGGCTTCTCCTTTGCTTATATTATTTTGCTTGTTGGCAAAATGATACCAGTTAAACAATTGTGTTTTCTGCTCCAGAATAAAAGTGATCAGTGAAAAAGCTCATCAAGCATAAGAATAAACTTAAAATTAATGAAGATCTAATGAGTGAGCCATCTAAACTTGTTCAGCTGGGATTAGTTTTAAACAAAGTGAACAGCAGAAATAAACACAAGAAAGGTGTTTTTTTTATTCTCTCCTAAAAATGTTCCCAAACAAGAAACAGAAATCTAAACTCTGTGCCTCAATGTGAGTGGCATAGATGATTTAGAAAAAGTTGTTGCTATAAAGCAAAACATATTTCATTTTGGAAAAAGCAATAATTCAAAATATCCTGAGAAATTAAGTAGATTTCTGGATTCTGAATTAAGATCATGAAATGACACAAAATATACTGTCAAAAGATGCAGAAGTAGTAAATAAAAATTGTGCCTGATTTTCCAGCCACACAGGAGAACAGATTGAAGACACAGAGATTTTAGAAGATCATACTATATTTGAAAAGCTTCCTAAAAACAAAAGCAAGTAGAGACTGTGGGAGGAGACTGTTACTCTGAGAGGAGAGCTTACATGTTAAATGCACTACATAGAAGATAACACTGTTCTTAATGAAAAGCACAAGTTGGAGGTTCTATGGAGAAAACAGCAATAAACCTGGAAGAATAATGCCCCACTGGCTTACAACGTGTGCCCAAAGGAACACTGACCAAGCTAACTGAAATTAAGGCAGCCATTAAACATTTCTTTTAGTGTTATGTATTACTCCCAGAAAAACAAAGCCCATATTGATGACAATAACTGCAAATTAAAGTTCTTTGTTTTCATATCACAATTTTTATTATTTTTTTTTTAATTCTGCTGTTTCTTCCTATTTATTTGGGATTCCAGAAAAGGTAAATCTCCAGGGCTAGATGGGTGTCAGATCCAGTTCAGTAAAGCAATAAAGTAGCTAAAAGGTAATTGCTCTGTTTTTGATAATTGCTCTGTTTCTGACTTTCTTTTAAAAGGGGAAAAAAGAAAATTGTACTTATCATTAAACCTATATGATGACATTTCTCATATATTATATAAAAGTACCTGGCTTCCTGAATGGGATAGGCTGGACACAGAGCTTGTCTCAAACACCACTTGCATTCCATATTGAAAGAGTCAGAGACAGGAAACTGTGCTTGTTTCAAGCTCCATTTGCATTTGACCATGGGAGGTCTAGAGTGGAAACAAAGCAATCACTAAGGGTGTTTGCTCATGATACTGCATAGATAGGATTGTTCTGACCGCTTTGTTTGAAGCTGACAAGCATCCATAGGAATGTGAAACGATGACTCAAAGATGAGCTGTCTCAGAGGATGGAGTCTAAACACAGACACCATGATCCGAGGAACAACCATGATCTGGAGGACCCTTGGGGCACCCCAGCTTTGAACTGTGCACGTGCTCACCAAACTATGTCCATCACCATCTTATCAATACCTCTCTACACTTAGTATACAAATTATGGATAACACCCTGAAAATGCAGGGCTCAAGTCAAACGGAGAATTCCCACCCCTGACAATACCCTGGATGAAGAGGACCAATAAGATATTGTTGGATCCACGAATGGTGATATTTCTTCTTTCCTCTTCCTCTTCTTTCTTTTTCATTGAATATCGACTAGATCTAAGTAAAAACTCATGTCATGGGACTTGTTGGTTGAGTTAATGTAATCATTATTATGTCTAACCATGTGCTTTGTATTTTTTTTCTTTTTTAATAAATCATAAGACTGATTAGTTGGTGTTGTTTCACCTGAACTTACTACATGGGTACCATAAAACTTGGCTGTTGATCCCAAGGGGAGGGAGGTCATCCTAAACAACTCCTTTCAGGACGCGACACTGTAGAAAATTTATCTGTAGTGTACTATGTAGTGACATACAAACCTCACAAGAGTAGCACGTCCATTTCTTATCAATTCTCCTGTGGTCAGAATAGAATTTTGTGCACCTAGAAGTATTTTTAATTAAAACATTCAAACAAATTAAAAAGTATTTCCTGATATAAAAACAAGATTAAAAAAAAAAAAGGAAATTAGCAATTCTACATTAAAAATTCAGGTCAGCATTTCATATTAATCAGTGTGAAAGACAACTGTACCTGTTCACAGTAAGAGAATAAGACAAGCATAATTTGACCAGATGGTCATATTTTAGCAGCAAAAATAATTGGATTCTTTATCTGAGTTTTAGTACACTTACAGGATGTGTAGATGTGGGAGATGTGAGTAACCATAGGAAAATACCAGAGACCTATTTGTACAAATAATGATTTAAGCATCATAGACATTTTCATTCTCCTACCCTCAACCTCTAAACCTATTACAGGCTGAAAGGAGAATATAACCTGTGTACACTGTCAAACCATAATGAAAGTCAGCTTGGGCTGACAGGTGAGAGAGGGCAGGGGTAGCCTTTTCAGATGCTTATATAAAGATTGTCATGTCTGCAAAAGGACAGGCAATGGCAAGCACCAGCAGCTGGTAGATACTGTAAGAACCTATAGGAATTTTCCCAGTCTAAAGTCCTAGGAAAGGCAGTTAATTAATCCTGATAATTGCTTATTTTCACAAATAAGAAGCTCAGCTTTTCCCATTTGCCAGGCCAAACCCACATTTTTCTAGATTCTTTACTCCTATAAGAAACTGTGAGCCTCAAGTCTTATTTGACTACTGACAATATTGATCGTCAGTTTTTATAGCACTGTAAAATAAATAAAATATGAAATATTTATTCTAATTAAACAATTATTAAACACAAAAAATCAGAACTATTAGAAGTAAAAATTTTCAGAAATTTGCCCTAGGAGCTTAAATTCCTCTTGAGAAACTGTAAGGACACAGCATTTCCCTTTGTAAATTATTTGGTTCTTCTGAAATTTTCCCTGAAATATTATTTCTCTATTTTTCTTGCTTACCCTATTGGTACAGAAAGATCGAAGGGTGGGAGAAAATTGCTAAAAAGGCCTGAAGGTTGTATTTGGAGATCTCCTACAAAAGGAGAAGATGACGCATAGAAGCAATCAACTTCTGTCCACTGCTCAATACTCTTGTTAGTAATTTCTTACTAGCACAAGCAGAGTTCTCTACCAGGGAGGGAAAGTATTAGGTATTGGGCACTTACTACTTCCCTCCTTACATTTCTCTTTTTTTATCATATGGACCACAGAAAACAATATTTTCTCTGGTTCACATAATATATGTGCATCTTAAAATCCATTTTCCTGTTAACCCTGCCTAAAATCTTAAACACATTTAGTATGCTTACTTTAATATTCCCTTGGAGCTTTTCAATTACCAGTTTCACATTTGGTAGTCTACCACTGGAAATAAAAATGGCACATGCTCAGTAATGACTTAAAATAGCTCTCCATTATTTCAGGCCAAACATTGACCTCAAAATTGTAACACATTAAAGCAAATCATTAATTATTATTTGTTCACTGACAAGTTCACTTTAGTGGAGTGTAACTACTTCACGTACCACAATTCCTGTGGAATACATAACAGAGCTCTAATTTGCCCTTAGCATTTTTTCCTGAATTCAAGTAACGCTGCTAATATAAAAATACAAATGGGATTACACTTTGGCCATTTCAAATATACATTTATTCCCTAAGTTTCTTTAATGCTGGAAAAGAGACTTTGTCTGTGGCTCACTCCTATACCTAACCTGCTCTTCCTACCCCAAACGACTTTTCCTCCATCTCCAGTGCAAATACCACACATGCAGCACAGGCGAGAAAGCCCCACTTCTGGATATAACATGGATCTGACTGCAACATGGAGCCATGAAGTGGTAATCACTCTTGCTGAAGCTACCTGCTTCCTGTAATCTGTTCATTAAGTAGAAGGTTAATCTGCTCTGCATATCTGTGAATATGATTTTCTTGTAAACTGAACCAAAGGGATTAGATAGACTCCCATGTAGATTTTTGTACGAGGAATGATTTCTATCTAAAATCATTATTTTTGTGCCTTGTTGGAAGTGGCTTGCCTGTTCTGACAAGTAAATGTAAGATGGACTTCTGTATATGCTTTGTAGTTTAGAAACTTGTTTCTGTAATAGCTTTGGCTCATGCACTTAAAATTGTACAAAGATTGAATCAAGCTCCTATTCTATTAAGATATTTTGTTTAAAAAAATATCTGCAGCAAATATTCATTTTCTAAAGCATGAAATTGTTGTTTTAAAGAGATGCCTACAAGTCAAAGAAGTGTGTTTGTAATCTGCTAGTAAGCCACCCCCTTAATTAACTAAGGCAGTATTTTAAAAATCTATCACCAGATAGCCCAAGTATGATCACTGAAATTTTATGGGTGTAACTATAGTCAGAATTTGGTCTCTCATTTAGTTCTCTGCCATACATATGTTTCGAATTTCTCTTAGTTTGAATAACAAGCCTAGACTTCTGAGTTTCATATTCTCATTTGCTGATTTAGTCCAACAATTTCGTGCTTATGTTGCAAGACAATATTTCTTTTAGTTCTTTTCTGTTAGAATGTCTTAAAAAAGGAAATACTTCTGTTGCTTCTAGATTCCATTAAAACCTATATTTTTCCAAATGGTTAACCAAAACTGACCTTGTGCTCCTACTCATGGTTTAACCATGCACTTAGGATTGTTTGCATTTATTATTCACATGCTCCCTTAATTGTACATCTCAGAGTTCTCCAGGTTGTAATGCTTGCCTCAATATCAAAAATGAATGGAAAGGTTAGCATAGTTCTATTAACTAATGATTTCCCGGGGAAAAAAAATGAAACAAACAAACAACAAAAAAAAACCCCGCAACCAAACTAAAATATGAATACTGTTGCAATAGCTATAGGTGGTGATTAATAAGAACTTTGTCTGGCATTCTAAAAGTCACATCAGGTAAATCCTTAGAAGCAAGTCAGGAGGATTTGCATATCTTCTACTCAGGTTTTAACATGGACATCATTTTTAAGTAGAACATTCAAGGGTTGCTGCATTTCCATCTGATCCCTTTCAAAGGTAAGTTGCTTTCACACAGTCGCGATTCCATTATGTTTTTTAAGGCAAGTTAATTTTCTCCAAATTTGAAAAAAAAACCCACCCAAAAAAAAAAAAAAAAAAAAAAAAGCAACAGTAGCTTGACACCCTTCTCCCTTCTTTTCCAAAAGAATCCTATCATGGTACTTACCTCACCCTTCTTCTATATGCAATGCTTTCTAAATTTCGTGCAGTTGAGCTCATACTCTCTACTTTCTTCTCCCAGTCATCCAACCCCTACAGGCTGGGGCTCCTTTTCTAACTACCAGCATGTGGGGTTGACAAAGAGCTAGATGTATCTATGTCTTCACAACAAAGGTGAAAATAAGGTCTCCATTTTGGCCTCCAAATTAGTCCAGTTTATAATACTGCAAAGAAGCATGAGTGTTTTTCATAGCACCTATCATGATAGAATTTTGTAATATTAAAGGTATACCAAATGCATTGTCAAGAGGAAGATTTTCCTTTTTTTTTTTTTATTTTAATCCAATTTGTTCAAATAAAATGAGCTGATGGCAGATACTTTTATGTTTTATTTGGTTATTAGTTGTCACATACTTATTTTAGTAGAAGACCTTTGTTGCATACACTAAACCCGGGAATATTCAGGCTCAACCAGATCTGTTGTGGAACACTGTTCCATAGAAATCTTGTTTTGTTTGGGTTTTTCTCCATCCCCAATGATTTTCCTCTTGTCTCTCAGCAGGATAAAAGCTGGAATCCATCAGACCCTGTTTTAGTGATGAGTAAGAAACACGGATGGGAAAGCAAAACCAGAAATGATTCTCCACAGAGACCTTAATAAATAACTTGACTTGCTTGAAAATCTGATTGGCAGCCAAGGCGGGTGCCAAGCGTATGTATCACAAATTCATGTTGGGTAACATCAGCATGCATTTGCTGGCAGAATGCTCTGTATTGTGCACCAGATACAGCTAGTGTCACCTCGAGAAAACAAGCCGTTTTCTAAAAATAGAAGTTTGGTGTTTTGGTTTGTTTTTTTGTTTGTTTTGGTTTTATTTTTTGGGGGGTTGTTATTTGGGGTTTTTAGTTGTTGTTAACCCCCATTTTTTTCTCTTTGTCTCATCAGATATTTAGGCTTTGAAGTATGACGTTAAGAAGCACCAATAATGACCTTTTTGCTAATTCTCCTCTACAAGGATAAAAAGGCAAGTTGGCTGTTCTCTTTTCAGATTTTCAATTTTTAACCATGCATTGGATCAGCTAGTTTTAGTAAAACTTTGTTTTATTGTACAAGAAACTGTAGCGATGCCAGTTCAGTATGATAACTACAGAAATACAAGGCTCACAAGGGAGGATTAGATGCCGAACTATTTAACACAGAGCTGTTAAAAACTTTGGCCCCTGGCTGCATGGGGGGATTTTTAACCCTGGAATTACCACCCTGTCTGTTGCTTGGAGAGAGGTGTGGGCTTGTAGAAGCAGGTACATAGAAGCCAACAAGCAGTCTGCAGAATCAGGCAACACTAGCCCATTGGAAATTGGAGAAGAACAGAGATTCAGGAATTTTTCCTTCAAAATGTACTGTTTCTAATTTTAGACTTGATAGAAATACACCTTTTTCACAGCCATGACCCTCTTCTTGGATTCAGGTGTCCAAGTTGAGTCAATGATTTTTTTTTCCAGAAACAGAGGAAAGAATAGCACCTGTTGTCCTTCCCACAAGCATAAGTTTAAAAATTCATAGCGTAGATGGAGCTTGAAAGCATTTGAAAAACGTGATGGCCTTCATGTTAATGTGTATACTTAGATACACATCCCGTCTTCAGTGAATATAGACATATATATGTCTATATATGACATATATATATATGACATATATATGTCTATATATGCAAAGAGAAGAAACAGGAGAGATGAAATTTAGACATTCCACATCTTGAGACAAAAGTGAGAAAATGCTGCTTTGTGAATCATGGGTATGAGATAAATCTTGCTGGTGACAGTTTGTGCAGCATTTAAGTGTCTGTGTAAATGTTCAAAGGCAAAAGTGCAGTTGTTGGAGATAAAGTGCTGATGAAAAGCGAGCTGTCTGTGCATTTAAGTGAAGAGTGTGCTGGGACATGTGATCTAAGTTATGCTTGCCTAGAAGGGTTGGACTAGATGATCCTTGAGTTCCCTTCCAACCTGCTGTTCTATGATCATAGACAACCGGGCTGAGACTTTTCCCATATGCCTACAGAATGGGCAGTTTTTAATTATTCCTATAGGTGAAGGACCTATTCCATTACCATCCTGGGGACAAAAGTAACTTCAGCTACTTACAAAATTATTTTTATTGTTTACATGTTGCATTATATATAGTATATTCTCCAATCACATGGGTTAAAATTATTTTGGTTTTGCCGCCTACTGGAAAATGTCATCTCTGAAAGAGAGGCCAATTATTTGCCTGAGCTTAGGCAATTCTGGCAAAGTTTGTAGGGATTTTCAGAATAAGAAGCAAGATCTTCTTCTTCTAGGGCTACTTAGAAACCAAGGCTACCTACCAAATGTTGCTGATGTCCCGTCAGATGATGTCAGTCACCGGTTGTGTGAAAGTTTTTGCCATCAAAAGTCCTTTGACCAGTCTGGAGTGGGAAGCAGTTTTCATTACAGAAAAGAAGGTTTAAAGCAGTTCTTTATTAAAGCTCCAGATCCTAAGCAATTCCAGCCAATCTCATGAGATAAGCTTAAAAAAAATGAGTAGAGTTTTAGGATGATCTAGTTCACAATATTTTTTTAATTCTTGTGTTGGCAATGTTGAATTTTAGCAGTTCAACATACATATGAATTTATATACTTTTCTACTTTCATGTACACATGACAATATGCTCAGGACCTGCAGTATAGTGAAGTAAGGGTTTGTTTCTTTTTTCCTGATAGTCCTTCTTCTAGCTTATTTTGCGCCATTAAAACTCTCCAACCTGGAATTCACTGTTTCTTTCATTTATACATTGTGGCCTTGGAGTTTATTCAGTTCCAGGCTGAATCAGTTCCTTTTTATAAATGAAGCGCTCTTTGCTAATCATTTACATAAGCAAAAGACCACTTGAGTGTACAGAATGCATTTCCAGCAGGAAAGCTGATGGAAGTTATTCTTTCTGAATCTCTCTTAAGAAGATGAATCAGAAGATAAACAAGGCTATGAACCTGCCTGTGGGAAGGCGGGTAGCAGGGACCTTTGCAACAACATCATGAACTTCTGCATGGGACTAAAGAAAGAGTCCAAACTAGAGAGACTGGGACGTTGCTATGAGTCACCCTTCCACCTGCCCTGACCTATTTCTAACTAGATTATTGAGAAGTTATTACAGCTCTAGAAATCTAATAATATCACTAAGAGAATTTATGTGGTAGGTTCTTAAATTACAAATTTTAAGGGCAAATTTTTTGTTCAGGCAGATAAAAATGATTTTTCTCCATTAAAAACCGGCTCAGGTGGGCAATGCTGCAACTGCGGTATGTTTCATTTAATCTGGAGGACTAAAAAGACCAGAAAGTAGGCAGGAGCTGAACTGAGGAGAGAACAAATAACAAAACACCGCAAAGAAAAAAATTTGAAAATAAGAGCTTGAAGCTGAAGCCACAAAACCCAAGTATCTATAGCATCTTGACCTGTCAATCTGATTCTAGTGCCAAAGCCTTAAATTGTAGGTATGTCATACACATGAAATTTGACATTTCCAAAGTAAAACCCACCAGTGTTTTATTTGTAATAAAACAAATATTGTTTGTAATGTAAACAGAGAATGCCATTTCATGGCATTCCAGTGAAGATTCCTGACTGACATTTTTAAAAGCTATGTTTTGAAATTCTAGAAGACCTTCAAACTGGACTTTGGTCAAATGAACTGAGTTACTGTAATTCCTTGTACATACCAGCTGACAGCTGAATACCCACTTGACTGTATCACAGAATATATGTAATTTTGTTCCTTTGAGCAATTTATTTGGCTGTCAAAGTCATTAGGATATCCCTGCTAATAAAAGATGTGTTTTCTGTTGGATATGGAATCCTATTGTTTGAAGTTAACACAAGCCTGTCTGAAAACAGCAGTTTCCATAGGAACAGTTTTCCCAAATAAATCTTACATGGAGAATCAGTCATTAATAATTGGTCCTGCCCTGACGGATCCATTAAACAGCCAAATAAAATGCATAGATAGTCACAAACAAAATAAAAGCTATAAGAAAGGCATAAAATGATGGCAAATTGGGAAAAGTACTTATTTTTTGCCTATTCAGAATTCTTTTCAAAGCCAAACTAAAACCCAAAATAAAACATCTCTTTTTTGGAACTTAGATAATATGGAGTAGGAGTCCATATTTTACCTCTCAGGATCTTGATTGTGTTCAATGTGCACTCTAAGCAAACCTCCTTAAATTATATTGTGTTGATATCTTGGGTTTAGTTTATCCATTTATATTGCACACTGACTCTTTAACCAACAGAAAGAATGTACACTTTCCTGCAGCATATATTTAGAATGTAAATTTTAAAATTTATAAATCCTATGTAACATCTTACAGAAAGGATAAACGTTATGTTTTAATGTCATCTTGGACTATAATACCTCAGGGAAAAAATGTGCTGGCATCCAATAAATAATTAGTCTCCCTGGAGAACACAATATAATGGACATTTTCATTCTCTAAGACCTACTTACGAAAGCTGGAAAACATTAAGTTTGTTTCCCCTTTTAAAATCATAGAGGGTTCAGTTTGCAAGTATCAAAACCAGAGACACACAAGTAATGCTTGATTATCTAATTTGATAATGCCTATAAGATAACAGGGGCCCTAAATGCTCAGAAACAGGTGTTAGGTGATCTTTATGGGTAGGGATGTATAGGAAGGGCCTCAGGAATCTGTTTCAAGCGATGCTTCAGGATTTGTGGCTTGTGTTACTTAATTTTATCTGTACTAATGAAGGTAGTTGGAAGTTTCTTCTTCTCAGCAACAGGCTCAAAAAACCTTATCTGAGTCACAATTTCCAAACTATAAGAAAACTCGAGCGTATGTTTAAGCAATTGTTTGCTTTGAGTTATATTTTAATTCTGGTTAGTTTTTTGGCAGTTAATTATAAGCTTGGTCTGGAAGCCTCAGCAGCTATGGCCAAAGCAAAGAACTGACAGCTTGACTAAAAGCTCTGGGTAGGATCCAGATCCATCTAACTTCTGTAGGCATGTGATTTAATTTCCTGAGCTTTTGTCTTCTGCCAGGACTTGAGGGTGGACAACACAAGGGTATCACTTTGTAAAGATGTGCAGCTTGCAGAATTGCTGTCTGAAGAAAAGAGCTTCCCCATCAAATGCAAAAACCTGAGTATTCTGTTCCTTAATGATGAGGTAAATTAGGTAGCAAATAATTGAATAGGAGATTAAACAGGAGTAAAAATAGCATTTACCACAATATCTATTAGGGCCAGCTGCCAAGGAGATGACTTCCATTTTGCTGTAATTTATAATAGTGGGTCAGCTGGCTAACCTGTCTGACTAGGTAAAAGAAATTCATCAGCCCAACTAAAATATACAACTAAAGTGTGAAGTATCTGAAGTGATCTGTTACATCTTTGTGAAAAACTTTTCGAAAACTCATATGACAATGAGTAACGATCTTAAATTGTTGAATGTCTCCTCTACTTATGCAACTGAGGCCTGCAATCGTTTTCTTTTCATTTGGAAACTTGGCATATTAGATTAGCCACATCTTTAAAAGAAAGTTATATCTAATATAAAGTTGAACTAAGCTGTTCAATGAAGAACTGGCCTCCAAGAACCTCATGCAGTGTCCCTGCACACTGAACCTTCACCTGTACAAAGCCAGATGGACTTCAGTGGACTTACACTGATTTACACCACACAAGAATTTGGTTCCACCTGATAATAATTGCCAACACCTTTTGTTGAAAGGAAATCCAGATAAGCCCCAGGGAAAACTGGATGTGTGATGTTGGTGGCAGACCCCAGTTGGTAGTACACAGTACAGTCAATGGCTGTGAACTCAGAATGGAGTATGAATCAACAGAATTATGTCTTTTACTGCACTGTGTTCTCACCCCTGTATATTTCACTGTATTTAAAAAAAAAAAAGATTCGTTGGTTTTTTTTTTGTTTCCCAGACGTTTCAGACAGAATTACTTGCAAGCTCACATAAACAGATGAAGATGACAAAAACCTTTTTAAATAGCATGACTCGTTTTATTTGTACTAGGGACACACAACACTGGCCAAAGAGAACAGCACTGGAGTGCACTTAAAAGGCCATACATGGCTATCTGGAACTGTTAAGATTATATCTCATACATATTTAATTTTAAACAAAGAGGTTAGGTTTGAGAGAGTTATTTCAGCTTCTGGGAGTGCCACCATCATGGTAACCCTCCCCAACATGTTACACAGGACATTTATAGGTAAAGATACGCAGTCTACACAAAATCTGGTAGAAAGATGGTGTTTACAACGATAGGCAACCAAATTTCAGCACTGTAGAATCAGATTCACCACTAAAATCACACAAGCCTGTGAAAGCAGTAAGATCTCATGGTAGCAGATGATCATAATGAACACAAGAAGCAGTGCTATTACCTGTAATTTGTTATAAATGTTATAAACTGTAGGCTGTTTGCTCAAGGGCTTTCGATCTGTTCTTAGCTGTCTGAAAACCAGGGTGGGGATGTAGTTGCCACCCCGGCCTCCTTCTCCCCTTCCTCCCCCATCCCCCCCCCCCCCCCCCCCCCCCCCCGTTATAAGATTTAATACTTATGGAGATTCTATTATAGTCTTTCCAGATTATAGGCTGTGAAATTGCAGTCCCATAATCAATGCTGGAGAAAGTTTAACAGAGATGGAATTTAAAGCACACAATTTGGTTCTGTCCCAAAATGCAGAATTGCGTAGGAAACAATAACAGTTGCTAAAAAAATCCAACTTGTATGAGAACAATGGCGTTTCCTCTGCAGGAAATTATTTTAGGGTTAGAAAATACCTAAATAGTAAATGACAAAACCCAAAAGTCTGTAAAAAAATGTTGTTTGTGACAGGGAGCCATTCCATAATCAAGACAGACGGCATTCCCATAGTCACTAATGAACCAGTGTACTATATGCACACCTAAAGAAGAAGCAGATTTGAAGTTACTCTTTTTGGAACAGAAGTTTTGAAAAAAGAAGCTGCATGGCCTTTCTTTCTTTTTGCTCATTGCTTAATTCCCTTCCTTAAAATTTTTCTCTTTTTCTCAGAAGCCACAATTGTTTCACATCGAGAATGGATATTTCTACCCTTAAGTGTGGTTAATTAATTCTGTCACTATAACAGTACATGCCGCATTCAGAAAAAGCTCTGAAGATATCCCATTTCTCCCATTCAACTCTTGCCATCCCTACAAAACCATGAGTCACACTCCTTCCCTCCCCTAGCAATACGATGTTTAAATAATAATAGTCATGTTTTAGGGATTTGTTTTTTGTTTGCCTTCTGGTTCCTTACCTCGGACTCACTTCACATAAGAAGCCTTTTTTCTCCATAATCGCAAAAGTCAAAAAATTTCTTTAAAATTTAGAAGTAAGATCTACCATAAGGTCATTATTCCAGGAACTGGGACTGTGACAGCTACCCTGAAGTTGTGAAATCACAATAAATCCATGAGAATTGGCAATAGTGAAATTCCTTTGTGAGGATGTTTAGTTTTACTGTTGGTTTCCTCACTGTAGGGCTAGGAGCATGGTAGTGGGGACAGTGGAAAGCAACTTCCTCTTCTCAAGCCTGAGAGAGGGAGAAAAGTGCCCTGTAGATCCTACCTCTGCCTTCTTGTTCTGTGTTCATGGGTGACAAGAGCTGTTTCCAGGGCACCTCTCGCCCAGAGGTGTTGGAGGTAAAGAGCATAGGGAGATGGAATGGGGAGTGGCACTTTAAAATGTGAGGTGAAATGAGCCTTATGTTTCTTACATCTGAAGGAGGGAGACAAGAGGAGACTGACAGTTAAGGTGAATTCCCTGTAATGTAGCCAATTCAGGGACTAGCAAGGTCCCACACTAACCTTGTGCTTCAGATTTACCCAGGAACCCTCAACTGTGGTCTAATACCACTTGGAGGAGAAGAGACTCTTCTGCTGGCATCTCATGTGCTTCAGGAGGCTCATTCAGTCAGAATGGTTTATTTTAAAGCCCACATATAAAGTAATGGCTCAGAAAGATGTTTTTTTCCTCCCCTTGAAAGAAAGAGATTTGCTGAAGAAGAAAATTATCTATGAAAATTATGGTCTAAACAAAACCTTTGCATTTTTTAACAAAGAAACAATACTGAGAGCATAGATTTTTATAATTCTTGATTTATTTTTTTTTTTAACAATAACAGTTAAGCAATAACTTAGCACAATTGACCAGTACTAATCATGTAATTACAGAGGTGGGATTTTTATTGTGTAATAAGTGAAAATATAGAGCCTCTTGCAACTTCACTCCCTACCTCTCTCCTGTTTCTTTCTAGACCTAGTTATCTGATGATCATACTGGCATTGAATGGTAAAATTGTATTTGAGCTCTTGTCATTTCTTCTCAGTGAGCAGGACAGACATTATGTTCACAAAAGCTGCTTAAATTCTTTTGCCTGGAAAGTTCTATTATATTCAGTGACTTCAACATCTGTACAGAAATATTCTCTAGGTGAATTTTGCCATCTGAAAATCCAGATGTTTGTATTTAAACACCTTTTTTTACGTACTGTTTTTTTCATATTGTCATAACTAATCAGAACCTTGAATGCTTTTTTAACACTAAAAGGGAAAAAAAAAAAAAGAAAATAGTATAATTTTTTTTTTTGGCTGAACTGTGAATTTCCAGTAGCACTACAGGGAATAAGAAGCACTACTGAGAGAAATAAAACTGCAAAAAGTAATCTGGTAGCCTAACTCCCTGCCTAGATCAGAGACCAGTGGATTTAGGCAGTGTTTCAGGAGATTAGAATTCATTTTTTTTAAATCTGGGGAAGAGTTTTAGCCCTTCTGGAATGGGAGCTAGGGGGGAAGAAGAAAAGTATGAGAGGACTTTTTCTATTTGGACATTTTCCAAAGGAATAATTTAAATCTTTTCCATTTCAAAATGACATTTTAATTTTAAAGTCAAGGATTTTTATATCATGTTTAAAGGTCTGAACTGATCATGAAACCAGTGGTTCAGGTGAAGGGGTTCCATTTTTATATCAGCTTTTTGGAATTTTTCGGTTTTTAGTTAAGCAGTGGGGAGTGGGGTGGGGATTTGAACCACCAACTAGCCAAAAAATTTGTCACTCATTTACATCTAGCCAAGTTAATAAAAAGGTTTTAATTAATTTATTTTTATATAACAGTCCTATGTAAATTTGTATGTGCCTTGTTCTAGGGTTAAAAGATGTAACTGTAGGCTGTTTGCTCAAGGGCTTTTGATCTGTTCTTAGCTGTCTGAAAACCAGGGTGGGGATGTAGTTGCCACCCTGGCCTCCTTCTCCCCTTCCTCCCCCATCCCTCCCCCTCCACTATAAGATTTAACTTTTTCCAGACTCCTATAAAAATCCAGAGGTTCATTCTTTTCCAGATTCATTTGTTATACTGCTCAATCTTCATTGGTTTAAACAACTTCCAAATGCAGTGACAACATACTGAATTTCCCAATCCAAAAAAAAAAAAAAAAAAAAAAAAAAGAAAAAAAGAAAAAAAAGTCACTCAAGGTGAGATCCTAGAGTCCATGGAATCACACCAGCATTTTTCCAATGTATTTCCTGAAGAGTGGGGACAACTGCAGGATGTGAAGTGGTTTTGGCTTTTGAGGAATTGACAACTGCCCTTGATGTACTAAATAGGAGGGAAGCAGATGGCAATGCATTTGCCATGAATGGTTTTATAAGGCATGCTTGTGTGACTGGTTCATGATCCTAATTCTCTAGGTCAGCATCAAGGAGGAAGAGTTCCTTCTCTCCATTGCCACCAGGCTGTCATCACATTGTAACCTAAGTGGTGGAAGGAGGTCAACAGCTAATAAATCTCACGAGCAGGCTCACCACTTACAGGCTGCAGTCCTTTTAGAGATTGCTGTTGTCTTTTTCACTTTTCTTCTTTTACCCCCAATGAATCTTTATGTCATCATAAGCATTTGGCTTTTCCTGGTCTCTGACAAATGGAAACTACTAGGGTTTGAATAGGGAGCTTCTGTTGTTGCCAGTTTGTCTTTGTAAGAACCAAAGAAGACACACCAGATCTTTCTTTTTCTTAAGAGCTCTGAGATAAAGGGCCATGCAATTACATGAACTTTTTGAAGGGCATTTTTTCCCCATAGCCTTGATTAAATTATTGAAAGGTTATTACATTAAGAAAATGGTGCCATTTAGCTGTCCTCTATGTGCTTTTAAAGATAGTTATGAAAGAGCTGTATTACTGAGTCTCTTAAAATATTGATGGATATGTTTGTAGTGTCAGGTTCACTGGTAACTGCTAAGACCCAGCAGAAAAACAGCCTTACACTTTATTCATTCCTCTCCTGTGCAAAAAAAATGATCAGGAAATTGCAAATGAGAGGTTGCGCAGGGGATAATTAGCACAAAGGTATTTGTGAAATCTGAATCCTGAGTTGTTTATGCCTTGATGTATTTCATAGCAATGCATTATGTTTCATAACTGCTTAGATTTCATGCTCTCTTGATTGAGCATTTCCACTTCGCTTTGCTATTTTTGCTTTAGAGGCAGTGTTAGGCTGTTTCTTGCTCCAGGACAAAGGCACAGACCCTGGGCGGCCCAAGGAAACACTGTATTCCCAGAAACATATATAACTAAGTGACATGCATCCACTATAGATACTGTTGCCTTCCAGAGAACAGAGGAGACGGCACTGGGCAATACTTTTGTGCTTCAGACAGAGCTCCACAAGAAACAGGTATTTGGGTGGCTGGAAACCAGATTGTGACATCTCCTAAGGCAATATCTAATGCTACATACAAAGCCTGAAGGCTGCCTTAAGAAGCCATGCTCTTTATTGAATAAGAGATGTATTTAATGTATGCTATTAATTGTAGTTACATAAATCCTATATTTTCCTATATTTTGTATTATTTCTGAAGTACAGAGTCTCCATGATGTGCTATAGCTTAAAAATCAGTAAAAGTATACTGCCTTCTGAATAAACATGGTTCTTAGCCAAAAGTGAAAAAGTCTCAAAACCAACTTCAGTTGGCTTCACATAGCCAGCCACACATAGCATCATGTAGTCATGATGTAGACTGAGGGCATGGAAGAGAGGAGAAAATAGTCCTCTGTGTTGCTCACATTCCCAAAGAACTGCATTTCTGGCAACACCAGATTAACAAAGACAGTGCAGAAGCTCTGGTGCTTTGATGCTATGTCTACAAAAAAAAATAAATAAAGTAGGGGAAAGCTAAATTTATCCCATTAATTTCCCTAATGGAAGCAAAACATTTTTATCTCAGTCCCAGGCCACATAACATTTGAGGCCATTTCTTAAACTACATAAACATGAGGGGGCGTTTAAGTACAGCTCTCTTGAATATTTTTTGAGGACTCCTTCAGTTTATCATTGAAAAAAATGTCTGTGTCTGTGGAGCCCAGTCGAAGCTCTCCCACCACAATCCTCAAAACCAAGGTTGTGAGGCTATGGCTCTTTTCATGTGGGTCCTCTCTACTACAGTTAAACATCCAGGAGGCAGTAACCTCCCAGGCTACTTTGTCATTAGTGTCTGATTAATTTCTACAGGACTGTGCAGGGTGCAAGCAGTAAGAATGAGGAAGAAACACTAGGAAGACTTTCAACATCTGTGCACCTTCATCCTGTGGCTATCAGCGAAAAAGTAGTAAATCAGGGTGGCAAAGGAGCTTCTTGGCCTAAAGTTTTGTGGAGGAGGCATGAAGGATATCTGAGAGCCATGGAGAGGAAAGGGTAGACTATAGTCAGCTCCAGCTGGCACTAAAATTGTGGTACAACACCAGGGTACCACACTAATCATGCTGTATCTGAAAACGAGTGAGACCTATTGGTGTCCTCAAAGACCAGTTCACCCCTCCTGTAGCCTGGGTATTTTCCTGAATTCCTGCTGTTCAGAGTTGCAGGGTTATGGAAACTTCCTCCTGTAACAAAGCTCAAGTGGACATTCTAAGGCCAAGGCTGGAGAGCACCTGCAGGGGCTGGCCTATAGGAGGAAAAGAGGACATAGGGGAGACCAAAGCCTCTATTGTGAAGTATGACTTGACATTTCAAGTTCCAGCAATTTGTCTGTATCAAAGTAATAAAGACTTACTGATGTGCTGTACTAAAGACCATACAGTATTACCGACTCTCTTGCTAAAAAGCCATGTGGGGAAAACAGAAGTAATTTTTTTGGTTTTGCAGGTATATTTTCTGCTTCTTATGTTGTTCTTTAAAGGAACTTCAATAATTTAAATTCAAATATTAGGAAATGTTATGTTAACCTTGTTGACATACCTGGTACAGTCTGGATTGTGCATAATTCCTTCCTTAAGTTTTTGGCAAATTCACTGCTGGTTTAGAAATACCTAGCTCCCAGCTGAAATCTGCTTTAATTTGGAGAAGATGATGAAAGAAACCAAGACTGTAACTTCAGAGGTTGTAAGCAGAACCCAGTGACTGCAGTGGCTGACTCGGCATATTGCAGAAGAAGAACAAGCAATGACAACAGCAACTGTCAATACTGCTAGCCTCAGGGACTCCAAAATCAGTGTGTCTGTTGCTTAAATAGGATAGTCATTGGCCTAGGACAAGGATTAGCTAAACTTTCTGGAGAAGTCAAGACTGGCTTCAGATGTTTCCAATCAGCTTAACTGTTTCAAGGCTTTGTGTTCATTGCAAGCCCGTTACTTTCAGCATGCCCAGGCTGTTGCCATACTGTGGCTGTTCCCTGACTCTGTAAGCCCCTGTGTGTGTGTGCACTTTTTGCATAAGCCCCTGCTTGAACCTCAAATCAGACCTATGATAACATACCTAGTGTCTCTATGGGTTCACAAGCATAACTTCTGCTATATACTTGAATGCAAAAATGATGCTTTTGCTTCCACGCTATGCAGGCATAAGCTAATCACAGATAACACTGCAACACAGGAGCATGAGGCTCCCAGAAATAATCCAAGTATTCTTGGATATTCTGTGCTTTTATGTTATTTGGTACTAGATGTGAGCAAATACTTAAAATAAAAATGTTCCCATTAAACGACAATTGACTGCAAAGGCAATTGAAAGCATCCTCTGTACCCTTCTTTCTTGCTGTACTCTGAAAAATGTTCCTGTGGCATGGTCCAGACCCCAGAGGGATGTGATGTATATGAAAAGTAGTTCATTGTGAACAATGGGTCAGGCAGAGGTCAGAGTTCTGAATCCATTGCCTTTCAAGGCCACTGGGCTGCAGGTTGTATGGAAAACACCTTGTATGTCATACCACTGGAATTATAATAGGAATGAATAGAGGTGGAAAAGGTATATACAAACTGAACAAATACAGTATCCAAGTATTAAAACTCTTGCTGAACAGGAAAAAACAGAACAAGAATATAAAATCCATACTCTAAGTGTGGAAGTTCTTTTACCACTAAAAGCATGTGGTTCTTTGAATCACTGTTGGCTGTGGCAGCATAGGAAAACCTGTAGATAGGAGGAAGATTAAACAGCCACAACTGAAAAAAAAAGAAGAATTTATATTTTCTTTGCTCTACGTGCTTTATGGTCCACAGAGGACACTGCACTCACTCCAAGAACATCACTCACAACCCCTAATTCCCACCCTACACTGGAACAGTCAGTCAACCCTGAGCAGGGGAAAACAATAACCAGAACACATCAGCTATGAAAATCTTTAGCAGTGAGCAGGCAGGTGTACAGTTTGCAACCAAGGAGCATTGGTGCCTTGATAAAGAGTGTTATCCTCTGCACAGTCACTGACACTAAATTTATTGGGTCGAGGCAGTGCTCAATATGCGCTATCAATACTGTTTAGGCAGTGGAGAAAGGCTCTAGCGGGTCCTACTCTGTATTTTCCTGCCAGAAATATAGTACTAAGAAGGTAGTTGCCCAACTCCACTCCTATGCTGTCAATGGAGGTCTCAGAGTTTTTAACTGAATAGGTTTCAGTTCACCATGGCTAATTTTAGGTAGCTAAATAACCGGCCTAACAGTCCCCATGTTATCAGATGCTCAGAGTCATTTTCGGGAGTGCTTCAAAACTGGATGACCTCTGGCAACATCTATCCGTCCGTGCTGATTGTAGAAGGCTAGTGAAAATAAGGTCCTAAGGTAAAAACATTATTTGAGATCCCTTATGTCAAATTTCTGCTCTGTTCTACTTCAGGATATCACCTCATCAAAGGTTTCTGTGATATACTACTCCTATTCTTAGTTGCTTACTCTTAAAAGAGCAGGTCCTCTGCCAGGGGTTCTTCACTCTAAAGGATAACAGAAAAGCTGCAGTTGCACTTTGAATTCAAGCAAGACATATTCTTCTTCCAATTCTCACTTCTGCTTTCAGTGCAGAATTCTCAGTTCTGCTTTCAGTATGTGATTATGAAAACTTTTTCATCTTAGTGTCAAAGTATTAATAAATGGGGGCATCAGATACTGAAGAGGTTTTAGCGGAAGGTCACACATGTGAAAGATAAAAGGAATTATTAACACTGCAAACTTGAAGTCATAACACTTTAATAGGTGATGAAGTTATTCTACAAAGATGTGAAACATAGCAAACACATTTGAGAGCACACTTAAGACACACCTGTACCATATTTCCACTATTGCATACTCCATTTTCTGATACCCAAACACATCTTCAGGTAGGTATGGCAATACTTTTCTGCTTTATCCTTTTATTAAGTCCCTACATCTACTTTCCACATCCCTCTCTTTCACTGGTCAGAGCTCATGTTATCGTAAACCCACACTTTGTCACACCTCCTGATGTTCTTCTCTCCTTGGCAAAACAGAGGGTGCCAAATTCCCCCAGTAATCTGTTGCTTGCTTTCCAAACTGTGCCTGCCATGTCTGCCAGCATGCCCAGTTGAGCCTGTTCAGAGTGGAAGTAGATACGAGTACCAGATCAAACCCAGACAGGTCACCTCTTCTTCATGATGCGATCCATTCATTGCCTTTGTGCACAAGAAATCCAGTACCTATCTTTCAGCATCACCTCCAGCCATAACACAGACATCCCATGGAAGAGTCTGAGATCTGAATAAACTTGTAATCTCTACAAAAAGAGATGATACTATTAAAAAAACCAAAACAAAATCCAAACAAAAGATCCCCAACAAACAAAAAAAAAACCCAAACAAAATAAATAAACAAGCCACATTTTCCTAATCCAATAAAGCTTCTGATAATATCTGTCCATAGCAGTTCAGAGGCACCCCATATGTGTGTCTGACTTGTGATGTGGGGTCTAGCAAAGAGAGTAACTCACTTAGCACTGAGGGCAATAGAGCTCCCCTAGAATACCCAAGGAAGCAGATAGCTGGAAGAAATACAAGATAATTCTCAAACTAGTGATAAAGAGCCAAACTAGACTGGTTTGTTTATCATTGACTGTGTTAACAGTATATGTATACTGCCAGTTACTGTCCACAAGCTGTGATTGTCATTTCTAATCAAAAGGATCTTTGATAAGTGATGATTGCCTTTTATTATTATTATGGCCATTCAGAAGACCTCTTCTATAGATATATTTTGACACAAAACACAGCTAATGTTACAGCTTATGCTTGCCACTTTCTAGGACACACAAGGTGCTGTTTCACCAAGTTTTCTGTGACACAGTAAGAGCGTCTCAGCTTAGTCTAAGTGTCTTCCTCTCACAGGCGAAATACAATAATCTTCCATGGCTAGAAGCCCACCATCAGAAAATCTTTTGCAAGTATCTTTTCAACAACATTATGTACAAGGAAAAAACTTTAATACACTTTTTTTTTCTTTTAGTGTGATTTGTTTTCAGTCGAAAACATTCAAATATTCCCATTGCAATATTCTGAGAGCACATGAAACACAATTGATATAGCTATGCCTCTGAACAAGGAAGAAAATACTAATTTTATAGAACAGTGTGAATAAATTTTGAGCAAGCTAAAATTATATCAGTATATTTTGGGGAAATTCAATAGTAATCACATCTGGACCTGATGTTTTACTGAAATGAGATCATCAATTATTGTCTGTTCTTCCTCATGAGGTAATGTTTTATTTAAATTGTTCCTGATTTCTTCTGACAGTTAAGCAAATCTAATTTTCATAAAAAGGACTTTTACTGCTTTCAGCTTGTTTCCTCAACATATAATTTCTAATAGAATTTTTGAGATACTGGTAATTCTCTTTTTATCTCTCCTGATGCGGATGATGCATACTATGGCACCTCAAACCTTTACCTTCTTGTGTTGTGATTATATGTGGTATTAGTCATCTACATTACTGCAAATTCATGAAGTCTTTTTAGATATATCTATTTATATGCCTATATATCTCTACCCAAATTCCACCGTCACTTCTTTGCCAAGGAAAACAAACTACTGTTTTGTTTCCCAGAAGTAAAATTACTGTTTAGTAACAGTAGTTTTAACTACTGTTTTGTTTCTAGAAGTAAAGGATAGTCCCACCAGTTATCATCACTGTTCTCCTTAAAGCGTGGTTTGCTTTTAAGTTATATAAGTTAACATCCCCTAGCAGTCACTTTCTCTGGTACCTAACCTAGGACAATGTCTACAAAATTTGTGGTAACGTCTAGAAAGTACATGCACACTCAAAGCTTGAAGAGGCAAAGCCAAGAGGAAGGATCTCTGTGCTGGACTTTATTATTATAAAATAATAATCATCATCATTATAATCACATATTTTATTTCCAAGTGAGAACAGGTGATAGAAATACAGAAATTTCTGTGCTGAAGGCAAAATAGTTTAAGATCTAGAGCAAGTCAAGTTATGTATTTTAAATTTTATACGTCATGAGTATAAGAAACTCATGAATGAATGCAAGAAACTTGCCTTCCAATAGCTTATGTTCCAGAAAAGGGCAGAATTTAGAGCTATTAAAGACATACTTATCAGATACATGGTTACAATGCAGGAAAATACTATACTTAATATACTGTAGTATAATTGAAGAAAATTTCACTGGAGCGAACACTAGAATCATTGGAAGTAAGGAAAAATGAGAATCTGTGAATAAAAAAAGATGAAAGCCAGGAATCAGTCTGATGGTATCATATATAAACTTCCTTTTTTGGTACAGAAGCAAGGAGACGAAAGAAAAAATTTGGAAAACAGTTCATATAAAAGCAATGTAGACTAGTGATATGGATCATTTCTTGATGACAGAATGCGTTCTGGGACACCAATTGAATCACACCTTTTACTTACAATGAAAGTCACCTCATGAAGTTTCAACTCCTTGATTCCCAGAGGGATAGGCCTTGATCTTTGACCATTTTCTTAGATGCTGAAATCAGGGCTGCAATATGCTTTCATGTTGCACCCTCTACAATTGCCACACTTTCTTTCCATGCTTCTATATCACTTTTCATGTATTCACAAGCTCCTTTCACAAATATCCTTTTAATTGCACTTGCTTTTTCCACTTCTCCTGATGTGCATGTATAGCAAAACTCAAGAAAAACATTACACCCTAGAATCAGTTCTTCTCAGCCTATGCGGAAATCAGAAACACATGATACTATGTATACGTGGTAGGGAGAGTCCACAGTCACTTGTTTGACCGCTTCTGTTTTTCCAGACTTGACAATGGAAAAGCTTTAGGAGGGAAACACTTTCTAAATAAGCAGGATATATATTGATCCTGCCTCCACACCTACTACCATCTGCCCATCATTCATTTACACAGCAGCCAAATTACGAAACATTTCTCTGCATCCTGGCTTGCTTCTTGACTTCTGCACCAGACACCCTCAGTATACGCAGTAGAAGGGTGCTCCACTATTAAAATAGGAATCTAATAACACTAATGGTGGAAGGTCACTAACACAATAAAAAAACAAACAAACAAACAAAAAAAAAAAAACAAAAAAACCCACAAAATGTCTCAGCTACATATTTATGCGTTACTAACTGAATATAGTGACACTCGGTGCCTTTTTGAGTCCTGGGAGATGTAGTTTTGGGACATACATGACAAAACACTGCTCAAAGTCATTCATAACTCCATGAAGACGAGCATCTACTTCTCTGAACAACAGTACGCTGAGACTGATGTTACTGCCAAGAGAACTCCAGGTCTCAAAAGCTGATTTTATCACAACTGAAGCATTCTTCAACAGGAGTATGAGGGTGTTTGGAGAAAGTGACAGAGAAAGCATGCAGATATAAATATCATGAGATGATAAAAGGGAAGAAAATTGGCATCTAGCATCTAGGGATGGCCAGGAGAGGCTGCTGCAACAGGAATCCAAACACAGAACCCTATGAAGCTGAAGTGTGAGTGGAGGTTGAACTCTGACCTATCACAGTGACTTCCAGGCAAAGCACTGCAGATGTCACTTTGAACACTACAAAAGTGTTCAGAGCATTGCAGTTTTGAAGCAGTACCAGTCCATATACCATGAGACCTAATAATCTCAAGATCAGCATAATGTAAGAGGCCATATGACTTTGTTTCAGACCTTCTTAACTCTATCAAATGGTAGTGGGCATAGCTAGCGTTGAACACAATGGCTACCTCAGTAGTGCCACCTTTTTCGCCTTGTCACCCTTTCCACTCAGTCTGAAAGGTTCAGAAGTTTCCAGTAGGCAGGTTGCAGGAGAGGTGAGGAAATAAGGAATGAAGTGAGCAATAAAGAAGGATTGATGCTCTAAAACTCACCTATGGTCTAAGTTAGAGATATTTCTCAAAGATCTGCATGTCCTACTCTTTTTTTCTAATTGCAGCATTATACAAGATTTGAAATTAATAATAAATAATACAGAAATTGATATTTTTAATGACAAATTATAGTGTACCAAATCTCTGTCACTGAAACTGTCTCACTGCCTTCTTTCATTTGCTTTGTCAACAAAACCAATGTCTATTTTGATTGTGAAGCACACAAAGATTTATAAACACGATAAGCACATTTAAATATACACAGATGTCAGAAAGCATTTAAACTAGTTCCCACTCTAGCTCAGCAAATCAAATATGTTTAAACACCCACAGATGTCACTGTGTTGCAACAAGTCTTCATGCCTTATCTGCAAATAAAATTTAAGCAGTTGCTTTGCCATGGATATTTTGGTATAATTAATGCCTCTCTCATGTTTTCAATTACTCTTTTCAAGCAGGAAACCCACCGTACTCGATCTCCTCTATCAATTCCTTATTGGTTTCAGTCTTAGCTGCTCCATTACAACTGAATTTCCTACTCAGATGCTGGGACAAAATAGATGTTGACTTATTAAGGGAGGCTTCTAAATCAACTCCAAATATTCTTCCAGTGATAATTTACTTTTCATTACTGATATATAATATTCATTTGCCAGTAGAAAAATTGCATCCTGGATCTACCTGAGTAGTGCCCAATGGAAACAGGTATGTTTTTAGCAAGCTAAAATCAAGGGACTAGAAAAATGCATGACATATAAGATGACATATAGTTTGGGATTATAGGCATCCAGAGTGCTCTGGCAGCCCATAGCCAGAACATACAGACAAGGAAATTTATGTCTTTCAGTACAGAGATGCCTGTGTGCATCCACCAAGACACCATGTGTGAATTTTGAATGTGTGTGTGGACAGTGACAGCAAGGAGTCAAGAAAAGCACTATACGTTAATGGAAAGTTAAAATTAATCACACCGTCTATCTCAGGAGGTATTTAAAAGACATGTGGACATGGTGCTTAGGGACATGTTTTCACGGTGGATTTTGTAGTGTTAGGTTAATAATTAGACTCACTTATCTTAAGGGTCTTTTCCAGCCCAAATGATTCTATGGTTCCATGAAATGTGCATAAACACTTTGATTAGATGTTCTGTAATATAAATAAAATAATTAAATTATACGATCGATGGTTTATACCTTCAGTTAGAAATAATAAAAAATATTGTTCATCTGAGGAATACCAGCACCTTGAATGAACAAATCAAACCTATATATTCCACTACCAAGAAGAGATACAGTGGCTTGCTAATGAATAGGTAATGCCTATATTACCATTTCTATTAGGCACAAGTCATCATTGTTTCATATCCATAAACATAGTGGACCATGCATGAAATTACTACTTTTCAAGACAGTGAGTGGTGTTTCCTGTTGTACAAACTTGTTAACTATCATTTAACTGCTCTGTGATTTCTGCTAACAAGGTTCTTTTGAACATCTTTTCTGTTGGTCGGGTACAATATGGCAATGACAGAACATTTTTAGATAACTCATTTGTTTAACTAACAGGAAAAAAACAACTAATACTGCAGTCTAGCCCAGAGGAATTGTCATGCTCCAGTTCAACAGCTTGCTTCTTTCTTAAGGTGTCTGAAAAAAATTAAAATATTGTCTCTTCAACCCCATGTGGAAGCTTAACATTTCTTCCTGATATTTTGGATCCTTTATAGAGCAAATATTCTCACCTTCTCCTGGTCTATCAGAATGCAACTGATAATTTTGTTAATTTTCAGGAAAATTTTATGAGTAATTCAGTACAGCTCATGTGCTTAAAATGAATTAACTATATTAATATGAGTCAAAAGGAGAAGAAATAACTAAATGAAGGGCCTGGTTGCAAGTTCTTTTCTATGATAGATTAGAGTCTAAAGGTAGGCTAAATATTTCTCCTGAACTAAGTATTACCATTTACTTATGATTCAACTAACCCCCATTAACATGGGCAGCAATTTAGCAAGGTAGACCATCATCTGAAGCACTGTCACCATATTAATTCACCTGTTTCACACACCACACAGGTGAACAGTATGTGCTGGTGAGATGGACATGAGCCAGCTGACCAACAGGACCTTTCCTTTGCCCTTGCCTTGATATGTGTTCCCACCCTACATTGCTTCTCTCCCTGTTCCCTCATGAAAAGCTCATGTTCACACCTGTTGCCTCTCTGGATGTCGAGTTCCCATCTCTCACCATTGCTAGCACAGGGAGCAAAAGCCCCAACAGAAAGAGCTGAATTCAGGGGTGCAGATTCCTTTGTGGTGGAAAGACCCTGAAGGCAGTGGAGGCACCACAGTAGCTCTGTAGTGACCACCAACTCCTGGAGATGGCTGGCAAGGAGGGACACAGAATGGTCCATGCTTCTCAGCTCAGCCACTAGCCTCTGCAGGGCAGAGGATGGAAGAGCAGGAAGCTGTTACAGAGGAGCAATGGGAAGCAGAAGGAAGGGGTTGCTGGAGGGAATCAGTCTGAGATAGCTGAAAGCTGACTTGCACAGCTGCCCATGCCCCTTTCTGTCCAAACTGTCCCAGAACAGCACCTCTGAAAACAAACATTCTTTTCGCAGAGTGGTCATGGGATTATGTAGTTCATTTATTTTGGTGTGCAAATAAGGAGGCAGGTATACTTTGTATTTGTTTACTAATACAGTTGTTAATGCTAAAAAAATATAAATCAGTTTTAATAACTGCTGGAATAATGATCAAAACATTAGAGAAGAAAAATGAAGCTGTGTAGAGATCTGATTGACTAAATATGAAGAACATGCTCTTAAAGTCAGAAAGAGCCTTTGGTGAGTTGTACCTGTAAAATTTGATGTGGTATCAAGTTGACCAGTTCTGATTCTGAAAAATTTCAATAACTGCAAATGTACCATGGCCAAGTCTATTGTAAAGAGGTTAATTTCATAACCACTTGCTGCCAGGAAAGCGTGCTAAATCCTTATGACAACATTATTTGAGGCACAAGGTGGGTATCAGAACCTATATTCTTCCTTCAGGAAAAGAGATCACAAGCCTTGGGGAGCACATTGAGGTGCTATTCTGAGATAGTTTGATTCAGTGTCTCATAAACACAACCTATTGATTAATGTATTAACATTAACAGCATTTTAATTAAGACTGTACAAAATATTTGGAACATGGTAAAAAGAAAAAACAAATCAAACAACAAAAAACAACCCCACAACATTGCAATTAAAGTCACTGTAAAAGAAAGGAACCAGTGTCTTCACTCGTCTTCAATTCACCACCTGATCAGGTTGTTTTTTATCCAGAAACTTTATGCATGAGTTACTGTTTTGGCCAGATGAAAGATTCCCCATTCCTTGACATACAATTTTGTCTTGCTGAGCAGTTCCTGCAATGATACAGAAAATGTGTAGAAACATAATTATACAACTGTTTTGCACATGCCTGAGTGTATAAAACCAAAGCCAAAGCCAATAAATGCTGTGGTTTTTATGTGGCTCCGAACACTGTAAGGATCTATGAAGTACAGACAATAAATTCTGAGGGACTGACTATGATTGTTGAAGATTATCTGAACAGACCTGAAAATTATCTGTGTATAATCATACACCTATAAACTGGACCTGTAAAACCAGATTTTACTTCATATCAGTTGAATCACTTTCAAACAGGTCCTGGAACCTGAATATCTATTTATCAAATATTTTACATTTAACATTCGCAAAAGGCAGATTTATTTTGCTATTAGGAAGAACTGAAGAGAAGCATCTTTTATTAGGTTGCACCTGTGATAACACCTTGCAATACTTACTTAAGCTCTAAGAATGCTATTTTGTGCACATGAAGACCCACTTGAATTATTTCCTTTACTTGGGCCTAGAGGGGTATATCAGTTCACCTATTCTGAGACCCTCATGAGCCACCTGGTTGCTTCAGAAGCATTTACGAGAAAAGCAATAAAAGAAATTATGGATTTTGGTAAAAAGGAAAGGAAACAAACAAAACCCTCAAATATTCAAAAAACTTGAAAAGCCCTTGCCATTTTTATATATTTTCCTTCCTAAGGATGCTAGTGCTAGGGCAGTCAGGGGTAATCAGTGTTCATTATTTGTTTAATATAGTATAATTTGTTTAAAAGCCTAATTTGACTTCTGTGGCTTGGAAAAGATTCAGAATATTTTTATTATTGTAGCTTTGTGTGTATGTGTGTACTTGAGTTTATTTGCTATTCTTAGTACTTCGTTATTTTTTTCTTGTCTTTGGATTCTTGCAATGTTAATATAGATTCACCTACTCATCACAACATTTTTGGTGGAAGGGTCACAAGAACTATTTTCACTAATTTGTAAAAGGCTCCCCATCAAGGATTCATAAACAGCCAAATGTCATAAATAGCCAAACATATAATCTTTGACATACATAATCCATCAGGTTTTTATTACTGCTCTCTATTAGGTGCAAGAGCAGCCAAGAGAATTGTCTTGACAGACTGGGATTGATAAAGGAAGAGAGGGATAAGAGGGTAGGGGGAGAGAAGGGGAGGAAAGAAAGGAAAAAGGAGAAAGAGAGAAAGAGAAAGAGAGAAGGAAGGAAGGAAGGAAGGAAGGAAGGAAGGAAGGAAGGAAGGAAGGAAGGAAGGAAGGAAGGAAGGAAGGAAGGAAGGAAGGAAGGAAGGAAGGAAGGAAGGAAGGAAGGAAGGAAGGAAGGAAGGAAGGAAGGAAGGAAGGAAGGAAGGAAGGAAGGAAGGAAGGAAGGAAGGAAGGAAGGGAGAAATAAACTATCTTATTGTTTTTATTTTCTTGGTCTAGCAACGCTGATTCTGCACTGAAATTTGTCAAAATGAGTGATTTTCCTTTTCCCTTAGAATTATTGTAGACCTTTGACATTTCTGCAGGAATAGACTCAAACACAGATGGTGAAAGGCAGAGGAAATAAATACACTCTGCTAAGACTGCGGTGCAGGAGTCCAAGAGGAGACAGAAGCAGCATTACCCAGACTGCTGAAGACAGATGTCTGCTTTCTCAAACTACTTGTGCAATCAGAAAGCAGGAGAGAAATCTGATCCCCTCTTCCTGCAGGAGCCAAAAAGCCTTCGTATTTCCATCAAGATTGCAATCAAAGAACAAAAGAGAAAATACAGATTCTTTGCTGTGGGCGAAGATAAATCCTGCTTCCGTTGGTCAACAGGCTTAAAATTATGAGGCTTAAGCCAGAATGGAAAGGACATTAATGCAGCCCTCAATGATCCATTGAATGATCTGGAAGTCACTACACAGCAGAGTTTTAGTTTGTTAATATCCATCAAGAGTCATGTGGAATATGAACACCTAAGTCACGGTGGTTGAAAAGAGGTGTATGAAATGCATTCTACATATTTTTGGAAGTGGTATTCAACATTGGTATCTTTCAAAGATAAATGTCTCTGATCCTTTCTTTCCCCCATATTTTCTCTTTATGGGGAAAAAAGTGAGATACAGCAGGTGCTTTCTCTGAATCAGCAAAATATTATAAGAAAACTAAAGGAACAATAGAAAGTAAAATATGTTTTTTGCAAAACTTAAAAATCTTAATACTTTCCAGTCTTTCTACAGATAATGAAATTTTAAGGAAAATTTTAATCAAATATTTTGACTGGTTGAAAAGTTGTTTCTATCTTTTAAAACTGTTTTGACAGGAAATTTCTGTTAGGTTTGACCAGGTCATTATCCATAGCAGGCAGATCCTGATTTAGAGGAACATACAGCAACTGGTGATGAGAGTTCTCATCCACTGTCTAGATTTCTGAGTATGAAGGAAACAGAAGTGCAGAACTATGTTTGTAGCTGCACTGCTGATTTTTAAGGCTACCTGTGCCTGGGAACATAAAGCTGGTATAGCAGGAAATGTTGTGAGCTATTGGATGAGTATTAATTAATTCTTTCAAGTGGGGATGCTGGGGATCAAGGCTCAGGAGACTTATCCCCTTCTCCCTGTACTCTGGAATCAACATACTCAGATTCCTGCAAGGATTGTAAAGGTGTCATGCCAAAACAGAGAATCTGCAGCAATGTACCTGTCAGTGTCTATGTGAATGTAGGCTACTCCTTTTGTACCACAGGCTTGGAAGCTACATATCTACAGCTCAGAGTGCAAGGCAATTCGAAGACATCCTCTGAAATCCCTTCAGCCAGAAATACTGCCATTGGTTAACAAAGTGAATGTATCAGCTGTAATTTAATTATTTTCACAGGCAGCAAGTATTGATTTTTTTTTAAACACTAATAAAACCCACAGACACCTTGTGACCACTTTGCCATTGACAACAGTGATGTTCTTCAGAGTAATACAAGTTGAGCATACTGCAAACACAACAAGTATCCATAACTGTCACAACCCCTCATGCCATCAGCAGGAACTGGAGATGATTAATATTTAATCATTCATTAAGAACAGAGCCAAAAAAAAAGGATGTGACTTGCCTTTAAATGTACTGGCACAAAGCTGCATGGCTCTGTGGGAAAGCATTTTACAAATCCAGTAAATACATTGTGGGGGTGTTATTATATAATACTGTACATCTTTATATTTGTTATGTGCACATCCTTGTAGGAGCATCTAATCTGCAGCACAAAAAGCGCATAGTAAAACCAAAGACCTGTGGGGCTGATTCTGGGACTTATACCAGAAAGGAAACAAAACCTTAATTTCAGAACTTGTATGGTCTGCTACTGGATTTTATTATTTACTGTTTAAAATCACAGTTTCAATCTTTATAAATTGATATCTACATGTGGGACTTAATTAATATCACTATAACTTCCCATTTATACACACCAAAGCCACCTCCATTCAAAAAACAATAACCAGACATCTGCAAAGCTTACTGCGTTGCCAGTGACTGTGTTGCTGTAAATAAGAACAATGAATGGTTAGTTTTCCCAAAGCCTGTAACATACAAACCCTTTGGTGGTATTTCTGGTGTCCTTGCTGTAGATCTCTGATACTGGAAGCTCACTGAGAACATTCAGAAAAATTCCCCACAACCCACATACCTGAGACTGCCAGGATACACGTGTGAAAAATACAGTAGTCAAGTAATTGCCATAGCGTAACAGTATGCTTCAAAACACAGACTGCCTCTGTGACCATGTCTTTAGGAAAACAGTATGCAGAAAAATTATGATCTGTAACAGAGATGTGGACTGCAACTATACTGCATGCCTACCTCCCTCCCCCAGAATAGAAATGCAAGCTCATTCACACAACAGCACATGCTCATCCTGACAGCAGAGCCATTGGCTACACCTATTTCACATTTGTATCATACTTGTGTCCCTTAGACTTGTTTGACCTTTATTACGCCATTGCCAGTGATATTACATTTGTCTTCTCACTGTGGACTTCTGCCAGGAGCCCAGTGCAGAACTGTGCTTTTGTACTTTACCATCAGCACCAGGATCAATCAACATTGACATCTAATGGACATTGGGATGTATATCTGTGGAAGACAGCTTCAAAATTTTTGCAGAGTGTTTTTCCAGGTTAGAAGTCACATTTGCCTTAAATTTCCTGGAGTGAAAAAGAAATTAATATTTGGGTTTAAAATTATTTGGGATATTAAAATGAGAGTGATTGTAAGTGGTGGAGTCTCTCTGCATGGTGACTGTGATTACAGGTGATACAGTGGTTGTCAGCCAAAATAACCACCGATACCTATTTCAGGAGTGGAGAAGTCAAGGGAGAGTTTTTGTGTGACATTGTCTTCCCATCACAATTTCTGCATCTCATCAAACACAATGCATAACAAAGAGTTTGAATTCGGCAGAATGGGGTAGGGGTAAATCAGTCAGTGAATACCCTGCTATTTCTCTTTTGCTTTTATTCCAGTGCACCTAATGTTTACAGTCTGCTTTCGTAACAGAATAAAATGTGTTCAGGAATTTGACATCATAGTCACTAAACTCCAGAGCCTTAGTGAGAGACTGGATTCCCCAACTTGTTGTTGGTTTTGGGGGGGTACACAGCAGGAAATAGCCTCAGCCTTTTTTAAACCTTGCATTTTACAAAGCTGGAAATTTCAAACAATTTGTTCTCTGCCTCTTTTGAGTCTTGCCTAGCTTTCTCCTGTGAGTTCAGACAGTTCCATAACTTTTGCTCATTAACTGTGCTTTTAGGCACCATGCAGTTGCACAATTTCCCAAGTTACTTAAGCCACTTTCTCTTTGCACCTGGATGATTCCTAATTGCTTTTCACCTGTTTTCTGGATTTGAGTTGGAATAGATTTATCACTTCTTTCTCAGAAATGTTGCATTCCTGTGATCATCAACAGCTGGTACCCTCTTGCATCATTTTGGCTTTACTATTACCCCCCAGGTGCATTCCTGTGTTGTGATTTAAGTTAGTTACTAAAGGAACACCAAGTAGCTATTTAGCTGATGAGGCATAGTCGTCATGCAAGAAGAATCATAGAATCATAGACAAGTTAGGGTTGGAAAGGACCTTAAGATCAGATAGCTCCAACCCCCCTGACATGGGCAGGGGCACCTCACACTAAACCATGCCACCCAAGGCTCTCTCCAACACAGCCTTGAACACCGCCAGTGATGGAGCAGTCACAACTTCCCTGGGCAGCCCATTCCAGTGCCTCACCACCCTTACAATAAAGAATTTCTTCCTCATATCCAGTCTAAACTTCCCCTGTTCAAGTTTGAACCCATTACCCCTTGTCCTATCGCTACAGTCCCTAATGGAGAGTCCCTCCCCACCATCCCTGTAGGCCCCCTTCAAATATTGGAAGGCTGCTATGAGGTCTCCACACAGTCTTCTCTTCTCCCGGCTGAACAGCCCCAACTTTCTCATCCTATCTAACTGCAGAATTTGAAATACAGCAAAACTTGTTTAAAAGATTAGATTTCGAAGGCAAGAAGAGGAAAGGAACAGGGCAGGACATGTAAAGTCGTGTTAGAAAAGTAAGTTCAAAAAAAGGCTCTTAATTGACTTCAAGTGGTATGGGTGTTGCATGTGTCATTCAAATGTGTAGACTTGAAGAAAATAATTCATGGCAGTTAGACAACATACAAAGAAATTAGGAAGCAGCTTTTTCTCTGAGTAATGCTGCTTTTAATTCCTGAACGTAGTTACTGCTATCCCAACCTGTCCTAGATTACCTATCATGTTATTCTATTTGCTTTTGTTTAGCTATATTGCTATTACATAGTAAAAATTAATACTAAGTACTGGAACATATGCAGCTGGACATCCTACTGGCAGTCAGTAATCAAAGCTAACTTATATGAGGAGCATGAGAATACCTTTTCCATGACATGGACTAAAGCACAATTGTTTAACACAGTAAGACCTCATTTTCACAGCAAAGACAGAGTCATATAACCATAGAATCATAGAATAGTTAGGGTTGGAAAGGACCTTAAGATCATCTAGTTCCAAACCCCCTACCATGGGCAGGGACACCCCACACTAAACCATGCCACCCAAGGCTTTGTGCAGCCTGGCCTTGAGCACTGGCAGGGATGGAGCATTCACAACTTCCTTGGGCAACCCATTCCAGTGACTCACCACCCTTACAGTAAAGAACTTCCTCCTTATATTCAATCTAAACTTCCCTGTTTAAGTTTTACCCAGTTACCTCTTGTCCTATCACTACAATCCCTAATGAAGAGTCCTTCCCCAGCATCCTTATAGGACCCCTTCACATACTGGAAGGCTGCTATGAGGTCTCCACCCAGCCTTCTCTTCTCCAGGCTGAACAGGAAACTCATAGTCCTCCATCTCATAGCTTGCTAGTTGATGTTATTTACTCTGCTTAATGCAGGTGAGGGAGGAAACAGTTTAATTCCCTCTTTGTCAGACGGTACGTTGTCCTCTTATATGTGCAGTGGATATGTCAAACAGAAGTGCCAACAAAGGTGTCTGCTACAGGGCTCAGGAAGTCGTTACAGATCTTGGCATCCTCTGGTTATCTAAGATAGAAAGTCAGACTAATCACACACAGAGCAGACACTCAGAGTCACACTGACAGAAAAAATTCAGTTCTTACTGCTCTGTCTACTTTTGCCCCTGGCTCATCCCAGAGAGTCAGAAGAGATCTATTGCCCATTTCTCCAACATCAAATTAACTGGAACGAGCAAAGACTGAGACACCCTATTTCTCTGTGTCAGGAGTTATGCACTCTCAAAGGAGCACAAAACTATTCCATGCTGTCAAGGGCTTTTTTTCTTTTTCTTTTTTTCTTTTCTTAATGGTTACTGTATACCTAGATGTAGGCTCCTCATATGGAACAGTGTCATAAAACATTGCTTATGAAGTGTCACACACTGCTTTGGTTGTGAAAAACACATTAATTGGCTTCTTACTGTTTTAATGAACCTGTTTTACATTAAAAAGAGGCCCATCTTTAAAAAGAAGAAATTCAGAAGCTGTTTGCTGAAGTCGGTGTTTCATTATGGATAGCTATACTTGTACACAGCTGGTGAAACTGACTCCACTATAATTTTTCAGGGGCAGGGTGATGGGAGTCAGTGATTCTGAGAAGATGAGAATCCAAGGCTCTGGGAGAAGGACCGAGCTCTTAGGAAAGGGAGACATCTTTGTTTCTGAGATGCTGTGTGCATTAGCACTATTCCCATAAATTAGCAAGTGAGAAGAGTTGCAACTAGTGGCCCTCTACAGGGTTTGCCATGCAGTTCTAGTTGCAGTCTGCTCATGTTTCTGTAACACTTTTCTTCACAGTTCCCTTCTGCTCACCAAGTTTTCTTATATTTTCTGCATACATTATGAAAGAGAAATCTCCTTTACCAGCTTTGTACAAATTTACATCAGCATTTCTGCTTAGGAAAACCGCTTAAACCTCCAAACTTGTAAGAGCATCCCTCAGATTGGTCCACCTTCTCTAATTTTAGAGGAAAGCCCTTTATTGAGAAATATCCTCCTATAAACATCACTTAGTAAGGATGAGAGTTTTTAGCTAAGCCAATTTTACATGAGTTTCTCTTGCTCCAAGGAAGTACTAATTGTTTTTATCTACTATCTTGTGCATATACTAGGTCTTTTCTACAGCTCCAAATTCTAATAAGATACCTGCAGAAACTGTGTGTGTTATACCTGTACCCAAACAAAGCTCCAATTTAAAAGCATCTTAAGTACAAACACAAAAGGAAGATGTTCTCCTTTTGAAGTCCCCTAACTGAGGTTTTTCTATGGTGTCTTACTGAACAGTACAATGTAATAGACCAGAATCGTGAAATACAGGTATATGTTTCTAACTCGCCTTTCATTTGTCTACAGAATTTAGCAGTAGCCTTTTAATTAGCACGGGGACAAGCCTTTTACAGGTTTTTTAAACTCATTTTTAAGGCTAACATATAAAACCTTTCTGCCTTTCGTGAGTGTCCCTCTATGGCGGATAGCCCACAGAAGTTCAAAATGCTTCAAACCCATCAATTCTCAGCAAAAAAATTTGCTTTTGCTGAATTGAAAAATCAGAAGTCAGTTCAATTAAATAGGAAATGAAACAGGCTAGTTTAAGACAGAAGGCAGTCTCGCTGCCTTATGTTATTTATTCTGGCCCAATGGGGATGACACATCTCAGAGTTTAAATTATTGTACTGAATCTCAAGATAAGTGACAAATTCCCACAGCTACTACTTGATATTTCTACTGTTTCTGGTGATTAGCTGAAAATCTCCACACCTTAGCACTTACAGCCCAAAATATAGTCACTCAATCTCTTACAAAATGCCAAATTACCAGGGCTGTTCAGAGGATGCTAAGTAACTAAAAATATGTACCATGCTCCTCACAGTGTGACCTGTGGTTGCTGGGGCAGGCTGCTAAGAAACAACTACTGTGTGAAGAGTTGGGAGAGTAAAGGAAGAAGTTTAAAAAGGGGTGTTGCAAAAATTTCCAGTCTAAGCCCAAGAAAATTTTGCCTCTCAAGGACACTTCTCAGCAATTTGTATTTCATAAACTCCGAGATATAAAAAAAGTACATATATAATTTTACAAATAAATTTAACATACAAAATATTATTATTGTTCATATTTTTTACTCTTATTATTGTAGTATGATTGAGTTGTGAAAAATAATTAGCAGACCTAAAAAATAGCTGAAGATCACTGACTTCTCTCCTTTTTACTTTACATAAATACATTGAATTAAGTGTCCTTTTCCCAAAGAGCTTACAATTATCTATTCAACTGTGAAATAAAACCACTTCTGCTTTATTTCTAATATTACTTTACTTAGTATAAGACTTTGGCAAGATTCTAGCCATTTTTAGAAAAGATAGCTTAGAAAATCACTGGATGTCTTTTTAGTTCTCTTTTCATACAAAATATTTTTAAAACCTTTTTATTCAAAGTGTAGTGATGCTGTCCTTAGCTACTAACAACAGTACTCTCTGCCCTGGACTTCACCAGAGCAGACTTTGGCCTCTTCAGGAACCTGCCTAGTGAGGTTCCATGGCATATAGCCCTAGAGGGCAGGGGGGCCCGGAACTGTTGGTTGATATTCAAGGATCACGTGCTGCAAACTCAGGAGCAATACATCCCTACTAGAAGGAAGTGCAGCAGGAGGGCCAGGAGACCTCCTTGGATGGATAAGGAGCTGCTGAGGAAAATTCAAAGGAAAAAAGAGGCATATAAAAGGTGGAAGCAAGGACAGGCAGCCTGGGAAGAATACAGGGATGTTGTCTGGGAAGCTAGGAACTAGGTTAGGAAAGCTAAGGCCCACTAGAATTCAACTTGGCTAGGGATGTTAAGGATAACAGGAAGGGATTCTATAGGTACATTGCAAATAAAAGACACACCAGGGACAATGTGGTCCCTCTCCAGAAGCTATCAGGAGAACTGGCTACCCTGGATTTGGAGAAGGCTGAGGTTCTTAATGACTTCTTTGCCTCAGAATTCACCGGCAAATGCTCTGACCACACCACCCATCTTGGAAGGCAGACGCAGGGACAGTGAGAATGAAGACCCTGGGCCCACTGTAAGAGAGGATCTGGTTTGAGACCATCTTAGGAACCTGAATGTATACAAGTCCATGGGACCTGATGAAATCCATCCGCGGGTCCTGAAGGAGCTGCAAATGAAGTTGCTAAGCCACTGTCCATCATATTTGAAAAATCATGGCAGTCAGGTGAAGTTCCCGATGACTGGAAAAAGGGAAATATAACCCCCATTTTCAAGAAGGGGAAAATGGATGAGCCGGGGAACTACAGACCAGTCAGCTTCACCTCTGTGCCTGGCTAAATCTTGGAAGCAGATTCTCCTGGAAGGCATGCTGAGGCACATGAAAAACAACAAGGTGGTTGGTGACAGCCAGCATGGCTTCACTAAGGGGAAATATTACCAGACCAATTTGGTGGCCTTCTATGATGGGGCTACAGAACTGATGGATAAGGGTAGAGCAGTTGATGTCATCTACCTGGACTTCTGCAAAGCGTTTGACTCTGTCTCACATGACATCCTTGTCTCTAAGTTGGAGAGACATCAATTTGATAGGTGGGCCACTCTGTGGATAAAGAAGTGGCTGGATGGCTGCACGCAAAGAGCAGTGCTCAATGGCTCAATGTCCAGCTGGAGACCAGAACCTAGTGGTGTCCCTCACGGATCGGTGTTGGAACTGGTCTTGTTCAACATCTTTGTTGGTGACATGGACAGTGGGATTGAGTGTGCCCTCAGCAAGTTTGCCGATGACACCAAGCTGTGTGGCTCGGTTGATACACTGGAGGGAAGGAATGGCATGCAGAGGGACCTTGACACGCTTGTGAGGTGGGCTGATGCCAGCCTGATGAAGTTTAACCATGCCAAGTGCAAGGTCCTACAGCCTGTGTGGGAGAAATCCCAGGCACAGCTACAGGTTGAGCAGAGAAGAGATTCAGAGCAGCCCTGTGCAGAAGGACTTGGGGGTGTTGGTTGATGAAAAAATGAACTTGAGCCGGCAGTGTGTGCTTGCAGCCCAGAAAGCCAACTGTATCCTGGGCTTCATCAAAAGGGGCATGATCAGCAGGTCAAAGGAGGTGATCCTGCCACTCTACTCTGCTCTTGTGAGACCTCCCTTGGAGTACTGTGTGCAGTTCTGGTGTCCTTAACATGAAAAGAACATGGAAGTGTTGGTAGAAGTCCAGAGGAGGGCCACTAGGATGATGAGGGGACTGGAGCACCTCCCATATGAAGATAGGCTGAGAAAGTTGGGGCTGTTTAGCCTGGAGAAGAGAAGGTTGAGTAGAGATCTCAGAGCAGCATTCCAGTATCTGAAGGGGGCCTATAGGGATGGTGGGGTGGGACTCTTCATTAGGGACCGTAGTGACAGGACAAGGGGTAACGGGTTCAAACTTGAACAGGGGAAGTTTAGACTGGATATGAGGAAGAAATTCTTTATTGTAAGGGTGGTGAGGCACTGGAATGGGCTGCCCAGGGAAGTTGTGACTGCTCCATCACTGGCGGTGTTCAAGGCTGTGTTGGAGAGAGCCTTGGGTGGCATGGTTTAGTGTGAGGTGCCCCTGCCCATGTCAGGGGAGTTGGAACTATCTGATCTTAAGGTCCTTTCCAACCCTAACTCGTCTATGATTCTATGATTATCTGTCCATACCAGGGAGCATTTGATGGTTGGAATTCAACGCACATGTATTCCTCCTAATTCCCTATCAAAATGTAGCACCAAAAAATAATCCTATCCTGGGTTATTAACTCTGATTCTGAAAGTTTGTGAATCCTGAGTGCAGTGATTACTGGTTGAAATGTCTGTGTACAAGAGCTTGACTGAATAAAGCTAAGAAGCATTTCACTCCCAGGAGGCAATTAATAGATGTCCAGAATGCTATTCATTTACAAGGTTATGTTTAACTGGTGGTAATGTTACAGAGCTGGGTAAATGGTAGAACTGTATTAATGGTCCCCAAACCCAAATCTCAGCACCGATTAAACCCTGAGTCATAGATTAATGAAGAAGTATTTATACTTTCAATCTGTTCCATAAATAATTATACAGCATTAAAGTCAGTTAATACGGAGGCAGAAGATGTTGCCTTGCAACTACAAGCACATTTTGGAGACATTTATTGCAAAAGATATTTTTTTTTCTCAAAGGATGAATTGCAAGTCACACAGAGGAACTACACAAAAATGTCAACAGTTTCTTCTGGGAAGCTGTCATGTATGCTGTAAACAACAAAATTCTTCAAACACAGAAGTTTGGCAGAGCATATGTTCTTTTAGTAAATGACACACTTTTAAGTATGTGGAAAACTCAAAGGCAAGCATGACCTTTGACCAGAAAGAACCTTTCAAGTTTAGCTGATTTCCTTGGCAAATTGGTAAAGAGATGATACAATGGACCCTATTAGACACATTCTTCTTCAGTTATACTTAGCAATAAGCTGCCAGATACCTATTTCATTCTTAATAAAAGATGCTAGATTTTCACCCATTTCTATACAAGAATTAGCTTCAAAGTTTCCGGGGCTTAGAATAATAATTTTGCACTAAAATACCCCCAGAAAGCTCTACTACTCCAGCACTCTAATCTTTGCAGTCGCTTTAACCAAAATAAGTCTTGAGATGAACTCCAGCAGCTATGTCTACCTAGTTACATTCACTATACTTTTATTTATGTACATTTTTTAAGCTAATAGTGATGCTGGGAAGAACTTAATTATAATAAGAGCTGTGATTTATTTTCAAGCTATCATTATGTAATCTCAAGCTATTTTAAAAAATCACAGGTTTACAGAAGTGACACAACTGTGGTTAAAAAACAGTGACTAATTAAGCAAGAATATAAATTTTGTCTGGATTATTAATAGGCACTACTTACTTTACGCAAATATATCCAAACATGGGTGTCATTAATAGTTTTATTTGCAAACAAATTATTTGATTGATGAAGAGAATTTTCCAGCCTTTAGTACTTTTAGTGATTTTCTAGCTTTTCCAGTGCTTGACTACTTGACTTCCATGATTGATTAATTATGAATTTAATTCCATAATTAAATATTAATCAGATTTTTGCTTAACTTATATATCAATAAAGATTATCTTAATATGTGTCATCCCAGAAGGGAGGACTTCTAGAACACTGCACTTTTCTGTATTTTTTATTTAGGGCACTTTTTCCTAATTAGTCAAATATTCTTAAGACAGCCAACCTGAATTTTTGGGTATAGCAATAACAAAGAAATATATTATCCTCTATCACTCAGAGCCACTTCCATGCACTTTTACAGAATGAGCTGGTAAGACTGATGAATAGGAAGCAAAGTTTACATGTTGCCTGATGCAAGAGTTAGATGTGTGCTGGAACAAACATTTTAAGCCAGGACAATGAAAGTCTTTAAGTTATTTCTCTGAAACAAACTATTGGAATTGACAACACAAATGTTTACAAAGAGGATGTGTAAGGAGATACAAAAGCAAGGATGAGGAAAGAAATTAGGAAACAGCTTCCCTGAGAGTTTCAAACAAGCTTCTAGAACAAAGTTACAAGAGCTTAATGTTTTCTACTTCCACACAAGGAGTCATACTTCTTTCTTTCTTTGTAAAGAAGCTATCATTAACCTTCTTGTTTCTGTCACACTCAGAGTTTGGTGAGAGGTTGGCAGGGGGGCTTGGGATATCTGATATTCGACATAGAGTTCTGTTTCTCTGTAGAAGTTGTTCAAGAATGGTTATTATGGCTTCAACAGTTGCATTCCAGGTTTCAGAATGCTTACTTATGAGCTAACTGATGAAATTTTGTTGCTATCAAATCTCAGTCTAAACAGTTATCTAGGTGGCAATGACATTTTGAAATTGGAATGCTGGTTTAATAGATCACTTTACTTCACCTATCAGGAAAGTGTAAAAAATTGCCAAAGAAAGATCACAGCTGTATGAAAACCAAAGAACTGAAATCTTGGAAGAAAATGAAGCTAATTTTGACAATGCCTTCTGCCTGAAATGGCATCAAAACCAGTAAATAACCCTCTGGCAAGATACCAGCACAGCTGTAAATAAATGTCAAATTCTCACTTGAACAGTGAGCTGAAGAACTTTGATTAACCAAGTTATATTTTCCCTCCCACCCATATGAATCAGTTGCATACAGATAAAAATGATCAGCATAGTTTCAGGACCACTCATTAGGGATCTGACTCAGTCCAGAAGAGGTCAGAAATTCTTCTTGGGAAGGGAAGAGCTAAAGGCAGTGCCATATCCCAGCACAGTATGCACTAGCTGTCAGTATGTACATACTGTGCATTAAAGTGCCTTGTAACATGTTCAAAGATCAAAAGTTCCTGACCAAAGAGGTTTCCACCATTTGAAGTTGTTCATAAGCACCTCTCAGATAAAAAAAATTTATTCCCATTGGGTCAAAATTTGACTGCAAGAATTGAGCGTTGTACTTCATGTAGCATCAGTCAGCAACTTTATTTTACTATTAGGAAGAGCATGAGGCTAACAGGAAAGGGTCACAGCTATTAGCTTAACTGAGGCAGGGAGAATTATAAGGGCAAAGCCATTAGACATACTAAGCAAACATAGCCAGGAAGACCAATTCACAATGTTAATAGCAAATTACTGAACAGGCTATTTTGGAAAACTGCTTAGATTATTCCTGTTAGTTATGACATTACCCAGCTCATTTCAATATGCATGAAGCAAGACACATATTACTTGTTGCTTCTACTTTTTTCTTCCCAGCACAAACCTCGGATAGTAAATCTCCTGAAAGAACAGGTGGAATTGATGATGCAAACCACTGCTTATGAATAAGGGTCACTATGAAGAGAAGAATGTCACAGAAAACAATTTGAAACATGGAACCAAATATTATGGTTGCTGAATTTATATTATTTATAAATTACCACAGCAACTTGTGGCATATGGGGCAATATCCAAAAATAATTCAGATAGAACTAGGCTTTACGGATGAAAGGGAGAAGAACAGAAGCTAAGTATAAAGGACAAAAAGATTTTAAAAAGTCAAAGTAGTTATATGTGTGTGTGTGTAGCACATAATATACAAAATTTTCTTGTAATTTCCCCTATAAATACAAAATACTGCACGCATTATCCACATCCATACTAAATATCTGCTAATGTCATTACAACTTCAGCATCATTATTGTCTTGTACTAGATGGAAAATCAATGCCTTATGAATAGCATTTTCTTATCTGTTGCAAGCAGGAGCCTGCTGTTTGTGGAGCCAGCAAAATCTGTTCCTGCTGGCTAAAAAAGTAACATGGTGTAAATGTAGGGTTAAGCTGTTTTATAAAACCCAGCACTTTTTCCTTCTAATTTTGCAATAGAAGACAGATCACATTTAACAAACTTTGCTCTCAATATAAACTGTTGCTGGAGTTGAGATAATGCATTTCCCCTTCCTGCAAGGTTTGTGGTACAGAATGATAGCATTTTAAAAAAATGCCTTCGGTGGTGATGAGCAACATGATATGCCAGGTTGTTTAAGCTCAGATTCAAGCTTTTCTTCTTGTGCTAAACCAGAAAAGCTGTAGGTATTTCATAATCTCAGGTGATCATATTTGCTCAGCACTGGCTGGCACAGTGACAATAGATTGTGTTGCTCCTTCTATGGACCAAAATAAAGCCAGATGGAGTTTTCTAGAATTTCATCCAGTCTTCCCAAATTTCCAAAAAAGCACCTGACAACTGCAAATTGAGTTCAAGAGGAGCAGTGAAAGTTGATGGACTTATTAATTGTGGCTGCTTATTCAAGAAAAAAGTTGCATAGGACAAATGCCAACAGCATTTAACTGAACAATAGTGACTCCTGGACCAGAAAACCAACTCTTGTTGGTGATTTTCTTTTTTCTGCTTTAAAAAAATATAACGACAGACATTCTTTTTTAAACAACTGATAGTAATATACAATCAGATATGTCAGAGGTTTTTTCATCCTAATTTCTGATCTGGATAGAAAATAAGGATTATATAGTAATATTAACAGCTAACTAAATATTACAGAACATGGCAGAAATCATCAGGATAAAGTGTTGTTTCTGCTGGCTTTTTTCCTTTGTTGCTGGCCATGACATGATACCCATGAAGTCCTGTTGACAGCTACAAGGACAGTACAGAATAGGCTGAAAAGGACATGTTCGACATATCTTTTCCGTTCTTTACGAAAGAAGGCCGTTTCAAATCACTCACATCAAGCTTCAAATACCATTTTTGCCCTTGTCTTTATGACAGCAGACTGACCAGCGACACTCAGCTCTAGCTAGTTGCTGGTACCAAAAAATGCAGTTACAATCTCACAGAACCTTTTCCTTTATTTCTGAAAAACAAACCAAAAAACAAAACCTAGAAGCCCCCAGCAGTACTTCTTATTTACAGAAGGAAGTCAGGCTTCAGTGGGATGAATTTAGAAGACAGAGTGCTATGATAGAACACATCTGAAAGACCATAGCCAAAACATATTTTCACGTAGCTAGTTTGGAAAACACCTATCCTTTTGATGACAACTATCATCCAAGGGTCCAGCTGCCTTCTGCTAGCACTCTAAGAAGCTGTTACATGAGACATTGTACTTCAAAGCCATGAGTCCAGATATTGCATACCACAACCCCAAATTAGTTCCTTAGGAAACTTCAAATTAGAGCTTAGGAAAGAAAAGGACAGAAAATGAATATACAAGTTTGCCACAGCCCAGCTCCATAGATCTGCTATGAGCATCAGTAGTGAGGTGTCACCTAGCTGCTATTGAAGATCCAGCTTCTTACAGGCCTTCCTAGCTATCAGACCTTCCTGACATTCAAGATAAAACAGAAACTATATTCTTGCTTCAACACAGTGAAAAAAAAAAAAACCCTTAGACCACCTGTTTTTTCTGTTTTCCTGAAATGAATTTACTGACCCCGTCTCCCCATCATAGACAAAACCAAAGTGTCATCTGCCCTTTCATTTTCACTGTGCAGCAAATCTGGCTGCAAGTAGAAATCACCAATGTGGTGGACAGAGATCTTCACCATGCAGGGTGCCACTAGTGTGTCTCCAGGAAAACCTGTTGGCAGCTTCCTTCATCAGCTCTTTCCCTGGGGTTTTAACATTCCTTCCTTCTCCCTCCCTTCCCCAAACAAGTTAATTTTAGTGAAACTTCCCATGATCCTTGGTTTCGCTGTCTGCAGCTTGAAGTTAAGGTAGCTTTTCAGGTAGAAGCATAATATCCAACAGGGAATTCAGGTAAAATTAGTTTTCTTTTTAGTTTTGAGTGATGGTTGAAAGGTTTTACTGGGCTAGAAAAGAAGGATTGGAAAAGAAAAATGTGAAATTTTACATTACCAATATTCAGAGACAGCACAGTCTAAGACACTGATGAAAACCAAGCTGGCTATCTTCAGCCAGGCAAACTAGGATGAATGGCTGGATCTTCCAAGGCTCCCCAGTTTACTGGTTTTAGGCTTACTGAGCCACAAGACTGTAAGATCTTTCTTTCATCCAAGTTCTACAACAATAATATCTGAAAAATAGCATTCATTCTTAATGAAAGACTATTTTATATTATATAGCTTGTTTCCTCATTAAAGCCATTTCCTCCTGGTGCTGGTAACCACATAAACCTAACAAACTCATTTGTATTAAGATACAGCACTACTATTCTTCCTCATTTACTCCTACGCAGAAAAAATATTCTCTCACTGTGAACATGCTGGAGCTGTTTAAAAGCCAAAGGAGAATAATCAGTAAGTTAAATCATTTCTCTTATTGTCTATTATCAAAAGCTATCAGAAAAGGTTGGTTTTGGTGAAATGAAAACAGCTGGAAAGAAAACAGCAGACAGATAGGGACAGAGCTGGGAAGTCTATTTTCATGGATTCTACCTGTGTGGTCTATTGGGAAAGCAGTTAAACTTGTTGGGAAAGTTCTAGCTAGGTACTGAGCAAAAGGGGAAGGAATTTACAAAGTGCTCCTAATTTTATTTTGCAAGAGTTATATTAACTCAGTGGGGAGCAATACACAAGGTTGACATGAATGGACTGCAAAGAAGAAGAGAACAATTGGCTGTGATGTCTTGTTAAATTCAAGATCCTATCTACAGCAGAATAATATCTTTTGAGATTTAACTAGGTCAACATAGTTTGTCAACTGTGAGGCTCTTGATTGTTCGGAAAATATTTTCTGAGGTTAGGAACCAAAATCATTATTCTGGTTCTAGCCTGAAAACACCATGTTGAAAAGAGCTTACTACATACATTAGATTCAGACAATACTTCACAGGTAGATGATGCAGGCAATACAATAAGGGCATAGATCTTCAGTAATAAACATGAAGAAGAATGGAAATAGATCTCAACAAAATCTACTTTTCCAGAGAGATTTGAAAGAGACAGTAGATAACAAAATGTATCTGGAAAGAGAGGATGTAGGTTTCCCTGGGTCTATTCCCTGGCCTTTAATCCAAGCTTCCAGGTCATAAATCCTACATCCCTGTGAAAAGAGCTGCATGTCTCAAGAGGACAGATGGAAAAGACTTCAAGTTGTCTAAGAAAGTCAGTAGAGCTGTTTAATATAATATAGTAGATAATTCTGAACACAAGTATTATTCAAATTTTTTTCTTCTCTGGAACTTAACACTGACTCAGAGTCACTTTCTGTCCCACTCAAGGTCAGCCTGACCCTCCTGAAAGGCAACCTTCTATTTTCATTATATAAAAAAAAAAGTATAGGAATATTTTATTCAGAGAGGAGGTAGTAGAGGTGCACACATGGTGATCTGAACATTCAATCAAGTGGGAAAATTGATCTGCCCAGCTTAACATGAAGCAGAGGACTGAACACTAAGCAGTAATTCTACATGACATGCACTAACAGAGTACTCCTATGCTACTTCTGACTATAGACTGGCTCAAGATATGGCTAAAGCTTCATACATCCAACTTTCTAACTTTCCTCATCTTGGAATCTGCTGTTTAATGCTACATTCCTCCTTCTTTTATGAAAAAAGCTGGAGACAGGCCAAGCCTTCAGGATTTTCTTAGCCTGTGTTCATGTGGGCTACCTCACTGAAATAGCATCAGTCCAGCTGTCTACAACTGTGAGTTGTCTTGCATTATGCGACAGGGGCTGTATGAGATGGGGAGGCCTGTGACCCTGCTGCAGCAAAATATTGTAACATTCAAAATGAAGAATCCACTTTGGCAAGTACAGCAGTAGCCAGGCCTATCGTATCTGAAATGCAGGTATTCAAGAGTGCCGTTTTATACCTTGGTATGTTCAAAGATGGACAGACACACTGCTCATATATGTTCTATAGAATTGTGGGCACAAAGCAGGCCTGGATTTCTGACAGCCCAAAATTTATGTTTGAAAAGAAAAGCAAATGGGCCTGAAAAGGTGGTATGACAGCTGTTGCTCCATTAAAGCCCATGTTCCTTCTTTATTACCAGAGAGATCCAGGATAGCAGGATGGATGACAGTCCTGCCAAGGCCATGAGCCCCCTGACCTTACTTTGATGCTAAACTGGCTTTGAGCAAACACTAAAATTTTTAACCTCTCATCTTGGCCTAAACTTTTCTATCATTCAATGACCTTGCGATTATGTGAATGATTAATCACTAAGTTATGGTCCCTATTATGACACAGCAAAATGCTGAAAATCCTGCTTTTTTTTCTCACCTAATGGGTTCCACATTATGGTCAATATTATCTGAAATCAGATTGATTAAGTTCCTCCATCTGTGTGCTCCAAATGACTGACTGCAGTGTGAAAGTGTCAGAACTCAAAACAGAAACAAAATTGCAGAGAGGAACTTCCAGCAGATGTCACTTCAAGAGAAGCCACCAATCTCCAAAACAACAGGAAATAAATTATTACACAAGCCATCCAAATACACACAACATGTTGATTAAAGTGATATTATCTAGCATAACAATCAATACTCTCTGTGAGTTAAATACAATATGAAGACTAACTTCCATTTCCCTTCTGTTGGAAATTAACATTATAAGACCTTAATGGAAACAGATGAATGGCAGATGAAAACAACAAAACCTTTCACAGATATGTTTAAGGTCACCTATTTTTCAAGGTTAATTGTTTTTTATCACTGTGCTTCCCTTAGCAGCACCATTAACTGTTTGCTGAAAGATTCCGCCATTTTTTCCTCAAGAGTTGCATGTACCAATCCAGTCATTCATTCTTGGCTGGCTGGCTGGGAACATGTTTTCTTGGTGTTTAAAATTTCTATTTCTTATTTTTGTTCTAGTACTTTGCCTTTCAGTTGGAATTAGCTAAGACTAATATGCCACTATAAATAACACACTGGTTCCATTGATTTCTCTCTGGTCATTTCTTAGGCTCTGGGATGATTAATTATTGGGGTTTGGTTTTAACTTATGTTATGTTTACATTATTATGTTTTAAACAGTGAGGAAAGATACCAGAGCAGTTTCCATTACAAACACAAATTGGTAGTACAAGTGTTTTGCACCTTGGTACCCCTTCTATCTCAAATGCAGCCCCAGAAAAAGCAAGTGATCATGCAAGTGATCAGTCAGACTAGGCAGGGTAAATTTTAAGGATGTGCAGATGAGAAGAATCAGGTATATGTACTGAGCAGGTGTAATTGTGCTTTAGGGTGTTTGACCTTCACTACTAACCTGAGCAGGAAAAACAAAATGTGCTACACTCCCTGGCACTTTTGCATGTGTTACTGCTGATGATACCAAGAAATAATAATAATACTGAAAAGGATTGGTTGGAATTCTGTGCTGTTTCAAAAATAGTTAGAGGGCAAATTCAATCGTGTGAATGACATAAGTTCATTACATGAACATATAGAGGTGAAAAACCATGTCAGAATTGTTCGTTGATTTATTTTTTCTTAGGTCTTTCAAGTGTAGTTTTATTTACTTTTATACTTTAAATAACACTGACACATACACACAAAACCACACACATATATGTATGTATATGAAACAGATAGACTGGCAGTTGCCTGGAGCAACAGACTGCCACAGGCATAAAGATATGCATAGCTTCTGCCAGAGCACTGGAAACTAAGGGCTGGCCACTGCTGCCAGCACCAAAGGCAGAGCTGGGGCATGTGGGATGGCTCCTGATGCAGCTGCAAGACTGTTTGGCTACAGCTGGCTGAGTACATTCTAACTTCCCTCAGCTTGCATCTGGTGCTGCACCCCTCCTGCAGTAGGTGGCTGAGCCAGCGACCTCAGCACAGCCTGGTGTGCTCCTTGGCACCACTCCGTATGTCCACTTACAGAGCTGGCAGCTATATGGAACTCTGATGCCTTGGTGCCTATAGCTCCTGTAGTGCTTTACAGATTCAGTTGGACTGTCACAGTCCTAACTTCCTTCCACAGCTTTATGTCTCTGGTGAGCTCTGACACTTTCAAATTATAGTCAGTCATCTGGAGCACACAGATGGAAGGAAATCTAGCCAAATTTATTTGCAAGCATACAGGCCATAAAGGCATTTCCCATTAGGAAGGAAGCTTCAGGATTTCAAGCGCTCCTATTGTAACAACCAGGACCACAGCCTATTGACCATGCCACACTTCTTCCCAAAGCAGGACTTTCAAAGCTGCAGTTCAGACCAGAAACATTATTTGAGGAGGAAATTTCAATTTGCCTGCATTTCTGAGAAGTCTCGTTTCATGTCTGATTTCATCATCCCAACACACATTTTGATATTAAAGGCAAATGATGGCCCGCAATGAAACTAGTGATATTTTGTGAATAAGCCATCCCAAAACCAAAACAGAAGCAAAACCATCTACTCTTCCTTCCTACTTAAAGTCCCTCTATTTAGCATATAAGCCCAGTTTGAAGAGCTATATCATATACAAATAATTTGGAAATTATATTTCGGGGATTTTATTTCTTGGAGACAATTTTTCTGAATGAACATAACAATTTTAAATCAGATAGTATCTCAGCTTCACAAGAGAACTTGCTTTGCCAGTCTAGACAGATTTCCTTAACTTCGTCTATGATGTTGTGTTATGCAGCTTCCCTTGGCACCCTTCACCTTTCCAGACTAACCTTGTCCTTTTAGCACAAGTAACCCAGCACACTGAGGGGAAAGTCTCAGGAGACCCCAGCTGCCTCAGTGTTCAAGAGGACACTTTCCACCTTCCTCAAGATGTGAAGCAAGACAGGGAAGGAAGAAGAAACAAAGAGAAAAGCCAGGGTCAGCAGCTTGAGAGAAAGTACTACAGGTGCCACCACGGGCTTTAAAAGAGTGTTCTTCTATCCTGCAGTATTTTTGCAAGCACCAGCAGTTGCACTTACTGTGCTGGCTACAAGCAGCATGGAGAAAGAAAACAGGGCACAAAACTGTCACTAAAAGATGCTGGTGGGGGTTGAATAGAGTTTATGCCTGAAGCAAAGTACATCAGAGTACATATCTGGACTGGCTGGGGAGGGGACTGTGGGGCACATGCAAAGGGTGTCTTCCCCACAGCTTAGGCTACCCATGGAGCCCCCAAAAGTGCAGTTAACCTTCCTGAGGGGAGAAGATGCTAAGAGGAAAAGTGAGGACAATTTTAAGAAGATTTTCTAGCTGGGTGGTGTTATGCAAGAGGATACCACGGAGAAAATCTGGGGAGCTCACAAGCACAGTGAAATCCTTACATACTTAAAGGTTTTATACCCAGAAAAAAAGCTTTTAAGGTTTAGTTTAGACAGGTTCTCTCTAAGAGCAGCCTCTCACTTTTCCACCTTTTGTTCCCTGTCCTCCCAGTAGCCCTGTGGTTTGCTGTCCCTTTAGGCAATGGCTAAGCCTCAAAGGCAAGGAATCTCGTAGAAAAAGTGCAAATGAAAGAACAACAGATAAACACCAAGGATTTCAATTTAATTATTCTTCTTGATGTTTTTCTGTCATGTGTAACAAAGGCATTCCTTGTCATCTGGATGTGTTCCAGGGAAATGCAAGTCGTCACAACAAATAGAATAGCTGGCTAAGAAAATGGTCTTTCCAGGCCACTTCCTCTTGGGATGTCTTATTCAGCCATTTCACAGTGTGTTCACTTTCAGGTAGGTACGTGAAAATTTTCTTTCTTATCCCAATATTATATCTCATTGCAAAAAAAGAAGTGAGATATAACATAGGAGAACTACTGGTAAACTTTCTGCTTCTAAACCAGTATCAAGTACTTCATGATAAGTGATGGGTTTTAGTCCATAAGAAGCTGAGAGATGACATCTGTGAAGCTGGGAGGCAGAGCAGACTTGAGTCTACCAGGTAAAGCAAGACAGTTAGGTCCAGTTTCCAACTTTGATTCATCCTTGTGTGCGCTCCTGATCAAGACACTTTGCTTTCCATGACCACAGCTTTCTTATAATCCCTTTTTTGGGGGGAAACTCAAGTTCAGAGACAATCTACTTGCAGTTCTGTGAGACTGCTATAAATGTATAGCTTTTAGGTCTGCGGGTCCTCAGAGCTATTGGGGGCCTCTTGACATTGTCGTAGCACAAAACGTTAACAATAAATTACATGGAGTAGATAGCAGTAATTAATTCAACAGCCAAACAAGTTGTCATTGCACCTATTAGAAAAAAAGTGTATTCTGACTTGCACAACACAAAACAGAGGTTGTAATATAACAACCCCTGCACTGGGTTAATCCTTTACCTAATGCTCATGGGAAGAAAGGCATTTATGCGGAAGTCTGTCTAGGCAACCTGCTAAGCCACATGTATAACTCTAATCAGATCCACTGAAGAATTAGTGAACAGGGAGCTATAGACCACACCACTTCTCATAAGCTTAATAAGGAAGTCACTGAACTGGGATTTACAAACTGCAAAACCAGATACATGTTTTTTGGAATTAATGGTTTTCTGAAATTAATGGCATTGAGATCTGCAACTTGTACAACTAAGACTGATAGCTTTAAGAGTAATAGCACCGGAACAATCAGAGGATCACAGATAGTAAAACATTTAGGTAAATTTTGGTTTATATGCTAAACTCAATAGACCTTTGACATTGTATGCTGTGATGAGGTGGGAAATCAAACATGGGAGAGAGATGAATAAAGTATAAATATAGAAGATAGAAAAATAACACAAATTTTAAAAAAATCAGAATTTGTTTGATGTCATGGTCAGGTGGCTAATTATCCAATATTCCATTACTTCTACTTTAATTTTACTGACGTCAGATTTTAGCCATAACCTACTGAGTTTTCCTTTTAGAAAAAATACAGTATTTTTTTCTTCTGTTAATTGCGAATAATGGTATTGCATGAAAAGCTTTCTAGGGATACAAACTTCCCTGACAGTGACAGAGGAGACATTATGGTATTAAAAGCAAGGACCTTCATTTTAAGCTTGACATAAATGATTTGGTAAAGTATCAGGGAAGAAGATGGATAACTCTGAAATGTCGTTCAGAAGGGCAACAGAAATCAAATGGAAATCTTGTTAAGAAAGAAGAACAAGCTCCTTTGGATTTAGATAGGGGAGGTAATCATGCTCCAGACTTGATTGGCTCAGGTGCTGGGGGGATGTTGCTGCAATGCTCCTCAGCAAGAGCCTGCTGTTTTTCCCCTGGCTGCTGAGGGAGAGCCCAGTTTCTCACAGATTAGTTGCCAGACTTACATTCCTAAAGCTGGTGTGGTGTGAACCCTCCCTGTGCTCTGGCCCTGCAGTTGTTCAGGACTAGCCTGCGCTCTAGGAGAGACCAGGCCCATTAAGGAAAGCTTCAGTTCAGAGCTGGAGACAGGTTAGGAGGCACAGGGCAGAAAGTAGAACTTCAGTGAATCGTCAGCTTTGAAGGTACAGAAATTATAGATATTGAAATGTGGAGGTCTGGCTTAGGTACAAGAAGTTGGCCAATGCTGCCATATACTGTCCACCATGACCTGTGATCTTGTCTCTATTTTCATTTCCTAGATACACCCCTACATCACTTGAAGTTGCATATGAGGAAGAAATTCTTTCCTGTAAGGGTGGTGAGGCACTGGAATGGATTGCCCAGGGAAGCTGTGAATGCTCCATCGCTGGCTGTGTTCAAGACTGGGGTGGACAGCGCCTTGGGTGGCATGGTTTAGTGTGAGGTGTCCCTGCCCATGGCAGGGGGGGTTGCAACTAGATGATCTTAAGGTCCTTTCCAACCCTGACTATTCTATGATTCTATGAAGTTTCATCTATCTTCAGCGAGGCTTGAAAGAAAAGCATTTCCCAGAAGAAGTGAAAGAAAAGCATTTCCCAGAAGAAGTGAAAGGAAAAAAAAAAGTCGAGATTGCAGATTTGTCATTATTTGTATTCAGAAACAGAAAGGCTGTGACACTTAATCTTCTAATTTAAAATATGTTTTCTCCATAAAATTCAAGATTCTTCAACCAGACCTATGCAAAGGGAAAGGGATGGAAGTTAAGCCCTTAAAAAAAGAACCACTGAGAAGATAAAAATGAGCCTAACTAAGGCTTTTCAGTGATGGTCAGTGGTTCAAGTCCTGCTGGATCAATTTAACAGAGCAAGGATTAAATTAATCATTTATTAAAATGTTAAATTCATAAACTGGAGTGAAAAAAAAAAACACACCAAAAAAAACCAAATAAACCTCAACATAAAGAAGAGGATAATGGGGGAAAGAGAAGACACTATTTAGGTTGTTGAGGAACATATTATGTGGATGAATTATGTAAAAATACAGGACTAATAACTGTCACAAGACCAATGGCATCTGATTTAGGAGGAAGCACTCATTAATCCATAGCCTTTCTCCTCCCAACAGGCCGCAGACGCTAGAGCTACACAGGGGCGATGTGGGCTTTGCCTGCCTGTTTATCATTCGCAGCCTTGAGCTGCGCTTAGGTGCTAGCATACTGCCGCAGGTGCAGTGCTGTCTGTGCATGACAAGAACTGCCTGAGAGAAAGAGGAATCATGCTTTATGTTATTTCGGGTGGGCTGGCGATTTCTGTTCCTTGGGGTCTCTGTTTCCCGGGTTGTCTCTCCCCACCTAGTGACCTGCAGCAGAATTACAGGAGCTTTTTGTTTTCCGGGAGGTTGGCTGCGTGAACCCTAGCTACCTATACCTTGTCTTTCATTTAGGGACTTATTTTGCACCTATAAATACAGTAGGTGAATAGCTTATACCCTGAATTAATTAATCTGTTCAAAAAACTTTATCAAGCATTAATTAGACCTTGAGAAATAGCCTAAAGAGACGTCCTGTATACTCCTGTTTATCCTCTGCTTTCACTGTCTATTTAAATGAAACACAGCTTTCTTCTCTACCAAGTGTAATGCTGAATAGTTAGAGTTCCTACTGAATGGGGCCCAACATTTTGCTATAATGGATCATAAAATGGATATGGATCAAATTTCCAACTTGACTGCAACTCATCCTTCACTTTTGTCAAAACATCTGCGCAACAGAAAATGTATTTATTTAATTTGTTTTAAAGACATGATTAACCAACAAATCTGAGGCACAATGACAAATGGATTTTCAGATGCCTAACTACTTCATTCATAAAAAATGCTGTTAATGAGCAGGACCAATGTTGCAGCTGTCTGACTGTGCAAGTCACTTATGCATAAATGTGTTTGAAAGCCTGAACCTCCATTTGGCACTTGCTGCTTCACAAAATAGTTGGTGTACCTTAGATAGCTGCTCTACTGCTTTCAAGATATAATAAGTATTATTTTTAAACCCATAAGCAACTTGTGGGCCTAGGATACCCTTTTAAGTCTTCTGACAGCTTGCATAAGGCTTACTTATGTTTTAATTAAGTTTTAACTCATGTTGCTAGGTCAGTTTAGTTTAACAGATTATTCCCTTATTCATCTATGCAGAGAATTTTTTATTACTTCCTTTCTGCCCTCTCACCCTGAATCTCAAGTCACATATCCAAGTGAAGTTGATGACATTCTGAAGGAGTTAGCAATAAATCTACATACTGGAAATAAGTGCTGCTAAGAAGTACATGTTATTCCTTTTCCTTGCAAGGCATAACACTGGATATTAAGGAAGGTAAGCTGTATGGCTCAAGGGGTCATCAAGGCTCCATGAAGGCTGCATGTCTGCTAAGTACTCTTTCTTTTTTTTGGCTAAGGCTGGCCTTTGGCACTGCATTGAGGCAATGCTCCATCTTCATTTGTGAGCATTAACTACTCTATCTATATCCCAAGATCCATCAAAACCAATATTTTTGGGTATGAATTTCCCTTAATGCTAGAAAGAGAAAGGGAAAAGGAAAGGGAAAATAAAAGGAAAAGGAGACTTCAGAGACTTTCCAGGCAGCGTGATTTGTTTTCTGACATAATACAAAGCGAAAAGAGTCCTTTCTAGAATTACATGTCTTGAGCACAAAGTGACA